>BSYR01000031.1:6055000-7533883 GCA_030270665.1 Hibiscus trionum
CATAGACGTTAGTAGCACAAAATTTAGTCCCCTTAGGAATCCATTTTTCAATTTCATCCTTTTTAGTTGAAGTGATTAGTCCTTTTGGGACCCAAACACTTCTAAAACATTTTCCATTCAAAAATCTAGGGGCACTAGATTGTCTTACATAAAAATTTGATTTTCCAAAATTGTTTTTCTTTTCAAACTCTTTGGAAATCAAATCTTTTTCCTTTTTGAGATCATCGACTTCTTTTTGATGATCTCTTTCCATCGTTTGAAGCAAGTTTTGTAAATCTAAAACTTTAAGCTCAAAATCTTTGATTTTTGCTTCAAACTCTAAATTGGTTTTAGAAAGCAAATCATTTTCGATTTTTAATTTTGAAATCAATTTCTTGTTTTTCGAAAATGAAACCTTGAACTCAAAAACCAATTCATCATAGGCTTCTTGTAACTCATCAAATGTATAAGAATTTGAAATAGATGAGTTAGAAGTTACCTCCCCCTCATTGAGGGCCATCATGCATAGGTGGGCTACTTCATTATCGGTGGAGTCTTCATCACTCCAAGTGGCCACGTATGCTTGTTTAGAAGATGATCCCTTCTTTTTGGATTTGTGGGAATCCTTCATCTTCTTCCTCGATTCATGCTTGGATTTTTCCATTTTGTTCTTCATGAACCGGGTGAATTTGTTGAAGAGATAGGACATCTCTTCATCTTCACTATCCTCCTCACTTGAATCTTCATGATGACATGTGGAGGATTTGAGAGCCATGGCATTTACATTGATGCCAATACTCTTGAGTTTCTTCTCTCCCATAGCTCTAATTTCTTCCCTCCTTTTCTCATCTTCTTTGTTCTTCTTCATGATTTGATGAGTAAGAAGTGACCCCATGAGTTCATCAAGCTTCAAGGTCTTCAAATTTTTGGCTTCGATGATGGCGGTCCTTTTTGAGTCCCAAGACTCGGGAAGTGAGTAGATGAGCTTTCGGACAAGTTTTTCTTCCGGGATGGCTTCTCCATAACCTTTAAGACCATTGATGATGGTGGAGAATCTATCAAACATCTTCTCGATGTTCTCATCCGGATTCATCTTGAAGTTTTCATACTCTAAGGTGAGGAGCCCAATCTTGGTCTCCTTGACTTCATTAGTCCCCTCGTATGTGACTTCAAGCTTGTCCCATACCTCCTTGGCACTTTCACAAGAAGACATCTTCTCATAGATGGTTGGGCCAAATGCACAAAAGAGCATGTGCAAGGCTCTACAATTAAGCTCCATCTTCTTGCGATCGTCGACACTCCATTCCGCTTTGCTTCCTTGAAGCACGAACGGACCATCTTCAACTATGTCCCATAGCTTGTAATCTCTTGACTTCAAGAAGAATTTCATCTTTGTCTTCCAATGGGCATAGTGATCTCCGTCGAAGAAAGGCGGTATGTTGATGGATTGCGACATTTTGAGCCGGTTGGTGAAATGTTTATCGAGCTTGCCGGATCTTCTCAATAGGATGTGAATCCCCTTCGATTGAGCTAAGCTCTGATACCAATTGTTGGGTTTTACGGGGCTCGATTCGATCAACCGTTCTTGCTCGCCAAGTGGTGGAGAGGTGGATTTTTGGGTGGAAGGGTTTAGGAAGCTAAAAGAATAAAGACACGATGATTTATAGTGGTTCAACCTTCTAACCAAGGTCTACATCCACTACCTTAGCTTCCTACTAAGGATTTCACAATCAATCCACTAATTGATTCGTCCCCTTTTCTAGGATTAGGAGGAAACCCTTTACAACCCTCGAAGCTTTCTACCCAAAGCTTGAAGGAAAACCCTCTTTACAAAGAGAAACAATAAGCAAACTTGAAACCCTCTAATAGGTGTTTGTTTGCACAATTACGCACTCACCCAAAACCTAAAACACTTGAGCAATTTTAACAATGTAAGCTCACAAGTGTTGTCTAAGCAAGAAATGAACGATTTAAGCTCTAGACAAGTTTTTCACTCATAATGTTGTAACAATTGAAGCTCTTCTTAATCTTGATGCTTGAAGGTCTTATTTATACTCCAAATTGAGTTTCTAGCCGTTTATGGCCGTTGGGGATGTTTCATAGCCGTTGGGGATACAAAATAGCCGTTTATTTCCCACAAAATGCAGTTCAGCAGCCTAGTGTATCGATACACTCTCCCCTGTATCGATACGGTATTGAAATCAATATAGCCGTTGAGCTCTTTCAGCTGTTGCGTATCGATACGCTTACCTGGCGTATCGGTACGGTCCTGCAAATTCAAATGACCGTTGGGAATGACCGTTGGGCGTATCGGTACGCGATACCACCGTATCGGTACGCGACTAGCCGTTGGGCTATTTAAAAATATACCGTATCGATACGGGTAAGCGTATCGGTACGGGTTTTAGACACCGTATCGATACGCGTAGCCGTATCGATACGGGTTTTAGCTACTGGAATTCTATTTGCCTGAAAACCTCAAGGCGTATCGATACACTTAGATACAGTATCGATACGGTCACTTGGAATGCATGGTTTTGACCACTTTAAATGTATTTTAAGTCCATTCCAGAGCTTTAAAAACCCTTAAACATATTTTCAAGTTGTTTTTGACTAAAAACATATTTTAAATTCTTTTCAATTTAGTCCAAAACATTTTTCAAATATTATATCAAAACCTTAGTTCTACAGACTATGGTTCATTGATTAAATATTAGGGTTTGGTGTTTAAACCCCTAATGTCTAATTATCGACCCTAAGCATTAAACCCTAAAGCATAAGTAATTAACCCTAACCACTAAACCCTCGATCTAGGATTACGAACTATGGTTCATTTATTATATATATAATGATGGATTAGGGTTTTTATTTTAAGGTTTTATGGTTTAGAGAGTAGTGGTTATTATTTAGGGTTTAAGATTAGGGACTATGGATTAAAGATTAAAGATTGGGGTTTGATGTTTAAACCCCTAATCTCTAATTATCGACCCTAAGCATTAAACCCTAAAGCATAAGTAATTAACTCTAAGCACTAAACCCCTAATCTAGGATTAGGGACTATGGGTTATAGATTAGAGATTAAGGTTTAGCGTTTAAACCCTAAACCACAACTTACATGCATTATATTCATATATATATATTGGTGGCTTAGTATTTTTATTTTTTAGGGATTCATGTTTAGGGCTTAGGTGTTAGGGTTTAAGGGTTTAGGGTTAGTGATTCAAAGTATTATTAAACCATAAACCCTAAATTAATTAAAAGAAACCCAAAACTCTAAATTAATTAAATGAAACATTAAACTTAAAAATTAATTAGTAAACCCTAAAACCCCAAACCTAAACCCCAAACCTTAATTCAAAGACTAACCCTTAAACCTAAAAATAATTACACAAGTCTAAACCCTAAAACTAAAATATAAAATTTAAACATTGAAAAAGAAAACCCTAAACTACAACCCAAACCCTAAATTAAACCCATACACTAAACCTTAAAACTGCATTAATGACCAAATTAAAATTAAAACAAAATTATCAGCTCAATTTCAAATAAAAAAGGACGAAAATGAAAGAAATGAAACTAAGAGTGCTTGCGGAGCAAGACCCGTGCGACCGGTATAATGACGCGCGGATTTTTTGACCCGGACTCAGCCTATAAATAGACCATCAACCGGTATTAAAAGCATAAAATTAGTCATTAATGGGGACATTAATTAAAAAACGCTTGAAAAAGAAAAAAAGAAAAAGGGAGAGTCAGATTTAGTTTTAGGGTTACTTTTCACTTCACTTTTGCCTTTTTTTCTCAAACGTTGGAGCCGCCGTTCCGGCCGCCCCGACGAGATTTTCCGACATGCAACGCCACCGGCGTGACCTTCTCGTCCTCCTCTATCTTTTGATCCAAGTGGATCTCGCCGGAGATGACTGAAACGCTACGAATGGAAGATGAAAGTCCCGATGTTTCAAAGTTTCGATGAGCCGCCGTCTACCGTCAGATCGCCGTGATCTTTTGATATAGCGTTCGCCTCAACGAGATGAAGCCCTTCACCGTTGGGATCGTCGAAAATACGCTCCAAACGCCGGCGAGGTTGAAACAGAAGGTAAATAAAAGATTTTTTTTTAATATTCGAAATGAAAACGAAAGTAAACAAATAAGATCCAAGTGCCTCTGAATATTTTCTTGTATTGATTTGTGAACTGGTTACAACGATTTTAAGGCCTTTGTTTTAATCGAATCCCCCTGAAAATTCTCCTCCTCTGCTTTACAATTTTCTCTCGGTTTTTATAACCGAGATTGGTACAAAGAAAACATTTGTTGACACTTTGCTTATGAGTTGCTCTGAATCTGTCGTGGTTGACTTTTTTGCTTTAATTTTGTTTTTTTTTTCGTTTTTGGTGTCTGATGCTCTTGTTGTGTTGTCTGTGTTTTGCCGGCACACTCAAACGGGGGAGACACGGCGTGGTGGTGGCAGAACGTGCATGCGCGCGTGGAGAATGCAGAGAGGCGTGCTAGGGTTTCTCGATCTGGGGAGATCTGGACCGTCAGATCTCGTCAGATCTGACGGTTGTGAAGAGTGGCGGCTGCAGCTGAAAACATGGGCATTAGGTTTTTGCTGGCTGAGGGCTGACCTGGTCCATTGATCATATTTCGATCAGACGATCCTCATTGCGTGCGGCGGGTGCACAAAGAGAACAAGATGTTAGGGTTTTTATTATCTGACCATTATTTTAGAATTATTTGGGCTCTTATTGGGCTGAGTATGTAATTAATTTTTTGGATTTGTATGTGGACTTGGTAAAATAAAAGTGGGCTTTTAACAATTATTTATTACTTATGGGCTGATTTATTTGTGTTTTATTAATAATAAAACGTCAAAATATCAATAAAGTAATGAGAGTAATAGTAACAATTAGGTAATAATAACGGGTGTTAATACTAATAATAATAATATATGTAATAATACCCCAATAATAATAGTGACACAAAATAATAAAGATAATAATATAAATAGGACAATAATATATTAGATAATAATACTAACGGCACTTAATATGATAATATTATGACACGTATATATACTTATTTTTTTTTTCTCTTTTTCTGTTTTTTTTCTTCTTTTCTGTTTTTTGTTTTTTTTTTAATTACATAGCAGCCCGATATAAGCCTATGAACATAAAGAATGTAATCAACTTAAGTAAATTAAGTATAATAATTTATCTTTGAAGTTATTTTAAAATAAAAGTTAAGTTAATTAGAAAGACAATTTGATTTAATAATGTTTAATTATTTAACTTAAAATGAATGCAAGTTAATTAAATTTATTTTTAATCTTAAGTTAAGTTAATTTAGCATTAATTTATTCATATAATAAAAAATTTAAGTCATCTTATCTTAATTAAGAATACAGATTTAATTTAACAATCTTTATTCATTTAACTTAATTTAATTAAGTATAAAAATTTAATTTAATAATGGTTATTCATTCCACTTAAGTTAATTGAGTATAATAATTTATCTTTGAAGTTATTTTAAAATAAAAGTTAAGTTAATTAGAAAAAACAATTTATTAATACTTAGACATTATTATTAATTCAATTTATCTTTTAATTGAAGTGAAGTTAGTTAATTTATTAATACTTGACATTATTATTAATTTTAAAATTTATCAATACTTGACATTATTTTATATTCATTAAATATAACTTCTTCAAATGTCAGATAATTATCATTATCAGCAAATCAAATAATAGTATTAGTTCAGGTTAATATCACTTCAGGTCAATAACAGTTCATGTCAGTATCAGTTCAGGTCAAGAACAGTTCAGGTCAATAACAGTTCAGGTCAATAACAGGTCGGGTTCAAAACAGGTCGGGTTCAAAACAGGTCGGGTTCAAAATAGGTCGGGTCCAAACAGGTCGGGTTAAATCGGTTATCTGGCAGGTTAGTCTCGGGTTCGGGTTCGTTTCGGTCGGGTGCAGGTCGGGTTCGGTTACTACAGTAACAGGTCAAATTCGGGTTCGGGTTCACTTCGGTCGGGTGCAGTTCGGGTTCGGTTTCTACAGTTACAGGTCAAATTCGGGTTCGGGTTCATTTCGGTCGGGTGCAGGTCGGGTTCGGTCTTTAAATTCTCTTTTTAAACTAGGTTCTGACTCGATCGGGTTTCAGGCAGGTTACCAGGTCGGGTAAGTTTTTCACACCCCTACCTATGGGAACTATGAAAATCAACGTGGACTCCAACGACGGGATAAGCTGCAATTGGTGTCATCGCTCGGAACCATGAGGGGATTGTTCTTGCGGGATTAGCTCAAATGCTTGATTAATAAATCAATTATATATATTAAAAAGAAAGGGATACACTTCCCTCAAACATATTTTCATAAAATTCTAAGAAACTGGAAATTGAATTTACCAATATAATTTTATTCATATACAAAGTTTACAACCCATCAAATATCTTTGGATTTTGTTTTCCAAAATGTATATTTGTCGATGGGAATTTTTTTATATTAAATAAATAGTTTTTTAATGGTCTAAAGAATATATTAAATAAATAGTTAGCCATTAATTTATTTAAGTTGATTCATATAAATGTTTTTAGTAAGATTTTAGCTTGAATTAGACTTGACAAACATGACCCGAGGCCCGAAATTCAAATCGATTTACCAGACCTGAGACCCAATATAGACTTGAACATTGCAGTCTAAACTTGACCCGAACCTGAACTAAAATTGAACCGAATCAAAATTGACTCGAAATTTATTGAATCGAAAATAATCTAAACAAAAAACAACCCTAATTTAATTTTCCCAAATTCAATCCAAACCAAATATCAACCTGATTTTGATCAAATAATTGAGCCGAAATGAACAAATAAGTTATTTTAATTTATTTTTTAATAGTATGATAAATAGTAAATATGTATATTTTATTTTTTTATTATATTACTGATTAGCAATCAACTATAGTAAAAATTTAATGGTTCAATATATCTTTTCTCCTTTAAATGGAAATCATCATATATGATTCGATAATTTTTTATTTAAAAAATATTTGATATGAAGGATTGTAAAATAAAATTATTCTATTTCACGCCAACTTTCACACACGCGCGCGCGCGCGCGCACACACACATATATATATAATTTTTTACTTTTAATTGATTATTTGCTTTAGTCTTTTATTTGATTTATAATATTAATTAAATATCTAAGTCAAAAATTTAAATATCTAATTAAATCTCAAACAATTAAAACATATCTAAATTAATTTTAATCTATAAATAAATAACTATGATAAAATTATATTTTATTAAATAATTTTTAAATAGTTTAATTCTAATTTTGTAAAATCAAATCTTTTCCATCTTAGAAATTATGCAAAACTTTATTTTAAAAAATAAAAAATAATCAATTGAAACTTGATAATTAACACAATACTAAATTCAAGTTTTAAACTTTAACAACCCTTACAGGTTAAGTTTGTGTCAGATTATCATCTCTTAATGATAGTTTAATTCGAAACAATGAACGGTTAAGAGTTGAAATTGAGCCTAAGTGATAAGATTGACAAAAAAAATAAAATTTTTACGCAAATATATCAATAATCCTACATATACTCAATTGAATACATACCCAACTCAAACTCGAATCGACCTAAAGATCCGAAGGTTGACTAAAAGCGAAAACTGACCAATATGATATTGACCCGAACTGAAAACCAATTTGACATTTACCCGACTCGATATATCAACCGAACCTACATTAACCCGAACTGAAAACCAAACGATCTAACATTGACCCCACCCGAAAAATCAACCGATTTGATATTGACCCATCCCGAAATCGCATAGACCTGATCTAAATCTAAATCAAATCAGATCCGACCCGAATCTAACCTGAACTGAATGTGACCCGAACCGAAAAATTAAATTGAACCGAAATAATCCGAACCGAATTCAAATCAAACGATATTTAATTCTATTTAATTGTAATTATCATATTTTCAATATATATACATATAAGGGTGATCTTTGTTTAAAAAACAAGAATTATTAAAGAATAAAGAAAATGACATCTTTTCTATGCCGATTATATTTTGTAATCTAAGATTTAAATCGAATAATTTTTAAAAGTATATGTTTTAATTAAATTTGATATATGAGAATTATAATTTAATATGAGATTTCTTAAAGGAAGGTATTGATTTTTTTTGCGCTTTTAAAATTTATATGCAGGAGTTTTTAGTGAACTTAATTTTCAAATCTCTTTTTATGAGTTGTATTGTTTATATTATACCTTATCTTATTTCAATAAAATTCAGTCTATTGTTCTTATCTATCATTATTAGTTAAAAAAAACATTGAACTTTAACACTGGATTTTAATTTTGCATTAAATTTTACACTAACCTTTAGCTTGATACGTGTGATGGTGTGAACGATGATTTTCATCATTAGGATGACACGAAGACATTAATTTTTTTTATATATATTTTAATTGAAGCGAAAAATATGTTCTTATATTATTTTTATAATTTATGTTAGATCAATATTTTTAAAAAAATATCAAAGGAGTTGGTTTAAGTGGTAAGCAGCTTGTTATTGCTTAAGTATGTCTCAGGTTCGAGGTGTTGTGTGTGCAGAAAATCTTCGCTGAGTAACTCACCCACCAAAATTAAGTGTGCGACGAAAATCGGTTTGAATTAATCAGGGCTAAGCCCTAGAGACCGGAGGGCAACAAAAAAAATATTTTAAAAAATAAATATCGCAATTTAATTTAAATATTAATTTTGTCAGAACAGTTCTAATGTTTTTGGCTTGGTGTTTGCTTTTCACTCTTATCTCAAAGTGGATAGGTATTGAGTTTTTTCATTCTAAAGACTCTGTTTCAAGTCTCAGTCAAGGGCGGAAGACAATGGAGACCGGTGGGCCACGGCCTCTTTAAAATTTGGAAAACTATAATTCAAACCCTTATTTTTTAAAAACAATTTAGCCTCTAAATTTTTAAAAATTTAGATTAATTTTTAAATTTTTTAATGTTCTTAATTAAAACCCTCCTATAATTTTTAAATTTTTTATTAAGGCTCTCAAAATTTTAAAATATTTTAGTTAGACCCTAAATGTTTTTGAAAAATGTAAATTGAACCTTCCAAAAAAATTTAAATTTTTTTAATTAAAGCCTCTACTTTTTAAAAGTTTTAAGTTGGCCCCTCTAAACTCTATCCTCAAATTCCACAACTGATGTCAGTAATTGCAATACAACAACCAATTATTCTAGTTGTATAAAATATTAAATCGTTTAAGTAAAGTAAAATAGTTAAAATTATGATATTGTAAATTAAATAAATTGAATTAAAAGAATCACCCAGCGTACTCGAATTGTATAACGGTTATTTATTATACCATAAAAAAATGTCTAGACTCAAAATTTCAAATTTACACATACTATAACCGAGAGCTTATTAAAAAAATAACAATGGAACATGCCACGTCATCCTAGTAATAAAAATAGTCGTCTATATTATTACTCCATCTCAAATCAATGGCTGAATGTAATTAAACCCAAATTAAAACAATTTAAATTTTGGTGCTAAAAACGTATTTACCCTATAATTTATAAGAATTTAAAAATACAAGAGGACAAAAATAATAATCTATCTGGATGCCCTAATTTAATTTTCCTGGAAAGTTCAGAGATTATTATGAATCAATCCATTTCTGTTATCAACTATTTTCGTTCGAAAATCTGACATCTTTTTTTCCTTTGCCACCGAAAATCAAACAATTGAGAAACCCAAAACCCAAATCATGCGATTTCTTCTCCGGAAATCATTTAATTTTTGTTTTGTTTTCAATAGATCTGTGCAAAAGGATCCTCAGTTTTCACTCAAATTTGTGATCTAACCTTTTTTTATTTGATTCAGCTAACAAATCCTAGCTGCTTTCTTTTGCTTTAGGACGACCTCGGTTTTGCCACTATTTACGGCGTTACCCCTTTGTTAGAAGCCCTAGCTTTCCGTTTTTTTGGGTAGTCGTGTATAGATTTCGGTTTATCTAGGTTTTCGAATCTGGTTTTTCGGAGATTAGGATTGTGATATGAATAGTAGAGGGAAGTATCCACCGGGGATCGGGGTTGGCCGAGGCGGCGGAGTGAACGCGAACCCTAGTTTTCAGTCGAGGCCTTCGCAACAGCAGTACGTGCAGAGGAATTTGGTGCAGAATCACCAGCACTTTCAACAACAACAGCAACAGCTGTGGCTCAGACGAAACCAGTTGCCCGGCGGCAATGACTCTAATATCGCCGATGAGGTCGAGAAGACCGTACAATCCGGAGCCGTCGACTCAAGGTCCCTTTTTCATTTCTTCTCCTTTTTGTTGTTATTTGGATATATACGAAGAATCAGTTTTTTTTACTGTAATTTGTGGCATTATCTTTCAATAGAAGACGACTTTACAGGTTTTTGAGTATTCTAATCATCTCAAGCAATAGTTCTAGGGTTTGATTTAGACTATGCAGAGAAAGGACATGACGAGAGATGCACAATATATGTTTTGCTTTTGTGGTTTTAGACTGTTAATATTTTATTGAACTATGAGTTGTAATTTTCTCTTGTACATGCCGTGGATTGGAACTTAATCTTTAGGTGATTTTTCACAAATTTATCACTTTTACTGTGTATGGTTTCACAGTTATTTACCTCTTTTCTTACATCCTCTTTCAGTTCACAAGATTGGAAGGCAAGGCTAAATGTACCACCGCCAGATACACGCTACAGAACAGAGGTATACATGTAAATGGTATTTGTTCATGTGTTAAATATTTACTTCCTTGTTACTGATATTATACATTGCAGAATTATGGTTTTAAAATTTCTTGAGTGATTTTATATATTTCACTTTGATAATCTTCATGCCGTCATGAAATATTTAAAATTCTTCTCAGCTCTTTACATGATGGGCAAATTGCTTTCTTATGTTATTCTGGTGATGCAAGTGGATTAATAGTTTTTAATTCCAATTATCTTATTATATAAAATAATAAATGTAAAACTTTAGAAGTTTTTAGATGGGGGAACTAATACCTAGGATTTTGATGTTGAGCCTTTTGTTAGTGCTATATCTAATCACAAGGCATGATGGTAGTATGTTGGTATTTATTGTTGTTTCAAATCGTCTAGTTACATGTTTCTGAGGTGATCTGCCTATTAAATTGCTGCCAGGACGTGACAGCTACCAAAGGAAATGAATTTGAGGACTATTTTCTTAAACGTGAACTACTTATGGGAATATATGAGAAGGGTTTTGAAAGACCTTCTCCTATTCAAGAAGAGAGCATTCCTATTGCTTTAACTGGAAGCGATATTCTTGCTAGAGCCAAAAATGGAACTGGGAAGACAGCAGCATTTTGCATTCCGGCCTTGGAAAAAATTGACCAAGATAACAATGTTATTCAAGGTTAGATCTCCATCTACAGTTTCCCTCTCTTTGTGTATATCAGTTATAGGTCCAGTTACTTGGTAATGGGTACTTCATAGCATTGCCATTTCTATTGTATATTGTTCTTCTAGTTGCCTGGTTTGCTTGTCAATCATATATCAGAGAAGATGCATGCATGAGTGTTGTTTGCTGCATATATGTTAATTGTTAACTTAAATTTGAATTACGGGCATTGGTATGTATGGACATAGTGAAGTGATGGTCAAACTTCTGTACCAGTTCCTGAAATGAGTGCGTCAAGTCATCTTGCAAATGGGTGCAACTTTTTGCGCCATTCCAGGCTTAAGCTTTCACTATTCTTTCTGAAACCTGTCCAAATGAAGTTCTTTATTTGAACCCTTTCGGTTAGTATGTGATACAAGTCAATTCCCCATCTCTATCTCATGATGTTACTTTTGGCATAAGAAAGTTATTAATGCCACTCTTGAATTCTGATTTTTCATTATTTGTTCAGTTACTTGTTTTTACTGATTATCTGTTTTTTTCCCTTTTGTACAGTTGTCATACTTGTTCCAACAAGAGAATTGGCTCTTCAGACATCACAAGTCTGCAAGGAGCTTGGGAAGCATTTGCAAATTCAAGTCATGGTCACAACTGGAGGCACCAGTCTCAAGGATGATATCATGCGACTGTATCAACCAGTCCATTTGCTGGTTGGAACTCCTGGGAGAATTCTTGACCTTGCTAAAAAGGGTATTTGCATTTTGAAAGATTGTTCTATGCTTATCATGGACGAGGTAATACTTTGGTACTTTCTCTATAATTTTTCTTTCAGTTCGGTTTTCTTTTTGCCTTTCAAGTTTAATTTGATAAATTTGTTTAAGTTAGAAGTCTTTTGGATAGCTTTGGAGGAAAGAGATTTTTTTTGGAATCTTAGCAAATGATGTTTTATGAGTTTATGCTTTTTTTGGTTGGGTGGAATGAGGGATAGGTTTTGGTCACCTCATGTTCACAGTTCAGAAATATTTGCCACAATGGATCTGGCAAGGAAATTATTAATTCTGTTTAGTTTTTTCTTACAGCTTTCTGGTCTCTTGTCAAAGGTCCAGATTGTAGAAACTGTTTTGGCTTCATAATTTGTTGGTTTTTTGCTTAAAGACTTTAAACCTAATTACAAATACTTATTTTTGTTGTAAGTTGAGGCTGTATCTGCATTCTGAAAGAAAGGTTTTTCTTGGAATCTTGGAAAATGATGTTTTTTTTTTTTTAATTTTTTTCTTACCGCTTACTGGTCTCTTGTCAAAGGTCCAGATTCTAGAAACTGTTTTGGCTGCATTATATGTTGGATTTTTGCTTAAAGAATTTAAATGTAATTACAAACACATTTTTATTGTAAGTTGAGGTCTTAATGTATCTGCATTCTCTTTGTGCATACTCAGTTAGGTCCATGAGTCTAGATTTTAGAAGTGCGAGTCAATAGAAAAATTACAAGTTTCTGTAAAAAGAAGCAAGGCAATTGTGGGATTGAGAAAATATTTGATTGTTTTCCTTACCTTTTTTATGGTTGATTTTAACTTTGTAATTACCAAATCTTAATATTTGTGTTTTGGTTTCTTTCAGGCAGATAAACTTCTGTCTCCAGAGTTTCAACCATCTATAGAGCAGTTGATACGTTTTCTTCCAGCAAGTCGACAAATTTTGATGTTTTCAGCCACATTTCCTGTTACTGTCAAGGACTTTAAAGACAGATACCTTAAAAAGCCTTATATTATTAATCTAATGGATGAACTTACTCTGAAGGGTATTACACAATATTATGCATTTGTGGAAGAAAGACAGAAAGTCCACTGCCTAAATACTCTTTTCTCTAAGGTTTGATGTTATAAAATACTTTATCTAGTTTTCTGTCTTTACCTTTGGCTGGATGAGTGGTGATATTTATTTATCTACAGCTGCAAATAAACCAATCAATCATTTTCTGCAACTCGGTGAATCGGGTGGAACTGTTGGCCAAGAAAATTACAGAACTTGGCTACTCTTGCTTCTATATCCATGCGAAAATGCTTCAGGACCATCGTAACCGAGTGTTTCATGATTTCCGCAATGGTGCATGCAGGAACCTTGTTTGTACTGGTATGTTGTGCCATGCTGTGTATTTTTGGGATGTGAGCTAATCTTTGTCTGCTGTTTGATTCTTTAACAAGTAAATCATTGTTGTATTGTTGAGAGCTTGAAGTGCTTTCTTTTTACTGTGTTTTCTGTACTAGGCATTAATTTGAACCCAACGCAGCTAGCTTTAATTTTTTATAAGCAACATACTTCACATGCTTTATAATCGATTCCTGATGCATGTGCAGGAAATGGTTTTACTCTTCATAAGCATTCTGTGATAGTCATCTTGAAGAATTATGTCCTAATGATGTATTTGTACTTTTTGCAGATCTTTTTACGAGAGGTATAGATATCCAAGCTGTTAACGTCGTTATTAACTTTGACTTTCCCAAGAACTCAGAAACATACCTTCATAGAGTATGTTGGTTAAGATATTTTCTCTTGCAAGCTGCAACATTCATATAATCCTTTTTTGGCAATCCTCATGGATATTCTTTTAATGGGCAGGTTGGTCGATCAGGAAGGTTTGGTCATCTTGGATTGGCTGTGAATTTGATCACTTATGAGGATCGCTTTAACTTGTATGTTACCACATCCACCTTCTGTAAACTATAGTATTATATACAATATACATCGAGGTTCTCCTGATTCATTGAAATTCTATCTGGTCCTTTATAACAGGTATAGGATTGAACAAGAACTTGGAACTGAAATTAAGCAAATTCCTCCGCACATTGATCAGGCAATTTACTGTCGATGATTTATGGTTGGATGTTTCCTGTTCAGCCTATGGTGGTAAACAATGGTGAGCAACCATCTGGTTTTAGATTTAGATGCATGAAAAGATTTATTTGTTCTTTGTACTCACTGATGACATACAACGGTTTGCATGTTTATTAGGGTTAATGAAGGTGTTTGCCCTGGCCGAGGGATGCGTGTCATAGAAATGAAGTGGTGTTGCGGCTGTATGCATGTAATCCCCTGAACTCTTGTATCGATTTCTGAAATTCGAGATAGTAGGAGAGAATATAGAAGAGTCCTGCTTTCGATTTAGTTTATAACATATATATGGTTTGGTAATTGGTACTTGCTACTTTGATGGTGGAATGGGTTAGAAAGGTTGTAGGTTTGTGCAAGAAACTTATGTGTTGTTTATGTTGGTGCAGTTGCTCATCGTTGTCATATGGATAATAAATAAAAAGCATCTGACATTTAAAAAAAAAAAGCTTTTCCTTGCTTGCTATTTTTTGATTTTTGTTATCGATTTACTATGTTCTTAGAAAATCTCATTATGCCTAATTTGTTGAAGATGCTGATGTTTAGATGCTTCTCACATAATCCATAACCGTGGTTTGGTTTGGAAATGAACTGTATATTTCAGTGGTTTGGTCAAGTTTAGTAAAGATTAAGAACTTTGTTATAAGATTTAATTATTGATTAGGGTGTAGTGCCCATATTTAATAGTACTAAACTGCTAGTACTAAGACTCATTTGACTTGTTTTTAAAAAGTATTTTTATATTGTTTGGTTTAAAATTTGAGTGTTTAGAGATATTCTCAAAAAGTGATTTTATATAATAAAAAATCTAATTAAGTAATGTTTAAATATATAAAAGAATGAATTCAGGGTATTTTTGTCTGCATACTTGCACGTATTTTGTCTGCATATTTGCACGTATTTGGGTTCTTTCTACTTTTTAACACGGTGGCCGGAGGATGGAATCCAGTCTTGCTAACTTAGTTATAGACGATGGCGAAGAAGAAGCCATTGAATTGCCCCCTGAAGTGGCAGAAGTAGCATATGAGTATCAACTATGTTTGGTGGGGAGATTTATAACATCCAGTGTTATACATTTCCTTTCAATGAGAAATACAATCGCAGATGTATGGCACCCCCTAGGGGGTATTACTATTACAGACATTGGCCAAAAAAGGTTTTGTTTTCGGTTCTATCATGAAGTGGACCTTGAACGAGTGCTGCTTGGAAATCCATGGTTTTTCAATGGACATCTTCTTGTACTGCATCAGTTGAAGAAAGGGGAGGATCCCTTGCTGGCTTCTTTAGACACGGCAACATTCTGGGTACAGGTACACGATTTACCACCAGGGTTGATGTCTGAGCAAGTGGCTCGTCAACTGGGAAACTTCATAGGTGAATTCGTTGAGTATGATACAAAGTTGGTTGTCAATGGGAAAAAGCATTACATGAGAGTAAAAGCCAATCTGAATGTTAACTCACCATTGAAAAGGAAAAAGAAAATCTCTTTGGGGAAGGACAAAAACATCTATGTGCAATTTCAATATGAAAAACTTTCCCTGTTCTGCTTTATCTGTGGAAAGCTCGGACATGGCGAAAGTTACTGTCCACTACGACTAACGTTGGACCCAAAGGAAGTGGTGTTTGGTTGGGATTTGTCGATCAAAGCTCCGTCGCGAAGGGGACCTCCGGTGCCAAGCAGATGGCTTCGGGAGGAGGAATCAGTTTCCACTCATCCAGGTTTTACGGACACCACAACGCTGCATGGGAAGTTACGCGTGCATGATAAACCACCTTTCCATGTGACCAGCCCACGTAATAACGCAACTAATAAAAACGCTGCGTTTAACCACGATGTCTCGATGAACGAAGGACAACTGGACATGGCTGTGGATGCTGAGGAGAATCCGTTACAACCTGCGGATGGAAAGAAACGCCAACGCATACTTGATTTGGGGATGAAAGTTTCTGATGCCCATGATTCTTCATCACCAGTTGAAGCACAGAATATTTCGGCTAGCTCTGTTCAACAGAGCAGCCGGCAATTATGAATCTCATAAGCTGGAACGTCCGTGGACTGGGGAAGCCACGGGCGGTGAGCCGCCTCAGGAACTCACTGAGGGGTAATCATCCCCAGTTTCTATTTCTGATAGAAACAAAGCTTAGTTCGAGGAGGATGGAAAAAGTTCGCCACAAGTGCGGTTTTCGATTTGGTATTGATGTTGCTGCTATCGGGTCAAGGGGAGGACTCTCTTTTGGGTGGAAACCAGATTTGAATGTTCATCTAAGAAGTTATTCTAGCAACCACATTGATGTAGAAATCCATGGTGATGACAATGGTCCCTGGAGATTTACAGGCTTTTATGGGAACCCAGTTGAGCAATCACGGCAAGAATCATGGGATCTCCTACGTCATCTTGCAACAGACCAATCCTTACCTTGGATTGTAGTTGGTGACTTCAATGAGATTTTATACTCATTCGAGAAAAAAGGGGGTAGACAAAGGTCCACTCGTAATATGGCAAGGTTCAGGGAGACACTTGTTGAATGTGACTTGACAGACTTGGGGTTTAAGGGTGCTTGGTACACTTGGGAACATGGCAAATTGGAGGCAAACAACATAAGAGAACGATTGGACAGGGCGGTGGCTAATCCAAGCTGGTGGGAAAGATTTCCACAATATTCAGTCACTCATATGTCGCATACAATCTCAGACCATTGTCCTCTAAGAATTGAGCTTACCTCAAGTAATGATCAAGTTCGAAGAAGTATGGGAAATGGTTTCCGTTTCGAAGCAAGCTGGATTCTGGAGGATGGCATTGAAGACGTAATTAATCAAGCATGGGGTAATAGTAGCCGATCGATGCCCTTGAAGTTAGCAGACTTGGGTGAACAACTACAAAGATGGAGCAAAGAGAAGAAATTAAACACTGCTCAACGAAAGAAAAGCTTACAAAATAGGTTGAATGAATTGCTTCCTTTGGATCCTGATGATGAGCATCTAGCTGAATTAAGTGAAGTCAAGCTGGGATTGAACCTTGAAGCTGACAAAGAAGAAGTCTTTTGGGAACAACGAGCAAGGTCAAACTGGTTACACCATGGTGACAGTAATACCTCTTTCTTCCACAATTATGCAACCTATAGGAAGCGAAAGACAACAATTAAAGGTATGTACAATAGGCATGGTGATTGGATTACTGATGAGGATAATCTTCTACATGTAGCCACTGACTATTTTCAGGAGCTATTTCAATCCTCAAATCCAACAAACGGAAGAATCATCTTTGAGAAAGTAGCCACTCGAATTACACACGCAATGAATAGTAAGCTGCTTGTACCTTTTTCTTCAAATGATGTATGGGAAGCTGTAAAACAAATGCCACCATTAAAAGCATCGGGAATGGATGGTTTTCCGGCGTTATTCTTCCAAAAATTTTGGCACATAGTAGGTAAAGATATAACAGACTACTGCCTCTCAATTCTGAATGACAACGCAAGTTTGGAAGATATAAATGTAACGCAGATAGTGCTGGTACCAAAGATCAAAAACCCTAACAATATGACACAATTTAGGCCAATTAGCCTCTGTAACGTGTTGTACAAAATAGTGGCGAAAGCTTTGGCAATTCGATTTGCTCGAGTGCTTGACGACTGCATTGATCAGGCACAAGGGGCTTTTATTCCAGGAAGGAACATCTCGGATAATATTATTATAGGATATGAAATCCTCCATTCGATGAAACAAAAAAGAGGTGGTTCCACTGGATCTTTTGCTTTGAAAGCTGATCTAAGCAAAGCTTATGATCGTGTGGAGTGGATATTCCTAGAAAGAATGATGCTACAGCTTGGCTTTGATGTTCGATGGGTGGAACGTGTAATGCAGTGTGTGAGGAGTGTTTCTTATGCAGTAACTCTAAATGGCAGGTTGGGAGTTACTTTTAATCCCAACCGAGGCATAAGACAGGGCTGCCCACTTAGTCCCTACCTTTTTTTGATTTGTGCCGAGGGGTTGTCTACGCTACTGAATGATGCAAATGGCTCAGGATTGATCAAAGGAGCAAGAATTGGGAGACAAAGGCTCGAGGTAGGTCATCTCCTATTTGCGGATGACAGCATGCTGTTTAGTGAAGCCACTGTGTTGGGAGCATCAAATTTAAAAGATATACTCATTACCTTTGGTAACATATCGGGGCAACGAGTCAACTTTGACAAGTCTCTCATCTACTTCAGTGCAAATGTAAGAGCCTCCACTAAAGATCAAATAGGTGCAATACTTGGAGTTAGGGTCTCATCCAATCCAGAAAAATATCTGGGACTCCCCACGATAGTAGGAAGGAATAAACGTGAAGCTTTTGGTTATTATTTTGACAGATACAACCACAAGACTGATAACTGGAGCATTCGATTTCTTTCAATGGGAGGAAAGGAAGTTCTGATTAGAAGTGTACTTCAAGCAATACCAACATACGCTATGCAATGCTTCTTACTGCCTAACTCTTTATGCGCAGCAATGGAAATGCACATGACAAAATTCTGGTGGAGACACAATGGAATGAAGAATGGTATCCACTGGTGCTCGTGGGAACAACTGACTCGATCAAAGGAGGTTGGTGGCCTTGGCTTCAAAAAACTGTCACAATTTAACATCGCAATGCTAGCTAAGCAATGTTGGAAATTAATAACGAGACCACAGTCCCTTGTTGCTAGGGTGTTGAAAGCTCGATATTACCCTAACACTGATTTTCTCAATGCAAACCTATGTTCCAATCCATCCTATGTATGGCGAAGCATATGGACTGCACGAGGGTTGATTGAAAAAGGAATTGGTTGGAGAATAGGCACGGGACAATCGATAAATATTTGGAATGACAGTTGGCTTCCAGGTAAGGGTGAAGGATTTGTCAGGAATCAGCATATAAACATCAGATACACCAACGTAGCAGACCTCATTGATGCAAGCAGTATGACATGGAACATTGAAGCACTTCAAGAACTCTTTGATCCGGATCAGGTTGATCGTATTACTGAGATTCCAATTTCGAGATCAAGATATCCAGACACTCTTGTTTGGAGAATGGATAATACAGGAGAATACACAGTGAAAAGTGGTTATCGATTGTTAAGAAATGATGATCCTAATCCAGTGGTTGCAACAGGAATTAACCAATTCTTCTCTAATCTATGGGATGTAAATGTTCCAGCAAAAATGAAGATCCACATGTGGAGGGTTGCAAACAATTTTCTTCCAACGTTGGCCAACCTAAGAGCTCGCAGGATAGAGGTAACAAACATATGCCCGATCTGTCAGCAATCTGAAGAAAATGTTGAACATGTAATGCGGGAATGCTACTTTGTGACACAATTGCTTGAAGGTTATGGCTTAAGCATACAGAATTTTCCCCATGATGTTAGCTGGATAGATTGGTTAGCTTCGATGTTCTCAATGTTAGAAGCAAAACAAAGGGTGCTGGTGTTCATATCATTTTGGACAGTATGGTACACAAGGAACAAGGTATTGCATGAGAATTGTATGCCATCTTTATATGAAGCACGTGGTTTTGTTGATGCAAAGTTGCGTGATTGTGAGTTATCTGATCCAATAGTGTCAACTATAAATGGAAGAATATCGGCTACTTGGCAAGCCCCCAGAGACAACTACATCAAACTCAACTTTGATGCAGCCCTGGTGCACAATGCCCGAGCATCCTTCTCAGGTATAGTCTGCAGGGACAACGAGGGATTTGTGTTGGCTGCTGGCGTACTGCAAAACTGTAACGTGGGAGATGCTTTTGTGGCGGAAGCATTAGCTTGCCAGCAAGCAGTCCAGTTGGCTAGAGAGGCAGGTTTTCTGAACATAATTGTGGAAGGTGATTCACTCACTGTGATAAAAAAATTGAGATCACCAACCAAGGACAACTCAGTTATTGGACCTATTATACATGACATCAAAGAGGCTGCAAAACAACTTCCTTCGGTTTCCTTTAACCATATTAAACGTGAAGCAAACAAAGTGGCACACGCATTAGCAAAAGAGGGAAGACAAATCCAATGCCCCAGGATTTGGATTGAAGAAGCGCCAGAGAGAGTTTTGGAGCTAGCTGAATCGGAACGACCCACACGACTGTGAGATAGCTGCGTTCCTTTCTTGGTTCTTTATTACATGAAGCTTTTTAGACCAGCAAGCTTGATTTCTGATTTCCATTAAACGCAGGCTTAGTCGAGGAAAAAACTCATTAGCATTCATTAGATGCAGTCGACTCCTTTCTAGATTAATAGTTCTGGTTTTAGTATGTGTTAAGATTGGGTTCTTGTTTGTAAATATTTAATATGTACCAACTCAATCTTTTGATTTATATAAAACCAGCACCTTCTAAAAAAAAAAAATATATAAAAGAATGAGTAATATAAATCAGAATAAATGAATAATTTTACTCAAGTATTTTTTAAAATGGTAAAAAGTTCAATTTTTCAATTTTTAAGACTTTTTTTGTTCAATTTGAAAATTATTTTTCACCTAAAAATTCTTTTAAAGTCACTTTTTATGAAATAATACGGAACATGATTTAAGTACATGACCTATAATTGAAGAGATAAATGGACAGTGCAAAATAAGATAGGCTTAAGGACATTTGTAGGGCCAATAGGTCCTATTTTGACTAAAGTAAGACTCAAAATTTTATATTTTTCGGACTAACACCCTTATACTAAACTTGCCGTAAAAGCACGGCGAGTTTGAATAATTTATTTATTTATTTTAAACTTGGTGTTGAACCATAGCGAGTTTCAAAAATTTAAAAAAATTATCGTGTTTTAACTTAATTAATTGCATTAACGAATGATAAGCAAATCTTAATTAGAACTCGTCGTGTATGCAGGGCGATTTTCAATTAAATTTTTTAAAATCAAACTTTTTACTAAATGACGAAAAAAAATAAACTCACCTAGCATGTACGGCGAGTTTCAATTATGATTTGTTAATCACCCGTTAATGCGATTAATTAAGTTAAAACACGAAGATTTTTTTTGAAAAAAATTAAAATTCATTGAGTTTTAATTTTTTTAAGAAATGATATTTTATTCGAACTCGCCATGTTCTTATGATAATTCAGTATAAGGGTGCTAGTCCGAGAAATATAAAATTTGATATCATACTTTAATCAAAATAGGATCTGGTCCTACAAATGTCCTTATCCCAATTAAGATAGTAATAATTAGGGCTGTAAATGATACGAGACAGATCGCAAGCTACTCGAGATCGACTCGGTCAAAGCTCGGTCAAAGCTCGACTCGATTGGACTCGACTCGAACTCGAACTCGACTCGAGTTCTTAACGAGCCGAGTCGAGCTACTCGATACTCGACTCGAAAAGCTCATGAGCTACTCGAAAAAATAATATTTAAATATATATTTTTTATTTTTAAAAATAATTTATTAATAAAATTTAGTTTTAAGTTATTTAATCTTTTTTTAAAAAATATTCTAGTAATAATAGACAATATTTGAGATTTTGAATCTTGAATCGAGCTCCTACATAAGTTTGAGAATATTTCGAGTTCGAGCTTTTCGAGTTCGAGCTTTTCGAGCTTTTGGAATTCGAGCTTTTCGAGCTTTTGGAATTCGAGCCTTTCGATTTTTCGAGTTCGAGCTTTTCGAGTTCGAGTTTCATTTTTGATTTCGAGTTCGAGCTTGAGCTCAATAATTTTGAGCTCGCGAGCTTTCGAGTCGAGTCGAGCTCAGCTTCGAGCTTTTCGAGCTCGAGTCGAGCTCAGCACTACTCGAGCTCGACTCGGCTCGTCTACACCCTAGTAATAATCAACTGAAATTACAACATCAATATCATCTGTCTTGTCTAGTTATCATTATTCATTTTCCATGTAAATGTCACGTTTCCATAATGAAAGGGTCTAAAGATTCAAGTCCATCAACTTCAAACACCAAACCACGCGTCCTTTTCCATTGTATCACTATTGGACTATTTATTTTACTCCATCAATTGAATGGAGACACTTGCCTTTTTCATAACTTCCACGTTAATCAGAAAACAATTAAATTCGAGCAAGCATATTTGATCGGTTAGTCAAATTGTTCATCTTTATTCTCTTAAGTCATAAGTTCTACAACTACTAAGAACACTCCCTTAATCCCTTTAGGTAGTATTAAAATTGAGATTTGTAAAACAAAAACAAAAACAAACCCACGGTTTTCTTACAAGGTAAAACGTATCCAAATAAGCTAAGAGAATGAACAAAATGCATAAAACCTCCAAGTTGTTTCTAAACAAACAGAAAATCTTATACCAATCGACCAATTCTATTGTGCATTAAATATTTGTGATATCACTACAACTGGTTAAACCAAACAAACAAATATACAGATGAAAACGGGAAGGCACAATTACAAACAAGAAAAGTGGGCAACCAAAACACCTAAAAATTACATTTGCTTCAACATCAGACTTCAGAAGCACCCGAGGAGCTTTTTCGGAGATTGTCCGGTTGCACGGTATTTTGCGGCCATTTCCTCCGCCTTGAGAACTTCTTCTCCACGTCTAGCCTCAACCATTGCCCTCTTTTCTTCCGCTTCCTTATGAAGTAATGCTACCTTGTTTTTCATTTTCTCTGCATACTCTGCTTTCTTCTTTTCCAATTGTTCCTATCAACATTTGCACATCCTTAGAATTAACCCCAAGCTTATCCAAAAAGAGTTGTTCTTAACCTAAAACTTCTTTTTGAACATCTGGTGTGATCTAACGATAGTATCTATTTAATTTTTAACCCTTCGTAACGCATGTACCTTGCAGACAAACTGCTCAAATATGAATGGAAAAATAAGCAATAGAGGGCCTAGTAGCTACCTCAATTCCTTTCAGTTCTGCTTCCAGAGCTGCTTTCTTGCTGTTCTCCCATGCTACTATAGCAGAGAGCTTTTTCTGAGACCTGCTCACCAGTTTTAGGTTGATAGATTAATGAACAAGCTAACTAAACTCATCTAGAAGTTCATCAAGATTGAGAACAATAAAGATAAACTTGTTTTACAAATTGCTTTGGGCATTACTTGTTTTCTGCTTTGGTCTTTTCACTATCTTCCCATGCTTTGATGAATGACAACCTTTTTGCCTTTTCAACCTCTGCAAGGGCAATATCTGAAAAACATAACAAGTTATAGATAAGCATCCTCCTTTTATATGTCTACATACACAAATAAATGAGGTCATTGAATTACCAAGCTCATGGACGGAGTGCGAATTTTTATACTTAGTAAATCTATATGAGAATTTGAAAATCCAGGGCGTGCGAGATTAGATAATCAATATAAAATACAACGACAGTCGAAAGGTTCTAAATATATATGGGAATTTGAACTCTTCAGTGGTTGCGACCGCCCTTAGTATTCCCTCGGTCCATCCTCGACCAAGCAGTATATGATGATAATAAAACGATGGTATCAAAGAACTATTCCAAACGCTTACCTCTATCATGTGATCCTCCTGAGATTTTCTTTGGTTCAGGCTCTGGAGCTTCTGTCAAAATGAAAATAAAAACCACCAGAAGAGTAATGAGCAATGAGCAATGATTAATGATAACAATATGCAAAGTTGTGACACAAGAAACTTCAATATAGAGCATGTTGGAATTTGGATTGATCCTTACTACAAAAACAAATAAAAGTATGAAAATTGGTTCTTTAAGCACATTTAGAAAATTCAGGTGGGGTAAAAACTTGCTCAAAAACTATCACCAACTTGAGGTTTATTTGGAATTTCTATCAATACAGAAAGATTATAAAACCATAATTGAAGTTTCTTTTTCAATCTTGAAAGCTAGTTAATAAGACAAAGTATAGCAACAGTAGAATTCACTTTCTCAAAGCAACTTTAACCTTTCACCTAAAATAATGAAAAATGGCCCCATAATCAAATTATTAGATGCCCATGATAATATTTGAGGGGCCTTGTTTACAAAAAGTATACCGCTAAACTTATCAGGATAGCACTTTACCAGCATATATTCTACTAGAAAGAAAAGAAAAGATAAATTCATCTTCAATGGAAAGAAAACAAGAATATGCTTAGCAAAGTGGATCGCCGAAAAATATAACAAGATTTCATCGACTGGTGTTAAATGTTAATTTCCAGTATAATTACTCAGCCAAACGGAGCTTTAAAAAAAGCATATGAATTCTATGATTCGAATGTTGAAAGTTGAAACTATACTTATATAAAAACAAACACGTTGAGGTGAAAGCCAATCTTACTCTCAATTACTGCAAGAGCTTTCGATTCTTCAGGTTTCTCGACTACTGCAAGAGCTTTCGATTCTTCAGGTTTCTCCTCCGCTGGCGGTGGAGAAACAGTTTTCTGTTCAGATTCAGCTTTTGGAGCCTCCACTGCCGGCGGTGGAGCCGCCGTGGTTTCAGCTTCAGCCGGCTTCTTCACTTCTTCCGCCATAATTTAGATTGTTCGGTGTTTGTGGAAAACAAACGAAAATTTCGTTAGGAAATAAGTGATGAGCTCTCAAAATTATCAAATAATAGTATTTATATTTAGCAACGTTCGCTTAAATCAAAATTTTTATATATATTTATATAGCAAGCAACGTGTAAATCCACTCTGGACTTTTATCTCCTACGCTGTGTTTACGCGTAAACACTGTTGATTCAGGAGCCACCAAAAGAAGAAGAGAGTAGAAGTTCAAGGGTCAAACACAGAATTAATCCTTTATTATTTGCTCCAACGGCTGTTAGCCTGTTACGACGATTGAGAGAAGGGTGTCGGGTTTTTTATGCCGACAGGTAAAACGGTTAAAATCTGTGCCACGTATATAATGGCTAGCAACAAAACGGCGACGTAGAGTAGTTAGAAAAACCATAGCATAGAATCACTAGATAAAAATTCTCTGTCACTTTTCGGTGCCTCTTTCTATGCCCAACACTAAAAAATTAAATTCTAAGCTATAACCTTAAATTTTAAATCATAAACCCTACACCATATTCTAAATTCCCTAAACCCTAACTATAACCTTAACATTAAACTCTAAACTTAATTTTTAGTACGAGAGAATAAATAGGAGCACCGAAAAGGGGTAGATAATTTTTATTCAGAATCAATTGATTCTTTTGACTTATTGATATCCTCTCGTTAATAAAATTCTCTAAGCACTCTTTTCCTTCTTCCGTTGTCGGATAACATATCTCCGATATGTTTGAAGATATGAAGAGAGTTTTTAACAAGGCCTAAAATTTTTATAAAAAAAATCCTCTCGTAAAGTAATCTTTACATCTTTTTATTATTTTATTATATTAATTTATGCCGATTGAGTTATAGTTTTAGTTGATATTGTTGTTGTTACAATAACTTAAATTATAAATTCAAATATGCCTTAATATTCGATATTTTCTAATTTAATTAATGGAGGGTTAATGACATGTGCTTATTTTTAATTTAAAAAAAACTTTAATATTTTTTTGTTGCTCTCCTAATTTTCCAGGGCTTTGTTTATGACTAATTTTAACCGACTCGCGTCATACACCTAATTTTGGTAGGTAAACTTCTCAACAAGAGTTTTCTGCATAAACAAGACTTCAAACTCGAAATATGCTTAAACAATACCAAGCTATTTACCACTTGGAACAATCTCATTACTTTAATATTTTACTAATAAGTGGTCTTAAAAATATTAAAAAGATGAATACAAAGACCGGTGGATGACATCTGAAAGGAAAATTGCAAAAGCAACAGAGATGTGATAGACAAGTAAGAGCAGTGTGGTAGGGCTAGGCTGGTGGCCAACTAAGCTCAGCAATTAGGGATTTGGTAGTGATGTGCTGTGCCGCGCTGGTGGTCTTCGTTGTGGTTGGCCATGTTGCCAACGATGCACACGAATTGCCTTTTGAGTTTAATCTATCTATTAATGGTTTATTTTTATTTTTTAACCGTTTGATGTGATTACAAGATAATAAAGTACATATTTACTAATTTTAGTCTTTTAATAGACGCACATCGTATAAACATGTTGTTAGAACACCAGTCATCTAGATATAACAATATTTCTTTTTTCACTAAGATCAATTGACGAGTTTATTAATGGTTTGTCTGAAAGAATGGACTTCAGATATTACCAGAGGTGGTTTTGGACATGTGCAATAGGTACGATCGCGCATGGTCTCTGACAAAAGGGCCCAAAAATGAGTTCTCTAATATATATATATATATATAGGATGAGATCAAGTTACATGGTGTAAAACTCATTTAGTTTTACACAAATCTAGGACCATTGGATAAGGGAAATGGATGAATGAGATTAACAGTAAAAAATGTGAAGATTATCACTTGGGAAATAAATATAAGAAAATAATTCGAGCCATTAATTACAATCATCCAACGGTCCAAAAACTGTGTAAAAGTAATTGAATTTTACACAGTGTAAGTTGATCCAGTTATACAGTGTAAAACTCTCTAAGTTTTACACGTTTTTTGGATCGTTGGATGGGTGCAACGGATGAATGAGATTAACAGTAGAATATGTGAAGATTATCACTTGGAAAAAAAGTAAGGAGTTAAACTCAGCCATCAATTTCCCCCATCCAACGATCCAAAAAACGTGTAAAACTTAAGAGTTTTACATTGTGTAAGTTGATCCTAACTATATATATAGTTAGGATCAACTTACACAATGTAAAACTCTTTAAGTTTTACACGTTTTCTGGATCGTTAGATGGGGGAATAGATGGTTCAAATTAACTCTTTACTCTTTTTTTTCCAAGTGATAATCTTCACATATTTACTGTTAATCTCATCCATTCGTTTCACTCATCCAACGGTCCAAAAAACGTGTAAAACTTAATATAGTTAGGATCAACTTACACAATGTAAAACTCTTTAAGTTTTACACGTTTTCTGGATCGTTAGATGGGGGAATAGATGGTTCAAATTAACTCTTTACTCTTTTTTTTCCAAGTGATAATCTTCACATATTTACTGTTAATCTCATCCATTCGTTTCACTCATCCAACGGTCCAAAAAACGTGTAAAACTTAAAGAATTTTACCCTGTGTAAACAAATCCTATCTCATATATCGAAAAAAACTATAATATATACAATAATTTTTTTCAAAAAATGAGTGTGATCTTTTAGATTGATATTGAAAACATTACTGATGAATCTGCTTCAAAACATAGAAAAGAACAACAATTTCAAAATGAAATGTTTAGAATTTTAAATATTTGTAAGTTGTTTTTTTATGTTGCTCAAGGGAATAATCTAATTTTTTTTGTATTAAGGAAATTTATTTGGAAAAAAAAACTTATACAACTTTCTTAAATCTTTGAATTACCCTTGTATATTACAAGTTTAGTTTTCTTTTACCATCAATCAAATTATTTATTGTTATTATTGATTTATTTGGTATGACGAAACGAGATGTTAATTTTTTTTAAAATAATATTCAAAATTTAAATTATAATGTATGAATAAAACAACTTAAAATTAGGGGTGTTCATAAAAATTCAAACTGATATACCGTACCGAAAAATCCAAAAAAACCAAGTTAAATGGTAGGTAACCGAACCAAAAATTTCAGTCAAAATGTTATGGTAACCGTACTAATAAAATTAATGGTTAAATGGTATGGTATGTAACAACCTAAACCCGGATGTTACGTTTGAGCCTCAAGCCCAATCTGTTACCATAAAATTTCTCAACTCGGTTTAGTCCAATAAGGTATTTTCCAAAAGACATTTAAATCGAATAGTTGAAAATATAAATAAGTAATCAAAACGTTACAAAGGAACTCCAATTTAATTTAAAACGTTTGAATATTCGATTTGATTAATACAATTTCAAAAATAAGAATTACAGACTCCACTATGAATACACAACCCACTAAACACAAGTACCGTACTCTGGAAAATCACCACATGCTGGAATCCCGAACTGATAGTGCTTCCCGATCCAATGATCCAACGATCAACCTACGCACGAAAACAACGATTCTGAGCGTTGGGCTTACAAAGCTCAATGGTACACATCTACTCTACTATACTTCATACTAATTATAAACATAAGCATGTTAGCTAGTACGAGCAATAAGAAAAGATAAATAAATACGTGGCGCTACCACTAATTGCCTAAACACATCATCTCAACATGAAAAACATCATACATGGCACACTAATTACCACAAACCTAGAGTGAGGCCCGATGTCACATAGCCTCAGGAACGTACACTCTGAGTGGGGCTCAATGTCACACAGCCTCAGGAACATACATTCTCTCAATGGGTGAGGCCAGTGTCACACAACCTTAGGAAAGTACACCCATACTCGACATCTCTCCTCGAGTATCTTCTAATGAGGCCCGATGTCACACAGCCTCGGGAACATACATTCGGCATTTGTAGCCATGGTGTTGCAACACGCTCTCTGAGTATTCGGATCCCATCGACCAAAAGTAACTCAACCAACCAAGTGTCTAAACAACACACAACATTGACACGATTACCATACAACACACAACATTTGAACGATTACTATAACTCTATGGTTTCTATCAATAATCAAGTCACCCAATTAAGTTTACCAACTTGTTAATGCATTATGGAATTATACGTTAATCATCTTCATTAATTATCTCTATTTATCCACATTACCTCATTAATATTCCACGCCAATTTTCATCTTTTTATTAGCATTATAGATTATTTCGTTCAGTGGGTACTGATACTTGAAACGAGTATCGGTACGGTACCCCTGGGTACCGGTACTCACATGCGTACCAATACTAACATTGCTTACTAGAAATCCTAGATTCTTACAAGTACCGGTACATGTCGACCTGTACAGATACAACCCCCAATCACGTACTGGCACGGCTAAAGCCCGTACCGATACCCTAATCACGGGTTCGTACCATTACCTTGAGTTACAGTCTTATAACACTTTATTCGATCCCTAAAGCTTATGCAAGTTATTAAGTTTTATTTACTAACGCATTCAATCAATTAATATTAATTATCGACTTCATAGTCATTTAATCGAGTATTTATCGGTAATATCTCTTAAGCATAATTCCCATCAAATCACGTCAATCCATTAAAAAAACATACAAGTCATCACAATTTATCAATCAATCAAACAATCATCAAATAATTACACGAGCATCTCAAACGACCCTAAACGGTCTCTAAAGTCTCCATGAGTCTCATCATATTCGAAGCATCATCATGCATCTCATAGATATCAAGTCTTATACTATCGGTCTCTAAACATGCTTATTAATCAGCTATTTATTTTGCAGATACTAACGCGCAAAGAAATTATATTTATGATGCTCATGAAGTATTCAGAGTTTGAAGTGTACTAACTGTACATCAAAGTGATAAATCTTCATCCAAGTTCCTCCATTCATCTCTAATCTCTTCATTTGAACAACCCAAAACTTCATACCGTTCACCCATGTCCATGGCGGATTTGACAGTGATGCCACAACCACTGGCTGACTTGACTCGACGAGATGAACACGATGTCGGTGGAGGTGTTGAAAACGGACACTTCGATGGCGATAGATCAGACATGATAACTTGTGGAAGAAAAAGGGAGGGAGGGAGGGAGAGAGAGAGAGAGAGAGCAAAAGATGAAATCTGACTTTCCCTCATCATTTCCCCTACTTTAATTCAAAAGAAAACCTCTTCCAACACATATTGCTATAATTGCAACATAAGCCCCCAACCTCTAATCTTTACACAAAACGATCATCACTTACCTTAAAATTAATCTTCTAAGATCTCATTCCTTTAATTTAATACTTGAATTAAATATTCGACCTAAATCTAAACTCCGGATGATCAACCCCAAAATTGGATCATTACACGATAACAATTACAATTTTTTAGGATTAACCAGAAAAACTTCCAAAATTAAAAAAAAATTAATTTATAATATTTTAGACTTCTATCTCATCCAATTAGTCCAAAAAGACTTTGTTCTTTCTACTAAAATTTTGTCCCCCTTCAATTAGCTCAATGAAAAAGTTGAAAAAATTCATTAGTAATTTTAGGGTTTATCTAATTTAATAATTTACGTATCCTCTCAAGCTCTCGATAAGGCAACAACTATTTCTCTATCTCTAGAAGCTCCAAGATTCAAAAACTGAAGGAAGAACAAAGTTGGATATAGGTTTTTCTTTACTAAAGTCTTTTCAGCGTCAATTTGTCATGATTCATTGATACTAGAAAATTAAACCTTTAAGATTGAAGATATTAATTTATATTATTGGGTACAATACAATTTCACACTGTTTCACTTAATTACATGATCAAGCCAGGTGATAATGAAGCACGAGTAAATTCCATCTACTATTATTAGGGGAATTTCAATTTATCATTTGGGCTGCTCGAATATTTTGAGAAGTCTCATTGTAATTTTAAATCATGTATCTAGTTTTAGAGAGTTTAGTAAGCAGGCTTTCATTCCATAGTTCCATCTTAAAATTTGATTATCATGTTTGCAATGTTGGTATACAACAAATATGCACTAAATTAATATTTGAAATTCCTTTTTAAATAGAATTTTAATTATAGGGTAAAACCGAGACTTTTATAAAATTAGACGTGAGTAACCATACTAAATAAACTGGTTTAAATGAGACGGTATCAATTCATCAAAATGTCAAACCAAGTTTTCTGGTAACCGTAGAGATAAGTCGTGTCAATATGGTTAACCGTACATGAACACCCCTACGTAAAACAAAAATATGTTAGTAAAGATGTTAATCCAAGAATAAAGTAATAAACAATAAGAAAATAAATATTGATATTATTATTAATCGAACATAATATAATATACAGATACAACATATCTAAAACCAAACTGTTTGGGAATGAGTTGAGGCCTGTAGCTACACAGTTTCTGATGAACTAATATTTTGATATAACAAATTAAAAGAAAATTGTTTTTGGACTTAATCGAATATATAAATTCTTGCAAAAATAATTCAAAGTCCAAACAAACTTGAAAAATTCGTTTAAAATGTTTTCCAACTTTACCTATCTTTTTCAAAACAAGTATGATCCGTTTTTGCACTAAGAAAATTGTTTTCCAGTCTTCAAGGTAAAAAGGATCGATCCCCTAATTCAAGGGATCGATCCCTTGATTGACAGTTTTACTCATTTTTGTCTCAGTGCAAAAGGATCGATCTCCTGTTGTATGGGATCGATCCCTTTTTGCGACGGTCGTATTTTTCATAATAAAGGAACGACCCCTTTGTAAAAGGATCGATCCCTCGTGCTTTAAATGCTAAATTTTCAAGTTGGTAACAGCTTTATGACATCCCCAACGGATCCAAACGGCTAGTATTGATTGAGAGGATAAAAAACAAAGAAAAATCAACTTAGCAACAACAAGAAAGTCTACACAAACATTCAAGCTTTCAAGAGTCCACTTTGTGCTTAATTTTATATCTTTCTTGTAAACACTAGAGTGTTCTTCATTGTAATTCTTTTGCTAGTGTTTCTTTGGGTGTGTGAGAGAGCTTAAACTTTGCAAACACATTCCTAGTGAGGATTTCCTAGTTTGCTTCTTTGTATTTTTTTTGGGGGAAATGATTCAATAGACTTTGGGGTATAAGTCTATTGAATTGTGTAAGGTTACTCCTTATCCTTAAAGGAAAGACAAATTAGTGGATTTGTGGAAAATCCTTAGTGTGGTCACTAAGGTAGTGGATGTAGACTCCATTTAAGGGAGTTGAACCACTCTAAATCTCCTTGCAATTTCTACCTTTGCAATTAGTGTCCACCGTTCTTTCAAAAATCCAATTCACCCCCTCTTGGTTTTAATCGATTGATTGCCACTCTCAACAGTTTCCTTAAGACAGATTTCCAGCCACTACTTGGTGCTTGAGATTTTTGGTCGTCTATCTCCCAGGATACAACAACTAGATGATCAGCTACATTAGCACAATTGTAGAGATCACGAACTATAATTCTGCCTTCTCATATCACCAAAAACTACTTTTGGAATCATAGAGTAAAACAATAGAAAATTCTTTATATTTTTAGTTGTGTTTAACCTAGAAGGTTTACACCTTATTTATAGGAGTTTCACGAGGGGAATAAGTGGAAAATTTTGACAGCATTTATGATTTTTAGAATTAATGAGCCTTTAAAGAGCAGTTTCTAATATTACTGTCTGAATTAAAGGAAACTTTAATATTTACCATTTTAATTCCAAAACAGAATTTGACAAATATGTGCTCTTATTTGAGAAAATTATTTCAAATTTTGGTCTGAATATCTGCAGGCTCATGGAGGACCATACCGGTTCGGACATTTGCATTATCCACGTCGTGCATGTCTGCACATTTACAAACCAACAATTGGTTCCACATTTTCCTCAACAACGTTTGGATTAATTTCTCATTCAAAGCTCCAAATTATCGATTTTTTTCAACAATCCCCCTCATGAATCAAATTGACCATTTAATCAAAAAAATTTGACTCGATGTGGTGATAGGATCTACAATCGATAGCTGCATAGGATAGGTAGGTTTCCTCCTTTGAAGCTTCCCTTGTGAAAGTATACTTACTTTATTGGCTGACCAGTAGACGTGATGTCCTTGAACTATTTTTTCGTTTGTGTAAACGATGGTATACCTCACACAACTACCTCCTTGACAAGGTTTTTAGTTCCATGGTTACGTTCATATGGTCATGAACATATCCCTGGTTCTGCGAGAGTTTGAGAATACTATGCCCAATAGTCTACTTGAAGCGACCCCACTTCACTCTCACATAGGTGACTTATGTTGCTCGGCTCACCGAAGCACACAATGGTCATTAAAAGTTGTACTTAGCCTATTCCACTTTGATCACTATTTACATCATTGGAATAGACTTGGGAGAAGAACCCCCACAGTGGGCGCACAAGGTTTATGCAATTAGGTTGTCCCTTTGAACCTAGATCTTGGGATCACCAGTCAACTATGTAAGGTTTCCCTTCACATAGCGCCTTAAATTTTCCTGGGCTTTAGTCTCATTCCTTTCGATGTTTTCTCAACTCGATCTCGATTTAACCCTTTGCTTAGCAGATCTACAATGTTATCATTTGATCTTACAAAATCAATAGAGATAACTCTATTTGAGATCAATCGTCTAACGGTGTTATGTCGACGACGCATATGTCTCGACTTACCATTATACGTAAATCTCTTTGCTCTACCAAATTTCACTTGGTCATCACAATATATGCATATTGTGGGCACATGCTTTGGCTATTTTAAAATATCCTCCATGAAATTCTAAAGCCATTCGGCTTCTTCTCTAGATCTTATAGAACTACAAATTCATATTCCATTATGTATATGGTTATAATCGTTTGTCTTGAGAATTTCCATCTACTTGTGCCTTTGATATCTTGAATATAAGATATTTAACTGACATTGGTGTATCCTTCTAAACAGTATGATCTCTGGAATAATGCAACCCATAATCTCGAGTATATCTAAGATATCTCAATATCCCCACAATCACTTTCCAGTGGTTTTCACCCGGATTGCTTGTGAATTTGCTTAAACTTCTCACAGTAAAAGCAATATCTAGTCTAGTGCAACTCGTGAGGTGCATTAGACTGCATATGACCCTTGCATATTTCACTTGGTAAACATTTTGACCTTTATTCTTGGACAGATATTGGCTCGTGTCTATTAGAGTTCTGACTATACCAAAATTACTCTTGCCGAATTTCTCAAGAATTTATCCACATAGTGTGACTAAGTCAATATGAGACCTTCAAGTGACCGTTTGATTTGGATGCCCAAAATCATATCGTCTAGTCTCATATCTTTCTTGTCAAATCTTGAATTTAACATATCATTGATACGTTTCACCATTTCATTGTTACTTATAACAATGAGTATGTCATCAACATACTATCATATATCCTAATGTTGGTAGGTTTGACATACACACATTTGTCACACTTATTTGTTATTATGACAATATTTTAGTTTTAACCTTTTGTTGAACATCTAGATTATCTTCATTGATAGTCTTTAAAGTTCGTTCTGTTGAACTTGGATCAACTTCCTTAATTATACATGGAAGTATATTTTCAAATAATGAGACATTCTTTGATCCCATTATCATATTTTTGTGAATCTTAGAGTTCTTTGATTCACACACAAGAAACTTATATGCATTGCTATGGTCTACATAGCCAATAAAATACAATCCATCGTTTTGGGGATCTATTTCTGTTTGCTTTGGTAATGAAGCTATTACCTTTGCAAGACACCCCCACATTTGTAAGTATTTGTAGAAAGGGTTTATTCCGCTCCATAACTCATATGATGTCTTATATCTTTAATTGTAGAGAACCTTATTTAAAAGGTAATTAGCTTATAGAACAGCTCCACCCCACATGTTAGGCACATTATAGTACCAACATTACTCATATAGAGCTTTTCCCCATCTTAATCCTTCAATTGAGTTTGGGTTTCAACATCATGCTTATAGAAAACAATTTTCTATATAGCTCCATCTTTTCTTTTAAGCAAATGCACATTACAATTTTTTGAGCTATCATTAATGAAGGTAATAAATGTATTCATTCGAACAATATTTTGCCATGTCAATTGTTACGCTAATAACATTGACCTCGTTTGGAAATCTATAGTCTGAAGACTTGTTCCTTATCTTATGAAAATTGAAGCATTTCCCATAAAATTTTACTTCTTGAACACATCGCCCTTTTGGTCCCAGATAAGACTTTTTCTACCGTTTGTTTTCTTGAAGCCCTTTTTTGACTTCCACTATATTTGCCATGACAATATTTTTCACAATTTACCTTAGCAACATTTAAAGGTGGTAACAACATTTACCTTATCCTCTTTAATAATAGGAGAATCGTCATTCAAATCTTTGACCAAGATTAACATGGTCAAATAGACAACATTCTTTGTTGCCGTATTTTGAAATTTTTTCCATTAAATCTCACTAGTTTTCTATTGTGACTCATAGTCACAAACCAGAAACATAGATTATGAATATATTAAACGTAATAATGAACAATGCACTAGGTAGGTAATTTATGAAAAGAGAGGTAATGCACTAGGCACGCTTAAATACCAGATCTTTCAAAGAACCAATCATAGACATGCATTTTCATATTGTTTTCAATCATCCGTTTATGGATCTCATTCTCTTACTCTTAAGGAAGTTCTTGAAGTCGTTCCAAACATGGCTTAGCATTTCAAATGACTAACGCCTGAACGATTCACTTATCAACATTCCTTCTGCGAGAATATCGTGGGTGATCAATTAAAGTCACTGCCTTGGATTCAAAATAATTTGAAATCAATCATTAAGAATTTGGTAGCTAAGAATTTCTTAGCACCGACATCTTCCATTTTGTATTTATGGTCTAACGACCCTCACAATTCTTTAGCCATTTTTAAACATTGTACACTTCATAATGTGCATCAAAAAAGGCTTTGACAATGTAGTCACGACATAGAAAAACAAAGTTCTTCCATATTTTGGTTCAAGACCTCGGTCGGAATCAACGATTTGGATTCAGTAACCAATGTTACTTCCAATAACAAATTTTGGTAGAATAGTTTTGTCCACTTTGTTCGAAAGGAGATTAAGTAAACCCATTAAAATGACATGAATTTGTTGAGTTGATCACACAATTGCAAATGGCCAAGAGGGGGTGAATTGGCAATTAAAATTTTGGTAGGAGGTAAGAGTGAAAATAAAAGTGACACAAGTGGTTAGAGTGGTTCAAGTTCTCCAAATGAACTCTACATCCACTACCTTAGTTCCCACTAAGGATTTTCAACCAATTCACTACTTGAATTCTTCCCCTCTTCTTGGATGAGGAGGTAACCTTACAAATTGATTAAGCTTTCTACCCAAAGCTTAATCCACTCACTTTTACAAAGAGATGGATTTGGTAAACTCTAGAAATTCCTCTCAAAGGATAAATGTTTACCCAAATACAATTTCAAACTCCCCAAACTCACAAAACAAGATAACAATAAAATCACAAGAGTTGGGTACAAGAATTTGACTATGAAGAGCACTAGGGTTTGGATTTTTGCTTTGATGTTGCTTGTAGGTTCAATAGTTGTTTCTTGGTCAATTGAAGCTTGTATTTATACCCTTGCAATGAATTCTAGCCGTTTGGGTAGTTGGGATCATCAATAGAGCCGTTGGGAGCATTTTTCTCGCAATAAATGCAGCTCTGCAGCCTACCGTATCGGTACTCGTAGAGGGCGTATCGATACCTGCATCAAAGAGGAAAGAGCCGTTGTGACTAAAATATAGCGTATCGATACGCATAGAAGACGTACCGGTACAGTTTTAAGGGGCGTATCAGTACGGATGGCCGTATCGATACTGTCTTTGCTCACTGGAATCCCAAATTTGGTTTTCTTAAAGAGCGTATCGATACGCATACCAAGCGTATCGGTACGGTATAACGGTCTTTTAAAAATTGGTAAACCAACCAACTGACAAGTAACGGTCGAAAAATTAAATGTACATATTTTTCAAAGATAAGCTTATCGTATCGATACGGTTGCAAAGCGTATCGGTGCGATTTCATTAAAACAGTTGCCTAGATGAATATCGTATCGATACGGTGTAATACCGTATCGGTACGCTAAGTGCAATAAAATTCCAGTGGCAAAAGCCCGTATCGATACGCCTAGGGGTATCGATACGCCTGGGCGTTTTTGTATAGTTTGACTTGGAAAACATAGGAAAAGACTTAGAAAAGTTTATTTATTTTAAGGGCTTGTCTTGAGACGTCATTTTGTTTAAAATACTTGTCAATGGTGAGACTTTAAAGAGTACTTAAAAATTTATTGTTTTGCAAATTGGTCCTTAAGTTTATATGTTATATCAAAATCAATTTGGGTTTTACAATCTCCCCCTTTTTGATATAACAAAACCACAAATAAATTTTTAAGTTTTTGAAACTTTGAAAAGCTTTCTCCCCCTTAATTTAAGATGGATTTTCAAAAATAAAAAAATTGACTCTATAATCCTTCTCCCCCTTTTTGTTAGATCAAATATAAATACAAGGATAATAGCAACAATGAATTCATTAAACTCAAAGCAATCATAATAGTTCAAATGCATAAACTTCAAAGGAAACATAATAGTTCAAATGCATAAACTTCAAAGCAAACATAATAATCCAAACTTTAAAATCCTATAACATAGATAATAGGCATAAACTTAGATCCTAAAAACAAGAGTGCAATAACAGAATATAAAGACTAAATGCCATAAGATGATATGCAAAAGTACTCGTCCGTCTCATCATCATCATCGTCCTCGTCTTCTTCTTCTTCTTCTTCTTCATCTTGAGTGGGTTGATTCCTTCGGTTTTGGTTAAGCCAAGCACCATGGAAGGCGGTAAGAGAGATATACATGGAATTTTGGCGAGAAGCCATGGTTTCCATTTTCTTCTCCATACCTTTGACGCGATCTTCCAAAGAGGTGAATCTAGTGTCCATCACGGTAAATCCGGCTTCCATGGAAGTGAACTTCTCATTGAGGAAAGTCATTAGAGTGCCCATGGAAGAGGAATCAATCGGAGCACGGTGAGAGCTCGAAGAAGCACGAGAAGCATCGACCGGAGCATCTTGTGGAGGATCTTGAGTGTTACGAACCCATTCATTATCAACATAAGAGAAACCGGCACGAGCTAGAGAACGCTCATCTATGGGTAGGCCAAGGGTTTCAGGATAGTCATGGGAACAATCAATGTCAAGGGAATGAAAAAGAAAACTCAAAGCCGTAGAGTAGTAAAAAGATGTGACTTGTTTGGTGTGACGGTGTTGGACTAGGTAGACAAGGTCGGCAAACATAATTTGACAAAGGTTTGGACGTTGACCTTCCCTAAAGCACCTAAGCCAAAAGTCATCGACTTGACGAATAGTAGAAAATTTCCCTCCCGATGGACGAAAAAACCAAGAGACAAGAAGACGAAGGATATGGTCATGAGCATTTAAAACTTTGACTGAGCCTAAAGGACCCGTACCCAAGGACTTCTCATCATCAATACCAATGTTTTCAAAACCAAAGACATTACATAAAGTTTTTTGATCAATTGTAAAGGTTTTGCCCATAACAGAGGATTCAATAGCAATGACATTCTCCCTAGCTTCATCATGAACACACAAAGCATTGGAAAAGAAAACGATGACTAGATTACTATATAGAATAGGAGGAATGCTCAAAAAAGTTAAAAACTTCCATTGCTTAATTAAAGGAAGATATTGGAATTTAAAACGGGCAGAACTTAAGAATGGGACTGACACAACACGTTCTTCCCTAATGCTCATGCTTTGAAATAGTTTGTACCGAGCTATATCGGCATCATCGTGAAAGCTTAATTGGATAATGTAAGGGAGATTAGGTCTAGGGTTACCCTCAACCTCACTAGGATCAGAAGTAGCACGACGCTTAGTTCTCTATTTCGACGGTGCCATAACCCTGAAAACACATCAAAAACGATTCGAATATGTATGCAATTAACATCCTATTCAATCCAATAAATTCTAATAATTCAAGGTAATTATAAAAAGAAATTTAATTTTAAAAAGATATTTACAAGTTTGAGAAAAAATAAAAAAAAGATTAAAAAAATACGAATAGAAAATATATTCGAATGAAAAATTTTGATTTTTGAAATTTTTTTTTATGAAAAAGTTGAAACCCATAACAATCAAACATGTTTTGTACAAAAAATTAAATTGAAATAAGTATAAAAATCAAATGAAAATCAAAGAAAATAAAAAGAAGAGTTTTATACCTTGAACTTTAGATTGGATGAATGGGTTGATGTGAATGCACAAGATTTGTTGACAAAGCTTAGCCTTGATGTGGAGATTAAAAACCCTCAAAGAATTTTTAAGTTTGATGGTAAAAATTGAAGGATTGAGGGGTTTTTTATAGGGTATTGCGGCTAGGGTTTTGGAGAGAAAAGAGGGGTTTTTGTTTTTAAAGCTTTTTTAACAAATGCAGCCCTAAATAGCCTCTCCTTCGAGACCGTATCAATACGCTATACATGCGTATCGATACCCTTTAACCTTAATTTTAATTCGTCGTTACTATCGTATCGATACGCGGGACCGTATCAATACGACTTGGCTTTGACTATTTCCCTTGACTTTAACCGTATCGATACGCGTGGTCGTATCGATACTCGTTCAGCTTCAGAGTTTTCCCAGTTATGAACCCGTATCGATACGCTTCAGCCGTATCGATACGCCTTTACCAGATTAGGCTTTTTTGACAGATTTAAGTGCAAAAATCCAACTTGAAACGTCCCTAAATGCATGTACATGTCCTATGAACAAGTTTTAATGGCTAAACTTAATGCATACTCCCCCTAGCAACATGCATAGAAGCAAAAAGAACAAAATTAACACAAGCATGAATCACAAACAATTTCAAGCAAATTTTTGACATTTTGGGACCTAGAAGGGATCAAGAAAGGCTAGTTAAACCTAACTCTCTCCTAAGGGTCCAAAAGAGCTCTTTATCTAAAGGCTTTGTGAATATATCCGCTAATTGGTTCAAGGTGTCAACATACTCTATAACAACATCATTTTTCAACACATGATCTCTAATGAAATGATGTCTAATTTCTATGTGTTTAGTTCTAGATTGTTGGATGGGATTCTTAGTGAGACAAATGGCACTAGTGTTGTCACACCTAAGGGGTATGGTTTCTATTTCAACACCATAATCTAAGAGTTGTTGCTTCATCCAAAGGACTTGAGCACAACAACTCCCTAAGGATATGTACTCCGCCTCGGTGGTAGATAAGGCTACGCTATTTTGTTTCTTAGAGAATCAAGATACGAGCATACTACCTAAGAATTGGCATGTTCCGGACGTACTTTTCCTATCTATCTTACATCCCCCATAATCCGCATTCGAATAAGCATGAAGGCTAAAGGAGGAATATTTAGGATACCAAAGGCCTAAGGTAGGTGTATCTCTAAGGTATCTAAAAGTTCTCTTAATGGCAACTAAGTGTGATTCTCTAGGACTAGCTTGAAACCTAGCACACAAGCAAACACTAAACATAATATCCGGTCTACTTGCGGTAAGGTAAAGCAAAGAACCTATCATGGATCTATAAAGCTTAGAATCAACACACTTACCTCCTTCATCTTTATCAAGCTTTAAGGAAGAGCTCATAGATGTGGCTTGAGGTTTTGCATTCTCCAAGCCGAATTTTTTAAGCATGTCATTCACGTACTTAGCTTGATTTATGAAGGTGCCATCTTTCCTTTGTTTGATTTGGAGTCCCAAAAAGAATGAGAGCTCCCCCATCATGCTCATCTCAAACTCACCTTGCATTAGCTTAGAAAATTCTTTACAATAACACTCATTAGTAGAACAAAAAATGATATCATCAACATAGATTTGTACTACTAAGATGTCATTGTTATATCTTTTTATGAAGAGTGTAGTGTCCACCTTTCCTTTTTCAAAACCCTTTTCAATTAAGAAATTTGAAAATCTCTCATACCAAGCTCTAGGATCTTGTTTTAAACCATAAAGAGCTTTTGTTAGTTTAAACACATGGTTTGGAAATTTTGAATCCTCAAAACCCGATGGTTGTTCAACATACACTTCTTCATTTATGAAACCATTTAAAAAGGCACTTTTCACATCCATTTGAAAAAGCTTGAAATCATTATAACATGCAAATGCTAAAAGCATCCTAATTGCTTCCATCCTAGCAACGGGTGCATATGTCTCATCAAAATCAATTCCCTCTTCTTGGGTATAGCCTTGAGCAACAAGCCTAGCCTTGTTTCTCACTATATTACCACTTTCATCTAATTTATTCCTAAATACCCATTTAGTTCTTATAGTAGATTGATTACTAGGCCTTTCAACTAATGTCCAAACTTTACTTCTCTCAAATTGATTTAATTTCTCTTGCATGGCCAAAATCCAAAAATCGTCTTTTAAAGCTTCTTTAATATTTTTAGGCTCAATGCATGAAACAAATGCAACATGGTTCATTAATTTGAGAGAGGATTTAATAGTTACCCCCTTGGATGGATCACCCAAGATTTCACCACCTTTGACATAGTTGAACTCCCTTGGGTAAGACACCTCATTTTCCTCAAGAGCCAAGTCCTTCAAGGCTTTAAGAGGTGGATCTTGTGTATCCTCATCTTTAGTTGGAATCTCATCCACCTTTGACGTTTTTCCTCCATCAATGGCATCAAGAATTCCTACATCATCATCATCACAAGATTCCTTCCTCGAAAGGAGGTTATCATCGAAAACAACATGTATAGACTCTTCAACTACTAGAGTTCTTTTATTAAATACACGATAGGCTTTAGAGTTTAAAGAGTACCCTAAGAAAATAGCTTCATCACTTTTAGCATCAAATTTACCTAAGTTTTCTTTACCATTATTCAAGATAAAACACTTGCAACCAAAAGGATGAAAATAGCTAATGTTAGGCTTCTTAGATTTTAAAATCTCATAAGGTGTTTTCTTCAAAATTGGCCTAATCATTACTCGATTTATAATATAGCAAGCGGTATTTGTGGCTTCCGCCCAAAAATATTTAGGTAAATTATTCTCGCAAAGCATGGTTCTAGCCATTTCTTCTAAAGTTCGATTTTTCCTCTCATCTACCCCATTTTGTTGAGGAGTGCGAGGTGCGGAAAAATTGTGGCTAATCCCATTTTCATTTAAAAACTCATCAAAACCTAGATTTTGAAATTCGGTTCCATGATCACTTCTAATGTGAGAAATTTTAAGTTCAAGATCATTTTGAGTTATTTTAGAAAATGTGATGAATTTTTCTAAAGCCTCATCTTTTGTACTTAAGAATAGAACCCAAGTAAACCTAGAATAGTCATCTACAAGCACAAAGGCATATGCTTTACCACCCAAGCTCATTGTTTTAATAGGCCCAAAAAGATCCATATGAATCAATTGTAAACATCTACTAGTAGAGACATCATTAATGGATTTAAATGAAGTTCTATGTTGTTTACCCTTTGAACATGCATCACAAATTTTATCATTAGAAAATTTAAGTTTGGGTAAACCTCTAACTAGATTAAGGGAAAATAATTTCTCTAAGACACTCATGCTAGCATGTCCTAATTTTCTATGCTAAAGCCATGAGTCATGTTCATCATGTGCAACTAAGCATGTATGGGATGAATGGATGTCATCTAAATGCACCATGTAGATATTGCCTATTCTATGTCCTATGAGCATTAGTTGATTTGTTTTAATGTTCACAATTTTGCAACCACTTTTATCAAATAAAATATTAAAACCCTTATCACATAATTGACTAATGCTCAATAAATTATGTTTAAGACCGTTGACATACAAAACATTTTCAATGAAAATAGAAGAGTGATTACCAATAGAGCATATTCCTTCAATGTGGCCTTTGGAGTTGTCACCGAAAGTTACCACTCCACCACTCTTTGGCTTTAGTTCCACGAATCTACTCTTGTCACCGGTCATATGTCTTGAGCATCCACTATCAAGGTACCATGAGTTTTGGCTTGAAGCTTTGGCCTTGTAGCAATGCTCCCCCTACAAACAAAGAAATTAGGCCTTGATTTTTGGTACCCAAATCATTTTGGGTCCATGTGTGTTAGCCTTCAAAATTTTGGTTCCCTTAGGAATCCAAGAAGCAATAGCATTCATATTATTAGAAATAATGAGTTCCTTAGGAACCCAAACACTTCTAACCTTTTGACCTCTAGATTGCTTATGAAAATTTCTTTGTTTAGGAATAAAAGGTTTTCTTTTTAAATATTGGGATTTAGAAGAGTTTCCTTTTTCAAAATGGTTTTTCCCAATAGCAATTGATGTTTTAAGATTATCCACTTCCTTTGTGTGATAATCTTGAAAATCGGAAAGAAGTTTTTCAAGTTCAAGATTTTTCGTTTTAAGATCATTTGAAAGATTTACTAAAAACAAAACTTTCTTTTCCAATTCGGAGTTAGTTTTTGAAAATGTTTCATTTTGATTTTTCAAATCGGAAATGGTTTTCTTGTTTCTCAAAATGGATTCTTTGTATTTTCCTACTAACTCATCGTAAACCTCTTGCAATTCATCATAAGCATCTTGAAGCTCGTCAAAGGTAAAATCAAAATTAGATGAGTTAGGATTTACCTTTGGTTCATCATCAATGGCCATGAGACAAAGATTGGCCACTTCCTCCTCCTCCTCGAATGACTCATCGTCACTCCAAGTTGCTACTTGAGCTTTGAGCTTGTTCTTCTTCCCAAAGCTCTTCCTCTTCAATTGAGGACATTCGGAACGGATATGGCCAGGCTTTTTGCATTCATAGCAAGTGATTTGGTCCTTCTCATTTTCCTTACTCTTGCTTTTGAAGTCTCCTTTTCTAGTGAACTTTCTCCCACGATTGGACTTCATAAAGCGAGTGAACCGTTTAGCCAACATGGCCATCTCCTCATCTTCATCTTCACTTGAATCGCTTTCATGATATGAAGCTTTAAGAGCGATTCCAACCTTCTTCTTCTCAACATCCTTCTTCTCAACCTTCTTCTCTTCTATTTTCTTTTCTTCTTCTCTTCCCTTCCTCATGATCTCATGGGTGAGTAGAGATCCAACAAGAGCATCAAGCTTGAGAGTCTTCAAATCTCGAGCTTCAATAATAGCCGTTCTCTTGCTATCCCATGACTCCGGAAGAGAGTACAACAATTTCCTCACTAGTTTGTCTTCGGGGATGATCTCACCGAAACCCTTCAATCCGTTGACAATGACCGAGAACCGATCAAACATCTTGGAAACACTCTCATCGGGATCCATCTTGAAATTTTCGTAGCTTAGATTGAGTAGCCCAATTTTTGTTTCCTCGACATCACTAGTTCCCTCATATGTTGTCTCGAGGGTGTCCCCAACCTCCTTGGCATTCTCGATTGAAGACACCTTGGAGTAGATATCCGGACCAAGTGCACAAAAGATTACATGAAGAGCTTTATCATTCACTTGCATCCTTCTTCGTTCATCTTCCGTCATCTCGGCTTTCACCTTTGGGACAAGTCTTGCTTCACTATCTCTCTTCATGGGAATGTATGGACCTTCTTCAACCACATCCCACACCATGTAGTCGGTGGACTTGATGAAGAGCCTCATCCTATTCTTTCAATATGGGTAGTTATCCCCATTGAAGAATGGTGGCTTGGTGGTAGATTGTGACTCGTAGAGGTTGGAGTTGGAGGTGGATGCCATTGCTTGACTAGTTGTTGATCAAACTATCCTAGAATCGACTCAAGAGGGTTGTAATCCTTCCAATGAGTGTAGCTATGATACCAATTGTTGAGTTTATCACACAATTGCAAATGGCCAAGAGGGGGGTGAATTGGCAACTAAAATTTTGGTAGGAGGTAAGAGTGAAAAATAAAAGTGACACAAGTGGTTAGAGTGGTTCAAGTTCTCCAAATGAACTCTACATCCACTACCTTAGTTCCCACTAAGGATTTTCAACCAATTCACTACTTGAATTCTTCCCCTTTTCTTGGATGAGGAGGTAACCTTACAAATTGATTAAGCTTTCGACCCAAAGCTTAATCCACTCACTTTTACAAAAAGATGGATTTGGTAAACTCTAGAAATTCCTCTCAAAGGATAAATGTTTACCCAAATACAATTTCAAACTCCCCAAACTCACAAAACAAGATAACAATAAAATCACAAGAGTTGTGTATAAGAATTTGACTATGAAGAGCACTAGGGTTTGGATTTTTGCTTTGATGTTGCTTGTAGGTTCAATAGTTGTTGCTTGGTCAATTGAAGCTTGTTTTTATACCCTTGCAATGAATTCTAGCCGTTTGGGTAGTTGGGATCATCAATAGAGCCGTTGGGAGCATTTTTCCCGCAATAAATGCAGCTCTGTAGCCTACCGTATCGGTACTCGTAGAGGGCGTATCGATACCTGCATCAAAGAGGAAAGAGCCGTTGTGACTAAAAACATAGCGTATCGATACGCATAAAAGGCGTACCGGTATGGTTTTAAGGGGCGTATCGGTACGGATGGCCGTATCGATACTGTCTTTGCTCACTGGAATCCCAAGTTTGGTTTTCTTAAAGAGCGTATCGATACGCATACCAAGCGTATCGGTACGGTATAACGGTCTTTTAAAAATTGGGAAACCAACCAACTGACAAGTAACAGTCGAAAAATTAAATGCACATATTTTTCAAAGATAAGCTTATCGTATCGATACAGTTGCAAAGCGTATCAGTACGGTTTCATTAAAACAGTTGCCCAGATGAATATCGTATCGATACGGTGTAATACAGTATCGGTATGCTAAGTCCAATAAAATTCCAGTGGTAAAAGCCCATATCGATACGCCTGGGTGTTTTTGTATAGTTTGACTTGGAAAACATAGAAAAAGACTTAGAAAAGTTTATTTATTTTAAGGGCTTGTCTTGAGACATCATTTTGTTTAAAATACTTGTCAATGGTGAGACTTTAAAGAGTACTTAAAAGTTTATTGTTTTGCAAATTGGTCCTCAAGTTTATATGTTATATCAAAATCAATTTTGGTTTTACAGAATTAAATCTCTAAAAACAAATTTATTTACAAGATCTCAATTTGTAAACAAGACAAGATTCTCAATAAATAAATTCAACGATTTATTTATTTATTTTATAAGGTAGGACCATACTAAATTCCCAAGAAAATAAATTCAACGGTTTATTTCCTTTTCTAAAGTAGAATTATATAAGATTCCCTCGGAAATAAATTCAACGATTTATTTTCCTTACAAAGTTAGAATCAATGCAAGATTCTAACGGAGAAATAAATTCAATGATTTATTTCCCTTTTTTCATATTATATCTTTTGTTAAACAACGGAAAAATAAATAATCCTTTGATTTTAATTTCGTTGATTCTTGTTTGAAAAAAATAAAGTAAACTCGTTAAAACAACATGAATTAAATTTTCGAAAACGAATTTATTTAATAGATCTCAGTTTCTAAAAATCAAGATTTCGTCTGAATATCTTGTTCGTCTCTATAAAAATCAAGAACTCTCACATTTCTGAAATCTCATTTAACCACTCGACTTCTTACCAGGGTAAAGGCAAGAATTAAAAATTAGTAGGGCCATAAATAAAAAAATTAGACTGGAAAATGCCATCAATAAACTTTGGCCATGTTTGGTAAATAGTGCTTTGAGCTAAAATTAGAGGTTTGATCTAATATTAGATGTTTGAACGGTCAAATCCGCTAATTTGGATGCTTGATAAATAACGGAGTGGGGTGAAACCTCTAATTTTGAAAAAAGCTGCTAATAAGAGCTTTTTGAAATTAGAGGTTTTGACATAAGAGTTATAAAACTCTTTTACCCTTAACAATTATAAAAAAATCTCCAAATAACCATAATTTAACATTTTCTATTTTAATTATTAACCCTCACGTATTTACATTGTCTCACGTATTTACATTGTCACAATTGTAAACTAATACTTTTTGTTTTTTTTAATTCTTACATATCTATATTTATAGTGAAATTTAATAATTAATTAAATTGTATTAAAAATAATTATATATAATAAATTAATCTATAGATCTTTCAAATATGCTTAGTAATGTTATATTAAAAAAATTATTTTTCATAATCTAATTAATATCAATAGATACAAAATATTGATAATTAATAAACTATTCAAACAAGTATCGGATATAATAATTTCCTTCAAATATGCAATCAGTTATTTTACCAAATACTTTTATACAATAAGTTAATACAATCCGCTAGTCAAATCAGCTAATGCAATCAGCTATTAGCTAATGTAATCCGCTATCAGCTATCAACTATATGCAAATTGCCAAATAAAACCATTGATCTTTTGACTTCAAATATAACAAAATTAATTTCACTTACATACTTCACCACCAAAATAAGAACCATTTTATGTTACTAGAACAAATAAAATAAATTATAAACTTAAAATTCTACATAGGTCAAATTAAAAAAATGGACTATAGGGGTGGGCCGCAAAGGTCAGGCCTATGTCTTTCCCCATGAGTCAAATTAAATTTGTATAGTATTGATTTTTTCTTTCTTCAAAATTTTTGAATTTGGACTTTTTTACTTTAAATTTATTGTTTCCATTTAAAAACTTAATGAATTTTTATATGCATGCATGCTTTTTTCTTGAATATTTTTTCTTGAATATTTAGGGAATTAGCTTTGCCCATGCTTTTTTACATGAAAATGCAAAAATTATTTTTAAGTTTAACTACAGGATAATCATTTATGTTTTTTCTTAATACAGAGTTGATTATCGATTTCAAAAACGATTAGTAAGGTCACTTACATTTTCGATCTGTAAACTTTTGGTCACTGAGACGTTTGTTGCCGTTAAACTTAAAACGGGAGACTGATCTGGCACAATAAAAAAGGATAAATTACATAGATAGTCCCTAAACTATTACTTTACTTCTATTTTGACCACCGAAATAAAAACAATTTGTATAATTTCACATTTAATCCTTCATATTTATAAATTTTTTATTTCTTCGCCTCTCACCATCTTCCATATTCTTCCATTGGTGGGTTTTGAAAATGAATGATGCCCTTGTGATTGGAAAGTGTTTTTTTTTCTTCTAATGTTAGGAATACGAGAAATGTTAGGACACTCTTTTCTGCAGTATTCTGATATATTATGGCACCGAACAATGGTTAGTTCCTTTAGGCTTGTCAATCCGAGAAGGAAGTGTGGCAAAGCCTTCAACCTGTGGCATTCCTGAAAGTCTAAGGATTGAAGCTGTGGCATGATAGCATTTTCAACTTCTGCAACTCTTGACGATGGGATTTCATAATTAATCCAGTGTTTCCACTCGACCTTGTTTAAGAAGCGAAAGATTTCAAACTGGGGAAGGCAATCATAGATGATGAAGATGAAGGAGATAATGTTTGCATCTCTTCTTTTCGAACCCCACTTTCTTCACTTTGGTCATGTATATTATTTGCAGGGATACCAAGGGAGGCAAAATAATCCAGTTTCTGCGATTGCCAATTGTAACATGCTTCAGCAGGGCCAATGTCGACGAGTTCAGCCAACTGGGAAACAAGATGGGTCCATTGAAGCATTGTATATCTAATTTTTCTATGTTACAAGGTGGCTGTAAGGCTTCAAGAATGACATCTTCATCACTCATTCTCCCAGTAGGCCAGTACTGAGATCAAAGTTTAGTATCAAACCAAGCTTTGCTTTTCTAGCCTCAGTCACATCTGCTGCATTTTCCAATCCTCGAATCTTTAAATCCCCTCGGGGGTAACTCAAGTTAGACAAATTTGCGAGGGTAAATGCTTTATTGCCATCGGAACCATTGCTCAACTTAGGGAAAGCTCCACCGGTTGAACTGTTTTTGTTATATGACTTGATAAAGAGTCTACGAAGCTTATGAACATTGTAAATGCGAGAAGGAAAAGGACTCTCCTTTTCGAGCACGACAACCAAATGACGGAAGTAGTTTCCTTTATAAGACTCTGTCTTGGTGGAATGTCTTACAACTTCCATTTCCAACATAAAACATTCATTTTTGGTCAGAAACTGTGCAAAGTCATGCACTATATCATGCATTTTGCATTTCATGATGCTATTGTTGCTTTCATCCTTTTGAAAGTCTTGAAAGAAGGAGCACATGGCTAAGTCGTCGAAGCATTCTTGACCGATGACAAAGGCATCGTTCATTTTCAAAACCCATCAATGGAGGAGAATATGGAAGATGGTGGAGGGAAGAAAAAATAAAAAAAAATAAAAATATGGAGGATTAAATGTGAAATTATACAAATTGTTTTTATTTCGGTGGTCAAAATAGAAGTGAAGTAATAGTTTAGAGACTATCTAGGTAATTTATTCTTTTTTTATTATGCCAGATCAGCCTCCCGTTTAAGTTTAACGGCAACAAACATCTCAATGACCAAAAGTTTACGGATCAAAAATGTAAGTGACCTTACTGGTCGTTTTTGAAAACCGGTAACCAACTCTGTACTGAGGAAACATAAGTAATCATCCCAATAATTAACCCTTATTTTTATATGAAACATTTTTAAACTTTAACTCCTTTTCACTTTAAATTAATTATTTTAATTTAAAAACTTAATGAAATTATATATGCATGCATGCTTTTTTTTAATCCACCATCTTTATCCTAGAATCATACTCCCTGGGTATTTATGCATGCATGCATGCTTTTTTCTTTTAATTTCCACAAATTTTTATATGGTTAATCATTTCTATCATACAACAAGATTGCACGTCTGTTCATCCATGTTTAGTCGACTGTCTATATATGCATGCATGATATTCTTTTTGTTCGAAAAAATATATATTCTTTCAGTGTCATGCATGATAAAAGTCTTCCCACGTGCCCAAACACAATTGTTTCGTAAAGTCTTCGAATAGCTTATTTTAAACGTAAAATATATTCAAACTAATAGTAGTATTCCTAAATAATGGGACTAAATTGTTTGTTCAACCTCAATAGTAATTAGCCACTTATTCTCGTTCTTGTCTTAACCGCGGCAAAATTAGAAAATTTAAATTACGATATCAAAACTTAAATAGTGTTAACTTGCGTTCTTTTCTGACATAACTTTTTTTCAGTTTTCTGTTCTCTCGTTCTTAAATAGTAGTATTCCTAAATAATGGGACAAAATTGTTTGTTCGGTTTTTTCATATTAAGCGGATTCAAGAAAATCAAAGTTAAACGAACTAAGTGAAGTCAAGTAGATTAAAATATATTTAATTTTGCTCCCTTCCCTCAAACTTTTCCATTTTTACAAGGATTCTCTAGAACCAAGTGGGGTCAATTGACCCCACTAAATATAACTTAAATCCGCCCGAGTAAAGGATAGCTTGTCTCTTTGCATCTCCTTCAACGTTTCATGCTTCTATGACCCCTGTTAGAGTGCGGAATTGGAGCTAGGGTTTGATGATTTGATGCTTGGAGAAGATGAAAGAAAAGGAAAAGAGGAAAAGTTGTGAAGAGAGGAAACGATGAAGACGATATGAGAGAAAAATAAAATCAGAAAATAAGAAAAGGGTTATCAGATTTTCATTAATGATTTGTCGTTCAAACCCAATACAAGCTCAATATTTATAGCCCAATACCGATAGCTTATCAGACTAACATCCCACTAACATAATACAACAAACTAACCATTTGACTAACTATCTTTGACTTTATTAATACTTCTGATATTCTCCTCATTCTGTTCTTCATTTCCTTCATTGTCCTGATACTTATTTTTAACTTCAGAGTAAGATGTTACTCCAAGTCGAAGGCGCATAACTTTAAATGATGCTGAAGGTATAGGCTTTGTCAAGATGTCTGATGTTTGTTCAGAACTTGGAACATAGTTGACTAAGAGTTGTCCAGCTGCCACTCTCTCACGAACAAAATGAAGATTAATTTCGACATGCTTGACTCTGGCATGATGAGTTGGATTTGTAGAGATTGAAACTATAGAGGTATTATCACACCACACTACATGTTTACCCACAACAGACACACCCATCTCTTGAAGAAGCTACTCAATCCAAATTAATTTTGAAATAGAGTTTGCAAGACTTCGATACTCTGCCTCACAAGTTGATCGTGACACCACACTTTGTTTCTTTGAGCTCCACGCAATAGGATTGCTGCCCAGAAAAAATGCAGTAACCAGTAGTGAATCACCTATCTTCTACTGATGATGCCCAATCAGCATCTGAATAGCATACCAGGCTAAACACATCACCATGTGTATAAAATAGCCCATAATCAAGTGTGCCACGAAGGTATCTCAAAATTCTTTTGACGGCACACCAATGTGTCACACAAGGATTATTCATAAATAGACTAACCTTGTTAACTGTATAAGATATGTCTGGTCTTGTTAGACACACATATTGAAGTCCACCTAGTACACTTCTGTACTGATGAATGTCATCAAAATACTCACCATCATCAGCAACTAACTTAGGGGTAACAACCATTGGCGTGACAATAGGTGCTGAATCTTGCATCCCAGCTTTTAACAAAACTCAGAGACATACTTCTTTTGGTTTAGCAGTAGACTCTCATAGTACTCGTGAATCTTCGTTCCCAAGTAGAAACCTAAGTTACCAAGATCCTTTAATGAAAACCTTTCATTGATCTGGTGTACAACAGTCTCTACTTCTTTAGTTGCACTTCCAGTGATGACAATGTCATCTACATACACCATAAGTAGTACTTGATACTCATCAAAAGACTTGATAAACAACGAGATATCAAATTTGGAAGCAGTGAAGCCAAGGTCAGAAAGAAGAAAGTTTCTCAATGTCTGAAACCATGCCTTTGGTGCTTGCTTAAGTCCATAAAGGAATTTCTTTAGTCGGCACACTAATCTTTCATCATGTGTACCATGTTGTTCAAACCCTGGGGGTTGTTCCATATAAATTTCCTCAAACAAGGTGCCATTAAGAAAGACATTATTGATGTCTATTTGCCTAATGACACACTTCTTCATTACTGCAACATCAAGAACTGTTCTGATAGTATTAGACCGAACCACTGGGCTGAATGTCTCATGGTAATCAAAGCCTACAATTTGAGAAAAAACCTTGGCCATTAATCTGGCTTTCAATCTCTCAATAGAGTCATCAGGATTCTTCTTTGTTCGAAACAGCCATTTGCAACCAATGGTTTTTCTGTTTGAAGGCAATGGCTGCAGCTCCCAAGTACCATTGTGAAGAAGGGCATCAAATTCAGCTTGAACTGCTTGCTTCCAAGTTGGATATTGCAGGGCAGAGGCAATATCAGTGGGTTCTGAAGAATCAATTTCAGCAATGTAGGCCTTCGGTTTAAAAATTCCAGCCTTCCCTCAAGTCACCATAGAGTGAAGATTCTGAACCTTGAAGGAAGTGTCACCAGGGGTGGTGGTGGAGGATGGAATGAAGGTAGAGATTGAGGATGGAATTGTGGAGGAAGGAACTGTAGAGGATGGAATTGTGGAGGAAGGAACCGTGGAGGATGGAAGTGTGGAGGATGAAATAGCAGGTATGGAGGTGGAGGAGGAATGTAAAGAAGTAGCAATGGAATTGGAATTGGGAGATGTGAAGGATGTGATGAGATTAGTAAAGGATAACGACTGATCTTTTGATGAGAATAAATGACTTGAGGATGCTGTAGGTGAAAACAATGTTGACTCATGATGTACTGACATTTGAGGATTTGGATTGAGTTGAGAATTAGTTGACAATGATGACAAATGATGTGATGCAGGTGAATGCAGTGAGGGCTCATGATGTACTGACACTTAAGGATTTGAATTATGTTGAGAATGAGCAGACAAGTGAGACAGATGATGTGATGCATAGGAAATATGATGAGCATTTGACTTTGACTGTATGCATTCATTCTGAGACAAATTTTGTGGAGAAAAAGCTATAGTTGCAGGCTGAGTTTTAAGAGACTGAAGAACATGAATGAATGCAGACTGTTTTTTAAGAGCAATGAATGCAAGGTTTTTGAACATTAGTTTTAGTGAACAAGGGATGAGACTCGTAAGGGAACAAAGTTTCATTGAACTGAACATGCCTAGTTATATATACACGACCAGTGAAATCCATACACTTGTAGCCTCTATGGTTTGAAGAGTATCCTAAGAAAACACAAGCTGTAGATCTAAACTGAAGTTTGTGTTTGTTATATGATCCTAGAAAAGGATAGTAAATACATCCAAAAACCTTCATCAGAGAATAATCGGGACATTTTCTAAATAATTTTTCATAGGGTGCCAAGCCTTCTAAGGCCCTTGTTGGCAATCTGTTGAGTAAGTAAATGGCACTAGTAAAGGCTTCATTCCAAAAACTTAAAGCCATAGAGGCTTGAGCTAACATAGTTAAACCTATTTCTACAATTTGTCTATATTTTCTCTCTATCAAACTACTTTGTTCTGAAGTATAAGGACATGAAAAACGATAAAGAATACCTTTGCTTTGAAGATAAGAAGTCAGACCTATGAACTCCCCTCCTCCATCAGATTGAACAACTTTCAACTTGCAACCAAACTGTCTCTCTGCTTGACTATGAAATTGCATAAAAGCATTAAGAACACCAGACTTTTGTTTCAGAAAATAAATCTATGTATATCTAGAAAATGAATCTGTAAAAGCTACATAGTACTTAAATTCATTTGAAAAGATAGGAGCGGGGCCCCAGACATCAGTTACAACTAATTCAAGAGGTGAGGTATATTTAGTGTGTGAATCAGTGAATGGCAACTTATGTGCTTTCCCAAATTTGCATGCAGAGCAAGAAGGAACTTGTTTATTATCTATAAAGGAAATATTACAATGATGTAAAGCTTTAACTAAGGTATCTTGTGCAGGATGACCTAATCTTTTATGCCACAAGTCTAAAGGCAATTTATTAGCCATGGTAAGATAACAACAACTATCTAGAGCAGTCATATTAGAAAAAGAGACAGAGTTCAAGGAAGAATCCATCACATTATTGTTATGAGTACTATTATTATGGCTAACTAGAGGAGCAGTAGCAGAAACTAAGGAACTAGGAAGAGCATATAGGCCTTTTGCACTTCTCCAATCAGCAACACCTTGCTGGTTTGCAGATCTCTAATTTGACAGTGATTGGGGTAAAATTCAACTGCCACCTGGTTGTCCTGAGCAAGCTTAGACACATACAACAAGTTTTTAGTGATGCCAGGAGTAAATAAAACATTTTTCAAATGTAAAAACTTAGGATGAGTTAAAAGTGTGGATTGACCAATAAAAGAGATAGGGAGAGAGCTACCATTACCAACTTTCACACTACTTGTGCCAGGGTAACATGTTGCAGCATGAAGATTATGAGCATCATCAGTAACATGGTGTGTAGCCCCTGAATCAGGGTACTAGGTGTTGTCACTCACAATTTCAGGGGTTGCAATATAAGCATGAGATTGAGTAGGAAAAATAGGATGATGTGATGTAGGGGCTAAAGACAACTGATGAACAATAGGAGTAGGAGCAAGAGTATACACATCTGGTCTAACTGAAGAGAAGAATGATGCAACATGAGCATACATAGGAGAGAACAATGGTGAAGAGTGTGGTGGTCCAGGAAAGTACACAGAACTATGAGGATAACCAGATTCAGTCCCACAGCCAGCATATGCACTGAAATGAGCTTGAGGAGAAAAACCCTTTCCTTGATTCAAACCAAATCTAGAGGCTTCATTCTTGAAATTAACATTAAACCTTGAGTGAGATCTTTCAGCCAAGTGACCTATTTTCCCACATAATTGACATTGTTGCCTATTAGAAGAAAATCTTCCTCTGCCTTCCCTACCTCTATTATAACTGACATTGTACCCAGAACCAATATCTTGAATAGATTAAGATGTAGGATCATAGGAACCAATATTGGCTTCAGGTGAAATGTACTGAGAGGGAACAATAGATGAGGGAGTAGAAATGATAGGGGTGTAGGAGGGTGTGGAATGAGGATATGATGGAGGTTGACTGGGAGGTTGTTAACTTTGATGTTGTGAAACAGATGAATGTTGAGTGGTAAGGTTGGCTGAAGCACTGATCTGACTTAGAAATCTTGTTTGTCTAGTCTCAACATCTAAAAGAACAGTATGGACAGACTTGACATCAGATGGTGTAGGGCTTGCAGTTAACACTGTGATAACAGACTCAAACTCTGGAGGTAAGCCATTTAGAATAGTTGTGACATGTTCCTGGTCAGAGATAATCTCCCCACAGCTTGCTAAACTATCACAGACACCTTTGACTTTCATAAGAAACTCGCTCATACTTAGATCCCCCTTTTTCTGTGAATAAAGTAATCTTCTTAAGGACATAAGTCTAGATGTGGTTTTACCACTGTAGATCCTATGAAGAGTGCTCTAGATTTCAGCTGAGGTATTATGCCCAATTAAATTGGGAAGAACTCCTTCATTAACAGTGGAGAGGAGCCAAGAGGCAAGTGCACCATCTTGCTCTTCATAATACTCAAAATCAGGATTGATAGACACAGTTCCAGTTTTGGTAATATATTGTGGTGGCCAAGTAACATTACCATCAATGAACTTTTGTAAACGATTAGTTTTAATAGTAAGGAGAACTTGTTATTCCACAACAGATAGTTCTCATCATTCAGAGTAACATTAATCTTCTTAGATCCAAACAATTTACTAGATGAGACATTAGAGGTAGGTGAAGCAGTAGTATGGTTTGTATTTAGAGGATTAATTTTAGTGTTGTTATTAACATCAGTGGATGATGTGTTGACAACATCAACATTCTTCATAGCAACTATGTGAAGCACAAGGAAGCACTCATCAAGAACTAAGCATAAAGAGCAGCAATGTGCAACAGATCCAATGCATACAACCAATAATATCCCAAGAAGAGCAACAAATCACAACAGATCCACAGTAATTCCTATTGAATGAAGAAGGTAATAGGAAATTGTATATTTCATATATGCTTAACCAATACAAAGAGGCAGACGATATATATACATAAATGCATGAAGGAATAAACCCTAACAGAGTATGCCAGCTCACTAACACAGCTCAGCAAATTCCTAACAAACTCGGTTACAGATCCAGCCCATGCACTGTGTTTGTTGCAACATTCATTCCAGCCATGCACAGTATTTCCAGGAGCTTCTTTACACGCTAACATTCCTCATGCTCTTTTCTTCTCTTTGTGAAATTTCAACAATGCTGACAACATTTAGTCTTTGGCGGAATAATGTGAAGAAGAAACTGGGAAGAGCCTTAGTAAAACCATCATCAGTTTGGAAGACTGCTGGGACAAAATTGACCAGCAAGCTTTTGTCAACAATCTTTTCCCTTACGAAATGGATATCCAAGCAACATGTTTGGATTGAGCATGAAATACCGGATTTTTACTTAGAGCAACTGCACTGTTGCTATCACTCCAAATAACTGGAATATTCTTTTGAGGAATTCCCATATCTTTTAGCAGGGCACACAACCATGTGAGTTCTGAAGCTGTTTTTGTGATGCTTCTGTATTCAGCTTCCATGGTTGAGTGGGAAACCACCTTTTGTTTTTTGCAAGCCCAGGTAAGCAGAGAGTTGCCAAGATAAATGCAACTGCCAGAGGTGGATCTTCTATCATCAGGTGAGCTTCCCCAATCAGCATCGACAAAGGCAACCAGGCTAGCATTTGGTTTCGAGGATGGAAGAAGCAATCCATAATGCAAAGTGCCACTGAGGTACCTTAGTATCCTTTTTACACCAGCCAAATGATCCTCGCATGGTTTGTGCATGCATTGTGCTACTCGATTAACACTGTATGTAATATATGGTCGAGTATGACACAAGTACATCAATGATCCAACAATGCTTTGATATCCTTGAGCATCAGCAAGAGGTTGTCCTGAACCTTGGACAAGTTTTTCTGACACAAGCATGGGAGTAGAAGTACTGTTGGCTTTGTCCATTTTTGATTTTGCCAGAAGCTCAAGGATGTATTTCCCTTGGCTTAGAAATAAACCCTCCTTGCTCCTGTGAACTTCAATCCCCAGAAAATAACTGAGTTCTCCAAGATCTTTTAGGGAGAAATTTGTGATCAATAGTCTAACAACGTCAGATGTATGATCTTCAGAGTTTGATGTGATTATTATATTGTCGACATATATTAGAATATATGTGACTGCTTCCAACTTGCGACGAATAAAGAGGGAGGAATCAGCACCAGAACTGCGAAAGCCAATGTTGTGCAAACATTCTCGAAGTTTAGAATACCAGTTGCGTGGTGCCTGCTTAAGGCCATAGATAGCTTTGATCAGTTTGCACACCAACTTGGATCCATCATCAGCATGTGTTTCGAACCTAGGGGGTTGTTCCATAAAGACTTCATCTTCTAAGTCACCATTGAGAAATGCGTTGTTGATGTCAACATGTCTCAATGTCCACCCATTGGTAATGGCTAATGCAAATACCACATTTACTGTAGTAAACTTCACAACGGGACTGAAAGTTTCAATGAAATCTCAGCCAGGCACTTGTGAAAATCCTTTAGCAACGAGTCGGGCTTTGAACCTGGCTATTGTATCATCGACATGATGTTTGACCTTAAAATTCCACTTACACCCAACTGGGATTCGACCTTCTGGAAGAGGTACCAATGTCCACGTGTTATTTTGTTGTAAGGCTTTAAATTCAACAACAGCTGCATCTCGCCAATGAGGAGAAGACAAGGCTTCATGGATGGTGGATGGTATGCTTTTATCACAAACAATATCAGCAAAGTAGACTTTTGGCTTAAACACTCCAGCTTTGCTTCGAGTGATCATTGGGTGGCCTGTATCAGATGGTGAACACAAGGAGGAGTCTTCAGGTTGTAGAATGATGTCAGGCTCATGGTGGTCACTTGGCTCAGTGAGAGTTGGTTCATGAGGAGGGGAGGGACAAATGTCAGGATTTGTAACAGGTTCAATTTGAGTGGTTGGTAGGGAAGAGGAATCTGGAGAATCGGTAGGTGTGATGAGTGATGCTGAAGTAAAAACTTCTCTTTCAAGACTTATAGATGAACTGAGAGGATCTGAAGTTTGCTCTTGTGATGCTGCTGGAGAGATATGAGTAGAAGTATTGGTGTTTAAGAGACCTTCAACACCAGGCACTAAGTGAATAGAAGAAGTACTATGAGTAGACACTGAATTAGTAGGTGCACCCTTGGTACAAGTCCCATGTATACATTTTGTCTCTGCAAAGGGAAAAATACTTTCATCGAATACAACATGTTGAGACACATACACTCTGCCGTTTGGTGCAAGACATTGATACCCCTTGTGTAAGGCACTATATCTCAAGAATGTAGAAGGATGGGATCGACAATCAAATTTGTGAGAATTAAATGGCCTTAAGTGTGGGAAGCACCAACACCCAAATACTCTGAGCATGTCATATGAAGGTTTCTTGCCAAAAAGCTTCTCAAACAGTGAACAACCATGAAGAACCTTAGTGGGGAGACGGTTGATTAGATACACTGCTGAAATAACCGCAAATTACCAATATTTCAGTGGAAGAGAGACTTGAGCTAGCAAGGTCAAGGCCAATTCAATGATATGTCGATGTTTCCTCTCAACAACTCCGTTTTGCTGAGAGGTGTGTGGGCAAGTAACACGATGAGAGATACCAACTTGCATCAATATATGGTTTAGGCTTCGATATTCACCCCCAGTCACTTTTAACAGCTTTCACAGTTGTTTGAAATTGATTCTGGACATAGGCAAGAAAGGATTGGAAAATTGTAGTAGCTTGAGACTTCTGTTTGAGAAAATAAACCCAGCTGTGTCGGGTGTGTGCATCCACAAGAGACAAGTAATAAAGGTAACCTTGAGATGCCATAGGTGCAGGACCCCATAGGTCAGTATAGATTAACTGAAATGGTGCATCATAGCAAGTTTCAGAGGAAGCAAATGGTAGTTTATGTGACTTTCCCATTTGGCAAGCAACATACTTGGGTAAACTTTTATTTATATCTGAAGGAAACCGAACATCACAGGATTCACAAACACATAATAAAGATTCATGAGAAGGGTGACCTAAACGACGGTGCCATAGTTCATACAAATCAGCTGAAGCAAATGCTAGATGAACTTGAGCAGTAGACTGTTTATTACAAGATGTTAAAAACAGTAAACTAGAATTAAACTTATATAGACCATCTTTCTCCTCTCCAGTGAGAAGCACATATCCAGTATTTTCATCACGAACCACACACGAGCGAGCATGAAATTCCAAGAAGACGTTGTTGTCTTTAGCTATCTTTGAAACAGAAACCAAATTCTTGGTTATGCTGGGAACATGAAGAACATCATTTAGGAACAATACACGAGACATAGATGAAGAAGGCAAGGCAGATTGACCCAGCTTAGAAATATGAAGTTGAACTCCATTCCTAACAGTAAGCTTACCAGGACCAGAATAATCTTTGCCATCCAGAAAAGTAGATGAATCGGGAGAGACATGGTGAGATGCTCCTGAGTCAACGAACCATGATCCTTTGGGTGCAGTGGCAACATTGGCTTGAGTAGAACTTTGAGAACTAGGAACGTCGGAGTGTTGCATGCCACAATGATGAGTGCAACATGAATGGCCAGTGTCAAGGGAGCAAAGATTGATAGCAGGGGAATCGTCTTTGGGCTGAGAGTTGGGTCGTGCCGTGATTGGAACAAAATCCTCATCAAAACGATGCCATCATCGATCAACGAGGTGACCTAGCTTCCAACAAAGCTGGCATTGCAGCCTCGAACGACCAGATCTTCCACGACCTCCACGACTTGAGGAAGCATGGTACGAACGACTGAAGCCAGAATTTGAAGCACGATTTGTAACATTAGGAGGTGCCTGCACCATATTGAGAGAGGAAGGAATATCTCCAAGAGGATTAAAAGAATGTAACTGAGTTTCAGCATCAAACAAAACAAAAATAACTGCATCAAGTGTAAAAGGGTCACGACTGGCGGTGATCACGACAACAAATGGTTGATATTCAGAGGGGAGCCTATTCAATATGGTGGCAATAGTCTCAACATCAGATACATGACTGCCACACGCAGTAAGAGAACTGCAGATCTCATTCACCTGAGAAGCAAACGATCGCATGCTGGAATCACCTTTCTTAACAGAACGAAGTTTGTAATGGAGGCTCATGATTGTTGTAGTGGATTTGCTCGAGAAATATTGAAGAATGGCAGACCAGATCTCAGCAGCCGTGTCAGCACCAACAAACTGGGAGAGGAGCGAGGGACTGACCGTGGATAAGATCCAGGAGGCTAAGGCACTGTCTTGGGCAACGAAAATTTCATAAGCTTCATTATCAACAGTGGTGCCATCAGAGAAGGTAACAGTGGTCGGAGGTGGTTTGAGATTGCCAATGAGGAGCTTCTCTAATCTCAGGCTGCGAACGGCAAGAAGAACCTGTTGCTTCCACATGAGGAAGTTGTTTTCATCGAGGACGATGTTCACCTTTTTGTTGGTGAACACTTTGGATGAAGTGGAGCCCCTAGAAACAATAGCAGTGATCGACGAGCTACCAGTCGGCAGAGCCATGAGCAGAAGAAGGACCAGAGAAAGGATTTAGTGATGGAGCACAAAATGGCCAAGGAATCGCCCATCGAAAGATACCATGTTGAATGAAGAAGGTAATAGGAAATTGTATATTTCATATATGCTTAACCAATACAAAGAGGCGGACGGTATATATACACAAATGCATGAAGGAAGAAACCCTAACAGACTGTGCCAGCTCACTAACACAGCTCAGTAAATTCCTAACAAACTCGGTTACAGATCCAGCCCATGCACTGTGTTTGTTGCAACATTCATTCCAACCATGCACAACACTTCCAAGAGCTTCTTTACACGCTAACAATTCCTCAGCAAGAAAGAAGCAGAAAGAACAACAATTCACAACAGATCCAATGTAGTAAGTAATCATCCACAAATAACAACAGACGCAAACAACAATGAGTAACAATAGGCAGATCAATCACAGTATGCAACAGCTCAACCACAGTAAACAATAACCAGAAAGACGGGCAAGAAAAAGCATATATGATAAAACTAGGACACGGAGCTGAAGCGATTGAGAGAAATGAACGCAACCGGAACCAGATTGAGCGAAAAAGAGAAATACTCACAGGAAAAATAAGCAAGAGATCATCATAAGCAAATGCAAATTGCGTCAACCCAATAAAAGCCCAATATTGGAGCTAGGGTTTGATGATTTGATGCTTGGAGAAGATGAAAGAAAAGGAAAAGAGGAAAAGTTGAGAAGAGAGGAAACGATGAAGACGATATGAGAAAAAAATAAAATCAGAAAATAAGAAAAGGGTTATCAGATTTTCATTAATGATTTTTCGTTCAAACCCAATACAAGCCCAATATTTATAGCCCAATACCGATAGTTTAACGGACTAACAGCCCACTAACAGAATACAACAAACTAACCACTTGACAAACTATCTTTGACTTTATTAATACTTCTGATAACCCCAAATTTGACATGCAGTTGAAGATCAACATGCTGGCTTGCTTCTTGTCTCAGACCTCAAGTTGGTTTTGTTGGCTTAGTCTCTTCTCATTCGTGTTTTTTTCTTTGCTTCTTGTCACAGTTTTTCTGAACTTTGTGTTGTGTTGTCCCTATAATTTCTCTATGATGTACGTTGTTGCACATGTTTTGTTCCTATGTTGTTTATTTTCTGAATTCACTGTCGGAGATCCTTTTCTCTATAATCTGTTTCTTGTGTTTCCTAACGAAACCGGCTTATTAGTTAAAAAAAACTACAAGTTTAGGTAATTAATCCGTAACTAATTAATATATAGTAAAATGGTACTAAATTAATTAAAAAGTTAGGAGTACGGTACTAAAATAATTAAAAAGTTAGGAGTGCTATGTATCGGAGTCGAGTTATGCATGCTGCCATCATGTCAATTAGGCAGAACCAACCATTTAAGGCATTCTTCAATATCTTACCTTTCCTATCATATTTCCATATATGTTTTTGATATACAGGTCGAGTAAAATTAATTTTACATAAGTCTGCATATGTATATTATAATAATCAAATTTTAATTTCTTAATCCTAACCCTAAAAAATTAAACTTTAAATCTAAACTTTAGAATCTAAACACTATTCTTAAATTCTAACCATAAAACATAAACCCCTAAACTTTAAACCGTAAACTATACTCCTAATGCTTAAAACTAAAAGCCTCGCGTAAACTAACGTTTTTCTCTTCCATATATGTATATATATATATACATGAAAACGTTGACAGATTAGGTTAGCCCCGGTTCTGTGTGAGCTTTTCAATATAGTTTCCATGGCGGAGAATGTCAAACAGTTTCTTTGTGTTTGGCCTTTCGTCCTTAAGGGATTGGTCTCCACGGCTGCGACCGTCGTCATCTTCTTCTTCCTCGTTGCTTGTTCATCTCTGCTTAATTGGGTGGATATTGTAAGTCTTCCCTTCCGTGTATATATATATATATATATATATATATATATATATATATATATATATATATATATGTATATATATATATATGTATATTTGATTCTGGTGTATTTGTTTCTCAGCCTATTATACGGGGGACAACATTCGGCCAGGCGTTTTTTACTCCACAGAGTTCTAATATTCATCGTGAGAGGATTGTGTATCATCTTAACTGCACTAATATAACACAAAAATGCCCGGACAATTATCCGACGTCATTTGAGCCCGGAGAATCGACGACGGAAGTTTGTCCGGATTACTTCCGGTGGATCCACCAAGATTTGAAGCAATGGGAAACTTCGGGGATTACCAAAGAGATGTTCGAGAGGGGAATTCCGGGTGCGGATAACCGGCTGGTGATTGTCAACGGAAGTCTTTATGTGGAGAAGTACAGACCGTCGTATCAAACCAGGGATGTGTTTACAATATGGGGAATTTTGCAGCTTCTAAGGTTGTACCCTGGAAAAGTACCGGACTTGGACCTTTTGTTCTTCACCGGAGACACCACCGTGGTTATGAAAAGAGACTACGAAGGACCCAACGCCACAGCGCCGCCACCGGTGTTTCATTACTGTGGACAGAAGGCGTCGCTGGACATTGTGTTCCCTGACTGGAGCTTCTGGGGATGGTAAATTCTGGTACATATTGCCTAAAGTTACACGCTTTTTATACTTCCCGAAAGGGATAAACAAAGACAATTGACAAATGTTGCATTTTACATTTTACTGCCATTAGGCTGATCATTAGGGATTCAAGATAGCGGTTCACTACCGTGGCTGATATATAGTGGTAGCGGCACACTATTGAGAAAAATAGTGGTCTAGAATGACCTCAATAGTATTTATTATGTCTGCAACCGCTACAAAATGCTTGAAAATTCGGTCGCAATTTAAATCCCTGATAGCAGTCCACTACCGTAATAGCGGTTGTTATATAACGTAGCGGCACCATATTAAGAAAAATAATGGTCCGCAATGACCGCAATAACACTTGTTATGTTCGCAACCGCGAAAAAACGTTCGAAAACACAATCACAATTTAAATACCTGGTTGCGGAAAATACCGATCCGCTACCATATTGCAGAAAATAGCACTTGTTATGATCAAGGATTCAAATAGTGATCCGCTACCATATTAAGAAAATATCGGTTCTTAATGACCGCAATAATATATGTTATGTCCACAACAGTAATAAAATACTATGACCGAAAATGCGGCCACAATCGCAATTTAATTCCTTGCTGCTGATTTTATTCACTTTGCTTTGTTGTGGCAGGCCAGAGGTTAACATAAAGCCATGGGAGCAGATATTGAGGGCAATAAAGGAAGGGAGGGAAAGGACCAAGTGGGGAGAGAGGGAGCCTTATGCCTTCTGGAGGGGTAACCCCTACGTTGCTGCAGATAGGGTAGACCTTTTGAAATGCGACCGTTCGGATGAAAATGAGTGGAATGTTCGGATTTACAAGCAGGTAATAAACTGATTGAAATCATAAGAAACTTGGGGCAATGCTGATGCCAAGCCAAACTTGTTCTTGATTCAGGATTGGTTTAAAGAAATTGGACAAGGTTTCAGGAATTCTAAATTGGAAGATCAATGCACCCATAGGTACATATGAAAACCCTTTTCTTCTTATTGTTATAGAACTAGATTCGAGTTCGAACAGCTTTTAGTTTGACGATATTTTGAACTTTTCTTGCGGTACAATTGGTGTCAAGATATAAAATTTATATTGAAGGAGCGACATGGTCTGTAAGTGAAAAATACATATTTGCATGCGATAGTATGACCCTGATGATAAAGCCTGTATACTACGATTTCTTCTCGAGAAGCATGGTTCCGATGCAGCATTTCTGGCCGATCCGCAGCGAGAACAAATGCAGACATCTTAAGTTCGCGGTTGAATGGGGCAACAATCATACTCGCGAGGTACGTATTTGCAGCAAATGGAAACGTGGTTCGCAATGAATTCGATCATTTATATATCTTGTGAAACATTCCATGAACTTACAGGCACAGGACATAGGGACTGCAGGAAGCAGATATATTGAAGAGATGCTGGCAATGCGAAATGTGTACGACTACATGTTTCATTTGTTGAACGAATATGCAAAACTCTTGAGGTTCAAGCCAACGATACCTCCTAAAGCGCAAAGGGTCTGTGCCGAAACCATGGCGTGTTCGAACAAAGATTTATGTAAGGATTTCATGGTGCAGTCGATGGTGAAGTCTCCTAGTGATAAACTTCCATGTAGATTGCCTCCCCCATATGAACCCGAAGCCATTCGAGCTTCTCTCGACGCGAAAGAGAAGATAGCTAAGCAAGTGGAGACATGGGAGACTGAGTATTGGGAAAAGAAAAACTAAACAAGAAGAAGCAATAAATAGATAGATAGAAAACCAAACCAGACATTAAAGAACATTCTGGTGTATTACAGATCATTACACCAATCATATGGAAGAACATTGTAATTTGAAATACTAGACAGATTTTCGAGACAACATTCGAAAACAGGGGAATTCCTACCTTTATATCTGTTGGAATGAACTAAGCTGTGACTTAGAGGAAGTGAGGAACAAACAAATTAAGCAAGGAGAAAAAGAAAGATTTTCTTAATTGATTGAAAGCACACATAATTTTATTGATCTGAAATGCTGTTTAAATACATAAAAAATCAACGAACTCGTCCTATAATCAAACAACTAAAATATTTATGATAAAACAAATTTCTAAAAATAACAATAAAATCAAATTTGAAGACAGAAAAATTTGCAAGGTTGTTTTGACTAAAACACTTGCAGCAGCTGAGGCATAACTTCAACACTCCTCCTTGCTTTGGTTGCTGCAAACTCCAAGTTTTTCTCTAAGAAACTCAAACTTGCTTCTTGGTAGAGACTTGGTAAATATATCAGCTAGTTGAAGTTTAGTTTTACAGTACTTTAGACCAATTAACCCTTCCTTTTGCACTTCTCTAAGAGAGAATAATTTGATATTGAAATGCTTTGTTTTCTCATGAAAAACAAGATTGTTAGAGATAGAAATTGCAGCTTGATTATCAACGAACACTTCTGTGCATCCTTCTTGCTTCATATTCAAATCCGCCAAAATTTTCCTTAACCACAAAGTATGATTGACAACAGCACTAGCAGTAATAAATTCTACTTTTGCTGCAGATTGTGCCACTGTATTTTATATTTTACAACACCATGAAAACACACCCGAACCAACCTTGAAGCAGTAACTTGAAGTACTTTTCAAACCATTAATTGAACCTCCCCAATCACTGTCTGAATAGCCTTGCAAAGCATAATCTTGATCTGCACAAAATCTGATTCTGTAATCCATTGTCCCTTTCACATATCTAAGGACTCTTTTAGCAGCTGTAAGATGTGTTTCAGTTGCATAAAATCTGATTATGTAATCCAACTAGTTTTCTGTAGAAAGTTTCATCAACTTTTTCAACTACATCTTTTTTGCTCAGCCTTTCCTTTTGACACATTGGAGTATCTACACTCTTGCATTCGTCCATTCTGAATTTTTTCAAAATTTCTTTAGCATATTTTTTCTGATACATGAACACATCTCAATTTTTCTGCTTTATTTTCATTCCAAAAAGTAAGTCATTTCTCCCAAATTCGTCATCTCGAAAGTTTGCTTCATATCTTCTTTGAACTTATTCACAAGTTTTTCATTGTTTCCTGTGACTAGCAAATCATCAACATATAATGAAACAATAACAAAATTAATTTCATCACCTTTGATGGAGAGGGTAGCTTCATTGAGACTTCTTTTAAAACTCAAATGTATCAAGTGTTCATCAATTCTGCTATATCAAGCTCTTGGAGCTGAAGTCATGCCATACAATGCCTTTTTGAGCAAGTACACATCATCTTCTTGCCCTTTCACAATAAAACCTTCAGGTTGCTCAACATAGATTTCTTCCTCCAAGAAACCATTCAAGAATATTGATTATGTTGGAAAATTTTGATAATTTTAGAGCTTTGAATAAGAAATTGATTCAAATGTTGTTGAGGAAAATGTGGAACCAATTGTTGGTTCGTAAATGTGCAGACGTGCACGATGTGAGCAACGCAAATGTCTGAACTGGTCTAGTCCTTCGTGGGCTTGCAGATATTTTGACCCAAATTTGAAATGATTTTTCCTCAAATAAAAGCATAAATTTTCCAAATTTTATCTTGGAATTAAAAGGGTAAATATTTAGGTTAGGGAGGTTTTTTAAGTAGGCATATGGGAGGTTGTATGATTTCTTTACTTCGAATAAAATCATACGCTTATCGATCAAAAAAAAAGTTACCTTTAATTCAGATAATAATTTTGAAAATTGCTTTATAGGAGAATCAATTGATTCTCAATATTTAATGCTCCATTAGGTCAAAATTTTCACTTATACCCTCATGACAATTCTATAAATAGGGAGTAAAGCTTCTAGGTTTACAACAAAACAAAAACCATAGAAAATTTTTATTGTTTTACTCTGAGGATTTTACAAGTGGTTTTCGGTGATAGGCGAAGGCAAGGGTCAGTTCGTGATCTTCATAGTAGTGCAACTATGGCTGATCTTATGTTGTTGTATCTTGGGAAACAGACAGCCAATGAACTCGAGCACCATAGGAGTGGCCGAAAATTTGTCTTAAGGAAACTGCGTTCGTGCAGGCATCAACAAGTTTCTTTTGGTTCCAAATCGGTTTGATTTATATATTGTTGTATTGTTCTTAATTTTGTACTGTTCTTTTAAATAATATTATTTTATCTTATTATTTATTATTGGATTAACGCTTATTTTCTAACAATCTTAAGACAGACTCTCAATTTTAATCCAAGACGAACAAATTATTGTATCTAAAGCAATGATTCACACGATGAGAAAATTTTCATGCATAGAAAAAGGAAAACCTAATGTTGTTATTTGTGATTTACATGCGTACTTTTTCCATAACCTTTATATGGCTTTAAACTAAAGTGGCCAATTATTTCATATTTGTCATTTGACTATTTTTCTTTGTCTTCAAAGCTTTTGGTGCCCGTAAATGCTCAAAGACATCTCAATGATTTTCATGGCAGTGAATGCCCAAAGACAAGAAACGTTGAGATCACCAACACCACGGATTCAACACGATGCAAGCGGTTTTCTTGAGATAGAACATTTGGATATTTGATTAGTAAGGTAATTTAAATATTCCTTAATAAGTTTTCTTGTAAATATGACACTTTTAAAACCATAAATTATGGTATTATTAAGGAAATATTTCATATTAAACTTTGACTTTTAATATGGTATGGTTTATGTCATAATTAAACTTTTTTATGACATTGTTAAGGTAATAATGAAATATTCCTTAAAAATTTTTTGACATTAATATTAAATAATAAATATGGCATTCAATATGAAAATATGGTAATTTTATAATCTTATATGCCAACCCTTTTTGGAATGGAAATAATAATTTTAAATACATATTTGCATGTATTGTTAAGATAAAGTTTTAAATTTGGTAATATTTTTGGTAATATTATTATGATAGTGTTACCTTATAATGTGAACATTTTAAATATGGCATGTATATAAATTATACTTTGTCATATTTTTGTCTTAATTGTGATTCTTTGTATTTTTGGAAATTATGTGGATTTTATTTCGTACTAACAATTTCTTTTGAGAAGTTTTGTAGAAAGAAATATGATATCCAGGTGAAGTCGTGTTTTGTTTTGGAAATAAAAAATCTCGTAAATAATTCGTTTCGAAAATTTAATTCCTACCGTTTTAACGGGTTTACTTAATCTTCCAAACAAGAAATGGAATTAAAATCAAAGGATTAATTCCTTTTGATTTCTGTTGGTTAAACAAAACTAAGTTGAATTGATATCTCTGTTGTTTAACAGAAGATATAATGGAAATAAACTACTAAATTAGAATCTTGTGTTGATTCTAATTTTAGAAAAGAAAATAAATCATTGAATTTATTTTCAAGAGAATCTTGTATGATTCTAACATTGCAAGGAAAATAAATCACTGAATTTATTTCCGTAAGAATCAAGTATGATTCAATTTTTGTAAAAGGAAATAAATCATTAAATTTATTTCTGTACTAGAATCATGCGTTGATTCTAACTTGTTAAGAAAAATAAATCATTGAATTTATTTCCGTAAGAATCAAATATGATTCAATTTGTGTAAAAGGAAATAAATCATTAAATTTATTTCTGTACTAGAATCATGTGTTGATTCTAACTTGTTAAGGAAAATAAATCGTTGGATTTAATTTCGTAAGAATCTAGAATGATTCAACCTTGAAATAAATTGGTGAATTTATTTTGGAAAGAGAAATAACTTAAAGTTATTATTTCTTAAAGAATCAAGTATAATTCTATTTTAGAAAACCGGTGAATTTATTTTGGAAATAACATTGGTTACTAAATTCTGACTAAGGTCTCGAATCAAAGCATAGAAGAATTTGGTTCTCTATGTTAAAATTAAATTCTTAAAGCCTATTCTGATGCATGCTATGAAGTACACAGTGTTTAAAAATAGCTAAAGAATCGAGAGGGCCGTTGGACCATAAATGGAAGATTCCAAATTGTTGTGAATCAAAGGTAGTGATTTCGATTGATCATCCATACTTGGAATGATTTCAAGAATAGAATCCATAAACGGTGATTGAAAGAAAATTTAAAAATGCATGTCTATGATTGGTTCTTTGAGATACTTGGTATTTAAGCGTTCCTAGTGCACCACCTATTTTTCATAAGTTATCTACCTGGTGCATTGTTTATTATTGTTCTTTCTATTAATAACGTGTAAACTTTTGTTTGGAGTTTAGTTTACTAAATCACCGTCGTCTAACAAAAGTTAGAAATTATGTTTTTGTTTCTGATTTTAGTCTTTAACTAAATTTGTGACGTTTAACAGATTCATAATGCTTGGTTTTGGATTGTGTCTACGTGACACAATGGAAAAATCAGTGAAATTTATTGGAAAGAATTTCATACATGGAAACAAAAGATCTTGCATAATTGACCGTGATAAACTTGGTTAAATGTCTGAAGGATGATCCTCCTATTATTAGAGAGGATAAGGTAAATATTGTTACCACCTTCAAATGTTACTAATGTAAATATTGCTAAAACAAATATTATCACGGCAAACGTAGTGGAAGTCAAAAACGACTTCAAACCGTAAATTAGACGGTGTGTTCAAGAAGCAAAATTTCATGAAAAAAATGCTTCAATTGCCATAAGATGGGAACAAGTATTCGAACTATAGACTTCCAAACGAGGGCAATGTTATTGCCATAACAATTGATATGACAACATATTGGTTGAAGGAATATGTTTATTACCTTCATTGATGAAAGCACAAAAATAATGTAAAGATGAAGCTATAGTGAAAATTGTTCTCTATGAGCATGATGTTGAATCCCAAACTTAATTAAAGGTTTAAGATGGGGAGAAGCTCTATATGAGTAACGTTGGTACTATAATGTGCCTAAAATGTGGGGGAAACTGTTCTATAAGCTAATTACCTTCTAAACAAGATTCATCATAATTAAAGAGACTAGACACCATATAAGTTATGAAAGGTAATTAAATCTTCCTACAACTACTTGAAAATGTGGGGGTGTCTTGCAAAGGTAATGACCTCATTACTAAAGCAATTGAGAATAGATCCCTAAAAATGGTGGATTGTATTTTCATTGGCTATATAGAAAATAGCAATGTATATCGATTTCTTGTGTATGAATCGAAGAACTCTGAGATTCACAAGCATACGATAATGGAAGCAAATGATGTCTTTTCTTTGAAAATGTATTCCCTTGTAAAGCTAGGAAAGTTGGTCAAAGTTTAATGAAACGAACTTCGAAGATTATCGATAAAGATAACTCAAATGATCAACAAGGGTTTGAGCTTGAAATAGAGCCACACAGAAGTAAACAAGCAAGGGTAGAAAAATTCTTTGGATTATTTTTCTAAACTTTATGCTAGAGGTTGAATCTCAAATGTATAATTATGTTATACATTCATCTGAAGGCATCTTATGGAATGATGCCATTAAGAGTGAAATTGATTCCATCATGCAAAACCATATGTGGGAAATTAGTGGATCTTCCTCCGTGAATTAAACCACTAAGTTTTGAATGGATTTTCAAACAGAAAATGAAAGCAGATGGAACAATTGATAAGTATAAGGCCAGATTGGTAATAAAAGGTTACCGAATGCCTTGACTATTTCGATACATACTCTCATGTATCAAGGATAACCTCCATAAGTATGATACTTACAATTGTCGCTTTGCGGAATCTAGAAGTACATCGAATAGATGTTAAAAGAACTTTTCTAAATGGAGATCTTGATGAAGAAATATACATGGAACAACCTGAAGGTTATGTAGTTTCAAGTCAAGAGAGAAAAGTATGTAGATTGGTGAAGTCCTTGTATAGACTTAAACAAGCACCAAAGTAAAGACATGAGAAGTTCGATGATGTCATGATGACAAACGACTTCAAGATAAATGAGTGTGACAAATGTGTATATGTCAAAACTACTAACATTGGATAGATTATTCTATGTTTGTATGTTAATAACATATTCATTGTTGGAAGCAACAATAAAATGGTAAACGTACCAAAGACTTGTCAAATTCAAGATTGACATGAAAAATATGAGATTAACATATTTGATTTTGGGCATCCAAATCAAACGGTCACTTGAAGGTCTCATATTGGCGTAGTCACACTACGCGGGCAAGAGAAGTTTGGCAAGGATATTTCCGGCATAGCCAGAACTCCAATAAATGTATGCCAACTTTTGTCCAAGAACAAAGACCAAAGTGTTGACCAAGTAGATTCAATAGACCAGATATTGTTTCTACTGTGAGCAGTTCAAGTAGATTCACAAGCAATTCAAGTGAAAATCACTGGAAAGCAATTGTGATGGTATTGAGATATCTTAGATATACTCGAGATTATGAATTGCATTATTCCAGAGATCCTACTATTTAGAAGGATACTCAGATGCGATTGGATATCTGATATTCAAGATATCAAAGGCACAAGTGGATATGTCTTCACTTTGGGAGGAGGAACAGTGTCATGAAAATCCTTAAGAAAATGGTTATAATCAAATCCATAATAGAATTTGAGTTGTAGTTCTAGACAAGTCTAGAAAAGAAGTCGAATGGCTTCAGAAACTTCTTGAAGGATATTCCTGAACGACCAAAGCCAATGCCCACAATTGGTAGAGCATAGAGCTTTGTGTATAATGGGTAAGTCGAGACATAATGCGTCGTCGACATAATACCGTTAGACAACTGATCTCAAATGAAGTTATCTCTATTGATTTTTTGGAATCAATGGATAACGTTGCGGATCCACTAACCAGAGGGTTAAGTCGAGATCAAGTTCAAAAAAAACCGAAAGGAATGAGACTAAAGCCCATGAAAATTTAAGGTGCTATGTGAAGGAAAATCCTACCTAGTTGACTGGAGATCCCAAAATCTAGGTTCAAAGGGACAACCTAATTGCATAGACCTGTGCGGTCACTGTAGGGGCTCTTATCCCCAAGTCTATTCCTATGATGTAAATAGTGATCAAAGTGGTTTAGGCTAAGCAATGTTTTTAATGACCATTGTGTGCTTTTGTGAGTCAAGCAACATAAGTCACCTATGTGAGAGTGAAGTGGGGCCGCTTCAATGAGACTATTGGGCATAGTTCTTTCAAACTCTTGCAGAACCAGGCGATGTCCACGGCCATATGGACATACCCATGAGAACTAATACTCTTGTCAGAGAGGTAGTTGTGTGAAGTATATCATCGTTTACACAAACGGCAGAACAGTTCAAGGACATTACGTCTACTGGTCAGCTAGTAAAGTAAATATACTTTCACAAGGGAAGGTTCAAGGGTGGACACCTATCTATCCTATGCAGCTATCGATCCTAGAATCTATCACCACATCGAGTCAAAATGTTTTTGATTAAATCAATTTCATTCATGTGGGGGATTGTTGGAAAAATTTGATAATTTTGGAGCTTTGAATAAGAAATTGATTCAAATGTTGTTGAGGAAAATGTGGAACCAATTGTTGGTTCGTAAATGTGCAAATGTGCACGACGTGGGTAACGCAAATGTCTGAACCGGTCTGGTCCTTCTTGGGCTTGCAAATATTTTGACCCAAATTTGAAATGATTTTTCCTCAAATAAAAGCATAAATTTTCCAAATTTTATCTTGGAATTAAAAGGGTAAATATTGGAAGTTACCTTTAATTCAGATAATAATTTTGGAAATTGCTTTATAGGAGAATCAATTGATTCTCAATATTAAATACTCCATTAGGTCAAAATTTCCACTTATACCCTCATGACAATCCTATAAATAGGGAGTAAAGCTTCTAGGTTTACAAAAAAAAACCACAGAAATTTTTTATTGTTTTACTCTGTGGATTTTACAAGTGGTTTTCGGTGATAGGCGAAGGCAAGGGTCGATTCGTGATCTCCATAGTAGTGCAACTGTGGCTGATCTTATGTTGTTGTATCCTGGGAGACAGACGACCAATGAACTCGAGCACCATAGGAGTGGCCGAAAATCTGTCTTAAGGAAACTGCGTTCGTGCAGGCCTCAACAAGTTTCTTTTGGTTCCAAATCAGTTTGATTTATATATTGTTGTATTGTTCTTAATTTTGTACTGTTCGTTTAAATAATATTATTTTATCTTATTATTTATTCTTGGATTAACGTGTAACACCCCTCACCCGGTTACGAGGGAGCGATGTTACTATTCGGATGATAGACAGATTCATACATATCAAGCTTGATTAACTTCAAACATAGTTCATTCATTTTATCATATCCAAATTTACATAAACATTTATTAAGTCATTACGTAATATAACATGTCTTAGTTTTATACATACCACACTTAAGAATTACATGATTCATAATGCATGACAAACTAATTTAGACTATGCCACCAACTAGGAGTCTAAGCAAGTTTATATCATACTTGTTCTTGGCTTGCGAAGCTCTCGAATCAGAACGGATGACTTTCGGATATCAAAGAACCTGTTATTTTGGAAGAAGGAAACAAAGAGAGTGATAAGTACACATAATGTACTTAGTGAGGCAGCCCTAACTTTACTAGTTTCAATCTTTTAAAGTCTTATTCAATCTTTGAGGTTTACTTAGCTAGGCTTAGCACACATTGAAATACCTAGCTAGTTCCATCAAAAACCAAGTTAACTTAGCTAGTCTCATGTACTAACCAATAGGGCAGCAAACTTTTACAATTCAAGCTAACATGGACAACAAACAACATGTAATCTCATTGTCATCTTGGAAGCAACATTTCATAGTTTCACATCACAACATAGTTCATTTTGAATCTCAACCAAGTACACATATTCATTTCATATCATAAGGGCTAATACCCAACTTGTTCATTTAAACATATATCATTGTTCTAATAAATGTTTTGCCTTGGATGATTAATGAAATAAGTAATCAAGTCTTCATGTAACATGTAACATTAGATACTCAAAGTATCCATTTCTCATTTCAACATATAACAGGGGATGCATAGGCATCAATGGTGACTTACCACCATTCAATTATCAAGGTGACTAACCACCTTATCAGGTTTATAGGTGACTAACCACCATCCTGTAACAAAGATCAGGGGAGCTCAACGACTCTAAGGCATGCCCTTCTACCTATAGACACTAATCATACCAAGGACTTTACTTATCTTTCTTTATTAACAAGATCATTCACTTGTCAATCATTCATAATTTCAAAGGCATTTAACCATTTCAATAGGCATAAACATATAATCAATCAAGCATCATGGTAATATAAAATTTCCAGCAAGTACATGAGATCATTTTCATTTTATGATCATCAAAAACCAGTAGCAAAGCTTATCATTTAGTCACATTTCACATAGCTCAAGTAATCAACACATCATAGCAACTAATCATATTTATGCTAAGCATGCTTATCTAACAAGCAATATACACTTAGATCAATATTTTTGCCTTTAATCCTTCTTCCTTATCATTTTAAATTTTACCAATCATTATTAAATTCATTTCATGCTTTCTTCATGTTATCTAAAAATAACAAGGTTAGGATACTAATCCCAACACTTTAAACAAAACTACACTCACATATCAGAACATAAAAACAATGATCGGAATGACACCGCGTCACCCGAAACAAATGCATCCACACTCACATATCAGAACATAAAAACAATGATCGGAATGACACCGCGTCACCCGAGACAAATGCATCCACACTCACATATCAGAACATAAAAACAATGATCGGAATGACACCGCGTCACCCGAGACAAATGCATCCACACTCACATATCAGAACATAAAAACAATGATCGGAATGACACCGCGTCACCCGAGACAAATGCATCCACACTCACATATCAGAACATAAAAACAATGATCGGAATGACACCGCGTCACCCGAGACAAATGCATCCACACTCACATATCAGAACATAAAAACAATGATCGGAATGACACCGCGTCACCCGAGACAAATGCATCCACACTCACAATACTCCAAGCTAGTTTGTCTCCTTAATGATGATGCCTCTCCCTTTCTTCTTGGTTTGATCACCCCTTGATTCCTCTAATATCTCTTCACCAATATGCTCTTGAATCATAAAATATCATATATAATACCCATTAGTAATTAATTCAAACATATAAATTCATTTACTTAAACATAATCACTTAGAAAAGTGAATCTGTCCCCTAAACTGGCAGTTTGAGTAACCTCTACTAAACTGGTCATATCTTTTTACTCACAACTCCAAATAAGGAGTTCTTTACCATTCTGGAAAGCTTATAAACACACCTTTACAACCATGTATGGAACATAATTTTATCATTTCTCTATCAATACAGTTTATTACTTGAACATAGGGTATCTTTAGAAAACTAATCTGCATATTTGTGACTTTAGTGTATTTATAACCTATGTTTCACTACACCATAAATCTTGAGATTTTAACCATATTTACCTTCACATATTAACATGATAATTATGTTCCAGAAACCATGAAAACAGAGCATATAAGTCCTCAACTTATCAATTCTTACAAACTAGTCCATTTTGATATTCTATGTGTTCTAATGATATTTAAACTATCAATTGATATATAATTCAAACTAAATTATTTATTTTTCAATCCTACAATACCTCCCCTGTTTCTAATAAATTTTCCAGAATTTATTGGCATCAATTAAACCCCTAAACATTTCGAATTTTACAATTTAGTCCAGCAGATTCCAAATCCATTCAGTTTCAGTCCCGTCAACTTCTAACAACAATTCAGAGACTTATACTTAACATTTTTGAGCAAATCATACCTCTATTCCATGTAAAATTTTGTCCTCTACAACTTTGTAGAAGAACACGTTTTCCAGAAATGACTCTAACATGCTCAAAAATGCAGTTTTCTACAGGACAGTTTATAAATCCGAATTTCTTTATTCTTTCTACCCTTATCTTTTACCAACCTTTAATTAATCCAATTTCATGCTTAATATAAATACTAACATCAAATTAAAGATAGTTGAGACTCTAATCTCAACTTTAATTTATTTCACTCACCTTGATAGACCGGTACTTTATTTTTATTTCTTGGGCTTGACGGTTGTTCCGAATCGACCTCGTGTACTATGATAATTAATAAAAATCAATTAAAATCGACAAGACAGTATCGAATAAATATAAAAATATTAAGTAGATTCGATACTAAAACTTAAACTAACCAAGGATTTGAGCTTACCCCGACGTTGGCAGAAATTCGATATTACTATATCGAAAATATCGGACCACCAATCTAACACTGAACAACCTAATCCAAACTGATTGTTTGTTTCTCTATTTGTTGTGCATTTCTAACTATCCTCCCTCCCCCTATTTATACACATTTGCGTCAGGCATCTCCCCCCCACCCCTTATTTTTTTTATTTCATTTATTAGCTAGCCACCTTTCATTCCACCAAACCTTATCCCATCTTTCACGTGGCATTTGCCCCTAAATTGGGCAACATTTATGGCAATTTACCACTTTAATTTGCTTTGCTTTTGTGCTGGCCCCTTTTTTTTTAATAATAATAATAATAATAATAAACTATTATAAATTACCCCAAATAATATTTATTGGTTCAGATAAGATCGAATAAATTATTCAATTGATAAAAATATTCGATCACCGGAACTTAATTCCGACTAGACCAGTTTTTGGGATGTGACAACTCTCCCCCCCTAAAAAAAAATTCGTCCTCGAATTTTACCTGAATCGAATAGGTGAGGATATTGCTTTTTCATCGTGTCCTCAGGTTCCCACGTCGCTTCTTCGACATTGTGATTTCTCCAAAGAACTTTGACAAGAGGAACACTTTTATTTCGAAGTCTTTTGACTTCTCGATCAAGGATTTGAACAGGCTCTTCTTCGTATGAAAGATCAGGATTGAGTTCAACTTCTTCAGGCTCAAGAACGTGAGACGGATCAGATCGATATCTTCTGAGCATTGAGACATGGAAGACATTGTGTATCTTATCAAACTCCGGAGGAAGAGCGAGTCGATAAGCTACAGGACCAATTCTTTCAACTACTTCAAATGGTCCGATAAACCGAGGACTTAGCTTGCCTCTTTTGCCGAATCGGAATACTTTCTTCCATGGGGAGACTTTAAGAAACACTTTATCTCCGATTTGATGTTGAATGTCTCTACGTTTCAGATCGGCGTAGGACTTTTGGCGATCAAAAGCTTGCTTCAATCGAGAATGAATGATTTGGACCTGTTCTTCGGTTTCCCGAAGCAATTGTGGTCCCAAAACTTTATTATCACCGAGTTCAGACCAACACAGAGGTGTTCGACATTTTCTACCATACAACGCTTCAAAAGGAGCCATTTGAATCGAAGATTGGAAGCTATTGTTGTAAGCGAACTCTACCAAAGGTAGCGATTTCTCCCAGTTCTTTCCGAAGTCAATGATACAAGCTCTGAGCATGTCTTCGAGAATTTGAATTACTCGTTCAGATTGACCATCGCTTTGCGAATGGAAAGCTGTGCTAAGATTCAGTCTGGTTCCGAGAGCTTTATGTAATGATTTCCAAAATCGAGCTGTGAATCGGGGATCTCGATCGGAGACTATTGAGATCGGAACTCCATGTAAACGAATTACTTCTCGGATGTATAATTCAGCTAAGGCTTCAAGACTGAGATTCATTCTCACCGGAATAAAGTGTGCTGACTTGGTGAAACGATCAACGATCACCCAGATAGCATCGCACTTTCTTGGCGAACAGGGAAGGCCGGTTACGAAATCCATTGTGATCTGTTCCCATTTCCATTGCGGAAATTTGAGAGGTTGGAGTAAACCAGTAGGGACTTGGTGCTCGGCTTTAACCCTTTGGCAGTTCAAACATTTTGCTACATAGTCATTGATAGCCGTTTTCATTCCTGGCCACCAATACAAGAGCTTGAGATCCTTGTACATCTTAACTGATCCAGGGTGGATCGAAAAAGAACTTTGGTGTGCTTCTTGTAGGATTTCATCTTGTAATTCTTTGTTATTAGGGACACATATACGATCTTTAAAGTATAGAAGACCGTTCGACTTAACAGAGAAGTCAGAATTAGACTCAAGCTTAGAATTGATTTTCTGAAGTTCCGGATCAATTTGTTGAAGTTCTTTGATCCTGGTGATCAGAGTAGATTGAACTTGAAGTTCATTCAGATAATTCCGAGCTTTGCATAGCCGGAAATGAGCGTTGATAGCCAAAGAAGAGAGGTTCGGTTTTCGACTCAGAGCGTCGGCAACAACATTGGCTTTTCCAGGATGATAATCGATAGTCAGATCGTAGTCTTTGAGCAATTCTAACCATCTTCTTTGTCTAAGGTTTAGATCTTTTTGAGTGAGTAAATACTTTAGGCTTTTGTGATCAGTGAACAGCTTGCATCTTTCACCGTACAAATAGTGTCGCCAAATTTTGAGTGCGAACACAATGGCTGCAAGCTCGATATTGTGAGTAGGATAATTCAATTCGTGTTGCTTCAGTTGCCGGGAGGCGTATGCAATCACATTGCCTTCTTGCATCAGAACACATCCTAGGCCCGAGTGTGATGCATCGCTGTATACTATGAATTCTTTACCCGATTCGGGTTGAATAAGGACTGGGGCATGTGCTAGAGCTTGTTTGAGTTGGTCGAAGCTTCGTTGCTGCTTTTCCGACCACTCAAAGATTACATCCTTTCGAAGGAGTTTAGTTAACGGTGCGGCAATAGTGGAAAATCCTTTCACAAATCTTCGGTAATAGCCAGCTAATCCGAGGAAACTTCGGACTTCGCTCACATTTCTCGGAGGTCTCCAATCAAGAATAGCTTGAATTTTCTTAGAGTCAACTTTGATTCCTTCGGCAGAAATGATGTGTCCGAGGAATGAAACTTCGGATAACCAAAACTCACACTTAGTGAATTTGGCAAACAATTGGTGATTTCGGAGCGTTTGAAGTACAATCCGAAGATGATCAGCATGTTCTTCCTTGTTCCGGGAGTAAACAAGGATGTCGTCGATAAATACGACAACGAATTTGTCAAGATAGGGCTTGAATACTCGATTCATCAGATCCATGAATGCAGCAGGGGCATTTGTTAGACCGAATGGCATTACTAAGAATTCGTAATGTCCATATCGAGTTCGGAAAGCTGTTTTGGGTACATCTTCTTCTCTTACCCTCATTTGATAGTAACCAGACCGAAGATCAATCTTAGAGAACACGGCTGCGTGTTTGAGTTGATCGAACAATTCTTCGATTCTCGGTAGCGGATACTTATTCTTAATGGTTACTTTATTAAGTTGCCGGTAATCGATACAAAGCCGCATCGTACCATCCTTCTTTTTCACGAATAGGACAGGAGCACCCCAGGGAGATATGCTAGGTCGGATGAATCCTTTATCCTCGAGTTCTTGAATTTGCTTCTTTAGTTCTTTGAGTTCAACAGGTGCCATCCGATAAGGTGTAATGGACACCGGATTAGTTCCGGGTTGAACTTCGATTTTGAATTCGACTTCCCGAGTTGGAGGAAGGCCAGGGAGTTCCTCAGGAAAAACATCGGAAAATTCAGATACGACAGGCATTTCAGGTAAACTGAAATCAAGCTTGTCTTGCAATGCCATAGCGGCAAAAATAGAGGTCGGTTTCTTGTCTATCAATAGGATGGATTCTTTTCCTAAACCCCGTAAATATAACCTACAGTTTTGACAGTCTATCCAGGCTTCATGTTTTCCCAACCAATCTAGTCCTAAAACTAGATTAAATTCACATTTGGGTAATACATATAGATTACAAGGAAAGGGTATATTTTGAATTGTTATCTGACAATCTTTACAGATCAAATTTATTGGCATACTACCTCCTATAGGGTTCGAAACAATTAGCCTAGTTTGTACAGTTTCAGGTTTCAATTTAAGTTCATCTAACAAGTATGAGCATATAAATGAATGGGTTGATCCCGAATCTATCAATGCGTAAACAGGTTTAAGGTTAAGTTCAACCGTACCCGCAATGACATCAGGAGACTCTTCTTCTTCCTTGCCACGAATGTGATAGACACGAGCTGGGACTCGGGACTCCTGATAAGTGGTGGCTTTTGACTGGGCAGCCTTGCCTTTTCCGGGATTGTTCGACTGAACTTGTCTCGGATGTTTGCCTCGGCTAGATGGTACAGAACTTTGGTTAGCCGGTCGAACAAAAGATTGATCATTTCGTTTTGGACAGTCTCGGATGTAATGATCGTCAGCGCCACAAGCATAACAGAGGTTCGCTTGGGTTCGGCATTGGCCAAAGTGATTCTTCTGACAGAATTTGCAAACAGGAGGTCTGTCGACATTTCCAGTACTGTTGATGGAAACAACCGGAGTAGCCATCTTGTTGGAGTGTTGGGGTTGGAAATTATTCCGAGTAAATGGTATATAGGTGGAGGATGATTCCTTCTGATGTTTCGGCTTCTTAGACCACTGAGACTTGTCGTCACTCTTCCGCTTCTTATCAGTTCGGAATCCACTCTTTCGTTTCTCGGCATTCTGCATCTTAGATTCAGTGGCGATGACCCGATTCACAAGGATTTGAAAATCCGTAATGTCAAGTGCTGTGAACATCGGACTCAATTCATCACTTAGCCCGTCGATGAACATTCTGCATTTATCTTTCTCGGTCTTGATGTACTCCGAGCCATACTTGCAGTATTTGCAGAAATCGGCAACATATTGTTCAATCGGCCGATTGGCCTGTTTCAGATGTAAGAATTTCTTCCTCCGATCAGCAAGGTATTGTTCGTTAATATATTTCTTTTTGAATTCATCAACAAAGAATTTCCATGTAACTGACTCGGCAGGGGCAGTTAGAGTCGTGGTTTCCCACCAACTTAGAGCTTCATCGGCTAGAAGTGCAATCGCACATTCAAGTTTATGTTCATCCGAACATTGGAGTTGGCGAGTTAAGATTTGAGTGGTTCTTTCTAGCCAATTCTCAGCTTCTTCCGGCTTTTCCTCGTTTTCACCGGTGAATGTAGTTGCTCGATGTTGTGCGAGCTTGTCGATAGGGGCTCGACTCGGGGTAGCAACCACCGGAGTCGGTTGTTCTCGTCGGATGTTCATTACTAATTGATCGAACATCTCCTTCATACTTAGGAGACATACCCGCTGAGCACTCTGAACAGTTGGAATTGTCGGAGTTGTCTGATTAGGTTCAGGGAGTGGAGTCGGTTCTCGCGGTTCCGATCTTCTCGGAGGGTCCGCTTGCTCGAGAGGATTAGATTGTCCCGGAGCGTTGGTTTTCATCCTAACGCTACCATCCTCGTTAGATGATTCCCGAGGACTTTCATTATCACGAGCCAAAAGTGATTCGGACATTCTAATAAGACTTCAGAAAAGATCGAAGTTAGAGAGCGCAATCGCAAGCAGTTTGATATAAAACTCCTAGGTGGCATAGTTTAACCTATATGATGCAATAGACCTGATTTAGTCCGAGAATCGACTAAACCGAAGCTCTGATACCAATTTTTTGTAACACCCCTCACCCGGTTACGAGGGAGCGATGTTACTATTCGGATGATAGACAGATTCATACATATCAAGCTTGATTAACTTCAAACATAGTTCATTCATTTTATCATATCCAAATTTACATAAACATTTATTAAGTCATTACGTAATATAACATGTCTTAGTTTTATACATACCACACTTAAGAATTACATGATTCATAATGCATGACAAACTAATTTAGACTATGCCACCAACTAGGAGTCTAAGCAAGTTTATATCATACTTGTTCTTGGCTTGCGAAGCTCTCGAATCAGAACGGATGACTTTCGGATATCAAAGAACCTGTTATTTTGGAAGAAGGAAACAAAGAGAGTGATAAGTACACATAATGTACTTAGTGAGGCAGCCCTAACTTTACTAGTTTCAATCTTTTAAAGTCTTATTCAATCTTTGAGGTTTACTTAGCTAGGCTTAGCACACATTGAAATACCTAGCTAGTTCCATCAAAAACCAAGTTAACTTAGCTAGTCTCATGTACTAACCAATAGGGCAGCAAACTTTTACAATTCAAGCTAACATGGACAACAAACAACATGTAATCTCATTGTCATCTTGGAAGCAACATTTCATAGTTTCACATCACAACATAGTTCATTTTGAATCTCAACCAAGTACACATATTCATTTCATATCATAAGGGCTAATACCCAACTTGTTCATTTAAACATATATCATTGTTCTAATAAATGTTTTGCCTTGGATGATTAATGAAATAAGTAATCAAGTCTTCATGTAACATGTAACATTAGATACTCAAAGTATCCATTTCTCATTTCAACATATAACAGGGGATGCATAGGCATCAATGGTGACTTACCACCATTCAATTATCAAGGTGACTAACCACCTTATCAGGTTTATAGGTGACTAACCACCATCCTGTAACAAAGATCAGGGGAGCTCAACGACTCTAAGGCATGCCCTTCTACCTATAGACACTAATCATACCAAGGACTTTACTTATCTTTCTTTATTAACAAGATCATTCACTTGTCAATCATTCATAATTTCAAAGGCATTTAACCATTTCAATAGGCATAAACATATAATCAATCAAGCATCATGGTAATATAAAATTTCCAGCAAGTACATGAGATCATTTTCATTTTATGATCATCAAAAACCAGTAGCAAAGCTTATCATTTAGTCACATTTCACATAGCTCAAGTAATCAACACATCATAGCAACTAATCATATTTATGCTAAGCATGCTTATCTAACAAGCAATATACACTTAGATCAATATTTTTGCCTTTAATCCTTCTTCCTTATCATTTTAAATTTTACCAATCATTATTAAATTCATTTCATGCTTTCTTCATGTTATCTAAAAATAACAAGGTTAGGATACTAATCCCAACACTTTAAACAAAACTACACTCACATATCAGAACATAAAAACAATGATCGGAATGACACCGCGTCACCCGAAACAAATGCATCCACACTCACATATCAGAACATAAAAACAATGATCGGAATGACACCGCGTCACCCGAGACAAATGCATCCACACTCACATATCAGAACATAAAAACAATGATCGGAATGACACCGCGTCACCCGAGACAAATGCATCCACACTCACATATCAGAACATAAAAACAATGATCGGAATGACACCGCGTCACCCGAGACAAATGCATCCACACTCACATATCAGAACATAAAAACAATGATCGGAATGACACCGCGTCACCCGAGACAAATGCATCCACACTCACATATCAGAACATAAAAACAATGATCGGAATGACACCGCGTCACCCGAGACAAATGCATCCACACTCACAATACTCCAAGCTAGTTTGTCTCCTTAATGATGATGCCTCTCCCTTTCTTCTTGGTTTGATCACCCCTTGATTCCTCTAATATCTCTTCACCAATATGCTCTTGAATCATAAAATATCATATATAATACCCATTAGTAATTAATTCAAACATATAAATTCATTTACTTAAACATAATCACTTAGAAAAGTGAATCTGTCCCCTAAACTGGCAGTTTGAGTAACCTCTACTAAACTGGTCATATCTTTTTACTCACAACTCCAAATAAGGAGTTCTTTACCATTCTGGAAAGCTTATAAACACACCTTTACAACCATGTATGGAACATAATTTTATCATTTCTCTATCAATACAGTTTATTACTTGAACATAGGGTATCTTTAGAAAACTAATCTGCATATTTGTGACTTTAGTGTATTTATAACCTATGTTTCACTACACCATAAATCTTGAGATTTTAACCATATTTACCTTCACATATTAACATGATAATTATGTTCCAGAAACCATGAAAACAGAGCATATAAGTCCTCAACTTATCAATTCTTACAAACTAGTCCATTTTGATATTCTATGTGTTCTAATGATATTTAAACTATCAATTGATATATAATTCAAACTAAATTATTTATTTTTCAATCCTACAATACCTCCCCTGTTTCTAATAAATTTTCCAGAATTTATTGGCATCAATTAAACCCCTAAACATTTCGAATTTTACAATTTAGTCCAGCAGATTCCAAATCCATTCAGTTTCAGTCCCGTCAACTTCTAACAACAATTCAGAGACTTATACTTAAACATTTTTGAGCAAATCATACCTCTATTCCATGTAAAATTGTGTCCTCTACAACTTTGTAGAAGAACACGTTTTCCAGAAATGACTCTAACATGCTCAAAAATGCAGTTTTCTACAGGACAATTTATAAATCCGAATTTCTTTATTCTTTCTACCCTTATCTTTTATCAACCTTTAATTAATCCAATTTCATGCTTAATATAGATACTAACATCAAATTAAAGATAGTTGAGACTCTAATCTCAACTTTAATTTATTTCACTCACCTTGATAGACCGGTACTTTATTTTTATTTCTTGGGCTTGACGGTTGTTCCGAATCGACCTCGTGTACTATGATAATTAATAAAAATCAATTAAAATCGACAAGACAGTATCGAATAAATATAAAAATATTAAGTAGATTCGATACTAAAACTTAAACTAACCAAGGATTTGAGCTTACCCCGACGTTGGCAGAAATTCGATATTACTATATCGAAAATATCGGACCACCAATCTAACACTGAACAACCTAATCCAAACTGATTGTTTGTTTCTCTATTTGTTGTGCATTTCTAACTATCCTCCCTCCCCCTATTTATACACATTTGCGTCAGGCATCTCCCCCCCACCCCTTATTTTTTTTATTTCATTTATTAGCTAGCCACCTTTCATTCCACCAAACCTTATCCCATCTTTCACGTGGCATTTGCCCCTAAATTGGGCAACATTTATGGCAATTTACCACTTTAATTTGCTTTGCTTTTGTGCTGGCCCCTTTTTTTTAATAATAATAATAATAATAATAAACTATTATAAATTACCCCAAATAATATTTATTGGTTCAGATAAGATCGAATAAATTATTCAATTGATAAAAATATTCGATCACCGGAACTTAATTCCGACTAGACCAGTTTTTGGGATGTGACATAACGCTTATTTTCTAACAGATTAAACATCAAGTTGATAGTGTTTCCAGCCCTTTTGTCCAGCTACCGCAAGCAACAACCTGATTGTCTCGAGTCTGGCAACAGGAGAAAAGGTGTCAAAAAATCAATGCCAAAAATTTGAGCATACCCTTTTACAACGAGTCTAGCTTTATGCTTGTTGATTGAGCCACCAGGATTCAGCTTGGTTCTAAATACCCACTTCACTCCAATCACTTTTCTATCAACCGGTCTTTTACCAGCTTCCATGTTTTACTCTTTTCGATCATATTGAGCTCCTCCTCCATTGTTGTAAGCTATTTTGGGTCCTTCTCAGCTTCTCAGAAATCTTTTGGTTCAAGTACAACCAAATTGCATCTCTGGTAAATATCAAAAAGTGATCTCATACCTCTAACAGGCGTATCATCAATTGACTCGTCTTCTTTGAGTTGCAATTTTATAATTTGATCATGAACCACAACTTCTTGTTTTCGTACTTAATTCCACTCATCATTCTCCATAAAATGAACATCTCTGCTTATCAGGATTTTCTTAGTGTTTGGTTGAAAAAATCTGTAAGCTTTAGATGTTGTATTGTAACCAACGAGAATTTCTGTTTCCACCTTTTTATCCAATTTGTCCCTTTTAATCCTACGAACATAAACAAAGCACAAACATCTGAATACTTTGAGATTTTTCAAAGAAGGTTTAAAACCATACCAAGTTTCGTATGAAGTTGTATTTGCAACAGCTTTTGTAGGGAGTCTGTTGAAAAGAAAGACTGCAGTGTACGCCGCCTCTGCCTAATATTCCTTTGGTAAATTCTTCTTAAACATCAAACATCTAGCCATCTCCATTATGGTACGATTCTATCTCTCGCTGACTCCATTTTGTTGTGGAGTGTACGGAGCAGTAAGTTGATGTTCGATTCATGCTTCTTCACAGAAAAGATCAAATTGATTTGAGGTGTACTCCTTGCCATTATCCAATCTTAGGATTTGAATTTTGAGTCCACTTTGTGTTCCAATCCACTTCTTGAATCGCCAAAATACACCAGCAACTTTTAACTTGAATCTGAGAAAATAGATCCAACACATTCTGGAATAATCATCAATAAATATCAAGTAATACCTACTACCATTGAGAGATGGAGTTTTGTGAGGTCCAGACACATCGATGTGTATCAATTTCAACTTTTCAATAGCTCTCCAAGTTGATTACTTGAATGGAAGTCTCGACAGCTTTCCTTGTTGGCAAGCTCTACAATATGAAATTTTAGATTCAAGGCATGGAGACCTTGAATCAGTTCCTTTCTTTGTAAATTAACAACAGTTGCATGATTGAAATGTCCAAGCCTTTTGTGCCAAATTTCAGCATTGACTTTTGTTGCAGAGAATGCTACTTGTTCTTCCTCTAATGGATCAAGGGCAAAGCTTTTTCCTTTCATGTTTACTTTGAATACATCATTTCCATTTGCGTCTTTGATTAAACACCGATTTGTTTCAAATATAACTTTGAAACCCTTTTGAATTAACTGGCCAACACTCAACAGGTTTTGAATGATGTTAGGTACAAGTAAAACATCTTTGATAAAATTTGTACCTGAGATGCTCTCAATTGCAATTGTGCCTTTTCCCTTGACTGCGCTGTAATCTCTATTGCCAATTTTTACTTTGGAAGTTATTGAAGTATCCAGTTCTTTGAAGAGATCACGATCAAAATACATGATTGGTACAACCACTGTCAATGAGCCACTTCTCGCTTGAACGGTTGACTGAAAAACAAGAGGCTACAAAGAGTTTCTCCTCTTCTTCTTCATCGGCAACTTGAGGAACATTTTTCGGTTGCAAATTCACTTGCGTGATTGTCTTTTGCTGAGTAATGCAAATTTCAGTCACATGTCCCTCAAGAAGAATGCTCTGACACCAAATTTTTGTAATGAAACTAAGCTACGACTTAGAGGAACAAGCAAATTAAGCAAGGAGAAAAGGAAAGATGTTCTTAATTAATTGAAAGCACACATGCTTTTATTGAACTAAAATGTTGCTTAAATACATAAAAAATTAAAAAATCATCCTAGAATCAAGCAACTAGAATATTTATGATAAAACAAATTCCTAAAAAACAATAAAATAAAATTTGAAGATAAAAAAAATCAGCAAGGTTGTTTTGACTAAAACACTTGCAGCAGCTGAAGCATAACTTCAACAATATCACACCATTCAGACCATAGGGGATTACTTGGGATATTATGTTATAGTCTTTTCTGATTCATCTTAGATACAGAGAAAGAAGATAGTTAATTAGAAACTATAATTGTCTTTCTGGTTTACGTTTCAACAGCTTCTGTAATTAGTCTAGCCAAGTAAGAAAACAATAGTGTATTCCAGATCATTAGACTAATCATATGGAAAAATTGTTAATCAAATACAAAACAGATTTTGAAGTAGCATTGAAAAGAGGGTGTTGGATGTCTGAGATGTTTCCTAGTACTGCCGGCAGCTGGTCTCTTTTGAACATAAAATGGGGAATTTGGTTGGATATTCCCCTTTGGGAAATTATTTGGACAAAGAACCCCTCCAGAAATTATTTGGAAAAATACCCACATTTGGTATACGTAGGAATGACTCGCATTCTACATAGCGTGAATTCAGTACACGCGTTACGTAGGACGTGTATTCTGTTTGAAGTGGCTTGTCTTATCTTATCTGTTCGCGAATTTTAAATATTCAATTAAAGGAACTCATGCTCTACAGGACGCGAGTTTTGCGAGATATTCAAATGATATGGTGTCAATTTATCGCGCGATACGAACAAAACTCGTGTTTGGTGCAATGCGAGTTTTGTACAATCCTCTTCTTAAAACAAGCTTCGATAGGCATGTTGTAGGTGAAATTACGAGGTGTTGGGGGTATTATTTTGTATTTTTGAACTTTCACGATGTAGTACTGAAACATCTCTTGAAAATGGTGTAAAGACCGATGCATATAAAGCATCTTAGATTATGTATAAATCGCGTTAAAACACTATCGTTCTTTCTTCGAACCTTTTGGTATGTATTTCCCCCTAACTATAGATCAGATCCACCAGACGAGAAACTCAATTCCGCACTGTTGTTGAGTCATCGGACTTATCCATCAAGGAGATTATAGTTTTGTGCATGAAACACAAGCAAACATGTGTCCATATGCATGTTTAAATGTATTTTGTGGTATGTTGGGAGATTTTTTTTGTTGTTGTTTAACTTTCACGTCGTAGTAATGAAACATATGTTTATAATGTTACTAAAATTGGCGCGTATAAGGCATCATAAAGGGTGTAGAAATCGCATTAAAAATGCTATGTAGCCTTGTTTTCCCCCTTAAGAACAAGAAAATATGGGTCCATAGGCATGTTTAAGTTGATTTTGTGGTATGTTGGGGGATATTATTTGTTGTTGTTTGAGTTTCATGTTGTAGTAGTGAAGCATATGTTTGCAATGGTGCTAAAATTGGCGTGTATATTGCATCCAATAGAGTGTAGAAATCACATTAAAAATGCTATATAGTCATGTTTTTTCCCATGAAGAACAAGCAAACATGGGGCGATAGGCATGTTTAAGTTAATTTTGTTGAAAATGATGGTAAAATAGAAATCCAGAGTAGTTAAAAGATCGTTAAAAATAATGGTAAAACATTACATGGAGAAGTATAATTAGTTGATTTGAGGGTCGTTCCTAAGAGGACATTTTCTCTTGTCGTGCCCAGTCTTCCTACATCTACTGCAATGTTTAGGTTGTTCGGTCCGTTCTCGAGGAACCATATCCTTGGCACAGTGAATCCTAGTTGAATGTGGGTGACCTTTTTTCTTATAGCGCAGAGAAGGATCTGAGCATATCTTAAGTTCATTGTCAATGATATGACGATCACGTTCATTTTCGATTGGAGGAAACTCGTATCGGTATACCTTGAACATGTTTTCAAGTCGGTATACCGGATCAATGAGTGTCAAGGTGTCAAAATGAACGGGACACACATACAGTGAAGGCGTGCGCACACGGGTACTTGAAGGTCTGGAAGACTCCACAATCACACGTTCTTCGGCGTAGATCAACCACGTAATTACTTTGCATAATGCCTTCAAGCGGTCGCGAATATTCCGAAACCTGAAAATGATGTTGGCGACGAGAGAAGCATAACACACCCATCGCGTTTGCGTGTGCAATGTATGTTTGAAATTTCTCCTGAAGGTCTAAATAGAACTGGTTGCCAGCTGCCATCTAGTCCATTGCTTGTTTTCTGAGGGTTGCAAAAATGGTAGCCAATTAGTAATATGTCGCATTGACAACGGACGTGATAGGAAAATGACGTGTTCCCTTCAGAGACGAATTGATAGACTCAACCGAGTTCATTTTTATATGACCATATCGATGACACTCATCGTAACATCATAATCATTTCTCCCTCGGGATATCAACAAGATAGCCATATCCAACTTTATTTTTTTCGTGCAACTCTTCCAGCAGCTCCTCAAATTGATCTACCCGATGTGCGTTGCCTATTCAATAAAAGAAGAAATAGTTAACAAAAAATAATAATAAAAGCAATGATAAATAGTCTCGCCAAATGTGAGTGGAATGCAAACCCATGCGAAGAACCATTATACGTTCATCATCATTCTGATATCAACAAGACAGTATCGATGATGTATATATGGGGGTTCCCAAGACGCGGCCATACGCGAGATTGCTCCCCATATCCTTGCCCTCTGTCTAAAATAATACATATCATCTATTCTCTTTCTCGTAGAACTCGACGGAAGACATATTTGTGCAGGTTGCTGAGAAAAAATTCCCAATAAGAGATATCTTCTTTTTCAACGATTACGAACGCTAGTAGAATGCATTTTCGGTTACCGTCTTGTGCAACTGCCAGCACTAAGATCTATGTGTATCTACCGTACAAGAATCTGTCGTCAATCTAGAGCTACAGTACCATTAAACATGCTTTCATGAAGTGGGCATATTCTTCCCATTGATCGGGTACTACGACCTTGGTAGGGGCTTTCACTCCGGTTACATACATGAGTCTTAACCTAGCTTCGAAAACACCGACGGAAAAATAAGTTTCTCGTGGCCTCGAACAAAAGGTCAAGACCACCGCATGCACTTCAAAAAGACCTCAATTTTTTGAATATTGTGATTGGTCGATGTCGTGCGGATAAACACTGAACACGCATCTGACCATAGCTGGTAACCCACCAACATATACTCATCGTATTTAAAATACGCCAACGGATTGGATATTTAAAATAATTGAATAGAAATTGTTCATATTTATTGCGATTAATTATATAAACATCGGTTAATTGGCTTCAACTTGTACCCCTAAACATGTTGATAAAGAAGATTATATAAAATAATATAAACGAGCGGAATACAAGGATAGCAGACATGCTTTCAAACATCGGAAAAAGGGCCCCAACTTTTTTTTCTCTCTTGGTATCATCCTTAGTGAAGTTGTAAATTATCAGTGTGCCTTTTTTATGAAGTCTTTGGTAACATACCCTCGGCTTTCTTCCAGGGCTGAGTAGTCCAACAAGTTTAAAACTTTGGAGTATGCATCTTCTGAAGTGGGCAGATAAATAAGCTTCGTAAATTTCGTGTGCCCAGAAAGTCGACCAATTTTACCCATTCATCGTGTAGTACGACAATGGTAGAAGCTTTGACTCCGGTTAAATGCACTTAAAAAAGGACCAGCATTTTCGGATATTGTGATTTGTTGTTCCTCTTAAACAAAAACATCGAACACTCATCTCACAAGAACTATTAACCCACCAAAACTTGATTTTTGGTTAAATGCAGTTGATTTTTATGTTCGAATAAGCTCCCTGGTCAGATAGGGGATTCAGTATAATATATAGCATGGAACTCGTGTTTGGCCAAACACGAATTTGGCCCAGGATTCCTAACATGTGTCATTGAAACTCACATTCGGCAAAACGCGAGTTCAGTCCCAGTAATTTTTTCCCTTCATTTCAATATTAGATTTAGTTCACAATAACCGTACATACGTCAAAATATTTTACGTTTGTTATCTCTACAATTAAGAATGGTTTTGTCAAAATAAAGGCAAAATTTTAATGTTAAATATTAAAAACTCAAAAAATAATTTATAAAGTTCGATAAATACTTAAATATACAAAGTACAATTAAAATTATTATATACTAATTAAAAAGGAAAAAATAAAACTAATTATGCTTATGTCTATCGGTACCACACCCCAGTGGACGACGAGGTCGCTCAGGATTGCGTCAACGACGAATGGGTTCAGCTGGCTACTCATCATGGTCGGCATCACCGTCATCATTCCCAGTTCCAACTTTAGCGGTATCACTTGTTCGAATTGGCCCACTTGTGAAGAATAAGGACTGCGGCGGTGTTTGCTGAACAAACACGGTCCCAAAATCAGTTGCCACCGATTGAAACAGATAGAAAGGTGTTTAGGCTGGAAGAAGAATCCACATCCCACTCATCATCGCCAAAAATGTATCGTAGGGGTTGGCCACAACAGGCGTGAAAAAACCTTCCGTCGAACTTGGCTGCAGATGAAGTGATGACTACATCTTGCGGGTAAAGGCCTGTGGTCGGATCGGTATGGTGGCCTGAGATGGTCCCGGTGCTGAGGAGGCGGAAGCATGTCGTCTCCTCGATGATGAAGCATCGCTAGAAGTCGTCCGTGCTCCCCTTGTACGTTGCGTCCGTTGGGCGGTTGTGTTGCACACGCTAACTGACGACCGCTCCTCTGAAGTAAAAAAAAAGCAAAAATATTTGATTTGTACTGGAATTTCATCTAATTGCGTCGACTCCAATGCAGCTTTGTCAAGGAGGTACTAAGTTCGTGCTTCCCTTGTCGAGTGAGCCTTCGAGTGAGCCTATATAACTTGTCAAAATTTTAAGGGGCCATTGGGATTCGTTGGACACAACCAAACTGTCGTAAGACGCGATCGGTCGAATTCCACTCAACTGTAGCGTAAAAGTTGAGTGGTACAGTGGTCGTCCAAGCAAGCTTCGTCCCGTTTGAAAATTTCGGCAGGCATTTGTGGATACTCAGATCTGCGTACGGTGCCTACAAAAACTGTACAATATATAATTACAACTAAAATTAATAAATTTTATTTTAAATAAATACATCTAATTAAATATAAAATCCAAACTCCAAATATTTACCTAATTTCCGGATTCATTCTCAATATCATGTTTGAAATCCATCAGAAATTTGGATAGACCAACATGACTTAAATTACCGCTCCACCTACATAACAACAAACATAACCTTAATATTAAAAAATACGTATACTAAAAAATTATATGCTTTTTTTGCTTACCTCCGGCATAGTGGAAAAACATGTGAACTTGGTACAATCAGTTCAACGCGTAAAAATGGCATTCTGAACTACGCTCAAGACTGAAGCAAAATAAGACAACCTCCGATTTCGTGCTTCTCTGGATTGGTGGTCTTGCACAACTCCCTAAAGAGAAATGCCAGTACCGCCGATCCCCAGCTCAATCTACCAGCATCATCGAAATCCTGCAAACGTCGTAACCACAACATGTGAACTTTATTGCGTGATTTGTCGGGTGCCAATATCCCGCCGATTATTTGTAAAATATCAGCGCGAGCATATGCCTACAATAGGAAAAAATATTAAAATATTGAAATGTAATTATTTAATTAATATTCACAAAAAATAATTTTTTACCATCTTCAGTTCTTCGCTCGCGTTATCCAGTAAATGACTAAAATTTTCTCGCAGCCACCTCAGCAACACACATCCGCCATCCATCATATCTGGCGCAGCCCCTAACAACTCAAAACATAGGCCACGCCACTCACCACTATTGTGACCGATAATAGCCTCTCTGTCAACCGGCATATCAAGAATATGCGACACGACCTCCAAGGTTATTGTCGCCTCACCGCACAAAAGGTAGAATGTGTGTGTCTCCGGCCTCCACCTCTCTACAAGCGTGTTGATCAAATCAACATCCAATTTCGCACCTCCAATGATTTTGGATACGTGTAGAAATCCGGCCCTCGAGATATATTCTTCTAGACGCGCGTCGGGTAAATTCGCCATCCGCGTGTATAAAACTTCTAGAAGTCGTTCAAACCCGCCCTAAAAAAATTAAACAACCGCATATTAATTTCAATTTCAAACTAACATACTATTTTTTAAATATAACAAAATAAATACTGAAAAAATAATTTTAATATAAATAAATAAAACTTACATTTCTCTGCTAAAAATCGAAAACGTGACTCTAATCCAACCTTATCAGCCCTGTCATTACTTCAAACTGGAAATATTAACCTAGATATAGAGAGAATTGAGATAATATTTTTGAGGTGTGATTAAGGATGGGGAAGCGTTCTCTATTTATAGAAGAACCTGCGCCTCTTCAGATGCGGATTTAATGGAACTCGCGTCCTGTAGGATGCGGATTCAGTGAATCTACGTTTCGTGTAATGCGAATTCAGTGAATATTTGTGCGGTTATTTATTTTTCAACCGTTTATATTTACTGCGATAAATTCTCGTCGTTTCGTGTCATTATCTCGCGGAACTCGCGTCCTGTGAAACGCGAGTTTCTTTAATTGAATATTTAAAATTCGCGAACGGATAAGACACGCCACATCAGACGGAATACACGTCCTGCGTAACACGAGTACTGAATTCGCGCTACGTAGAACGCGAGTCGTTCCTACGTGTACCAAATGGGGGATATTTTTTCCAAATGATTTTTGGAGGGTTGTAACACCCGGGTTTAGGGGTTAGGTGGAAATAATATTTTAATATTGTTTTGGGCTCGGTTTTATACTCTAAATAATATTTCGAGTTGTTTTCAAAATTAATCTACTTGGGGTTAATCATGTTTTAAGATTAAACCACATTTAACCATGGATTTACCTCCCTTGTAGATATTCCTTTTCATCAGGGGTAAACTAGACTTTTAAGCCTCAAATTATATCACATGTGAAATAAAACACTCATCTCTCTACTATTCATCTTCCCTTCAAAAACTCACCAACGGGAAACCAAAGTTCATTACCCAAATCATTTTTCCATCCTATTTCTCACTCATTTCAGCCCCAAATCGAAAGGTAAGAGTATTTTTGACTTCCCCTCATCCTCCCCTTCATAAAAGTACCATTCTTTTTCATTTTCATGAAGTTTTTGAAAAGTGGAGGTTTTGAATGTTTTGATTAAAAATGGTGTCTTTATGTTGCAAAGCTAAATGTTTTGATTTAATATGTTTAGTAATGATGTATAGAGGCCAAATGATACTACATATATGAATTTCGAATGATTTTAATCAATTTTCGGATTTTGGCTTGAGAGGGTTTTTGGAGGGTTTTAATGTGGGTTTGGGGGCTGTTAAAGGTTGGAAATTGGGGGCTGTAGGTAGTATGATATATGAGGATTATTTTGGGTGTAATTGATGCTTGTTTGGGTGTTGGAAATGAGAGAATTCAGTGGGTCAAGTGGGCTGCTCGAAAATTCTGTTTTTGGTCTTGTTTTGAGTGTTGGTTGCTTGGTAATGTAATCCGGGTTAGTTTCGATGACAAGATATTGATTGTGGATGTTTTGTTTGTGTTTGGGATTGATTAGAATCAAGTTTGGGCATCGGTGAGGCTTCGGAAGTGAATTCAGAGAATTGAAGCCAATTGCTTGCTTGGTCTTGAGCTCGGGAGTTTAGGTGAGTGGTTAATTGTTTTAAACGGTTTTAAATTGGTTGGTTCGAGTATGTGGACTAGGTTGGGCTTGGTAGACCCACCTAGAGTTAGGATTAGGGTGGTAGCCTAATCCTAAGCTTGATCTAGAGCCTTTGGTTGAACTCATTTTATGGTTGTGTATGTCTCGTATGAATTGTGGTATGAATGGCTATGTATATTGTGTTGTACACATGAGATGAGACATGAATTATGATGCTTGAGACATGCATGATGATGGTTGTTGGTGAGTACGTGCTAAGCACGGAATTGTTTGAAGTGAGTAAGATGAAATGAATGAATATTGGCACTAGTAAACTTAAATACAAATGATCGATCATTAGGATGTTAGTGTGTACACATGAGTCAAAAGTCGCGCGTGGCCTTGGTGGCGTTGAGTCACCAAGGAGGAGTACGGGTACGCCCGGAAATGGTATTTAAATATAGTCGGTGATGAGTGGAATCCCATCGACGGGGCGTGAGGATGAGTGGAATCCCCTCCGCGAGACCGGTGATGAGTGTAATCCCACCGTCAGGTAATGGTTATGTTGTTGGAGGTGAGTTCCAACGGTTATCCGCGTATTTGAGTCTTAACTAGGTGTCAATGTTGTTGATATGTGTATCAATGTGTTGAGATATATGAACTGTTTGGATGTTTATATGTGATTACTTGTATGGTGGTATTGAGCTCATAATTATGGCATACATGTGATATATTGCTCATGCATCCATGCCTTGTGGACTCATGGTTTGTGTAAATGGCCTTGGTTAGATCGTGCTCGGACCCTGCAATGTTGAGGTTTGATTTTAGAGCATACCCTCACTAAGCATCATTGCTTACGCTCTCTTTGTTCAACATTGCAGATCCTTAGCTCGTGGGTTGCTCGCGCAAGTGGAAGGCTCCAAGTGTGGTTTTTGGCTTGAGTTCATCAAGTATGGTTTTTAAATGTTAGACATGTAATAGTTTGAGCAATGGGACATGTATGGCTTTGATGAGTAGTTGTTGGTTGTTTGAGAGCATGTATGGACTCCCTTATACCTTTCTTTTGCGTGGTTTGTGTTGCCATGATGAATTGTAAGTCATGCCTAATTGCTTACTTTGGATATTAGCCTATGCCTTAAGAGTTTTTACATATGTTTGAATGTTGTTTGAATGAATGCATGTTGTGGATTGTTGCTTTAGTGTTGGACATGTCTAAATCATGTTGAAGCATGCTAGTATAGTTGCTATCCCCTGAGTTGCTTTGTTTAGCTGTTGTATGGTGTCTTGGTAGTGTTTTGGGGCACCCTTGTGCCTCATAACAGGCCAGACGAGTCTGCAGACAGGGGGCGTTTCGGAACGGGTCCCCCTGTTCCGGAACGGTCCCTTTGTAAATGGCCTGCCGTTTCGAAACGGATGAGGGCGTTTCGGAACGTTTTTGCTACTGGAATTTTGAGAATTTGGCGAGATGTAGCCGTTCCGAAACGGGCCTTTGGTGTTTCGAAACGGTCAAATCTCGTTGACCACGAGATATTGACCGTCAAGGTCGTTCCGATACGAGCTACCCCTGTTTCGGAACGGTCACCTTATGGTTGACCCAGGGCCGTTGACCAAGTCAAGGCGTTTCGGAACACCCTAGGGGCGTTTCGAAACGGCCTGCTGTAATGAAGAAAAATGGACTGTTTATGCTTTGTTTGGTCGATAAATGTTTCGTTGTTTGTATCTTCCGCTGTTATGCTCCACTTAGGGATTAAAGGTGCATCTAGACAAGATTAAAGTTAAAAGAAAATTTTAGGGTCGTTAACCGAGGGGGAATCCTTAGGGGTTTTCTCTCGGTTTTCCCCGTGTGGCCCACTTGGACCGGTCATCCGACCAGACCGGGACGAGGGGGTTACACTTGTTGGTATCAGAGCCTAAGGTTACCGAGACCTTGGGCAGGTAAGTGAGGTAAGTTTAAGTTTTTTTTAAGTTGAATTGCACGGTGTTTGCTTATTCTGCAAGAATGGTTGCTTATGTGATGAGTATGCTGATTGTTTTATTTTAAAGCATGTGTGTGTGGGTCCCATTGCTACTATTACATTTGAAAATGATTTTTAAGTGAGGAAACATACTTGGACACTTGGAAGCCTCGCCTTGCTAACCCAACTTGTATGTTTGTATGCTGTGGTTGTAGTTAATATCTGTGAGAGCAATGTCTAGACCGAGAGGTAGACCGAGGTTGGTTCGTCAGGAACCGCGAGTTGTGGCTCCTGTTGAGCCGGTAGTTGGTGCGGGAGCTCACATAGAGGGACCGGGGGCCGCGGGAGTTGGCGCTCCACCACCACCTCCACCACCCCCACCTCCTCCACCAGGAGCGGGAGGTGAAGATGGAGTCGGAGGAGATGGACCTCAAGGTGGCCAAGGTCCAGCTGGGATTGATATGACAACGCTAGTGCAAGCGATAGCGGGAGCTTTCCAGGCCGCAGTTGCGGGAGCTCAGGCTGCAGCTCAGCCTAGGTGTGATGATGCTAGTCTACCGTTGGAGAGGCTCCGTAGCTTGGGAGCCGAGGAGTTCAGAGGATCTACTCCGGAGAGGTCGGAGTTGTGGTTGGAGAAGACAGTTCGTATCTTAGCTCAGATGGGTTGTGCGGGCGCACGTAGATTGGGTTGTGTGATCTCATTGCTTCAGGGTGATGCCTACACCTGGTGGGTCACCATTACTGCCGGGGTTCCAGAGGCCGAGATAGATTGGGAATTCTTTGAGTTTGCTTTCCGGAAGAGGTACTTGGGACCGAGGTACCTAGATGAGAAAAAGAGAGAGTTCATGGCTCTCACTCAGGGGGATGCATCTGTGACTGATTATGAGATTCGTTTCGTCCGTCTGAGTCAGTATGCTCCAGAGTTAGTGCCTACTGAGAGGGCTCGATGTGATCGTTTCAGATACGGGCTTCATGAGGAAGTTAAGAGGTATACCTTAGCTTCAGATTATTCTGACTTCGATGTCTTGGTTGCTAGAGCCAAGGACATTGAGCATAGCTTGGGGCTGACCAAGCGTTCTGGGGGATCTAGTTCTGGTAAGAGGCACAACAACTTTGATGGTAGGGATGCTAAGAGGCACAAAGGTGGCGGACATCAGTTTGATCAGAGACGTGGCGGTGGCCACCAAGGTAGAGGCCATCAGGGCCATAGAGGAGGAGGGCGTTTGCCCGAGTGTGCACAGTGTGGGAGGCAGCACACTGGTGAGTGTTGGGGTAACTTCCATGCTTGTTGGAACTGTGGTTCGAGGGACCACTTTAGGAGGGACTGTCCGCGTCAGGCAGCTCAGGCACCGAACATTGCTCAGGCTCCTGCGAGAGGTAACGATTTTCAGAGGGGCCGTGGGCGCGGTCGTGGCTACTTCCAGCCTAGGGCTGATGCACCTAGGGGAGATGCTCAGAGAAACCTTGCTCATGTTGTGGCTGTGCAGCCAGAGGCGGGAGGACCAGCGAGATTTTATGCTCAGAGAGAGGCCGGGAACGACACCGATGTGATAGCAGGTAATTTCGAGTTACAGTCTATGTCTTTGCTTTCTTTGATTGATTCGGGTTCTACGCATTCCTACATTCTGAGTGAGCATGCACAGAAGTTAGATATTCCTGTAGAGATCTTAGATGTAGGTATGCATGTTACTAGCTCTTTTGGTGAGACAGTTGTGGTTAGACGTATGTATAGGAGGTGTCCACTGAAGATTCAGGGTCATGTGTTTTCAGTTGATATGATGGAACTTCCTTTCTACGGTTTTGATATTATATTGGGTATGGATTGGTTGGTTGAGCATCGGGCTAGTGTGGATTTTGAGACAAAGAGGATTTCTTTGAAGCTTTCTAATGACTACGAGGTAGTGGTAGTAGGCGAGAACATTAAGTTCTTGTCTAATGTGGTGTCAGCTTTAGAGGCTCATAGGTTGATGGACTCTGGATGTGGGGCCTATTTGGCTTATGTTATGAATCCGGACATGAGTGAAGCTAGACCGAGGGATATCAGAACAGTGTGTGACTTCCCAGATGTGTTTCCTGAAGAGTTGCCGGGTTTGCCTCCTGACAGAGATGTTGAGTTTGTGATTGAGACAGTTTCAGGGTCTAACCCAGTTTCGATAGCTCCGTATCGTATGGCTCCGAAAGAGTTGAAAGAATTGAAGAGTCAGTTGCAAGAATTATTAGACCGTGGTTTCATTAGGCCTAGTAGTTCTCCGTGGGGTGCTCCCGTGTTGTTTGTGAAAAAGAAAGATGGTAGTATGCGCATGTGCATTGACTATAGACAGTTGAATCAGATGACTGTGAAGAACAAGTATCCGTTACCTCGTATAGATGATTTGTTTGATCAGTTGAGAGGTGCTTCAGTATTCTCGAAGATAGATTTGAGATCCGGGTACTACCAGTTGAAAGTGAAAGAGTGTGATGTCCCGAAGACAGCTTTTAGGACTAGATATGGTCACTATGAGTTTCTTGTGATGCCATTTGGGCTCACGAATGCACCGGCAGCATTCATGGACATGATGAATAGAATTTTCAGAGACTATCTAGACCGGTTTGTGGTTGTCTTCATTGATGATATACTTGTGTACTCGAAGACAGAAGAAGAGCATGATGAGCACTTGAGATTTGTTTTACAGAGATTGTTGAGCAATCAGTTGTATGCGAAGCTTAGTAAATGTGAGTTCTGGATTAGAGAGGTTGTATTTCTTGGCCATGTTGTTTCAGCCGAGGGTATCCGTGTTGATCCGTCGAAGATTGAGGCTATTGTTGAGTGGAAACAACCTAAGTCCGTGACCGAGATTAGGAGTTTCCTAGGATTAGCCGGTTATTATAGGAGGTTTGTTGATGGCTTCTCTAGAGTAGCTGCTCCCTTGACTAAATTGTTGCAAAAGGGAGTTAAGTTTGAATGGTCAGATGCAAGACAGAAAGCTTTTGAGAAATTGAAAGAAGCTTTGACGAATGCTCCAGTATTAGTGCAACCTGTTTCAGGTAAGGAGTTTGTGATCTACAGCGATGCTTCCTACATAGGCTTAGGATGTGTTCTGATGCAAGATAGGAGAGTTGTTGCTTATGCTTCTAGACAGTTGAAGATTCATGAGAAGAACTATCCTACTCATGATATAGAACTAGCCGCAGTTGTTTTTGCATTGAAGATTGGCGACACTATTTGTATGGTGAGAAGTGTATAGTTTACACCGATCACAAGAGCTTGAAATACTTGATGTCACAGAAAGAGTTGAATTTGAGACAGAGAAGATGGCTAGAGTTGTTAAAAGACTATGATTTGACCATTGAGTACCATCCGGGTAAAGCAAATGTAGTAGCCGATGCTTAGAGTAGAAAAATGGTCGTTGAGTTGAGAGCTATGTTTGCTATATTGAGTGTGTCCGATGATGGTGGTTTGATCACCGAGTTGCAAGTGAAGTCTTCCCTGATTCAGTTGATTAGAGAGAAACATTTGCAAGATGCGAGCCTAGTTCCTCATGTTCAAGACATAGCCGAAAGAAGACCGACTGAGTATAGTTTCAGTGGTGAGAGTTTGTTGTGCTTTAGAGAAAGAATTGTTGTACCGGAAGATGTTGAGCTGAGACGTCAGATTCTGAGTGAAGCACATTCGAGTCCCTTTTCTATGCATCCGGGTAGTACCAAGATGTACCGAGATTTGAAGAATGATTACTTCTGGGTTGGTTTGAAGAGAGATGTAGCCGAGTATGTGAGCCGTTGTATGGTTTGTCAGAGAGTGAAGGCAGAACATCAGGTTCCTTCAGGTTTGCTACAGCCTTTGAAGATTCCGGAATGGAAATGGGAGAGAATCACCATGGATTTTGTATCGGGGTTGCCTTTGTCTCCTTCGAAAAAGAATTCAGTTTGGGTGATTGTGGATAGGTTCACTAAGTGTGCTCACTTCTTAGCAGTGAACACTACAGATTCCTTAGACAAGTTGGCAAACTTGTATATCCGCGAGATTGTGAGACTTCATGGAGTTCCAAAGTCTATTGTTTCAGATAGGGATCCTAGGTTTACTTCGAGGTTTTGGGGTTGCTTGCATAGTGCTTTAGGTAGCCGTTTGCATTTCAGCACATCGTATCACCCTCAGTCCGATGGGCAGTCAGAGCGAGTGATACAGATTTTAGAAGATATGCTTCGTTGTTGTGTGATTGACTTTCAAGGTTCTTGGGAGAAGCACTTACCGTTGGTTGAGTTTGCCTACAACAACAGTTATCAGTCTAGTATTCAGATGGCACCTTACGAAGCTTTGTATGGTAGACGGTGTAGGACTCCGATTTGTTGGGCTGAGACAGGTCAGAGATTGTTACCTATGCCAGACTTGCTTAAGGGAACTACCGATAAAGTGAAGTTGATATGCGACCGCTTGAAAGCAGCTTCCGATCGTCAGAAGTCTTATGCAGATTTGAAGAGGAAAGAGGTTGAGTACTCAGTGGGTGAGAAAGTATTTCTGAAAGTATCTCCGTGGAAGAAGGTAATGAGGTTTGGCCGGAAGGGCAAGTTGAGTCCGAGGTTCATTGGTCCGTATGAGATTGTTGAGCGGATTGGGCCTGTGTCTTATCGTTTGAGGTTACCTTCTGAGTTAGAAAAGATCCATGACGTCTTTCATGTGTCTATGCTTAGGAGATATAGATCGGACCCTTCTCATGTGATGCCCGTTGAAGAGATAGAGTTAAATCCGGATTTGTCCTATAATGAAGAGCCCGTTGAGATACTTGCTTCTAATAGCAAGGTGTTGCGTGGCAAGACCATAGAGTTGGTCAAGGTGTTGTGGAGACATAGAGGTGTGGAAGAGGCCACGTGGGAGAGAAAAGCAGATATGGTTGAGCAGTTTCCGTATTTGTTTCCACCAGGTAATTTCGGGGACGAAATTTCCTTAAGTGGGGGAGAGTTGTAACACCCGGGTTTAGGGGTTAGGTGGAAATAATATTTTAATATTGTTTTGGGCTCGGTTTTATACTCTAAATAATATTTCGAGTTGTTTTCAAAATTAATCTACTTGGGGTTAATCATGTTTTAAGATTAAACCACATTTAACCATGGATTTACCTCCCTTGTAGATATTCCTTTTCATCAGGGGTAAACTAGACTTTTAAGCCTTAAATTATATCACATGTGAAATAAAACACTCATCTCTCTACTATTCATCTTCCCTTCAAAAACTCACCAACGGGAAACCAAAGTTCATTACCCAAATCACTGTTCCATCCTATTTCTCACTCATTTCAGCCCCAAATCGAAAGGTAAGAGTATTTTTGACTTCCCCTCATCCTCCCCTTCATAAAAGTACCATTCTTTTTCATTTTCATGAAGTTTTTGGAAAGTGGAGGTTTTGAATGTTTTGATTAAAAATGGTGTCTTTATGTTACAAAGCTAAATGTTTTGATTTAATATGTTTAGTAATGATGTATAGAGGCCAAATGATACTACATATATGAATTTCGAATGATTTTAATCAATTTTCGGATTTTGGCTTGAGAGGGTTTTTGGAGGGTTTTAATATGGGTTTGGGGGCTGTTAAAGGTTGGAAATTGGGGGCTGTAGGTAGTATGATATATGAGGATCATTTTGGGTGTAATTGATGCTTGTTTGGGTGTTGGAAATGAGAGAATTCAGTGGGTCAAGTGGGCTGCTCGAAAATCCTGTTTTTGGTCTTGTTTTGAGTGTTGGTTGCTTGGTAATGTAATCCGGGTTAGTTTCGATGACAAGATATTGATTGTGGATGTTTTGTTTGTGTTTGGGATTGATTAGAATCAAGTTTGGGCATCGGTGAGGCATCGGAAGTGAATTCGGAGAATTGAAGCCAATTGCTTGCTTGGTCTTGAGCTCGGGAGTTTAGGTGAGTGGTTAATTGTTTTAAACGGTTTTAAATTGGTTGGTTCGAGTATGTGGACTAGGTTGGGCTTGGTAGACCCACCTAGAGTTAGGATTAGGGTGGTAGCCTAATCCTAAGCTTGATCTAGAGCCTTTGGTTGAACTCATTTTATGGTTGTGTGTGTCTCGTATGAATTGTGGTATGAATGGCTATGTATATTGTGTTGTACACATGAGATGAGACATGAATTATGATGCTTGAGACATGCATGATGATGGTTGTTGGTGAGTACGTGCTAAGCACGGAATTGTTTGAAGTGAGTAAGATGAAATGAATGAATATTGGCACTAGTAAACTTAAATACAAATGATCGATCATTAGGATGTTAGTGTGTACACATGAGTCAAAAGTCGCGCGTGGCCTTGGTGGCGTTGAGTCACCAAGGAGGAGTACGGGTACGCCCGGAAATGGTATTTAAATATAGTCGGTGATGAGTGGAATCCCATCGACGGGGCGTGAGGATGAGTGGAATCCCCTCCGCGAGACCGGTGATGAGTGTAATCCCACCGTCAGGTAATGGTTATGTTGTTGGAGGTGAGTTCCAACGGTTATCCGCGTATTTGAGTCTTAACTAGGTGCCAATGTTGTTGATATGTGTATCAATGTGTTGAGATATATGAATTGTTTGGATGTTTATATGTGATTACTTGTATGGTGGTATTGAGCTCATAATTATGGCATACATGTGATATATTGCTCATGCATCCATGCCTTGTGGACTCATGGTTTGTGTAAATGGCCTTGGTTAGATCGTGCTCGGACCCTGCAATGTTGAGGTTTGATTTTAGAGCATACCCTCACTAAGCATCATTGCTTACGCTCTCTTTGTTCAACATTGCAGATCCTTAGCTCGTGGGTTGCTCGCGCAAGTGGAAGGCTCCAAGTGTGGTTTTTGGCTTGAGTTCATCAAGTATGGTTTTTAAATGTTAGACATGTAATAGTTTGAGCAATGGGACATGTATGGATTTGATGAGTAGTTGTTGGTTGTTTGAGAGCATGTATGGACTCCCTTATACCTTTCTTTTGCGTGGTTTGTGTTGCCATGATGAATTGTAAGTCATGCCTAATTGCTTACTTTGGATATTAGCCTATGCCTTAAGAGTTTTTACATATGTTTGAATGTTGTTTGAATGAATGCATGTTGTGGATTGTTGCTTTAGTGTTGGACATGTCTAAATCATGTTGAAGCATGCTAGTATAGTTGCTATCCCCTGAGTTGCTTTGTTTAGCTGTTGTATGGTGTCTTGGTGGTGTTTTGGGGCACCCTTGTGCCTCATAACAGGCCAGACGAGTCTGCAGACAGGGGGCGTTTCGGAACGGGTCCCCCTGTTCCGGAACGGTCCCTTTGTAAATGGCCTGCCGTTTCGAAACGGATGAGGGCATTTCGGAACGTTTTTGCTACTGGAATTTTGAGAATTTGGCGAGATGTAGCCGTTCCGAAACGGGCCTTTGGTGTTTCGAAACGGTCAAATCTCGTTGACCACGAGATATTGACCGTCAAGGTCGTTCCGATACGGGCTACCCCTGTTTCGGAACGGTCACCTTATGGTTGACCCAGGGCCGTTGACCAAGTCAAGGCGTTTCGGAACACCCTAGGGGCGTTTCGAAACGGCCTGCTGTAATGAAGAAAAATGGACTGTTTATGCTTTGTTTGGTCGGTAAATGTTTCGTTGTTTGTATCTTCCGCTGTTATGCTCCACTTAGGGATTAACGGTGCATCTAGACAAGATTAAAGTTAAAAGAAAATTTTAGGGTCGTTAACCGAGGGGGAATCCTTAGGGGTTTTCTCTCGGTTTTCCCCGTGTGGCCCACTTGGACCGGTCTTCCGACCAGACCGGGACGAGGGGGTTACACTTGTTGGTATCAGAGCCTAAGGTTACCGAGACCTTGGGCAGGTAAGTGAGGTAAGTTTAAGTTTTTTTTAAGTTGAATTGCACGGTGTTTGCTTATTCTGCAAGAATGGTTGCTTATATGATGAGTATGCTGATTGTTTTATTTTAAAGCATGTGTGTGTGGGTCCCATTGCTACTATTACATTTGAAAATGATTTTTAAGTGAGGAAACATACTTGGACACTTGGAAGCCTCGCCTTGCTAACCCAACTTGTATGTTTGTATGTTGTGGTTGTAGTTAATATCTGTGAGAGCAATGTCTAGACCGAGAGGTAGACCGAGGTTGGTTCGTCAGGAACCGCGAGTTGTGGCTCCTGTTGAGCCGGTAGTTGGTGCGGGAGCTCACATAGAAGGACCGGGGGCCGCGAGAGTTGGCGCTCCACCACCACCTCCTCCACCAGGAGCGGGAGGTGAAGATGGAGTCGGAGGAGATGGACCTCAAGGTGGCCAAGGTCCAGCTGGGATTGATATGACTCCGCTAGTGCAAGCGATAGCGGGAGCTTTCCAGGCCGCAGTTGCGGGAGCTCAGGCTGCAGCTCAGCCTAGGTGTGATGATGCTAGTCTACCGTTGGAGAGGCTCCGTAGCTTGGGAGCCGAGGAGTTCAGAGGATCTACTCCGGAGAGGTCAGAGTTGTGGTTGGAGAAGACAGTTCGTATCTTAGCTCAGATGGGTTGTGCGGGCGCACGTAGATTGGGTTGTGTGATCTCATTGCTTCAGGGTGATGCCTACACCTGGTGGGTCACCATTACTGCCGGGGTTCCAGAGGCCGAGATAGATTGGGAATTCTTTGAGTTTGCTTTCCGGAAGAGGTACTTGGGACCGAGGTACCTAGATGAGAAAAAGAGAGAGTTCATGGCTCTCACTCAGGGGGATGCATCTGTGACTGATTATGAGATTCGTTTCGTCCGTCTGAGTCAGTATGCTCCAGAGTTAGTGCCTACTGAGAGGGCTCGATGTGATCGTTTCAGATACGGGCTTCATGAGGAAGTTAAGAGGTATACCTTAGCTTCAGATTATTCTGACTTCGATGTCTTGGTTGCTAGAGCCAAGGACATTGAGCATAGCTTGGGGCTGACCAAGCGTTCTGGGGGATCTAGTTCTGGTAAGAGGCACAACAACTTTGATGGTAGGGATGCTAAGAGGCACAAAGGTGGCGGACATCAGTTTGATCAGAGACGTGGCGGTGGCCACCAAGGTAGAGGCCATCAGGGCCATAGAGGAGGAGGGCGTTTGCCCGAGTGTGCACAGTGTGGGAGGCAGCACACTGGTGAGTGTTGGGGTAACTTCCATGCTTGTTGGAACTGTGGTTCGAGGGACCACTTTAGGAGGGACTGTCCGCGTCAGGCAGCTCAGGCACCGAACATTGCTCAGGCTCCTGCGAGAGGTAACGATTTTCAGAGGGGCCGTGGGCGCGGTCGTGGCTACTTCCAGCCTAGGGCTGATGCACCTAGGGGAGATGCTCAGAGAAACCTTGCTCATGTTGTGGCTGTGCAGCCAGAGGCGGGAGGACCAGCGAGATTTTATGCTCAGAGAGAGGCCGGGAACGACACCGATGTGATAGCAGGTAATTTCGAGTTACAGTCTATGTCTTTGCTTTCTTTGATTGATTCGGGTTCTACGCATTCCTACATTCTGAGTGAGCATGCACAGAAGTTAGATATTCCTGTAGAGATCTTAGATGTAGGTATGCATGTTACTAGCTCTTTTGGTGAGACAGTTGTGGTTAGACGTATGTATAGGAGGTGTCCACTGAAGATTCAGGGTCATGTGTTTTCAGTTGATATGATGGAACTTCCTTTCTACGGTTTTGATATTATATTGGGTATGGATTGGTTGGTTGAGCATCGGGCTAGTGTGGATTTTGAGACAAAGAGGATTTCTTTGAAGCTTTCTAATGACTACGAGGTAGTGGTAGTAGGCGAGAACATTAAGTTCTTGTCTAATGTGGTGTCAGCTTTAGAGGCTCATAGGTTGATGGACTCTGGATGTGGGGCCTATTTGGCTTATGTTATGAATCCGGACATGAGTGAAGCTAGACCGAGGGATATCAGAACAGTGTGTGACTTCCCAGATGTGTTTCCTGAAGAGTTGCCGGGTTTGCCTCCTGACAGAGATGTTGAGTTTGTGATTGAGACAGTTTCAGGGTCTAACCCAGTTTCGATAGCTCCGTATCGTATGGCTCCGAAAGAGTTGAAAGAATTGAAGAGTCAGTTGCAAGAATTATTAGACCGTGGTTTCATTAGGCCTAGTAGTTCTCCGTGGGGTGCTCCCGTGTTGTTTGTGAAAAAGAAAGATGGTAGTATGCGCATGTGCATTGACTATAGACAGTTGAATCAGATGACTGTGAAGAACAAGTATCCGTTACCTCGTATAGATGATTTGTTTGATCAGTTGAGAGGTGCTTCAGTATTCTCGAAGATAGATTTGAGATCCGGGTACTACCAGTTGAAAGTGAAAGAGTGTGATGTCCCGAAGACAGCTTTTAGGACTAGATATGGTCACTATGAGTTTCTTGTGATGCCATTTGGGCTCACGAATGCACCGGCAGCATTCATGGACATGATGAATAGAATTTTCAGAGACTATCTAGACCGGTTTGTGGTTGTCTTCATTGATGATATACTTGTGTACTCGAAGACAGAAGAAGAGCATGATGAGCACTTGAGATTTGTTTTACAGAGATTGTTGAGCAATCAGTTGTATGCGAAGCTTAGTAAATGTGAGTTCTGGATTAGAGAGGTTGTATTTCTTGGCCATGTTGTTTCAGCCGAGGGTATCCGTGTTGATCCGTCGAAGATTGAGGCTATTGTTGAGTGGAAACAACCTAAGTCCGTGACCGAGATTAGGAGTTTCCTAGGATTAGCCGGTTATTATAGGAGGTTTGTTGATGGCTTCTCTAGAGTAGCTGCTCCCTTGACTAAATTGTTGCAAAAGGGAGTTAAGTTTGAATGGTCAGATGCAAGACAGAAAGCTTTTGAGAAATTGAAAGAAGCTTTGACGAATGCTCCAGTATTAGTGCAACCTGTTTCAGGTAAGGAGTTTGTGATCTACAGCGATGCTTCCTACATAGGCTTAGGATGTGTTCTGATGCAAGATAGGAGAGTTGTTGCTTATGCTTCTAGACAGTTGAAGATTCATGAGAAGAACTATCCTACTCATGATATAGAACTAGCCGCAGTTGTTTTTGCATTGAAGATTGGCGACACTATTTGTATGGTGAGAAGTGTATAGTTTACACCGATCACAAGAGCTTGAAATACTTGATGTCACAGAAAGAGTTGAATTTGAGACAGAGAAGATGGCTAGAGTTGTTAAAAGACTATGATTTGACCATTGAGTACCATCCGGGTAAAGCAAATGTAGTAGCCGATGCTTAGAGTAGAAAAATGGTCGTTGAGTTGAGAGCTATGTTTGCTATATTGAGTGTGTCCGATGATGGTGGTTTGATCACCGAGTTGCAAGTGAAGTCTTCCCTGATTCAGTTGATTAGAGAGAAACATTTGCAAGATGCGAGCCTAGTTCCTCATGTTCAAGACATAGCCGAAAGAAGACCGACTGAGTATAGTTTCAGTGGTGAGAGTTTGTTGTGCTTTAGAGAAAGAATTGTTGTACCGGAAGATGTTGAGCTGAGACGTCAGATTCTGAGTGAAGCACATTCGAGTCCCTTTTCTATGCATCCGGGTAGTACCAAGATGTACCGAGATTTGAAGAATGATTACTTCTGGGTTGGTTTGAAGAGAGATGTAGCCGAGTATGTGAGCCGTTGTATGGTTTGTCAGAGAGTGAAGGCAGAACATCAGGTTCCTTCAGGTTTGCTACAGCCTTTGAAGATTCCGGAATGGAAATGGGAGAGAATCACCATGGATTTTGTATCGGGGTTGCCTTTGTCTCCTTCGAAAAAGAATTCAGTTTGGGTGATTGTGGATAGGTTCACTAAGTGTGCTCACTTCTTAGCAGTGAACACTACAGATTCCTTAGACAAGTTGGCAAACTTGTATATCCGCGAGATTGTGAGACTTCATGGAGTTCCAAAGTCTATTGTTTCAGATAGGGATCCTAGGTTTACTTCGAGGTTTTGGGGTTGCTTGCATAGTGCTTTAGGTAGCCATTTGCATTTCAGCACATCGTATCACCCTCAGTCCGATGGGCAGTCAGAGCGAGTGATACAGATTTTAGAAGATATGCTTCGTTGTTGTGTGATTGACTTTCAAGGTTCTTGGGAGAAGCACTTACCGTTGGTTGAGTTTGCCTACAACAACAGTTATCAGTCTAGTATTCAGATGGCACCTTACGAAGCTTTGTATGGTAGACGGTGTAGGACTCCGATTTGTTGGGCTGAGACAGGTCAGAGATTGTTACCTATGCCAGACTTGCTTAAGGGAACTACCGATAAAGTGAAGTTGATATGCGACCGCTTGAAAGCAGCTTCCGATCGTCAGAAGTCTTATGCAGATTTGAAGAGGAAAGAGGTTGAGTACTCAGTGGGTGAGAAAGTATTTCTGAAAGTATCTCCGTGGAAGAAGGTAATGAGGTTTGGCCGGAAGGGCAAGTTGAGTCCGAGGTTCATTGGTCCGTATGAGATTGTTGAGCGGATTGGGCCTGTGTCTTATCGTTTGAGGTTACCTTCTGAGTTAGAAAAGATCCATGACGTCTTTCATGTGTCTATGCTTAGGAGATATAGATCGGACCCTTCTCATGTGATGCCCGTTGAAGAGATAGAGTTAAATCCGGATTTGTCCTATAATGAAGAGCCCGTTGAGATACTTGCTTCTAATAGCAAGGTGTTGCGTGGCAAGACCATAGAGTTGGTCAAGGTGTTGTGGAGACATAGAGGTGTGGAAGAGGCCACGTGGGAGAGAAAAGCAGATATGGTTGAGCAGTTTCCGTATTTGTTTCCACCAGGTAATTTCGGGGACGAAATTTCCTTAAGTGGGGGAGAGTTGTAACACCCGGGTTTAGGGGTTAGGTGGAAATAATATTTTAATATTGTTTTGGGCTCGGTTTTATACTCTAAATAATATTTCGAGTTGTTTTCAAAATTAATCTACTTGGGGTTAATCATGTTTTAAGATTAAACCACATTTAACCATGGATTTACCTCCCTTGTAGATATTCCTTTTCATCAGGGGTAAACTAGACTTTTAAGCCTCAAATTATATCACATGTGAAATAAAACACTCATCTCTCTACTATTCATCTTCCCTTCAAAAACTCACCAACGGGAAACCAAAGTTCATTACCCAAATCACTGTTCCATCCTATTTCTCACTCATTTCAGCCCCAAATCGAAAGGTAAGAGTATTTTTGACTTCCCCTCATCCTCCCCTTCATAAAAGTACCATTCTTTTTCATTTTCATGAAGTTTTTGGAAAGTGGAGGTTTTGAATGTTTTGATTAAAAATGGTGTCTTTATGTTACAAAGCTAAATGTTTTGATTTAATATGTTTAGTAATGATGTATAGAGGCCAAATGATACTACATATATGAATTTCGAATGATTTTAATCAATTTTCGGATTTTGGCTTGAGAGGGTTTTTGGAGGGTTTTAATATGGGTTTGGGGGCTGTTAAAGGTTGGAAATTGGGGGCTGTAGGTAGTATGATATATGAGGATCATTTTGGGTGTAATTGATGCTTGTTTGGGTGTTGGAAATGAGAGAATTCAGTGGGTCAAGTGGGCTGCTCGAAAATCCTGTTTTTGGTCTTGTTTTGAGTGTTGGTTGCTTGGTAATGTAATCCGGGTTAGTTTCGATGACAAGATATTGATTGTGGATGTTTTGTTTGTGTTTGGGATTGATTAGAATCAAGTTTGGGCATCGGTGAGGCATCGGAAGTGAATTCGGAGAATTGAAGCCAATTGCTTGCTTGGTCTTGAGCTCGGGAGTTTAGGTGAGTGGTTAATTGTTTTAAACGGTTTTAAATTGGTTGGTTCGAGTATGTGGACTAGGTTGGGCTTGGTAGACCCACCTAGAGTTAGGATTAGGGTGGTAGCCTAATCCTAAGCTTGATCTAGAGCCTTTGGTTGAACTCATTTTATGGTTGTGTATGTCTCGTATGAATTGTGGTATGAATGGCTATGTATATTGTGTTGTACACATGAGATGAGACATGAATTATGATGCTTGAGACATGCATGATGATGGTTGTTGGTGAGTACGTGCTAAGCACGGAATTGTTTGAAGTGAGTAAGATGAAATGAATGAATATTGGCACTAGTAAACTTAAATACAAATGATCGATCATTAGGATGTTAGTGTGTACACATGAGTCAAAAGTCGCGCGTGGCCTTGGTGGCGTTGAGTCACCAAGGAGGAGTACGGGTACGCCCGGAAATGGTATTTAAATATAGTCGGTGATGAGTGGAATCCCATCGACGGGGCGTGAGGATGAGTGGAATCCCCTCCGCGAGACCGGTGATGAGTGTAATCCCACCGTCAGGTAATGGTTATGTTGTTGGAGGTGAGTTCCAACGGTTATCCGCGTATTTGAGTCTTAACTAGGTGCCAATGTTGTTGATATGTGTATCAATGTGTTGAGATATATGAATTGTTTGGATGTTTATATGTGATTACTTGTATGGTGGTATTGAGCTCATAATTATGGCATACATGTGATATATTGCTCATGCATCCATGCCTTGTGGACTCATGGTTTGTGTAAATGGCCTTGGTTAGATCGTGCTCGGACCCTGCAATGTTGAGGTTTGATTTTAGAGCATACCCTCACTAAGCATCATTGCTTACGCTCTCTTTGTTCAACATTGCAGATCCTTAGCTCGTGGGTTGCTCGCGCAAGTGGAAGGCTCCAAGTGTGGTTTTTGGCTTGAGTTCATCAAGTATGGTTTTTAAATGTTAGACATGTAATAGTTTGAGCAATGGGACATGTATGGATTTGATGAGTAGTTGTTGGTTGTTTGAGAGCATGTATGGACTCCCTTATACCTTTCTTTTGCGTGGTTTGTGTTGCCATGATGAATTGTAAGTCATGCCTAATTGCTTACTTTGGATATTAGCCTATGCCTTAAGAGTTTTTACATATGTTTGAATGTTGTTTGAATGAATGCATGTTGTGGATTGTTGCTTTAGTGTTGGACATGTCTAAATCATGTTGAAGCATGCTAGTATAGTTGCTATCCCCTGAGTTGCTTTGTTTAGCTGTTGTATGGTGTCTTGGTGGTGTTTTGGGGCACCCTTGTGCCTCATAACAGGCCAGACGAGTCTGCAGACAGGGGGCGTTTCGGAACGGGTCCCCCTGTTCCGGAACGGTCCCTTTGTAAATGGCCTGCCGTTTCGAAACGGATGAGGGCATTTCGGAACGTTTTTGCTACTGGAATTTTGAGAATTTGGCGAGATGTAGCCGTTCCGAAACGGGCCTTTGGTGTTTCGAAACGGTCAAATCTCGTTGACCACGAGATATTGACCGTCAAGGTCGTTCCGATACGGGCTACCCCTGTTTCGGAACGGTCACCTTATGGTTGACCCAGGGCCGTTGACCAAGTCAAGGCGTTTCGGAACACCCTAGGGGCGTTTCGAAACGGCCTGCTGTAATGAAGAAAAATGGACTGTTTATGCTTTGTTTGGTCGGTAAATGTTTCGTTGTTTGTATCTTCCGCTGTTATGCTCCACTTAGGGATTAAAGGTGTATCTAGACAAGATTAAAGTTAAAAGAAAATTTTAGGGTCGTTAACCGAGGGGGAATCCTTAGGGGTTTTCTCTCGGTTTTCCCCATGTGGCCCACTTGGACCGGTCTTCCGACCAGACCGGGACGAGGGGGTTACACTTGTTGGTATCAGAGCCTAAGGTTACCGAGACCTTGGGCAGGTAAGTGAGGTAAGTTTAAGTTTTTTTTAAGTTGAATTGCACGGTGTTTGCTTATTCTGCAAGAATGGTTGCTTATGTGATGAGTATGCTGATTGTTTTATTTTAAAGCATGTGTGTGTGGGTCCCATTGCTACTATTACATTTGAAAATGATTTTTAAGTGAGGAAACATACTTGGACACTTGGAAGCCTCGCCTTGCTAACCCAACTTGTATGTTTGTATGTTGTGGTTGTAGTTAATATCTGTGAGAGCAATGTCTAGACCGAGAGGTAGACCGAGGTTGGTTCGTCAGGAACCGCGAGTTGTGGCTCCTGTTGAGCCGGTAGTTGGTGCGGGAGCTCACATAGAGGGACCGGGGGCCGCGGGAGTTGGCGCTCCACCACCACCTCCTCCACCAGGAGCGGGAGGTGAAGATGGAGTCGGAGGAGATGGACCTCAAGGTGGCCAAGGTCCAGCTGGGATTGATATGACTCCGCTAGTGCAAGCGATAGCGGGAGCTTTCCAGGCCGCAGTTGCGGGAGCTCAGGCTGCAGCTCAGCCTAGGTGTGATGATGCTAGTCTACCGTTGGAGAGGCTCCGTAGCTTGGGAGCCGAGGAGTTCAGAGGATCTACTCCGGAGAGGTCAGAGTTGTGGTTGGAGAAGACAGTTCGTATCTTAGCTCAGATGGGTTGTGCGGGCGCACGTAGATTGGGTTGTGTGATCTCATTGCTTCAGGGTGATGCCTACACCTGGTGGGTCACCATTACTGCCGGGGTTCCAGAGGCCGAGATAGATTGGGAATTCTTTGAGTTTGCTTTCCGGAAGAGGTACTTGGGACCGAGGTACCTAGATGAGAAAAAGAGAGAGTTCATGGCTCTCACTCAGGGGATGCATCTGTGACTGATTATGAGATTCGTTTCGTCCGTCTGAGTCAGTATGCTCCAGAGTTAGTGCCTACTGAGAGGGCTCGATGTGATCGTTTCAGATACGGGCTTCATGAGGAAGTTAAGAGGTATACCTTAGCTTCAGATTATTCTGACTTCGATGTCTTGGTTGCTAGAGCCAAGGACATTGAGCATAGCTTGGGGCTGACCAAGCGTTCTGGGGGATCTAGTTCTGGTAAGAGGCACAACAACTTTGATGGTAGGGATGCTAAGAGGCACAAAGGTGGCGGACATCAGTTTGATCAGAGACGTGGCGGTGGCCACCAAGGTAGAGGCCATCAGGGCCATAGAGGAGGAGGGCGTTTGCCCGAGTGTGCACAGTGTGGGAGGCAGCACACTGGTGAGTGTTGGGGTAACTTCCATGCTTGTTGGAACTGTGGTTCGAGGGACCACTTTAGGAGGGACTGTCCGCGTCAGGCAGCTCAGGCACCGAACATTGCTCAGGCTCCTGCGAGAGGTAACGATTTTCAGAGGGGCCGTGGGCGCGGTCGTGGCTACTTCCAGCCTAGGGCTGATGCACCTAGGGGAGATGCTCAGAGAAACCTTGCTCATGTTGTGGCTGTGCAGCCAGAGGCGGGAGGACCAGCGAGATTTTATGCTCAGAGAGAGGCCGGGAACGACACCGATGTGATAGCAGGTAATTTCGAGTTACAGTCTATGTCTTTGCTTTCTTTGATTGATTCGGGTTCTACGCATTCCTACATTCTGAGTGAGCATGCACAGAAGTTAGATATTCCTGTAGAGATCTTAGATGTAGGTATGCATGTTACTAGCTCTTTTGGTGAGACAGTTGTGGTTAGACGTATGTATAGGAGGTGTCCACTGAAGATTCAGGGTCATGTGTTTTCAGTTGATATGATGGAACTTCCTTTCTACGGTTTTGATATTATATTGGGTATGGATTGGTTGGTTGAGCATCGGGCTAGTGTGGATTTTGAGACAAAGAGGATTTCTTTGAAGCTTTCTAATGACTACGAGGTAGTGGTAGTAGGCGAGAACATTAAGTTCTTGTCTAATGTGGTGTCAGCTTTAGAGGCTCATAGGTTGATGGACTCTGGATGTGGGGCCTATTTGGCTTATGTTATGAATCCGGACATGAGTGAAGCTAGACCGAGGGATATCAGAACAGTGTGTGACTTCCCAGATGTGTTTCCTGAAGAGTTGCCGGGTTTGCCTCCTGACAGAGATGTTGAGTTTGTGATTGAGACAGTTTCAGGGTCTAACCCAGTTTCGATAGCTCCGTATCGTATGGCTCCGAAAGAGTTGAAAGAATTGAAGAGTCAGTTGCAAGAATTATTAGACCGTGGTTTCATTAGGCCTAGTAGTTCTCCGTGGGGTGCTCCCGTGTTGTTTGTGAAAAAGAAAGATGGTAGTATGCGCATGTGCATTGACTATAGACAGTTGAATCAGATGACTGTGAAGAACAAGTATCCGTTACCTCGTATAGATGATTTGTTTGATCAGTTGAGAGGTGCTTCAGTATTCTCGAAGATAGATTTGAGATCCGGGTACTACCAGTTGAAAGTGAAAGAGTGTGATGTCCCGAAGACAGCTTTTAGGACTAGATATGGTCACTATGAGTTTCTTGTGATGCCATTTGGGCTCACGAATGCACCGGCAGCATTCATGGACATGATGAATAGAATTTTCAGAGACTATCTAGACCGGTTTGTGGTTGTCTTCATTGATGATATACTTGTGTACTCGAAGACAGAAGAAGAGCATGATGAGCACTTGAGATTTGTTTTACAGAGATTGTTGAGCAATCAGTTGTATGCGAAGCTTAGTAAATGTGAGTTCTGGATTAGAGAGGTTGTATTTCTTGGCCATGTTGTTTCAGCCGAGGGTATCCGTGTTGATCCGTCGAAGATTGAGGCTATTGTTGAGTGGAAACAACCTAAGTCCGTGACCGAGATTAGGAGTTTCCTAGGATTAGCCGGTTATTATAGGAGGTTTGTTGATGGCTTCTCTAGAGTAGCTGCTCCCTTGACTAAATTGTTGCAAAAGGGAGTTAAGTTTGAATGGTCAGATGCAAGACAGAAAGCTTTTGAGAAATTGAAAGAAGCTTTGACGAATGCTCCAGTATTAGTGCAACCTGTTTCAGGTAAGGAGTTTGTGATCTACAGCGATGCTTCCTACATAGGCTTAGGATGTGTTCTGATGCAAGATAGGAGAGTTGTTGCTTATGCTTCTAGACAGTTGAAGATTCATGAGAAGAACTATCCTACTCATGATATAGAACTAGCCGCAGTTGTTTTTGCATTGAAGATTTGGCGACACTATTTGTATGGTGAGAAGTGTATAGTTTATACCGATCACAAGAGCTTGAAATACTTGATGTCACAGAAAGAGTTGAATTTGAGACAGAGAAGATGGCTAGAGTTGTTAAAAGACTATGATTTGACCATTGAGTACCATCCGGGTAAAGCAAATGTAGTAGCCGATGCTTAGAGTAGAAAAGTGGTCGTTGAGTTGAGAGCTATGTTTGCTAGATTGAGTGTGTCCGATGATGGTGGTTTGATCACCGAGTTGCAAGTGAAGTCTTCCCTGATTCAGTTGATTAGAGAGAAACAGTTGCAAGATGCGAGCCTAGTTCCTCATGTTCAAGACATAGCCGAAAGAAGACCGACTGAGTATAGTTTCAGTGGTGAGAGTTTGTTGTGCTTTAGAGAAAGAATTGTTGTACCGGAAGATGTTGAGCTGAGACGTCAGATTCTGAGTGAAGCACATTCGAGTCCCTTTTCTATGCATCCGGGTAGTACCAAGATGTACCGAGATTTGAAGAATGATTACTTCTGGGTTGGTTTGAAGAGAGATGTAGCCGAGTATGTGAGCCGTTGTATGGTTTGTCAGAGAGTGAAGGCAGAACATCAGGTTCCTTCAGGTTTGCTACAGCCTTTGAAGATTCCGGAATGGAAATGGGAGAGAATCACCATGGATTTTGTATCGGGGTTGCCTTTGTCTCCTTCGAAGAAGAATTCAGTTTGGGTGATTGTGGATAGGTTCACTAAGTGTGCTCACTTCTTAGCAGTGAACACTACAGATTCCTTAGACAAGTTGGCAAACTTGTATATCCGCGAGATTGTGAGACTTCATGGAGTTCCGAAGTCTATTGTTTCAGATAGGGATCCTAGGTTTACTTCGAGGTTTTGGGGTTGCTTGCATAGTGCTTTAGGTAGCCATTTGCATTTCAGCACATCGTATCACCCTCAGTCCGATGGGCAGTCAGAGCGAGTGATACAGATTTTAGAAGATATGCTTCGTTGTTGTGTGATTGACTTTCAAGGTTCTTGGGAGAAGCACTTACCGTTGGTTGAGTTTGCCTACAACAACAGTTATCAGTCTAGTATTCAGATGGCACCTTACGAAGCTTTGTATGGTAGACGGTGTAGGACTCCGATTTGTTGGGCTGAGACAGGTCAGAGATTGTTACCTATGCCAGACTTGCTTAAGGGAACTACCGATAAAGTGAAGTTGATATGCGACCGCTTGAAAGCAGCTTCCGATCGTCAGAAGTCTTATGCAGATTTGAAGAGGAAAGAGGTTGAGTACTCAGTGGGTGAGAAAGTATTTCTGAAAGTATCTCCGTGGAAGAAGGTAATGAGGTTTGGCCGGAAGGGCAAGTTGAGTCCGAGGTTCATTGGTCCGTATGAGATTGTTGAGCGGATTGGGCCTGTGTCTTATCGTTTGAGGTTACCTTCTGAGTTAGAAAAGATCCATGACGTCTTTCATGTGTCTATGCTTAGGAGATATAGATCGGACCCTTCTCATGTGATGCCCGTTGAAGAGATAGAGTTAAATCCGGATTTGTCCTATAATGAAGAGCCCGTTGAGATACTTGCTTCTAATAGCAAGGTGTTGCGTGGCAAGACCATAGAGTTGGTCAAGGTGTTGTGGAGACATAGAGGTGTGGAAGAGGCCACGTGGGAGAGAAAAGCAGATATGGTTGAGCAGTTTCCGTATTTGTTTCCACCAGGTAATTTCGGGGACGAAATTTCCTTAAGTGGGGGAGAGTTGTAACACCCGGGTTTAGGGGTTAGGTGGAAATAATATTTTAATATTGTTTTGGGCTCGGTTTTATACTCTAAATAATATTTCGAGTTGTTTTCAAAATTAATCTACTTGGGGTTAATCATGTTTTAAGATTAAACCACATTTAACCATGGATTTACCTCCCTTGTAGATATTCCTTTTCATCAGGGGTAAACTAGACTTTTAAGCCTCAAATTATATCACATGTGAAATAAAACACTCATCTCTCTACTATTCATCTTCCCTTCAAAAACTCACCAACGGGAAACCAAAGTTCATTACCCAAATCACTGTTCCATCCTATTTCTCACTCATTTCAGCCCCAAATCGAAAGGTAAGAGTATTTTTGACTTCCCCTCATCCTCCCCTTCATAAAAGTACCATTCTTTTTCATTTTCATGAAGTTTTTGGAAAGTGGAGGTTTTGAATGTTTTGATTAAAAATGGTGTCTTTATGTTACAAAGCTAAATGTTTTGATTTAATATGTTTAGTAATGATGTATAGAGGCCAAATGATACTACATATATGAATTTCGAATGATTTTAATCAATTTTCGGATTTTGGCTTGAGAGGGTTTTTGGAGGGTTTTAATATGGGTTTGGGGGCTGTTAAAGGTTGGAAATTGGGGGCTGTAGGTAGTATGATATATGAGGATCATTTTGGGTGTAATTGATGCTTGTTTGGGTGTTGGAAATGAGAGAATTCAGTGGGTCAAGTGGGCTGCTCGAAAATCCTGTTTTTGGTCTTGTTTTGAGTGTTGGTTGCTTGGTAATGTAATCCGGGTTAGTTTCGATGACAAGATATTGATTGTGGATGTTTTGTTTGTGTTTGGGATTGATTAGAATCAAGTTTGGGCATCGGTGAGGCATCGGAAGTGAATTCGGAGAATTGAAGCCAATTGCTTGCTTGGTCTTGAGCTCGGGAGTTTAGGTGAGTGGTTAATTGTTTTAAACGGTTTTAAATTGGTTGGTTCGAGTATGTGGACTAGGTTGGGCTTGGTAGACCCACCTAGAGTTAGGATTAGGGTGGTAGCCTAATCCTAAGCTTGATCTAGAGCCTTTGGTTGAACTCATTTTATGGTTGTGTATGTCTCGTATGAATTGTGGTATGAATGGCTATGTATATTGTGTTGTACACATGAGATGAGACATGAATTATGATGCTTGAGACATGCATGATGATGGTTGTTGGTGAGTACGTGCTAAGCACGGAATTGTTTGAAGTGAGTAAGATGAAATGAATGAATATTGGCACTAGTAAACTTAAATACAAATGATCGATCATTAGGATGTTAGTGTGTACACATGAGTCAAAAGTCGCGCGTGGCCTTGGTGGCGTTGAGTCACCAAGGAGGAGTACGGGTACGCCCGGAAATGGTATTTAAATATAGTCGGTGATGAGTGGAATCCCATCGACGGGGCGTGAGGATGAGTGGAATCCCCTCCGCGAGACCGGTGATGAGTGTAATCCCACCGTCAGGTAATGGTTATGTTGTTGGAGGTGAGTTCCAACGGTTATCCGCGTATTTGAGTCTTAACTAGGTGCCAATGTTGTTGATATGTGTATCAATGTGTTGAGATATATGAATTGTTTGGATGTTTATATGTGATTACTTGTATGGTGGTATTGAGCTCATAATTATGGCATACATGTGATATATTGCTCATGCATCCATGCCTTGTGGACTCATGGTTTGTGTAAATGGCCTTGGTTAGATCGTGCTCGGACCCTGCAATGTTGAGGTTTGATTTTAGAGCATACCCTCACTAAGCATCATTGCTTACGCTCTCTTTGTTCAACATTGCAGATCCTTAGCTCGTGGGTTGCTCGCGCAAGTGGAAGGCTCCAAGTGTGGTTTTTGGCTTGAGTTCATCAAGTATGGTTTTTAAATGTTAGACATGTAATAGTTTGAGCAATGGGACATGTATGGCTTTGATGAGTAGTTGTTGGTTGTTTGAGAGCATGTATGGACTCCCTTATACCTTTCTTTTGCGTGGTTTGTGTTGCCATGATGAATTGTAAGTCATGCCTAATTGCTTACTTTGGATATTAGCCTATGCCTTAAGAGTTTTTACATATGTTTGAATGTTGTTTGAATGAATGCATGTTGTGGATTGTTGCTTTAGTGTTGGACATGTCTAAATCATGTTGAAGCATGCTAGTATAGTTGCTATCCCCTGAGTTGCTTTGTTTAGCTGTTGTATGGTGTCTTGGTGGTGTTTTGGGGCACCCTTGTGCCTCATAACAGGCCAGACGAGTCTGCAGACAGGGGGCGTTTCGGAACGGGTCCCCCTGTTCCGGAACGGTCCCTTTGTAAATGGCCTGCCGTTTCGAAACGGATGAGGGCGTTTCGGAACGTTTTTGCTACTGGAATTTTGAGAATTTGGCGAGATGTAGCCGTTCCGAAACGGGCCTTTGGTGTTTCGAAACGGTCAAATCTCGTTGACCATGAGATATTGACCGTCAAGGTCGTTCCGATACGGGCTACCCCTGTTTCGGAACGGTCACCTTATGGTTGACCCAGGGCCGTTGACCAAGTCAAGGCGTTTCAGAACACCCTAGGGGCGTTTCGAAACGGCCTGCTGTAATGAAGAAAAATGGACTGTTTATGCTTTGTTTGGTCGGTAAATGTTTCGTTGTTTGTATCTTCCGCTGTTATGCTCCACTTAGGGATTAAAGGTGCATCTAGACAAGATTAAAGTTAAAAGAAAATTTTAGGGTCGTTAACCGAGGGGGAATCCTTAGGGGTTTTCTCTCGGTTTTCCCCGTGTGGCCCACTTGGACCGGTCATCCGACCAGACCGGGACGAGGGGGTTACAAGGGTTTTTTGTCCAAATAATTTCCCAAAAGGGAATATTCAACCAAATTTCCCACAAAAAATACTCTGCCTTTCCAATGCCCTTTCTATACTCCAACACTAAAAAATTAGATTCTAAGCCCTAATCCTATATTTTAAATCCTCAACCCTAAGCCTTAAAAAATATATCCTACCTATAATTCTCTAAAGACTAAACCCTCACCCTAATCTTAAGCCTAAACTCCAAACATATTTTTTAATGTAGAGAATAAATAGGGGCACAAAAAAGGTTGAATATTTCTATTCGTTTTTTTAAAATCTTTTAAATATCTTTTTGTTTTTTTAAATTAGAGATGAATATAGGTTTGTGTAGGATAGTGAATTTAATACTAATATTTTAAATTAAAGATTAAAAGAATACTACAAAATAAATAGATGAAAAGGGTTATTCAACTCAAAATCTAACTTTGTTTTGAAATATAGTTAATTATATGTTGAGTCTCTAAAAATTTTAATATTTATTTAAAAATTATTAAAAAATTAATTATGTGTAACATTGATGGTGTATAGTAGTGTATCGCCAATTATCTCGTTTTCTCCCAATAGGCTTAAATAAAATTAATCTAGACAAAGACTGCATTCAGGGATGGACCGAGGGGGTGCTGGTGGGGGCAACCGCCCCCTAAAATTTTGAAAATTATATATGATTTAGAAAAAAATTAGAATTTTTCTATGTATTTTCTATTAAAAATCTATTTTCAGCCCCCTAAACTTTTATAAGTTCGCCCCCTAGAAATTTATAGGTTCGCCCCCTAACCTAAAGTCCTAGGTCCGTCCCTGACTGCATTATATATTTTTGGGTGAAATACAGTTCAAATTATTTAATTATAGATTTACTAATAATGTGTTAAAAATAATAGTTTAATTAGTCAATTAAAATTTTGTGACAAATATGTCGCTCTGCTATTAAATTTGAAACATATGTTTTCATATAATAACAATTTTAATCCCAAAACGTATATATTTTATTAATTTGTCAACAATCTTTAGAGCAAGTGGCTAAAGCTCTCAGTTGACACCTTCTCCTTCTCTTAGGTTGTGGGTTCAAGACCCAATTTGAGCAAAATTCCTCTTCCCCCTAGGTAGAAATTGTTATATATATATATATATATATATGAATTATTTTAAATTTATTGAATTATTTTAAATTAGAATCATATATATATATATTATTCGAATTTAAAATAATTCAATAAATTTAACACTTTATATTTAAAAATTTCATTAGTGAAGTGACTATGTCTACTAGCAAGCAATGTTAAGATCATAATGAGTTTGTTCCATTAGTTTGTTAGTTGTTCAATAGAGAAGTGTTTGTGTTTGTCAAGCTATCACATTTGTTGATAATCGAGTAGAGGGACAATAGCATGGAGTTCGACAAGTGATCGAAGAGTGTGTCAATAGGGTGCAATGTTGAAATTTTTAAATATGAAATGTTAAATTTATTGTATTATTTTTTTGAAATAACTGGATTATATTAAAAGTGATAGGATTACAAAGGATCACACCCAAACATTGAAAATTCAATGAATAAAGATAAATACAATAAAACCTAAGGATATGAAAGACATTAAAGAACAAACCTATCACTTTCAGAAGGATTTGAAACAACTTCTGAAAGTAATCCAGGAAACTATAGCTTTAACCAGAGTGCTCTATGAAGACAGCAAATTCTTTCGCTACTTGTTCTTGGCATATCGGCACAACCACAACAGGGAATCATAAGCATTTATAGATCGGCCTCCTTCGCTGAAAAACGCTCGCTGAAATTTCGTCACTCGAACGCTATACTGTCAAAAGACAGACTAAAACTGTCATAAAAGCAGACAAAAGAACTGCCATGAAAGCAGATTTGATATAAACTGGCAAAGCAAGGAAAAAACAAGAAAAACTTAAAAATAAAGCATTCATCACTAAAGATGAAAGTTATTTATATACAAACCAGCAAAACGGCCAAAGGCCGTTGCCGGTGAAGAAGAAGTTCAACGAAGAAGATGAAAAACTTGCAAATTTTTTGTAACCGCTGCAGAAAAAATGGGGGGAGTGGTTTTCTAGAGTTGTTAAGTTTTTAAAATAAGATAAAACAAAATAACTTTTCTCTCAAATTATAAATTTATTGTATTATTTTTTAATTAAAACCAAATTGATAAATTGTATAAGTTTTAGGACTAAAATTATTATTATATCAAATCATATTTTAATTTTAACGGTAAAGTGAATGTTTATTATAAAATTTTAATTAACTGATTAAATTGTTATTGTAAAAGAATAACTTATTCACTATTAGACCTATAATAGAAAAGTGTGGCTACAAACACAGGCTTTATTTTGCATTTTTTTAAGAAAAAGTAAAAAAAAAATCTTGAAATTTTTTAAAAAGATTTTCAAAATTAAGAATGAATAGTTGGAAAATAGAAAACAAAAGTAAAAACTCAAAAATAAACTCCTATATAGAAAGAAATTATGTTCTATTACTTTAAAAATAATTTAATATTTTATTAATAAATTATAGAAATATGATTAAAATTTATCAAACACATTATTTTTATTATTTTATTAAAAAAACACTTTAAATATAAATAAAACAATAAAATAACCGTTGACTTACTATATTATCACTTACAAAACTTGTAAAATTACAAAAACAAAAGGTATCTTTTTTTTTTATCAAAAGAGAACTGAATTCGATTAAAATAAAAGGGCCCGACCCCATGCATTTGGAGTGCAAGAAACAGAGACAACATCACACATAAACCAAGAGGCAATCAAGCGGCAGGACTCGATAGCCATGTAAAGTCGAGCAATGCAGAAGGGATACAAAAACATCAGAGGCAAAGAGCCTAACCAGGACCGGGGCCCGCAAGGCAAAGCAAGCACCAATCAAAGCAAAAGAAAAATCCGCCACAAGACGACCTCGAATCAGAGAGGGCGTAAACATAGATTATGTTCGTTCGGGAGAGCTCTATCCGGAGGCAGGCTCCCAATTCCATAGTGAAATTAGGCCTTGTCACCAAAACCGCAGCAAAACGTAGCCCTAGTTGATCTGGCTTCACAACCCGAACAATTAAATTAAAAACCGACAAACATAAAAAGACAACATCATCAACAATAAATCGGGCCCACGTCGTTTGGATCACAAACGGAGGGTTTGACCGGCTCGGATCCCATCTAAAACTAAACACCTTCAACTCTCGGGTCTCAATATCTGTCCAAGTCCCTAAAAATCTCCATATCCCATGAATTAGGGAAATGCTTGGCCTAATAAGAAATTTTTTTGAATAAAGAGCTGGGCAGGGGTATTTATGAAAAGGCTCCAGAAAAATGACAGAAATACCCGTGTCCCTAAGCTCCACTTTGAACCATCCGATTGCCATGTCTTCCCATGCTAACCAGTCCCCTACCGATGGTCGGTGTTCTGTTTGGCGAAAGCTAGGATGTCGCGAAGCTGTCGGCTCGCCGGCGTAACGTCGACGTTCGGCAGACCGACGATAGATCCGCCCTGAGATTCTTCCTTCAACGCTAAAAGGATGGCAAGCACTTGACATAAGCTTTTAGAAACCAAGGGGAGTGGAGCGACCCCGGAGGCTTTGGTGACCGTTACCGACCAAATGGAAACACAGCCGCAGCCTCCACCACCAGCTACCTTTCCGGCCGATGCAGAGAAGTCCCTTGAGAGCAGTCGCTCCCAGAAATGCGAGGTAAAAGGGGTACGAGAAAGGTCCGGCGAAAACAAACCAGGGGCTGAGAAACAGAGCCGTCGTCGAGGAGAAGCCTAGAATCGGAGCGTCACCGACGAGAAAATACCGAGCAGCACACCAACCACCAACCAGAACGGCTTCAGCTCTTCCCCAGCGTTCACCGCGGTTCTGATACGCGCGCGCAGCAGCCGCTCCAGTTCCGACACAAGAGATTCCGGCGGAAGAAGAGACTGCCCACCCTGACCCTTTCCTAAAGTTCCAAACCAGCCACGAAAACAGAACCACAAGGAAACCACGAACTAGGGAAGTACTCTCGGAACCGTCGCCGTCGGAAAGGGAGCATCGGCGCAGACAACCCTGCCCCGATGTTCTCCGATCACTCGTCGGTCGAATTGCACCTAAAATACCTAGCAAGAGCCTGGGGGTTATCGGGAGGGAGTTTGAGAAAGGCGCGTGGGGTGCGTTCTTTTTTAAAAACAAAAGGTATCCTGAACAGCTGCTTATACTACTTCTCCATACCAGACGCCACTGCCAATAGACATACGCATGCATGCATGCACGATCTCTTAATTCCCATGATTTATTTTATATGATTAATCATTTCTATCGTACAACAAGATTGCACGTTTGTTTATCTATGTTTAGTCAACAGTCGATTCTTAATGATTTTACATATTGTTGTCTTGTCTGACTTTTATTATTGTGAAATGCGATATGATATTTAGAAAATTTTGTCGTGAGGCACTTTTATAAGGTACGGTTAAAATGAGATGGTCCTACATAAATTCTTATTCAGTTGGTAAAAATTTGTGTAATTATACAAATTCTTATCCAAATAGTAATAATTTAGGTTATAATATAAGAATTTGTGTAGTTATAACATAAATTTTTATCTAATGCAAAATCTATACAAATTCTTACCTAGTTAATAAGAATTTATGTAAGTTGCACAAATTCTTACTTAGATAGTAAAATTTTAGTTCTACTTAAATTATTACTCAGTCATATATAAATTCTTTCTAAAATAGTAAGGATTTGTGTTAGATTATGATGCCAAAAGATGATATTCTTTCAGTGTCATGCATGATAAAAGTCTTCCCATGTGTTAACCATAATTGTTTCATAAAGTCTTTGAATAGCTTGTTTTAAACGTAAAATATATTAAAAACTAATAGTAGTATTCCTAAATAATGGGGCTAATTTGTTTATTCCACTCCAATAGAAATTTGTTACACATTCTCACTATATATCCTCGTTCTTTTCCTTCAATCGACAATAGACAAAATAGTATTAGATCACGGTGTCAGAATTTAAATACTATCAAATTGCACTTTTTCTTTTACATAAGATATAAATGTTAAAAATTGATATCTAACAATTGATTGAATAGTTAATGTGGTTATATTTTTTTTGAAGTATTTTAACCGTTAATGTTTTATTTTGAGCTAAAATATCTTACTAGTATGAAAATTGTTAGTCAACTAATAATCAACGTCTTGAGATGGCTTAACAAAATGACACAACAGCCAAAAAATAATTTTATATTTTATAAAATTATTTTTGGCTGATGCCAGTGGCGGAACTTAACATTATCTATTAAGGAGTTCATTTAATTTTTTAAATTTAGGAGGGTCAATAATAAAATTGTGTTTTTTGAAGGGTTAAAAGAACAATTTTATCATACAATTTTTTAAATTTTTAAATATTTTTGTGTGGGGCCATGTTCTAAGGGCATTTTGTCCTTAGCTAACGTGTTATTCTATCAAATCATCACATTTGTCTATATGACATTGTCGCGTCAATATACAATATCATGTAAGTTTGTATGTTATTTCAAGGTGTTGATTGTTAGTTGATTAATGGTTTTTATCTTCAGAAAAATTATTTTGACTCAGAATGCAACGTCAAGGGTTAAGATACTTCAAAAAAAATAAAAGTTAAAGGTCATGTTTAGCAATTAGCGGGTAGCTAATAGCGGATTACATTACCTGATTTGACTAGCGGACTGTATTAGCTGATTGTATAAAAGTGTTTGGTAAAATTAACTGATAGCTGATTGATTATTTAAACAAGTAAAATGACATATAAGGACATGATTATATTCGATACTTATTTTAATAGTTTATTAATTATCAATATTTTATATCTATTAATATTAATTAGATTATGAAAAATATTTTTAATATAACATTATTAAGCATATTTGAAAGATCTATATATTAATTTATTATTTATATAATTATTTTAAAAGAATTTAATTAAATATTAAGTTTGAATACAAATATAAATGCGTGAGAATAAAAAAAATATTACTTTACAAATGTCACAATGTAAATACGCGAGGATGAGGAATTAAAATAGAAATAGTTAAATTAGGTTATTTCGAGATTTTTGATAATTGTTAAGGGTAAAATGACCTTTATAACTCTTATGTCAAAACATTTAATTTTAAAAAGCTCCTATTAGCAGCTTTTTCAAAATTAGAAGTTTCACCTCCAATCCGCTATTTCAATCCGCTCTTTACCAAACATCCAGTGAAACATCATTTTTTTAATATTATGCCTTGGCGTAATTAATGTACTTAATGAGCAACTAATTGAATACCAATAGTAAAATAGAAGTAAAATAATTAAAAATTAGGAGTACTATGTAACAAGGTACAAAAATCAAGGTAGTAGTTTGGTCCCCAAAAAAATCAAGGTAGTTTGGTGGGAAACGCGGGGATTGGCAAAAATCGAGAATGATTTGATTTTGGGTGAGGGATTAACACTACATTCTTTTATTAGAAAGTGTTTTTTCGAGTTGAAAGGCTATTGATTGCTTGATTCATTAGTGGGACATTTTGTATGGTGTGGCGATACTTGTTAGTTTTAAGTGTTTCGTACTTCCGTGTGCTTTTTTTTTTCAAAACGAATTTTTTTTAATAAGACACACTACAATAATATAAACTTCTTTTTTGAATCTGAATTATATTCAACAGCGAAAGAAATACAAATGAATCACACTTTTTACAAGATAAATACAATGCAGAACAAAATAATAAAATTTCAAAGGTGTGAAAAACATTAAAATACCAAACCTAACACTGCCAGAAGAAATCTTCAATAAAAATCCAGAAAAACTATAACTTTGTCTTGAGTGCTCTTTGAATATAGCAAAAATTCTTATGCTACGTGTTCTTGGCATGTCGGCACAACCACAAAAGGGAATCATAGCATGTATAGAACGACCTCCTTCGTTGAAAAGCGCTCGTTGATACTCGTCACTCGAACGCGTAACTGTTAAAAGACAGATTACTGTCATGAAGACAGACAAAAACTGCTAAAAAGCATACGAAAGAACTGCCACCAAGCAGACAAAAGAACTGCCATAAAAACATATTTGAATAAGAATCCGACAAAGTAGAAGAAAAACAAGAAACAAACTTGAAAAACGAAATATTCATCGAAAAAGATAAATTTTATTTATGTACATAACCAGCAGAACGGCCAAAGGTCGCCGCCGGTAAAAAAAATGATAAAGAAGAAGAAAAACTTAGAGAAGTTTTGTAACCGCCTCAGAAAAAATGAAGAAGTTGAGAAGTGGAGAAAATGTCACAATAATATAAACTTTTAGTGATAAATTGACAGTGACTAGGAGTAATTTTATCACAAATATTAAATTTTTGTGGCAGTTTTTTGTGCGACACTATTAGTATAAGAAATTGTAATGTATTTTTATTTGGTCGCTATTATAGTAGTAATTGTGACGATTATATTTTTCACAATTATATTCTCACTATAAGCCTATAACTGTGACACAAATTTCATTGTCATTAAAATTTTGACACATGATAGTGACGATATATAAAGTTGTCACTTATTTGATATTTGTTATGACAATGAAATTGTTTGTCACTTAAATTTTTACTTTTTGTTGTGATAAATTGTGTCACCAATAAAAAATAAAATTAATGACAAAATATATATTATCACAACAATTAATTTATTTTTATAATTATAGTAATAATAAAAATTATAAAAAATTGAAGTTACCATAAATTAGTTTATCAAAAAGGTAAAATAATTCTATTAGTCTCTACACTGTGTAAATTATTGTTTTAGTCATTCTATTTTGATCAATTTTAGTCCCTATATTTTTCAAATTTTAAAACTTCAATCCTATTCCAAACGAGACAACGACAATATGACTAAATTACAATGACAAAAAATGATAAAAAAAATAAAAATCACAAATTTTACTAAACATAGTTAAAGAGTACCATTCATGTCAAGATAGAAATTTCAAAATTTTAAAAGTACATAATTTTTTTGAATAGAAAGTACATAAACTGAAAGTGAACAAATTAAAGTAAAAAGACTAATATGTAATCTTGGCATATTATGTGATAGCAAAATTTTACCTTGTGAAAAATTTTACACTTGATATTTGTTTTAACTTTGCTTATGGAGTTAAAATTTGCATTGTCAATATAATAAATAATTATCACATAAAGGATAATTCTATCAATAATTTGAATTAAATTAAATTTATTTATGTAATTAATTAAAATATAATATTTAATATCTAATATTTAATATTTTAGGTGTAAATCTTAATATTCATATGTTTATATTTTAAAACCAACTCAATTGTTTTTATATATTATTTTCAACAAACGTATTTCGTATACGAAACCATATAAAAATTAATTAAATTAATATTATATTAATTATTGTTATAGTTAATACATACTTTTAAAATAAATAAAATTAATTTCAATTACAATTTAATCTAAATAAGATTTTCTTTTAAAATTATAGTAAATTCCTTACCTAGTCTAGTGATAGACATTGCACCATTCCATTAAAGGTTTCAGGTTCATCCTTCTTAGGGACGGTTTGGGCCAGTGACTAATTTCAATACTTTTAGTGGTTATTTTCAATGTCACTAAAAATATATTTTTTTGTAGTGACATACAGTGATCATTTGTAATTTTTTAGTGGTTCGGGTCATTTCGGTTTCGATTATTTCGGGTCTGGTCATTCGGTTCAGATTCAGTTTCGGTTTTAGTTCGGTTCGATTGTGATTTGGGTGATCTCAGGTCAGTTGCTTTTTGGTTCGGTTATTTTCGGATTGGTTGAATTCGGTTCGGGTTAACGGGAGATCGGTTGGCTTTAATCAAGTTTTTAGGCCGGTCAATTTTTTCCACCATATATATGACTTTACAAAGCTAATATATTTGACTTTTGGGTGAGTTGTGCGGCTGTTCATATCTCTTCTTTCTTTATTTTTATTAATAGCTTTCATTTATTTCAGGTTGTCTTCAGTTTGGGTCCATTTCGGTTCAACTAAAATTTGGTTCGATTTATTTCGAATTTTAAATCATGTTCGGGTCAATTTCGAGTCTCAATTCAAGTTTGTCGGTTATAGTTATACATGCTGCCATCCTGTCAATTAGGCAGAATAAACCATTTAAGGCATTTTATAATATCCTACCTTTCATGTCATATTTCCATATATGTATATATATACATGAAAACGTTGACATATTAGGTTAACCCTGGTTTTGTGTGAGCTTTTCAATATAGTTTCCATGGCGGATGTTAAACAGTTCCTTTGTGTTTGGCCTTTCGTCCTTAAGGGATTGGTCTCCACGGCTGCGACCGTCGTCTTCTTCTTCTTCCTCGTTGCTTGTACAGCTCTGCTTAGTTGGGTGGACATTGTAAGTCTTCCCTTATATGTATATGTATATGTATATGTATATGTATATGTATATGTATATGTACATGTATGTATTTATATCTGATTCTGGTGTATTTGTTTCTCAGCCTATTATACGGAGGACAGCATTCGGCCAGGCGATTTTTACTCCACGAAGCTCTAATATTCATCGTGAGAGGATTGTGTATCATCTGAACTGCACTGATATAACACAAAAATGTCCGGACAATTACCCGTCGGCGTTTGAGCCCGGAGAATCGACACCGGAAGCTTGTCCGGATTACTTCCGGTGGATCCACCAAGATTTGAAGCAATGGGAAACTTCAGGGATTACCAAAGAGATGATCGAGAGGGGAATTCGGGCTGCGGATAACCGGCTGGTGATTGTCAACGGAAGCCTTTATGTTGAGAAGTACAGACCGTCGTATCAAACCAGGGATGTGTTTACAATATGGGGCATTTTGCAGCTTCTAAGGTTGTACCCTGGAAAAGTACCGGACTTGGACCTTTTGTTCTACACCGGAGACACCACCGTGGTTATGAAAAGAGACTATGAAGGACCCAACGCCACGGGGCCGCCGCCGCCGGTGTTTCATTACTGTGGACAGAATGCGTCGCTGGACATTGTGTTCCCTGACTGGAGCTTCTGGGGATGGTAAAAGTTACACGTAGTTAATGGTTTGGTATAGACTAATCATATTGCGAACATGACTCGAGCTCTTTATCATATCCTATAGAGGCGAGAAACATTAATCACACATCCTAAAGTAAATAAAACATCTTGAGATATAAATGTGATGTTATTGTATATCCTATCAGAAATGTCTCTTGCGAGGAGTGTAATGGCTTTGAGTCGGCGGGCATTTGAAGGAGAAAATACCAGCTTTTGATACCTGCAGAAAGGCATAAAAATGACAAATGTTTAGATTTACTGCAATTAGGGTGCTAATTATATTCACTTTGCTTTGTTGTGGCAGGCCAGAGGTTAACATAAAGCCATGGGAGCAGATATTGAGGGCAATAAAGGAAGGGAGGGAAAGGATCAAGTGGGAAGAGAGGGAACCTTATGCCTACTGGAGGGGTAACCCCTACGTTTCTAAAGATAGGATAAACCTTTTAAAATGCAAAAGTTCGGATGAAAATGAGTGGAATGTTCGGCTCCATAGGCAGGTAATATTAAATTGCAGTTACGGTTGCGGATGCCGTTGCAACATTACGGTTTGCGGTTTGCGGCAACCTCCAAAACGGTTGCGTTGCGGTCGCAATTTAATACTTAAATTGATTGAAATCATAAGAAATTTGAGAAATGCTGAATGCTGATGCCAAGCCAAACTTGTTATTGATTCAGTATTGGCCTAAAGAAATTGGAGAAGGTTTCAGGAATTCTAAAATAGAAGATCAATGCACCCATAGGTACATATGAAAACCCTTTTCTTCTCATTGTTATGGAACTAGATTCGAGTTCGAACAGCTTTGAGTCTGACGAGAGTTTGATCTTTTCTTGTTGTACAATTGGTGTCTAGATATAAAATTTATATTGAAGGAGGGACATGGTCTGTAAGTGAGAAATACATATTTGCATGCGACAGTATGACCTTGATGATAAAGCCTGTATACCATGATTTCTTCTCGAGAAGCATGGTGCCGATGCAGCATTACTGGCCGATCCGCAGCGAGAACAAGTGCAGAAATCTTAAGTTTGCGGTTGAATGGGGCAACAATCATACTCGCGAGGTACGTATTTGCAGCAAATGGAAACATGGTTCGCAATGAATTCGATCATTTATATACCTTGTGAAACATTCCATGAACTTACAGGCACAGGACATAGGGACTGCAGGAAGCAGATATATTGAAGAGATGCTGGCAATGCGAAATGTGTACGACTACATGTTTCATTTGTTGAACGAATATGCAAAACTCTTGAGGTTCAAGCCGACGATACCCCCGAAAGCCCAAAGGGTCTGCGCCGAAACCATGGCATGTTCGAACAAAGGCTTATGGAAGGATTTCATGGTGCAGTCGATGGTGAAGTCTCCAAGTGATAAACTTCCCTGTACATTGCCTCCCCCATATGAACCCGAAGCCATTCGAGCTTCTCTCGAGGCAAAAGAGAAAATAGCTAAGCAAGTGGAGACATGGGAGACTGAGTATTGGGAAAAACAAAACAAGAAGAAGCAATAGATAGAAAACCAAACCAGACATTAAAGAAAATTCTAGTGTATTACAGATCATTACACCAATGATATGGAAGAACATTGTAATTCGAATACTAGACAGATTTTCGAAACAGCATTCGAAAACAGGGGAATTCCTACCTTTATATCACACCAATTCGACTATAGGGATTACTTTGGGAAATTATAGTATATAGTCTTTTCTGATTCATCTTAGATACAGAGAAAGAAGATTATTGTAGCATGAAAACTCTTGAATGTAGTCTTGATTATTTGAAGGAATTAAAGAGCTCGAGATTTGATGATGTCCAAGGTCATCTCGCTCGGATCGGTCGCCTGCAACTCGGATTGAATCCCATCCAACTGTCTCTTGAATTTGTCCTTGGAGCTTGCATAAAGCATCTTGCTCCTCACCCTTGCGCCATCAGGTGCCCTATACACACACATACACACCGTAAAAGAACAATGTTTATTGTAATCTTTGGTTTATAAGTTCCCGTACCATGCAACAAAGAAAATCTTGCTCTTCTGGCAATTCTCGTCGGTGATGAAGTCGTAATCGAAGACGGCGTAGCGGCATTCGTTGGGAGGCAAGGAGTTGGTGAAATCGTCGTAGGTTTCCTGGGGACCTCCCAGCTTCTCGACGACCACTTGCTGCGTCTGCTCGTCGATCTTGAACACGATGAACCGATGGTTTCGCTTCGCTTTTAGTTCCAAGAATTTCAATACACACTCATCCTTCACATACATTCCAGATGATGAATTTGCCTACATGCAGCACCATAGGAATTAACACCATTTAATTGATAATAACATACAATACTGAACACCAAGGTTATTATACGGTACGGATCGGTACAATACTAATGTTATACACTTTTAAAATTATTTTTTTGAACATATTAGAAGATCATCAAAACTGTAAGGTGTGTGCGGGTAATTTTAGTATTCTGGAACAAGTAATTTGAATGCTTAATTAATGGATTTTCACAGAAAAAATTACAGTATTAGATTGTAAAAATATGGTATATTGGAATCAAATTCTTTGAGCTTTCATCTTTCATTCACATTCTCCTTATTTTTTTTAACCATTAATTATATTACTAGGTTAATTAGCAATTAAATAATAATATTAAGAGAGATTTGGGAAGCATACCATTTTGTTCTTCAAATGAAGCTTTGATAAACGTTTTGGCAATTGTCAGAAAAGGGGGAAATCTGAGAAAATAATAAAGCGAAAAGAAAAGGAATTAAATGTCTGGTTTTAGTAGGGATTGAGAATTGGATTTTCTTTTAATTAGGGAAATCTGAAAAAGAAAAGAATTTCTAGGGAGGGGAGCTAATCAGAATTCAATTTCCTGAATTACCATTATTTGTGGTAGATCTGTTTTTGGACATGTTTATTCTTTTAGGAATTATAAATACGGTTATAAATGACTAAAATCTGAAAATTTAAAATTATTAAACAATTAATTTTAGTATAAAATATAATTTAAGTCATTAATTATGTGTTCAATTATAAATCGTACATTTAAAAAAAATAGTCACTTAATTAATTTTTTGTTACAAACATGTAATTGGGTCGTTAAAATTGAAATATGAACTAGTATAATAACAATTTTAGTTCTCAAAACTTATACATTCTATCAATTTGGTCTTAATTTTTAAATAATTTTATAAATTTAATCATTTATACTTAAAATTTTGACACTATACTCTCTTGACACACTCTCCGATCATTTGTTAACATTCTATGTAATTGTAAATCAACTAGATATCGAACGATGGAATAGATCGACAGATGCAATCACTTCACTACTGGACAACTGACAAACTAATATATCAGACTTATTATGACCCTCGTGTCGCCTGGTAGTAGACATTTAATTTAGTATTGAAAATTTTAAATATGAATAATTAAATTTATTAAATTATTTTAAATAAAGACTAAATTAATAAAATGTACAAATTTTATGGACTAAAATAATTATTATCTAAATCATGTTAGACGTCCGTTTAAATTTTAACCGTAGAATAATTTGTTTGCAACAAAATTTTAATTGACTAAATTATAATTTTTACAAGAAAAAATGGCTGGTTTGTAACCAACACATAATTAAATTATATTTTACCCTTAATTTTACTATTAACTCAAATAAAAACATTACATAATTGTTGATTGATTATATCATTTGCTTCAAAATAATTGATGGCTTCAGTTAAAAGAAGGATAAAATTACAGTTTATAATTGCAAAAGGGAAATGATGTCTGGAACGACTTTTTATTGCTTTAAACTAGATACATGTGCGGTAAAAATTATAATATTGACGGACTTACCACGTTATTCAAACATTTTATTGCTTTAAACAAGACAGATGTACGGTAAAAATTAAAAGAAAATCATGCATCAGACCAGTAAATCTCCATTTCGCCACGATCATCTTCAGACACTCCTAGGGCCGCCCAGACAGCATCCGAGGCATCAACAATGTTGTTGGCACACGGCGGTTGGTAATCATGCTCGCCGTCACAACCCATCGTCGAGTCGCATTCGTCGACCACCTTAGCCCGAACACTTTTACCATTACCATGAATGTTAATGAACTTGAGACACCTTTTTTTCCTGTCGAACCATCCAGTCGAAAGTGCCACCACGAGTTCATCGTCCGAGTGGTACTTGTCGTCGCACTCGGATGGTCCACCACCATCCTCGCCGTCACCGAAGCCGTTGAGCGTCAAGGTCGCCTTGGTACGGTTCGAAACTTGGGGCGAACACTTGTAAACGTCATAAAGCTTGCCTTGTTCGCAACAGTCGGAATCATGGGCTCGGTTACATTTGTTAGGAGGAGGTTTTTGCCCTCGTATCTTCCCACTGGGCTCGCAGGTACCTGCTTCGACAACAAAGCAATCTGTAACAAAGAAAACAAAGCATGTAAGAAGAAAGACAATTGAAAAAGACTTCATGTTTAAACTTTTTTGTAATGATTTCAATTGCTCGGTGCGAACATGAAGCGGTGGACGGGTTTACATAGGAAAAGAAGGCTCATGCTTCTCATGCAGCTTCCCTCTATAACGACAAAGTTTGAAGTTTCTTCGTCCAAAATTCCCACCTAAGGCGTAAACGAATCGAATTCGAGTAGTGTTGAGTTTAATTTGATAATATTAAATTTAATTTAGCTCGGTAAAAGTTCGAGTCGAATTCAAGTTCGGGTCGAGTATCAGTCGAGCTTTAACTGAGTCGAATTTAAATAGATACGATTTGTAACGACCCGAAATTCGAGTTAATTATTCGGATCTTGGATCCGGGTTTGAGTATTTTAATATTAAGGATTAATTCATAGGAATTATGTTTAAGGGAGAATAATGATAAAAATCAAAGAAATGAAGTTCATAAGTTTAAAGTGAAAACAATGGAAGGGTTGGACTCTTTAATGTAAAATTTACCCAAAATAGTTAAGGAAACTTTTATAAGCAAGTGTTTTGGACTATTGGATTTAAATGGATATTGCATCTTTAAAATGAACCATTAGATTTAATTAATATGTGTGAATTTTTTTATTTATTTTAAATGAAAAATTAGGTTTATATTTATATGGATAAAAGAAGAAAAGAGGAGAGAGTTTTAGTCATCTTCCTCTCTATTTCCAGCGTGAGTTAGAAGAAATAAAAAGTAAGATCTTTGTCTTTGTTTTTCATATATTTTAGTTGAATTTTAAATTTATGTGTGAAATACAAAGTTGTTTATTTTTTCATTCAATATAAGATGAGTATAACATTGAAGGTTTTAGTTTAGTTATGAAAACCCCCCAAATTCCATAGAAATCCTAGAGTGAGAAAGCTTGAGTTTAGTTAGAGAAATATAAATTGAGGGTAAATGGTGAAAGAAAATAAGTTTTTGAGTTTTGTTTTGGATTAAACCCTAAAATGATTTATAGAGTTTTTTAAGATCTAATTGTGAGTTTTAAGATGATTGGTTTGATTTTAAAGAGGGGTTCACGTTTGGTATGGGTAACCAAATTATTTAGTTATCTTTATTAAATATTTGGGAGGAGAATAATACATTATTGCACTCGATTGATTTGTGCAAGAGGCATGGAGTGGCTTCTGGGAAGTTGGAGGAAGCTTATCTAAAGTGGTATTTCGAGATTTTTGCATAAGATTAGTACACCTCGAACTCCTATCACTTCATGAGCATCATAAATGTGATCGCCTTGCGTGTTAGTGTCTGCAAAATAGATTATTGATAAATACGCATGTTGTGTACCGATAGTATGAGACTTGTATGTATGAAATGCACGATGATGTCATTAATATAATGTGACTTGTGGATGCTTTAGAGACTGTGTAGGGTCGTTCGAGATGCTCGTATGATTATTCGGTGATTGTTTGATTGATTGAAATAATTGTGATGTCTTGTAGCAAGATTGTTGGTTGTTTGAATGCTTGAGTCCTTGAGTTTTAATCCAATAAGAAAAGTTATGATAATGAGAAATCTAAATAAATAAAGTCTTAATTAATAAAAGAGATTGATTCTTGGTCCAATACTTCCAAAACAATGAAAATATCTATAAAAGTAGGCTTTATCTCAGATTTGATTCAAAAAGAAACTATATTCGCATCAGTCACAAGGCGTGGTCACGCCTTATCTAAGACGAGCTTCTGTCCAGTTTTATTTTCTTCCAAATGACTTAATTTTCATATGAGAAGCTAAAAACATGCTTTTGAGCTAATTTTTACCATTTCATCCCTATTTTACCTCCTAAATTAAAACAAGCATAATTTCTCTAATTAAGTAGATATTATAACTAGAATATGGAGAGTTTAATCACACCAAAGTCTATACTTATAACCTATCGGTCTTCATCTATGGAAAATCGTAATTTGGTGTTAATAAGGTTTAAAAATGGTAGGAAATCATTTAAGCTACCTTCCATAAATTGTAGGATTAATATGAGATATTGCCTTTGAGTTTTGTGTGACTTGTTTGTAATAGCAACCATAAGGGTCTTTGGTGTATCATGTGTGGTTACGTGCCAAGTAAGGGCACTTGTGTGGTTGGATTTTGTTGATTGATGGGATCCGGATACCCAAAGAAAGAATGTTGCAACACCATGGTTAGAGATGTCGAATGTACGTTCATGAAGCTGTGTGGCACTAGGTCTCATTCAAAGATGCTCGACGAGAGATTCCGAGCATGGGTGTACGCTCCCGAAGCTGTGTGGCATCGGGTCTCACTCAAAGAGTGTACATTCGCGAAGCTGTGTGGCACCGGGACTCACTCAGAGTGTACGTTCCCGAAGTTTTGTGACACCGGGTCTCACTCCAGGTTTGTGGTTATGGCTTTGTTTGTTTTAGCTCGGATGATATGGTGAGATCCCGAGTATGGTTGGGCCTTGTGGGCCATGTATGATGATTGCTATGATGAGAGCATGTGTTTAGGCAACTAGTAGTAGCGCCACATGTTTATTTATCTCTCTTTATTGCTTGTACTAGCTTGCACGCTTATGTTTATGATTAGCATAAAGTATAGTAGAGTAGATGTGTACCACTGAGCTTTGCAAGCTCGGCGCTCGAAATTGTTGTTTCCGTGCGTAGGTTGATCATTGGATCGTGGGTTCGAGGAGAACTATCAGTACATGATTCCAGCATGTAGAAGTTTTTAGAGTACGGTACATGTGTTTAGTGAGCTATGTATTCATAGAACCTTATGTGGTGGAGTATGTAACTCTTATTATTTTGAATTGTATTAATCAAACATTCAGTTCAAATATTTTAAATCTAAATTGAAGCTCATTTGTATCATTTTAATTATTTATCTATATTTTCAAAGTTGGCTTTAAATGTTTTTGCAAATTATTTTCTTTGGGCTAAATTCAGTTTGAGAATTTTATGATTTTTGAGTTGGGCTTGAGGGCTTATTGTGACATCTGAGTCGAGAGGGTGTTACACGATTTGTCTCGTCTCTTTTATAATAATAATAATAATAATAATAATAATAATAATAATAATAATAATAATAATAATAATAATAATAATAATAATAATAATAATTTTTAAGTAGATTTATTCAACAACAACAATAATAATATCCAACAAAATAAATTTTAGTTCACTTTAATTATAAAAAACTAAAAAAATTTAGTATATTATATTTATGAGTAACTCCCGAACTTTTCGAATCGATTATGGAGTAGCTTAGCTCGGCTTATTAAGAACTCAAACCGAATTCGAGTCTAGTCCAATCAAGCCCAATCAAATTGAGATTTGATTAAACTCTTACCAAATCGAATTTGAATAGCTCACAATCTATATCGTGTAAGTCCTAATTCCACCATTTTATGTATGGTCTGAACGAAAAGCACCTTTGTAAATGTTTGGTATTTGGTTTAGTCATTTTAAGTAGGGATAACTACATATTTAGTACTTCACTTATGCACGTGTTCTTATTTTGGTACTCTAACTATTTTTTTGACAAAATAATATCTAATATTTCATTTTTAAATTGATACCTTTGCTGTTTAAAACTAACGTGACATTTTTTATTATTTTTTTCTCTTTCTGCTCTCCTAATCAGCGATCAACATGATATTATTTTTTGACGTGTCACTACCTCAACAAAATAAATAAATCTCATTTGAGAGAGAAGAGGGATTCAAACCTGCACCCATTAAAAATAAACGAGTGAGTTAGACATTGTGCTAAACCCAATATATAATCATATATTAGCACAAATTAGTTTAAGTCAAAGAAGAAACCTCAAAAACTAAAGAAAAACTAAATATTGGGATTTGAACCCACATCCCAAGAGAATAAGTAGATGAATTAACCGCTAGGGTAGACCCCATATAATATTGAATTTTATCACAATTTATTTTAAATTAAAAAAAAACAAAAAAAAAACATATTTATATCAAATTATCAACAAGTTAAAAAAATTAATCAAATTCACGGACTGAAAATGTTTTTAATTATAAATTATTTTAATTTTACTTCATTAACTTATTTTTATAATAAATATAATTTTTATTATTATCTAACATAAATATAGTTTCAATCTATATTCCAATTACATTGTTCTTACTATATTTTACGTAAAAATTGTATAATTTGTTCATTGTCTGTATAATCTTTGTACATTAAAAATTTAATCTCTGAAACAAACGAAGTAAATGAGACAGAAATTGATCTTCTCAACTTAGAGTATGAGAACTTCAAGATAAACCCAAGTGAAGACATCAAGAAGATGTTTGATCGTTTCTCCACAATTGTTAATCAACTCAAAAGTCTTGAAGATGAGATTTCGGAAGAGAAACTCGTTCGGAAGTTGATCTACTCACTTTCAATTCATATGAGTCAAAAAAGATGACAATTGTAGAAGCAAAGAACTTAGAGGAGCTCAAGCTTGACGAGCTCGTTAGATCTTTGCTCACCCATGAGATGATGTCTCAACCCTTGAAAAGGGAGAAGGAGAAGAAGATCAAGAAACAAGGCATTGATGCCAATGTCATTGTCCTTCCATCCTCCACATGCCAACACGAAGAATCTAGTGAGGAGAAAAGTGAAGATGAAGAGATGATTCATCTCTTCAAGAAGTTTACCCGATTCATAAAGAGCGAGATGGCTAAATCCAAACATGAATCGAAGAAGAAGATGAAAGATTCCCACAAGAGCAACAAAAAGTGATCATCTTTAAAGAATGCATATGTGGCTAAATGAAGTGATGAAGACTCCACCAATGAAGATAAAGTAGCTGACCTATGCTTTATGACCCTCAATGAGGGGGAGGTAGCTTCTAACTCATCTTGTTCAAAATTTTGTACTTTTGATGAGCTACAAGAAGCATATGACCAATTAGTTTTTGAGTTTAAAGCTTTTTTTTTAAAAAATAAAAAATTGATTTCAAAGTTAAAAATCAAAAATGATTTGCTTTCTAAAACCAATTTGGAGTTTGAAGCAAAATTAAAGGATTTTGAGCAAAAAGTTTCAGATTTGTAAAATTTGCTTCAAACAATGAAAAAGGTCATCAAAAAGAAATTAATGATCTTAAGAAGGAAAAAATTTAATTTCCAATAAACTTCAAAAGAAAAACAATTTGAGAAAATCAAATTTTTACGTTAGATAATCTAATGCCCCTAGATTTTTAAACAATAAATGTTTTAAAAGTATTTGGGTCCCAAAAGGACTAAGTACTTCAACTAAAAAAGATAAATTGAAAAATGAATTTCAAAGGAGACAAAATTATTTGCTATTAACGTTTATGGATCCAAAGCAATTTAAATACCAAAAATTACATAATTGTCTTGTTTAGGTGTGATAGAGAGTGATTAACAAATTCAAATTTGAGGGAGAGCTCCATACACACAAGAAGAACGCTTGAAGAATGAAGGCTTCACATCCTCCCTTGAAGCTCAAGAGTTGATAAATTTCAAGTTGTTTTTGTTTTTTGTTTCAATTAGATTTATTTTCTAAAGCAACTAGATAATCATATTGATGAACTAACAATATTTGATTCTTTGAGTAAGGGAAAGCCAATTTTAAAACCAAAGCTTTTAATAGAGTCGAAATTTTTAAACCTCTATTGTTATTCTTGAGCTTAATGTCTTTTAAATTCTTTTTGATATAACAAAAAAGTGAGAGTTGGTTTAAAAAATTGTCTTTTCAAAATGAATAAGGAAGAGCTTTGAATTCTTTGAAAATATAAAAATCTTTCTTATTCAAATTTTTAATCTTAAAAAGGAAAGAATCTCAAACAATTTTTTAAGTTGGTTTTATTATATAAAAAACGGAGAGATTGTTGGATATAGATTTTGATATAATAAATTGAAAAATATTTTTGACTAAATTGAAAAAAAAATTAAAACATGCCTGAAGTCAAAACAACTTGAAAATAAGTTTGAGGAAGTTTAAAAAGGTTTTGAAGTGTTCTTGAAATGTTTTAAAGTAGCCAAAACAAGAATTTCAACTTGTCCGTACCGAAACGGTATACCCCGTTTCGATACATTTTAAGGGTTTCAACTACTAGAATTTTTTTGTTTTTTGTTTTTTCTTTCAGTTAGATTTATTTTTTATAACAACTAGATAATTATATTGTTGGACTAACAATATTTGATGCTTTGAGTAAGGGGAAGCCAATTTTAAAACCAAAACTTTTAATAGAGTCAAAATTTTTAAATCTCTATTGTTATTCTTGAGCTTAATATCTTTTAAATTCTTTTTGATATAATATAAAAGGAGGCTTAATTTGAAAAATTGTCTTTTCAAAATGAATAAGAGGAGCTTTGAATTCTTTGAAAATATAAAAATCTTTCTCATTCAAATTTTTAATTTTAAAAGGGAAGAATCTCAAACAATTTTTCAAGTTGGTTTTATTATGTCAAAAAGCGGAGCTTGTTGAGAAATAAATTTTGATATAATAAATTGAAAAATGTTTTAGACTAAATTGAAAAGAATTTATAACATGTTTTAAGTCAAAATAACTTGAAAATAAGTTTGAGGAAGTTTAAAAAGGTTTTGAAGTGTTTTTGAAATGTTTTAAAGTAGCCAAAACAAGAATTCAAGCTTGACCGTACCGAAACGGTAATGCCCCGTTTCGATGCATTTTAAGGGTTTCAGCTACTGGAATTGAAACTGCCAAAATTCGTACCGAAACCGGGCTTGTCCGTTTCGATACGACAAAGGTCGTTTCGATACGCTCCTATGTGTTTCGATGCGCCCAGCATTTAATGTCCAACGACTTTATGAAAAACCCTCCAACGGCTATTTTCCTAATTGTCTCTTAAAGTGCAGATCGTACCGATACAGACAACATGTTTTGATGCGCTACAAGGCGTTTCGATACATATCAATGTGTTCCGATACGCCGAGCTAGACCAGACCTCCAACGGCTATTTTTAAAGAAGGCTGTACCGATACGGTTACACGTGTATCAATACATACAGCTCCAGAACTGCATTTATGGTAAAAAAAATAAATGCTCCAATTCAATCCCAACGGTTCTCAATGGCTACAAACTAAATTGGGAGCATAAAAGGGACCTCTAAGTATCCATGGAAGACTATTGCTTCCATTATGATGTCAAATTTGTATTAGAGCTTAATTTTTATTCGTTGTATAGACAAACACTTGTGAGCTCAAATTGTCAATGTATGCTCAAGTATTCTAGGATTTGGGTGACTGCTTTAGGGTGCAAACATCAACCTTGTATTGGGATTTCGTTTGCTTAAAATTCTCTTGTTTAAAGAGTGTGCCCAAAGCTCAGGTTGTGAGCTTTGGTTGCTAGACTTAGTGAGTGAATCTAAGATTGTAACGGTTGCCTCTTTAGCCTAAAAAAGGGAAAATCTCTTAGTGAATTTGTGAAATCTTTGATGAGTAACTAAGGTAGTGAATGTAGGCTTTGGTTAAAAAACCGAACCACTCTAAATTTTTTGTGTGTTAAATTATTAATTTTTGCTTCCACCACAAACACCCAAAATTACTTCTTCTCCACGACTTGACAAGCAACGGTTGAGTGAAGATCGAGCCTAACAACCATGCTAATATTTTTGCACCATTTATGCAGAACCCCTACTTATTATTCTCATAAACATTAGTCAACTAAATATTGAAAAAGTACCAAATATATCCGACCAAAATTTCTTGCATTTTGTTTGTTTCCATTTTTGGAAAAATAAATTTACCATTTATTCTGGAGCAACATTTAAAAGCATCCCTCAAGACTAAAGCTAGTAAAATCAGTAGTGAGTAACAACTTGAGAACCCCATGGATTTCAGTTTATGCTATATAAGAAACCCATTCATACCTGCATTTCTGCGTATAATGCTACTTCAGCAATCAAACAGTTTTCACCTTTTGAGAAGGGGGTTGGCAAAATAAACTGATTAGATCATCAACACCCTGTAGAAAAGCATTGTGATCAGATTAGCATTTGAATTTAAAATACCTTTTTTTATTTGGGGGAGGGAGCTCTAACATAGTATTAAATTACGGCCGCAATGTAATGTAACGGTCGCATCGTAACGGTTTTGGAGATCTCCGCAATACTGCAAACCGCAACTGCATCTAAAATCATAGCTATATTTTAGAGAAAAATTACGCATACTATGGGCTCTAAACAAGAAGTAAAAGAGGTGAATACGTAGAAATAACGTAAATGTTGAAGATATTTTCTTAATAGTGAAGAGTTTACCCTAGTTGTGATGACAAGAAAACAGAAGAGCACTATCAAATACGACCCCGAAACAAGATGTAACAAGTCAAATGTTACGCTAGCAACCTGTGACACCATATTTGAACCAGTCTCAATCAATCTGTCAGTGGTCTAAGGTATTAATCTCCCCCCAAAAATTTAAAATAAATAAGAATTGAATAAACCAATAGAGAGAGAAGCACAAGTAAGAAAAAAAATGAAATATTCATAGGTTCCTCATACATGAAACTGATAATAAAATAAGTTCTTAAATTCAGAAAATGGGTACAAAGATGGTTAAAAAACTGAAACATGCATATATCGACTTACTCCAGGATTGAAAATATTTATTTTCTTCTGCTTTAAGCCAACTTTGAGGTCCAACTCCTCGGCTACATTACAGAAACCCTTCAAGAAACTTATGTATCAGAATATGAACCATGTAGTCAATTACCAAATTGAATCCCTAATTCTCAAACCATAACCAAATTTGCTGCGCGAACGGAGGCCACGCTGCAGCAGGGACGGTGGCGCGACGACAATCTCGCCGGCGGACGGTGGCTAACGCCTAATGACGACGGGGCTGGAATAGAAAAGGAAAAAAGATTGGTTTTTTAATGCAGTAGTTATATTTGATCTAATTATTTAAAAATAAAGATTAAAAAATAGAATATATATATGAAAAATAATTTAATTGAAATTTTATTTTAAATAATTATTAATTGTATGTTGAGTGCTTAAGATTTTTAATTTTTATTAATTAATTTAATATTGTTCAGCGGTGTTCAATGTTACTACGTTAGTGGTGTTCAACGGTGTTCGTCGAACGTTATAGAATTTTTTTTTTGTGAAATGTTTTTTTATATGGCGGATTCTTTATTTGTTCTTTACATGTACTACAATCGAGTGTACATTTTCAGATATCATATCTGATCTAAAAAAATAAATATCTAAAATTTTGAATCAGTGATTACAAGTAGTATCTGTTCTAAATATACTCTCAACCATTTGACAATGAATGCTCAATCACCCCGCTGCAGCTGCTGGTGCTCGAACCTATGACCTCTAAGAACAACAACCATTCCCTTAACCACTGAGGCAAATTGGTTCGTGCGAGTTTTCAAATTTTTCAGATCTAATAAAAATCAAATTCTTAAATATAACAAGATTCATATTTAAAATATTTAGAAGTTTTAGATGATCCAAAACTTAAAATATTACAACCGTATTAATGTAAAAAAAATTGAATATTTAAATTTTCGAATCAAATTAATAGATAAACGAGTTAGAACGGTCTGATCAAATATTTTTACTCACCTCTAAGTTGTACATGCTAAAAAGAATTGGACAGCCCGGGGAGAAATTATCAGTCATCTTAAGAATTCATAACTAAAAAACAATCGATGCGGGATCGACATAGGAAAAAATTATACATGATATAAAAATCAAACCCCGACGTCTTAGGTCTTACCAAACTCTTCGTATATCCTTATAAAAATCATATTTCAAAGATGTTGCGGAATACGATCGTCGGATAGAGCAAAAACGCAACTAATAATTTGAGAAAATAATAATGAAGATAAAAGAGACACAGATTTTACGTGGAAAACCCCTAAATAATATAGGGTAAAAACCACGGACAAAGGTAGAAGAATTTCACTATGAGAAAATAGGAATTACAACTTCTCTCAGTCTAACAAGGAGAAAACAATGACAATTCTCTCTTGATAAGAAAGGAGAAAACAACTCTATGAAAACTCTTTAATTTCTCTAGTATTGGGAGGAGGTTAGAATGATTTGGGATGTGTAAGAATGGCAAATGGCTAGGCTATTTATAGTTGAGCTTTAGGGACTAACTTATAAATAACCTAAAGTTTAGGGACCAAAATTGTGATTTTCCCATGCCATTTTTCCACCTTGGCTGCAGCAGCCAAATTGAAATTTTCCATTTTCTAATTTGGCTGCACCTAAACTTGACTTTCTACAATCTCCCACTTGAAGATTTGATTGGAACAATCATATCTTCACACCATTCTTTCTACCTCGTATTTTCCATGTTGCTTACGTCTCTAACAAGCCACAAGAGGATCGACACCAAGTAAACTTATCAGTGTTGATTGCTTTTGTCATGAAATCTGCTATGTTGTCATCGGTATGGATCTTCTGCATATCTATCGTCCCTTCTTCCACTTTCTCACGAATGAAGTGGTATTGGACCCGAATGTGTTTTGTTCTTGAGTGAAAAGCAGGATTCCTTACAAGATGCAAGGCGCTCTGACTGTCACAAAACAAAGAGACATTCTCTTGTTTGTGCCCGAGCTCCTCCAATAGCATTTTCAACCATATTGCTTCTTTACTGGCTTGTGTAGCTGCTACATATTCTGCCTCCGTTGTTGACGTAGCCACAACCGATTGCAGTTTTGAAACCCAGCTTACAGCTCCACCAGCAAGTGTAAACACATACCCTGTTGTAGATTTGCTTTTATCCAAATCTCCTGCATAGTCAGAATCGACATACCCGCTGATAAGAAAGTCTGATCCCCCGTAACATAATGCAACATTTAAGGTCCCTTTGATGTATCTCAGGATCCTTTTCACAGCATTCCAATGCTCTCTGCCTGGATTCGCCATGTACCGACTAACCACTCCCACTGCTTGTGCAATGTCTGGTCTTGTACAAATCATAGCGAACATTAAACTTCCCACTGCTGATGCATACGGTACTCGAGACATCTCCATCCTCTCTTCTTCACTGCTAGGACTCATACTGGAGGATAATTTAAAGTTAATAGGAAGAGGGGTAGAAATTGGCTTACAATCTTGCATGCTGAATCGTGACAAGATCTTTTTCAAGTAATTCTTTTGTGAAAGCCAAATCTTCCTATTACTTCTGTCTCGGTGAATTTGCATCCCTAGAATCTTGTTTGCTGGTCCCAAGTCCTTCATTTCAAATTCCCTAGCCAGTCGTGCCTTTAATTCTTCAATATGATCTTTGTTGGGGCCTGCAACCAACATGTCATCTACATACAACAGCAATATAACAAATTCGTTTTCACCAAACCTCTTGAAGTAAGCACAAGGGTCTGCATTAAGTCTGTTGTATCCAAGGCTCATGATGAAGGAGTCAAATCTCTTGTACCAACACCTCGGCGCCTGCTTTAAACCGTACAGAGATTTGTTCAACCTACAAACCAAGTTCTTCTTTTCTTTTTCTTCAAAACCTTCAGGCTGGAGCATGTAAATCTCTTCTTCAAGATCTCCATGAAGAAAAGCTGTTTTAACATCTAGCTGCTCTAGATGTAAATTCAATGTAGCACACATTGCCAGGACAACTCGAACCGTTGTTAGTCTAACCACAGGAGAAAAGATTTCATTGAAATCAATACCTTCTTTCTGAGCATATCCTTTGACCACCAGTCTTGCACGATACCTCTCCACTTGATCGTCACCATTTCTCTTGATTTTGAAGACCCATTTGTTACCAATTGGCTTCCTTCCTTGTGGTAGTGGCACAAGTTCCCATGTATTATTTTTATGAAGGGCTTCAATTTCTTCTTGCATTGCTGCCATCCACTGCGAAGCATCTGAGTTGTTCATTGCCTCCTCGAATGATGATGGCTCACCGTCCTCCGTTAAAAGGCAGTATGCAACATTACCTTCTATAATATAATCTGAGTGCCAATTGGGGCGTCTTCTCACACGATCTGATTGACGAGTTGTTGGAGCTTCAGAATTCTCTGGTTCTGATTCCTCGAGCTCTGGTTCTGCTTCAGAACAATCTCTCTGTTCAAACTCATTTTCAACATGTATCTGTGTAGTCTCTGACTTTTCTTTATCAGTGCTATCATCTTCTTCTTTTCTTTGTAGCTTATCTTCTACAAAGATAACATCCCTGCTGATAATCACTTTGCGGGCAGTGGGATCCCACAAGCGATACCCCTTTACTCCATCAGCATACCCCAAGAATTTACATTTTCTGGATTTTGGATCTAACTTTGAAATTTCTTGGGCATTGTACATCACGTACACAATACTTCCAAATATATGGAGGTTTGAATAATCAACTGGTTTACCAGTCCACATTTCCATCGGTGTCTTCAACTCAATTGCAGTTGATGGAGCCCGATTCACCAAATAACAGGCGGTATTGACTGCTTCTGCCTAGAAAGCTTTTTCTAGCCCTGCAGCTCTCAACATTGCTCGTGTTCTTTCTAACAGAGTTCTGTTCATCCGCTCTGCCACTCCATTTTGTTGAGGAGTGTATACTGTTGTGAACTGTCTTTTGATGCCTTCTTTTCTGCAGAAGTCATCAAATTCATCACTTGTATATTCACCTCCATTATCTGATCTGAAACACTTGATCTTATTTCCAGAATCAAGTTCCACCCGCGCTTTGAAAACTTTGAAGGTTGAAAACACATCTGCCTTCCTCTTGATAGGATACACCCAACATCTCCTAGAGTAGTCATCAATGAAGGAGACAAAATACTTTGCTCCGCCTAGGGATGTAACCGGTGCTTGCCATACATCAGAGTGAACCAATTCTAGAACAGCCTTGCCTCTAGAATTTGATGTGTTGAATTTTAATCGATGCTGCTTACTTGTAATACAATGTTCACACAAAGGAAGTGATACCTTTGTTAAACCCGGAAGTAGCTTTTGCTCCACAAGGACTTTCATTCCCTGTTCTGACATGTGTCCAAGTTTCCGATGCCATAACATGGTAGAATCTGAACTACATGAGGCAACAGAGGCTTCAGCTTCTAGCAAAGTCTCTCCCTTCAGCATGTACAAATTTGCCGCTATCTTTTCACTTTTCATCACCACAAGCGCTCCATGGAACACCTTCATGATTCCTTTCTGTGTTTCAATTTTGCTTGCATTATTATCCAACAATCCGTAGGATAATAAGTTTTTCTTCAAGCCTTTCACGTGTCGCACATCTCGAACAACTTTGGTTGTCCCGTCATACATCTTCAATTTGATGGTTCCAACGCCAACAATTTCCAAGGCATGATTATTGCAGCTGTACACAGATCCTCCTGAGATAGGTTCATAATTATAGAACCATTCTCTTCTTGAGGTCATGTGATATGTGGCTCCCGAGTCAATAAGCCATATGTCTGCAAATCTTTTTCTGCCTTCCATGGCTGTTGCTGCTTCACAACAGAGAGCATCTCCATCATCTGAAGTGTTTGCCATATTTCCTTGAGGATTGGAGTTTTTAGGTAAACTCCAACAATCCTTCTTCATGTGACCCTTCTTTCCACAGTTGTAGCACTTTAAATTCTTCTTACTCCTTGACTTTGATCTACCATGATTGTGACTGCTACTTTGGTCACGTTCTGTTGATCTTCCTCTCATCACCGTTAAGGCCTCTGCTTGTTGCAGATTTCCTTGTCTGTCTTCCTTGTTCTTGCGCCGATTTTCTTCTTCCAGAACAGCAGCTGCAACGTCATCGAAGACTAGATCACTTGTAAGGTTATTGTTTGTCAAGTTGATGATGAGTTGATCATACGAATCAGGTAGACTTTGAAGTAGAAGTTCAGCACGTTCTTGTGACTCTATTTTATAGCTTAGGGATGTAAGCTGAGAAAATAGAGTATTCAACGTGTTTAAGTGCTCTGTCACTGAAGTAGATTCTGACATCCGAAGAGTGTACAATTTCCTCTTAAGGAAAATTTTATTGTGCAACGATTTGACCTCGTATAATTTTGCGAGGTGATCCCAAATCTCCTTGGCTGTCTTCTTCTCCTCGATGCTTGATAGTACTTCATCTGCTAATGCTAAATGAAGGTCTGCAATAGCATTCTCGTCCATCTCATTCCATTTCTTGTTATCCGTAAAATCTGCCGGCCTTTCGCTGATAGCCGCTAGACATCCGTTTTTTCTTAGGATGGCCTTTATCTTCAATTTCCACAGTGAGAAATTTCTCCCATTGAACTTTTCAATATCAAATTTCGTTGCCATAGCTTCTATTTCAAATAGCTCCCACTATTTCACCTTTTTGACGTGAATAGTGCCCACCACCTTCAATGAATGAGTAATATCTAACTTACTTTCTTATGATGGAGGATCCACTTTTCAGTGGCAACCAACAGAGAATACGGTAAGTAGATATACGCACCCAAATCTGGCTCTGATGCCAATTGTTGCGGAATACGATCGTCGGATAGAGCAAAAACGCAACTAATAATTTGAGAAAATAATAATGAAGATAAAAGAGACACAGATTTTACGTGGAAAACCCCTAAATAATATAGGGTAAAAACCACGGACAAAGGTAGAAGAATTTCACTATGAGAAAATAGGAATTACAACTTCTCTCAGTCTAACAAGGAGAAAACAATGACAATTCTCTCTTGATAAGAAAGGAGAAAACAACTCTATGAAAACTCTTTAATTTCTCTAGTATTGGGAGGAGGTTAGAATGATTTGGGATGTGTAAGAATGGCAAATGGCTAGGCTATTTATAGTTGAGCTTTAGGGACTAACTTATAAATAACCTAAAGTTTAGGGACCAAAATTGTGATTTTCCCATGCCATTTTTCCACCTTGGCTGCAGCAGCCAAATTGAAATTTTCCATTTTCTAATTTGGCTGCACCTAAACTTGACTTTCTACAAAAGAAATATCTTATAAGGATTACATTTCTCGTAATATTTATTTATATTTTTTCTTTAACTCTTTGATATTATACCTTATACAAATAAATATATTCGAATTCGTTTACTAAAACGAATATCATCATTTCTTCCCGTGGAATCACATGTTGGATTCTTATATTTATTTTTAAACATTATTTAATATCATATTTTTTAATATGAGTACGCCAATTTTATTTAAAGAGGTATTCAAAAGTACAATGAAAATTTACAATACATGTAAACAAATTTGATCCGGACATATTTCTAAAACACTAATGTCTCTAGATCATAAAAGCTCCTAACTCAAAGGCTTGAAACAAAATAGATACAAACATCATCAAAGCTCGACGATGAAAGGTAAAAACCGATAACAAAGAACATTAAAAAATGCATATTACAATAATAAGGCACGTTGACAAACACGGTCATTACCGCAACTCAACCACGAACAAGAGCGACCAGGGTCGTCTCGAAAATTATCGGGGCCCTGAGCGAATACTAAAAATGAACCTTATATAACGAAAGCATATCTCATTACAAATAGAAATCCTTTGTCACTATTTATGCCCCAACAGCAAAAGTTAGGTTTAAAGTTTAGGGTTATGGTTTAAGGTTGTAATTTAAGATTAGAGTTTAAGGTATTGGGTCTAGAGTTTAGGATTTAGTATTTAAAAGTTAGGGTTATGGCTTAGAATTTAATTTTTTTAGTGTTGATCATAGAAATGAGCACCGAAAAGGGGAGAGAATTTTATTATATTATTACTTTGAACAATTAATTTAATATTTCAAACACATTATTTTTATTGTTAGATTAATTTATTTGTTTAGGAAAGAGAATAATTTTTTACCATCAAATTAATTTATTTATTTGATAAACTAAAAAATAAGAATCGTAAAATATGGATAATTAAATTTTAGGGGCTCCAGACTGATTGAGAGCCCTAGGCTGATTGGTGGCCTTGAGCGGTCGCTCAGGTTGCTCTCCCTTATAGCTGACACTGAGAGCGATGAATGTAAGCTTGTATTCAAATTCAGTTCGAGGGTCCAAAACAGGGAGACCAATAACATAATCAAAAGAGTACAATCTTAATCAGTCGTGACGATGTCAAATTCAACCTTAATAAAAATAAATAATAAAAAAACGGTCAAACGACTGATTAATAGAAAAAATGTGCCAAAAGACAAAAGATACTAAAAAAGTAGAGAAAACGTTTGATACGTATAGAGTTATATTATTGGATTTAAAAACTAAAAAAAAAATAAAGAAAAAAATAAAAAACAAGAAAAAATTACCGACGGTTAGTCACCAGTATCAAAATTAGTGACGCCGCCAGCCACGTTAAAATTAAGAAGAAAGGAGAAGTTGCAACGGCTAGATTTTTTTACGAATTAACCAAATTGAATTATTTAATATTATGGCATAAATAATTTTATTAAATTGCATGTAAATATTTTCAATTTAATATTGGAAATTAAATTCATTAAAAAAATATATTTTAACGACAATTTGATAAATTTACGTGTTGAAAATCAAATATAACACAAGCTTGATTGAAACCGGAGAAATGAAATGCAAGTCTTAAGGATCAGTTGAAATCATGAGTTCTAAAATTTCGAACAAACTGTCATCAAAGCTACAAATATCAGACCAAATTCCGTTTTGTCATTGCCATAGAAGTGAGAACCATCAAAGCCAAAAATCAGGCTGTCCCTCCATTCCGAACAAATCCCATAGGACTCAACAAGTTACAACCCGATGGCCTTCGACAGCAAACTATATACATTGCTCGCGAAACCATTAGGGGAAAGAGTGTCATTATCCGTGCATTAGATCAATGTCGATGTGGCTATTATTATGCATATCCATCGACCGTGACCCGGGCCACACACCTGCAGTCGAACTTGGAGTCAGATTTTGATTTAGTGAAATGCCGGGAGGAGCTACTAGGTTGTCGACAATCCGATCATCCGTGTCTTTTAGACCGTCTTGACCTTCCGCTTTCTTGTTCTTTGTCTTTGAACCACCCCAGATAAAACTCCCCATGATCACCTAATTAGCAGAGGTAAATCACCAATTAGAAACTAAAAACTGCAAATAACAACATAGATACCGGTCACAGCGATTGAGGAGTTACCTGAACAGGGCTTGCTGCGATAAGCATCCCTCCAACGCCTCCACCGATGACACGGCCATCAGGACTGGCAAGAGAAACACTAAGACCACCAGTTCGATTGCGAGAGCTACTATTGCTTGTCAACAGGTAAGAGCCTGATAGACATAGTATCTCGAATCGTCCCTAAGGAAATCAAAATGGACAGGAAAAAATATATGCATCAAGACAAGAATTTCATAGGGAGAGTAAATAAAAGGTTAACATATCAGAAATGAAAAGCTTGTTGATAGCATAAACGGAAACAACAGACCGCTTCAACAATATCCGACGACAGAAATATCACTCCGCAAAAAAGTCCTAGGTTGTCCCAACATATTTATCAGAAAACAATGCAAGGGTTGGGTTACTGAGTGCCAAACCTCGTATGTAACAGTGCCACCCGACGATGATGGCTGGCGAAGAGTAACAGTTGAGACGGCACCATTGGCTGACAAAACGCATACTTCTCTTGGCCCTTGCTGTGAAAATGACATTAGTTTTGTCGCAATGTCCTGCAGGGAAAGTTAAGAGTAATTCTCAAGGAAAAGAAACAACTTTCTTCCATTATAAGATAACCTACTGAAAGATATAGTACCACATTTAAACAATCCATACCGCGAAAAGCAACGTTTGAAGACAGTTTTTGTTAGAGAAACAACGAAAAAACAAAACAAAACTTAATGCCCTCATGCATAGTATGACTCGAAGAAGTAAAAAAAGAATTGAATCGACAACGATGTTCTATTACACAAGAAGCCTAGAGAATCCTAATTTCTTGTATTTTTAATTAGGAGGGAAGAGTTCGAGGCCTAATTAATAAAAGAAAATCGCATACTTCTCCAATCGCAATGGTGATGACATGTGGAGTAAAACCAATCCCAGCTGAACCAGACAGCAATTCACCTAGAAAAACAATCAGACAATTGCAACATCATTCACATAGCAAGAATAGAATATGTTGGAATTAAGTACTAAGAAACAGAGATAAACTGCAAGCACCGATACGATATTACGTGTTCGTTCGCCAAGGAGAATGGAACTTTAGCTTATAGGAATTCATGAATTGTTAGTTATGCAATTTTACAGTCTGAAACTTTTATCACATATTCATATAAGGCTGAGCATGCAATTTTATAATATTAGCGAAACATAAACATAATCAAGCTGTAAACATTACAAACGGATGGGTAGAATAATATACCGAGGGAAGACAACTGTTGCTTCCTTCCGGTACCCGGCGGCCGTCCTCTTCCCCGTTTTTGGATTGGAGTTATTGTTCCGGGATGAGTAGCCGATGCAGGAGTGAGTGCTAACGAAACAGCTCCATCTGGTCCATACTTTCGAGGTCTTCCTCTTTTTCGCTTCACGGTCTCACCAGTCGGCACTGCAGGAGGCGTGCCTACATTGACACTATGAGGAGTCATTCCCGACAAAGGCTCTGCGGGTAAGGTTGTTCCCATAGTAGTGGCATTAATACTTGATTTGTATTGAACATTCTGGCTCGATAACGGATGAATGCCCGGTGATCCATGTACCCCAGTCTGTGTTCCGGACCCTGACCCAGCTATCCCTCTCTGTTGAATATAGTAAGACGCAGAGCCCGATAAGGCCATAGCATCCCTTCGATCCATGCATTTACCTCCAATAACCTATACTTGAATTTGCCTTCAAATCAACACTCCATGCAAATTGCAAAGGCTAGAATAACAGAAAAACGCCTACGAAGCTCCAATTTGTGACCACCAAACAGTTAAAAAAACATACAGATCTTGGAAACAACATGAAGTGGAACAGACAGAACAATCCACATGAAAGATTAGAACATGTTAATGAAGAACTTATTTCCCGGTCCATGTTCCTTGAAAATCGAATTTCAGACATGCACGGCTCTGAAAATCGAAAGATATACATTTAGCGTTACAGAGAAAGCTCTTCAAATCTAGACCATGAGCGGAAAATGAAGAACCAATCAGCTATAAGCAGCCAACAGGAGAAACCAATGGGGGAGAAAGAAAAAAGGGTTGGAATATCAAGCTCATAACTTGAAAGGAAAAAGACAAAAATGCAAGCTATTTTAGTATTTTCTTTCCAGCTTACCAAACAGTAGGAAACAAAGCAAAAACAAAAAAGCTTCATGTTCAAAAAAATAAAGAAGCAGAATGGGAACTGAAATCACAACCCCAAGAAACCATTTACTCACATAATTAAGAACATAAAGAAAGAAACAGACAAAAGCTAAAGCCAATGCCATAAAAAACGAAAGTTAAACCAAGCTGAAAGAAGAACTACAACTTGCTTCAAAACTAACCACACATGACAAAAGAATTTTGCTCCTTTTTCATGGGGGGCAAACCCCAGAAAGAGAGAGTACCTTACATTAGTGAACAGTGGTTAAACTGTTTAAAGGTCCGCCCTTTTGAAAGTAAGAAGCTTTGAAGAAGATGGGTTTTCTGCTGTGTTTTTTTTTTTTTTTTGCTATTAGTTGCTACAGAAAGCTCCTTTGCTCACACACCAGTCCTTATCGGGATTCAGGTTTTCTAGGGCAGAGCTTTCTCTCTCTTTCTCTCCTATAGTAAAAGCTGTTTGTTATCTAAAAAGAAATTGTTGTGTTTATCTTTAGCCTCTCTCTTTCTCTCTTCGTCGTCTCAAGTCTGTGGGAGCATGAGTGATGATGCTTTGCTTCCACCGGGAGTAGGGGTGGGAAATATTCGAAAATTGTGAAGATTCGAACTGACGGGATGAGTAATAATCGAAATCTTCACTCATGAGATGAGATTAGGGGTGGCAATTGGGTAAGAAAAAATTGAAAACCGTGGGACTTGAACCGATGAGTATGGAGAATAATCGAATTCTTCACCCATGGGGATAGGGATGGGTGAAGTTTTATCGAAGCTCAAATGGGGATGGGGACGGGGTTTGCTATATTCGAACTGTGGGGATTAGGGGTGATAACGAGCCTGGCCAAGCTCGGCTTGGCTCGGAAACAGTGTTTGGGTTCGGCTCGAGGCTCGCCGAGCTCGGAATTTTAAGCTCGAGCTCCGCTCAAAAACAATTCTATTGGGCTCGGCTCGGGCTCGAAGCTCGTCAGGCTCGGCTCGGGCTCGTCAGGCTCGGCTCGACTCGAAATGAAAAATTTTGCTATAATTTTTTTATATAAAATATTCGTTAAAAATTCTCTTTCATAACCAACACTAAAACGAAATTCAATTACCAGAGAGGGGAAAAAAGTGTCAAAATTAGATTAATCCAAATAATCAATAAATATTCTTATAATACAAACACATAATTAAAGAAAATACAAAATCAAGCAACAATCAACTAATGAAAGAAAATACAAACACATAATTTATTTTAGTGCATATGTAGATTCTGAGCATGTTCACGAGCTTTTCGAGCCGAGCCCGAGTCGAGCTCACTCGAGCCGAGCTTTGACCGAGCCAAGCCCGAGTAGCTCGCGAGCTGGTCAGACTCATTATCACCCCTAGTGGGGATAACCGAATCGTACACATATAAATCACCGTGGGGATCCCTAAAAATATCCGCAGGAATCCCAATATTTTACAAATTTGAATGGACATAAGGGTAATTTACTCATTTTCAACAAAAATCTAATCTTCTATAACCAAAGAATGGTTGTGTGAAGTAAGTTTAAAAATTCTCTGTAAATTTCATAAAAGTAATTAGAAAGTGGTCTATACATCGTTGTAAACGTGATTCAGTCTAGTTTTGTTTAAAATACACAGTGATCGATTTCGATATGTATTTTAAAAAAATATGAATATTTGAATGTTGAAAAGTCATAAAAATTTAGCAACATATTCCTTAGAAAGAAGTTTTAACAATGACTTTGAAAAATCACAAAAAAATTTAAAAGATAAATCAGAAAGTGAGCCTATATTTCTATAACCATACGAAAGCCTAGATTCATTTAAAACAAACGGTTCTTGATTTTGAGTTATGTATTAGAAGTTATTAATTTTTGAGTGAGCAAAGGTTAGAAGAAAAAACTGTAGGCTGTTTCTAAAAATAATGATGACATTAACATCAAAAATTTATCATAAATCGAACAAGTAAAATTATAAGAAATGATTTATATGGTTGAAAAGATTATTGAATCTAGCTCTTCTAGTTCTTTCTTTCACAACAAACGGATCATGGTTTGAATCTGTAAAGTACTAGTAACATATTTTCTTTTAAACGTAGTGCATGCCGATATGTTTCAATAGTTAATATTTTAGTCATTGTAAAAAAATAATATTTTAGTCATTTATGTTGTTAGCTTTGGAGATTAAATGCTGAGTGTTTATTTTAATGTATTGTTTTTTTTATTTTTTGGGTACATGGAATAATCGAAAATCGCGAGAATCCGTAAGGGATGGGTATGAGTCTTAAAAAATCCTCGAAACATTTAATGGGGATTCTCAAAACCGTACCCGCAAGTGTTGGGACGGAATGGGTAATACAAAACCGTCCCCGAATCGCCCCATTGCCACCCCTAGATGGGATTGAAAATTTTTTATCACTGAAGCTCAAATGGGGATGGAGACGTGATTGTCATATCTAAACCGTGAGGATAAACAAACCGTAACCATATAAATAACCGTACAAATTCCTGAAAAATATTCACAAGAATCTCGATATTTTACAATATTTTTAAATATATATATATATAATTAACTCTCATTTATATCTCTCTCTCTCTCTCTCTCTCTCTCTCTATATATATATATATATATATATATATATATATATCTTTTTATCTTATGATCAATGTTTCAATCCATCCAGATATTTGTGTATTTTGTTTAAACCTTATTAAGTTTGGGTGACCTCTCTAGTAATTTACCTATTTTTACTAATTAAGAGTATATAATCTATTTATCTTCCAATTTATCTTATTCCCCTTCAATCACATTTTTTTTAAAGTGTATTGAATATATGACTTGTAAATTAAAATTGACAATATATTTTGGTTAGTAAAATAGTAAATTTTGCTTGATTTTGTTGGGGACGAGAATTCCTCGAAAAACGTGGGAATTCGATAGGTATGAGAACGGGACCAAAAAATCTTCGAAATATGTAATGGGGATTCCCAGAAACCATCCCACAAGGGTTGGGAACGGAGTGGGTAATGTAAAATCGTCCCTGCACCGCCCGATTCCCACCCCTAACTGGGAGTAACAATGGCTGGTTTAAAACATTTACATAAATATCTATAATTTGAACAAAGAAAAGTAAATTTGATTTCTTTTATGATTAAAATAACAGCAATCTCAGTCATAATCAGCTGATCTAATGAGATGTTGTATTAAATTTTTTAAGTAAAATTGAGTTTGAATCTTGACATTAAAAATAGAGTAAATTAGACTGAGCGAATCACCTCATAACATACTTTTACTAGGGTGCTTGTTCATGGGTACATGAAATTTTCAAGTACTAAAACAGCGGCTCATTATCCGGCCCATAAAAATCGAATATCTGTAAATAAGGTATCCGCTAATTCTAGTACTTGTTTTTTTCTTCATTTATTTCTTATTTTTAAAAGTAAATTAAAAATAAAACCAAATCTAATTTGAAGAAACATGCATTCAGTACAAACCTAATTTGAAAAACATGTACAGCTTCATCACCGTATGAAAATAATAATATTGCTTGTGTAGTAACATAATTCAAACAAAATGAAAATATAAAACACGCAGTTTATACAAATAAGATTGTGTAAGAACAAACATATTCTAGAAGAAACAACAAACGGTGAGTTTTAGATTTTAAGTAAAATAATAAAAAATAATAACCAAACCAGGTGTCGGTAGTCGGGTACGCGACTAAAATGTATTTAGTGACCTGGGCCCATCCTGGATACCCGAAAAATAGTGTGTCGGGTATCCAACCCAAAAATTCAGGTATTTAAAAAAATACATGGTAATTTTAAAGTGGGTCGGTGGGCCGGGTCGATATGGCCGTGTACTTTTGAATACCCCTGACTTTTACAGTACTCAATCAGAATTAATCAACTAATGAGTTGAGAATCGGTAGGGGTGTGCAAAAAAATATGATCCGGCCGATCCGTTTATCTGGTCTAAAATTTTAGATATCCGATCTATTTTTTATTTTTCGGATAATTCGGATCAGATATCTGAAAATTTCGGATCGTAAAAGGATAGTTATTTTACATTTAGATCAGATATTCGATTATTCAAAATTTAAAAATTTAATTATTTTATAGATATAAATCTTGTTTTATTCGATGTTTATACTTGTTATATATGAAAATTTGAATTTTTTTTTAAGGAAAGATAGTATGATGTTATTACGTTTGTTATACAAATACAAATTATTGTTATGAGGCTCATTAAAAATATATCCATACATCCAAAAGCATAACAAAGATGCTGGCTAAGATTGTCACCAGTACAAGACTCTCTCAACTACCCATAACTATGAATGATAGTTCCAAAAATAAAAACAAGGGATCACCAAAAAAAATCAAGTAATAAATTTAGATATTAAAATATTCGATCTAGAAATTTAATATTAAAAAACAGATATTTTCGAATTGGATAGGATCGTTAAATCGTCGATCAAAAAATTTTAATTATCCGAAATGTACACCCCTAAGTATCACTAGTTAAACCAAAAAATAACAAATATATATATATTATTAATATATTCGAGTTTCATGATATAATTTAAAGGCTTAAAGAAAGAATGTAAAACCTATGTTTGATTTTGATATAACTAAATCTTTAAGGATCGATTTGAAAAACTTAAAATTGTTTTTATAAATCCCTTAATAAGTTTTAAAACACCAACACTTTAAAACTGATTTATAAAACTCAAACTCAAAATATTTTCTAAGAGTTCCAAGGCAAAATCATTGAAAATCGCCCAGGCGTATCGATACAGCACCAAGCGTATCGATACCATTTTACCAAACTTGGTTATTGGAGGAACACGTATCGATACGACAAACCCTCGTATCGATACGCCCCTGTGTTAAATCTCAAAGAGTTTGAATAGCGTACCGATACGGCAAACCCCCGTATCGATACGGGCTTTATAATTTTTAAAGGGTTTAAGTCGGTTTAAAAAATATGACCGTTGGTGTCAGTTGGTTGGTAACCAAACTTTAAAAGTTCGTTGACCCGTATCGATACGCCTAACCCCCGTACCGATACGAGTTTTGACAGTGAGCTATGTTCAGAAAATAGTATCGATACGGCCCTTGCCGTTTCGATACCCTGTACCGATACGCTTACGCGTGTATCGATACCCCTTATTAAATGCACACAACGGCTCTTTCTTTTCTGAGACAGGTACCGATACCCCTTCCCGCGTACCGATACCGGCAGCTGCAGAAGTGCATTTATGGTGGTAAGAGAGGGTTCCAACGGCTCCATTTATGTCTCCAACCACCAAACGGCTAGAAATCAATGAGGAGGTATAAAAGACACATCCAAAAGCTACAACAACAACTATTGATCTTCAAGAAAACACTTATTCATCAAATCCAAGCAATTGTGCCAAAAATTCATATTTGTCTAGAAACCCATTTGTAATCTTCATTCATATTTTGTCAAATTGGGTTGAGTGCTTGTATTGGGGCTATCATTTGTATTGAGAAATACCTTATTAGCCTTCAAATTTCTTTGTTATCTTGTGTGAGGGTTGGGTTGATTTTTGGGTAGAAAAATCAACCGAAATTGTAAAGGGTTGCCTCCTTGTCCTAGAAAAGGGGAAGAACGATTTAGTGGAATTGTTGTAAATCCTTAGTGAAGCTAAGGTAGTGGATGTAGAGTTCATTTGGAACTTGAACCACTCTAAATCTCTTGTCCATCAATTTTTAATTTGCAAACTTCCACCACAAACCTTTAAATTTCCAATTCACCCCCCCTCTTGGTCAATTTCGATCTTGCGATCCACTCAACAATTGGTATCAGAGCTTAACTCTTTGAGGATTAACAACCACAAGAGGAGATCCTTGGAAGAGTGTGATCATCAAATTATCAAGAGATGGCTTCTACCTCCGGTTCTGGCATGTACGAGTCACAATCGACCACAAAGCCTCCCTTCTTCAACGGTGATAACTATTCTTTTTGGAAGAATAGAATGCGTCTATTCATCAAGTCAAATGACTATCTTGTGTGGGATGTCATTGAGGATGGGCCATACATTCCATTGAAGCAAGACGGTGAAGGCAAGATGGTGTTGAAGAAGAAAGCCGAAATGAGTGAAGAGGAGAGGAAAAAGATTCAAGTCAATGATAAAGCTCTCGACATGCTATTTTGTGCTTCCGGTCCGGACATCTACTCAAAAGTCTCATCAATTGAAAGTGCCAAGGAAGTGTGGGACACTCTTGAGACCACTTATGAAGGCACCAATGATGTCAAGGAAACTAAGATTGGAATTCTCAATCTTAGTTATGAAAATTTCAAGATGGAGTCCGATGAGACGGTGTCAAAGATGTTCGATCGATTCTCCACGATCGTCAATGGTCTAAAGGGATTTGGAGAGATCATACCGGAAGACAAGCTTGTTCGGAAGCTACTCTATTCACTTCCCGAGTCTTGGGATGGGAAGAGAACCGCCATCATCGAAGCAAAGAACTTGAAGACTTTGAAGCTTGATGAGCTTGTGGGTTCTCTCCTTACTCATGAGATCATGAAGCAAGGAAGGGAAGATGAGAAGAAGAAAGAAGAGAAAAGGGTAGAGAAGCTTGAGGTAGAGAAGAAGAAGAAGATGGGAATAGCTCTCAAGGCTAAAGCTTCACAACATGATGAGAGCTCATCTAGTGATGAGGATGAACTTGAAGAATTGGCTATGATAGCCAAACGATTCTCACATTTTATGAGGTCCAACCGGGGAAGAAAAATCCAAAGGAAGATGGACTTCAAAAGCAAGAACAAGGAAGATGGAAAGGATCCAATCATTTGCTTTGAGTGCAATAAGCCCGGCCACATACGTTCGGAGTGCCCTCAACTCAAGAAGAAGGGCTTTGAGAAGAAGAAAAAGCTCAAAGCCAAGCTTGCTACTTGGAGTGATGAGGAGTCATCGGAGGATGACGAACAAGAAGTGGCTAACCTTTGCCTCATGGCACTTGAGGAGGATTCCTCCATGGTAACCTCTAACTCATCTACTTTAGATTTTTCATATGAAGAATTAAATGATGCATATGATGAGTTACAAGAGGTATATGATGAATTAGTTGAGAAGTATAAGGAGTCGGTCATTAGGAATAAAAAGATTATTCTAGAACTAAATGAGAAAAATGACTCACTTACTCAAGCTAATTCTAAATTTGAGAAAAAGATTTTAGGATTAAAAGATGAACTCAAATTCTTTCAAGATGAAAATGTTGATCTTAATAATCTTTTATCTCAATGTAATAGTGAACACCAAAAGGTGTTGGGTGAGCTAAATGAGCTCAAAAAGTCTTTAAAAAATGTTGGTAGTGTCAAGCATGAAGTAGGAGAATCCTCTAGAACACACCAACCTAAGAAAAAGACTAATTACTACAAACAAGGTAGCTACCCTAGACATAGTAGAACTAAAAGAATTAGAAGTGTATGGGTTCCTAAGGAACTTGTCAAATCTAATAATATTATTGCTATGTCATCTTGGATTCCTAAGGGAACCAAGGTTTTGGGAGCTAACACTCATGGACCCAAAATGATTTGGGTACCAAAAACCAAAGTTTAATATCTTTGTTTGTAGGGGGAGCATTGCTACAAGGCCAAGGCACAAAGTCAAAACTCGTGGTACCTTGATAGTGGATGCTCGAGACACATGACCGGAGACAAGAGTCGATTCATGGATCTCAAGCCAAAAAGTGGAGGAGTAGTAACATTTGGTGACAACTCCAAAGGCCACATTAAAGGTATTGGCTCCATAGGTAATCACTCTACCATTCTTATTGAAAATGTCTTATATGTCGATGGTCTTAAACACAATTTATTGAGCATAAGTCAATTATGTGATAAAGGATTTAATGTTTTATTTGATAAAAATGGATGCAAAATTGTAGACATTAAATCTAATAATATTATGCTCATAGGTCATCGCATAGGGAATATATACATGGTGCATCTAGATGACATACATACATCTCATGCATGCTTAGTTGCTCAAAATGAAAATGATGCATGGTTGTGGCATAGGAAGCTAGGACATGCTAGCATAAGTGTTTTAGAAAAACTAGTCTCTCTAAACCTAGTTAGAGGTTTACCCAAAATAAAGTTCTCAAATGATAAAATTTGTGATGCATGCTCAAAGGGTAAACAACATAGGTCTTCCTTTAAATCCATTAATGATGTTTCTACTAGTAGATGCTTACAATTAATTCACATGGATTTATTTGGGCCAATTAGGACTACGAGCTTGGGTGGTAAGTCTTATGCTTTTGTGCTAGTTGATGATTTTTCTAGATTTACTTGGGTTCTCTTTTTAAGTACTAAAGATGAGGCTTTGGAAAAATTCATCACATTTTCAAAACTAACCCAAAATGATCTTGAACTTAGAATTTCACATATTAGAAGTGATCATGGAACCGAGTTTCAAAATTTAGGGTTTGAAGTTTTTTTAAATGAAAATGGTATTAGCCATAATTTTTCGGCTCCTCGAACTCCTCAACAAAATGGGGTAGTTGAGAGGAAAAATAGAACTTTACAAGAAATGGCTAGAACTATGCTTTGTGAAAACAATTTACCTAAATATTTTTGGGCGGAAGCCACAAACACCGCTTGTTATATTGTAAATCGAGTAATGATTAGGCCAATTTTAAAGAAAACACCTTATGAGATTTTAAAATCTAAAAAACCTAACATTAGCTATTTCTACCCTTTTGGGTGCAAGTGTTTTGTTTTAAATAATGGAAAAGACAACTTAGGTAAATTTGAAAAACAAGAAAATAATTTCCGATTTAAAAATTCAAAATGAGACGTTTTCAAAATCTAACTCCGAATTGGAAAAGAAGGTTTTGTTTTTAGTTAATCTTTCAAATGATCTTAAAACTAAAAACCTTGAGCTTGAAAAACTTCTTTCCGAATTTCAAGATTATCACACAAAGGAAGTGGATAATCTTAAAACATCTATTTCTATTGGGAAAAACAAGTTTGAAAAAGGAAATCACTCTAAATCCCAATATGTAAAAAGAAAACATTTTGTACCTAAACAAAGAAATTTTAATAAGCAAACTAGAGGTCATAGAGTTAGGAGTGTTTGGGTTCCTAAGGAACTCATTATTTCTAATGATATAAATGCTATTGCTTCTTGGATTCCTAAGGGAACCAAAATGTTGAAGGCTAACACTCATTGACCCAAAATGATTTGGGTACCAAAAATCAAAGCCTAATTTCTTTGTTTGTAGGGGGAGCATTGCTACAAGGCTAAAGCTTCAAGCAAAAATTCTTGGTACCTTGATAGTGGATGCTCAAGACACATGACCGGTGACAAGAGTCGATTTGTGAAACTAAAGCCTAAAAGTGGTGGAGTGGTAACATTTGGTGACAACTCCAAAGGCCATATTGAAGGAATAGGCTCCATTGGTAATCACTCTTCTATTTTCATTGAAAATGTTTTGTATGTAAACGGTCTTAAGCATAATTTGTTGAGTATTAGTCAATTGTGTGACAAGGGTTTTAATGTTCTATTTGATAAAAGTGGTTGCAAAATTGTTAACATTAAAACAAACCAACTAATGCTCATAGGACATAGAATAGGCAATATTTACATGGTGCATTTAGATGACATTCAATCATCCCATACATGCTTAGTTGCACATGATGAACATGACTCATGGCTTTGGCATAGAAATTTAGGACATGCTAGCATGAGTGTCTTAGAGAAATTAATTTCCCTTAACCTAGTTAGAGGTTTACCCAAACTTAAATTTTCCAATGATAAAATTTGTGACGCATGTTCAAAGGGTAAACAACATAGAAATTCTTTTAAATCCATAAATGATGTCTCTACTAGTAGATGTTTACAATTGATCCATATGGATCTCTTTGGGCCAATTAGAACAATGAGCTTGGGTGGAAAATCATATGCTTTTGTACTTGTAGATGACTTCTCTAGGTATACTTGGGTTCTATTCTTAAGTACAAAGGATGAGGCTTTAGAAAAATTCATCACATTTTCTAAAATAACTCAAAATGATCTTGAACTTAAAATTTCTCACATTAGAAGTGATCATGGAACCGAATTTCAAAATCTAGGTTTCGATGAGTTCCTAAATGAAAATGGGATTAGCCACAATTTTTCATCACCTCGCACTTCTCAACAAAATGGGGTAGTTGAGAGAAAAAATCGAACTTTAGAAGAAATGGCTAGAACCATGCTTTGTGAAAATAATTTACCTAAATATTTTTGGGCGGAAGCCACAAATACCGCTTGCTATATTATAAATCGAGTAATGATTAGGCCAATTTTGAAGAAAACACCTTATGAGATTTTAAAATCCAAAAAGCCTAACATTAGCTATTTTCACCCTTTTGGTTGCAAGTGTTTTGTTTTGAATAATGGTAAAGAAAACTTAGGTAAATTTGATGCTAAAAGTGATGAAGCTATTTTCTTAGGGTATTCTTTAAACTCTAAAGCCTATCGTGTATTTAATAAAAGAACTCTAGTTGTTGAAGAGTCTATACATGTTGTTTTCGATGATAACCTCCTTCCGAGGAAGGAATCTTGTGATGATGATGATGTAGGAATCATTGATGCCATTGATGGAGGACAAACGTCAAAGGTGGATGAGATTCCAACCAAAGAAGAGGATTCACAAGATCCACCTCTTGAAGCCTTGAAGGACTTGGCTCTTGAGGAAAGGGAGGTGTCTTACCCAAGGGAGTTAAACTATGTCAAAGGTGGTGAAATCTTGGGTGATCCATCCAAGGGGGTAACTACTAGATCCTCTCTCAAATTAATGAATCATGTTGCGTTTATTTCATGCATTGAGCCTAAAAATATTAAAGAAGCTTTAAAAGATGATTTTTGGATTTTGGCCATGCAAGAGGAATTAAATCAATTTGAGAGGAGTAAAGTTTGGACATTAGTTGAAAGGCCTAATGATCAATCTACTATAGGAACAAAATGGGTTTTTAGGAATAAATTAGATGAAAGTGGTAATATAGTGAGAAACAAGGCTAGGCTTGTTGCTCAAGGCTATACACAAGAAGAGGGAATTGATTTTGATGAGACTTATGCACCCGTAGCTAGGATGGAAGCTATTAGGATGTTACTTGCATTTGCATGTTATCATGATTTCAAGCTTTTTCAAATGGATGTGAAAAGTGCCTTTTTAAACGGTTTCATAAATAAAGAGGTGTATGTTGAACAACCACCGGGTTTTGAGGATTTAAAATTTCCAAACCATGTGTTTAAACTTACAAAAGCTCTCTATGGTTTAAAACAAGCTCCTAGAGCTTGGTATGAGAGACTTTCAAATTTCTTAATTGAAAAGGGTTTTGAAAAGGGAAAGGTGGATACAACACTCTTCATAAAAAGATATAACAATGACATCTTAGTAGTTCAAATTTATGTTGATGATATTATTTTTGGTTCTACTAATGAGTGTTATTGTAAGGAATTTTCTAAGCTAATGCAAGGTGAGTTCGAGATGAGCATGATGGGGGAGCTCTCATTCTTTTTGGGACTCCAAATCAAGCAAAGGAAGGATGGCACCTTCATAAATCAAGCTAAGTACGTGAATGATATGCTCAAGAAGTTTGGCTTGGAGAATGCAAAACCTCAAGCCACTCCTATGAGTTCTTCCATAAAGCTTGACAAAGATGAAGGAGGTAAGTGTGTTGATTCTAAGCTTTATAGATCCATGATAGGTTCTTTGCTTTACCTTACCGCAAGTAGACCGGATATTATGTTTAGTGTTTGCTTGTGTGCTAGGTTTCAAGCTAGTCCTAGAGAATCACACTTAGTTGCCATTAAGAGAATTTTTAGATACCTTAGAGACACACCTACTTTAGGCCTTTGGTATCCTAAGGATTCTTCCTTTAGCCTTCATGCTTTTTCGGATGCGGATTATGGGGGATGTAAGATAGATAGGAAAAGTACTTCCGGGACATGTCAATTCTTAGGTAGTATGCTCGTATCTTGGTTCTCTAAGAAACAAAATAGTGTAGCCTTATCTACCACCGAAGCGGAGTACATATCCTTAGGGAGTTGTTGTGCTCAAGTCCTTTGGATGAAGCAACAACTCTTAGATTATGGTGTTAAAATAGAAACCATACCCCTTAGGTGTGACAACACTAGTGCCATTTGTCTCACTAAGAATCCCATCCAACACTCTAGAACTAAACACATAGAAATTAGACATCATTTCATTAGAGATCATGTTTTGAAAAATGATGTTGTTATAGAGTTTGTTGACACCTTGAACCAATTAGCGGATATATTTACAAAACCTTTAGATAAAGAGCGCTTTTGGACCCTTAGGAGAGAGTTAGGTTTAACTAGCCTTTCTTGACACCTTTTTGGTCCCAAAATGTCAAAATTTGCTTGAAATTGTTTGTGATTCATGCTTATGTTAATTTTGTCCTTCTTGTTTATATGCATGTTGCTAGGGGGAGTATATATTCAATTTAGCCTTTAAAACTTGTTCATATGACATGTACATGCATTTAGGGACGTTTCAAATTGGTTTTTTGCACTTAAATCTGTCAAATTTGCACAAACTGGCAAAGGTGTATCGATACGGCTAAAGCGTATCAATACGGTATGCTTTCTGGGAATTCTTGAGGATGAACAAGTATCGATACAACCCCTCGTATCGATACGGAACAAGTCAAGGGAAATAGTCAAAGTCAAGCGTACCGATACGTCCCCGCGTATCGATACGGTAGTATTGACGTATATAAAATTAGGGTTAATGGGTATCGATACGCGTGTATAGCGTATCGATACGGACTCGACGGAGAGGCTATTTAGGGCTGCTATTGTTAAAAATCTTTAAAACTCAAAACCCCTCTTTTCTCTCCACAAACCCTAGCCGCGAAACCCTATATAAACCCCCTCAATCCATCAAATTTTACCATCAATCTTCAAAATTTCTTGAGGGTTTTTACTCTACACATCAAGGCAAACCTTGGGCATCAAATCTTGTGCATTCACATCCCCTCTTTCATCCATTCTAAGATTCAAGGTATAAAATCTTTCTTTTTCTTTTTTTTTTATTTTCGTTTGCTTTTAATTGTTGTTTCAACTGAATTTTTGTACAAACCTTGTTTAATTGTTGTGGGTTTCACATTTTTCACAAATTTTTTTTAAAGTTAAAATTCTTTTTAATATATTTTATATTCGATATATTTTTAAAACTGTTTTTTTTGTTTTTGTTTTGTGAATATTTTTTTTAAATTCTTTTTAACAAATTACCTTGAATTATCAGATTTTATTGGATCAAATAGGATGTTAATTGCATACATATTCGAATCCTTTTTGATGTATTTTCAGGATTATGGCACCGAAAAAGGGGACTAAGCGTCATCGCTCTTCTTCCAATCCTACCGAGGATGTCGAGGGTAATCCTACACCTAACCTTCCTTATATCATCCAATCAAGTTTTCTCGAACCTCTTGATAGGGAACGATATAAACTTTTTCTAGGAATAAACCTTAGGGAAGAGCGAGTTGTGTCCATTCCTTTTTTAAGTTCTGCCCGTTTCAAATTCAAATACCTACCTTTGATTAAGCAATGGAAATTCTTGACCTTTTTGAATATTCCTCCTATCCTATATAGGAACCTAGTCATTGTGTTCTTTTCTAATGTCGTATGTATACATGATGAATCTAGGGAGCATGTTATTGCCATTGAATCTTCCATTATGGGCAAACGTTTTCAAATTGATCAAAAAGCTTTATGCAATGTCTTTGGTTTTGAAGATGTTGGTATTGATGATGAACATTCCTTGGGTACGGGTTATCTAGGTCCCGCAAAAGTTTTAGATGCTCATGACCGTATCCTTCACCTTCTTGTTTCTTGGTTTCTTCGTCCATCGGGTGGGAAATATTCAACTGTTCGTCAAACGGATGATTTTTGGCTTAAGTGTTTTAGAGAAGGTAAACGTCCAAATTTGTGTCAAATCATGTTTGCCGACCTTGTCTTTTTAGTTCAATACGCCCATACCAAACAAGTCTCATCCTTTTACTACTCCACGGCCTTGAGTTTTCTATTTCATTCCATTGGCATTGATTGTTCACATGATTTTCCCGAAACCCTTGGCCTACCTATTGATGAGCGTTCCCTAGCTCGCTCCAGTTTCACTTATGTTGATAATGAGTGGGTTCGCACTCCTCAAGATCCTTCGCCCGTTGCTCCGGTCGATGCCTCTCGTGCTTCTTCGAGTTCTCATCGTGCTTCCTTTGATTCCTCCTCCATGGATACTCTCACGACCTTCCTCAATGAGAATTTCACCGCGATGGATGCTCGTTTCACATCCTTAGAGGATCGCATTCAAGGCATGGACAAGAAGATCGATACCATGGTCGCTCGCCAAGACTCCATGGATATCTCTCTTACCGCCTTCCATGGTGCTTGGATCAATCAAACCCGAAGGAATCAACCCTCTCAAGAAAATGAAGAAGAAGATGATGAGGACGATCATGATAACGAAGGGGACGAGTAGTTCATGCATCTCATCTTAGGCCATTTAGTCTTTCATTATTGTTATTGCATTTTTTTTTGTTTTTAGGATTTGAAGTTTATGCCTATTATCTATGTTTTTTTTTTTTGGATTTTAAGAGTTTGGATTATGATGGTTGCTTTGACATTTATGCATTTGAACCTTTATGCTTATTTTGAAGTTTATGAATTTGAACTCTTTGCTTGCCTTTAGTTTAATGAATTATTGTTGCTTTATATTCTTATTATCCTTGTATTCTATTTTGATCTAACAAAAAGGGGGAGAAGGATCATAGAGTCAAAATATTTTTGTTTTGAAAATCTATCTTAAAGTAAGAGGGAGAAAGCTTTTCAAAGTTTCAAAAACTTAAAAATTTATTTATGGTTTTGTTATATCAAAAAGGGGGAGATTGTAAAACCGAAATTGATTTTGATATAACACATAATCTTAAGGACCAATTTGCAAAACAATAAATTTTTAAGTACTCTTTAAAGTCTCTCAATTGACAAGTGTTTTTAAAACAAAATAATAATTAAAGACCTGCTCTTAAATCATATATATTTTTCAAAGTCATTTTCTATGTTTTCCAAGCACAAGTATGCAAAAACGCCCAGGAGTATCGATACCCTTAGCGTATCGATACCCTATTTTGCCACTGGAATTTTAATGAACATACCGTACCGATACGCCTTGCAACCGTATCGATACGATATGCATCTGGGCAATTGTTTTCATGAACACGTACCGATACGCATGGTAACCGTATCGATACGCTAAGCATATCTTTGAAAAATCCGAGCATTTAATTATTTGACCGTTACTTGTCAGTTGGTTGGTTTCCAAATTTTCAAAAGGTAGTTATACCGTACCGATACGCTTGATATGCGTATCGATACACTTTTCATACAAACATAACTTGGGATTCCAGTAACTTTGGACCGTATCGATACTGCACTCGTATCGATACGCCCCTTAAAAACCTTACCGATACGCCTTATATGGGTATCGATACGCCCTGTTTTCAGGCACAACGGCTCTTTCCTCTTTGATGCAGGTATCGATACGCCTTTCCCGAGTACCGATACGGTAGGCTGCAGAGCTGCATTTAATGCGGGAAAAATGTCCACAACGGCTCTATTGATGATCCTAACTACCCAAACGGCTAGAAATCAATGCAAGGGTATAAAAACAAGCTTCATTTGACCAAGCAACAACTATTGAACCTTCAAGCATCATCAAAGCAAAAATCCAAACCCTTGAGCTATTAAGAGTCAAATCTTTGTACCCAACTCTAGTGTATTTCAAATTGTCAATTTGTATTGTGAGTTTGGGATTGTTTAAATTGTATTTGGGTAGACAATCATCCTTTGAGAGGAAACATTTAAGTTTACCAAAATATCTCTTGTATTTGAGTGGATTAAGCTTTGGGTAGAAAGCTTAATCGAAATTGTAAGGTTTCCTCCTCATCCAAGAAAAGGGGACGAATTCTAGTAGTGAATTGTTTGAAAATCCTTAGTGGTAGCTAAGGTAGTGGATGTAGAGTTCAATTGGAGAACTTGAACCACTATAACCCCTTGTGTCACTTTTATTTTCTATCTTTCACTTCACCAAAATTTTAATTGCCAATTCACCCCCCTCTTGGCCATTTGCAAGTGTTCGATCAACTCAACAGTTGCCTTAATGAATAATATCTATGTTGCTTATTATACCTTTGATTTCTTGATGCACTTAATTGTCTCAAAGATTTTTTTGATCTAACAAAAAGGGGGAGAAGAAACTAGCTCACACTTTAAATATTTTGATTTTAATTTAAAGGTTACCAAGTTTATATTAAGGGGGAGTTAACTTTGTAAAGTTTTTCAAAAGTGTCAAAAATTTTAAGTTCTAGTTTTGTTATATCAAAAAGAGGGAGATTGTAAAACCTATGTTTGATTTTGATATAACTAAATCTTTAAGGATCGATTTGAAAAACTTAAAATTGTTTTTATAAATCCCTTAATAAGTTTTAAAACACCAACACTTTAAAACTGATTTATAAAACTCAAACTCAAAATATTTTCTAAGTGTTCCAAGGCAAAATCATTGAAAATCGCCCAGGCGTATCGATACAGCACCAAGCGTATCGATACCATTTTACCAAACTTGGTTACTGGAGGAACACGTATCGATACGGCAAACCCTCGTATCGATACGCCCCTGTGTTAAATCTCAAAGAGTTTGAATAGCGTACCTATACGGCCAAACCCCGTATCGATACGGGCTTTATAATTTTTAAAGGGTTTAAGTCGGTTTAAAAAATATGACTGTTGGTGTCAGTTGGTTGGTAACCAAACTTTAAAAGTTCGTTGACCCGTATCGATACGCCTAACCCCCGTACCGATACGAGTTTTGACAGTGAGCTATGTTCAGAAAATAGTATCGATACGGCCCTTGCCGTTTCGATACCCTGTACCGATACGCTTACGTGCGTATCGATACCCCTTATTAAATGCACACAACGGCTCTTTCTTTTCTGAGACAGGTACCGATACCCCTTCCCGCGTACCGATACCGGCAGCTGCAGAAGTGCATTTATGGTGGTAAGAGAGGGTTCCAACGGCTCCATTTATGTCTCCAACCACCCAAACGGCTAGAAATCAATGAGGAGGTATAAAAGACACATCCAAAAGCTACAGCAACAACTATTGATCTTCAAGAAAACACTTATTCATCAAATCCAAGCAATTGTGCCAAAAATTCATATTTGTCTAGAAACCCATTTGTAATCTTCATTCATATTTTGTCAAATTGGGTTGAGTGCTTGTATTGGGGCTATCATTTGTATTGAGAGATACCTTATTAGCCTTCAAATTTCTTTGTTCTCTTGTGTGAGGGTTGGGTTGATTTTTGGGTAGAAAAATCAACCGAAATTGTAAAGGGTTGCCTCCTTGTCCTAGAAAAGGGGAAGAACGATTTAGTGGAATTGTTGCAAATCCTTAGTGAAGCTAAGGTAGTGGATGTAGAGTTCATTTGGAACTTGAACCACTCTAAATCTCTTGTCCATCAATTTTTAATTTGCAAACTTCCACCACAAACCTTTAAATTTCCAATTCACCCCCCTCTTGGTCAATTTCGATCTTGCGATCCACTCAACAAAGAAGAAGCCTTGAACTTTTGAAAAAAAATCAATTAATCCCCTTAATTTACTTTTGCACCCAATTAAGCCATTGAACCAATAAATTGAATCAATTAAGCCCTTTGACCAACATTAACAGTTGAATCTAACGTTTTTTAACCAGCGTGTCATGTCACTATGTTACAACATTTTTGGAAAAAATGTTTTATTTAGAAAAATTAAAAGTCCTAAAAGTTATATAAAAACTTATAAAATATATTTTTTTTAAAATCTGTAAATGTCATATGATAGAACTGTAATATATCATGTGATAGTAATATCTAAAGAAAAAAATTATCAATATTTAATGGTCAAAATTAGTCAAATAACTTAATTAATTCAATTTATTAGTTCAGTGACTTAATTAATTCGATTTATTGATCTAAGAGCTTACTTGAGTATAAAAACGTTCAAATACTTAATTAATTTTTAAAAATTTCAAAGATTGCTATACCCTTTGAGCCTAATTTGAATTTCATTTCTTTCTTAAAAAAAGCATTCCTCTACAAAATTCGAATAGTTAATTTTTGTTGTTAGTTTAATTGACCAGCACTTTTAAAACATATTGTTAAACTGTAGAATTGAATTATTTTTATAAAAATAGTTATTAAAAATTAAGTGTTCAATCATTTATACTTAATAAATTAGTATAAACAAATAGTTTAGGTTTATATATAAATTAACATGGTTTAATTTCTTTATTTGTTAAAATACAAAAATAACATCAAATTGTTTAAATTTAAATATTAAAAGAATATCATTTCAATTTTTTGCTTGGAACAAATTGTAACTTGATAGAGAAAACAAAGGGACAAACAAAAAATTCAACAGAAAACAAAAGCGTTTTGTTGTAAGGATAAATCCTCTTTCTTAACTTGATATTTATTTCTTTAGTAGAGTCTTATTCATTTTAGGATAACTTTGATAAACACTATAAATTTTACATATTTCCTTTAAAAAAATTATGGTGGTCTCTAAAACCTTAATTTTTTTCTACAATGTTTCCCTAAAAAGCCTATTGTTGCATGCATAAATAAAACACTAATTACTAATTAAAGACTGCCAGAGAACTATTTTATAACTTGCTAAAAACTTGAAAGATTCTAAGAAATTATTTATAAGTAATTTCAAAATATAATTGATTATTTAATTTATTCAATTCTATGTATAATTGTTAGGATGTTGTTGTTGAGTTTTTATTCTAAAGTTTAATGTAATTTTGTTTTTATTTCACGATTTATGGTGATTTTCATCACATCAATGAGGTAATTAATATTTTTTTGTTGAAGTGACGTTAGAAGCCAGTATATAGTCTGATCGAGTTCTTCTTTATTTGTCTGAAGTCGATATGTTATCTGGTTGACTTCACTTTTCACGGTAAAAAATACAATAAATCCAAAAGGAAGATTATAATAAATCCAAAAATATTTTTCTCAACAACAATATCTAAAAAATTTAACCGTTAGATACGTAAAATAATTTGCAGGTATAAATAAATTATGGACCCCAAACGTGATTATGGGAGAAGTAAGGTAGAAATAGCTTTTGCGTTTCGTCGTGATTTTTACACTATATTTTTATACAATCGTGATTTTTAAGAAAGAGAAAAAACTCACAAACATAAATCACGTTACTTTAAAATCAATTTTACACAAAATCAATTCTATAAAATCACATTGATCCAAAATCAATTCTACTACCGCAATACTAAACATACACTTAAAATTTTGAAAAGGAGCGCGTGGAGTGCAGGCGAGCGTGAGGTGAAGTTGGGGTAGAGCCTTTGTTTGATTTGGCAAAGCATGTGACCTTTCTCTGTTGGCCACTAATATTGCTCTCTGTTGGGGTAGAGCGGCAGCAAAACAGACAAAGGGGTGATGAAAATCATCTCTTGAAAAAGACCCAACATCTCAATCGGGCTACATACCTCCGACCTCTCTCCATCCAGCACCATGCACCACTTTTATATGCCAATAATTGTCTACTTGACTCTCGTTAAAAATAAAATAGATAAATTGTCAAAAATTGTCACAACTATTTCCTCACAAGCCAATGATTAAAAATAAGGTAAAATATATAAATGGTCTCAGAATATGTTCTAATTATCTTTTGTGTTCTTCGACTATCAAAAGTTATAAATTAGTCCCTCAATTTAAATAAAGTAACAAACTGGTCCAGTACTGTTAAAATTTTAACAGAAAATGGCGTGGCAGTTAATCAAATTGGTATACTAAGAATTTAACTCTTAACTTTTTAATTTTGTTACAATTTAGTCACAATCTTCATCATCTTACCGTCACAATCTTCATCATCCTTATTCTTCCTCCACCATTACTACCACTACTGTCACAAGTCACAACCTGTAACCTTAACCTCCAATCTCCATCGTCAACAATTATGGAAAATCAACCCATGTTTTTTTATTTGCAAAGGAACTAAAAAAAGAAAAGTTCTTGACTCTTCAAATAGACACATTAAAAGACCAGAAACCAATCGACAGACCATTTACAGCTAAATAAATCTGACTTTAGAGGAGAAAGAGCTGAAGAAGATTGAGAAACGAAGAAGTAATTGGTAGAGAGATCCCCTTAAACAATCCAAAACAATAGAGACAGCTATAGAGGTTCGTTGAAACAATGATCTTGACCAGCAAAAAAGAGAACCTCAAGTGGAGCATTTTCCATCCAAAATTGATCTTCGAGCTTCGCAAAACCATGGATGCCAGTGCATGCACTGGCTTGATTCCCTGACGATCGATGAAACTGAAGGTGCAAAAACTTATTGAGCTCGCCATAATCTTTGCATAGTTGGTAAGAGAGTCTTCGAAAAAATCATTTTTAGTGATTAAATTTTAAAATTACTGTTTTTGAATCATTTTCAACGATTACAGAAATAAAACCCAAGTCTTTTGTGAAGATGATGCCCTGGATAATCGCCATGGCTTCAGCATAGAACACCAAAGGAACCTGATAATGGATTTTATAATAGGCGCCCATAATTTGACCCTCTTCATCTCGAATTATAACACTCAAACCTGTTTTGTTACTCGCAAGAGAGAAACCAACATCGACATTTGCGTGGAGGAGGAGACTAAAATAACAAAATTTAAAAAAGGCCTTTGTTCTTTGTTTTGCAAGTAAAAAAATAAGGGTTTATTTTTACATTTTCATCCTCTTTTCTTGACACTTTGAAATTTTAAAGTCATTTTTAAATTTTAATTTCTTTATTCCTATATTTTAAAATGGCCATAGGTTCTTTAAGACTCCATTGTTGCAGAAACCAAAGCTTGGGGCTTTTTCAATTTTGATTTACCCCTTTTAAAGAAATTCTTTAAAAAAATATTGAACAAATGTATTTTTTCGATTAATATTAGAATAGTGATCTACATATAACAATAACCTATTATTATTGACGATGGAGATTGGAGGCTAGGGTTACATGTTGTGACAATAGTGGTAGTAATGTGGAGTACGAATAAGGATGATGAAGATTGTGACGGTAGTATGATAATGAAGATGATGACTAAACTGTAACAAAATTAAAAAGTTGAGAGTTAAATTCTTAATATACCAATTTGATTAACTGCCACATCACCAGCCGTTAGTTTTTTAACGGCGTTGGACCAATTTGTTATTTTTTTAAGTCGATGGACCAGTTTGTAACTTTTGATAGTCGAGGGATGCAAAAGATAATTGGAGCATAGTCAGGGGACTATTTATGTAGTCTACCCTTAAAAATAAAACAAAACAATATTTATGGTAGGGGTCAAAATTTTTAAATAAAAAACAATACAATGACTCAATTTCACAAAAATAAAGTATAAACGTTATATTTTGAACTTCGAAGTTGCACATGAACCCATAGCGTATTTAAACCTACTTAGGATCAATAATTTTTAAAAAAAAAAAACAGCTCAAATTGAATTATATTAGATTAGATTGAGATTTAGTAATTGACCTAGTGGCTAAAGATGCTCATATTGTATGAGTTCGAATTTTGAAATGTAAATATAATATCTCCTTTTTAGTAAAAAATAGATCAAATTAAATAAAAAAAACTTACCAGAAAAAGTTTGATTGAAAATATTTAATCTAAAGTCTAACTTAATTCACGGAAGACATTTAAACAAATCTAATTATAATAATTTTGTGAAATATCAAATTATCATCATGATCGAGAAATGAAATGTCATTGCCACTGTTAACACAAAATAGACATATTATTTTTTGTTTTTTTTTAATTTAGAGAGAAAATATAGATTTTATTGTTAAAAATGAAAAAGTGATGATTTAGGATGATAATCTATTATTTAAAATAAATAAAAATATGAATTTTATTTCGATGCAATAGACGTAGAACCTCGTTTACTTTCATATGGAGTATAACAATTACCAAATAAAGTATAGTTAGATAATCAGAGACGAATTATTAGGGAATATTTATTTTTGTCTAATGATAATTTCAGTCTATTATTTTGAATATTTATGATTAAATATTGTTTTTATTAAAATTTAATTTTAATACTCATTAGATCTCTATTAATTTTAAAATTAAACGAGTTTGTCTCTTTTACTAGTCCTAATTAACGTAGATAATTAATTTTATTGAATTATATTAAATTTGCAAAAATATCTATGGAGATGATATGACTTCAAGTCAAGAGGTTGGAACTTATTGGGAGCCCACCTTTAAAATTTTCAACATTAATATTTTTTTAACGGTTAAAGGTAATTACAATATAATATTTGTTTATAAATATTCTAATTTTTTTAACAATGGGCACGTCAAAATTTAAATTTGTAACATTGTTTAACTGGTATCCAATAAACTGTTGACTAATTTAAATTGGTTTTATTCACAACATTAAAATTTGAACCCTTAACCTTACTTAAATGATGTAATATATCTTCTTACTAAACCAATTTATTGGTATAAGAACAACTAAAATTTCACCAAACCTGACATTTACAATAATTGTGACAAGGAAAACTCCAGACCCCAGACTCCAGAGATTCAATTTGGTCAATGGTTGAATAGACTTGTCAGCTTTTAACAGTAACATTTTATAGTGCTTTCATTAACTCGTCTGTATAAAAATAAAATTCAATATATTAATAACACAATTCTAATATAAAATTTATAAAAAAAAAAGACTGCAATTTTCATTGAATCATAAATCTTCTGGCATGAATGCAGAAAACAAAGTACATAGATTTGCAATTTGCAAAACCCTCACTGCTTCACTCATATCCAACATGAGTTTAGTGGCTCCTAGTCCTACAACGGTTCCTGGCTCGGCTGAGACATTTAGAGTTTGGTTTGGCTTGTTTTATCCGAGCCTTATCCCAAATGTCCAATTGCAATCGAACAGACCCACAACCTAAAACGAACCAAACCAAAACCCTAAATGTGTCAGCCGCCGCCTGTCTTCTCCAATAGCAGCGACTCTTCGGCTACCATGATCATTGCCACGCGAGCTGGTCACCAGACTCTTCACAAGCCAACAAATTTGGCCTCCACGACGTCGTTTCTTATGTAAAACAAAATTGAAAAAAAAAAGAAATAAGCAGCCAGTGAAAAAGGAGGAAGAACATATATAAATCAGGCCAAACAAGCATTCGAAAGGGGGATGGTTCGGCGGCAAGAAAAATCAGAGAGCAACAACGAAAAGAAACCAAAAGAGAGAGAAGAGGGAATTGAAGGTTCTCAAGGGTTTCAAAAAACGGCCCGCGACCGCTATTTAGCGGTAACGCCGCCGGCCGAAACCGCTATCGGCGAAAACAACGGTGGGACGCGGAATCACACTAGTAGCGGTGGATTGCGGTCGCAATTTAACGGGTAGCGGTAAATAACGGTAGTAACGGGCCGCTATCGCTGTTTTCTCCCGTTACTGTAAAATCTAAAAAAATCTATGGGCGGGCGATAAGAGTGTAAAGGGAGGCGAGCTGATGAAACTTACAGGGAGAGGATTGGTCGACGTTGAGGAGAGGGGATTGACGGCGTGCAAACGACAAGAGGTGAAATCGCGCGGCTCTAGATGCTGGTGTGATGACGGCGGCGTGAAAACAACCCTTTTTAGGGTTTGAAAGCCAAAGAGAAAACGAAGAATAAATAGGGATTTAGGTTTTGTTATGATATTATAATCTTATTTTATCATCATTAAATTTTTTTTGGGTTATGAGAATCCAATTAAAAAAATCTATTAAGAGAGCCCATTAATATGCTCATTAAATTTTTTTAATTAAAATTGAAGATTAGGGTATGACCATAAAAATAAAAGGTTAAATTATAGAATAATTTTTTTTTAGCTCTTTTCGGTGTCTTTTTTATGACACAACACTAAAAAATTAAATTCTAAAATTTAACCCTAAATACTACACCATATATCCTAAAAAATACATCATATCCTAAATTTCTTAAACTTTAATTACAACCGCGAACATTAAACCCTAAACTTATTTTTTAGTGTAAGGGCATACATATGGGCACCGAAAAGAGACAGAGGATATCTATTATAAATTATGAGATGCCAACGTGTTTTTAAGGGTATAGGTTAATTTCCATTCCAACCATACCAGTTTTTATCTTTGTTATTTCAGTCCTTGAATTTTTCCTAATTTAAAGTGCACATTTTTTTTTCAATGTAGTCCTTTAATTTCAGTAATCTAAGTTCATAAGTGTTGGAAAACACTTTAAAAATCATTAAAAACAACTTTTTATGATTATAATTATAATTATTATGTTTTATAATATGTGTTGGAAAACACTCTAACTGAAAAACACTTTAATTTTTTATGACGACAATAGCATCCGTTATGTTCACAATCGCGAATACTGCAACACGACTAAAAATGCGACTACAACCGAGATTTAAATCTATGGTATTCACAGACCTAAATCTTGTGAAGTTGCTCAAACTGAATTCGCAATAAATCCTTAGCTTGAAAATAACAAAAAGGCATTTTCAATTATAAGAGCTAAAATACAATATATATATATATATATATATATATATATATATATATATATATATATATATATATATATATATATATATATATATATATATACCTACATAAAATCTTTGACTGGCCTCAGAATTACAAATTGATTAAACACCAAATCATAGTTTTAAAAAACGGTCTGCAATCTCAATTGTGGCATTTATATAGTAGTATTGTCGCCGTCTGAAATTAGTATCGTCGAAAATTGCCATGGGAATTAGATCCACACCATAACAGAGAATTGCGGTCGCGATTTAACGTGTAACGTCTGATTGCGACGATAATGGACCACTATTTCTATTATTATCCTATTAACGATCAACAGAGAAAAAAATACAGATATTTTTTCAGAAAAAAATAGATAATCTTCGAAAGACAATTTCTATTATCGGCGATCCAAGCATCGCTCACCAGATTCAATTGATTCTTCGGATGATGCTATGAAAGCGATGTGATGAAGTTGCAAAGATAAAAAAGAAAAGAAAAGAAATGAAATGAGGATTCTAGAAAGTAAAAAGAAGAAGTAGAATGACATTTTTTTAAATGGTAAAAGCTAATTTTATTATTAAAAAGATTATTTCATCAGGGTCTTGATTCAAGAAAAAAATACAAACACCAACGAGAATAAATTAACTAGGTCTTAAAATCGACACTACACTACCTAAAAAAACTAAAAAGGAAAGGAAAGAATTAAATGCATCTTGGAAACTGATACTAATTTCTCCACTACTTGAATATAATAATTAGTATTTATATTATATTGTACATTTATTACATTTAAATGGTAAAAGTTAATTTTATTATTAAATACATCTTGAAAACAAACACTAATTTCTCCACTACTTGAAGAAACAATAGTCAATGAAGAATAATGAATACAAAATAGCAGTTGCGAATGAGGTTTTAACCCTTACACTACACCATATTTGTTCTACAGCGGCACTTCTCGTGGCGTTTTTATAACAAACGCCACAAATCTTTCACCTATTCCGGCGTTTTAGTATCAAACGCCACAAAATAAAATCTTTAGTGGCGTTTTTAAATAAAACGCCGTTGTAGTAAAACATTTAGCGGCGTTTTTGTGGAAAACGCCCCAATAAGTCTAAAACTCGCGACGTTTATTACTAAAACCGCCGCAATTGATGTACTTTTCGTGGCGTTTTAAAAAAACGCAGGCAAAAATCATGTTATGGCAGCGTTTGGTAGCATAAACGCCACAATAGGAAAAAAATTTAAAACAAATATAATATGTCAATCTAGAAAGTTTCTCCCAATTCTATCGTGCAAAAGAATCCCTAACTTCTACTGCTCCCTCCTCGTCGTGCTACTTATCACCGTCGACCAACGAGCCGCACCACAAGCAAGCGCCGTTCGCCTCACCGTCGCACCACAGGCAAGTGTCGTTCGTCTCGCCGTCGAATCGCAGGAAGCGCCGAGCGCCTCGCTGTCGCACCAACGAAGCAAACACCGCCGTTCGGCTCGCCAACGCACCAGGAAGCAAGCCTCACGTGTTTTCCAGGTTTGTTTCTTAATCTTAATTTTACAATTTAAATTTCAGATTTAAGTTTACGAATCTTAATTTTACAATTGAAATTTCAGATTTAAGTTCCGCTCTTACACCATTTGTTGGGCGAAGGTGACGCTACCAAGCTGGAGATCCAGGTTAGTTCAGCGTTAAACTTTATTTTATAGAAATAAAAATGTAGAAAATTCCAGTAATCGAATTACTAGAAAAAAATGTTATAAAAACAAGCATGTATAGGCAGAAATTCTGTTTCAGTATTGATGCATGTAAACCAGCCTTTTCTGAGCCTTATAATCTGACGAAAATTGCAGATCAAGTTGGATAAAGAGAAGAAAATTCTTTCGCTTCGAGACAGAGGTATAGGAATGACAAAAGAAGATTTAATCAAGAACTTGGGAACAATTGCAAAATCTGGAACTTCTGGTAAGTAAATCTTAGATTCATTTCCTTCAAGTGATTTTATTATATTAATATTATTAACGTAAATGGAAAGGATTGTTTTTATTCTCTTTGCAGCATTTGTTGAGAAAGTGCAGAGCAGTGGAGACCTTAACCTGATTGGGCAGTTTGGAGTTGGGTTTTATTCCGTATATCTGGTAGCTGACTATGTTGAAGTCATGGCTCTGTCGTGTTACAGTTATCTAGATTTTAAGGTGTGATAATAAGGGCTAATTGCGGTATGCTGAATTGTGATGAACGTTCTGATAATGCTGATGCCCAAGAAAATTTTACACCAGTTTGGTCGTGATCTTGTCCTAGGTCAACAGCTATTAAATGCATATTATGTGTTGTTTTGGCCTCTTAAGCAGGGTTTCTAACTCACTGTCTTGTCTCCTTATTGTGGTAATTGCTTGGTCAGTTAAAGCAGGGTTTCAAACACCAGTAACAGACCACCCGACACAAAGGATGTTGACTTGTCGGATAACGTAGATAAAGCTTGTCTAAGTGTTTCTAAATCAGTGCCGCTGCCAGGGGAGAGCGTGGTCTGCATGGCAGAGGATCAAGTTAACATTGAACCGGATGGTGACGGTGAATGGAGTGATATTCAGGCAACGGAGGCAAGAATAGCTGATGTAAGGGAGATAGCCCCGGAGACAGAGGGAAGCAACCATGATATTTCTGTTGATATGCATTATTATTTCCTCTGCCATGATATTTCTCAGGTAAAGCCAAAAGTATAGTTTTATGCAAGAATACAAAATTATTCAATTATCAGTAGGGTCTCTATCTTGTTCATCCATGCCAGAAACGGTTAATGTCGGATTGTCTAATTTTCAGGTTGGCAAAGACTTCAACCAGCTCGTCCTCTATCTACGATATTTACAGGTAAGTAAATCTGATTGCCGAAACTACACGAGACGACGTTGCTGCCAGTGTAGACAATCCAGCATATCTTTTTTGTAAGTTCTGTTAATTTACGAATGAATAGCTTTCCGTGATGTGAAGTGTGAACGTGCAATGAGAAAAGGATCGTTACTTGAAAAGTTATCTGGCTATCTTTTCTTTGTTGGTTATGATATATGATAGTTTATCTTTTCATTTAGTGATGCTGGTTCATTTATCTCATGGAAAATAGGTTTCGGCCGCCCATTCTTATCGATGTTAGCAAGATTTTTGTACATTTAAGATACGGAAAACATACGTCAATTCAATTAGCCTATCCTCCCCTTTGTGCTCTTTTCAAGTATAATCAGATTTTTCGCTTTTCCTATTAGTTAGGTAACTTTTGCTTTATGTCATCAAAAAATTTGACTTTCAACCTTAACATAACATATTCTTTTATATAGGCTTAAAGCAGACTGTCAATTCGCCTAAGGCAGATGTAAAGTCAGTTGCTGGGTCATTCCATTTCAAAGGTGGTGAACGAGCTGAAAGAAGAAAAGAGGCAAGCGAGCATGTTGTCATTATGAAATTTTTTTCTTTAGTTTAAGGATGGACTATAATGTGCTTATTCTTTTTTTATTTCTTTAGTTTATGGACCACATTCAAGAGATCGCATTTTTCTCTTTTAGTTTAAGGATAGACCTTAATGTAATCATTTTAAATTATTATATAATATGTATGCTTTATTTGAATTTTTTTTTGAAACATGGTGTTATTCGCGGCGTTTGTAAAAAAAAACGCCACTATAGAACATGTTCTCGCGGCGTTTGAGTTTACAAACGCCGTTACAGAACTTGACTTTTTGTGGCGTTTGCAAAATAAAACGCCACTAAAGAACACTTATTCGCGGCGTTTGTATTTAAAAACGCCACTATAGAACATGTTCTAGCGGCGTTTGTGTTTACAAACGCCGCTATAGAACTTGTCTTTTTGCGGCGTTTGCAAAAACAAACGCCACTAAAGGACACTTATTCGCGGCGTTTGTAAATACAAACGCCACTATAGATCTTGACCTTTTGCGGCGTTTTTACCAAAAAAACGCCGCGAACTATTGCGGCGCTGCTTTAAGCGGCATTTCTTGTGGCGCTTCTTTAAGCGCCGGGAAAGTTTTTAGCGGCGCTAAAAAACGCCGCTGTAGGGTTAAAAAAACGCCGCGAAAGAACTGTTTTGTTGTAGTGTTACGACAACGTTTTCATATAACTCTAAAATTACATTATTTTGTTTTTGTTGAACTAATGAGAAGTGGTTGACAAAGATAGGAAACACAAAACTAGGGTATAAAGTATTTTTATTTTAATAAACTAATTATATAGATTTAAAATATTATTTGATTTAAAGTATTTTTAGGGTAAACTACATAAATGGTCACCGAATTTTTATGGTAGATTCATTTTGGTCGCCGTACTTTTAAAATATTCGATAAGGTCACCCAACTTTTAGTTCGCATTCGATAAGGTCACCCAACTTTTAGTTTGCATTCGATACGGTCCCTCTCGTTAACTCCCGTTAAATTTCACGTTAGTTTTGTGTTTTTCCTTGATAAAAATGGGTAAACTACTTCAATCATCACCCAACTTTCTTCTCACTCCTATTTTGGTCACTAGAGTTTAACAATTTAATAAATTAACTTTTAAATTGTTCATATTTTGGTCACTCTCAAATGACATGGTTATACAAATAAAAAATCGATTAATTTTTTAAAAAGGCTTAATACAAAAATAGGTGCCCAAAGTATGCCTTTTATGAGCTTTAGGTGCCTAAAGTATTTTTTTTTGTAAAAATAGGTGTCCAAAGTTTCAAAAGTTAGAATTTTAGGTGCCTACCATTAATGGGTGTTAAAAAAGTGTTAACCAATCAACGCTTGACATATGACACTAATTTATTTTTACTATTTTTTAAAGAAAAACACCTAAGATTTTAAATTTTCAGAAAATCTCAAAATTTTGAAACTTTTACAAATCAACCCCCAAATCCCTAAAAATTCCCAAACTCAAACCACCAAATCGCCACTACTTCCGACGTCAGTTGCCTCGCCTGAGCACGCCTATGTAGTTTCCGGACCAAGAGGCCATTTCCCCTAACACGGCATCACCGGTAACGGCGAACGTCGTGCCAGAACGTCGATTTTGCTTTCGGCATTCGACGTTCGTCTAAACATCATTCGCCATTTTCGGCGACACCGTGTTGGGGGGAATGCCCGCATTGGTCCGGCAACCACATGGGTGTGCTCAGGTATGGCGACCAACGGTGGAAGGGGCGACAATTTGGGAATTTGAGTTTGGGTAATTTTAGGGATTTAGGGGTTGATTTATAAAAGTTTCAAAATTTTGGGATTTTCTGAAAATCTGATTTTTTTTTGTTTTTAATTTTGAAAAAAAATAAATTAAATATGCCATGTGTCAAGCATTAATCGTATCACTATCCTACCCGTACCTTGTAATTTTAAAAATTATTGTTTCTCGTCCTCGTATTCGTCCTTGTACCCGTATTCGTATTCGTGTAACATAGAATAAAACTATCAAGTTTCATACTGAGATGGTGGTGAAGATTGAAACAAATATCGGACATGAACTATATTTTGAGAACTATTTGGGCCTCAATAGGCTTGAAAAGTTTGGGCTAAAGAAACACATGTACTATCCATTCTTTTCGGTTAGCCAACTCTATTAACACTATCGTCAGAATTGAAAAGAAAAAAAAATTAAAAAGAAAAAGAAAACAACTTTTGGTATCCATCCGGATTTGAACCTTGCTTTAAAAGCCACCATTGAAGCTGTAACCAGCGACCACTACCCAAATTGACTAATTTGAAACATTATTAGAATATATATTAAAACATGTCACGTATCACATTCTAATTAGCTAACGTTTTTTAACGGTTAGATACTTAAAATGACGGAAATGAAACTTTAGGCATATATTTAGAACGAAAAATAGGTTAAGCACCCAAAGTGAACCATGTGTATAGTTTGAGCACCTATTTGGTTATTAAACCTTTATTTTAAATAAAACTTTAAGTTAATTATATTATTTTTCTAAAAAAATTATATTAATTATAATTAAAATTATTAACTAATTAAAATACATTTGTTTTATAAAAAAATATTTATATTTTGAGTTTTTTTTGAATAATTATATTTTTGAGTTAAAAGAACCATTCGTAGTTGTTTATGATACTACTCCAGGAAAGTTTATTTCATTCTACACCATTTATATGTATGTACCTCTTAATATAATAAAGACGACTCATATTTGTGAGACTTGGTACGAAACCGTTAAACTCTTTTAAGTCTTTAACTCTATAATCAAAGTGAACAATACTTGACCATTTTGTCACGGATCGCCAGTTCCAGTCACATGCACGTATGATTGCCTAAGAGGTTCTAACAGAGATTTTGGGCTTAAAGAGACCACCAGACTTAGCTCGATTTGTGGAGGATTCTAGAAGACAACCACTTTAACCTATGTACACTTTTCATGTAAATATAAGATTTGTTTCCTTAGATAGAAGATATATTCTAAGAAATATTTCATTGTGGTTGGTGGGCTTCAATCATTGTAATCGATGTAAATTATTAGAGACCGTCGGATGTAGGGGAACTCAATTATAAATAGAGGCATTCCTTACTTTATTTGTATCTTTCATCTTCTGAGTAATTAAGGCATTTTCTCTAAAATTTTCTGTATTTTTCTTGAGTTGTCTTCTATATAGTTTGCTTGCGCTTATAACGATTCAACGTGACGCGGCCGATAAATTATAGGTATCTTTAGTTTTGATTTTAATGGAATTTGATGATAAAAGAGTAACTAAAGAAGATATGGAAAGGGCATTAGAGGAGCAGTATGGTGGGGAAGAGGTACCTCTTGTTGAACAGTTTTTTAAAGAACTTTTCTTATTCAGCCTTTCAGCTTTAAATTATAGGTATCTTTAGTTTTGATTTAATGGAATTTCCTTATGATGTGACAGGTACCACAGATAAATCCAGGATTCAGTAATTCTAACAAATATTCAAATGCATACATGCTGGTGTATATACGAGAAAGTGACAAGGACAAGATAATATGTAATGTGGATGAGAAGGATATTGCAGAACATCTTACGGTAAGATGCTCCCTGATATTGCAGAGCATGAAACAGCTCCCTGATGGATCTGCTCATATGGAAGCGAAATTATTTCATTTTATTGACTATTTTTTTTGTTCTTGTAGGTTTTTGTCTTAGTACCAAGAAAGGAGATTGAATTTTTTTAGATAATTTCAGAGATGCAATTGATGAATGTCAACATGCTGTAAGAAAGCGCCACAACAACATTTTTTTGAAAAAAACCAGCCTCGACAGTTTATGTCGGTGGGTCAACAACACTGATGCAAAAGCCGTTGAATATATATTTCATCGGATAGTTGAAGTATGAGCATTCATAGATGAAGCAGACCTCTTTACATCAAATTCCGTTGTTCCTAAATCAATTTATTTTTGGGAAGATTTAAATGCCGGGTAAATTTATCATAACTTTTAAATTTTGTATTAACTGTCAAAAAGACTAAAAACTGAGTATTTTTTTCTTCTAATTTTAGGCGTTTCTGCCTTTCTTTTGATGGTTCTATCATCAAACGTACTGCCTACGGAGGATGCGTCTTGCAGAACTGTAAAGGCCATATTCTTCACTTCCAACATTTCAATTTAGGCGAAAGTCTAGATGGCCGGTCGATAAAGAACAATGTCTCTTTCCTCGCTGAGATCTTCAGCGCGTTTAGTTCTATAGATTGGGTGTTGTACTATTTTGAGAAACATGAATCGTCTCCCTCAATACTGATCAGGATGGACATCAATTATGTCTTTAATATCTTCAATACGGGAGAATTTGGAAAGAAGTATGAGACTCTCTTGCAAAAGTTCAAGTAAGTAATATTAAAATATTTTATTAAAATGCCAGAAATTTTAATTATTATTTTTAATTTTAAATGTTGCAGAGAATGTTCGACGAAAATACGAAACGACTTCAAAGATTGTACCTTTATGTGGATGCCGAGAAAGTTCAAAATCATGGCTGATTTCCTGGCGCATCCAAAAAGGGTAGTACATAAAGATTCTATTGAAGGCATTAGATTTGCGTTGGTAAAGAAGTGTAGTCAAGTGAAAAGTATTGTGGGGTTCCAGCTTCCGGATGGATTTTATGGTTTTAAGAAATTTTGATATTTTTGATAGAACTCTTATTTTTCTTTGATATATTAGCAGAGGAATAGATTTGTTAGTTTTATCTCGAATCATTAATAACTTTTTATGGTTCTGTTTGTTGAATACTACTATATTTTCGTTGCTTGTCTGGTCGTCTTCTTTTGTGGATACACAATAACTTGTTTGTGAAGCTACTTCTTCACCAAAGTTGCATTAATCTCACTCAAGCTCTCTCTCTCGGTCTGTAAGCTCTCTCTCCCGGTCAGTAGAGTTCTAACCTTATCCCCGGCCAGTAAGCTTTCTCTCCCGGTCATCCGTTTCCCTCTTCGTTGAACCTTTACCCTAGCTGCTCTCAAGGTTAGGGTTTGGTCTAGTTGGTGTGGACTTCTTTGGCAGGGTGGTGGCTAGGAGCCACTGCTAAGCTGGGTTTTGGTTTTTCTTGTTTCTTCTCCTCCTTTCCCTCATCCTTTACGAAACTGGAATTTTGTAGTGCATGGTTTTCTCGCATCCTCGACAATCTTTTATAGGTTACCTTTTCTCTCCTGTCATATTGTTTTGCTTGGCCAGTGCATTTACTCCTAATGAAGCATAGTCAAGGTCTCAGTCTGGGAGTTGTGGACTGTAATTTCCCCACCAACCTCTATGACTCAAAGCTGCCAAATCAGGACTTCCTTGATGAAGTGGAACTCAACGAAGACAACGACGTCAACTTTTCCCTGAAGAACCTGACGTTACTGGGCAAATTGTTGTCTCCGAACTCAATCAAGCTCTTGGCTATCACAGCAATTCTGAGGAAGGCTTGGAAATGTGACTCTTTTGAATGTCACGACCTTGGAAAAAAATTCTTTCTCTTCCTTTTCAAATCGACAGAAGATCGGCATAGGGTTTTAGGGTGCAAACCGTGGTCGGTGCAGGATTCCTTATTGGTTTTAAAGGAATGGCAGCCAGATAAAGCTTTGGAAGAAGTCGACTTCTCCATGGAAGAGTTCTGGGTTCAAATCCACCACCTTCCAATCGGCCTGATCACTCCAGTGAATATTCGAAGGATTGGTAAGTTGTTTCCTTTCTTCTTCGGCTCGACGTTAGATGATGAGAGCAAGGCTGTTTGGCATGGTCCTATAAGCATTCGAGTGGTCATTCGTGTTGAGGATCCCCTTAAAACGGGGTTCGTCTTAAACCGCAAAAAGGACAAGCCACTGGAGATAGGGTTCAAGTATGAAGGCCTGCCGAAGTTCTGTTTCCGCTGCGGACGTTTAGGACACGTTGAGAGGGACTGCAACTCCAATCTGGTTATGGTTAAGCTAGCCGGAAGGTACGGCCCTTGGCTGCGAGTCCCGATCGGAGCAAAACATAAGCTCTCAAACACCAGAACTTCCAACCTCGTCGGAGAAAATCTTAGTGCATTACAAGACAAAACTGTAAGTGAGAAAGGAAAATATAAATGGCACACTCCCCAACCAAAATCTACTACAGATATGCAGGACAAAGTGCTGTCATCGAAGGTTGCTAAGAACGTCCACTCAACACAAAGCAAAGTCATCTTGGGATTTCCTTTTTCGGGTATGGAAGGAAGCAGCGGGCAAGAACCTCGTACAGGGCTTAACATGGAGGTAGGGTCTGCACAAGGAAAATTGCAGAACCCTATGTTTGATGTGAAAGGGCCCAAGACTTACTCAAACGGAGAGCTAGCAGTTTGTACCTCTGCTGATATCCAAGCTTCGGGGTCAAAATCTTTCCCTTCTCCTGATAATGCTGCTGACAATCCCTCAAGATCTTGGGGGCAATCTGCTTGTTTTTGGGCTCGACAAAATGGAGGTAACAACAAATAGAAAAAGGAAACGAGAGGAAGATGAGATGGTTCTCTTTGGTCCAGCTAAGATGAGAGAATTATTGGATCAGGTTTCAAAGGCCATTGTTCAAATCATCCCAAATAACTGGGCCATCTCAGAAAGGAACCCGGCTGCAAGTGACGCTTTTCTTACCGCAACGCTATTTCCGTCCTCAGTGTTTAATTGCTCATCTATAATTTATGGCATCGAACGAAAGAAAAGTGGAAGAACTTTCGAAACGCGTCGACTTACCCTGATAAAGAAGGCGGCGAGGCGCAAATATACTATGGAATGTACACGCATCATGATCGATGAAGCAGGCTTAATCGAACTTGGTATTGATCCTTTCAGAAAAAACATAACTAGGGTCCCTTCTATGTGCATCGATGATGAATTTTCACTCAATGAGAAAATACATATAAGTGATGGCGAGGATGTTATCTCTAGGGAGAGGCTCGATGAACACCTTGCCTTCTTTCAACCGGGTGATTTTGGTTGCTGCCTTGATAAGGACCAACGCGCATGCGTCGGAAGCCTGCCTCTAGATAGAGCTCTCAGGCACTGTCATCATCGAAAACTCAGGAAGGTGTCGAAGAGGTTCATTTTTAGCCTAGCCCAGCAGCAGTCAAGCTCGCTCGCTTTGGATAATAGTCAACATGGTCCTATCCATGGTTCTGTAGTTAAGAATTATTCAATTCCTGCGTTTATGTTGCTTAGGTTTTTTTCGAATTTTACAGGCGTTCTTGTTAGCCCTGGAATGTGTTCGTTTCTACGTCTGGTTTGTGGTTTGTCCCTGTACTGTCCAGTGTTGTGGACTGTTTGCCCATGCACGTCTTGCATGTCCTGTCCATGTTGTTTGCATGGTTCTCGTGTGTTTGGGCCCCACGGACCCCGTCAGCTCTTGAACAAAAAAAAGTAAACACTACTTTATTGTTTGAATGCCTCTCGTTTGTCTCCAAAGAGAGCATGTGAATTGAATTCTGATAAGCAGATTTACATTGTATTTGGGGCTCACGATCCTTTAGAACCTCTGAGAATATGCAACTGCTTTCACTATTTTTAAAGATATTCTTGGAAGAAGTGTTTTGGATGATCCAAAACCCTTTTACTTTTGTAGAAAGGCTTTGACGAAAAATAGTTTTCCGTTCTACTTTGATTAATATTCAAAATTCTAGCTCTCATGAGTCTACAATGGTTCATTACCTCAATATGTTGCTTCATTTTACTTGTAAGAAATTCCAAGATCTTTTATTATTTTCTTGCAAGTTTCAATTCTTAGTTATGGCTCCAAAGTACAAGATGGTTTGGACTGTTGAGACATGTATGGTTTGAGTTGAAGGTTCTTTGAGGCAGCTACTTTGACTATATGAAGAGTATATGAACAAAGTGAATTTTGGTCAAGGATTTGACATATTTTGATGTTTGTATGGTTGTAATAAAATATATGACTGTAGAGTTGAATAGAGAATTGTGATTTATGAAGGCAAGCCTAGCCTCAACTGCTGAATGACTCGATTTGCTTTTGCTTCTATGAGATTACTTGGTTTATTCTGAGGTCATGCCTTGACTTGTTGTATAAAATCCTAGAGTGCCCTTGTCAAATTTTATTATGAGGCTTCCAACCCAAATACCTTCGTATAGGCGGAGAGGCCCCTTTATTTACGGACTGGTGATAAGCTCACTTTTAATTGTTATGGTATTTGTCCTTCCATCACTTTCCCCCTCACATCTAGGGCCTATAAATTATCACAAGGCATGTACTTTTTGTATACGTGGGTTTATTGTAGCACCAGTTCAATAAGCTTATGTATCATTCCCTTAGTGCATTATGATTCATGAAGGTTTAAAATATGTTAATATTTCAGATTTAATTGCCATGTCAGCAGCTAAGTTTTTGGCTTATCGTTGCTAATCAGAATTTTACTTTCTCTTCCTCCGATGAATTAAAATGTATTTGGGTGTAATGTTATCATGAGAAGTTTTAAAAAATAAAACACTTGATATTGGTTTTATACAATATCTCTAAGTTTTTAGCTTATCCTTGCTTCCATACTTCTACACATTATTCAGAGAAGCAAATGTTAGCGGTGTTCCTGTTGTACGTCCATTATGGATGGAGTTCCCATCCGACGAAGCAGCTTTCAGCAATGATGAAGCTTTCATGGTTGGGAACAGTCTTTTGGTACAAGGGATCTATGAGACGGTACTACTCTTAACCGGATCTTCTCTCTTTTCCGTTTCTTATTTTCTTTGTTGCTTTTATCATCTTCATAGCCTATGATAATTACATTTTCTTTTATATAGAGGGCTAAACATGCATCGGTGTATTGCCCGGGAAGGAATCGTTGTATGACCTTAGAACATGAACTACATACAAGGGAGGAAAGACCCATAAGCTTGAAGTTTCAGAAGAGAGCATTTCCGCTTTCCAAAGAGCCGGCACTATTGTACCAAGAAAAGACCGGCTCCGTAGAAGCTCCACACAGATGATGCATGATCCTTTTACACTGGTATGTGATCGATACCGATTTGCTCTTTTAGTCTTCTCATAAATATTATCCACTAGGTGTAAAATACTGCTAGAAACATATCTAATCAAGCACATAAACACCCCCTTCTTGAGAGGTGCGAGCTTCTGATATCCCTGTGTCTGTTTAGGTGATCGCTCTGAACAGTTCCCAAGAAGCTGAAGGCGAACTCTATCTTGATGATGGAAAAAGCTTCGACTTCAAACATGGGGCATACATTCATCGCCGCTTTGTGTTCTCAAATGGACATCTAACATCCTCGAATATGACATTGTCTCCCCTTGACAACTCTAAATTTTCTTTCGACTGCATCATTGAGCGGATCATTATTCTTGGATATACCCCTGGGGCCAAAACTGCTCTTATCGAACCAGGAAACCAGAAGGCTGAAATCGAACTCGGTCTACTCCATTTCGGGGGACAACATGGTTGTGCCGCGTTAACCATCCGGAAGCCTGGTGTGAGGGTTGCTGAAGATTGGAAGATAAAAATTTTGTAGGGTATTCATTTAGTTTGATGAATATGTAATGTTAAGCTCTCCTTGTAGTTGTGATTCTTGAGTTTTTAGCTTATGGCGAAGAAAACTAAGAAGCTAGTGACATTTCCTACGTGCAATTTATGGTAAGGCTGATTTTCCTTGCCTCTAAGCTTTGATAAATTTTACAATCATCATGATAGAAATTTTCCGTCCCAATATATTTTTAATTATATATATTAAGAAAATTCTACAACGTACGACGAACACTACTGAACACCACTAATGTTGAACACTACTGAACACCATTAAATTAATTAATAAAGATTTAAAATTTCAAGGACCCATCATACAATTAATAATTATTTTTAAAAATTCAACGAAATTATTTTTTATATCTATTAAAATTTTAATTTTTAATAAGGGTAAACTATATATTTAGTACCTCACGTATTTCCGTATTTCTATTGAACCCTCATTATTTAAATATTATTTCAATTTGACCCTATTCTTTATAAAAATTAATTTAACCCTTAACCCTCAACCTAAAACCCTAGACTATTAAACCTTAAACCCTTAAACTCTAGAACCTATACCCTAAACCATATACCATTAAAAATAATTTCATCATCATCGATTCAATACAATTCAATGAATTGTTGAATTCTCCTAAAAAATTCAATTAAATTTTTTTTATATATATCAAAATTAATTAAACTCGAATCTTCTAGAATTAACACTATCATCTTATTTGAGATGAAGAGACCGTCACAATTTATCATAATTATGAATTAATGTGTATCATCTTATTTAGTTCAATGCCCTCTCTCTCTCTATATATGAAATGAAACAATGAACAAAACATTGACTATAGCCAAGGAAAACGCTGATGAACTGGGAAACAAACAGTGAGGGCATTGAACTCAATCTTCCAACAATGGGATCTACAAGCTCTGGATACATGGAACATCGATGTGTTTGAGAATTTTTCCAATAACCCTACCATCAGATGTGACTGTTCTTTCAACGATGGAACTGTTTGCCACATTTCTCGACTGTATGCATCTTTGCTCTCTCAACCCTCTTTGCAATATTTACAAGCCAATACTATTTACTACCATTATTCATTATGTTAATGCCCTTTGCGGGGAGTAATTTTGTCCGACAATTAGCCGATAGCTGATACCCTATTCTTTATAAATTCATGTTTTTTTTCTGTATCATTACAATTAACGTGTTAATTCATAATTATGATTAATTGTGATGGTCTCTTCATCTCAAATAAGATGATAATGTTAATTTTAGGAGATTCAAGTTTAATTAATTTTGATATATATATATATATATATATATATATATAATAATAATAATAATAATAATTTAATTGAATTTTTTAGGAGATTTCAACAATTCATTGAATTGAATCGATGATGGTGAAATTATTTTTAATGGTATATGGTTTAGGGTATAGATTTAAGAGTTTAAGGGTTTAAGGTTTAATATTTTAGGGTTTTAGGTTGAGGGTTAAGGGTTAAATTATTTTTTATAAAGAATAAGGTCAAATTGAAATAATATTTAAATAATGAAGGTTCAATAGAAATACGGAAATACGTGAGATACTAAATATATAGTTTACCCTTATTAAAAAAATAAAATTTTGATATATATAAAAAATAATTTCATTGAATTTTTAAAAATAATTATAAATTGTATGATGGGTCCTTTAAATTTTAAATCTTTATTAATTAATTTAATGGTGTTCAACGGTGTTCAACGGTGTTCAGTATTAGTGGTGTTCAGCGGTGTTCGTCGCACATGGTAGACTCTTCCTATATATTATCATATTTATGAAAATACCAATATGTTTTTAATTATATATATTATCATATTTATGAAAATATCACTATATATAAATACTTTTAGGGGTTTTAAGCTATTTTTTGGGTATGTGCTTATCGTAAATTTTTGTTAGATGTTATTTAAGTTTTAATATATATATATATATATATATATAATTTTGACAGTCAATGGTTCAAGTTTATTCTTTTAGATATTTATTTCTCATGTGGGTAATTTAATTAGTTTTATTTTATTTTTTATACAAGTTTAAAATTCCTTGAAACTAATATTTTGTACTGTGATGGTAGCTTTGTCGGATCTAACCTTTATCGTTGACAAAATTTAAAATTTTTAAATCAAGTTGAGTCATAATCAGGTTTAGGAGTTAATGCATCGGGTCAGAATAGGACAAATAAATTAATATTTAAATCGAAGTTAGAGCGGCAGCAAAACAGACAAAGGGGTGATGAAAATCATCTCTTGAAAAAGACCCAACATCCCAATCGGGCTACATACCTCCGACCTCTCTCCATCCAGCACCCTGCACCACTTTTATATGCCAATAATTTTCTACTTGACTCTCGTTAAAAATAGAATAAATTATCAAAAACTGTCACAACTATTTCCTCACAAGCCAATGATTAAAAATAGGATAAACTATATAAATGGTCTCCGAATATGCTCTAATTATCTTTTGTGTTCTCTGACTATCAAAAGTTACAAATTGATCCCCTAATTTAAATAAAGTAACAAACTGGTCCAATACTGTTAAAATTTTAACGGAAAATAACGTGACAGTTAATCAAATTGGTATACTAAGAATTTAACTCTTAACTTTTTAATTTTGTTACAATTTAGTCACAATCTTCATCATCCTTATTCTTCCTCCACCATTATTACCACTACTGTCACAAGTCACAACATGTAATCTTAACCTCCAATCTCCATTGTCAACAATTATGGAAAATCAACCCATGTTTTTTTATTTGCAAAGGAACTAAAAAAAAGTTCTTTACTCTTCAAATAGACACATTGAAAGATAAGAAAATCAATCGACAGACCATTTGCAGCTAAACAAATCTGACATTAAAGGGGAAAGAGCTAAAAAGGATTGAAAAACGAAGGGGTAATTGGTAGAGAGATCCCCTAAAATAAATCAAAACAATAAAAACATCTATGGAGGTTCGCTGAAACAATGGTCTTGACCAGCAAAAAAGAGAACTTCCAGTGGAGCTTTTTCTATACAAAATTGATATTCAAGCTTCGCAAAACCATGGATGCCAGTGCATGCACTGACTTGATTCCCTGACGACCGATGAAACTGAAGGTGCAAAAACTTATGGAGCTCGTCATAATCTTTACATCGTTGGTAAGAGGGCTAGTCTTCGAAAAAATCAATTTTGGTGATTGAATTTTAAAATTACTGTTCTTAAATCATTTTCAACGATTACATAAACAAAACCTAAGTCTTTTGTGAAGATGATGCCTTGAATAATCGTCATGGCTTCAGCATAAAACACCAAAGGAACCTGGTAATGAATTTTATAATAGGCGCCCATAATTTAACCATCTTCATCTCGCAAGAGAGAAACCAACATCGACATTTGCGTAGAGGAGGAGACTAAAATAACAAAATTTAAAAAGGCTTCTGTTCTTTGTTTTGCAAGTAAAAAAATAAGGGTTTATTTTTACATTTTTTTATCATATTTTCTTGATACTTTGAAATTTTAAAATCATTTTTAAAATTTAATTTCTTGACTCCTATATTTTAAAATGGCCATAGGTTCTCCAAGACTCCATTGTTGCAGAAATCAAAGCTTGGGGCCTTTTTCAATTTTGATTTACCCCTTTTAAAGAAATTCTTAAAAAAAAATATTGAACAAATGTATTTTTTGGTTAATATTAGAATAGTGATCTACAGATAACAATAACCCATTATTATTGATGATGGAGATTGGAGGCTAGGGTTACATGTTGTGACAGTAGTGGTAGTAATGATAGAGTACGAATAAGGATGCTGAAGATTGTGACGGTAGTATGATAATGAAGATGATAACTAAACTGTAACAAAATTAAAAAGTTGAGAGTTAAATTCTTAATATACCAATTTGATTAACTGCCACGTCACCAGCCGTTAGTTTTTTTAACGGCGTTGGACCAATTTGTTATTTTTTTAAGTCAAATGACCAGTTTGTAACTTTTGATAGTCGAAGGATGCAAAAGATAATTGAAGCATAGTCGGAGGACTATTTATGTAGTTTACCCTTAAAAATAAAATAAAACAATATTTATATTAGGGATCAAAATTTTTAAATAAAAAATAATACAATGACTCAATTTCACAAAAATAAAGTATAAACGTTATATTTTGAACTTCGAAGTTGCATATGAACCCATAGCGTATTTAAACCAACTTAGGATCAATAATTTAAAAAAACAGCTCAAATTGAATTATATCAAATTAAATTGAGATTTACTAATTGATCTAGTGGTTAAAGATGTTCATATTGTATGAGTTTGAATTTTGAAATGTAAATATAATATCTCTTTTTTAGTAAAAAAATACATCAAATTAAATTAAAAAAAAACTTACCACAAAAAGTTTGATTGAAAATATTTAATCTAAAGTCTAACTTAATTCACGGGAAGACATTCAAACAAATCTAATTATAATAACTTTGTGAAATATCAAATTATCATCATGATCAAATGTCATAGCCACTGTTAACACAAAATAGACATTATTTTTTGTTTTTTTTTAATTTAGAGAGAAAATATAGATTTTATTCTTAAAAAATGAAAAAGTGATGATTTAGGATGATAATCTATTAATTAAAATAAATAAAAATATGAATTTTATTTCGATGCAATAGACGTAGAACCTCGTTTACTTTCATATGGAGTATAACAATTACCAAATAAAGTATAGTTAGATAATCAGAGACGAATTATTAGGGATTATTTATTGGAAGTCTAATGATAATTTTAGTCTCTATTATTTTGAATATTTATGATTAAATATTGTTTTTATTAAAATTTAATTTCAATACTTATTGGATCTCTATTAGTTTTAAAATTAAACGAGTTTTGTCTCTTTTACTAGTCCTAATTAACGTAGATAATTAATTTTATTGAATTATATTAAATTTGCAAAATTATCTATGGAGATAGAGGTTGGAACTTATTGGGAGCCCACCTTTGAATTTTTCAACATTAATATTTTTTAACGGTTAAAGGTGATTATAATATAATATTTGTTTATAAATATTTTATTTCTTTTAATAGTGCGCACGTCAAAATTCAAATTTATAATATTATTTAACTGGTATTCAATAAAGTATTGACTAATTTAAATTATTTTCATTCACAACATTAAATTTGAACCATTAACCTTACTTGAATGATGTAATATATCTTCCTACTAAACCAATTTATTGGTATTAGAACTAAAATTTCACCTAACCTGACATTAACAATAATTGTGACAAGGAAAACTCCAGACCCCAGAGATTCAATTTGGTCAATGGTTGAATAGACTTGTAGCTTTTAACAGTAACATTTTATAGTGCTTTCATTAACTCGTCTGTATAAAAATAAATTTCAATATATAACACAATTATAATATAAAATTTATATAAAAAAAGACTGAAATTTTCATTGAATCATAAATCTTCTGGCATGAATGCAGAAAACAAAGTACATAGATTTGCAATTTGCAAAACCCTCACTGCTTCACTCATATCCAACATGAGTTTAGTGGCTCCTAGTCCTACAACGGTTCCTGGCTCGGCTGAGACATTTAGGGTTTGGTTTGGCTTGTTTTATCCGAGCCTTATCCCAAATGTCCAATTGGGATCGAACAGACCCACAACCTAAAACGAACCAAACCAAAACCCTAAATGTGTCAGCCGCCGCCTGTCTTCTCCAATAGCAGCGACTCTTCGGCTACCATGATCATTGCCACGCGAGCTGGTCACCAGACTCTTCACAAGCCAACAAATTTGGCCTCCACGACGTCGTTTCTTATGTAAAACAAAATTGAAAAAAAGAAAAAGAAATACGCAGTCAATCAAAAAGGAGGAAGAACATATATAAATCAGGCCAAACAAGCATTCGAAAGGGGGATGGTTCGGCAAGAAAAAGCAGAGAGCAACAACGAAAAGAAACCAAAAGAGAGAGAAGAGGGAATTCAAGGTTCTGAAGGGTTCCAAAAAACGTCCCGCGACCGCTATTTAGCGGTAACGCCGCCGACCGAAACCGCTATCGGCGAAAACAACGGTGGGACGCGGAATCACACTAGTAGCGGTGGATTGCGGTCGCAATTTAACGGGTAGCGGTAAAAAACGGTAGTAACGAGCCGCTATCCCTGTTTTCTCCCGTTACCGTAAAATCTAAAAAAATCTATGGGCGGGCGATAAGGGTGAGCGTGAGAGTGTAAAGGGAGGCGAGCTGATGAGACTTACAGGGAGAGGATTGGTCGACGTTGAGGAGAGGGGAATGACGGCGTGCAGACGAGAAGAGGTGAAATCGCGCGGCTCTAGATGCTGGTGTGATGACGGCGGCGTGAAAACAACCCTTTTAGGGTTTGAAAGCCAAAGAGAAAACGAAGAATAAATAGGGATTTAGGTTTTGTTATGATATTATAATCTTATTTTATCATCATTAAAAATTTATTGGGTTATGAGAATCTAATTAGAAGTATTAAGAGAGCCCATTAATATGATATAAAAAGAGCTCATTAAAATTTTTTAATTAAAATTAAAGATTAGGGTTTGACCCATAAATAAAAGGTTAAATTATAGAATAAAAATCTTTTAGCTCTCTTCGGTGTTTTTTTTATGCCACAACACTAAAAAATTAAATTTTAAAATTTAACCTTAAATACTACACCATATATCTTAAAAAATACATCATACCCTAAATTCCCTAAACTTTAATCACAATCGCGAACATTAAACCCTAAACCTATTTTTTAGTGTAAAGGCATACATAGTGGCACCGAAAAGGGGCAGATGATTTCTATTCTAAATTATGAGATGCCAGCATATTTTTAAGGGTATAGGTTAATTTTGATTCCAGCCATACCACTTTTTATCTTTGTTATTTCAGTCCTTAAATTTTTTCTAATTTAGAGTGCACATTTTCTTCTAATGTAGTCCTTTAATTTCAGTAATCTAAGTTCATAAGTGTTGGAAAACACTTTAAAAATCATTAAAAATAACTTTTTATGATTATAATTATAATTATTATGTTTTATAATATGTGTTGGAAAACACTCTAACTTTTTATGACCGCAATAGTCTCCGTTATGTTCACAATGGCGAATACCGCATCTCGGCCAAAAACGTGACTACAACCGAGATTTAAATCCATGGTCTTCACAGATCTAAATCTTGTGAAGTTGCTCAAACTGAATTCGCAATAAATCCTTAGCTTGAAAATAGCAAAAAGACATTTTCAATTATAAGAGCTAAAATACAATATATATATATATATATATATATATATATATATATATATATATATATATATATATATATTTATATATATACCTACATAAAATTTTTGACTGACCTCAGAATTACAAATTGATTAAACACCAAATCATAGTTTTAAAAAAACCATCCGCAATCTCGATTGTGGCAGTTATATAGCAGTATTGCCGCCGTCCGAAATTAATATCGCCGAAAATTGTCATGGGAATTAGATCCACACCAAAACAGAGAATTGCGGCCGCGATTTAACGTGTAACGTCTGATTGCGACGATAACGTACCACTATTCATGTTATTATCCTATTAACGATCAACAGAGAAAAAAATACAGATATTTTCTCAGGAAAAAATAGATAATCTTCAAAAGACGATTTCTATTATCGGCGACCCAAGCATCGCCCACCAGATTCAAGCAATCCTTCGGATGATGCTATGAAAGCGATGCGATGAAGTTGCAAAGATGAAAAAGAAAAAAAAAGAAAAAAAAAGGAGGATTCTAGAAAGTAAAAAGAAGAAGTAGAATGACATTTTTTTAAAATGGTAAAAACTAATTTTATTATTAAAAAGAATATTTCATCAAGGTCTTAATTCAAGAAAAAAAATATAAACACCAACGAAAATAAATTAACTAGGTCTTAAAACCGACACTACACTACCTAAAAAAATTAAAAAGGGAAGGAAAGAATTAAATGCATCTTGGAAACCGATACTAATTTCTCCACTACTTGAATATAATAGTTAATATTTATAATATATTGTACATTTATTACATTTAAATAGTAAAAATTAATTTTATTATTAAATACATCTTGGAAACGGACACTAATTTCTCTACTACTTGAAGAAACAATAGTCAATGAAGAATAATGAATAAGAAATAGCAGCTGCGAATGAGGTTTTGACCCTTATGACAATGTTTTCATATAACTCTAAAACTACATTGTTTTGTTTATGTTGAACTAATGGGAAGTGATTGACAAAAAAGGAAAATAGGAAACACAAAACTAGGGTATAAAGTATTTTTATTTTAATAAACTAATTTTATAGCTTTAAAATATTATTGATTTAAAGTATTTTTAGGGTAAACTACATAAATGGTCACCGGATTTTTATGATAGATTCATTTTGGTCACCGTACTTTTAAAATATTCGATAAGGTCACCCAACTTTTAGTTCGCATTCAATAAGGTCACCCAACTTTTAGTTTGCATTCGATACGGTCCCTCTCGTTAACTCCCTTTAAATTTCACGTTAGTTTTGTGTTTTTCCTTAATAAAAAATGCGTAAACTACATCAATCATCCACAACTTTCTTCTCACTCCTATTTTGGTCACTAGAGTTTAACAACTTATTAAATTAACTTTTAAATTGTTCATATTTTGGTCACTCTCAATTCTCAAATGACATGGTTATACAAATAAAAAATCGATTAATCTTTTAAAAAAGGCTTAATACAAAAATAGGTGCCCAAAGTATGCCTTTTATGAGCTTTAGGTGCCTAAAGTATTTTTTTTTTTGTAAAAATAGGTGTTCAAAGTTTCAAAAGTTAGAATTTTAGGTGCTTACCATTAATGGGTGTTAAAAAAGTGTTAACCAATCAATGCTTGACACATTGCACTAATTTATTTTTACTTTTTTTTAAAAAGAAAAACACCTAAGATTTTAGATTTTCAGAAAATCTTAAAATTTTGAAACTTTTACAAATCAACCCCCAAATCCCTAAAAATTCCCAAACTCAAACCACCAAATCGTCACTACTTCCGACGCCGGTTGCCTCGCCTGAGCACTCCCATGTGGTTTCCGGACCAAGGAGGTCATTCCCCTAACACGACATCGCCGGTAACGGCAAATGTCGTGCCAGCCGAATGTCGATTTTGCTTTCGACATTTGACGTTCGTCTGAACACCATTCGCCGTTTCCGGCGACACCGTGTTGGGGGAAATGCCCGCATTGGTCCGGCGACCACATGGGTGTGCTTAGGTATGACGACCGACGGCGGAAGGAGCGGCGATTTGGGGGTTGATTTGTAAAAGTTTCAAAATTTTGGGATTTTCTGAAAATCTAATTTTTTGTTTCTAATTTTTAATTTTGAAAAAAATAAATTAAATATGCCATGTGTCAAGCATTAATTGTATCCCTATCCTACACGTACCTTGTAATTTTAAAAATTATCGTTTCTCGTCCTCGTATTCGTCCTTGTACCCGTATTCGTATTCGTGCAACATATCATAAAACTATCAAGTTTCATACTGAGATGGTGGTGAAGATTGAAACAAATATCGGACATGAACTATATTTTGAGAACTATTTGGGCCTCAATAGGCTTGAAAATTTTGGGCTAAAGAAACACACGTACTATCCATTCTTTTCAGTTAGCCAACTCTATTTACACTATCGTCAAAGTTGGGATAAATAATAGTTAGTCCCTAAAATTGATGTTTTAAAAAAAACTTGATTTCTAGATGTTTTAGAGTTAATTGCACAAGAAGTCTTCAAACTATGACTCTTATTCTAAACTAGTCTCTAAAATTAAAAAGAAAAAGAAAACAAGTTTTGGTATCCATCCGGATTTGAACCTTGCTTTAAAAGCCACCATTGAAGCTGTAACCAGCGACCACTACCCAAATCGACTAATTTGAAACATTATTAGAATATATATTAAAACATGTCACGTATCACATTCTAATTAGCTAACGTTTTTTAACGGTTAGATACTTAAAATGACGAAAATGAAACTTTAGGCATATATTTAGAACGAAAAATAGGTTAAGCACCCAAAGTGAACCACGTGTATAGTTTGAGCACCTATTTGATTATTAAACCTTTATTTTAAATAAAACTTTAAGTTAATTATATTATTTTTCTAAAAAAATTATATTAATTATAATAAAAATTATTAACTAATTAAAATACATTTGTTTTATAAAAAAATATTTATATTTTGAGTTTTTTTGAATAATTATATTTTTGAGTTAAAAGAACCATTCGTAGTTGTTTATGATACTACTCTAGGAAAGTTTATTTCATTCTACACCATTTATATGTATGTACCTCTTAATATAATAAAGACGACTCATATTTGTGAGACTTGGTACGAAACCGTTAAACTCTTTTAAGTCTTTAACTCTATAATCAAAGTGAACAATACTTGACCATATTGTCACGGATCGCCAGTTCCAGTCACATGCATGTATGATTGCCTAAGAGGTTCTAACAGAGATTTTGGGCTTAAAGAGACCACCCGACTTAGCTCGATTTGTGGAGGATTCTAAAAGACAACCACTTTGACCTATGTAAACTTTTCATGTAAATATAGGATTTGTTTCCTTAGATAGAAGATATATTCTAAGGAATATTTCATTGTGGTTGGTGGGCTTCAATCGTTGTAATCGATGTAAATCATTAGAGACCGTCGGATGTAGGAGAACTCAATTATAAATAGAGGCCTTCCTTGTTAAAACCAAAATATAATATATATGAAATCTAAAACCCAAGATCTATCATGTCAAATCATCAAGAATAATAAACTGAATGCGGAAGCGTACCTGAATTCATTGATAGATTGAAAATCTTGATTCTTGATGTGGAAATCCCAAAACTTTGGTATTGATCTTCCAAGAAGATAGGTTATCTCTTGAAGTAAAACTCTCTGACGGGGAAGGAGAGAAAAACAAGTTAACCTATTTCTTGAGGACCACTACCTCTTTGTATAGTTGATTTATTAAATCAACTATTAAATATTTATAACTCTGCCCCTCATTGAATTATAAATATATCTTACGATATCTACACTTTCATTTCCATGACATTTTAATACCTATGACACGCTTAACTTAATTGGTCACTTTATTTTTTGTCATACTTTATAATAGCAACATACATTTTTACATATGTGCCCACAATTGAGGATTTTAATCCAACAATCTCCAACTTGGGCAACATATGTTTCCTGATAAATGTACAACCTTATGAGCTCAAAATTTTTGCTATTATATAATAGGTATTCTATAACAATCCCGTCCATCAATTATATCCATATAGGATCAAAGCGGTTTTCGCCATATCAATCATGACTGGACCCATCAATGGTCACGTATACAAACATAATCAAATGACATAGATCAATCATGAATGTGTAGCATGGAAAATTACATGAAATGTGAACCGAACATGTCTATTTCCAACTGGTCCTCCTAAACCTTAGTGAGATCAACTTTACTGAATTCAGAGTGTACATAAACCAAAAGAACTTTATTTTTGCAGAAAATAATCTTAAATAACTTTAAACTGAAGTAACTGAAATTGTGTTTAAACCGAATGAGCATTATTTCAAAATTACAAACTCCCACTAAAACCGAATATCCTTAAATAACATTACACCCACATGAGTACTGTGCTCATGAAAGACCTAAGGTGACAGTTTCTTAATATGCGCGCAATTATAGAGTTTGTACCAACATGCTCTATAGACACACAACCACTCTGAATTTTCTTTAACAACTAGGAACTTAATATTTATGTGCTTTAAATTTGAAGTGTTCCTATTGTTTATAGAATAAATGAATGCATATTTATTGTCACAAAATTACTGAAGTGGTTTTTCTATTCAATCTATAAGTAGCAGTTCATGTGACAGAATTCTTTTGCATCAATATTCAAATAGAATCGAAGTCTGTAAACCTGATGATCTCTAACTTACCAGAACTCCGACATGTGAGCAAGTAATTTTTTGTTCTCTGAAGATATCTCATAACCCCATTGGCTGCTATCCAATGGTCCATAATATGATTCCTCAAATATTTGTCTAACATTCCAACAATGTACACAATTTCCAAACGCATACATACTTAAACATAAATTAAAATCTCAATAAGTTATGTATAAAGAATCTTTTGGATTTTCTAAATTTCAAGGTTACTTTTAGGGCATTGAGTAAGATAATACTTATCTTCTTTAACAATATGAGTGTCACTTGGTTTACTCCCACATAACTTGTAGTATATACAAATGCTAACCAAATTTATCTCAAAACCAAATGAGATAATCAACATGAAATTTATAATTTCATTAATGAGAGTCCTACTTAAGCTCACAGATAGATTTCTTTAATTTACATATCATTGATATTGTATCATAAGACACAACTTTATGATTGTACCATATAAATAGTTTCTTCATTGTCGCCATTGAAAAAAAAACAACAAGCTTAACATCTATCTAATGTAGCTTAAGACTAAAACAAGCAACAAGTGTAATAATTATCTTGAAAGAGTCTTTCAATAAAACTGAAGAGAAAGTCTCTAAAAATCAATGTCTTCTTTTAGAGTATATCCTCTAGATACAAGGCGTGCTTTATACTTATCCACATTACCATTTCCATCCCTATTGATTTTAAATATTCATTTACAACCAATTGGTTTGCACCTTAAGGTAATGAGACAAGTTCTTAAACTTTATTATCTTGCATAAAATTATACTCTTCTTGAATGACATCAATCCACTTTTGAGAGTTAGAACTTTTATGGTCTGATAAAAATGATTGAGTCATTTTCTATCATTCCAGTGTTACCTTATTTTCTTAAAGAAATACATTTTAATAATAGGTAATAGTATTTCATCTTCCTCTCGTGGACCTCTTTAATGACACTTGTTTTTTAAGGTTGTTGAGTTTGTTCTTCTGAAACAATTACCTTATCTTGAATGAGAGTTTATCAACATTATTTTGCTAAGGTACTTGATTCACTTCTTGATTAATGATAGGTGTGAAAACCTAAACATCATAAAAAATGATAGTAGGAATTAAATTATAATTCAATTCCTCCTCAATAGCAATGTATCTAACCTTATTTCTCCCTACAAACTCAACATCCTAAAAAAGTTATAAATCTCTCTTTAAAATAATTTTAATTGTGGGATTATAAAATTTACAGCCCATGGATCATCAAAATAACCAAAATAGTTGTTCTCTTTTGAAGTTTAATTTCTTTACATGTGTCCTAATTTATACAAAAGAATCAACACTTTAAAATTTATTGTCTTTTCTTTTGAATAGGACCCTTAGCAACTTTATTCTAATATTTTTTATTGCCCTTATTCTTAAAGACACTAACTAAATGAGCACTAACCAAATGATTATTTTTACACTTATAATGCTTCAACATTTCTTTCTCTTGAACACGGTGAGAAATGAACCCTAATAGAGTCTATTTCTCCCTTTAATAGTTGTAACTTGAATTGGTTAAACTGTATAGGAAGCGATATCAAAATCATAAGAACAAACAATTGTTAGAAAGTTTTATCTTATGTGCCTTAAATTTTGAAGCAATATTAAACATTTTCACAATGTACTCCCTCACATTTCCTTGACCCTTATACTTGATAGACATAAAAAAGCATAAGTGATGTCATCTTAACCTTAATGTTTTGGGTAAAATATTTCTTAATTTCGTTAAGGAAACACTTAGTATGAGTAATCAGTTTAGATTTGTGTTCTTAAAGACATCAAGAATGTTGTGTTTTATGATCATTAGACTCATGCGATTCGAACGATCTCACCTCTCAAAATACCTTTTATGGGTGCTTACCACAGTGAGAGGTGTAAGATGTTCTTTTCTTAGTGCAAAGTCTATTCTCATACAACCAAATATTATATGTAAATGTCTCTTCTATTCCTTGAAATTAGTTTCACTAAACATTAGTGTAGAATGTTATTAACAGATATTGTGACATAAAAGATAGATTACCTAAATATAGAACAAAAATAAATAAATAAAATAAAAACAAGCTCACATAAATATTCATAAGTAAACAAATAAATTCAAAATAATGGCTAGTTCCCCTCAAGATACCAAGCACAACATTAATATCAAGTCTTTGGACAATAATATTAACTGTAAGCGGTACTATTGTTGTAGCAATCAAACATTGACAATAAACTATGTCAAGCAATAGGCTAATCTTTGGACTAACGTATTGCTCACATAAAATACCTTATAATTGTCACACATTTATCGCCACAGTTGTCGTTGTAATTCTGCCAAATATTAACTTTCCTTTGGGCCAATTAATAAACGCATGAATTACAAAAACCCATAATTATCTTAATATTTTAAATAAACTAATCTACACAAAAGCGGTCACTTTGGTGACACTATGTTTCAATTAATCTATTAAAATATTAGATATCCAAAGTCAAAATATGAATTTAATTGTTACAAAAATATTTATCTTAATTTTATCTTTCATTAAACTTAAAAGATAACTAAAATAATAATAAATTTGAATAAAGGTAAACCTCATATCAAGATACCGAACACTCCATTAATGTTTCATCTTTGGACAAAAGATTAACTTGTAAGTGATATCTTGGTACAATAATCAAACATTGATAATAAGAATATGTCAAACATAAATCTTCCTTTGGGCCAATTTATTGCTCACATATAAAATTGAATAATTATCACATGTTTATTACCACAGTTGCACATGTAATAATGTTAATTATTAACCTTCCTTTGGGCCGATTAATATTAACATAATCCGACTTACATGCACAAAACCTTCTATATTTTAAAATAAAATAATTTCCACAATAGAGGTCACTTTGGTGACTTAATGTTTCAATTAATTTATCTTAAAATATATTCTATAAATATACCGATATCCAAATTTAAAATTGCGTAACAGTCAAAACTGAAACTTCTGATAACACTTAAATTTCTAAAATAACCCAAAATAAGGTTGTCTGAATGGGCCTATCAGAACTCGAAAAACTTAAATCCTTGACCGTTTCTTTAAAATTTCCTTAAGCATGCATTTACCAACGTAATCAAAAACATGATACAAGGAATAAGTTTAATCCTATTAACCAAATACGATTATAATAATAAATAAACATTATTGTAACAGTACGTTATTGTATCAAAACAACCAAAAGAATTATTAACTTTGCATGCTAAAATCTAAAACAAATACCAATACCAAACATAATTCATTTGATAATTCAAAAAACAACTAATCACGTACTGTAATTTGCACCTTTGTAATTTGCTCTGATACCACTTGTTAGAACCAAAATATAATAGATATGAAATTTAAAACCCAAGATCTATCATGTCAAATCATCAAGAATAATAAACTGAATGCGAAAGCGTACCTGAATTCATTGATAGATTGAAAATCTTGAATCTTGATGTGGAAATCTCAAAACTTTGGTATTAATCTTCCAAGAAGATAGATTATCTCTTGAAGTAAAACTCTCTGACGGGGAAGGAGAGAAAAACAAGTTAACCTATTTCTTGGGGACCACTACCTCTTTATATAGTTGATTTATTAAATCAACTATTAAATATTTATAACTCTGCCCCTCATTGAATTATAAATATATCTTACGGTATCTACACTTTTATTTTCATGACATTTTAATACCTATGACACGCTTAACTTAATTGGTCACTTTATTTTGTGTCATACTTTATAATAGCAACATACATTTTTACATATGTGCCCACAATTGAGGATTTTAATCCAACATTCCTCACTTTATTTGTATCATTCATCTTCTGAGTAATTAAGGCATTTTTTCTAAAAATTTCTGTGTTGTTCTTGAGTTGTCTTCTATATAGTTTGCTTGCGCTTATAACGATTCAACGTGACGCGACCGAAAAATTATAGGTATCTTTAGTTTTGATTATAATGGAATTTGATGATGAAAGAGTAACTAAAGAAGATATGGAAAGGTCATTAGAGGAGCAGTATGGTTGGGAAGAGGTACCTCTTGTTGAACAATTTTTTAAAGAACTTTTCTTATTCAACCTTTCAGCTTTAAATTATAGGTATCTTTAGTTTTGATTTTAATGGAATTTCCTTATGATGTGACAGGTATCACAGATAAATCCAGGATTCAGTAATTCTACCAAATATTTAAATGCATACATGCTGGTGTATATACGAGAAAGTGACAAGGACAAGATAATATATAATGTGGATGAGAAGGATATTGCAGAACATCTTACGATAAGATGCTCCCTGATATTGCAGAGCATGAAACAGCTCCCTGATGGATCTGTTCATATGGAAGCTAACTTATTTCATTTTATTGACTTTTTTTTTGTTCTTGTAGGTTTTTGTCTTAGTACCAAGAAAGGAGATTGAAATTTTTTAGACAATTTCAGAGATCCAATTGATGAATGTCAACAGGCTGTAAGAAAGCGCCACAACAACATTTTTTTGAAAAAAATCAGCCTCGGCAGTTTATGTCGGTGGGTCAACAACACTGATGCAAAAGCCGTTGAATATATTTTTCATCAGATAATTGAAGTAAGAGCATTCATAGATGAAGCAGACCTCTATACATCAAATTCTGTTGTTCCGAAATCAATTTATTTTTGGAAAGATTTAAATGCCGGGTAAATTTATCATAACTTTTAAATACATCATACCCTAAATTCCCTAAACTTTAATCACAACCGCGAACATTAAACCCTAAACATATTTTTTAGTGTAAGGGCATACATAGGGGCACCGAAAAAGGGCAGAGGATTTCTATTCTAAATTATGAGATACCAGCGTGTTTTTAAGGGTATAGGTTAATTTCCATTCCAGCCATACCACTTTTTATTTTTGTTATTTCAATCCTTGAAATTTTTCTAATTTAGAGTGCACATTTTTTTTCAACGTAGTCCTTTGATTTTAGTAATCTAAGTTCATAAGTGTTGGAAAACACTTTAAAAAATCATTAAAACAACTTTTTATGATTATAATTATAATTATTATGTTTTATAATATGTGTTGGAAAACACTCTAAATTTTTATGACCGCAATAGCCTCCGTTATGTTCACAATCGCGAATACCGCAACATGATCAGAAACGCGACTACAACCGAGATTTAAATCCATGGTCTTCACAGATCTAAATCTTTTGAAGTTGCTCAAACTGAATTCGCAATAAATCTTTAGCTTGAAAATAACAAAAATGCATTTTCAATTGTAAGAGCTAAAATACAATATATATATACCTACATAAAATCTTTGACTGACCTCAGAATTACAAATTGATTAAACACCAAATCATAGTTTTAAAAAACGGTCTGCAATCTCATTTGTGGCATTTATATAGTAGTATTGCCGCCGTCCGAAATTAAAATCGCCGAAAATTGCCATGGGAATTAGATCCACGCCAAAACAGAGAATTGCGGTCGCGATTTAACGTGTAAAGTCTGATTGCGACGATAATGGACCACTATTTCTGTTTTTATCCTATTAACGATCAACAGAGAAAAAAATACAGATATTTTTTCAGGAAAAAATAGATAATCTTCAAAAGACGATTTCTATTATTGGCGATTCAAGCATCGCCCACCAGATTCAAGCGATCCTTCGGATGATGCTATAAAAGCGATGTGATGAAGTTGCAAAGATGAAAAAGAAAAAAAAAAAGGAAGATTCTAGAAAGTAAAAAGAAGTAGAATGACATTTTTTAAATGGTAAAAGTTAATTTTATTATGAAAAATAATATTTCATCAAGGTCTTGATTCAAGAAAAAAAATGTAAACACCAATGAGAATAAATTAACTAGGTCTTTGGAACATAGTCTTCTCCTGTTGTTTCCTCGACCATTAAATGGTTGGTCGAAGGAACTCCTCCGCCGTGAATGGCGTTCGAGATCGCTGTCACCGATGATTGACGACCTATGTGGATTTCGACAGAGAGACTAGGGTTTCTGAGTTTGGGAGACTTTGTAACTTAGAGTTTCTTTGTTTGAGATGAGAATTGAAAAAAGTGATTTTTTTATATATATACCTATAGGGTAGAAAGGAAGAACACAATGTTTAACGACGTATTAAATTTAAGGGTAAACTATATAAATCACCGCCATATTATTGGAAAAGTTGCGATTTGACCACTTTACTTTTTTTCTAAGCAATTAAACCACTATACTATTAAATTGGATGCAATTAAACCACCAGCCGTTAGAGGTTATCGCCATGATGATGTGAAAGTTAAAAAATAGGGGTATAATTATATATTTGGTCCTTGTTACTTATACACTCTATCAATTTGCTCATAATTTTAATTTAATAAAATAAATTAGTTATTTAATTAGGTGGTGATATGTGTCACCACCATATTAAGGGGCTTGCGCTGGGTGAGACTCGAATAAAAATAATTAAAGTCCTCCAATAAAGTGGTGGCACGTGTTACCACCTAATTAAATAATTAATTTATTTTATTAAATTAAAATTATGACCAAATTGATAGAGTGTATAAGTAACGAAGACCAAATGTGTAATTATACCTCTATTTTTTTAACCGACACATCATTCTGACGTTAACCTCTAACGGCTGGTGGTTTAATTGCATCCAATTTAATAGTATGGTAGTTTAATTGCTTAAAAAAATAATGTGGTCAAATCGCGACTTTTTTCAATGGTATGGTAGTCATTTATATAGTGTACCCAAAATTCAATTTGCTTTATTAATTTGGAGAAATACGCCACAAAGTCTTGTATTTTTGTAATTAATGCGATTTCATCCTTATATCAAGGTGGTTTATTAAGTTCATATATTTCCAGCACTTCAATTTATGACTTATTCATCTTCATCCGTATTTCTTTATATTTAATTTACTGTAATTTAATTTTTTTTCCTTTAATTTCGTATATTTTCAATTTTTGCTTCGCACTTTAATTTTGTTCATGTTAGTCCCACATGCTTTGTAATTTCTTTTTCGGTTATTTAATTTCTGCCCCATTTATTTTGATATTTATTCAATTTGATCCTTGCTTTAGTTTTCCCTTTTATTTCGCGTACTTAAATTTTGCCACATCTGGTCCCTATTTGTTGTTATTGTTTTCTCAATTGTTGCTCTTAATCCGTATAGTTGTCCAAATTGGTACCTAAAGTATGCTTTTAGTTAGTTAATGCACGCATCTTCATTCATTGTTTTCATACTCTATATATTTATTAATATACATAGATAACTCTATTATAAATTATAATATTTTATGACTTAATATTTCTTACTGTTTTCCTTAAATATATATTTTTTTGTTTTTTTAATATACTGGTATAATTATAAAGTAGTGTATGTTCAATTTTTTAACCTTTTAATAAAGCACACATACCGTGCAATATAGTGCTCGAACTCAGATCACCTGGATGAAATTTATTATCTTTACCACTGGAACAAAATTTAATTTCGTTTTTATTTTAAATATCATCTTGTTCAATTTCCAAAGATGTTGGAGTACAATGTCGTAAGAATATTCGAATCAAGAAAATATTTTATATGATCACACTCATTACACTTACAAAGGGCTCAACCGCATTCAAATGCCCTATCACTGAACATGAGAGCTCTACAATTTAATAAAACGAGACCCTTTACTATTTAATTTATAATCCTAAAGATTATATATATATATATTATGAGGACCTCTTTAAAGTCGTTTTAAAAAATGTCTTGTAATTCATTAAACCAAAATTTTTGTTATCCCTCTAAACATTTAATTCAACTCATTTGGACCCTCTTTTCTTGGGAGTCCTGTGCGGTGGCTCATCTCGCACATGTTCAAACCTCACTGCCACTGAGCTATAATATATCTATCTATCTATCTATCTATCTATATATATATTACATTACATTATGTGCAACTAAGCTGTAAACACACTGTTTATTAAATAATCATCTATTGGCTCTATTTCTCACTTGATGTCAATGGTACTCCATTTCCCCCTTCCTAGAACAATGGAATAGAGAGAGCAGAAGGGTATCAAGCAATGCTCGAACGGAATCGGAAAAAAGTACGTTCAAAAGCAATGGTCATACAAATGACAATCCCACAATGTTAATATAAAGGTTGAGCTCCACAAGCACTTACCGTTTATGCAATATTTAGCCCACAATACATGTTGGAAAGACGTCACTCTCCTCCTAAACCTGAGGCTGAACTTGCTTGAGCACTTCGAAACGACTCCTTTGTTACTCCATAATAGACTGGTTTGTTCCCTGTGAAGGTTATAAAGTTCCACCCAAAAGCCGACCCCCCAACAATATATGTCCCTGGAGCTTCACCGTCTTCAGCTTGTAGTTTCCCGGTGACACTACTTGACTGGGAAGTCTTGTTTTTGGATGATACTGCTGGTGCTGGTTTATCGACCTGCGGCTGCTCCTGGGGCTTCTGTTTCATTCCGGTTTCACCTTGTAGTGTCTGGACTCCGGGTGCATTGTTACTTTTCTCTATGGAAGCTATCATCTGCTTGTATGATTCTACCAACTGCTTCGTCTCTGCAAATCACAAATTTGAAATGCATGACCTTTAGATTACGAATCAAACATAAATATCATATGCAGAGAGTGATAAGACGAGAGACCATTCTAAAGAAGCGGTTTCCATGACAGAATAAGCACCACCATTAGCAACTAGCAAACTGCAAATTAATGTTATAACAAGATGCCCCGGTTAAGTTATTTTGGTAAAACAGATCTTAACATTTTAAATGTCAACAGGTGGTTTTAACCGAGTTAAATGAGGTTTCATATTAGTCAGCCGAGTCATACTGAAGTTTCTTCATCCAAGCATTTTGCCAATGGAAACTTAAAAGAACCAAAGTTAAATGGTAGCTAATAGATGTAAAACAGACTAATGAAATGTGAGTCCTTTTCCTTTCCAACCGGCTTGCAACAGTCACCGAACCAGATACAATATTATTAACATGGATGAATACACCACGCCTACAGCTGCGAAACTTAACAAAGCATAGTGTGAGCTTACTTTCTTTGATTTCATCGGCTGCTTTGCAATTTCGAAAATCAGGCGTCCGAAGAACCTTCAAGGAACATAAAAATCTAAATCATATTATATCATATCAACATAATGTTCCATGGATAAAGAGAGCAATAAAAGGAAAACGAAAAGTAATTCATAAGAGCATCCATTCCAGATTGATGAAACTAATTAGGCACACATAAACTTTCAGGACACACCCTTTACATTGTTCAGCCTATAACCAAACATCATGGGTGATGGAACTAACATTAATGGCCTAAACCAAACAACTATACTTGGTTAAAAACATAAAATTTCAAGGTCACTTTAAGAGAAACCCACAAAAAAGAACAATTAAGAATAAAAAAAAATCAAGATTTGAACAATTATAATTCAATTACACATCCATACACTAATTATTGGGGAAGTCAAAATCGAAACTTGAACTCAGAAAAGGGTCCCCCCCCCCCTCTTATTTCAAACCAACATGCAAGAGAAGGGGAAAATAGACAATAAAAACCATAAATAAATAGAAAAAAAAGAGAAATTTTTGGAAATATATGAGTATACCTCGATGAAATGAGGACGAAGATCTTTGAGAACAAGGCGCATCTTGAAATATGGCGAATTTTGGAATTGGTCATTGCTGTTTTCTAGAGGTCTTTTCTTGCTAGCTGGCTGTTCTGGTGCCGTAGGTGGTGGTGGCTGCGGTGGTGGAGCTGTTGTTTGGGCTGCGTTAGCGGTTGCTGTTGGTGGATTTGGATCTTGGGTTGGTGGTGGATTCGGGGCTGCTTTCGGCTCATCCATTTTCTCAGTTGCAAATGGCAAAAAGAACAGTAAACTCAAGACTGTTTTCTACTTGGTCTGACTAATAAACCAATTAGATCTGGGGCTCGCTTCCGGGAATAGAGATGAGTTTAAGGGTGGGGTTTATATTTTATGGTTTAGGGTTTATGATTTAGATTTTAGGGTTAGAGTGTATGATGAGAATTAAGGGTGTAAACAAGAGTCGAGCTAGAGTAGGGTTGAACTCGACTCGTTAAGAATTTGAGTCGAGTTCGAGTTTGAGTATGTTGAGCTCGACTCGGCTCGTTAAGAACTTGAGTTCGAGTCTAATCGAATTTTTACTGAGTCGGACTCAAATAACTCGCAATCTGTCTCGTTTTATTTACAACCATGTTAATAATAATAATAATAATAATAATAGTAATAACGATTATAATAATAATAATAATAATAATAATAATAACAATAACAATAATAATATTATTATTATTATCGATCTATAAAATCATACAAAAAAAATATTTTCATGTGATTCATTAAAAAAACCCTAATCCTAATAAGATAAAAAAAATTACACATGAAAATATAAAAAAGTTAAACTAAAAATTAAACAAATATAATATACACCCAACCTACATTTTAGTTGACTTTAATTTTAAAAATTAAAAAATAATTTATTATATTTTCGAGTAATTCGTGAGTTTTTTAAGTAGGCTATTAAATAGCTCAGCTCGTTAAGAACTCGGGACTAATTTAAATTCGAGTCGAGTGTTAACCAAATTTTGACCATAAAATAAATTGGTGTTACGGATAAGCCGGCTATAATGACCCAAAGATTGTCGATTGGAGAAATTATGGAGAAATTATTCATGCATTGTCGCTTTGGTGTAGAAGTAGTACTTGCCACTAAGGAATATAGGATTTCTTAGTGTTTGATATTATGTATTAACGAAAGAAAAAGAAGAAAAGAAACGATTTTTATTCCGTTTTCGGAGACTATTTTTAAACCTTCAAGAGTCCGACCTTGCTCCTCATATTCTCTCCACCCAAGAATCTTCTAAATGGTCAAATTTTATCATGAAATTATGAGTTTGGTCCATATACAATAAAATTTTTATAAATTAATACCCTCATGACCATGAAATTTTATTAATTTAGAGATATTAATATATCGATAAATTAATAATTTATTAATTAAAAGAAAAATTTTCAATTCAGCAAATATTGTTCAAAGTTCTACTAATGATGAAGTTGGAGATGATTCAACACCACTTGAATTAGTCACGCGAAAGGAAGCATTGAATGCGGCAACAACTCTTCACAACTTTTTATTGCAGTTGGAGACCTCAACGCCGGAACTTGTGAGTGCAATTAGAAAAGTTAGAGATAAAATTGAATTAGATTTGAATTTTAAAAAGAAACATATTACAATAGATTTATATTTTAGCAAGTTACCAAAGTAGTAATTGTAATATTTATGAATTATTAATTTATAGTTTTGATGGGACCTCTATATTTATAAAGGGGATCTCCAAAAAAATATTATATTATTATCTTATCGAATTTGATGATTTTTTTTACATTAACCAAAGTCAGGAGCAGAGAAATTTATTATTTAATAGAGATTTATATAGGTTTTATTGTACTATTATTTGGTTAATTTTATATTTTGCATTTTTTAAAACTTGAAATTCCGATCCTAATCTAAACAATATGACGAAATTGCATAAACTAAAACGGCCAAATTACTTCATATTGTAGCAATATAGCTTGGTCCGTTTGCAATGGAATGTCTATAAATTTTTGGACAGATTTGTGGCTGCCGGATCTTAGAATTCTTTCTAACTTTCAAGCACTTGTGACGCATTGTGTTCATACTGCTAAGGTATATGATTTTGTTTCATCTTTCGGGGAGTGGGATTGGTCTCGACTTCGCCACATTCTCCAACCAATTGTGCTGCTCCATATCTGCAATGTTCCGCCCCCTAGTTTCAGTCTTGAACTTAATATCTGCTATTGGCGTGGTCATCAAAATCGTTTGTTCTCTGTCAAGAGCGCTTATGCGCATTGTGCAACACCCGGTTGGAATGCTTCCAATCCTTGTTGTAAGTTCATTTGGTCTTTAAAAGCTCCGGAGCGTATTCATGGCTTTCTTTGGTTGGCATTTCAAGACAAGCTGATGACCAACGCCAATCGTCATAAGCGTCACCTTTCTCCCACGACAGCGTGTGCTGTGTGTGGAGCGAGCGATGAAACGATTTTGCATATTCTCCGCGATTGCCCTGATATGCACTCTATTTGGAATCTTATTGTCCCTGCTGGTATTAGTCAGAACTTCTTCAATCTACCTTTGCAAGATTGGCTGTTACAAAATTTCAACACTTCCAGTTTCTGTTCTTTAATTGAAGGGCCTTGGAATCAGTTGTTTATTTCAATCTTATAGCAAGCTTGGAAGCGTCGCAATGGGATAATTTTTTGAGGTGAGCATCTCCCCCTGCATTCGCTCCTTGCGATCAGTTCCCATTGGACCAGAATATATGCTAGTTCCATGTTTCGTTCACCTTCTCATCAAATTAGTCTTGATTTGATCAAGTGGCAAGCTCCTCACTCGGGGTGGATTTATCTCAACTCTGACGGCGCTGTATCTTCTACAACTGGACTTGGTAAGATTGGCGGCGTAATCCGAGATCACGAAGGTACCTTTCTCGCCTCATATTCAAAGGATATTGGTATATCGTCTGTGCTTCATGCCGAGCTATAGGGTGTTCTTGAAGGGCTGCGTTTCGCGGCAGGTCAGAACTATGAATATGTCACTGTGCAAATAGATAGCGCGGATGCGCACCGGCTCCTTGTGTCTCTTGATCCCTTGAGTCCTCATGCCTTAATTCGGACTATCTCTTCTCTACTTGCTCTACCATGGACCGTTGAATTTATTCATATCCGTCGTGAGGCAAATATGGCCGCTGATTTTGTTCCCCTGCAGATGGTACTCTTGCGATATCCTTGGTTCATTCTCATGACCTTCAGAATCTCCTGCATCGAGATGTCTATGGCCCTCTATATCCTTGCCTTGCGAGGTCTTAATGTATAGGCTCCGGCCTCCCATTTATTTAAAAAAAACGGCCAAATTAAAAAAATGTATAATTTATGCATAATACATAAATTAATAGTAAAATATGATTTAATAATGTAAGATGATGAACTATCACATCAATAAAATGATATCATATCATATCAACAATGAAATATAAATGGACTAACAAGTACGTTGGCATGCCAATACCATAAAATATTTAACGACTTAATTTATCATTTCTGTTAAAATTAGAGGAATTTGACTAAATAAAAAAAGGTCAAATTCAATAAAAAAATATAACGATCAAATGGACAACAGTTATAGAAAAAAAATTATCATTATCTTTTCAATTTTCTATACGGGTTAAAACAAGATAATTAGGGTATGATATAAAATTAAGATTATTATTTTGTACATTAACTGTGGAATAAATCTTAAGATTTTTAGAAAAATAGTGGGAGTTTTGTTCTTATTTAATTAAATTATTAAACTTAATTAATAAATTTATATTTTCTTATAAACATATTTACATAATTACATTAATGTAATTAAGGTATATTTATAAGTATGTATACAAGCATGCAACAGTTGCATTTTTTTTGAAAGATAACAATTGTATGATTTTACATATAACAATCATACAATGTAAGGAGGAGATTTGAGCCTAATTATACCCTTTTAAACCTAAGTGAATGAAAAAGAGTGCGCTATATCAATATCGATGTAAGTTAGATGACACTACTTAACAAAAAGCTACATCAGAACAAAATAACCGATCTAGGAAACACAATGGCTGTCGAAACCAAAATTAAAGCCACTGCACTGCTTTAGTAACACAACATGACAAGTGACAACACCACACAAACCAATATTTTTGCATACCTATTTAAAAAAATTATTTTGGATTTTATTTTTAAATTCCTACCTCTGCAACCGTGTAATAATCCGAAATCAACAATATTGTTATTACATTTTTTCTGTAATTTTACTCTCAAAGTTATTCAATTGCAGCAATTTTACCCTTTGATCGACGTTGACCGTTAAAGTGCTGACGTGGCAGTTAACGATGCTGACAGAGTAATTTTTCTCTCGAAGTCATTCTTGTCCTTGGTTTATTTAGTTTTTGATTAAAATTGGATAATTGATTTGATTTTTCGAGTTGAACTTTAACAAACAAAATACATGAAAAATCGGTTAACAAATTAGTGTAAATATCCTTTGGGTCCCTGGTTTTAAAAATAAACAAAGTGAGAACTCTAAAAAAAATCAAAATGTTCTTAACTTTTTAAAAAAATTCATAAACTTAATAGAAATAAATAAGATATTCAAAAATTATTGAAAGTAAAAACTAGTATAAATATTAAAATATATTAGGAATTATAAAATAGTAAAAATATAAATTAAAAAATATTTGTAAAGTATTAAAAAAATAATTTTCATCAAATGATCAAATATAATTATAAAGTTTTTTTTGATAATTGTAGAGGCCTCGTTAAAAACCCTCTTCATGCCATTGAGCGTATTGAGGATACGATCTCCGACACCGAAAGGAGGAAAAGAGTGCCTAAGAAATTTTATTCATGAAAAAAGGGATACACTGGGAAGCTTCTTACAAGAACTCATACAACAAACGAAACAAGAACCCTAGGAAAAAATCTCAACCTATACCCTCCTTTGCGAGCTTATCAGCTTCATAATTTGAAGCTCTTGAGATGTGTCTGAAAATGACCGATTTACTGAAGCCAAGGGACGTAATGCCGGTAACTAAGGGACGAAATCTCGGGGGACAAATGGAGGAGTTAATAATCCAATCAATGGCAGATTTGCAATCACATTCTATAATCAATCTAGCTTTGCTGCAGTAATCTAAAGAACTAGAGATAATGATACAAAACCGTATGGCAAGTAATTCCGCCAAAATAGCTGGATCAGGGCCGACAGGTTCTGAGAAAGAAAGGAGTATGTCTCCGTTTTGGTCTCGAAGTAAGCCCCCAATTCCACCAGCTTTCCGATTACCAAGCATCGCGCCGTCCACGTTCAGCTTCAAGAACCCCGGAGGAGGAGGTTTCCAGAGAGAAACAACATGATTTATCAAGGCAATTTTGCATTGCTGGTCAGCCAACGAGGGGTCCGCAGTTAAGCCAGAAAAAGGGATGCTGGTTGAGGGGTATTTTGCTTTGAACCAAGAAGCGAGTCTGAATTTGGCAATGAAGAATAAGGTGCACATGTCGAAGGAGCTATGTCTGAAAATAATCTCGTTTCTTGTTACCCAAATAGACCAGATTACTGCCGCCGGGATGAGGTGCCAAATAGAGTCCCGTGAAGATGAAGGAATGGCCGAATGCCATTGTAGTAGGAAGGCTCTTGGGTCACAGGGAAAAGACATGGATAGGTTCCAAAATGCAGAAAAACGCATCCACAGTTTCCAGGAGGCCTCGCACGAGAAGAGGAGATGGTTGATCGTTTCTAAATCTTTATTGCAGAGAGGGCAAGAGGGGTCTGTAACCAATTTGGATCCACGTTTCAGTAATTTGGCTCGAACTGGAATACGGTTCCAAGAGACCATCCAGATGAAAAATTCGACCTTAGAAGGAGCTTGCCCCAACCAAACACATTTCGCCCAATACGGATCCGCAGCGCTATTATGACTAAGCTTTTCAACACAAGATTTTATTGAGAATATACCATCACATGAACCATTCCATAATAAGCAATCTTGTAGGACCCCTTCAGAGGTAACATAGTGAAGTAGGCTTAGCATCGAGGACCATTGGATTAATTCCCAATCGAACAGCCTCCGTCTCAAGGGGATGTTCCAAGACCAAGATTTTCCTTTTTTGCAACCAAAATCTGCAATTCTACCATTTTTATTAGTAGAGAGGGCGTAGATTCTGGGAAAATTAACACAAAGAGGTGCATCACCAATCTAAGAGTCATGCCAAAATAGGATAGATTGACCGTCACCAACGAGAGGCATAAGATTATTTTAGAGACACCAACCAGTTTCATCATTTTTGTAGAAGGAGCTTAGGACTCATTTCCATATCCATGAAGCCTTACTGACTGAGGAGTAGTCTGGGAGAAGGTCAGAAAGGGTTGAGATTATACCTGGAACAAATAATGTTCTTCCAGATGCTGTCACGCTCGCATGAGAATTTCCAAATCCATTTGCATAGAAGGGCCTTGTTTTGGAGTTCAAGATCACGAATCCCAAGTCCTCTAAGATCATACGGTTTGTAGGCTGATTGCCAGTTAATCCAATGGTATTTTTTTTTATTTTCTGAGCTGCCCCAAAGGAAGTTAGCCAAAATAGAATTTAGCTTGCGAAAGATATCAGCGGGCATTTTGAAGGCTGAAAGGTAGTACAACGGGAGAGAAGAGAGGACTGATTTGATGAGCACCAATCTACCACTATACGATAAGTTACTAGCTTTCCAGCTTGCCAAAGAATTGTGGAATTTATTGAGTACAGGGTCCCATAAGGCCGATGAATTTCTTTTGGGACCAAGTGGTAAACCCAGATATTCAGTAGGAAACAATCCCACAGTGCAGCCAATATAATTTGCCCAAGACGAGAGCGTTGCGTCGTCAACATTTATTCCGTAGAGTCTGCTTTTATTGAGGTTAAGCTGCAAGCCTGATGCCATTTCGAAGATTCTCAACACGCACTTGACATTTCTAACTTCACCTAACGAAGCACCGCAGGAGATTATGGGATCGTCTGCGAATTGAAGGTGAGAGATGTTTAAGACCTGTTCCCCGCAACCAATAGTGAATCCATGGAAGTAGCCGACTTGAGTGGCTTTCTCAAGCATACAGTGCAAGGCCTCCCCCACAATGTTGAAGAGAAGAGGCGAGAGCGGGCAGCCTTGGCGTAGACCCCTGGCAATGGAGAAGCATGGAGTAGGAACACCATTGACTAAGACTGAAATGGTGGCAGTAGAGATACATTGAAATATCCAATTGCACCAACGTACACCAAAACCCATTTCCTTGAGAACACGGATTAAGAACGACCAATCAATTGAGTCGAAAGCTCTCTTGAAGTCAATTTTGAAGGCGACTCCTTTTAGGCCCTTCTTCTTGATGAAGTCAATACTTTCATTAGCAATAAAAGAACAGTCCAGTATTTACCTTCCGGGAATAAAGGCAAACTGAGTTTTGTTGATTATTGAGTCTGCGCAAGAAGTCAGTCAACGCGATAAAACTTTAGAGAGAATCTTATATATTCCGCCGACTAGACTGATCGGACGATAGTCATCTATGGATTCTGGACTTAACTTCTTCGCAATAAGTGTTATAAAAGAGTGATTGATACCCTCATCCCAAGCTTTTCCAAGATAAAAATCTTCGAAGAATTTCATGAAGTCGGATTTTAGCAGATGCCAGCATTTCTTGAAGAAGCCTATATTCAAACCGTCCGGACCCAGAGCTTTCGAACTATCCATAGAACAAATTGCCTGCCACACTTCTTCTTCCGAAAACATCCTTTCCAATTCCTCATACTGATCCGAGGAGATTTTTGGAAACTCCAGTGATAAATCTTGAATTTCCAGTGTGTTATTAACATTGTAGGTGTTGGAAAAGGAGTTATGAATGAACATTTTCACGCTACGAGGGTATTTAAAAACAGTACCCTCATGATTTAGAGATAGGATGGCATTAGACCCGCGTCGATTGGAGGCCACCAAATGAAAGAAGCGAGTATTACGGTCGCCCTCGTTGAACCACTTTAACCGAGAGTTCTGAAGCCAGATGCTTTCTTCATTTCTAAGACAGTGCCAAAGTTTCTTCCGGAGTGAGAGTAAAGATTTACCATAATCAGAAGGAGCAGACCCTTGTTGAATTTTCAGTTCTAGATTCGAAATTTCACGCTTCAAATTCGGGATATCGTCTTTGAAGAGCCTCTTCTGATCTGACCATTTCTTAATGGCTAGTTTGGAATCTTTTAATAGTCCAAAGAGACCAATCTTGCTATTTTTCAATTTGAGTTGGTGAGTGGCAGTGGCTACCATCTCTGTGAAACCCTTCTCTTGCATAAGGTAATTAAAGAGCTTGAATGGCTTTGGTCTCCAGTTATCCTTAGCTTCCTCCAAAAGGATAGGATTGTGATCTGAAATTGACTTTGGTAATAGAGATTGAGTGAGATCCGGGAATGTAGAAAGAAAAGATGCACTCAATAGGAATCTGTCAAGTCTCACGAACGTGGGCGGGTCTCTGTTGTTTGACCATGTGAAGGAGCCTCCCTTGAGAGGCAAGTCAACTAAGCTTGCATCTTGGATAAAATTCCTGAATGTTTCCATAGTAGACAGATTCAAGGAGAAGCCAAGTTTTTCTTCTGCACAAACGAAAGAGTTGAAATCTCCCCCTAAACACCAGGGGATATCATAGCTTGATAAGAAATTCAGCAGTTCAGTGAAAAAATTCCCTTTTTCAGCTTCGATAGAAGGGGCATATATATTCAAAAAGCCACACATGAACTGATTCTACTTGATAGATCCTATAAGTGCAATGAGGCGGTGGGTAACAATTTTATCAGATACTTCAAAAAAGTCAGAATCCTAGAGACAGAGCAGACCTCCACTAGAATCTAAAGAGGGAGAGAAGCAATTATCGAAGATTCTACCACAACCCAATCTTCTAAGCAATGAGGGACTGAAGGATTGCATTTTGGTTTCCTGGATAAATAGCATTTTCGGCTTCTTACTGAGGGAAAGGTTTCTGATTGCTTTGGCTTTTTCGAACTTACCAAGCCCTCTAATATTCTAAATTATGATTGACAAATTCATGGCATAAATAAAAAAATACCCAGAATTGAGAACTCAAATTAGAATCTGGAGCAGTTAACCAGACTTACTTTCAATCTCGGTGACTTTATCTAGGAAAGCTTGTTTCCCTCCAGCAAATGAGACACCCAGTGTTTTGCTAACACCCCAGATAGCCAGTGCTTCATCAATAAGGTTAAGGTGAACCGAATCCTTTGAAGAAAATGAATCAGCTGAAGAGGAGGAGAATAATTCTTGGTCAAGAGAGTCTCGAATTTTCTTTCTAGCAGCTCTTCTATAATCGACCTTGAGGAAGTCTTTAGAGTTGCAAAAGGAAACCGAGAGGCAAAGGTGGGGCTGGTAATTGACTGAGTTGTTTCTGTTTAAACCGATATCTGCCTGAGAACCAAGATTACCACTGTCCGGCACAATATCCGGGCATTTATGGGAAGAGGAATTGGGATCCACCGAATCCAGTACCACCAACTTATTAAGTTCGAGACTGGAGGAGGTTCGATTATTGTTATTTCCTTCAGGATTAAACATGGCCGGCCCGGAGACCGCTGGGCCCAAAGATTGTGCTAAAGGTGGGCCGTTTTCTTGCCTATCTGTGAAAGGTGGGGGGGTCCACTAAGTTTGGAGAGCTTTTGTAGTTGTCGAGGGTAAGGGACCCGCTGTCTGAAGAAGTATCCAAAACCTCTGCACCGTTAGATTCTAGATCCCTCATTAAATGTGGTTGAGCTTCCAATGGGGAATTATCACTGGGAATAGAGCCAGCGACTGGGGACACGTGACAATTAACACCCCTATGAAGTTGAGGAGTCGGATCAGCAACATTCTCCTGCAGGTTGACTTGGGTGTTCTGATTAAGGTGGTCCATGTTATCACTCGCCAGCGGTTCCGGCCACTCATCAGCGAAGATTGGTTCATCATCCACTTGAATGTCGTCAGGCTCCTCTGAGAGCACAAGATTGGTTTTAATGGCTATGAAATAAGATCTACCCGAAACCTTGATGAAGATGGATTTCGGAATATCAAATTGGCTAGCAACTCTAATCACCATTTTAGCCTGGGAAAGATCCAATTTATTAATGGTAGACTTATTTAGAGAGATGAAATGACCCCATCTTTGAGCTAACTGAATGAAGAATTCATCAACCCAGCAATGAAGAGGAACACCAATGAGAGAGATCGAACAATACATTAAAGGGATTCCATTCACCATAGTGTTAACATCCAAATGTTCAAACCAAAACGAGAGCTCGTCTTTTTTATTGCACCAGGCCTCATCCAAATCAGCTTTTGAATCGAAGGTGATGATACATGAGTTAAGCATATTACCCCATGCATCAATCTTTACCTTAATACCATCACTGAGGAGGGCTTTCTGAACAAATTTCCTGTCGAAGTTTTTCTTCAAGATACCCACGATGGAAAGGTTTATCCAAGAAGTAGCCTCCTTCGAGATATAAATGTCCATCAAGCTGTTAGAGTCCAAATGATTCCTAACCTCTGTTTTATCTGTACCATTTAGTGCGGGTTTGATAGTCTCTTTGTATGTGTTGTTCAGAAGAACCTCTCTGTAGGACCTGGTGTCTTTAAAAAGGTTTTTGTTAGGAGCCGACACCTTTGTGTTATTATCACCCCTGCCTGTTTTTTGGGAAGGGTTATTTGCCCAATTCGAGTGTTGAGGCGGAGGGTTCTGCCGATTCTAATGAGCGGGATATTTAGCTTTCGAGACTGAGACTAGCAAACCATCTATTTTGGTGTTGTTAACCGCAAAAATTGCTCTCTGTAAATCCCGGTAACTGGTGAAGTAGACGAAAGCGAAGGTGTTTTGACGATACCTGTGTTTCCTGTTGTTTGCAGGGATGAAGACCTTGAGAACCTTACCGTGATGGTTGAACAGCTCCCGAAGCGCTCCTCTTGAGATTCTTCTACTCAGGTTGTCCACGAATGTCGTCCAAACGCTGCCGTAGAAGGGAGTCCGATGGTCGTTTGCTGGAGAGAACGCCATTGGGCTCTTGAAAGTCTTGCCAAATAACCGATTGTTAAATTTTGATATAATTATAAAGTTATAAATACAAAAAAATCAAAAATAAAAAAATATTGAAAACATGTTCGAATGTTTCTGCTTATGCTAAGCTAACTAATATTCCTTGAACATATTATCAATGGAATCACCCTTCCATTAGAGTAGTAATAAAACTTATCAAATATTAATGAGCATCAGTTTGATGTAGAAAAGCGAAAGAAAATTTGATGAAATTGTTCAATTTTTAATACTTTATAAATACTTTTAATTTTTATATTTATATTTTTATTATTTTATAATTTCTAATACATTTTAATATTTATATTAGTTTTTATTTTCAATAATTCTTGAATATCTTATTTATTTTTATTAAGTTTATGGATATTTACACCAATTTGTTAATCGATTTTTCATATATTCTGTTTGTTAAAGTTTAACTCGAAAAACTAAACTATTTATCCAATTTTATTCAAAAACTAAATAAACCAAGGACAAAATTGCTGCAATTGAATGACTTTAAGGGCAAAACTGCATAAATGACTTTAAGGGCAAAATTACTCCGTCAGCACCGATAATTGCCACGTCAACACTTTAATGATTAACATCGGTCAAAGGGCAAAAGTGTTGCAATTGAATGACTTTGATAGCAAAATTACAAAAAAATATATAGAGGCAATATTGCTGATTTTGGATTACTACAGAAACAAATTTGACCCTTTAACTATATATATAAATTTAAATTTAGCTATATCTTTATGTGCAACCTTTACACCAATAATCTCTTTAATTACATCAAAAATATCAGCCAATAAACGAGAATGACCACGAAATACCCTGTGATTCTGATCTTCCCAAAGAGTATAAATGGTCGCATTTCAAGAGATCCCGAGAATAAAAGCCTTCAAATATTTTCCCTTCATATCGTGAACAACCCATGTCAACTCATCATCCCAGTTCGCAACATCTCTGCAAATCCCACATAATGAAAGAACGCTTGACCAAACCACACCAATAAAACTACAGTAAAAAAAAACAAGTGATCCCTAGTCTCAACACCCTGCCCACACAACACACAAGTCACATAAAAAAATAATACCCCATTTCTGCAATCTATCTCTGGTAGGGAGCCTTCCAAGAATTTATATTCCAAAAATGTTGTCAATGTATTCACATTTTAGATATAGTCTACACAATGTCGAATCTAGAATTTTTTTTTAAGGTGGGCACAAGTCAAAATACTTTGAGGGTGGGCATAAGTCATACAAATCTCAAACTTTTAGGGTGGGCACAAGGCATAAAATTTAAGGAATAATTCATCAAAATTAAAAAAATGAAGGCAAATGTATGAACTTTGAATAATTCGCCACAGAGTTTACAATTTTTTTGAACAATAGCAACTGGATTTCATCAATAAAAACAATGGAAGGAATTAGAATTACAACACACCCAAAAACAGAGAGAAAAATGTGGACAATAGCCACCAAAACACTCGTACATAAAACAATAGAAGTAATTAGAATTACAACGCACCCAAACATAGAGAGAAAAATGGGGACAATAGTGATAAAGGAAACATTTCCCTTGAGAGTGACGTCCAACATAAAAAAAACTCAGTAACCCGCATAAAAATTCTTTGTCTCTATCGAACGAGACGCTTTACGAAGTGATAAAAGAGTGTGAGCGAACCAAACTATCTGGTAGGCTGCTTCGCTACACAATTCTGATTATATCGACAAACAACCTTTTACCAAAGAGGGGATCTAACTATACGTGACCACCGACAAAATCAATATGTAAAACTTTTATTCGATTCTAATATAACAAGAAATTTTAAGGACCATATTGCAAAATTGAATAAATTTTTAAGTATTCAAAAAGACTCACAAATTGACAAGGTTTCGAACTTAAAACAGTTTTTAAGTCAAAATCTTAAACCCCAAATATTTTCTAAGTGTTTTTGTACTCAAATAGCCAAAATTGGTCCAGGTGTATCGATACGCCCTTAGCCTTATCGATACGGTCTTTAGCTACTGGAATTTCATTTGAACGTAATGACTATATGGTACCGATACGCGTGTAGTCGTATCGGTACGCCATTCAACCTAGGAACCAATTTTGCCTATGAGTATCAGTACGACCCATAGCGTACCGATACGAGGTGTTTAGATTTTGTAAATTTTTGCAATTAATTTTCGACCGTTGCCCTTGTCAGTTTATTGGAATCACAACTTTAAAAATTAGTTATATCGTATCGATATGGGTTTTTGTTCTCAACTTCCTTAGATTTCAGTGAGCAAAACCAGTATCGATACGATATGGTCCGTACCAGTACGCCTTTATAAAATACACTCTTCGTATCGATATGTCCTTCCGCGTATCGATACCCTTTTGTACAACGACTATTTCTTCTTTGACAGGTAGCGATACGACAGCCCGTGTACCGATACCAAGGGATGGCAGACAACATTTATTGTGGAAAAAATGCAGCCCAACGACTATATTCAATATCCCAACCACCCAAACGGTTAAAAATCAATGGAGTATATAAACAAGTCTCCAAAGCTACAATAACAACTATTGAATAAGTTTAAAGCATTCAAGCACAAATCCAACAATCTTGAACGTATTAGAGTCAAATTCTTGTAACCCACTTGAGTGATCATAGTATTGGGTTTGAGTGAACTTGTATTTGGGCAAACACATTACCTTTGAGAGGATTTTCAATTTGCTAAACTTCTTCTTGTAAAAGAGGGTTGTTCTCAAAGCTTTGGGTTAAAAAAACTTTGAGTTTATAAAAGGTTTCCTCTTAAGCCTAGAAAAGGGGAAGTATTTCTTAGTGAATTTGGGAAAATTCTTAGTGGGAAGCTAAGGTAGTGGATGTAAACCTTGTTAGAAGGTTGAACCACTATAAATCTCTTGTGTCTCTTTTTTTATCTTTCAATTTGCTTCCCCCTTCATTTTTTAAATTGCGAATTCACCCCCTCTTGGTCATACACCGTCGATTAATTATCCTAACACAATCAGAAAATAAATATCGTGAGGGTCTTTGTGCTAGCACCAAAATGACTGCTAAGGTATGCGAAAAACGTACCAAAAGTCATAAGGATCGTGCCACAAGAACTGAGAGAAAGCGTGCCACAAGAGTATAGAAAACCGTGTCACAAGGATATAGATTCTTATTCAAAATTGAAAAAAAAGTCAAGAAAAAAGAAAATAAAGGACATAGTATGAAAGTAAAAATAAAAATGATAAACACGGGCTCTTGACAATCAACATTAAAATTGGTGTCGCTGCCAACTAAGCAAAAATCAAAAGGAAAGAAGAAGATAACACAAAAATATTGAGAGAAAATTTAGGTTAGAGAAAGAAGAAGACGACATAAAAATATTAAGAAAAAATCTAAATTAAAAAAAAAAGAAAAACGATACAAAAATATTAAGAAAATAAAACTTAAATTAGAGAAAGAAGAATGTGGCTAGATTTTTTTAAATATCCTCCTTATTCTTAACTTCACCAACATCCACCCAAAGTCTACACATTTGTTTGCATGAAATTCGACTTCTTTCATACCCATTTCCCTTTGCATGCTTATTCTATTATACTAACGCCAAAAAATATAAGAATTAACAAAATCAAACGAAAGAATTCAACATTGACCAAAGTCGAATCCCTTCGGCCATTATGAAATCATGAGATACCGTTACATCCTAGGTTCGAAAAAACAGATATCGGTAATTCACAAGAATTAAATAGTGCACCTAAATTTCATATTAGAGGGGAATGAGTCTTGAGATCAATTTATGTATGACCTTTACTTTCCTTCTTTGTTAAATAGTCAAATGATGAGCTCGAACCAACTTGTTTTAGTGGTTAAGGGAATGATTGTTATTTTTAGAAGTTACATGTTTGAGCACCAGCAACTGGTGATTGAGCATGTATTATCAAATGGTCAAAATTATTATTCAAAACAGATACTATTTATAATCACCGTAACTTAAAAAACAATAAAATAATAAAAAATTATATAAATCCGACCCTAAGAATACCTCAACTTAGAATTTGGCTTCTAAAACCGAATATCCACTACAGCCCGTGTCACAAATTCTCAGACATACAATTACAATTTACAATGTGGCGTTAACTGTTGAGAGCATTCTCGTTTTATCCGAACATGTGTACTAATGTCCTTCACATACCCACACCCGCATCTGTCTTAAAACTGACCTACTTTTAACTCTTTCTTTTTTCACCCTTCCTTCTCCTCGGAAACCCTAAACAACACAGCAGCCACATGCCCAAACCCTGATTCTTACAATGGCCCGGCCTCCGGAGCTCTCCCTCTCTTCCACCTTCACCCCCAAACCCTTCAACTTCCGCTCCAACTCCTCCCTTCCCACCAAATTCAACCGCCCGCCCTCTTTCAAGATCCTTTTCTCAGCTTCCCAACCACCGCCGCCGCCGTCGAGCTCAAAGCCCGCCTCTGCCGCTAAAACCCTGGACCCTCTCTCCCTCCTCCGTGCTATTCCGGACTGGGCTGATCGTATTCAAGAGCGTGGAATGAGACAAAAACGCGCTCTTTACAACCACGAAAAATGGGTTAATCACAGAACTTCACAACGCCACCTTCGACATTTGCTCTCCAGTTTACAATCGCGTGTCATCTTATCACTGGTTCCGCCCGTTCTAGCTTTTACTTCGGTTGCTATTGTCGTCGCCACTTACAACACCGCCGTGGATTTGCATTGGTTGCCTGGCTTTTTCCCACTTCTGAGAGCTTCTTCGCTGCCTTATCAGTTGACTGCGCCGGCATTGGCTTTGCTGCTGGTTTTTAGAACCGAGGCCTCTTATTCAAGGTACGAAGAGGGAAGGAAGGCGTGGACTAAGGTAATTGCAGGTACAAATGATTTGGCAGGGCAGGTAATCGCCGGGGTTGACAGTTCGGCCGATGATCAGCCCATCAAATCTGCTCTCTTGCACTATATTATGGCTTTTCCTGTTGCACTTAAGGTGAGTTTAAGTAAGAAATTGAACATTTTGTATGAAGTATGAAGGAAATTCTGATCGGAATGTCGTTTTTTTGTGCAGTGTCATGTTCTGTATGGCTCGGATATTGGCAGTGATCTTCAGGATCTGCTTGAAGTGGATGATTTAGCAGTGATACTGAACTCGACTCATCGGCCTCGCTGCGTAATCGACTTCATTTCTCAGAGCTTTAAAGTGCTGAACTTGGAAGAATCGAAGAGAACTAAATTGGTATCTCCCTTCTCGGGAAATATCCATCTTATATCTGGTTGTTTGCTGTAGTCTTATGGTCACATTTCATTGCAGGAGTCGACGATCTCGTCTTTCCATGAAGGAATCAGTGTATGCGATCAACTCATGGGGATTCCGATCCCTCTATCGTACACTCGGTTGACATCGAGGTTTTTGGTCCTATGGCATCTTACTCTTCCTATCATACTATGGGATGATTGCCATTGGATTGTTGTCCCTGCTACTTTCATCAGTGCTGCTTCCTTGTTCTGCATAGAAGAAGTATGCATCTTTTTCGGTGTTATGATTTATCCCCTTTGTATCGGAGTACGGTTTTTTCTTTTGTTTCGATCTTTAAAAGCTCCATTCATGTTGCAGGTCGGTGTTCTCATCGAGGAGCCGTTCCCAATGCTACCCCTTGACGAGCTCTGCATCGTAGTGCAAAACAATATAAAGGAAACTATCGCGACGGAGAAGGATATTCAAGCAAGGGTAAAGGGAAAAAGAAAGATGCATTCTTACAAACATTCACCAAACGGTTGCCCCAAAACATAGTGTTAACAGGGTAATCGGCAAAGGTTGTGCTTATCGTGAAAACATGTTTTTCGCATTAATTCAAGGCTAAATAGCTTTGCCTTTTGCTACCTAGAATCTAGATGTACATAGAGCATGGTTGAACCATGCATAAAGAAATTATAATCATAGGATATCTATGTATATTGTACACAATTTTCTGATAAATACAAGAAAAATTGGCTTCACAAGTCTGCAACTTTAGAAAACAGTTCCAAAATTCCTGCAGTTTCTTATGTCATATCACATGCCAGTTTACAAGTGCTAGATTCTAACCATGTTCGCCAACTAATTGATGCCTAAGGTTATGTATTAACTACCCCAAGTTGTGGATTGCTCCACATTGTGTTCCCCCAGGGTTGAGTTCCATGGAAATGCTTGGTGAAAGCTTTTTCTTTGTTTCTCAAGTTAATTTTTACCATTTGAAATGAAATCTTCGTTTTGATGTATACAACAACCTGAAGTGGCAAATCAGTAAAGGAAACCAAGAGAACTTACATTTTGACTGGTTCGAGGTTTTTATACGAAGAGAGATCCGAATTCGAATTCTCGTATGCACTTTTGTCTGCAACTATTTCAGCTGTTTACCACCTATTTATTGCAGTTCGACCAGCTGCTTACTTGTTAGTGAGAACACATGTGATGAGAGAATTAGTCGCTATTATCGGCAAATGACGTTTCCTTTGAATTTTGAAACATCTCCAAAATAAGGTTCATGAGTGTTCTATACTTATCATTTTTAAAATTATGAGACGCAAAAACCATTGTTACTATTATTTTGGTTAAAGGAAATGCCCAACATTCTTGGTACTTGAGATCAGAAGAAAGTATACTAGTCCTAATTACATGGACTTCCTTGTATAGACTAGAACAACAAAATTAAAAATCTATTTACCCATTAATTTTTTATTTAAAATCCATTCCTGAGTTTCTAATCCACGCTGAAAATAACATAGGCGATACTCTAACCTAAGTAGATATGTCAGACTTTTTAAAAGGTGGGGGTATAAATGAACATATCATTTTATTAATCGTTCATGAATTGTTCATATAACTTTATTTATGTTTATCTATTATGCTAAATAAACGAGCATGGACAAAATTTTTATGTTTATTTAATAAACGAACGAACATGAAGAGAAGTGTGTTCGATTTGTTTATGTTCACGAACAAGATAGTTTATAAGTTTGTTTATCGACTTGTTTATAAGCTCATTTACATGTTTCCCCTTTTTCTTTTATTTTTTATATTTTAAATATGGCTTAACTACAAAATAAGTGTCTAAACTATGTATCTTATTTATAATATGTGTCTAAAATATTTTTTTTGACTAAAATAGGTGCCTAAAGTTTCATTTTTGACTGGAAATAGGTGCCTAAAGTTTCATTTTTAGTTTGTTTTAAAGTCAAATGAGACGACAAAAAAAATTTAAGCACCTATTTCAGCCAAAAAAATATTAAGCACCTATATCAAAAAACGAGTATATTTTAAGTACTTATTTTATAATTAAGCCTTTAAATATTGATGAAGGTAAGAACTAAATTGAACACACAATAAACTTTAGAGTTCAAACTATAAATTTTGAGGTGCTTAAGGACTAGTTGTATAATTTCACCATTTTATTTAGATGGTATTGTTTTATTTATATAGTTTTGTTTGTTTAATGGCTTAACTACTAGAATAGTCACTTATGTTTTCCCTTAGTATAGAGTTGGTCACCGATTTTGAAGAATGACCAGTAAGGTCACTTACGTTTTCGGGGCATAAACTTTTGGTCATTCAGCCGTTTGTTGTCGTTAGATATTGACAACTTGCTGACATGATAGTGAAAAATAAGGGTAAACTACTGCAATGGCCACTAAAGTTTATCACATGTACATTTCTGCTCCTCAATTTAAAAAAATAAACATTATGGTCACTACTGAAAATATTTCTTTATAATTTCACCGTTGAATTTTTAAAAATTCATTTTTTAACCTTAAAACTTTATAATCAATTAGTACAATAATATTATAAATGCTTAAATAAAAAATAGGTGCCCAAAATATGTCATTTTTAAATTTTAGGTGCCCAAATTGCTCATATTTAATAACTAAACTTTCAAAAGTGTATACTTTGGGCACCTATTTTTCATTTAAGCCTTTATAATATTATTGTACTAAGTGATTGTAAAGTTTTAGGGTAGAAAAATGAATTTTTAAAAATTTAAGGTTGAAATTATAAAGAAACATTTTCGGTAGTGACCATAATGTTTATTTTTTAAAATTGAGGAGCAGAAATGTACATGTGATAAACTTTAGTGGCCATTGCAGTAGTTTACCTTTATTTTTTCGCTGGCAGGTCAGCAAGCCGTCAATGTTTAACGGCAACAAACGGCTGAGTGACCAAAAGTTTACGCCCCGAAAACGTAAGTGACCTTATTGGTCATTTTTCAAAATCAGTGACCAACTTTGTACTGAAGGAAATATAAGTGACTATTCCAACAGTTAACTATAGTTTAATTAACATTTATGAACATATAAAAAAACGTTTTGACGAAAGTTAAACGAATATATTCATGAATGCTAAATAAATTAAAGGGTAATACGAACACATTAAAAAAATAAACAAATGAACACAAAATTAAAAATTTAAATAACGTCACTTTAAGAAAATAAACACCAACATGATCTTATTCGTTCTGGTCTAATTCATTTACATCTTTGAACTAAAAAAGGCTTTTAATCATTTCTGCCCCCCACATTTTAGTGTTTCGAAAATTGAAATCAAAACACAAGGAAATCTCCCAGACTGCAGATTTACCGTTTAAGCTCGAGTTTTCAAATTTCAAAACCCTAACGTTCTCCCAAAAGAAAAAAAAACCCCAATCAATTTCAAATCTTCGCATTTTGATCCATGGCCCTTAACAACAAACACAAATCCGTTGAGACCCGCATCGACAATCGGCGAGCTGAGTCGGAGCTTGACTCCGAAGAGGACTTGGAGGAGCTGGAATCAGATGTGAAGAAAATGGTGGAGAAGATTCTAGAATACAGATCCACTATTCCAGATCAACTCCATACCACTCTTGCTTCAGTTCTCTCTTCTCAAAGACCCAACTTTCCCGATGTCGGGTCGGAGCCTGGATCATCCGGAGAGCTTAATCCAGGTAGGTCCGTAAACTCTTGAGGGTTTGTGAAACCGGGATAGACAAATCTCTCTTGATAATTGACTTAATAGATTTGGTTTTCATAGATTCAGAAGAGACGGAATTAGAGCAAAGAATGAAGGAGAAGATACAGCTACTTAAAGAGAGAATTTCAAGTAACATTTCAGCGATGCCGGTGATCGTGAATCGAATGAAAGAGTGTATTTCCAGGATGGAGAAGCTAAATTCCGGCACCGGCGCTATACATCCTGCTTTTAAGAAGAGGAAAGTAGTTCATCAATGAAGGTTGATTTTCATACGGTTCATCAATGGTGATTGATTTTTCATGGACTTTTTAACCTTGCAGCTATGTAATTACTTGATGAAAGCAATTTTTTGATTGCCCTCCCGCTTCTGAGGCTTTACATTGATTAATCCGGACCGACCGGCGTCCCATTGGTGAATTGAGTTTTTTAGTGAGAATTTTTTGCAAGGCCTTGAACTCGAAATTTCGATACCAAGCTGACCAACTCGCGTCCCACACTTGATGAAAACATTGATTTCCTTATCTGTAACCTAATGCCTCCCGGTTGATAACCTACAAAGGGGGCATCATTGTATTGATATGCAAATCATTTTAGGTGTGTATTTTATGTTATGAGTCCTTTTCCTTGGGCATATTTAGACAGCAATAAGTAGGATCATTCAAAATATAAGATTAGTTTTGAGAATAAGATTTGCGGAATGTAAAATTGAAGTGTGCATGAATCTCAACTCTCCCAAGAATTCGAAACACTTGCTTTCTTGCCCAATCCACCAACTGCATATAGATTTTCTGATCAGTAATTGAAGTAAAATGACACCTGAGCATGTAAAAGAATCCTAAGATCACTTTAAAAATATCTAAAAGAGTTTTCTCCCCATCACTTCCAAACCTTCTCCATTTCTTTGGTGGATGTGTCGATGTGAGCTGCTCATCCCTGCAATTGCTTCCGAGAAGATTTCGGATCCGATACATAGCAAGAAGTCCGGTGAAACCCGGCTCGATATAAAGCATAAATCCATTCAAGTTTAAGTCAAATTATGCTTTCTACGAGCTCCACTGTGGACCAGGTCTCACCATCTCATTGAAACACACATATCAGGAACTCTGGCCAAGCAGGCAAGCGAATAGCATTAGGAAGACCACATATCAGTTGCTATTGAGCTAAATTATGCGAGCAATATAAACAAAATAGATTACGTAAATATCGCTAAGCTAATTAATTATCTAAGAAAATTTGAAGTAAACTGCAAAACGGAGTGAGCTATTCACACTTTATTATCTCGGAGGACAACGTTCATTTCAAATAGTACACCACTCAGCACTCGGGATAGATTTGCTTCTAAGATATTCTTCCAAGACACAATTATCAATTTACTTATTTACATTCCCGTTAATTTTTCAGTCATCGCTAATGTATTTGTTTTGCCATAGTATTTTCTAGCAAGCTTAACACATTACCAAATATCAATATTACACAGTAGTTCAAAGCTTTGAGACAGTCGACGGACTTTGGGGCATAACCATCCTAAGCAATGCTTCTTGAGTCAATGATACAACAAGCTGCAAAATCACGAAATGATGATTGGGCCGATGGACCAACAAAGGGATTTGGTGGAAAACAGGAAGGAACTATGAGATAAAGGAAGGGTAAACTAAATACCTCTCCCTTTCTGTTGAACATTTGGCCCGAAACAAAGCCACGGGTGACACAGGCTGTAGGACTTGCAATCTGTGTGACATTGGTTCCATTAACGATTTTCTTCCATTAAGAAAGTGAAAAAATCCAAACACAATTCATACGTGAGAATAGACTTCATCTTAAACCTACCACGAACAATAACCAGTTGTCGGCTCTAAGTTGCCTGTGGAACCACATCCTGGTAAACACGAACAACAGTGTATACAATGTCATTGTATACGTAAACTTTCTAAACAGATGCAAGCAAGCGGATAAATTTTGGGTTGTGGAATAGGTGGCTGATGCGAGGAGCAGATGCTTACGAGTGGTCCAGGCTAAGGGAAGCTGACTGAAAACCTTTTCTGCGGTGCGGGTTTAAACTAACACTACTAAAAATCAGATCTGAAGCAAAGGCAACTACACATCTGCAAAATACAGAATCAATAAAAGATAAGAAAGCCTCCAATCTATATATATATATATATATATATATATATATATCTGTTGCCATATGCTTGTAATTGTCTGGTAAGATGGAGAAGTAGAGTAGATGTGTGTGCGCACGTGGTCATAGACAGAACAAACTCAAGCAAGTAAGCTTACATTTGCCAAGTCTTGAGCAGAGCAAAAGTAGAAAAGTATATGTATAGACAAAAAGAGAAGTATTTAGAATTCAAAGGGATCACTGACCTATGCAAAGCTTGGTCATCTGAAAGTTTTCCTTTGGCTCTAAACCAATACCTCAAACTATAAAGCAAAATATCATTCTCAAATAAGATATGGCACCGAACTGAAAAATGATAATGTGGCAGCTAAATTGGTTAATGCATATTAATATGTATCTCCATGTGCATTGGAAAAGCTAAGATTCTGAAACACCAAAAAAATGGCTAACCTTGGTTCAGATTTAGTCTGGTTTGTTTTAGTGTTAGGTTCACAAAACCTTATCTCTATGGGCCAAGGAACAAATTTTGTTGAGGCCACCTTTCTCCGGTAACTCCTGGAACAAGAGATTGTGAGGCATTGCAAAGAACACATAAAAACACACACACACACTATCCAAAGACATAATATAAGGCCATCAGATACGGTTTTTGCCCTTTTTTGTGGGGGGGGGGGGGGGGGGCTCAAGTTTACAACAAAACAAAAAAGTAACCAAGTAAAAGTATAGAATAAAACGAGATAAGAAACAAATGTATTGAGATCATATTAACGTTTTGAACCATGGCAAGTTACATATATAAATAAGATATAGTATCAGTGTGAGTGCTAAAATTCTGACATAGGAAGACGGGGATCGGTGAGACGTGATTCTCGTATCTCATCCAATGACAGAAGCTGCAATAGGTCAAAGGGTAATCCTGTTATCCAATTATTCACCACACCAAATGACTGGAAATGTTAACTTAAAAACTTAAGCATATGTTAGTTACCCCATCTGGAGCTGGCACAACTGGCATCATTGCTTGATGATCAAACCCATCTTCTTCTTTCTGTAAGATCAACACATGCAAAAGTACAAGTGACCTAAGATGCTGCTACTACTCATTCAGCAGTTCTAAAAAGGTATAATAAACAGAGAACAAGCTGCTGGGTAACATATTGTAGTACATATCATCATTAGCAAAATCTACCTCCGCAACTAAAAATGTAGTATCTTCTTCGCGTACATTTTATAGATAAAATAATTCGATTATTAACAAGTTCAAAAGGGAAAATTCAACTTGTGTTCTAATGCTTTGGTAAAAGAACAGACCGATCTACTTATCTTTAACATTATTTAATACCACCACTCATACTATTTTATCCCATTGATATCAATCTACAGATAGTATAACAGAAAGTGACTATTCCATGAAGATGAAAAAGCGGACCATGATAGTTCTTCACAGATACAATAATATAACAGTTACCTGTCAATATTTGTTTAACAGTCAAGCTCATATGAAAAACTAAATGAGTTGATAATTGAAGAAATAGGAAAGTAGATGGGAACCATTGAATATAAACTGAGGAAGATGCTTCATACCTGAAAGGAGGCTAATAATGTGAATATGATGTTTCCTTTTTGTATTGCATCTACTCTGCGGGTAGCAAAGTTTCTACCATCACGTAGACGATTAACTTTATATATTATAGGCACTGTAAAAAAGTATGTGAAGGTGTAAATATTTGCTGTTGCAAAAATTTTCACTTGTACTGCTAATTATAATCTCAAGATGAATCAGTGATTTAACATGCAAAGTTCAATAAGCAAAAACAATGTAAAAGCTATGATTTATTCATGGTACTACCTTTTCTTAATATAATGGATGTTCAAAAACATTACTCATAGCTAGAACAGCATGATCAATATCTTTCACCCCCACCATAATTTCTAAAACAAATTCTTAAGCAACAAGGTCAAATTGACAATCTTTTAGAGGCTAAAAGTGAAACAAAATTGCTTATCCAGCTTACTGCATTTTTTTTTATTTTAATAAAAGAGGGTAACACATTTAATATTTTTTCTATCTACATGTACATGGCACCTAATATTTTCATCTCTCAGGCCATGAGTCATGGCATATCTTCTGCCTTCTTTACTCACATTATCTAACTTCAATTTAAAAAGTACTGGAGGCTAGGATATCCTTCCAAATGACAGAGATAGAGAATGAAGAATAAAATTTATTAGCTTGGACATTTTCAAACTGTTAAAATTATGAAGATTAAAAATGTGGGATTATAGTGTCATGCAGAAATCTAGTTAAACTGTAAAAAAAAATCAACAGTAGGAAATTTCTAAAAACCAAAAAAGTATGATGAATCTATTTACAGCAATAATGCTCACAGGTAAGGCACTTACTATTAAAATCCCCAACCATAAGAAAATAAGAGTGCAAACTATGGACAACTTTAAGAGAATCAACTGTTTTTGATGCAGCAGCCAGTGCCTGAATAATCGATGACAGAAAAAAAAGAAGCAGTTACCTCAGTTTAAACAGCATGATAAAGTCCATCTAGTCAATTAAACAACTTAATGTTGACAAATCAGAAGTAATCACCATGCTTACATATTATGAAACGAGCCAAGTTTCATTATATTTTCTCTCAGATTCTATGCAAAAAGTGTACTACCTTGGTATTAACTAGACATCAACCTCTATATTTAAGTAGTTATATATCCTTATATATCCATATAAATAAACTAATGAGCCACAGCATGCCATATTTACCATTTGGTCAACAGTCAAGATGTTTGGTGTTAGAGTGCCAGCAATTTTAAATCATTTGTATGAATCAGAAAAAAATATGTTAGGCCCATCATTTAACCTCACAAATTACCACTAGAAACTTAAAATCTTCACCTAAAACAACAGCGGTGAAATATCATTGTCTATCATAAGCATCAAGCACACAAGTAAATAAGAATGAAGCATACTAATTTATGCTATCATATAAGGTAAACGTGAGGAACCTCAGGTAGACAAGAAGGATGAAGGAGAGAAAGATGGTTAAACATACCTGTCCAACCAATTGCCCTCCAAAAACCTTACCAAATTTTGGTGCATCTGGCAAAGTAATACCTTGGAATATATTTAACTTCAATAAAACGGAAGAAACAAGTCTTAGTATAGAGGTTATAAGAGGAATCTTGTTAGATCAATTGTTTTCCAATACAGTAACATGTTTCTAAAAGGAAAGAAAAACGTCACAATTAAAAGTATACCGAGAAAACATGAACTCTAAAACTTCTCACTCATCCTAATGGCAATAGAATATATAAAAGAAAATGACACTAGAAGAAGCATACTTCTATTGGCTCCAAATGCAATATACTTTCCACAAGTGCACAAGTCTCATGCGTCTTATCTGCGCTCCAGATAGATTTTGACTGAAGCAAAGTGCAATGCTCATGAGGTAGAAACAGGCAGGTCAGCTGTAGTAACAGGTAGTCCACATCATTTTATGACCGAGTATATTTTCATAAGCCTGAGTGATTGGGATGATCTAATCATAAAACGTATGCAAAAGGGAACTAAAAAGCACAAAGCTATACCTTAGTTAAAGCGACTATATCTGCCACATGAGCCGATGTGGGATTAACTGCAAAAGCAAGCACAATCATATTCAATTTAGGATTAATTTCTCCATCATTAGTTGAGTTTAATCCCCTATTCGTATTAAAACCGACCAATACTAAGAGAATCTGCAAAAATATCACATGAAGGGGAGATAGAGAAGCTTTAACCATGGCCAAAGTAATCATATCTTTTCAACTGATACTCAAGTCGGTTTTCTTCTTCAGAATGGACTGATCCAGATACTTCAGCCTATAAACCACAAAATTGAATCTCAGCAAAAAGGACTCTATTTAGTTTAGATTTTTGCTTCTAAAAACAACCAAACGGAAGGAATAATAATGTGCGTAAATAGGAAGGGGAAAAAGGAAAACAGACCTCTCCTTCCCATATAAAATATATCCCGTCTCCAACTTCTCCTTCCCTAACGACATAATCTCCTTTCTCTGCAACGCAAATTATTTTAAGCAAATCAACAAACAATCAGTTTAATACATTGTAGATTGATCTAACCCGATGAAAGATTCTGTTCGGTAGCATACAAAGCAAATCATGGAGAAAAAAAAACAGGCGCAGTCACGCGGATCAAATGGAAAATCAAATCGCAAATATTCCAGTAAACTAAATTTGGATCAGAACTTCAAAAATTACCGTAGTGCTTAAAACCAACGAATTCGGCTATTCTCTTGAACGAAGAACTCGGCAGTCTCTGCAGCAACGGAACGTTGCCTAAAAACTCGATCACTGCAAAAAATTGAAAGAAAAACAAAAGATTCCACAGAAATTGGAGAGACTTGGCTCATAATTTATAGCATTTTCTGGTTGACCAACTGGGGATTAAACATTTATAGCATCTTCGAAGAAAAACGGAAATATTCACCTGCTTCGGTGTTCATAATGGTAAGAGATTAAATGCTTAAGGCCGAAGATGGAAATTGAAGAAGAGATGACTGGAGTTGAGTGGAGTGGGAGGAATAAATAAGAATTGCCAACCGGGGATAAGTGTTTGCGCCGCGGGTGTATTCCACATTATTTCTAGGGTAAACAACACCGTTAGTTACTAAACTATTCATATTTTTCTGTTTTGACTACAAAACTATAATTTTTGTCAAAACCATCACTAATGTTACGTTTTTTTTCTTTCTATTTTGATTACTAATGTTACTTTTTATTTTTTTGGTCACCAAACTATTGGTTTTTCTATGATTTTTTAACGGTGGATGATCAAAATAGGTGAAAAAGCGTAACATCAGTGATAATTTTGTCAAAAATAATAATTTGATGACTAAAACAAGAAAATATAAATAATTTAGTGACCAATGATATTGTTTACCCTTATTTCTATTGGAAAAATCCACGTGTTTCTTAAGTAGTAATAGTACGAGATAAGTTCTATTGTTCTATTAATTTTATTAATAAAATCATTTAACTATTAAAGTGTTGTTATGGATATTTATCTATGTAGATGTCTATAATGATAAGAACTTTATCTAAGAGATCTAATTTATTTATAATTAAGAATATTATCTCCATTAATTAGAGTTTAATGTATTATATACTTCTTATGCCTATAAATAGATGAAGGCATTATACACAAGTATAGTTTTTTGGATAATAATATGAATCTCCCTTTTTCTCTCATCTCTTTGTTATTTTATTTTTATTCGTTGTTCTTCGTTATTTTATTCACAACACGTTATCAGCACGTAACTCTAATCAACTGAGATCTTTATCGTTCGAATCCAAAAGAAGTTACCGAAAAGAATGAATTTGATTATAGAAGGAAACTAAAAATAATTTTTTCTCTCATTTTTAGCTATTGATTGTCTTGCTCTTTATATTTTAATTTTTTTTGAAAAGAATGGAAGCATGCTTAATCACATCGAATCCAATCTCACTCAAAAAATTGATCTCTCAAGCGACTCAAATCCATATTAAGAGGATCGTGGGGAGAAGATGATTATCAATCTCCATATTATCTACATGGTAACAAGGAATGCAAAATCAAGAAAAAGTCCCCAAGTCCTTGGAGAATGGTTGCCAAAAATCCACATTATGAGATAGATGTGCGTAGCATGCCTAAGAGTCCAAGGCATATCAATTGCAATCGTTTAAGATCTTATTCACGATTCTTGAGTATATTTACAGATAAGTATATTTTTTATAGATTCATGACATATAATATTGTGAATGTTTTTTATTTTATTTAACCATATTTAAGTTTTACATGATATGCTTAAATGACTTGGAAAGAGACGTGACGTAAAGAAATTATGAGAAGTTATTTCGGTCATTTGTTATGTCTCCATTGTGCTCGAGAGGAAAATTATTATCGGTAAACTTTATTTTTTTCTTTAAATTATTATTTTAATGTGCGATAAATCATGGTGAATTTTAATCTATAAAAAGATTGTTATAAAGTCTATATTTGCTCGAAAGTAATATTTCTTCTTCGTCGAAAAACTCGACCATAGACTTCTCCCAATTTTAAGTTACGAAAATTCGTCTTGATCCAAAAAATTTTATGGGAGGCATTCTCTGAAGTGAATGCAAAGTATGATGTTTATTCCATGAGATTATCAATGATGGGGCATTCCCTAAAGTGAATGCAAACATTGTAAATTATTATTCAATTAGAGACATAATTTCGATATAATTCAAGTATATTGGCTGGACATCCCGTTCTGCGAGGCTATTGGTCTCAAAGGAGGTTTTTAAAGGACCTTGTAAACTGGTTTAACAATGTCGTGTACGAGGATTAAATCTTTGTTCTCTGTGATGAGGATATATTAATAAAAACATACTCCACTTTTCACGATAAATAATGTTTTGTCCTTAGACACAATATCGCGAAAAAGATTTTAAAGGCCCACTGATTCTACTCCATTCCCTGAAGTGAATGTGAGATTTTATAATAGAAAGAAAAAAATACCACATTAGTAGTTGTGGTCATGGTCGAGGCCATTCACATAGACATTATGGTCATTTTAAGAATATTTCTACCCATCGATAGTGAAGTTATAAGGATGATAAGAGTGATAAAATATCATTCTAAGGAAGTAAAATCATTTTTATTACCAATATGATGTAATAACCTATTGGTCTCGTACTTGTCGTATGCTGAAAAATCAACAATCATTGAATGATAAAGGAAAGAAAATAGAAACAAATTTTGTTTGCGAAAAATGATGAAGATATTGGTCCAGCTTATTTGGACATTGCTGGTCCAACTCATTTGGACGTTGTTGATTTCCTTATAACCCTCGAAGGGAATAAATCATCTTCTAATTATTCTCATAACTTTGAAGAGAATTATTTATCTTTTTATTTATTTTACTGTTTATTTACTTTACATATTAATTATTTACGTTTTATATTTATATATTATGATATTTATTTATTTTGTGTAACATGATTACTTATCAAATACAATTTATGGTGACGATTTATGCTTAGCAGAAGCATAAGATATATATTTTTTCATTTAATGCAAGGGAAAATATGAGTACTATATCTCAAAATACTGAAAATGTTGATGCTCTAGAAGAGCAATAAGTTCTTAAGAGAAAGCACATTATGAAAGGTACAAAATTGCGAATATTGTAAAAATTATCGTTGATGGTAATAATATCGTCTCCACTAGAAGTGAAAGTTTTAAGAAAGTAATACGAGTTCACAAAATAATCCTTCAGAAATTATAGATAACATATGTTATCAATTAACATTTGAAATAAGCCAATGTGAATATAAGTTTTGGTAGCCAAAAGTCAGTGAAAAGCTCTAGAAGAGCTATATATTGCTACCAAAAGATAATTTTTATTGAAAGCTCCGAAAGAGCTAAATATATTCCTATTTAAAGGAACAATTTTGATGGTTGTACTAGACATGTACGTGTGAAATTGAATCTCATGTTATGGTAAACTAAAAGTTTACCAAATTCAAAAATATATATACACACATGTATATAGTTGGCATGATCGGTTAGACCATCCTAATCAATAATGAAGCGAAAATTATTGAGATTTACATGCACATGTATTAAAAGAACCTGGAGTTATTGTGGTGCTTATTCTCAAAGAATTAATTAAATTTTGCTTATTAAAGAACTTCATAAATTTCACTTACTAAAAGAACTTGAAATTCTTGTGTTGTTTGTTCTTAGAGGATTTTGTTGATCCCACTTACCAAAAGAACTAGAACTTGAAGTTCTTGTACTGAAGTTGAGACTGCATGCCTTGCATATCTGAATAAAATATGGGCTCATATATCCATAAATGTAGAAAATTTTATATGATTTTAGTAAATGCATCTACATTGTTTTATCAACTTATAACCAGAAGTTTGTGAGATTGATTCTAAAAGGATTCAGATTATGCAATTAGACTATTCGTCTTGCAAAAGCTAGTGAGTTTATATTTTAGGCTATATCAGTTGTTACAAAGCCTATAATTATGAAAAATACAGTTTAGCAAAATTTCAATTGGATGCCTCATCTTTAATAGCTAAACTATGAGAACAAAAGAGTTATTATTTGTATGGTGTTTCCATATAGCAACACTTATACGCATTAAGCCAACGAGTTATAATAAACTTTCCGTTATGATTGGTTTTTGGTCAGAAGTCATACATTTTCCATTTTATAATTTTTGAATGTGCGATATATTGTTGAATTGCTCCACCACAACGCACAAAATGGGTAAATAAAAAGGGTTGAGAATATATATTGACTATTGAGTATGAGTCTCCTTTTATGTTTAAATTCTTAAACATTAATTGGATAATCATTTATGACATGATTTTTCTCAACATTACGGCGAGATAATAATCAGCTGGATAGAGGAAAATAAATTATCATTGTATAGATCCTCATATATGAACTAGAAGTTCATAAGATAATTCATGTTATTACATGTCAACTGCCAGACATATTTACTGACCTAACGAGAATAATTAAGTCTCATATACCAGCTGAAATGCTCTAAGTTTAAATTACATGTTAGAGCGAGAGGATGTAAATCATGCCTGGAGTATGATAGTTGAAATGGTTCCAATGATCAAAATTTTCGTAAATGGAAAGTAATATGAGATGGTCATATATTGGAGGCGGGTGCTCCTGACGAAACCCAAGATATAACTAATAATAAAACTCTAGAAGAGTTTCAGGTACCTGAAAAGATTGAAATCTTGAAGAGATTTCGTTGAGTTATGTCACTACGAGAATGTAACCAAAATAGAAAAGTTGTCGACAATAATTTTATAAACAATTTTACATAGAATACTTCTATAGAAGTAAAGAAAGAAAACAAATATCTTGTATAAGAATCTATAGATGTTGAAATGATTGGTCAATATAGAAAGATGCTTTGAACTTCCAAAAGTGAAGTATTTGGACTAGTAGTCCAAGCACCTAAATGTGTAATGCAAGTGAAGCACAAATAAGTAGTCGTAAATACGACTTGACTTATGATTTATGAAGAGTTTTAATTACTTCATGGTGGATGCAATTAATTTGACAGTTATGAAATATAACATGCGTCTAATTATTTATAGATCACTATTTATCCTTAAAGGATTTAAAATGCTAGAAACATTTGAAAATTTATTTAGGAAATTTATTTAGACATGTCTCACTGAATATTTTGGCGCATTTGGTATAATCGCCTTAGTGAGTACTAATTGAGAAAATATTGCAAGAATGATCAGATTTCCTTATGTATTTTATAAATGAGTTTTGGATCAAGATTTATTATGATAATTTGAATTTTGTTAAAACTCCTGAAGAGTTCAAATTGAAAACTCATGAAGAACTTTCAAAGCATTTGATAAAAGTATTTGAGAAAAAGAATCTTGAGATGTGGTTTTGTCTCGACCTAAAGATAGAGCACTTAAATATGTGTTTTTGTTTATGAATGGACATAAGCTGAAAGAATCTTAAAGAAGATTCAATATGGATAAAGCATATATATTGAGTATCTCAATAATTGTAAGGTTGTTGGATGTGAATAAAGATAATAATATATTTTCTTGGTCTTGAAGCACCATATATTAGTTGGTCAAGAAATATCTATGGATATACAAAGATCATTATCTTTAGATCTTCAAATATTCGTCGATGCCTCCTCAAATCTTGAAGAAATATTTATTATGCACGAGGCAAACCAAAAATGTGTTTGGCTAAGACCATTGATCCAACATATCCAGAAGATATGTGATTTACTTTCACAATATATGATACAAATGCTATCTTGTGTAGAGATAATGAAAGGTGGATACATCATGAAACATATTACTCCAAAGTTTAATCTCTCGCGATCTTTAGAAAAAGTATTCGAGATTGAATTATGAAGATTCAAAGATCTTCTGTGGTGTTTTCATGAGGGGAGTAAATACGCATTGCACTCTTTTCCCCTTAACCAAGGTTTTGTCTCAATGGCTTTTCCTGGTAAGATTTTTAACGAGGCAACATGTTATGCGTATCAAAGATGTGTGTACTATTTTCCTTCACTAAATATTTTTTTCCCACTGGGTTTTTATCTTAGTAAGGTTTTAACGAGATACATTACCTTCATAGACATCCAAGGGGTGTTATGAATATTTATCTATGTGGATGTCTATAATGATAAGAACTTTATCTAGGAGATTTGATTTACTTTATCATTAGAAATATTATCTCCATTAATTAAAGTTATGTATTATGTACTTCTTATGGCTATAAATAGATGAAGGCATTGTACACAAGTCTAGTTTTTGAATAATAATACGAATCTCTCTCTTTCTCTTATCTCTTTGTTATTTTATTCTTATTCGTTGTTCTTCGTTATATTATTCACAACAAGTGTTATTAATAAGTTATTTGTGATTAAAATTTACATAAAATTTGAATCTACGAAAGTTAAATGAAGATTCCATCATGCGTGTGTAATGAGTAAGTATATTTATGGTGAAATTTCCCGATCAATATAGACTACATCTACGATGAAAATACCTTTGAATAATTAAAGAGTACATCCATCCTTATCGTCCTCTGAAGTTCAATGCAGATTTTGTGATCTTTTGATGGGTTCATACTTTTTTTTAAAGGGAAATTGTATGATTAAAGCTGAAGATCATATAAAATATGTAATGACATATGTCTCGTTAAAAAACCTCCCTAATTATAAATGGAAGAAAAGACTGTAATGTATCATCGTAACCGGCATACAAAAATCATCCCTAATACAAAACAACCAACCCAAGCACTCAAAAAACACGCCATACAACCATACAACAAACTAGTCATCAACTCATCATTGCATCAGACAACATCCACACAACACGTCGATCAACATTGCAACCATGGGTTCATACTTCATACACTTCTAATTTTTATATCTTTAATTTTCACCAAAGTAAAATATTAAATAAAAGTTGTTGTACACATTAGCTCAAGAAGGGCACTTGGCTCAGCGGTTGAAGTTTTTTTATTTTTTTTCAATCGTTTTATGAACAATTTAATTTTAAATTTTATTTATATCAGATAGTGACATGTGTTATCATCTAATGATGATCAAATGTATAATTATATTAATTTTTATTATCTGCCTTTAATGACAAGTGATTTAATTCATAACATTTTAATAATTAAATAGTTTAATTAACAAAATTAATAGATCAATAATCAAAATAAAATTTATGCTATAATTATATGACCATTCATTTAGTTTGCCCTAAAAGAAATTCATTTGATACGTGACTACGTCTGTCTTTTCTTATCCGAAAACTTTCGTTTTATTTATAGCGAAACCTATCTTAATATTTTATTTAGAGTAAACATTTATTCATATTAATAATGAGTATGACCCGCCCAATAAAACAATGTAATTAACTCAATCAATCTTTGAAAGTGTACAAACTAATCATAGTGATTAATTTTATTAAATAAAAATAAAATAAAATAAAATTATAAATTAATAGAATAAACCAATCATATTTCTTAAAACCATCAAAGTGTAGAAACTAATTATTAAGAAATAGAATAGGGCAGACTACACAAAAAAAAATATGAAAACCCAACCAAACAACTTAAAAAATAATAGACAAATAAACACTACTATCGCCAACAAAGAATAAACACCAACACTACATAAAAATTAGTATATAACACCGTAGCAAAATAATTTTACCATGAATTAACCATGATCTATACTGGTAATTTCAAGTATCTATCAATATGAAAGAACTGATTAAAATGTTCAAGTCAAAAGTAAATCAGTAAAATAACCAAACAAATGTCAATAGAAAGGCACTTCAAATTCAACCTTAAAAGGGAACAAAACAAAAATGAAAAAAAATATGTTAAAGAACAAAGAGAAATCATAAAATAATGTTACTAAAAATACTCATTGAACATTAGAGTTTTGCTACAACATCCTCAAAATTTTGGGCTCTGGTGCGTAAGTAAATTACAAGTCTCTGTAAAAAAGACCCATTAAAACACTGAAACAATACTTCTCTTTTGTTCATTCACATCAGATCATAATAATAATTGTTATGTACAAGTCTTAATATATAGTGGTGTCTACAACAAACTAACAATTCTTTAACAAATCTAACTACTTTGCTAACTGCTCAACCGTCACTAACTTCAACAAGACCAGTTGAAAAGAAAAGAAAAACATAAAAAACACTTATTCTTCTCTCCACCTCTAACTGACCTGTGAATGCAGTAAATGCACAAGAAATTGTTCAACATCCTAAACACTCTAAACAATAAATTATTTATAAATTACTCTGTTATCATTAGACTAAATTAGTATCAAGTAAGATACTTCATTTTGCGGAGAACACTCGACATCTCTTCACGCTTTTTCTTAGCTCTCTTGTGAGTGCCTAGCTTTCTCTTGGCCACCTTCAATGCCCGCTTATCTTTTCTCGACCTTGAGAAGCTCGGTTATCTTCTTTTCATACGACGCAAAGCCAACAACCTCCCTTATCAGGCTCCTCACGAAATGCACTCTCTTGCTGGTTTTCTACAAGGTAGTTACGGAATATATCAATAATGCAAAATGACATATCATCAAGACCGCGTGAAACAAGCAGATATTTACGCCACGAGTTCAGTGTTGCGCATAATAAGTGCTTCGCACTTGGTGCAAGTGTATACATCGCAAGTTATAGTATAGAAAGATATCGTCTCCACAAGAATTGATACTACTTCAAGAATTTAACTTCTTACACTGTAAAATAAAAACATAAGTAGGTGATTGTGGGAGTTCTAATTAACAACTAAACTAAGAGCAATAAAATAAAAGAAAGATGTAATCAAGTAAGAGAGAATAGGTCGAGTTATTGTGAGTTGAGGAGTGATAGTCGAATGGATCGTCTTGGTAAAAGAGTGCAACGACAACTCAATTATCGTGGAAATTGGTAACAATTGGGTTGTCAAGGCAACTGGAATAGCAGTTTCTAGGGCAACTAGCATAACGATGCCGGACAACAGCTTGGGCAACTGAGCGACAACCTCCAAAATTCGGCGAAGCGTTCTTCAATGGTTACTCCTCATCCCTAAGTCGAAAATCTAGTTAACTGTGCATGCCTTGATGATACATCCCTGCGTGAATCAAGGGTGAACAACAACCAATCTTACGCTCCTCTTAGCCGTTGAAATTTGTAACTTATTCCTAAGCCGAATTAGTCTTCATCGATTTGGACAAAAACCATGCTCATTCGTTTCTTGAATCTAATTCTCCCGATATTAGATAAATAGATGAAATTATGAGATCCTCTCTCAATTCACTCGCAAGCAAAGTTAAAAGCCAAGAATGAGCGAACCTTGGATAAAAAGTGCAAACTCTATTACTTAAACAAAATCCAACCGTTTCTCACAACCACAAAACACAATAACCTTAGCCAACTAGATTTAGTTCATGGTTATGTTCAAAAGAAACACAAAACCAAGTTTTCCTAACATAAACCTAATCGAACAAGAAGGAAAAGGATGAAGAAGATGTCGACAGCCCTATTGGCATCTCTTTCTCTCAATCGAACATGCTTGGCTTGGGCGGCTTGGCCTTCTTTATATAGGATATGGCTAGGACAAAGTCTTTCTTGAGGAGGAAGTTAAGTTAGATTCAAATTGAGTAAAAGAAATATTAAATCTCTTTTAATTTTAATCCAACTGAAACTTCTCCTATTTTCTTGATGTTTAATCTTCCCTTGACCTCTTTATGGACCTCCAACTTTCTTTCTTCATGCCACCTATCCTGATTAGGTCAGAATTGTCTGCTCATCAATTCGGCTACCATCTTCTCATCTTTTCTTGTTGATGGTTGTCGCAACAACTGGTTTGGCATGTGCTTCTTGGGTTGCCACGGCAACTTTCAGCTTTTCTCATGCATTAATCATGCACACACAAAACAGCCTCTAGCTGTATCTTTTCTCACCAAAATTAAGCAAAACATAAAGTCAAACACCACCGCATAGGAAACAATAAAAATATACATGGATGCCTAATAATGCAACTAAAGTGAGCATATGTCTAACAATAATGAGAGTAAAAAGGGAAATAAAATAAGACTTTTGAACACTTAACACACCCTCAAACTCGAACTATTGCTTGTCCTCAAGCAATGCAAACTAACAATTACTTGCCAAAGTTTTAATCTTCATGAATTTTGGCCTTGAATCTTGACTTTTTATCCCTTAGAACCGTGCACTAAGTATGCATGACATTCAATTTTTCGGATGGTCAAGAAGTTACCTAAAACCAACCTATAATGCACTCTCTTGTTGGTTTTCTACAACGTAGTTACAAAATATATCAATAATGCAAAAGGACATATCATCAAGATCGCGTGAAACAAGCAGATATCTACGTCACGGGCTCAAAGCTGAGCCTAGACAGGAAGGGCACATGCTCAGAAGTCCATAATTAAAAAGTCTAAATATAGTTAAAAAAAAGTCACTCTCATAAGTCGAGAATTATAGAAACAACGAAAAATAAAAGGACCCAATTTTTAGATTTGCCCTTGGGCCACGCCTGCTATGCCATTCATGAGAAAGAGAAGCCACCCTAAAAGTAACTTGCTAAAAACTTAATCATATAAGCTACCATTATAGCCTCATAGAAATTGGGAGTGCAACAACATGGGAACTTTGAAATATGGAATCTTACCCCTTTCTAACTTTAAAATTATTCGAACGAATTCAAAGCCTTTGACATTTAATTTCATTGTTTTTACGGATTTAAATATCTGACTGATAATATTATTTACAGTTAATTCAAATATTTCTAAATTATTACTCTAATTTTATATTGGTAGTTCAACTTTGAAATGTTTTACTTACATCTACAAACATCAGTTTATGTTAATTAGGTCATTTTGTTATTAAAACCACTAATTTGGATTTAGCGGATACCCAACCCGGATTTCTAATTTTTTTTATTTTTAGATTATTACTAAGGTTTTCTTTAGTTATAACTTAAAAATCAAAATATATTCGTTTTAAGAGACCTTTGTTAAATCCGTTTTGTCTGCAAGGTGTGTGACACATCAAAGGGTTAAGAAAAGTATGAACTAATATTCTTAGGATGAACAACATCCGTTTTTCCACTAGGACACTTGTTAGATTCTATTGTTTTATATTTTAATAAATAATATTGTAATGTTGAAATATAAATGAGTAACAATTTAACGTTTGCTACAACATTTTGTAGCATATGAATAATGTATATTTACGGTTAATAATTCATTGAATTGTGATGTATTATACTATAATTTAGAAATTAACTAAAATATGTTCTCTTGAATTACTTTAAATTGTATTGTCCGAAGAAAAAATTACACAATTTTTATTGAAGTAGATGTGACCCGAAATTACGGGTACCCGTAAGTCGAGTACTCGATATTCATGAACTGGATTACAACCCACTATTTTTAATACTAAAAATTTCTGAGTACTCGAAACTTTAAAGTACCTGATTTTGGCTTTTGAACGCGGGTAGTTCTGCGGTAAGGCGGTTAATATACGCTAATATACGGCGTAACCAGTTAGAAAGGTGACCGGTAAACATAACATATTTGGTAAAATTACCTATTTTGTTGATAAGAGTATCAACATATTCGGTAAAATTACCTATTTTGTTGATAAGAGTATCAACATATCAAGTAAAATTACCTATTTTGTTGATACTTCGAAAGTATTCATATTTTTTTAAAAGTATCGATACTTTTTTAAAAAGCAATGTAACCGGTTGCAATGTGGCTCGAAAGTATCGATACTTTTAAAAAAGTATCAACAAAAAGTATCGATACTTTAATACTACCGAATATGTTGATACTCTTATCAACAAAATAAGTAAAATTTTACCTATTTTGTTATACTATACTTTTTTTAAAAAATATGGATACTTTTAAAAAAGTATAGATACTTTCGAAGGCCCTATCAGCTTAAACTTTAATAACAAAATAAGTAAAGCGCTACCGAATATATTGATATTCGGATCAACAAAATAGGTAATTTTACCGATTTTGTTATCTTTTTTTTTAAAATATGGATACTTTTAAAAAAGTATAGATACTTTCGAAGGCCCCATCAGCTTAAACTTTAATAACAAAATAGGTAAAGTGCTACCGAATATATTGATATTCGGATCAACAAAATAGGTAATTTTACCGATTTTGTTATCTTTGAGCGATAACTTAAATTTGCCGGTTACCATTTTTTTATTTTATTTTCATGTTTTTTACCGGATACATTATCTCATATCAACATATCCGGTAGCGCTTTACCGGATACATTATTTATCTTATAATGTTTCCGGTAACGCCGTTTCTTAATCGTATATTAAGCGGCCTCATACTAGAATTGTCCTTTGAACGCCCCTAATTCTCATGTCAAAAGATTCATAAGCAAATGGGGTTGATTAGCAAAGTATTTATGTTAATATCGGAGCACTCATCCTGCAATACAATATAAACTTCCAACAAGGGGTGCGGTGTAAAATTTGCGAAATTAAGCTAGTTTATTATCTCTAGTTATATTAATTAATTGTAATATTTAGTATTAAAATCAAGCATCATATTCATACCAGTTTGACTTCCAATGATATATTTTAATGAATACGTAACATGCCAAGGCCACATATAATATCCCACATCGTGGGAGGATAACATAGGCCCAGGCTTTATAATCGGTCTATATTGAAACCAAGTTTGCCGAGTTCAGTAACGTGAGCTTGTAACCACGAGTCGTGGGGCATTAAGGTGGTTTGGGAAGAGGAAGGTGCGGATAACCAATGGATTAGGAAGATGTCGTCTGACCATGAGGGAAAAGGTGAGATTGCGTAATGCTTGTGCGATTGAACCCCTCTCTTAAAGGAGTAGACACGGTAATTGTTACTGTGATTGCGTGCGAATTTCTAACCTTTCGAGGCTTAGATTGCGTGACGTGGTGCTGGCTTACCAGAGCGGCCAAAAGTCCTTGGCGGAATTAACGAGCCAGTTTCCCCTTCCCGCTGGCCCGCACCTTACCTCCCACCTCCACCTTTTTTACTCGCTGCTGCTATTATACATCTACAACTGCTTCCCCTGCAGCCAAAATGGGAGAGTACACAGGAGGCGATCAGTTTCCCCGGTGCCATCTTGTTGTTCAATCTGATCTTTTACTTACTATGGTAAATTACCTCGGAGATTATGAAACTGAAATTTGTTTAGAAGTGAAAATAGAAATAGTAACTCACCATGCATTCCCTTGACGAACCATTCGAATTCCGTGAAATCGTGTCTCTCCATGAGAAGTGGGGTGAGCCTAAGGCAAGTAAAAGATGAGAAATGTCTCCCATCTGGATCATTTACTGGCTTCACATTATCCAGTATCTTGTTATAGCCTACCCTATCATGGCAATGAAAAGCATTCTCACTTGCAACTGTGATGCAAGCATCCCATGCCGCGTTCAGCACCTAAAACAGACAATGACTAAGCTTTCCGGATTTGAATAAAGAATATAATGATAGGATTTATAATAATATTTTTCAAAGAAAAAGTGCTCCTCCAGAAGAGAGGCAAAACATGAGAGGAAGTAAATAATAATGTATACTCGGAGCTCTAAAAACCTCACCTGCCGGACTAAACCCTGAGGATCTGCCAGTGCTTCTTGCAAGTCTTCACGCTGCTCTAAGGAGTGCAGTTCAGCACATGCAAAGTTTAAAGCAGCTCCATGCTTACGTAGCATTTCAGCTATTTCAATATAGCCATCTCGATTACAGGGATTGTAGAATCCAGCCGTTAATTCAGCAGCATGACTCGATGTTTTGTACCACCAGTGAATACCTGGCAGCTGTGCAGCAATTAAAACATGGAACGGAAATAATACTGCATACCTTGAAGCAACTTTTAGTTTTAGTTTTCAAAAGGTAATGAAATTTGCATTCAACTGAACTGAACAGCAGGAGGAAACTTCTAAATAAATCAAGAAGGAACAAAAAATGGAAAATGTGAAAGCATGTTATACAACAACTTCCCCTCATGGAATTTGATTACAATGCCAAATGCTTGATATAAGAATCGAAGCTGAATAAGATACCATATCAATTACAATCTTCAATTGCCTACAGTTGCTTTAAGCACTCATGCTAAAGAATATACTCTTAAAACAGCGATATCGTGTTCAAACTATGTGATATTAAGACATGAAACAAGACTTGAATCTTAGAGTACTTCTGAGTTCACCGGGATTGAAAAGGACAACACTTTTGAAGAAGCATCAGAGGTGTGGGGTTCAAGAAAAAGAAGATTGATATCAATCCAAACAATGAATCGTAAAATCAATTTTAGAGGCTAATAAGAATATATTCAGTCGGGTGTAAGACATATCATTGCAAGCTGACTCTCACCTTTGCTGCAATGCAAGTGCCTTCAAAAGCTAACTTTGCCAATGAGAGTACCAGGTCTCCATGATTGATTAATACCTGAGAGTACCAATTAAGGAAAAACCTCCCATAGTAACCATCATAGTCTCCTCCGTCACAAAAGAAACCAGTTTCATATGGGTGGGAATTATATGACCCGGCATTATCTGGCCCTCTAGCCCAAAAGTTGTGTCCCTTCATTTCTGCAGCCTTCCTCAGGCTTTTTAACATATACTGATCATAACACTGGAAAAGCAAAGAGCTATATTATGGCCACAGGAGAACTAGAGACTAATGTTCGGGGCACTGTTGGGGTGACGAGACCACAAACAAGCAAACATACTGTACAGGAACACAATATGAGCAAAAACAAAGAGAACCAAAACTTGCTAGGCTCGCAATGGAGCAATATTAAAAATCATGATGAGATTACTTACACTAAAGTTCAAAAGAATCACCTGCAAAGAAACCACCTTTTAACACAAGTGGGTTAGATTCGAACACTGAGAACACCTTCTAAAAGATTCCTAGAAAACATGATTAGTCACTGTTTCTTATTTTTTCTAGACAGTAGACATAAACGGGGTTAGATTCCAAGAGCAAGACATATATAGACTATAGAGCAGCGAAGTAATTTACTAAACTATATAACGGAGATTTAAAATCAGTCATCACATTTAGGTTAAAAAAATGAACTAGTGAATCTGATACAAGCAAAATTTCTATCAAATTTTCCACTACAAACAGCAATAGCACAATAAGCAGCCATTCAAATAATGTGAGAATATGCTAGCTTTAAACAATGCACAAGTTGATATTCAAATTGTAAGAGCAATTACCTGGAACTCCCCAATCCCAGGATATCTCCATCCATGTTTTACTGGACAAGATGGGTATCGTAGCTCCCCACAGGGACCTAGTCCAACTTCAACCATGGATATGATACCATCCTCAAAAAATTCATCAAATTCCACTCGGAAACTTCTCATGAAATCAAAGTATACCTATGTTTGCCAACAAAAACTTAAACATAAAAAAATCCATCCTCTAAGGAAAAACTAGGAGGCCAATGAAAGAAAGAGCAAACCAAGCTAGCATAACATGTCAGTTTACAGTATCCCTCAAAAGTAAATTTCAGAAAATAGTTAAGTGAAGTCACTTTGTTTTGTAGCCCTGTTGTAAAACTCAGATCCATTACCAATTAGATAGTCAGAACATATGAATAAAACTAGCTTCAGTTGGTCTCAAATGAATTCGGTGATTGACAACAGAGGAACTTGCATGATGTACATGATGGTAGTGGAAGTTATATCAAAGAAAAATACCTCAACAGCAGTTCGTCCCCTTAAAACTCGTTCTTTATCAATTCCCCATGAGAGGCATTCAGTGTTTCTTCTTCCTTCTCTATCTGTGAAAAATATGTCAGGATTGCTTCTACCAATTTCTGCAACCCAATGGGGCAGTGGAATAAAAACATCATCACCGACATTGCCACCACATTCATGAAACGACATCACAACCTGATCCATCAATAAGATAACTTTTACACTTTGAACAGATAAAAATTAAATGGTTCATCCTACCTATCTCATATCTGAAGCCAAACATCATTTATAAGAGAAAAGAAAATTTACGATCTACAGGTGACAAATTCACTTATCTCAGGCACCTTAACAACAAGAATGCTAGTCCTAAATTGTTGGGGCCGCTAATCAAAGATAACACATATAATAAAGGTCTTTACCATAGAGATGTCAAATATAGATATCTGAGTACCAGCTCAGGCAATGAGAAAACATTCGACCACATATGAATTCTCAATTAAAAACTCACCTGCAACTTAAGCTTAAGCTCACGACCCATCTGAAAGAGTCTTCGGTAACCATTCCAGTTATATTCTTGAGACGCATGAGCTTCCACTATTCCCCACCAGCAGTCAATCATGACTCCATCTACACTGATTGATTTCAATACTCTTAGCTGCTTTAGTAGACTGTCTGGATCAACTAGCTCACACTTCATGTTGATGACCCCCAACTGCCACAATTGAAGTAAATCATTTGACTGAAACTAAGAAAGCATCTTAAAAAATGTGAAATTTGGCATTTAGTTGGCTTTGAGAAACATTTCCGCATCAGAAATCCCAAACTCTGAGGTGGAAAACTGAAAAAGAGTTACAAATCCTTGTTTGACAAAAAGGCTATGAAGTGTTGAAGAGTAATTATGAGCCAATGTAAATATAGAGAATGAACTCAAATAAGAAAACTCACTGGTAGCATTACATAAACTGGAACATATGGAGTGCCAGCAAAATCACGTTCTGGTAGCTTAGGAGGAAGTCCAATAATCTGTAAAGATTGTAGATTATAAGAGAAAATAAGCAAATAAAATTATCAAAAAATAACACACCATATTGTTTAAATAGATTTTTGGAGACTGGATCAATTATATTTTTTGACACTCGAGTGCTAGCAGAGCATGATGGATCCAATTTCCAAACATCATTTGGTATTGGCAAATCAGCAGCCTGAAAGGCACAGGTCGGTGTTCAATGTGACGTCATATAACCCTGGCATACCTGTTTGTCATTAATTGCTTCCATGGAGCCAGCAATAAGAGGAAGACTTTCCGTTTTTTCTCCACCATTTCCAACCATGTCTGAACTTTGAGAATGGGCACTTGAGGATAGATCGTAAGGTGAAGGAGTAGGCATGAAAGCACCCTTCATATGACAAGCATTGTACTCTACTGAGGTGCAATATCCAGAGGAGACTCCCTGCAAGGAGTTAGGTGGAGCCTGTTGTGACAACATCTGAGAGGCAGATGAAGTCATGCCTGCAGAAGTGCCATCAGCAGGCCTTGAACCCTGCAAAGAGAGAATATTCCCAGTTGGATTTTCCATAGATTCATCAGAATAAAAAGATCAAATAAGCATTAAAGAGAGTAGTAGTTAATGTTGAAAGTGGCTGGAAATTGCCAACCAAAAAGCCACCGAAAGCACCAAATATTGGGTGGAAAATTAGTTGGCAAAATGTGGTTGGAAAAGTGGTATGGGAAAATTAATTTTTGGTCCCTAAACTTTAGGCTATTTATAGGTTTAGTCCTTAAAGCTCAACTATAAATAGGCCTAGCATTTGCCATTTGAATTCATCCCAACATCCATCTCTCTCATTTGTTTCTCTTCTCTCATATTTGGGAATTCTTAGGAATTCCATTTGTTTGTACCATTTTGGTATTAGTGAAGTTATCATCCGGTGGTGGTGCCCGAGGAGTAGACGACATTTTCGTCGAACCTCGTAAATTCGGTGTGTTCTCTCCATTATTTATTTCGGTTGATTATTATTGGGTTTTTCCATTAGGTTTCAATATTCAATAGTTGACGGGTTTGTCCGCTGTGCAAATTTCGGTAGTTTCGATCTCGACATTTCAGCTCAGATTTGAAGCTACGTTCGTGTGGGAAATAACCCGGTTTCCCCAACAATTGGTATCAGAGCTTCGGTGAAGGCTATCCCGGTCTCTCGGTTGCTGCAAAGAAGTGTGGTGTTGTGACAGTGCATGTCTAGGAAAGTTCTGGCTAGGAAAGACTGGGTATTTAAGCGATCCGTGTGATCCGCCTCTCTTTCCTGGGAACTTACCTGGTGCAGTGTTTCAATATCCAGTTCGTGCTGTTGAATATTATTTGTTGCCATGGCAAAAGACGGATCAGATGGGGCATCAAGCTCTTCCTCTATACCGGTGAGGAGGATAATGTCAAATGCAAACTTCTCGGTGGAGTTGTTCGATGGATCCGGTCACTTCGGCATGTGGCAAGGCGAGGTGCTAGACTCTTTATTTCAACAAGGTCTAGACACTGCCATTGAGGAAGAAAAACCCGTAGATATGGTGGAGAAAGATTGGAGAACAATCAACCGTATGGCGTGCAGTACGATTCGATCTTGTCTTTCCAGGGAGCAGAAGTATGCCTACAAGAACGAGACTTCTGCAAACAAACTGTGGAAAGCGTTGGAGGAAAAATTCCTAAAGAAAAGCTCTCAGAATCGTCTTCACATGAAGAAAAGATTGTTCAGATTTGATTATCAACCAGGCACCAATATGAATGAACACATCACTGCCTTCAATGAGTTAGTGGCAGATCTGTTAGGCATGGATGAAACTTTCAAAGATGAAGATTTGGCTTTAATGTTGTTGTCATCTCTTCCAGATGAATTTGAGCACCTTGAAACAACGTTACTTCACGGAAAGGATGAAGTGACCCTTAAAGAAGTAACTGCTGCTCTGTATAGTTACGAGCTCAGAAAGAAAACCAAGATGGAGAGCAAGTACAATGCAGCGGAGGCCATGGTGGTAAGAGGTCGCTCGAAAAGCCAAAAGCCAAAAATGAGAGGGAGATCAAAGTCAAAGTCCAGACTTGGGAAAGATGAATGTGCCTTTTGTCATGAGAAAGGTCATTGGAAGAAAGATTGCCCGAAGCTGAAGAAGAAAGGAAAAGCTGCTCCAGATGCATGTGTTGCAGAGCATGATACTAGTGACTCTGAAATATCACTGGTTGCTTCATCGTCATCATTCCGCTCAGACGAGTGGATATTGGATTCGGGTTGTACCTATCATATGTCCCCTAATCGGGAGTGGTTCTTCGATTTAGTAGAACTAAATGGAGGAGTTGTTTATATGGGCAATGACAACGCCTGTAAAACGATTGGGATATGTTCAATCCGATTGAAGAATCAAGATGGATCAACCAGAGTTTTGACTGATGTCCGATACGTGCCTAGTTTGAAGAAAAATCTCATCTCGTTGGGAGCTTTGGAATCCAAAGGCTCGATTGTCACTATGAGAGATGGAATTTTGAAAGTCACATCAGGCGCACTCGTGATAATGAAGGGCATCAGGAAAAATAACTTGTATTACTACCAAGGTAGTACAGTTATTGGAGCAGTAGCAGCAGCTTCCGGTGAAGACAAATTGGATTCTTCTCAGTTATGGCACATGCGGTTGGGACACGCTGGTGAGAAATCCTTGCAAATTTTGGCAAAGCAAGGATTGTTGAAAGGTGCAAAGGCTTGCAAGTTAAATTTTTGTGAGCATTGTGTTCTGGGAAAGCAGAAGAGAGTGAAATTCGGCACCGCTATCCATAATACGAAAGGTATTTTGGATTATGTTCACTCAGATGTGTGGGGTCCTTCCAAAACAACGTCGTTGGGGGGAAAACACTATTTTGTAACTTTTGTTGATGACTTTTCCAGAAGAGTTTGGGTGTATACAATGAAGTCTAAAGATGAAGTGCTCAAAGTTTTCCTGAAGTGGAAAAATATGATCGAGAACCAGACTGGCAAGAAGATCAAACGGCTTAGGACGGACAATGGAGGGGAATATAGAAGTGATCCGCTCTTTGACGTTTGCCAGGAGCATGGTATTGTTCGACACTTCACTGTTAGACATACACCACAGCAGAATGGGGTGGCAGAGCGTATGAATCGAACACTACTTGAGAAAGTTCGATGTATGTTGTCCAATGCTGGGTTGGGCAAACCATTTTGGGCTGAGGCTGTGACATATGCTGGCCATCTCATCAATCGTCTACCGTCATCGGCGATTGGAGGAAAAACACCGTTGGAGGTATGGTCTGGAGTACCTGCTACAGATTATGATTCCTTACATGTATTTGGATCCACTGCGTATTATCATGTGAAGGAGTCAAAACTTGATCCTAGAGCAAAGAAGGCTATCTTCATGGGAATCACTCATGGAGTGAAGGGATTTCGACTTTGGTGCTTAGACACAAAGAAGATAATTTGTAGCAGAGATGTTACCTTTGATGAATCTGTCATGTTGAAGAAGGTAACAAATGGAGCTGTTCAGACAAGTAGTACTCCACAACAGGTGGAGTATACTCCAAACCAGGTGGAGTTTCAAGAGACGGTGATTAGTCCAGCAATTGATGTTACTGATTCTCCAACTCCAATGGAGGAATCAGAAGATGAAGAGGTTCAAACCCAAGAACCATTGGAGACACCAGAACCACTTGCAGTTACAAGGCCAAGGAGAGAAATTCGTAGACCTGCTCGATTTACAGATACAGTGGCCTATGCCCTTCCAGTTGTTGAGGATGATATCCCTGCCACTTATCAAGAAGCAATGCAAAGCTTAGAAAGTGATAAGTGGAAAAGTGCCATGGATGAAGAAATGCAATCTCTCCAGAAGAACAACACCTGGGATTTGGCACATTTACCAGAAGGTAAAAGGGAAATTGGATGCAAGTGGGTGTTTGCAAAGAAAGACGGATCTCCCAGCAAGAAAGATGTTCGCTACAAGGCAAGGTTGGTAGCTAAAGGCTACGCTCAGAAGGAGGGAATAGACTACAACGAAGTATTTTCCCCTGTTGTGAAGCATTCCTCCATTAGAATATTGTTGGCCTTGGTAGCACAGTTGAATTTGGAGCTAGCTCAACTCGATGTAAAGACGGCTTTCTTGCACGGTGATTTGGAAGAGGAGATCTATATGACTCAGCCAGAAGGATATGTAGATGCTGGTGGTAAGAAATGGGTTTGTAAGCTGAACAAATCGCTATATGGATTGAAGCAATCTCCGAGGCAGTGGTACAAGCGATTTGATAGCTTTATGAGGAGGCAGAAGTACACAAGAAGCAAATACGACCATTGCGTGTATTTGCGAAAGCTACAAGATGGATCTTTCATTTATCTTCTCTTGTATGTTGATGATATGCTGATCACTTCAAAGAGTCAACAAGAGATAGACAAATTGAAGGCTCAGTTGAATCAAGAGTTTGAGATGAAAGATCTAGGTGAGGCCAAGAAGATTCTCGGCATGGAGATAAGTAGAGACAGACGGAGAGGCAAGCTTTGTTTGACTCAGAAGCAATATCTGAAAAAGGTATTACAATGTTTTGGCATGAATGAAAGCACAAAACATGTAAGTACCCCACTTGCTTCTCATTTGAAACTCAGTTCTCAATTATCTCCTAAAACTGATGAAGAGCGAGAATATATGGCAAAAGTTCCATATGCTAATGCAGTAGGGAGCTTGATGTATGCGATGGTGTGTACGAGGCCTGACATTTCACAAGCAGTTGGAGTTGTGAGCAGGTACATGCATGATCCTGGAAAAGGACATTGGCAAGCTGTGAAATGGATTCTACGGTATCTCCAACAAACCGTAGATGTTGGTTTAGTGTTTGAGCAAGATGAAACACTTGGTCAGTTTGTGGTTGGATATGTTGATTCCGACTATGCTGGTGATTTGGACAAGCGTCGGTCTACTACTGGGTATTTGTTTGCTTTAGCAAAAGCCCCAGTTAGTTGGAGGTCTACTTTACAGTCAACGGTGGCTTTGTCAACTACAGAGGCAGAGTACATGGCAGTTGCAGAGGCTGTTAAGGAGGCGATTTGGCTTAACGGATTGTTGGAAGACTTGGGAGTTGTTCAAAGTCACATTAGTCTCTATTGTGACAGTCAGAGTGCTATTCATTTAGCGAAAAATCAAGTCTACCATTCAAGAACCAAGCACATCGACGTGAGGTATCACTTTGTGCGGGAGATCTTTGAAGAAGGAAAGATTCTACTTCAGAAGATTGCGACGGCAGAAAATCCTGCAGATATGTTGACCAAGGTGGTAACATCAATCAAGTTCAATCATTGTTTGAACTTGATTAACATCTTGCAAGTTTGAGCACCTTCGGGTGTATGGCGCTCGTGGGCGCATTTGAAGGCACTACAAAAGATAACGTTTGGGGAGAAGAAATTTTGAAAAGCTTGGTGAAATTTCAAGCCAAGGTGGAGATTTGTTGAAAGTGGCTGGAAATTGCCAACCAAAAAGCCACCGAAAGCACCAAATATTGGGTGGAAAATTAGTTGGCAAAATGTGGTTGGAAAAGTGGTATGGGAAAATTAATTTTTGGTCCCTAAACTTTAGGCTATTTATAGGTTTAGTCCTTAAAGCTCAACTATAAATAGGCCTAGCATTTGCCATTTGAATTCATCCCAACATCCATCTCTCTCATTTGTTTCTCTTCTCTCATATTTGGGAATTCTTAGGAATTCCATTTGTTTGTACCATTTTGGTATTAGTGAAGTTATCATCCGGTGGTGGTGCCCGAGGAGTAGACGACATTTTCGTCGAACCTCGTAAATTCGGTGTGTTCTCTCCATTATTTATTTCGGTTGATTATTATTGGGTTTTTCCATTAGGTTTCAATATTCAATAGTTGACGAGTTTGTCCGCTGTGCAAATTTCGGTAGTTTCGATCTCGACATTTCAGCTCAGATTTGAAGCTACGTTCGTGTGGGAAATAACCCGGTTTCCCCAACAGTTAAATGTCTAATGCACCATCAATATTGTGTAGGGAAACAATTAATATGCATATATAATCCAAGATTAACAATTTATGAACTTATTGAATTAGTAACATCTCAATGTTGTACATATTGAATGAACTAAGTGCTTAATTTAAGAGATAAAATCCATGCATTCAAACGCACCTGAGATCTTGATGGAAAAGTGGTTCCATCAGGAAGAACAACCCAGCCAGCTTCCCTAGCCAAAGCTGCAATCACATCATTTATATCAGCTCTAACCCTCAGGTTATAGTTCCCATGCTTCCGCAACCCTGCCAAGATCCTTGCTGTTATTGCTCTCCGATGCCGCTCCCTTAGCTTTGTTCGCTCCTTTTCTTCTAGTGGTCTTGACCTCCAAGCTCCTGCACCTGGGCTGCTGACTTGCTCTTGAAGTTGCTGCTGTGTTTGAAACTGGCCACTGGTACTCGTCATCATCACTCCTTCAGCTCCCAACATGATCTGTGCAGAAATATGCTTCTCTCCACTCACCCGATCCTCATTATCCTCTTCTTTAACATCCATGTCAATTTCATCTTCCTCATTAGCTCCTATCAGCGTCTGCGTATCAGTGGCCATAACTTTCCACTCTAATCCAGTGCCCTCAACTCCAAAATACCTCAGTATTATAACTTCTCTGCATGGATTTCTCTTACAATGCAACAACCAGGTCTGCTGATTTCTGTCCCATCTCAATTTCAGATTTTCCTGTTACACAAAAACTTAGTTTGTATTATTTCACAGGAGGCGAATGAAGGACTAGCCAATTAAACATAGTTCAACCTTGCAATTCTGCATGTTTCCTTTATACAATATTACAATGACCAGAACAATAACAATAATTATTATAGGTTCTTAGGCCTCATTTGGATTTTAATTATTCCTTCATGAAAAATTAATACAATAAAAACAAGAGAGTCCGATTTTATTTGTTTTTATCTTCTTTCACTTATAAAACAGTTTCTCAGCAATCACATGAAGGGAATCAAGTGCTTAACAGAATTTTCCGTGGTAAATTAACCATTAGTTCTACACATAGAACTTCAAAAACCAAGTTTTCCAAAAGAATTGGAGAACTTATAAACTAAAAACAAACATGGCCAAGCCCAGCTTGAAAGTTTTCTCCCAAGAAAATTACCTTGAAAGCAGTGTCTCAGTTTCTCCAGTAATTCTCACGCACATCTTCAATTTTCCAGAAATGAAGCTTCGAAATATCCCCAGTCCTTCGTTGTCTATTCGAATTCCACGTCATCGTCTCCAACTGACTGATTTATGCGAATAGATCAATATTCCGGCAGCCGTAGCCATATCCAGCTTGGTTAAGACGACTGTTCTCCGGAGATGCTAAATGGAGGGAGTAGAGCGGAGAATACGGCTATTTCCGGCTAGGGTACGGGGGCGCGTGAATGAGGGGAGGCGAGCGCGTGACGGATAAGGTTTCACGCGTGTGTAGGATGGACGAGCGTGTATGTGTGTGAAATTCAGGGCTTGGCACGAATGGGGCGTGTGTAAGATAGCGTATTAACGCTGAGCGACGTGTGAGGAAACACGTGTGGAACGTGCCGTTGGCTTTTCCAGTTTTCCTGATTGCTCAGACCCGATCGGACAGGCGGACACAAGATTTGGGTCAGTGACCTGTGATTCGTACAAGTCTGCTATAAAATTTGGGAGTAAAAAATGACTTAACTTAAAAATTCGACTGACTTGAGGGAACGATGACTCAAATTTAACCAAATTTGATTTGATGTTAATTTGAACTCAAGGTGATCCGAATTCAATTCAAGTCAAGTTGAATTATTGATTTAATCTGATATGATCCAATCTGATTTGGCCTAATTTAAAATCCAACCGAGTTCTCGATTTTACATCCCTAATTATCCAAGACTAATGCTAAAGTCCGGAATGTCTACTGGGAATTGGGAGGGGGAATGGCTAAATTTTCTCTGAAGCGTTCTTGTCATTTTCATCAAAACTATTCAATTTTTGTGGATTGTTTTGATGCTGGAACTAAATTTCTTCACAATAGAAGTTGCACGGATCAATTACGAGATGGGTGCAATGGATTTCAACAAACATGGATGCTTACAATCAAACCTATTAATTGTGACGGTTTCTTCAAGACTTCGGTTCTTGAAGTTCATGGGTTTCTTCACTTCGTTGGACTGAATTTTCGTTGTTTTTACTTGGAAGAAGACGGATTTGCAACAATGGTGGTGTTACACCACATTTCCGATCTTGTTTTTTCACTAGTTTCAATGATCGGAGGTAGTTACCTTGTTAACCGCCCGATGGAGGTAGTTATGTTCTTCGTAGGAGAAGAAGTTTTCCAGATTTTATCATCCGGGAAACTTATTCTTGCATGGATGCAAGTCTTTTATCATGATCAACATGTTATTATGGATAAAATTTATCATTCAATTGATGGAAATTCTTCTATCTATGATCAAGGATGGTGGTTAGTGGAAGTTACATGGCGGTTTCTTTCTTCATGTTCTTCATGCTTCGTGTGGCAACGAACACGTCTTATGCGAATTCTGCATATTTTAAATATGGAAATTAAGGACGAATCACAATGGATTCATGAGATTTCCTACTTAAAATTCCAAAATTTTTATACATGCTTCGTGATGCAATGTTCACGTCTTGGAAAATTATCTTCTAAATCTATAACAATTGAGGACTGTTCTTGGATGAACAAGGAGATTGTTAATGATTTGGATTATTTTTCCAGATTTATTATTGTGGATTTGATCCCCTTTGATTATGATTTCCTGAAGTTTGGTGTTGCTACGGTTTCTCTACCGTTAGATCAACAGTTGGTGCGAGGGAGGATGGGTGGCCGTTGGATGAGTGGGTTCGACGGTTACTGTTGGTTGAACGGTTACAAGCTGCAACCAATAGCTTCTACGGGTTCATAGACAGTGGGAACTTGGTTGCATCGTGATGCACCCACCAGAGTTTGGTTTGGACGGGTGCGAGACATAGTTCTAGTGGGACTCGACCCTCGGTCTTGTATTGACGGTTTACAACGGTTGGACGGTTTATCCCTTGACCACATAGCACCCTGGGGTGCGTGGACTGTTTACACTCGGTTGCACCGAGATGCTAGCACCAAGGAGTGGTTAGGTTGGGTGCTGGCCAAGATGGTTTTGGTAAGACTCGATCCTACTTCACATTGTATGGTTGATGGCTCTACCGTAGCTGATATGATTATGGTTCTGGTGGGATTCAATCCCGTGTATTGGTGTTCAACACGGGAATGCTATAAGGTTCCATGGATGGCCACCTTTGGTTTTGATCACGAGACCATACTTGTGTTTCAAAGGAGTTTACATGTTTGCTTGTTGGTTTTGTTGGGATTCGATCTCGTATCTACTGTTTTGATCCGTGTCAAGGGTACTTCATGGCCGTTAGATTTGATGGCTATGTTACAAGTGGATGCGCTTAACCTTTGGATATATGGTTATCAGCTATTTTGCTTTCTTATATCATTTTACCGTGGGAATATATATATGATAAGTAGTTCTGCCTATCTAACTTTCTTATCACATGGACGGTTTCCCCATGTCCAACATGATCTTCATCTTAATGTTAGTGGGCGGTTTCCACTAACACATTTTCAAGTAACTCCATGGTCGGCTATCTTTGGCTATATAAGGGAGGAATCATTTTCATTTGATTCTTTTTCCTCTACTGCTTTTTCTCTCAAAGTGTGTGAGTTCATTCCTTTTACAATGGCTGCAAATTTGCATGCGATGTTGGCAAACCTTCGCTTTACCGACAAGGAGAAAGCTGCCCTTATTGAAAGCAACCCGTCCGATGAAGTTTCAATGGCAGCGAATGTGAAGTTCGGTTTGGTTGGTAAGGTGATCACACCTCGTTTGATTAATTCTAACACTTTCATCCGGGTCTTTTCTAGTATTGTGGCAGATGAGAACGTAGAAATAATGGCTCTTAAGCCGGGGATTTTTCTGTTCAAAGTCCCCATCGAGTTGAACCTTGAAAGCCTTCTTAGGCGTGGCCCTTGGTTGTTCGATGGTGAGCCAATTGCAATGACATTATTCCGACCAGCTTTATCCCTCGATGAATACCGTTTCGACACCATGACTTGGTGGATCCGGGTGTATGGTTTGCCGTTGGACAAGATGACTATGTCCATGGCAAGCAAAATCGGTGCTTGTTTTGGTGAGCTTGATCATGTGGATTGTCGACAAATCAATGGAAATTTGGGGGAATACTTTCGAGTTAAGGTCGAGTTGAACATCACTCAACCTCTTTTACAGATGGTGATGTTGCCTAATGGAGAGGATGGTCCAAGAATTTGCCCAATTCAATACGAGAAGTTACAGAAATATTGCTACTTTTGTGGTGTCCTTGGACACGAGGTGGAGCTTTGTCCTCAAGAGGTTCCAAAGAATGAAACTCTTCCTTATGGGCCTTGGTTGAGTGTCCCCGTTAAGACTAGGATGCCGAGACAACGAGCAAGGAGGGGTATTGTTGCTGCCCGGGAGATTGATGTGCTGCCTCGTGTTCCTAGTGCCCCATCTCTACCGGCACCGTCCGATGTGCCATCTTCGAGCACGACTGCACCATCATTACCCGTGCAAGAGGTGGTTAATGTTCCTTTACTGCCTGCTAGTGGAGGAGAGGGGCTGACCGTGGGTGAGTTGGATGCCCTTGATATCGATCTACCCGTCTTGGGTGATGATCTAGTGAAGACAGTCGAGATTATTTCCGAGCTGCTCTCAAATGACGTGGTTCCCTTAGCCGAGGAGGAGGTTGTGGCTCCTCCTATTGTGACCGAGACTATTGAGAAAGCAAGTGATGGCAAGGCCCTTCCAGCCGAGCCAAGTGCAGCCGTGGCCAAGCCAACAATGGCCAAAGAGATCCCTTACGATGCAGCAAGGCACAAGGCTGTTAGACCAAGTGATGTGTATGTAGATGAAGGGGCAGCCAAGGCCAAGGCCAAAGCCCTCATGGAGCGTGGTGATCGTGGGAAATCGAAGGTTGGATCGGCCGAGAGTCTTGACAAGGTTGCTGCAAAATCCTTAGCCGATAACAACATCCCGATTGGGCAAATTATGCGCAACCGGGATGGCACAACTAAGAAGGGCTCCTATGACTCCTTGGTGACCGAGAGGGTGGGTAGTGATAAGCCTGTGCATAGTGTTGATGTACCCGATGGTGCCGAACAGCGCACCCCGGGTACCTTCCGTCGCAAATCATTACCGAGCCGTGTTGAGCCTAATGCTACCGTTGTTGCCGAGATGGCAGCCGATGAGGTGAGCCATGGTTCTGTTCGTGACCGAGAGGATCCCACTCGCAAGGCCAAGCGCAAGGACTATTCGAAGCATCGTCCCTCCTCCCATGCGAAGCGTTCCAGCTCGAGTGCCGATTTGATGACTTCTTCAGATGTTACTATTTCTACCACTGATTCGGCGGAGGCTGTTGGACAGCCCCGTCCGGCACATTGAAGGCTTTAATTTGGAATTTTCAAGGGCTTGGGAACCCTTTGACAATTCGTGCGCTTGAGCGCTTTGTGGAAATTCAAGCTCCCGACTTTATCTTTTTATGTGAAACAAGAATGAAAAAAATCCCGCATTGATCATGTTAGGCGGGTATTAGGATTTGAAGGTTTTATTTCTGTTGATGTTTGTCAAGCTTGTACTAGCTTGGCCTTATTATGGTCTAATAATATTCAGTGTGTGCTTTCATCTTATTCGAAGCTTCATATTGATGCATCTATCACTTGCAATGGTTCTACTTTTCGTTTCACCGGTTTCCATGGTACTTGCACCAATAAATCACAAACTTGGAATCTTATTTCCCGATTGCATGCTTCTTCGGATTTGCCTTGGCTTCTCGGAGGGGATTTTAATGAGATCCTCTTTGATAATGAGAAACAAGGTGGTCGTAGACATCCTAGAGGTGCTATTCAGCAATTTCGGGACGTTCTTGATGCATCTAACTTATTTGATATTCCACCGGCACGTTGTTGGTTCACTTGGCATAAAAGTGCCCATGTTATGTGTGAGAGGATAAACCGGTTTGTTGCATCTTCTGTATGGATGGAACAGTATGGGAATCATCGTGTTATCACTGAATTCACAGATACTTTTGATCATTGCTTCTTGATTCTTGACACTGATCCGGTTGCACATACGCCTGCAAATAATCATAGTGATTATTTCAAGTTCGATGCTTGTTGGTGTTGAGTGTGTAAAAGTTCTATATTTTACCCTCTATTTAACCCATATTTCTGCTGCATTCAAGCATAATTCATTGCATTTAGGTTAGATTTCAGTTATACATCACAAATATATTAAATGGCACAGTTTCTACTGAAATTGGTTGCTTTTGCAGGTAGCTGCTGTAGCAGATGAAGAAGCATGCGCTGGGCAGTGATACAGAAGAGCTGGAGCTGGATGTGCAGACGAGAAGGAAGATACTGCCATGGTCGCTACCGTGGCAGCCAAGGACGACAGCGATAGTAAGGATAAGAAGCAAGGTGGGCCTCGACAGAAAGAGAAAATTATGCCAGTCTGTCGTGGATTACCCTTATATTTTTCCAAGCCCTAGATCAGAATGAAGGCCAAGCCCAAAGTTCAAGGAAGAAACTCCAAGCAAGAAGGAAGGACGAATTAAAGATATATTCTCTGAAGATTTAGTCTTTAATAGAGTTGTACTTTAGTTTAAACTTGTATTCTTGCCATATTAGAAAACTTGAACCCAAGGCCTATATAAAGGCATGTAATTCGACCTAGGAGAGGACATCATCTATCTCTAGCCTCCTTCCCAAAACCCTAGCCGTTTTCCCCTTCTCAACATGTTCTAAATTCCCCCTAGGGCCACATGTTGATTTGTAAAGTAGTTGCAAGGATTGCCTTTGTTTTAGGAATTTTCTGTTCAATAAAATAAACTTCAAGTTCGCTTATTCTGGTTTTAACATCTTGCAAGAGTATCGAGAGAGCATTGTGAGGTTATCTATTTACTTAATATCGCTAGAGTTAAGTATATGAAAGGAATAAGTGCGAGTTCTCTAGTTTATAGTTGAACTATCTCGGACCTAGGGATAGGACGAGGTTGAGTGGCTAAGGAAGAATTCAACAACATCGGTGTTCATCCCTCGATTCACGCCGGGAGGTATCATCAAAGACGTGTTCATCGACAGACTTGGACCTAGGGATAGGCCAAGGCACAACAGGGATTCTTGCCAAGCTTGAAGTACAGAGTTGTGTGATCGCTGCCACGACTAACAACAGACCGCTACCGCGACGGGTGCTGCCGCGACAGGGACGACGATAGAATAGATATTCCTAGACTTTGCAACACCTACACTACTGAGCAATTCAATACCAGCCCATTCTCTCTATCTTGATTATTTTAATCTTATTTTCCAGTTCTCTTTATTATTTTTGTGACAACAATTTAAACTATTCTTTTTACCTTCGTGAAGTAATTCAAGGTGAAGCTATTAGCCCAGTCCCTGTGGAGACGATATCCGATACTTCCGTATCACTTTACTACTTGCGTCGTGTACACTTGCACTACATTGCGATAGACACTTTTACACGCAACAAGTTTTTGGCGCCGTTGCTGGGGACTGGCAACATAACTTTACCCTACCTTTTACTGCATTCTTTTTATTTTTCTGTTTTATTTTGGATTGTTCAACCTGTGCTTTTCACAAGGTTTCTTGTTTATGCGCAGATCGAGACGAGGAAAGGAACCTGAGTATCCATTAGATCCTGAAATAAAACGTTCGTGCAATCTTAGGAACCGACTTCGCCACGTACTAGCCAGAAACGAATACCTTGAAGAACAGTTAGAGGCCATGAAAAACCAAAGGAATCCCCAGGATGCTAAAGATCCTGCCGGAGATGGAAGGAACGGTCCACCTGCCGATTCTCCTGCCGCTGCCGCACGCCGGTCATGCCGAGACTACATGCTCAATGATCATGTAGAATTATAAACCACCCAGCCAGATGTAGATGTTGACAACTTTGAGCTGAAACCTGTTATGTTCAGCATGATCAACAACGCTGGCCAATTTAGTGGTGCTACTACAGAGGATGCTAGGGAACATCTGAAAACGTTCCAGGAAATCTGTGGTTCGTTTAGACTACCAGGAGTTAATCCGGAGATACTGAGGCTTCAGTTATTTCCTCATTCATTGAGGGACAGGGCAAAGACTTGGTGGAATAAACTTACGCCGGGTTCAATTCGAACTTGGGTAGATTTAACTCGTGAATTTTTGTCTCGTTTTAATCCTTCACACTTATCTGAGCGATTGCGTAACGAAATTGCTACTTTTCAATAGGAAGACGACGAGCCAATGCACGAAGCCTGGGACAGATTTACCACTCTGCTAAGGAACTGCCCGATGCATGGATTCCCCGTTTGGAACCAGGTAACTAAATTCTATAATGCTGCCAATTTAAAAACTCGTATCAGAATTGATTCAACAGCAAATGGATTACTGCTGGACAAAGACTCAGATGAGGCAATGGCAGTTTTGAAAAATCTGGCAAAGAATGAGGAACAGTTTCCTACAGCAAGAAGAGTGGGTAAACGAGTTCTAGCTGTAAAAGATTATGAGGGCGACAGTTCGTTAAAATCACATGTGGCATATCTCACTAAGGCAATGAAAAAGCTTTTAAAAGAAGATTCACAGCCTGTCTACTCTGATGAAGAGGTATGCGAAACCTGCGATGGAAATCACAGTTCGGAGGAATGTCCATTACAGTTAGAAGAATGGATGTATGTTGGGAACTACAATAAGCAGAATTATAACTCCAACAACTACAATCCCAACTGGAGAAAGGATCCCAAGTTCTCTTGGAGCAATCATAATAATGCCCTGAATCCTCAAGCACAGAATACACAGAACCAGGGATGACCTAGATTGCTGACTCGGCAGCAACCACATCAGCAGCAACAACAACCACCAGCTGCCACAACTAGTATACTGGAACAGACTTTGGCTACATTTATGTCTCAAACAGGAACCTATATTGAGAACATGAATCACTTTGTCAAGAAGACGGAAACATTCATGGACAAAACAAAGATGCGGATGACCAATCATGAAGCTACTCTGAAATCATTAGAGACGCAAATGGGTCAGGTTTCCCAGCATATTAAACCAAGGCAGAATGGAGGATTTCCTAGCGATACTGAAAACGCTAGACAGCCCACACACGAGCAGTGCAAAGCCATCACTACTAGGAGTGGGAAGAAACTACCAGGGCCAGAGAAGGAAGCTGAATCAGTTAAGAAACCAGCCTTGGAGTCGAGTGTCGAGGAAGCTGCCCCGACAGGTAACAAACAACCTACTGCCGATGAGCTTGTCACGACAGTAGAAGGGACAGAGGAGAAAGATGAAGAACCTAAACCTCCTCAGATCCGTATGCAATGGGAAGGACATATTGATGATTATCGTCCTCCACCTCCTTTTCCTCAGCGGTTACAGAAATTGAAACATGAATCACAGCTTAAAAAGATTTATGATATTTTTAAGCAGGTCTATATCAATATTCCGCTGTTAGATGCCGTTAGGGAGATGCCCGGTTATGCCAAATTTCTCAAGGATGCCATGTTGAAGAAATCCAGACTTGGGGAATTTGAAACGGTTAAGATGACAGAAGGATGCATGAGTATTCTGCACAAGCATCCACCCCAGAAGAAGAAGGATCCTGGGAGCTTCATCATACCATGCGTAATCAGAGACAAATTTGTGGGTAATGCACTTTGTGATCTTGGTACTAGTATAAATTTAATGCCCAAATCTGTTTTTCAGAAATTAGGTATTGGAAAAGCTCGGGCCACAACAGTACTACTGCAGCTGGCAGACCGCTCTTACGCTCATCCAGATGGAAAAAATGAAGATATTCTGGTAAGGGTGGATAAGTTTATTTTTCCTGCTGACTTTCTTGTCTTAGATTGTGAAGCAGATGAAAACGCACCAATCATCCTGGGGTGACCCTTCTTAGCCACAGGAAGATCACTGATTGATGTGGAAAAAGGAGAACTCGCCATGAGAGTAAACGATCAAGAAATCAAGTTGAATGTTCTCCAAGAAATGAAGCATGCTGATGCAGAAGAAGAATGCAAGGTTATCACTGAAGTTACCCTTGAACAACCCTGCATCAGGTCGGGCTGTCACGACATAAAAATTGGTCACTGCCTCGGCAGCCACTTAGAAGACTGTCATGACAACACCGACGACAGCAGCTCCTCAGAATCTGATATATCTGATACTGAAGATCAAGAGGAGGTAAACTGGATAGGCAATCGTCCAGGTAAGTTATTCGAGCCCTTAAACTACACCTCGGATAACCATGTAATTCAAAAGCCATCAACTATTGAGCCCCTTGTCCTAGATCTTAAGCCTCTGCCAGGGCAGCTAAAATATGTTTTCCTTGGTTTAAATGATACGTTGCCTGTAATCATCTCTTCCAAGTTGATGCAGGAATAGGAAAAGCAGCTGATAGGGATGCTGCAGCAGCACAAGAGGGCTATTGGATGGACGATAGCTGATATCCAAGGCATCAGTCCGGCATTATGCATGCATAAAATTCTTTTAGAGGATGATCATAAGCCGACCATTGATGCACAAAGACGTCTGAACCATGCTATGCAAGAAGTAGTGCATAAAGAGATAATTAAATGGCTAGATGCTGGAATAATTTACGCCATCTCAGATAGCAAGTGGGTGAGCCCGGTGCAGTGCGTTCCCAAGAAATGAGGAATGACCGTGGTAACCAACGAAGAAAACGAGCTAATCCCAACCAGGACTGTGACCGGTTGGAGGGTTTGTATGGACTACCGGAAGCTTAACAAAGCTACCCGGAAGGACCACTTCCCTTTACCCTTTATTGACCAAATGCTTGATAGATTAGCGGGTAAGCCTTATTATTGTTTTCTTGATGGTTACTTAGGTTATAATCAAATAGCCATCACACCGGAAGATCAAGAAAAGACGGCGTTCACATGCCCGTACGGAACTTATGCTTTTCATAGAATGCCATTCGGACTTTGTAATGCACCAGCAACTTTTCAAAGGTGCATGATGGCAATATTCTCCGATATGGTGGAGGATTTCCTAGAAATATTTATGGATGATTTTTCAGTCTTTGGAGACAACTTTGAAAGCTGCCTAGGCAACCTACAGAAGGTGCTCGAGAGATGTGAAAAAGCAAACTTGGTATTAAACTGGGAAAATTGTCACTTTATGGTGGATGAAGGGATAGTCCTTGGCCATAAAATTAGCTGACGTGGCATAGAAGTCGACAGAGCTAAAATAGAAGTAATCGAAAAGCTGTCGCCACCCACCACAGTCAAGGGAATCAGAAGTTTCTTAGGACATGCTGGTTTTTACCGGAGGTTCATCGCGAACTTTTCAAAGATCACCAAGCCCTTATGCCATCTTCTGGAGCAGAACCGTCCCTTCGACTTCAACACTGAATGTACTGAAGCATTCAAGGTTCTGAAAGAAAAGTTGGTAACAGCCCCAATAGTACAACCACCATATTGGAAACTACCATTCGAGATCATGTGTGATGCTAGTGACTATGCTGTCGGGGCAGCACTTGGGCAGAGGAAAGACAAGCTCTTTCATGTCATATACTATGCTAGCAAAACACTGAATGAGGTCCAAGTGAATTACACCACCACAGAGAAGGAACTATTAGCTGTGGTATTCTCCATTGACAAGTTCCGTTCTTATATACTTGGAACGAAGGTCATAGTCCACTCAGGCCACTCTGCATTGAAGTATATGTTCACCAAAAAGGATGCAAAGCCTCGACTGATACGTTGGATTCTGCTTCTGCAAGAGTTCGACTTTGAAATCAAGGACAAAAAGGGGACAGAGAATCAAGTTGCAGATCACTTGTCAAGGTTGTAGAAGGGAAAAAGTCTATTGGCAGACGAGACACACATATTGGAGACCTTCCCTGATGAGCAGTTGTTTGTTGCCACAATCACTTCCGCGACATCCATGGCGGCAAGTAAGTTTTATGAACTCCTCTGGTATGCTGATTTCGTTAATTTTTTAGTTATCAGAATAACTCCTCCTGACCTTAATTATCAAGCTAGGAAGAGGTTCCAAAATGATGTTAAGCATTATTATTGGGACGAACCTCTTCTTTTCAAAATTTGTACAGATCGGGTTATAAGGAGATGTGTACCACAGGACGAACAGGAAGATATAATACAACACTGTCATGCTTCACAATATGGAGGACACTTAGGAGGTAACAAAATTGCTGCCAAGGTTTTGCAGTCGGGATTTTATTGGTCGTCACTGTACAAGGATGCCCAAACATTCTACAAGAACTGTGACAAGTGTCAACGGACTGAAAACATCTCAAGACGACACGAGATGCCGCTGCAAAATATTCTTGAAGTCAAGATCTTGGACGTTTGAGGGATAGATTTTATGGGACCATTCCCAACTTCATGTGGGAACTTGTATATCCTCCTAGCAGTGGACTATGTGTCCAAATGGGTTGAAGCGATTGCCACTCAGAAAAATGATGCCAAGACGGTTCAAAGGTTTTTGCATAAAAACATTTTTTTCCAGATTTGGCATCCTGAGGCGATAATCAGTGATGAAGGGAGGCACTTCGACAATAGGGTTATAGCTGCTGCCTTGAAAAAGTATGGTGTAAAACATCGGATTGCAACAGCATACCACCCTCAGACCAATGGACAGGTTGAAATATCCAACAGAGAGGTCAAGAACATTCTTGAAAAGATGGTTAAGCCAACTCGGAAAGACTAGTCTCTACACCTCAATGATGCATTATGGGCCTACAGGACATCATTCAAAACTCCATTGGGAATGTCCCCCTATCGACTGATTTATGAGAAAACGTGCCATTTACCTGTTGAGATTGAGCACAGAGCATACTGGGCCATCAAGGCAGTTAATATGGACTTGGAAAAAGCAGGGCAGAAAAGGCTACTTGATCTGAACGAAATCGAAGAAATTCGAACAATGGCCTATGGCAACGCAAGAATCTACAAGGACAAAACCAAGAAGTGGCATGACAAGAAGTTGCTGCCACGACAGTTCTGCCCAGGGCAGCTTGTGTTGCTATTTAACTCTAGGTTGAAACTCTTCCTAGGGAAGCTGAAATCTAGATGGTCTGGCCCATTCCAAGTGGTTCAGGTTTTTCCCCATGGTGTCATCACGATCAGATCTTTAAAAGATGGGCACCAATTCAAAGTCAATGGACAACGATTAAAGCATTATTAGGGGACTGAAGCCCCAAGAATGCAGGAAGTGGTTACCTTAGGAGATGCCCCACCTGACATCCCTAATTTAACCTAATTTTTTTATATTTATTTTTATTATTTATTATTTATATATTAGGAAATTAGAATTATTTTATTTTTAGGAAATAACGTATTTTTATTATTTTTAGGAAATAAAGGAGACAAGAAGAAAAGGAGAAGTGAATTCAGCCCACCATCTTTCCATCAGCCTAAAAAAAGCCTAACTTTGGAGCCTGCCGTTACAGCTGCCGCGACAGACGCGGAAAATCCAGCCTGTCAACACGCTGTCACGGCAGACACGCAAACGCGTAACAGACGCGCAGCAGACACGGAAACGCGTGGCAGACGCGTCAGAAACCGCGTAATAGTTGGCCCCGTTATTCGCGCCTGCCGTTACAGCTCCAACGGGCAGGGAGTAGAGCGGAGAATACGACTATTTCCGGCTAGGGTACGGGGGCGCGTGAATGAGGGGAGGCGAGTGCGTGACGGATAAGGTTTCACGCGTGTGTAGGATGGACGAGCGTGTATGTGTGTGAAATTCAGGGCTTGGCACGAATGGGGCGTGTGTAAGATAGCGTATTAACGCTGAGCGACGTGTGAGGAAACACGTGTGGAACGTGCCGTTGGCTTTTCCAGTTTTCCTGATTGCTCAGACCCGATCGGACAGGCGGACACAAGATTTGGGTCAGTGACCTGTGATTCGTACAAGTCTGCTATAAAATTTGGGAGTAAAAAATGACTTGATTTAAAAATTCGACTGACTTGAGGGAATGATGACTCAAATTTGATTTGATGTTAATTTGAACTCAAGGTGATTCAAATTCAATTCAAGTCAAGTTGAATTATTGATTTAATCTGATATGATCCAATCTGATTTGGCCTAATCTAAAATCCAATCGAGTTCTCGATTTTACATCCCTAATTATCCAAGACTAATGCTAAAGTCCGAGTCGCAAGACAAAGTTAGATCCAATTATATTAGACATAATTCTAAAAAAATCTCATAACTTTTGTCGAAACCATTTTTTTAATATAAAAATAGTTTGGACGATTTATTTTTAATTAGTGATTTTCTTTTAAATTCGATTTTTAATTAGTGATTAGAGTCGTCACCGGTCACTTTGGTAGACCTAATACCATAAAACAACTAGAGATTTTAAAAATTGAGATTCAGAGGTCGATTACGTGTGGAGAAGGGTTAGCACCACACAAACACCCGAAATTAGTATCTTTAATTTCGTGTTGCATTTTGGCATTTGTAAGATATTAATTCGAATTTAATTTGAATATTAATTATTAATTATATTTAAAATGAAAATATTTTTTATAATAAAATATGTTTTTGTTTCGAAATTGAAAATACCCATATACGATCAAGGCATCGCCTTTTATATTTCAAAAATATATTTTAATATTAAAAAGTTTATAATGCATGCATTTAATTATGAGAAAGTTCATTTTAAGTAATAATCCTAAAAGGCTCTAATTCATTTTAATAGTGATCTTAATTAAATCTAATGAATATGACTTATTTAATTTTAAAATTCATTTTAGGATAATATTAGGAAGTCATCCTTATTTGAATTCTAAAATTTATAAACCATATTCACTAATTAATTATTTAATTTATGTGTTTTAAAGTAACGAACTTAATCTAAGGCTCTAAGTATTTATCTAAGCCATGTATTTAATTAGGTCTTATTGAAACCCTAATAAATACTATTTATCAAATTAAAAAAAAAATCTTACGGATTAACACCCAATTACATTAGGGTATTATTGTGTAGAACTAAGTTTTGATATAATATTTGAAAATTGTTTTGGACAAAATTGCAAAGAATTTAAAATGAGTTTTTAGTCAAAAACAACTTGAAAATATGTTTAAGGGTTTTAAAGGCTTTGGAATGGACTTAAAGTACATTTAAAGTGGTCAAAACCTGTATTTTTATGTACCCGTATCGATACGGTATAGAAGGGTATCGATACGTTTTAGGGTTTCAAGCCACCAGATTTTCCAGTAGCCAAAACCCGTACCGATACGCTTAGCCGTATCGATACGGTGAGCTTTGAAATAGCCCAACGGCTAGTCGCGTACCGATACGGTTGTATCGCGTACCGATATGCCTAACTACCCCAACGGTCACTTTCCCAACGATCTTTTAAATTGCAGGACCGTACCGATACGCTAGGTAAGCGTATCGATACGCATCAGCTGAAGAAGCCCAACGGCTCTTTCCTCTTTGAGACCGTATCGATACGGTTGGACGAGTATCGATACGCCAAGCTGCAGAACTGCATTTATGGTGGGAAATAAAGACTCAAACGGCTCCAAATTGATCCCAACGGCTAGCAACGGCTACAAACTCAATTGGGAGTATAAAAGGGACCTCCTAGCATCTTGTAATGGTTAATGCTTCAATTGTTACAACATTATGATGTCAAAATTTGTCTAGAGCTTAAATTGTTTATTTCTTGCTTAGACAACACTTGTGAGCTTACATTGTTAAATTTGCTCAAGTGTCTAGGTTTTGGGTGAGTGCTTAGAATTGCAAACAAACACCTTTTAGAGGGATTTCTAGTTTGCTAAGTCTTTCTTTGTAAAGAGAGTGTTCCTTCAAGCTTTGGGTAGAAAGCTTTGAGGGTTGTAACGGTTTCCTCCTAATCCGAGAAAAGGGGACGAAATTCTTAGTGAATTTGTTGGAAATCCTTAGTGGGGAGCTAAGGTAGTGGATGTAGACCTCGGTTAGAAGGTTGAACCACTATAAATCCTTGTGTCAAATTGCCAATTTTTCACCTCCCACTAAAACACCCAAATATCCAACTTCTCCACACTTGGCGAGCAAGAACAGTTGATCGAATCGAGCACCACACAATCTCAACATATTGCTAATTGAATTTCTAAATTGTTTAAATGATATTTATTAGTTACTATGTTTTATAGCACCAAATTATTAAATTTAAAATTCTAATTTAAAGATCCTAAAACTTAAAGGCTTTATATAATATTTTTTTGAAAGATAAATATTATTGAGAACTCCTTTGCTCCGTGCCTCATTAAAAAACCTTCCTAATCTAAGGTGGAGAAAAAAGAGTGCGAACCGGAGCAAAGAGAATAATCATTACAACAATGTTCTACACATAAGACCAACAATATAGTGGATGACAATACTACCACCCATAATCTGCCAGAAACAGTAGCAAAGGAAATCTGGCCTGCACTTCGAAAACACAAAAGTAAGGTAAATACTAAGCATACTGGAAATCGGAAGAGCAGACTTAGCATTATTCTACATTCAAGCCTTAGGGCAGTACACCGGCTGCAGCAGAGAGATCACCTCAAATACAGTCAGCAGTCCAACAAAAAGGGAGAAATCTAGATATACCTGCTTTTGCCAATTTGTCCGCAGTTATGTTGGCTTCCCGAACAATCACAAGTATCTTCCAATCGACGTCCGAAAAGAGCCTGGAAATTTCCATGATAATTGGTTTAAAAGTAGGCGGTGAGCGATGAGGTCTGTTTATCCATAGAACAATGTTGCTGCAATCTGTCTCCAATATAAGCTTAGCCTTTAAGACCCACTTTGAATTTTTGAATAGTAAAACTGTCTCTATCAGAGCTGATAATTCAGTAGAAGTAGCATCCATAATACCGATTTATTTTGAGAACATCAGCATCAATTTTCCTTCATCGTTTCTCAACGCTCCACCAATCCCTGCTTTACCGAAACCCCCTGATATCGCACCATAAAAATTGAACTTAACAGAACCTTTTGAAGGAGGCAACCACTTACACTTTGTGATCGAATGCAGTCTAGATAAGCTGAAGTATGAGAGTTGAGGGTTCTGGAGAAAGTCGTTGATCGAATTGAAAGATTGTGGCCATTTTAATTTGCACCACCAGCCTAGTCGAGTAATATAAGAATCAAACAACTGCTTCTCATCTACTACAATTTCTTTAAAAACCACCTCATTCCTAAAAATTCAAATAGACCACACAAAAGCTACAAACGATAATTGCCAAAATTCTCTTAAACTAGCTCTAGTATAACCATGAATCCAATGGTTGAAAAGTGACTGAACATCTCCAGGAAACGCACCTGAAATCCCCCAAAGGTTGCACCATCGTTGCAGCAATCTCCAAGACACTAAACACTTGCAAAACAAATGATTAACCGTTTCAGCTTCTATGGAGCACAGATGACATGAATTTAAAACTTGGTGCAAGGAACCTCTTTTTGCTAGTTCGACTTTCGTCGGAATACGTTCATGCAACACCTTCCACAAGAGAGCTTCAGCTTTTGGAGGGGCTAAGTTAGCCCACACTCTCTTCCACATAAGATTGATGCTTCCGGTTGAAATCGACAAACAGTTGAGGTAATTCCTAGATAAGTAACATCCATCCGAGCTTTTCACCTAGCGGATACTATCAATTCTGTTCATTTTAATCTGTGCGCCTTGAATCGTTTCTAAAAAGGACATCCAAATGTTATATTCCCAGTCAAATACCCTCCTTCGAAGCTCGATAATCCATCTCCAATTTCCATTCACAAAAGAGCCAAAATCCGAAACAAGTCCTGACTTTAAAACTGTCAAAGCGAAAATTCTGGGAAAATCATTTTTAAGTGAATTCGATCCAATCCAAACATCATTCAAAAAATTCGTACTTTTTCCATCACCCACAACCACTCGAATGTTACTGATAAAAACGTCTCCATCATCCAGCATAGGTGAAGTGATGTTTCGCCAAATCCACGATTTCCCATTTGGTTTAAGGTTGTTAGGCAGCAAACCAAAAGAATTTTGCTCGTAAATTGCTGATATTACCCTTTTCCAAAAATTACTTGGATCCACTGCGAATCTCCACAGCCATTTATTAAGAAGGGCTCTGTTCTTATTCTTAAAATCTATCAGTCCTAGGCCCCCATAACACTTCGGAAGACAAATAGTTTCCCAACATAGCCAATGAATGCACTTTTTCTCCACCGCTCCCCACAAGAACTTTGCTATTAGACTTGATAACATAGAGTTGATGGTAGCCGACATCGGGAATAAGGACATATAGTAGATGAGCAGGTTTGCAAGTGCAGACTTTATTAAGGTTATTCTACCCGCGAAAGATAGCAAAGACGGTTTCCACCCCGCTAGCTTCTTTTTTAATTTCTCAACTACTGGGTCCCAAAGGTGGACAAAATTTTTCCTGGCGCCTAAAGGGAGACCAAGATATTGGCAAGGGAGTCGTTCTTTTTGGCAATGCAGTACAGTGGCCCAATAGTCAATCAGATCGTCTTTGACGTTGATACTGATCAGTTTCGACTTCTTCCTGTTAAATTTAAGATCAGCCTCAACTTCGAATCCTTTTAGAATTCTGATCACATTCCTAATTTGAGTCTCACTAGCCCCACAAAAGATGATAAGGTCGTCCGCAAACTGAATATGGGATACTTCAATAGCATTCGAACCTATTATAACTCCGTTGAATAACCCAAATGAGTTAGCTTTCTTCAACATTGCACTGAGTGCTTCTGCCACTATATTGAACAACATGGGTGAAAGAGGACACCCTTGCCTAAGTCCTCTTCGGATTTTGAAAGGAGGGGATGCAGTTTCATTTACCAGCACTGATATTGAAGCAGTTCTTAGACATGAATCGATCCATTTACACCATTTATTTCCGAATCCCATCTGCTTCATGATAGCATAAAGGAATCCCCAATCAACCGTATCGTATGCCTTGCGAAAATCCACCTTGAAGACGACTCCTTCCAACCCTTTTCTCCGAGTAAAATCGATGACTTCATTCGCAATTAAGGAACAATCTAAAATCTATCTTCCTGCACAGAAAGCAAACTGGTTTTCACCAATTACGTCTTCCATTACCTCTTCAAGTCGAACCGCTAAAACCTTAGCCAACAGCTTATAAATTCAACCAATTAGGATTATCGGTCTATAGTCCTCTATTGAGATAGGATTTTGCACCTTTGAGATTAGAGTTATGAACGAGTTATTGAAGGAAAAATCCGAGACTTCACCCTTATGGAAGCGACTGAAAAAATCAAAAACCTCTAACTTTAGAACATCCTAGAATTTCTTGACGAATCCCATGTTGAAACCATCAGGCCCGGGGGCTTTAGAAGACTCTAGCCTTGCAAGAGCGTTTGAGATTTCTTCCAAGGAGAAAGGTCTTTCAAGTCTAGCAACAGCCTCGGCGTTGATCTTCCCAAAATTGCACCCCAAAATACTCACTGGAATTGTTCTTGACTCGTTGAAAGCATCTTTAAAATGCTTGGTAATTGCTTGTATGACTTCCGAAGGCTCTTGGTAGGTAACTGAGCCACATTTCATACCATTTATAAAGTTGGCTCTTCTCCTAGCTGAAGCTGCGAGATGGAAGAATTTGGTATTACGGTCGCCTTCGACTGCCCATTTAACTCGTGACTTTTGAATCCATTCGCGTTCTTCCTGTCTATATGCATCCCACAATTTCTGCTTGCACTCTCTTAACTCTTCTCTCGGCCTATTTGTTGTGTTTCCCTTAGCAATCTCCATCTCTATCTCTTGACATTTTTTTCTCCAAAGCTGTAATGGAATTTTCACTATTTCCAAGTTTCGAAGCCACCCAATTTTTTGTAGCATTTTTGCATCTCTTAAGAGTCTGTACAATTCCTTTTCCCATCTTCACAATACACTCCTTCTTGATCATCTCTACGTATAGCTTGTCATCTGCCAAGTAATCGAACCATTTAAATGGTCTTGGTCCCCATCTTTTTTCCATGAGTGACAAACATATAAAATTATGATCTGAAAGACTTTTAGGAAGCGAGCTTTGTAACAACTCCGGCCAAACCTTTAAAATATCCGCAGACAATAAGAATCTGTCTAACCGACTGAACGAAGGAACTTCTCTGTAATTCGACCAAGTGTATTTGCTGCCATGCAGTGGAAGATCTACCAAAGATAAATCCTCAATGAATTGGGAAAAGGTTTTCATCGCCTTTTTGTGCTGACTCACCCCGATTCGTTCTTCTGCATTTTTAACCATGTTGAAGTCACCTCCAACTAGACACGGAAGATCAATCCGTAGTAGAACCTCCCTCAATTCGATAAATACCTTCTGCCTATCTTCTTCATCGTTGGGCGCATAAATATTGACTAGTACACAATTGAAATTCGTCTCATTGACTATCCCCACCAATGCTATAAAGTTCGGATGTACCACAGAACTATTAACCGTGAAGAAATTTTGATCCCACAATGAAATAATACCGCCTGCTGACCTTACCGAGGGAGATACAAGAAGACTGTAATTTGAATTTCTCCCATATAATTTGCTCGAGATCCTCTGATCCACTCTCTGTAGCTTTGATTCTTGAAGGAATACGACTTTTGCTCTAGTTTTGTGTAAAATTTTCCTAACGGCCGCCTTTTTCTCGTTTCTACCCAAACCGCGAATATTCCAGGAGAGAAAAATGAGTTTATTCATGGTAACAATAATAAATTAGGAACTCACTGATTGCAACGAAATTTAAGCCTCATTCTTCTTCTCTATTTCCATGAATCGGTTCAGCACTCCCTCTTCTGATGCCTTGAATTCCAATCCTAACAAATTGCAGACTTCCAGAGTAGCCCTAGATTCCAATTCTTCATCCAATGACCCTTCCAGCAAGGGAGGAAGGTGAGGACTTTCTTCTGCAGCGTTGAAAACACAACTTGCCGGACCCGAGAAGGGTAGTTTGTCTCTTTTCGAGTTTAACGCCTTTGAGGGAGACTGTTGTTTTGTAGAACTGTCCTTCTGAGGGGAATTCCCCCTTGGTTCTTTCGCAAAGCATTGTCGAAGGAAGTGCAACGGAGAGCTACTAGAGTTTTTGGCCCATTTTGGTTTTACGGAGAACAAGCCTGTCGAATGGTCATAAATTGGTTCCAGGGACACACTATAGCCCGATGAGGATATGGACCCTGCCTCATTGATAATAGGAATGTCGAAGAGCTTGTCAAGGTTGTTGGGCCATTCTGCACTCTTGGGCCCCATCTTATCAGACCCGGTAATATTTACATTATTGAGTGACCCAGAGCTATGTGAATCGAATTCTTTACGTGTTTTGGAATGCTTGTCAGCGCCGTCACCAGGATTCATTTGCCATAAATTATTTGGACTTCCAACCATCTTGGGACTGTAGCCATCGTCTCTTTCTGCCGGTATGTCATTGACGCTTCCCAAGGCAACCTCCGGCTGACTCTTCGCTTGACCCTGGCCGATCCAAACCCTTTCATCTTCATACTCCGCAGTGGACACTTTCAGGTTATATGTTTCGCTGCAAAATAAGATCGATACGGTGGGGGGAATGTCCGATAGGCAACTGACTCCAATGAGGATCCTGGCCACGCCCAATCTTCTTTTGTCTCTGGTATCCTCATCTAACCGAATGACATTTCCCCATTTGCTTGCAATGGAGACTAGAACAGACTCTTGCCACCCTGCAAGAGGGATGTCCTCTAAACACACCCATATTTTTAACTTTTTCGAGTTCATGAAATTGTCAACGGTGTCTATGTCTCTAAACCATGAAAACATCATAGTATCTCTCAACTCCCAGAAAATGGGAAGTTGTTCCTCTTCATCGAATCAAACAATGGCGAAATGACCCGACCAATGGCATACCTTGACCTTGAAACCTTCGTACTGCAACATTTGCTGCACAAAGTTTACATCATACATCTCGTTTATTTGTCCTACAAGGCATAGTTTCATCCACTCATAATCAGATTCTTGAATTGAGATCTTAATCTGCTTGCTTCCTTTTTCACTCGAAACTTCTAACCTATCCTGACATCTCGGGTGGTCATCAGGCTTTAGATGAGGGCGTTCCCTAACTCCCTCCCTATGAACGCCTAAAAGAGCTTCCTTGTAAGATCTTCCGTCTTTAACGCTTGATACATATTTTTTACGATCAGCTTCCTGGTTGTTTCTATCGTCAGCAGAATTCAAAGAGGTGTTTTTGATGCTTCTCTCAAAGAAAACTTTGATCGTATAACCATCCATTCTTCGGTTGTTTCCTCTTTCTACTGCTCTCTTGGCTTCTTCGAACCTAGAAAATCTTACGAATGCAAATGTATAGTTTACCCTACTCCTTTTCGGATTATTGTAAGCAATATAAACATCCGAAACTTTGACATACTCCTTGAAAGAATCCCTAAGCGTGTAGGTATGGATTCGTTTGCTCACAAAGTTAACAAAGACAACAAAGCCTCCCATGTTAGTCTTTTTCCCAAGGCCTCTTTAGCATGAAAACTTCGACTGTTGCTATCATACCTTCGTTGGAATCTAGATTCTCTGAACCAATGATTGTCACGCCATCCATTCTGAGCTCCTGAGACAGGGGCCGTCCGATATTCGTACCGTTTTGCTGACGAATCATCCATGCTGAGGTCGCCTTGCCGACCGTGCTGAGCCTTCCATACTGAGCCGTCCCCGCTGTACCCTCCATGCCGTGCCGATCGTGCTGAGCCTTCCATGCTGAGTGTTAATTTTGTTAAAATAAAACTTGACCATTGTTCAATCACCCTACCGCCCCCGCTTGGGTTATAAGCTAACGCTACTTAGCTCAGCAAATTACACAGTTTAGTGGTTTAGACCATGCGCCTTTCTGCATTTTATAGTTAAATTCCTTGAAGGACTTAATTTAATTTGTTAACTGTAGAGCAGCTCTTTAATAGTATTTAGCTATGTTATTCGGATTAGAGTGTGTGTCCGGTACGGATAGTTTTATCCACAAGGGTATGTTCGATTATTATGCAAGTTTTTCATGTATTTGAAGGGTTCTTGTGAGGTCATATGCTCATTTTCGAATGTGTCTAAAAGGTATACTCGAAGCAAAAATCGAGTCGGAGCGATTTGTCCTATAGAAAATATGTCCTGTTTCTCTTGGATGCATGTTATAATGTTTTCTAGCAAATTTTATGGTACATTTCCTGTTTGCATAGTTGATTTTGTTAGATTTTGCCTGGAGTTATTGAACTGCAACTTCTCTGGTAGGGTCTAGCACGGCTGAAAAGCCGGTGACAGCCACCGTAGTGTCAACCGATCAGACCAACAATCTGCAAGTTCATCATCAGATCACCATTACAACCGGCAATATCACCGCTGCAACCGAGAGCAGATTGAATCTACGGAGAAACAATTCCCGACGGTATTCTTCCCCGTGGATTTTCGATCCCAAGAGGGTTCTCTTTCTCTTTGCCTCATTGTAAGTTTCCTCACCCTCTCCTATTTCATCTCCAAAGGCATAGACATTTTAACAACTTTGATGATGCTGAAATGAAAAACCTTCCGGGGTTCTTTAAACAGATCGAGCATGGGAACTATTTTGCTGATATATTTCACATTGTCGATATACAAAACAAACGGAGATGGGAATGCCTTCGATTAGTACGTAGCTGGGGACTATACACACCAACTTACTGCTAACTAAAAACACATTGCAATTTGCGACATAACATACACGTTGGGAATGAAAAGGAAGGTTGAAGAAAGAAAACAAATGGGGAAAGCTTCATGTATAGCAGTTATGAAAGCTTCTATGACAAGTACATAAGTTTTTAATACGTATATGTAAGAGATGGAAAGAAGATGATATGTTAAGTTTTTGTGCTTTATGGTTTGTCTCAATGCATGAAATGGAGGGTTCAAAAAGTTGCTTCTTTTGCTTTCCCTTTAGTTTTGCTTTACTTGCAATCCAACATGGAAATTCATATAGGGTTCAAAAAACGGCAGTAAATGACAAGTTTACAACCACCGGCTATAAATTAAAAAAGGAAAAGAAAAAATTGTCTGAGCCCGGGTTCGAACCGGGGACCTCTAGTGTGTGAGACTAGCGTGATAACCAACTACACCACCCAGACAAGTGGAAGTGGTCTCGATATTTAAATTAATATCATGTGAATAAAAATCAAGCTATATCCCTTTGTTCATTTAGGTGTTCAAAGTTTTTTTTAGTCAAAGTAGTGTTTAAGTTTCATTCTGTTATAATCTTTAAAATCAAATTGTTAGCATTTGTTTATTCAAAAAAATTGTTAACATCGGTTTAAAAAAATCTCACTCAATCATTATTTGACACGTGATCGAGCGTCTAATTTTTTTATTTTTTATTTAAAAATATATAAAATTCTTATTTTCTTAAGTAAAACCTCTAAAACCCTTAATTTTTACAAAATCGATTTTTTTCTTATCTCACTGTTTGTCGTCGAATGTTATTCCACCACCACAACAATAGACAACCTACAAATTTTTCTCTCGCCTCACCGTAAGTCGTTCGTCCATGAACGCTCATTAATTTTTTGTGGTGCATCGTTCGTCGATACGTGACAATGAAAGAGTGGAGTAGTCAGTAATAAATTTGACGACACACTTCATAAATGATGATTGATTCGACGACGATATGAAATTTTTTTTAAATAAAATAAAAAATTTATAAAACGAGTCATATATCATGTATTCATTTGGTGATTAATTCTTTTAACAAACATTAACTATTCGGCCTTAAAAAGATAAGAGTAACGTTCACAAATGGTCAATAAATGTTGATCAATTATTTAATTTGGTAATCAAATTTTTAATTGCTTCAATGTTTCCATTAAACTTTTAATTTTACTCCAATTTGGTAATTGACTCGTTAATACATATAGTCTCCACGTTTACACATTCAAACAATTTAATCTTTATTCCAAAAATAATAATAAATTTAACCCTCATTATTTACACATCATTTTAATTTGGCCATTTTTTAATCCTCCACGTTTGCTCATCGACATCACTACTAGCAGCATAATTCTCAGGCTCGTCATTACCTTTCGACTTAATAGACTTTCTTGACAGTGTTCCACTTTCACTTCCACTGTCAATAGACTAAGAGAATGAAAAATTAATCAAATATAGAGGAGACGCTTTTAAAACACAATCCATCCAATGAATTGAATAACAGTGGCAGATCTAAAAATTCAAAAATGAGGGTCCAAAACTTTTTTTCTCAAATAGATATGCAAATTTCTATTTTTTCTCTTTTATACATAAGTTAAATATTTTAAAAAAAATAACACTAAACTAAAAAATTCTCCCAAAATGGGAGTGCAATTGCTTCCCTCCAGACCTCTATACATTCGCCACTGCTGAATAACAACAATATAATGAGAGATAAGTGATTCCACTACAACAATATAATCGAGTTTTAAGTTTAGGTTAATGGTTTTGGTTTTAGAATTTTAGGTTTAAGAGTTTAAAGGTTTAGAGTTTAGAATTTAAACTTCCAATTTTAGGGTTAAATTATTTTTAATTAAAAATAAAATCAAATTGAAATAATGTATAAATAATGAGGGTTAAGTTTATTATTATTTTTTAAAATAAGACTAAATTATTTGAATGTGCAAATGTGAAGAACTAAATGTGTTATTATACAAAATATTTTAACTGTCGCGTTATTTTTTTGTTTATCCAATTAAATAATTAATCAAAATTTAATGATCATTTATAAATTTTACCAAAAAAAATAACCAAATGAAATATTATTATTTATTTCGACAAAAAAATATTAAAACATCTAAAATAAAAGGCAAGTATAACTTAGACCCTTATTTTCGAGAAATTATTACATGGTCCCGGACCACCACGTCATCCATGGTCCCTATCCACTAAAAATAAGCCACATAATTTTCTTTTTTCCATGTCATTATTTTATTTATAATCAACTTCTATGTAACCACCCACTCCCTATTTACATGGCTTAAAAAGATGAAGATTCATCCTTGGAAATAATGACATGGAAAAAAGAAAATTATGTGGCTGATTTTTAGTGGGAGGGACCATGGATGACGTGGTGGTCCGGGACCATGCAATAATTTTTCCTTATTTTCTGATGAATTCTAAAGACTACCCATGCCTCAATGACCGCAAAAGCTTTTCCGCATATTTGGACTTGCAAAGCATAGAAAAAGGAAGATGGCTTTACGATTGAGGACTGGATTATTGAATCACCAAACCATTCGGTCCGGAGATCGGAAGCGTCCGAATTGTCACTGACTCACTAGTTCCAAGAACCTGGGTGGACTCTTCAATATTTTCATTGCAACCAGGGTTGAGGACAAAAATCCTGTCATTTTTGGTGTTTTTTTGTCTTTAACATTAAAAAAAATCAAGTTGTAAACTTTAATTTTAAACTTTCGTCCTGAAAAATACACCTTATAATATACGACTACTTTAAATCTTAATCTTAAATTTTAGTCCTAAACTCTAAATTTAATTTTTCAATGATAAAACATAAATAAAAACACCGAAAAATTACAGATGATTTCTACTCGGGTTTATCTTCATCCCTTACATCACTCTCATTCTTCCTTGTATTTATACAAGGTAATTTAAAGGAGACTTCTTTCGAGAAAATAGCCACCATTCTTACGTCAATTTCATTAGAAAATCGTAGAAAACACATTCATTTGTTCCCCACTTCCCTATAAATTATTCCCTCTAATCGATTTGACTTGTATGTTTTTCTGTCATCGATTTTCTCTGCAGCCAAACAAGATGCAGGTCTTCGTCAAGGCACTCACCGGGAACACAATCACCCTCGAATTCCAGAGTTCCGACACGATCCACAACGTTAAAGCAAAAATCCAAGACAAGGAACGTATTCCACCACTCCAACAGCGTCTAATCTTCAACGGAAAACAGCTCCAAGACGACCGGACATTGGCCGATTACAACATCCAGAAAGACTCAACTCTCCACCTCCTCCTCCGTTTACGAGGCGGCATGAAAATCTTCATCGCAACACCTGCCACCGGTAAAACCATATCCCTGGAAGTGGAAAGCTCCGACACCATCAACAACGTCAAGGCGAAGATCCAAGATATGCAAGGGCTTGTCTTCGCCGGGAAGCTACTCGAGGATGGTCGTCGAACTTTGGCCGATTATAACATCCAGCAGGAGTCGACGCTTCATTTGATTTTCACGTTTCGCCGTGGGATGCAGATTTTCGTCAAGACTTTAACGGGGAAAACGATTAAAGTGGAGGTGGAGAGTTGGGATACGATCAGTAATGTGAAGGCGAAGATTCAAAAGAAAGAAGGGATTCCATGGTATCAGCAGAATCTGAGTTGGAAGATGGAAAGACATTGGGTGACTACAATTGCATTCATTATTCAAATGATCAGAGAGAAAACAACAAACATGCATAATTCTCAGGCTCGTCATTACCTTTCAATCCTAAACAACATTATTCAAATGATTTTAAGGCCCAATTGCATTAAGGCATTAATCATTATATGGGTACTTAAATCATTTAAAATGTCCAATTAATTATTAAAATTAATTAAATCTAGTCTAGCTATTTAATTCCAGGGCTTAATTATAAAGATTCTAAACTAATAGGCTCTAACACTATTTAAAATTAAACTATGTAATTAAATCACACTAATTAATATCATATGCTTCAATTAAATCAATTAAAATTGAAAAAAGGATTGAATTGAATAAAAATTAAATTTGGAATCAAAGAAACGGGATCAAATTGAATTATATTTAAAATTTCATGCCCAAATTATAAAGAATGAAAAGAAGAGCGCAGATCCTTTTAGCTCGACCCGATCTCTTTCCATTTTTGTGCTCTCCCCTCTCCTTACTCTCTCACCCAGAAACACACAACAATACATACCAAAGCACTCATTTTTCTTGCATGTTTTTCGTGTGTTGATTATATTTGTGATGAACACGAAGAACATCAAACCAACAATCGTCTCGACTGTAAGCTCAAAATTTTCCGGTACCTGCCAACCTAACTTCGACTGTAACATCTCAAATTTCCAATTCAACAAGTTAAAGTTAACCCGGGCCTTGGGGCTTAGGTTGAAGGTGGGTAATAACCGAACGGACCTTGATTTTGGGTATTTGGGCTTGAAATAAGCCTTGTTTGGTGTTGACTCGCGTAAGTGTTGGCAAAAGAGGCAGAAAACATATTAGAAATGTAGTAAAAACAGTGTCAAAGAGTGAGTCTTTTACGTGCAAATATACACGGTCGACAAATAAGACAACAATAAGCTAAGTTATCGATCTCAGAGGGATTGGTCAAGAGTTTAATTGCTTTTAATGTTTACTTGTTGAAGAAAAATATTAATTTGTTTTGAAAGCGTATTTGAAAATAAAGTAAAATAAACTAGCATTGGCAAGGAGAGTGTCAAATGAATGATGAGCGTTGGCAAGGAATGACTGATTTTCACGCTATTCATGACATGTCAGCTTCTAATAATGTCATGCCTTGACATTGTTTGACGAGCAGATTCAAATTGACATAGTCTTTCTCGATGGCCACTGCCCTAAATTGATTGTGTAAAAACCCGTTTATCTCTATAATGAATGTTTTTTCAAAAACCAATTTGATTAAGATCCAATCTATACTTCTAAAGGGTAGATTTTACTTTCGAAGTAAGTTCATCTACTTGAACATCTTCTCTTGAAGCATCTCGTCTTAGTATCCAACAACTTGATCGTTGCCACCCAAGTCTGTTAAGATATTGAGGTGCAATAGGCCAACAGTGCCAGCTCTCGCTTAACATAATATTTAAGAAACAGTAACGTATGTCGGATAGAAAAAACAATGCCGAAGCATTTTCATTATTAAAAATTTAACATAAAAACAGCGTTAAACGAAAATATCCCCATCAACTATTAAGTTAGTTCATGGTGGGGGTATCAACTAAAAAACCTTCAATGTTTTTCAAATATATCATCATTAAAAAGAAAATAAAATAACTAGACAAAGAGAATGGGCGGGAAGTGGCCTCTCGATGCAGCCCTTCAAGATCCAGGCTTTCGGTCAAGTGGGTTGAACCACGTCTCCTTGGTGCACCCGGTTGTCGATCATCTCTCTCCCAGAAATTAGTCATCTTCATTGTTTGCTCGATCGGTCTTTAAATAGGCGTGCAAGGAAGACTTGGATAAGCCCTTGCATTTGAAATTCAAATGCACAAGGGATGAGGCTTGTGATCACCTTTATCCAGATTTAAAGTGATAAGGTGATAAGCTGATCAGGTGTTGGCTAGGGCTAACGTCATCTGCCGTCGCCATTTGGCAACCAGACTTGGCATAGTTCTGCCAACCAAGCTTGGCACCAGTTTATCCGCTATTTTTCGGAGATTGATTCAATTGCTATTTTCTCGCAGCCTAATTTGGTCTTAGTTTTTCGGGTTCAACAACTACTTGACCTATCATCAAATTTCTCTTCTCTGCCATCGGTGCTTGGCATTGTTTGGTCTATTTGTGCCAACAACATCTCGGCATTCTCTTTGGCATTCCTCCATGCGCTGCTCTTTCCTGTCAATTGCTATGTCAAACCTGCAAAATTGTCAACAAAACAACCATTCACACTGACATAGACAAAAAATCTAAATTTCTTATGCAAATGCATGAATTTAACATCTAAGTGCAACTAAATGTACTCAATAGCAAGCAAAAGTATTCTAAGAATGACATAAAAATCAGTACTTTTGAGGAGGTAACATTTGGCATAATGAGAAAGATGAGGGAATTGAGCGGTGATTTTCTCTTTTTGATGCTCCGGCCTTGAAAAACAATTTGAATGTCTTGTCTAAAATACATCATTTCATCTCTCTTATGCGTGTATTATGCTGATTGGATAACGAAAAAAATTTAAAACGATCACAACGAGAAAATTTTATTTGAGTAACGAAATGAAACGTTATATACCTACTTAGCCTCTATAATCCATTCGACATAAACTCGTGGTAAAAAAAAAGGAAAAGAAAACACTTCTCTCCAATGTCCTCCATATTTTCACAACAAAAGCAACCGGACAAAAACAATAAAAAACAAACCAACAAACAACGTAAAAACCGACATACTATAAGAGCAAACAATTACATACCATACGACAATTTTGTATTTAATTTTCACATCCATGTTTTTATCATTTCGAAAATTGGAAGAGGAGGGGGGCACCCTTCGGCCATTTGCTTTTTGGAATCCATCGCTTCTTTACCATTAAAGCCTGACATCGCCCTTTTTACTGTTTTTTAGTATGAGTATGCTAGTGTCTCTAAATTATAATCAAACAACATTATAAATGCACAGTACAATAATAAGACACGTTGATAACAGATATTATTACAACCCTAATCAATTATGTCGATGTCAAATTCAACTCTAATACAAAATAAAATAAAAAAATAATCAAATAAATAATTAAAAAAAAACGTGTCAAAAAATAAAAAATATATACTAAAAATAAAAAATAACGTGTCACAAGAATAAAATTAACGAATTAAAAAAAAAAGAGATTACAGTCATTGCCGACCAGATAAAGATTAAAAGAAATTGACGATACTAAAAATAAAAAAGGACGGCGGCTAGAGGCACTCCTCTTTAAAAATGATATCAATCTGTTTTTTTGGCACATGAGTATCAATCTGTATTGAGCTTAATCAGTATTTGATAACAACATGAACATCGCTCTTGATTGCTTTGGATAAGGGTGGTATCGATCAAGCTGCGTGGTCTCAAGCATTTTTTTTTCTGGTGGTGGTCTTTGCACGGCTATTAGTAGGGGTGTTCAAACGGTCGGTTAAACCGAATTAACCGATCAAATTAAACTAGTTCAGTTAAACGGTCGGCCACCGAGTTGTTTTTGGTCGGTGAACGGTAAATTTTTTTAAAAATTCGGTTATCGGTTAATTCGGTTCGAAATCAGTTAATTACTCGAATTAACTAAAATATAACAAAAAATAAATATATTATACTTATTAAACCCATTAAATTTTGAAACTCATTTCTAACCCAAATGAAAAAATCTAATGTTTAATCTAAAATTTTAAAGTTTTATCTATGTTTAGTTATTGTTTAAATTAAATACAAATTATCATTGTGAACTAAAAAGTATTTCCAATGATTTTTATTGTTTAATAATTTTGATTAGGAAAACTAATGATAAATTTCGGTTAATTCGAAAACCAACCGAATTAACTGAAGTTTATTCGGTTTGGTTAATTTTTTTCGAAAAAAGTTCGGTTCGGTTAACGGTTAAAGATTTAAAAATTTTAATTAATTTAATTTTGGGTAATTTAGTTCGGCCACCGGCCGAATTAACCGTTTAAACACCCATAGCTATTAGGAGTTGGAAAATGAGTATGTGCTGCCCCATTTGGGACCTTGTTGGTGTGTTATTTTTTATATTTATGTGGGTGTTTTGTCCCTTTGATGTTCTATTGATTTCTCCAGGTCGTTGTTAAATTGTCGTGGGCATTTTTTTCTTTCACTTAAGTTTAGGGAGATTTTAATGAGCCATATTGATGATACTTTTGTATGATTTCTTTCCTAATAAGATCATACTTTACCGGTTATATATATATATATATACTTTAGTTGAAAAAACAATTTCAGTTAAATAATTAAGGGTAATAATGTAACTTCACTTCAAAAGTGATTCTCCACCACAAAAACTAGAAATTGTAGCTTTTAAAGTTGGGTGAAAAATCATTTTTTCAACTATAATTCCACATCTAATTTGTAAGCGTTAGACATTAATCATAGGTAAACAGTGGCGGATGCAAAGCTTACTTTGGGTGGGCCCGTGCCCACCCTGAAATTTTTAAAATTCACAAATTTGCTTTTAATTTTTTAAAATTTTATGAGTTAGTCCTTAATTTTTATTAATTTTTATGACTTGTGCCCACCCTGAAATTTTGAATTTTTTTATTATTGTGTCCACCCTCAAAAAAAATTTAGTTTGTGCCCACCCTGAAAAATATTTCTGGATCCGCCACTGTAGGTAAATATTATTTTTTAAGTAAAATTTTTTAAGCAATGTTAAAGGTACCCTTAAATGAATGAAATTAAATGAAATATAAAATATTTCTTAATAAATTTTATAAATAAACCCTATCATTTGAATAAAACAAAAGAATGATCTCATACATTAAACAACCTTGTTCAGTGTGACCCCCAACACGCAAACCTTTTTGCAAATAAGTATCTCTCTTTTAAAGAAAACCCTCTGTCTTCTTTCTAAAAAAAATTTAGCCTTCAGCGTCGTTCTTCGTCGGCCACTTCTTCTAGTGGCCAGGCATGGTTCCCCTCCGATAAAATAAGTCTTTCGGCCATCTTTGGTGAGTCGTCTGACTCTCCTTGGTGGTCGAAGCCCTAGCCTTACGGGCCCTCATCTCCACCCATTGCTCTAATTTTTTAGGAATTTCGACGTTCGGTTTATTTCCTCCGGTACATATGTTTGGGTGGTTCTTCTAATAGTGTTTGAAAGCTTGGCAAAGCCTCCTACATCTGGGTTTTCATCTGTGTTTTATTCTTCTTCTTTTTTGTTGTTTTTGCAGGTGTAGTCCCTCATTTTTCTCCTCTGTTTTTCTTTGTCGATGGTGGCCTGATGACTGTACTCTTCGCCTTCCTTCAGACGCCGATGACTCATATCTGTCGCGACGGTCTGTCGGTTCAGACTTCGACTACATTTCTACAATGGCCTCCATTCTTCGGTGCCGACTAGGGCGACATGCATCAAGAAGCTCATGAATTTGCTGGCTTCGTGCTTCTCGACTCTGGTCGATGGCTTGTGGTGTCCCTGTTTTTGCTCTTTCCTTCTCTTATTCCTCCTTGATCGTGGGTGACTTTGGGGCTTCTAATTAGGGTTTTTTAATTGTCTCTGTGTTTTACTTTTCGATTTTGTTTCGATTTGTGTTTCATTATGTGTTGCTCATTCTTGTTCTCCTCCCATGTTTCTGTTTCTTCTTTTTTTCCCTTGTATTTTCTCTGTATTTTGCTTGTATGTTTTTTTGTGTGTTTATCCTAGTGATCTTTTATTGTAAAAAAATAACCTTATTCAATCTTATGTATTAAAAGTTCGTCTAATACCTTAAATAACCTTAAATAATAGAAAAAATCCTTGTGTCGCTCCTTTCTTTTTGGGTAAAGAACACAGACGATCACGAAGTGTTTTAGGTTTTGGGTGAGTGCAAATTGTGCAAACAAATACCTATTAGAGGGATTTAAGTTTGCTTATCTTTTCTCTTTGTAAAGAGGGTTTGATCAATGCTTTGGGTAGAAAGCTTGATCGGTGTATAAGGGTTTCCTCCTAAGCCTAGAAAAGGGGACGAATCAATAGTGGATTGATTGGAAATCCTTAGTGGGAAGCTAAGGTAGTGGATGTAGACTTTGGTTAGAAGGTTGAACCACTCTAAAATCATTGTATCATTTACTTTTTAGCTTCCATACCAAATCCACCCAAAATTTCACCTCTCCACCACTTGGTGAGCAACATCGGTTGATCGAATCGAGCTCCTCACAACTCAACAATTGGTATCAGAGCTTGGCTCAATCGAAGAGGATTCACATCCTATTGAGAAGATCCAGCAAGCTCGATCATCATTTCACCAACCGACTCAAATGGCGCAATCCATCGACAAACCACCTTTCTTCGTCGGAACCTACTATGCCCATTGGAAGATAAAGATGAAGTTCTTCATCTAGTCTAGAGACTACAAGATATGGGATATATTTCAAGATGGTCCGTTCGTGCCTCAACGAAGTAAAGCGGAGTGGAGTGCCGACGATCGCAAGAAGATGAAGCTAAATTGCAACATCGGTTGAAGGAATCTGATCTTTCCTTTGTTCAGTGGGTTTAGGGTGGTTCAACCTCTCCACCACTTGGTTAAACTTAAATATCCTTAGTGCCGACGATTGCAAGAAGATGGAGCTAATTAATTTATTTTTAAGAAGAATATTTTATGTGACAAAAAAACTGGAGTGGAGTGCCGACGATCGCAAGAAGGTAGTGGATGGAGACTACATGTATTGGCGTCCAACACTCATAATATACATGTTTGAGGCGTAATATGTTGCATCCAATTTCTCCCTTCACAAAATTAATAGTGTTGATGCTATCTCATCCTCTTTACATTTTGTCCTTATTATAATGAAATCTGATCTTTCCTTTGTTCAGTGGGTAAATAATTGTTTAATTAACTATTCAGTTACTGATTTTTGTTCAGATGATTTTTAGTTTTTGATAAATTGCTAAATATTGTAAGCTTTAAACTTTTTAGAGATTATCAAACTTTTACATGTTTTGGGAATAAACTAAACAAGATGGGTTGCACATGGTCTAGGTACTATTTTTCTAATATGAATGAGCATGTATTTTATAGGTGCTTTAGATTGTTTACTGTTTGTCTACCTAGTTTAGGTACTATATTTTTTTAATATAAATGAGCATATAATTGTCCTATTCCCATATAGCTTTATAGGTATTTTGATTTGAATTAATAATTATTTATTTTCTTATATTATGATTTAGGATACTATTTAATATAAATGAGCATAAATATCTTATTGATGAGCATTTTTTATTTTTGTATGTCCTAATTCAGATTCATTTACTGTTGTAGTTCATTATGATGGTAAGTTTGTCATGAATAGGGGTTTAAAGTTTACTGGGAAACAAAGAAAATGTTATGATATGTTCAGTAAAGATAAATGGTGAGTGTTAGCCATATGTGCTATAGCTGATGACATTGGATTAAAATGTTGTTTAGAAGTTTACTGAAAATCTGAAGTTGGGGCATTGACTGTGAATAATGTCCAGTTATTGAAGGTTATTCAGATGTAGTTAGCGTGTTAGAGTTTATCTCAACTAATAATCATGTACACATTTATCTAGCAGAAAAGGCTGATAAGGAAGTAGATGAAAGTGTTGGTGAAGGACTTTCTGAAGCAGAAGACCCTGTTGATGAAGAAGAGGTGGGAAAACGAGAAAATAATGCAAGTGAAGAAGTAAATGATGCAGGAAAAACAGTTGCAAATGTTGCTACAGTAGAAACTGAGGCAAATGATGCAACAGTATAAAAAGAAACTGAGGAAAATGAGGCTGCAACAACAAATGTTGATACAGTATCAAATGATGCTGAAAATGCACTGGAAGAAGATGTAGTTTCTAAACCAAGATGTGATACAGATTCAGTTGAAGTTGAAGATGTAGTGGAAGAAGATGCAGATTCCAATGAAGCTGGAGGAGAAAATGAAATGACTGAAGAGGAAGAAGATGCTGACTCAGGATTTTTTGATAGTGAAGATGATGTTGGTGAAGATGAAGTTGTTCAAGAGGATGTCTCCAACAGAGTGGTAAAGAATTCAGAAGGTTTGTATGGTGATTGGGGAACACATCTAAATGGGAATGAGAATGAGAATGAGACTGATGGTGAAGGTTCAAACTCCTTTCATAATGTACATGAGTCTGACAGTGATGGTCCCACATGGCTAGAGTTTAACACATAATGTGATATGGAGGACCCTAAGTTTAAGGTGAGTTTACTTTTTCCTAACAAGGGCATATTGAAAGAGGCTGTAAAGCAATATGAGAGAAAAAAATAGGTATTTTCTGATTTTTGACATAAATGACAAAAGGAGACTTCAAGCAATTTGTAAAGAAGCTACATGTCCTTGGAGTATATGGGCTTCAAAAATAAATGCTGACAGTGATACTTTTCAGATTAAGACAATCAATGATGTGCATACATGTGCCAAAGTGGTGAAGAATCCAAATATCACTTCTAAGTTCATTGCAAAGACTTACCTGCACAAATGGCAAGCTTATAGAAACTATGCTCCTAGCTCATTGAAGGCCGATGTTGAAAAAGATTATGTGGCCCTTTTGAGTGGAACCAAATGTATCAGGGCTAGGAAACTTGCCCTAGAAATGATAGATGGAAGTTACAATGACCAGTTCAAAAAGTTGTACGAGTACCTAGGAGAGCTTAGTGTCACATGCTTATTTCTTCAAGCTCAATCCGTGTGGCGCTAACACTCTCGGCACGATGTTAGCAAGCCTTAATCTCGCAACGCTATGGCAAACACAAGGAGCAAAAGAGTTTACAAGGAAAGAACTTTGTATTAAGCAACGGAAGCTTACAAGAGAACTTTACAAGGATGCTTTACAATAAGACATCTTGGGTGATTTACAAATGAGAGGGGTGGCCCTATTTATAGGCTCCTACCTCTTCAATGGACGGTTGAGATCGATTTGATCCAACGGTCCAAATATTGCCTCCCAAAATATCTTCTAAACCTAGATATCTCTAGATAATTCTATACATATCTAGTTATATCCTAAATGGTCTAAAAGTTCTACAATATTCTAAGTTATTCTAAAATATTCTAGAGACGTCCGGAGTTGTCCCGAGCCTTCCAGACTTGTCCTGAGCCTTCCCGACCATTCCCGGGTCTTCTAGGTTCCTCCGGATGAGCCTAGAGTGTGGTGGAACGTTCTTGAACCCCTCGGATAAGCATGGAGACGTGTGGGGGCCTTCTAGGCCGTTCTAGAGTCTTCTTTGGAACACCTTTGGCCTTAAAATGCTTGGTGCGTCTCATTTCCCCCTTGTTGGCCCGAGGGCACCTAGGTGAGGCTCCTGGGGCGTACATTGCGCACCTAGGTGGGGCTCCTTGGGCGTGTGTGGCACACCTTGGTGGGTGTGCCCCTTTGTTGGCTTAGTTGCACCTCGGTGGGGCGTGACATCCTCCCCCACCCGATCTCGCGACGCCCTCGTCGCGTCTTCGTGGAATAGGGGTGTTGCTGGAGTGCTTCCCTCGACTCCTAGCTCGCCTCGCCTTTGCCCTCGGCTTGTCGGCATTGTTGGAAGGCCTTCTCTTTGTCCCTTGACCTTTGGCGGTCTTCGAAGCGATGTTCTCCCCTTAAACATGCTTGGTGGCCTCCCTAGACACGGTCACCCCTTTGTATTCGTTTAGTCCCTTAGACGGCTTGGCCCTACGGACGGCCTTTTCAAGTTGGAGTGCTGAGAGTTCTCCTGACCCTCGCTTGGTGGCCCTTAGCGTTGGGACCACACATGATGGTGCACCTTCCGTCATGCACAGGCTATTGGCGAATGGCATTGGAATTGCCTTGGCTTGCTCGAAGAACTCGAGCCCTAGGATGGGTGGGTAGTCATTTATCGGCACAATCGAGAAGTCCATGCGTTCTGACCATGTCCCAACGATGGTCTTGACTCCTCGAGCGAACCCGTGGATGGGTTGAGCGGAAGAATTCACTGCCTTGACGGATCTTTCCCCTTTCACGACACTTAGACCAAGCCTCTTTGCTTCCTCCAAAGAAACAAAGTTATGGGACGCACCTGTGTCGAGCATGGCTCTCGAGGCCTTTCCATTAACGGTGACGTCCACGTATAGCAACCTCTTGGCTTGGGTCTTTGGGGCGGACTGGATGCCATTCAAGAGCTGTAGCGATCTCTTTTGTGCACCTTGGCCTCCTTCGGCATCACTACCTTCGTCGGCATCGCTTCCCTCTTGATGCCTAGCTAGGAGCGAACTAAGTGCTTGGCGTTGAGGGCACTCTCGAACCCAATGGTTGCCATCACAGATGAAGCAACTGCTAGGTGGTGACTTCTTGGCACTATGAGAGTCTTTAGACCTACCTCAGTCTTTGTCCCTCCATGAGGACGAGCCTTTGTGCTTCGGTGTGTCCTCGTCCTTGCGACTCTCTTTGTGCGGGCTCCTATCTCTTCCCCCATTTGAGTGACCACTCTTCTTGTCCCTTGGCTCGTGGGTGGACTCCTTGTTGGTGGAATAGTCAATGAAGCTCTCGGCCACGACAATGGCATCGGCGAGGGTTTGTACTCCCCTTCGTCTTAGCTCGGCCTTGGCCTAACTTTGGAGGCCATCAATGAAGTTGAAGAGTGAGTCCTTCTTTGAAAGATCGGGAATCTCGAGCACCAAGCTAGTGAACTCCTTCACGTAGTCACTGATGCTCCCCGATTGCTTGAGCCTTCGCAATCGTGCCCTTGCTTCCTCCTCGGCATTCTCCGGATAGAATTTTCGTTTGAGCTCCTTTTTAAAATCGGCAAAGGTAGAGATGGTGCACGTACCTTTCTCAATATCGAGACGCCTCCTCCTCCAACAGAGCATGGCAGTGTCGGTGAGGTATAAGGTCGCGGTCTGGACCTTAGAGGCATCCTCCCTGATGCCAACGGCTTCTAGGTATTGCTCCAAGCCATACAAGAAGTTGTCTACTTCTTTGGCGTTGCGTGATCCCGAAAAGGTTTGAGGCTTGGGCATCTCGACCTTTCTAGCCTCCACGGCAGTGCTTGGCTCGACTAACATAGCACGTTTGCACAAGGCTAGGTCGCCTTGCAATGCTTCTAGTTGGGAATGCATGTTGTCGAGTTCACGTTGAAACGACTCACGTACCTTTGTGAGCTCTACCATGAGTGTGTTGCGTACTTCACCCATTTCCGCGCGCAGGGTCTCCCATAGCTTGATCTTCATGGCTCTCACGGCCGTGTGGATCTCGGCATCCTTCGCCTCGAGGCCTTCAATCCGCTCTTGAAGGTCGTCCACGTGGGCACCCATGCCCGATACGCCTTCCTCCACGCGAGTCAAGCGCGACTCCAAGCTAGAGAGTACGTCCTTGGATTTGGCATGAGGCCTTCCTTTCGCAAGGTCGGCCCTTACTTCTTGCCCACCTTGGTCATGCGTGACCTCGGTCTCCGACGGGCTAGCAACTTGGGTTTTGCTTGTCTTGGCCATGTCCCGAGCGATCGTAACATGCTCTGATACCAACTGTCACGGACTTATTTCTTCAAGCTCAATCTGTTCGGCGCTAACACTCTCGGCACGATGTTAGCAAGCCTTAATCTCGCAACGCTATGACAAACACAAGGAGCAAAAGAGTTTACAAGGAAAGAACCTTGTATTAAGCAACGGAAGCTTACAAGAGAACTTTACAAGGATGCTTTACAAGAAGACTTCTTGGGTGATTTACAAATGAAAGGGGTGGCCCTATTTATAGGCTCCCACCTCCTCAATGGACGGTTGAGATCGATTTGATCCAACGGTCCAAATGTTGCCTCCCAAAATATCTTCTAAACCTAGATATCTCTAGATAATTCTATACATATCTAGTTATATCCTAAATGGTCTAAAAGCTCTACAATATTCTAAGTTATTCTAGAATATTCCGGAGACGTCCAGAGTTGTCCCGAGCCTTCCCGACCATTCTCGGGTCTTCTAGGTTCCTTCGGATGAGCCTAGAGTGTGGTGGAACGTTCTTGAACCCCTCGGATAAGTATGGAGATGTGTGGGGCCTTCTAGGTCGTTCTAGAGTCTTCTTTGGAACACCTTTGGCCTTAAAATGCTTGGTGCGTCTCATTTCCCCCTTGTTGGCCCGAGGGCACCTAGGTGAGGCTCCTGGGGCGCGCATTGCGCACCTAGGTGGGGCTCCTTGGGCGTGTGTGGCACACCTTGGTGGGGCACCTCGGTGCTGCTCGGTGCACCCTGGCGGGTGTGCCCATTGGTTGGCTTGGTTGCGCCTCGGTGGGGCGTGACATTAGGGAGACTAATCCTGGAACAACCACCATTTGTCAGTTAGATGATAGGTTATTTGAGAGGGTCTATATCTGTCCTGAAGCATGTAAAAATGGTTATAAGGCTGGATGCATGCCTATGATAAGTGTTGATGGGTGTTTTTTGAAAGGTCCTTATACTTGCTGTTGTTGGGATAGATGCTAATGATGGTATTTATCCAACAACATATGTTGTTGTGGAAAGTGAGAATTTTTCAGCATGGTATTGGTTTCTTAGTTTGTTTAAAGATGACCTGGAGATTACAAATTCTAACCAAATCAGTTTTGTAATGCCCCGGTTTTGGGCTTAGATGTTTTGGCGAGTCGGGTTAGGTCAGTGGAACCGGTGTCGGTTGTTCGAATCGTTAAAAGGTGGTTTAGGGGAGATCGAGGTTCGGGATAGGATAAAAATATGATAAAAAAATCCTAAAATCCTCTAAAATGATGTTTAAGAGGTTGTCCAAATCAATTTTACAAAAAAGGTTTTCTAAAGTGTACATTTTGGGTAGTGGTCAAAATGTAAAGATTTAAAAGTTGGAAAAATGTGTTTTTCAAGAAGAGTCAAAATATTAGAGTCTTTAGGGAGCTACTTGGCAATTATGCATTTCCCTAATTTGGCATGTGTTTTAAATGCTTATAAAATAATTAAAAATGGTTTTACTTAATTAATTAAGGAAGGTAGTTAATCGGTTAATGAAACTTTTGACGAGCTTTTCATTTCTCACTTTCACTTCAGCCAAACACTTCTCATTTTTCTCTCAATTTTCCATAAAATCTTTTCTCTCAAACACTCTCTTGATTTCTATCTTTTCTCCATTGATTTCTTCCATTTTCCTTCAATTTTCTTCAAGCAAATCTTGCCAAATTAGAGGAGAAGCAAGGATTGGAGGTAATTTTCGTGATATCCCTCTAATCTAAGTTCTTTAATGAAACTTCAAAGATATTTGACTCTTTAATACTGATTTTGATTGAGGTTTTGTTGTTAGAATATTAAACTCTTGAAATCTTGATGAAAAATTGGTTTAAAATGTGATTTTCGAACTTTGATTGATTTGGATGGTTTGAGATTGTTTCTAAATGAGTCTTGAAAGGTTTTTGGTGTTGAAGTGGAGTCTTAATCATATAGATCCCAGAATTCTTGAGATCCTTAGTTTTTGAAGTGTTTTTTGGGTGAGTTCTTAAGGTGTTCTTGAGGATTTCGAGTTGCTGGATGTATAAGGATGGTTTTAGGTTGTTTTTGGATGTTGATTAATGCTTAAAATGTGTTGGATGAGTTGGGTAATGGCTAGGCTGAGGTTTGAGGTCAATCGATTAAGTTTTCGGTTGTTTCAGATGGGTGTTTTGATGCTTTAGAGCAGGGCTGCGGGATTTCTTGTGTGTGCTGGAGTTTTGGATGCATTTTAATGCATTGAACCTCTGTTTTGATGTGTTGAAAACAAGGGATAGTAATTCGGAAGCAATCGAGGTGTTTTTAGAGGCTTCGGAAGATCGATAGTTGCGTCGACAAGCGTGGTTTCGCAAGTCGGTAAGTGGAACTTGGTTTTCCAGCGTGGAAACGTTTTAGAAAAGGTTTGGGGAACTTAGTAAGAGCTTGAAACACTTTACTAAGTTCGAAAGTAAGTAAAGTGAATTTCTCTCTTGGATTGTGCTAGTTTTGAACCTTTGATTGCACTTGGTTTTAATTGCATTTACCTACTGTTTTAAAGCATGTTTTGAATATGTGAAATGAGGTTGATGATGCCATGTGGTTTAAGGATGCACTAGGTAAGTGATCCTTGTATGCATTTGTTGATGCATGAGGTTTGAAGCATGGTTTAATGCTTGATTTATGGCTTATCATGAATGCTTTGTAAAAACAGTGAGGTGTGCATGTGAGATGGATTATATTGGCAAATGATTTTGTATAAAATGTTTTATAAATGAAATCGGATATAGTTAGCCGGCTATAGGATTGAGTGCACTGTAAACAAGTCGCCTTGGATGTTGAGGGGTTGTGATTGTACCGAATACCCCATCCAAGCACCCTAACGGTTGAGGATTGTTTAAGGTTGCAACGGTTGAAGGTAGCTCTCGGGTGCGAACCTTGTGTTTTGTCCCGTCTCTCGTTAGTGGATTATACATATACCGATGAGTGGTGTTGAGGGGTTGTGATTGTACCGAATATTCCACCACGGGTGTCACAACAATGGAGGGTCGCTTTCGTGTGTGAGCCTTGTAATGTCGGTAGAGTGTATGAATGGTGTGGGACAACCCTTGGTAATCTGTGTATCCGATATATGTTTTTGAGATTGATGTTTATCACTTGTGAGCCAATATAATGAAATGAAACATTGTGGAAAATGTTGTTAATGCATAATTTGAGAGATGCATGTTTTGGTTTAAGCTTAGCATAAAGGTGATTATGCTTGGAAGGCTTGTGTTATGAGTAGAAATGGTTTAATTGTTGGATTTATGCGTATCATGTTACATGATCTTCATTACAATGGTTTTGAGGTTAAAGTTCATGTTTTGTCAAAGGAAGCTTGATGGTTTTGAAAAGAGTGAAAAGTGGTTTTGTGCATTTATGATGTTTTCGGTTTGAGCAATCCTCACTAAACTTGTATGCTTATGCTCTATTTGTTCATCAATGCAGTCAATTTGAGCTTTGGAGGCAACACTTGCAAGAGGATCGGTGGATGACTTTGGTTGAAGGTAAGTTTTGGTTTTGGACTAGTGTAATAGAGGCAATGGGGGTGTCTGATGCATTGAATGTTAATGATTTGTTGATTTCCGATTTTGAGCAAATTTATGATGCATTGTTGGTCTTGTAAATGGCCTTTGGGATTGGTTTTATGCTTGCCTTTGGTTTTTAGCCTTTTGGTGCTTTTGACATCTAGGGAGCATGCCTTTAGTTCCATAGCTTGAGTGAATGATGATGCTTGTGCTTTGTAAATGTGGTCATTGATATGTATTTAAGTTGTATGCATGTTGGGGCATGTGTCGGGATTGTTTCGGAGGGCAAAAGTGACTTGAACCGGATTTTTGGAAAGTTGCAAGCCCAGGCGTTTCGGAACGCCCTTACATGTTTCGGAACAGTGCCCTGTAATGGCCTTGGTGTTTCGGAACAGTGAGGCTCGTTCCGGAACATTTTGCCTCTGTGAACAATCGTACCGAAACGTGTCTCTAGGGGTTTCGAAACGAACTCGCGTATCGAAACGGCCGTTCTGATACGGGACACTCTGTTATGAAGCACTTGACCATTGGATCTGTATTTGAATTGTCGTGAGTTCTATTTCTTGTATTTTGGTCCCTGTTTTCCTTGCTTGTAATTGAATGAGTTGTAAATGTCTTATAAAGTTGAAATTTCACCGGGAAGTATGTAATGAACTTAATTGAAGGTTGGTAACTTGGATTTGGTGAAAGCCCTTGTAAATTGACGAATTTAAAAAATGGTCTCTAAACCTAAATTGACTTTAATTGGAAGGTGATTGTGTTGACTTTGAATCCGCTGTTTGTGAACGTACACATAGGAACCTAAGATGCATCTAAACAAGATAAAAAAAAAAGGTTGTTTATTGAGGTAAACTTTTCTGGTTTACTTCAATATTTCTCGTATAATCCGTTCGGTTCGGTCTATCGGCTAGGTCGGGTCGAGGGGGTTACAAGTTTCATGTCAGACAAACAAAAGGTATATTCTCTGAGTTCTTTTTATTGAATATTAATATACTGAAATTCATACTAAACCATTGTCAGTATTTGTCTTGTAGGGACTCAAAGAAGCATTGGAAGAACTATTTACAGATTCTGAACAACGAAAATGTGTCAGACACATGTACTCAAACTTCGAAACCAATAGAGGAAACGCATTGAAAGATGCATTTTGAAAAGCGGCAAGATCTACATATGTCACCCAATTCAATGCAGCCATGAATAAAATGAAAGCAATATGAAAAGATGCTCATGACTGGTTTGATGATAAACCCCCTCCATGTGGTCCAAATCACACTTCTCCCCAATGAGTAAGTGTGACATGCTGCTAAACAACCTGTCAGAGTGTTTCAACAAGGTAATTTATTTTTTTTACCATGCATCATATTCTTCATAACTGAAATGATCTTGCTGAAAGTTACATAATGGTAACTGAACTATCTGAAAGTTACAAAATGATAACTGTACTATCTGAAAGTTACAAAATAGTTATTGAACTATCTGAAAGTAACAAAATGGTTACTGAACTTTTTGTTTATTTTGTAGATTATACTGGAGGCAAGAGACAAGCCAGTACTTACAATGCTGGAAATTATTAGGACCAAGATGATGAGAAGAATAGTCCAAAGAAGACAAGAAACAAAAAAATACAATAGAATTTTGTGTCCTAAGATTCAAAGAAAGCTTGATATTTAAATTCAAAACTCCGTTCGGTTAGCATTGATATAAGTTTAATATTTCAATTTTAACTTTTTTATTTATATTAATTATGTTCAAAGCTACTAACACCAAAATTATTTGTTCATTGTGTTCATAGATGACAGCCAATATATACTGGTAACTTCCAATACCAATTTGAATGTGGTCAAGGAGAACAACACGTGGTGAACATTCAAAATTATACATGCACATGTAAAAAATGGGATCTCACTGAAATCCTATGCAATCATGTTGTTTCAGTTATGCACAACGACAATATGAATGTAATTTTATTTATCAAACCGTGCTACAAGAAGGACACTCAACTCTCAATTTATAGGCACCACATTAACCCTATTAGAAGTGTTAATTAATGGACCAAAGTGGAAGGCATGAAACCTATACTTCTATCAGTTTTGAGAAGATCATCTAAAAGATCAAAAAAAGAAAAAATTAGAAAGAGATGAAGTTTCTACTACTGAAAAAGTAAGTAAAAAGGGTGTGCAAATGAATTGCACCAAATGTGGTAAAACTGACCACAATATAAAAACTTGCAAAGGAAAAATTGGCGGAAACAAATATCTCAAAAAATCTGTAAGTTTTTATTACATTATATTTAAGTTTATACTTATACTTGATGTTTAGCTTAAACTAATTATTTTGTTCTATATCTGTCCACATAGGGTTTATCAAGGCAACATCAAGGTTCAAGGCAGCCTTCACGACAGCACCAAGATCCAAGGCAACCTTCAAGGCAGCACCAAGGCCCAAGGCAGCACCACCAAGGTCCAAGACAACCTTCTAAGTAAAAGTTACCAACAAGAAGAGGGCAACAATTAGTCCACCAACAACCTTCAATCCAGCATTCCACAGGGTAAAACCAAACTCCTTTAGTTACCACAATAAGGTGGATGATGTCTACACAAGAAAATTGTGTCTCTAACCCACCAACACAAGTCTCTAATGCACATGATTGAATGATTTGTTTGACTTATTTTATCTATATTTTGTGACATGTTTTGTGATTTTGTGGTATACTGCTTTGCTTTTGTTCATGTGGATTGTTGATACATGAAACAGTTATGTAGATTTTTATGTACCGAAAATAATCTACATTAGTATCTTATTTTGTGGCATATTTGTGCTTATTTTGTGCCTTGCTCTATATAACCACAAACAATATTTTTTACAAATTTTAATCCAAAAAATGAACGAGATAATGATATACTATGAGTAATCTTTACTCGAATAAAGGAAGTTTAAAATCAAAAGAAAACAAAGGAGACTATGAAAAATCTAAATTTCCAACTTTCAATTACATAAATTACTTCTAAAATACATCACAATCAACAAAAACCCATAACTATGAAAGTATGTTCCATACACACTTAGAAAGCATGATCTCAAATTCCCAACTTTCAATTACATAAATTACTTTTAAAATACACCACAATCAACAAAAATTCATAACTCTAAACAGCACTTTTAAAATACCTCTAGTGACAAATTTAAAATAACACCATTAAACTGATGAAACAAACCCATATAATTTTTTTCCTTTTTTTCCCCTTTCCAAAGCATTCAACTTTTTCAGAAGCCCGTTGAGAACCACTGTTGCTCGAGGCGTCAATGAAGGATCGTACCACTGCATAAATCGACACGATTTATGCCTACGCGAGCCATAATTTTTGCAGCCAAAGAATCTTCTTCTAAGATTTTCTGATGTCCACGATGTTTTCATCGCAGCTAGCAAGTTACAATGACAATATGGTCTTCAAATAGGATCATCATTGTTCTCTCCCCTTTGTTGTCTTCTTCTTCTACCTTACGTAGCTGCCTAAAAAACGAAGAGAGCTTAGAATGAAATGTTGTCGATAGCTTGGAGTTTTATCCTTTAAAAGGTGATTAAAAAAATTTATTTTTAATTTTTAAGGAATATGACGTGGAATAGGATTTTATTATTTTTTAGATATAGGTGAAAAATAGGGTAGAGATGTGACATGCCCAATCAGATTTTCGTTAGGGGTTAACGAGGTTTAATGCCTCAGTTATCGTTTTGTTTCAAAATATAAAGTTTAATTGCTATTTTCGTGATTTTTGAAAGTTTGGTTACCATTTTATTTTTTTTACTAAAGTTCAATGACTGTCTGTGTACTTTATCCTTTTGTTAGTTTTAATGTTGGTCGTCACTGCCAGTAATTTTTTTGTTTTTTTTCTTATATTAAGCTATTGTTTTCTTTTATATTTAATTTTTTTCTATTTTTTATATGCCTTGTAGCACGTTTTTCTCTGTCTTGCGGCACGCTTCTACCTTATAGCATGTTATCATCTATTGTTGTGGTAGATTTACGTTTCTGGATACATTTTTCACGACGATCGGCTCTGATGTACGAATTGTTGGTGGTCTTTAGTAGTTTGATCCCTTTTTGTGGTTTGTTTGTCGATGCACTCAGATTTGTTTTACGAAGTAGCCTCCAAGATTGTTGGTTTTACTCATCATTGCTACTTCAATCCTGAAGCGTGTAGGTGAATAGAAACAAAAAGTCTTGTTCTCTGCTTCTATTTCTCCAGTATTTCATCTTTATCATTGTTTTGCAGCCCACTAGACGTGTTTTGTTGGTATGATGATTTTATTTTATTTTTTTATTTTTTAATTTAGACTTATTGTGTGTTTGTTTTTCTGCTGCAATTCCGTTTCTTTTGAATTGTTTCTCTATTTTAATTTCTAATAAAATTCAGCCGACATATTGTTAAAAAAAAGGCTTAAGGGCTCGAGAAGCCCTAAACTTTAAAAAAAATCAAATAAACCCTTAAAGTTTTTTCACGCTCAATGTCACCCTCAAAACTCCAAAAATTAACCAATCCGGCCCTTTAACTGACGGAATCCGTCGTTGACCGTGACGGTGCTGACATGGCAGTCCACGTTAAAAAAGTGATGATGTAGAAGAGGGGATTAATTGATTTTCTTTAAATTTTGAGGATTTAATTGATTTTTTATAAAGTTTGAGGGCTTATTTAATCTTTAAGCAAAAAAATAATTAAAATATTCTAAAATAAATATTAAATTACTAAAAATAAAAAAAATAAAACATATATGACCATTGTAATAACAAAATAAGATTAAAATTACGTTATAACCTAATAAGTTGTGTAAAATCTAAAATATATTCTAATACATATGATGCAAACTCATGTCACAATATAGTTATATACCTTTTATTTGATTAAACCAACAACTTTCATGGAATTTAAGTTAGAAAATAATAAAAATTAAGAAACACTCTTGCGGTATACAATGATTCTAATGTGCTTGACTTTATTAAAGAGTTTTTTCCATCCAATCAAATAATGAACTTCATCTTGCTCAATGCATCCAAGCAATAGTATCATAGAAATATTCATGCATTTTTTTATAGTGATATCACTTCCTTGGTCAAAGAAGATTTTTTTATATTAGAAATGTAGCTTTATATTTCTAAAAATTCATCGATAGTGTTTTTTATTTTAGTATTTTTTTTAATTTTTTAGTATTATAATATTTCTTTATATTTTTAATATTTCAATTTAATTCAAATAATTTCTTAATTTTACTTTTTTTTCTTAAAGATTAAACAAGCCCTCAAACTTTCTAACAAAATCAATTAAGCATTTGAACTTTCTAACAAAATCAATTAAGCCCCCTAGACACGTCATCATTCACACGTAGACTACCACGTTAGCACCGTGAACTACCATGTCAGCACCGTGAACTGCTACGTCAGCACCGTCACGGTCAGCGACAGATTTCGTCAGTCAAAGGGTCGAATTGATTAATTTTTGGAGTTTAAAGGTGACATTGAATGCAAAAAAAATTTGAAAACTTAATTGATTTTTTCTCTCAAAAGTTTAGGAGTTTTTCGAGCCCTTAAGCCTTAAAAATAACCTTAAACAATAAATAAGAAGAACAAAAAAACATATTATAAAATCAAAAGATCTAAAGATTGTGCCTTTATAAATACCAAACAAGAAAAGCTACAAAGCTGCCACATCTATGGACCCAACCCATTTAGTACTTTCTTTATCGGATTCGATGTCAAAACACAGTATTTATGAAACAACAAGTAGTAATTAATTTAAGGTAAAATATTTTATGCACGATAGAAACAAAAGGTTTCTTTTTAGTTTTAGTTCTAAATTTAAAGTTTTGGGATTTACTTTAAGGTTAAAGATTAATAAGTTTAGGTTTAGAATTTAATAATGGTGGAATTTAAGGTTTAAAATTTTAATTTAAAATTTATATATTAAAACTTAAAAACTTTTTCATTAAATTAGAATTGTTATAATGAAAATTACTTAATATATAATTTGTGTAATTTTTAGTTTACACAATTTTATTTATTTTAGAGTTAGAGGTTATATTTAGAGTTTATGCTTTATATGTTTAGTTCTTAGGTTTAGAATTTAGATTTTATGCTTTAGGATTTTTAATTTTATGGTTCAAATAGACAGAATTGTGAGTTTACACAGTTGTGTTTCAAAAAAAATTATTTTTGTATATCAACAACCAGTTGGTCTAGTGGTATGAGATGTTAAATCTTTCTATTAAAGTCAAAGATTTGAATTTTGACTGTGTGAATTAAGCAAAATGGGTTGGAGGATTAACCCCAGGACTTATGAAGTAACATATTAGACTTTTGCAATATTCAATTCAGATTAATCAAATTAATGAGTTGAATATCGGTAGTTAGGGGTGTTCATTTTCGGATATCAGATCTGATATGAAAATTCATATATCCAAAATTTTGAATTCGGTAAAATAGCTTTGATCCGTATATTTGGATATTGGATACTCGGATCAGATATTTGAATATTCGATTATTCGAATATATACTTTGATTTAAGTATTTTTTTTCGAATTTGACGGTCTTGTCTATGAAAATTTTAGATTTTCGAATACAAAAATTAACAAATTGTCAAATATAACAAGATTAACATCTATGAAATTTTTTATTTTTCGAATTTACGGATATAACAAGCATTAAATTACTAAATATAACAAGATTTATATCTATAAAATTTTAAATTTTCAGATATTTTGGATTTTCAGATAATTCGAAACTTGAAATATTGTGATCTGTATCCGATCCGAAAAATAAAAAATCAAATTAAGTATTTGATCTAAAAATAAAAACTGGATCAAATATTCGAATATTTCAGACCGAATATTTTTCAACACCCCTATCGGTGGTTATGCCAAAAAAAATACTCTTATATTTGAAATTGAGTTATTTTTTTATATTCAAACTACTACGCAAAATTTATTTTTAAACAATTTGCCTATTTAAACTTAATTCTTAAAATCTTTAACCTTAAATCATAAATTCTAACACTAAATTTTAAACATAAATTATATACCCTAAAATTAATAAGCTTGAGTAAACTTTACCCTGTATCATAATAATTTTATTTTAAGTTCTTACTAATTTCACAAAATTTTATTGTTTCCAATGCATCTTAAGAAATCCAAACTAATGTAAGAGAATGATAATTACAATTTACAACCAATTGGCTAGGTCGGGTCTTGACAGTAATAATAGGGTTAATATCGATGGTAAACAATTTTATGCACCCTCTTTTTACTAAATTCAGACATTCTTGGCCTTGCTACTTGCAATCTTGAAATGAACAAGAAAAACAAACAATATAAGCTCCAAAAATTTGTCTCCTGTCCTGTCTTGGCATTTTGAGTTTGGACATATCCGGTCTGCTGAAAGCATAGAAATCTTATCTGGGTTAGCTGAGAAAAAACCTGCCAAAGCTTGGGGTCGATTTTTGCTGTTAATGGGGTTTCCACATTTTGCAAGCTGAAAATTCCAGTCACATTCTGTTATGTCAAATGGCTAATGGTGGGGTGCCAGAAAACATAAGGAAACGACTTGCAGTTGCTGTAAGGAGCATCCAATGGAGCTATGCAATCTTCTGGTCTTTTTCAGCTACACAACAAGGGTATTTTTCGGCTTTTCGCATTCGAATTTAACCAGATTTTTTTGCAAGTTTTCCCTTTCAACTTTGGTTTATAATCACCAGGGAGCTTCAATGGGGAGATGGTTACTACAATGGTGACATCAAGACTAGGAAAACTGTACAAGCATTGGAGCTTAAAGCAGACAGAATAGGTCTACATAGGAGTGAACAACTGAGAGAGCTTTATGAATCTCTGTTGGAAGGCGAAACCGATCAAACTAAAAGGCCTTCTGCCGCGTTGTCTCCGGAGGATTTGTCTGATACAGAGTGGTATTACTTGGTCTGCATGTCATTCGTATTCGATACCGGACAAGGGTAATAATACCAGTGAATCTCTACTGTCTTTTATGTATGTTTTTCTTGGTGTTCTGTTTATTATCACTTCTTGTTTTACATTGTTGCATAGGTTGCCGGGAAAAGCACTTGCAAGTGGTGAAACCATATGGTTATGCAATGCTCAGTCTGCAGATAGTAAAATATTCACCCGCTCTTTGCTTGCTAAGGTTGGTCTTTTCCCCTAAACCGGTATGATATACGAACTGCATTATACGATTACCCGATCGACTGACATTATTTACCTGTGAACTTGCTTTTTACATGACTTGATGTCCATCATTTCCCTTAGAGTACATCTATTCAGGTAAAAACATCTAATCGTCCTATGCGGATTCGATATCAGAACAATCTGGTCTCGACATTATTTGATCGTATTGGCTATTGTTTTTTCGCTTTGCAGACTGTGGTATGTTTTCCCTACCTTGGAGGTGTTATTGAGCTTGGCGTGACTGAACTAGTAAGTTCTTTTTCGGATCTCGGTTGGGAGATTTGAGTCAATTATAATGTAGCCATAAATGTATCAAGGAATCAAGCAATTATGGTACTTGTTATTTTCTCTAAAAATTCTTAATTATCAAGGTGTCGGAGGATCCGAATCTGCTTCAGCATATTAAAGCTTCCTTGCTCAACTTCTCGAAGCCTGTTTGTTCCGAGAAATCTTCCTCTGTCCATCATAATGCAGATGATGACAAAGATCCTATATGTGCCAAGGTTAACCATGACATAGTTGATTTGTTGGACTTGGAGAACCTCTATTCCCCTACCAAGGAAATCAAATTCGATCTCCATTTCCCCGACGAGTGTTTGAATGGCAGCGAACAAATTCACCAGATGGATGACTCTTTCATGTTGGAAGATGTGAATGGTGTTGCTTCTCAAGTTCAAAGTTGGCATTTCACGGATGATGACTTTAGTATTCGAGAAAAAGCCGCAATCTCTTCTCCCAAGCAGGGCAGTATAAGCCGTTCTCGTTTTAAAGGACTCAATGAAGGCAATCACACGATACTAAGCTCTTTGGATCTCGAAGATGAGGATGACTTGCACTACAAAAGAACTGCTTCTGTTATTCTAAGAAGCTCGAACTGGTCGATCGAAAGCTCCGGTTTTCATACCTGTGGCTATAAGTCTAGTTTTATCAAATGGAAGAAAGAAGGGATGGGAAATGTTCATAGACCAAGGGTACAACAAAACATATTTAAAAAGATTCTATTAGCAGTGCCTCTAATGCATGGAGGCAATTCTCTTAGGTCTCTGAAGGGAAATGGTAGAAAAGATTGTCTTAAGAAACTGGAAAACGACAACACCGTAGGATGCGTTTTACCGGAGAAAAGAAGGGAGGAAGAGAACTTCCGTTTCCTCGGGTCAATCGTTCCTTCCATCAGTGAGGTTAGTTGAGTTTCATATATGTTATCCAGAAATCCTTTGTGACATGCACATACACATACATGTACATATACATTATTTTTTTGATCGAACTAGTTTTTGAAAACATTGTGCTTGTTTTCGCAGATCGACAAAGAATCGATTCTCAAGGATACAATTAAGTACTTGAAAGAGCTAGAAGCAAGGATAGAAGAGTTGGAATCTTGCAAGAATTCAATGGAGTATGAACCAAGGCCTAGAAGGAATTGCCTGGATGTGGTGGAGCAGACATCCTACAATTCCGAAAACAGGAAAGTCCACAATGTAAAGAAGTCCTGGATAAACAAGAGGAAGGCTTGTGACATAGATGAAAGTCTCCCCGAAACCGGTTCGGAATTAAACATCGGTACTGCAAAAGATGGCCTTACACCAGAAGTGAAAGTAAGCATAAGAGAACTGGAAGTTATAATCGAAATAAGGTGTCCTTCCAGGAAATTCTTGTTGCTGGATATCATGGAAGCTATAAACAAGCTACATTTGGATGCCAACATGATTCAATCAAGCACTCTCGATGGCCTCGTTACGCTAACCCTGAAATCTAAGGTTCTTTCGATTAGGCTCCGTTTTAACAGAATCCACGTTTCTTCATTGTTCTACACATAAGAATAACCTATCATTTTTTTTGCCAGTTTCGAGGAGCGGCCATTGCAGTACCAGCAGGGATGATCAAGCAAGCACTACGAAGAGTTGCAACTAAGTGAAGATGATAAACTAACAATCGACCGGTATTAATTTGTAGGATTTCTGGGTTCAGTAAGCTGACTTCTTGCTTTTGGGTTACTTGGTAATCAAGCAAATGCAGTGGTAAATGAAGAAAAAAAACTGATTTTTTTTCTTAACAAGTGTTTTTGTTGTCAGCCATTGTAGCCTTCCTCTTGGCTACTATAGTGTTAAGAGGACCAAAGTGTTCAGACTTTTTACTACCAAGTTCCAGTTTATCAGAACCTTTAGGTTGATTCTAAGTCAAGAAAGTACTTTATTTTATGATCATGCAATTACTTTGACTTTTTTTCGACAAATAGTTTTTAGTTTTTCCCTAATTGAGTTAGTGTGGCGACTGATCTTCTTCACATTGGACTTCGGGGACTAACTAGAGATTTTTGAAGTTTTTTATATAATATTAAATAACATAATTTTGACGGTAAATTTTGTAGGGTTTTTCTTCGAACAAAATTTTTTTGTCCCTAATTATGCTCCTTTCTATGTCCTACATTAAAAAATATTTAAAAATTAAATTTTAAACTCTAACCCTAATTTCCACATCCTAAATCCTAAACTCTAAAAAATACACCCTACCTTTAATCTCCTAAACCCTAACCACTACCCCCAACCTTGAACCCTAAATCTTAAATACAAATTTTTAAAGTAGAACACCACAAGAGCCATAATTTGAGGACAAACGATTTCCATCCGATTCTTCGACGGACGGAGCGACTAAAACCGGCCCATGCCCTCAACCCCAATTTTTTTTTTGTCACATAAAAAATTCTTTTTAAAAATAAATTAATTATACATTTGTTCTATTTTTTAAATATTTAGTTTTGTCTGCCCTGAGTTATATAAATTCATAATAATGAAAACTTTTTAAAATTTTAAGGAATAATTCTTTTTCTATTGCGACGACTTGATTGGTTCTTGAAAGGGTTAATTGAATTGCTTATATAGAAGAGGAGCTTCATTTACAATTTCTTCATTTTATCTAAAGGAGCCAATGTCATGCCTGTCCGCTTTGAATTCACCATGTCACTAGACTTTATAAATAATATTTATTACTATTATTATTTTGTAAAAAAATTTAAAACTCTATTTTGTACAAGGGATGAAAATTTTGTTAATAGAAAAATATTAATCTAATAATTAAGCTTTAACGTAGGAAAATAGTTTTGAAGGTTAACTATTTGATTAACGAATTTTTCATTCTCTTTATATTTTATATTAGAATAAGTAAGATAAAAATAAATGAACTGAATATTTAATAAATTAATTTTTATTTTCCTCTTCTAATCTAACATGATTGACTCGCCAAAGTTGAAAACCCATAAAATTATTTCCTATGGGCTTTATACATCAATTTTAGTACCTAAAGTCCAGAACCTGACCAGCAGTAGTTGAAATTTTTTGTCAAGTTCTGTGATTAGTCCCTATACTAATAATAAAATTATGAATTAAGTTCATGTATTCTAGTTTTACTAATTTTTAGTCCTTATACTTTTGGATTTTGGTAATTTGTGTAAAATTAAGTTGGCAAAATAAACTCTAACCTCTAGTATCTATTTATACAACAGGTTGCTTGGTTACAAAATAAACTTGCATAAAAGTAATTTTATGCAAATTGAGTTTCTTACTCTTCGACGTATATTCAAAAGATGAAATAGAGTTCCACACGTATTAATCAATCTCATACTTAGCTATTGTTTCTTTATTAATATTCAGGCCGGTCCATAATAAAATTTGGGTCACTGACTCTTAACATATTTTATATATCTGCGATTACATTGTTGAATTTACTACCAAGTCACATAATTTGCGCAATGGAACAGCAGCTGAGGTTACAGTTTTGTGTTAATGGGTTTTGTTTGCAACCATTGTCTGCTTTAACATGACGTTTTCTGAACATTTTTAGGTCATGGAAAACAGACCAAGATCAGATATTTATGTCAATCTCCTTGCACCCAGAAAGTTGGATGCAATCCTCGTTGTAAGGCAAAAATAAAGGAAAAGGGATAATCCTTTTTGTAATTTTCAAAGGCTCGTCTTGTAGCTCATTATTGACATCCTTTTGACATGAAATACTGGACAGTTTCGAGGACAGATAATTCCGGTATGCAGAAGGGCGTGTGTCGTCAAATCGGGCTCGTTTCGAAGGGTTGTTAAGAGAAACCATGACAAATGGTGGGTGCCGGTGCCATGCATTCCTCTATCCGGTCTCTCCGAGAAAGCTAGGAAGCACTTGCGACACAAACGGGACTGCACTAATCAAATTCACAATCGGGACTGTTCCATTTGATCTTAACCGGGGTCAAGAAACGCTTAAAGGGCATCATTATATAACAATTTCTAACTAATACTAAAATTTGAAATGGAGCAAAATTTGGCCATAAACTATTTCATCCGCCTGCCCTGTGTTATGTATTTAAACATGCAGTAGTCCACGTACGTACATGTACAAACGTATTTAAGCGTGCAGTAGTCCACGTACGTACATGTACAAACGTATTTAAGCATGCAGAACTGTATGCATGACAGCAACATAAGCATTCATGTACATGGGATGGTGATGCGTTCGCATCCATGTGTGTGTGTGTGAGAGAGAGAGAGAGAAAGGGATTAACTTTAAGGCACTAATAAAAGATTGATTAGCAAAGGAATAAATACATGTAATTCTTGAGATATTATACCTGATCAATCGGTAAACTGAAACAATTATCTCTATATATACAACAAAGCCTCCGAACCGCACCTCTGAGTACATGGCAGTGGCACAGACGCGGCGGGGCATTAAATGACAAGTCAATCTGCAATGCCGAACACAGGTCGTGACATTCTTTCACGAGGATTCCAGCATGCCCACCCCAAAATGTGAAAAAACAAAATCCCCCCTCCACCATCAAACATGGGACAGGCAAAGACCAGTGTGCACAACAAATAACACATTATATTACCTGTTGTGAGGGGCCTTGCGAACCTTAAAAGACAATCTAAAAAAGTAGAACCTAAAATCAGCTGTCATCATCCACAGCGCCAACATATGACAGGTCTATCCGTCTCACTCTTACAGCCCCCTTAAGCCAACTTGAGGCTCGAAGATTAGCATGGTCACTGCTGCCAATGGTTGCAGTGCTACTTGAAGATGGACCTGATCCTGCTCCATCTTCCAAAAGTGTCCATGGGTCAATTTCCATATCATTCTCCTGTAGTAATGGCATTGATTTGGATTTTCCTGATGTGTTATTTGCATTTCGTGCCAATGCAACCTGTCTCTGAGGGGCATTCATAGTTCCAGTGTAAGATCCAGGGACAGAGATGCTGGGTTGAAGCAAACTAAGAGCACCAATAGGAACAGAAGGTGGTTGGCAGGAGATCGTATTGCGAAGAGAAGGAAATAATATTGGCATTGCTGCTTGAATTCTCCATCTAATCATCTCAGGCAACTGCATAGAATCTAATTCGTTCTGCATCCACAGGAAAAGATAGTCGTCGCTTTTGAGAGGCAAAACGATTTGAAAGTAAACCAACAAAGAGATTCGGTCAAATTAAAGTGCGTATGATGATGCACGTCTTTATATTTCTCATTAACAAACACCTCATGATTTTATTATTTATTTTTTCAACCAAAATGAGCAGCAGTAGATTCAATCAGCAAAATGATAAATATCAAACCTGCAAACCCTCCACTGATTCACGGTCAAAACCAGAAAAATCCTTGGCATCCTTTGACTTTAGCCAACTTGGTCTGCAACTGCTCAACAACCCATGTAGAACTAACAATAAGCAATCAAAAAGACTATCTCCATACGTTTCTGATGGCATCAGTTCCACATCCTCATGCACAACCCTACTTCCAAGCAGTCGAAGTATTACAGAGGCAAGCATATGCTTCATGTTTCTAGCTGATGGTTCCCTGAAAAATCAAACAAACGAACCTTGGTAACTAGTTTATCAAATACTTGAAATAAGACAATAACGATTTCATGACATTGTTGCACCTAGACTACCCAACAACCATTAACATCAATTACGAATTATGATGAAAAAATCCACAAACAGAGGATGGCCAAAAGTCAATGAATTCCCCAAAAATAGTATAAACAATGCAGAAAGATCTCTTTTTTAACCTGAAAAACTAAGGCATGCAATTACGAAGTAACATACAAATGAGTCCGTATTATGGATAGATAACACAGAATTAAAGCTAATTTCTGAGGTCGCTTTCAACAGAATAAATGAATCTAGTAAGGCATAAGCTGAGACTGAGACACAAGTAGCCGTGGGGATTTTGTAAAGAAAATAAGTAAACTCGTACCTATTCATTTCCAGCAGAAAGATGCACATACTACTAGATAACCAAAACAAGACATTAATCAAACAAATTGACAAAAACCCATGAAAAGAATTCATAGCAACAAGAATATGCTTGGCAAATTGGGAAAAAAAAAGTCTCACAAAGCGGTAAGAACAGGAACTGATCATGCTTATTTAAAGTGGAATAAAATGAAACAAGGGGGAATAGATCATATTATTTACCCATCTGCACATATTATTGGCAGCAATCTCACAATAAACTGCAACCTCAATGACATAGAAGCTCGCAAAGCTGCAGGGGAAGGAGGCGCAGACTCCATAGGTGCCGGTGCCGGTGTTCGTCTAGCCAATCCAGGACTACCACCTCTCGTACCTTTGCGATTATTAATTTTATTAGTAGAGCCTTCGATCCCAGCAGCAGCAGCAGCAGTCTGCTTGCTTACACCACGAGTAACAGAGTTTATTTGCTGCTCAATGGTGTTAAACTGTTTAATCAAATCACTTGCAAATATATTATACGAGTCAGCAGAGCTTTGGTCTATGCAAGGAAGAACCAATTCAATGAAAGCCTTCTCTGTTACATTTTGCTGAATGATACTGGAACCTTCAACATCCACTGGAGTGGACCCTTTTACACACCCCTTTGTATCCATACCTTCCTCAATGACTTCACCTTCCTCAAGAGAGCTGACTTCAGACTTTTTCTTCTCTCCACTGTTAGTCACAGGATCAACACCCGAATAGGACCATCCCCAAGGCTTCCAAAACTGTGTCTTTGTAGAAAGGTTTTTAGTTTCAGCAATATTACTGAGTCGTTGCCTAACAGTTTTCCGTCCCAAAAGAACATCCGGGCCTCCTAAGAACCACTTAGCCTGCATCAACATTGAATCCTCTAATGATCTCCCAAAAAGATGAATCAACTCTGAGAAAAGGGGAGCAGCATCAGGTCTGACCAACAATCTAGTGAGAATAATCTCAATGAAAACTTTCTCACTCTCGGAAGGTGATGCTCTTTCAGAACTGGGTGAGGAAGAGCGAATAGCATCCACCAAGGACATGTCATGGTTCTCCATCTTATCAATAAGCGCTTGTTCATTTAAAAGAAGCCTTAACTCAACCCATTGCCAATGAAATTTAGCAGGTTGCAGAGTGTCCAATGCACGAACAAGCTTATCCAAAAGCTTAGACCCAGTCTCTGCACGCAGAGCTTTAGACTCACTATGTCCAGAAACCCTATTCCCATCATCTTGTGTAAATGCAGAAGGCATTTTACAATCAATTATCGCATTTAGAAAGAGCCTTGCACGGAGGGGGACAAAGGCCATGGGTTTCAAATGCATGTCCAAACCATTCAACTCTATCAAGGCCGCAAACTCAGCATCAGTTGTATCTGCAGCTACAATATCATAAAATCCACGAGTATCCCTCATACAAACATCTCGAAAAGGTATATGTTTTATGGCATCTCCAATAGCCATTGTTAAAGACTGATACAATTGATGGATATCTTCACGACTTGCAATGTTACTACTACTCAAAATGAATCGCTTCCATGTCACAAATGCAAATATTGCATAAGCAGGTGGAAAGACCAAATTAATCGGGAGCAATCTCTGCATCCTTGAAAGAGCTAAAACAGACTGTTCGCCCAAGAGTTCCAAAACTAGTCCATCACAAAGAGTTCTGCAGTTCCCAACAAATAGCCGAAACCAGTGCACATATACTTCAACTGAGTTGTCCACCTTATAAGCCCCAACAGATCGAGCATTACCATTAGAACTGGTTTTTGTGCTCCTAACAAATTGAACAACATCCAAACCTTCCTTTAATCTTAAGACCGTTACCATTCTCTCCAAGCTAATAACCCCATGAATAATGGCTCCAATGACAAGGGCAGAAATAGCAGCTGCCATTTTGGTAGTTCTCCCAAAAGTTGCTTTGGCAGAACCGTGCGAATTGTCACTAGATATGTTTGGATTAGATTCATGAGAATCAGGAGATAACTGAAACTGACCCCGAGAGGACTTTGCAGGAGCAAATGCTCCTGCTAAGGCAGAAGAAGCCTCTGTTGCAAGAGCTATCTCAAATGCTTGGCTTTTGCGCTCTCCAAGAGCTTCCTTCAGCAGGCATAGACATAATAAATGAATATGCAATATGCGCTTAGCAAAATTAAAGGAATTCATAGGTGGCTGATAATTTGAATAACTGCTACCACCAGTAAAATCAGGTATCTTTGCCAGCATCGGTCCAACATTGCTAACAATGGCAGAAACAGCAGAGGACACCAAACCCGGGTCCCCTTCTTGAAAAGCTCCACCAGTCTGCCTAAAACAGTCCATTAGTCCCGTAATGATTTGTTGAGCTACTTGATAATCATCATCCCCTTTTTCAGTGGCAGGGCCTTTCGGTGCATTGGCTGCAAAATGGCGCTGAACCATATCTCTCATGCTTAAACCCACTCTAGATAACCGTCCAACAGTTATCCTCTGACGGCAATAATCATCAGGATCTTCAGTCCCTGCTGGAACTCCAAGTGGAAACCCAAACTCCCCCTCTGTTCGTCCAGATTCAAGTTCAGACAAAAGTCTTTTATCGCAAGTTACCTTGAAATTCTTCTCCCATTCAATTACGCTGGCAATGTTGCCATACCTCTTCAACAAATAACGGGAAAAAACTAGGGTTCCTGAACCTGTAATTCTTCCATTAGTGGCCATAAAAGATGAAGCACGACGCATTGTAGCAGACAGAGCTTCAGGAACAAGATCTGCGGCAATAAGTATGTTCTCATACCTGAACAACATTCATAATGAAGCATGTAAGACAGATATGCAGGTCATGAAACATAGACAGCAATGACAAAATGTTTACCCATGATGAGTGCAGTGGCTCAATAGTCCAATCTTGAGCAATAACAATAACTTTCAGGGAAGAAAAATAAGTATTCTATTCCAACCAGACACCCAAAAAATGCATCATTGAACTGTTTCATGAACTCCAATACACATTCACAAACAAACTCAGAACAGTTTTGCTTTTAAAAAACAGGGAGGAAAGAGGGAAAAGAAGCTACAATTATTGTTAAAGATTAAGAAACAGTAAGTGCATCAAACAAACCATACTACAATATGATGGACACTAACAAAGAACCAACGCAGAGAAGAGCAAATTTGATAGCCAGGTATGATTTGCATGGAAAAGTTAATCAAAAGAAGAGAAAAAAGTGATTTCACCTTCGGAGAGATGATAAAAGATATGCCTCCCCCACTTCACAAGCATAGTTTTCCAAATTCCTTGGCACCACTACAACGTTTCTTCCACCATGAATGGTAGGATTGGGATTACTAATAGCTTTTGGCAACAACCAAAGGAGAAACTTGACAGCTGAAACTGAATCATAGGAAACATCCAATAGATACAGAATGGCTGATAGCTCATCCTCACCAAGCTTCCACCTTAAAGGACTCTTATCATCAGCTGCAACAAATGGGCGACCATACTGGCCAACCTTGGCAACAAATTTCTCGGACTCTTCAACAAGCTGCCTAACTACAGATAGCAACCAAGCAGTGACAATCCTCTTCTCTACAAAGCGAAGCTGCTTTAAACCCTTTGCAATGGAAAGAATATCTCCATGATGGGTTGTTTTGTTCCCATCAACTGGCTTCAAATTTTCCACCTCAGTTCTATGATGTGGACAGCTTATCTTGTTATCACATACGTGACTTGTCGATGCTCCCTGGCTATCTTCAATTCTAGCAGCAGCTAACTGAGCGAGACTATGAGTTTTACGGACAGGCTTTTGCCTACCACGTGACACTTGCTTGGTCGACTTAAGCATAGGGTCAACCTTGGAAGACTCCAAGTTTTTGGGCCCCTTCCTCACCCACCAAGTATCTTCATCATCTGATGGAATTGGTGAAGATACTTGAAGACATGAACTCTTATCCTCGCTTAATTTCTGTCTTTTTACCCTTTTACAGTCTTCACACCCAGGAGTACCTTCAAATAAATCCATTTTGCTGTATGTTGACCCGATAGATCTTTTGATACTCCCTTGAGACTCATCCACTCCACTATCTGCAGAAGTAAAAGATGAACTGGGAAATTGCAGCAAAACTGAGATGGAAGCCTTCAGTTCTTCAAGGTCCACTTTTCTCCTGAAATTCTTTGAAGCTTGAACAGTTTTCCAGTGATCACATGAAACTTGGGAAGCAACATCTCTTCCTGAGGTAGAATGATAGTTTTGCTTTTTAGCTGGTACATGAGAACTGTTTGCACTGTTATATGAATCAAAAAGAAGTTCATGAAGGACAAGACGACGCTCATTTGTGTAAACATTTACAGCCTCAAGCAGTTCTGAGCCCTCAGCAATTCTTGCTTCTTCCAAAGCATCAAGCATAAACTGCCCTGGGAGCTGCTTCAAGATTCGTTGGTGTCTCTTCCTTCTGTTCAGGTCAGCCGTTGGTCCGTTTGGATCAATAATTCCACTAACTATCAGCTGCCTCACATATGCCTGAGGATAAAAAATTCCAGAACGTATGAGTTCCATTACAAAAAGCTGAAGACGCTCGCTACCTTCTCCTTTATGCCCTTCATTCTGATCGATCCAGCACACAATAATATCATGCAGAGGACCTGGGCTGTCAAATAAATCAGAAGAGTTGCTTCTTCCATTCACACCTTTTCCATTGTTTTTAGCTTCATGTGTATTTACCAACAAATCCCTGCTGGAATAGCTATTCTGCTGACTGGTATTCTTTCTTGATGCCCTTCCCTTCTTGAGTTGTTGTTTCTGCAGCTCTTTCATCTTCAGCTTCAAAAGTTGAATTGCAAGAAATATTTGTGAAAAATCTTTCCTACCAGTGAACTTCACATCAGAGGGTGGAGCGGTCCGGAAATCTCTGTAATCGCAAGTTGCCCACTCACAAAGGAAAAAAACTGAGCAAATCAATGACAAATTCACAGTCTGAAGCCATTTTAGCGATGATCTTAAGCATGGACTAACTGCTGCTACCCAACCTTCACCAACTGCTACATCATAAAGATCGTTGAAGATCTGTTTATGAGCATCTATAAGATCTCCTTGCAAAAGGGCTTTATCCAGTGTCTGCACAGCTTTTGCCACACTTTGGCTAGGATATCCCGCACTTGCACCTTCAGCAAGATTATCGGCGCGTTTCTGGATGGTGGAAACAACATGATTAAATGAAAATGATTGGTATTGAGAGTCAAACCCTTTACCTCTTACAACATATGAATCTGCTGAATAATTTTTTATTTTCCCAGCATCATCTGAGGACTTGGATAAAAAACCACCATCACTTGGTGAATGTGAGAGCACACAAGTTGGTAAGGGAAAGCAATCTAAAGCAACAAATGTATCCGGCACAGCCTGGATCAAATAGCGAAGCATCTCAACCAGCGCAGATATTGTGTATGCTCTCCGGGAGTTATCAACCAAATCAGATCCGCCCGGAGAAGGCTCACGGATGAAGCGAATAGCTACACCCACAAGATTTCGTACATACGTCTGACACAGAATGATGGTTTCCAGAAGTCCATAAATGATAGGCAATAGCAACTGTAGAATCTCAAGCAATTCCTTTTCCTGGAAGAGCAAAAATGAATAATCAGAAACCAGAAAATGCTCATAAGCTCAAATTGTTTCCCAAATGACAAATCTCTCAGCACAGTGAAAAATCATAGGCTATGAGGATAGAATACATCAAATACGACACCTGCAGTTGATTCAGAACCCAATCAATGATGAGTGAAGGAAGAACCAGTCCTTCTGCATGATGCCACTGCAAGAGCCGCACCACATACCACCACTTAAAGTGAAGGGTCGGTTCCTCGCCATCAATAATTGCTGGTGCCATATCACTCCTACGGTGCAAAGACCCGGTATAAACCATTTGTGGCAACCGATCTCTACCATTTTGAGCAGAATGAGAATTTTTTCGTGCAAAAAATTCATCCAAAAGACACTGGAAGTAATCAATAACATCTTTTGTCCAGAGCTCTGTACGCAATAATTGAGATTTATCAGGTGCCCCAGAAGAAATTGCAGAACCAGGACGAACCTGCAAAAGATAAGCATAAGTCTGCTGCCCTCCAATGTGGAGTAACCTAGGGCTTACAGAAAGCATGACTGGATGGTACAAATAAATTAAGACGGTTTTACCTGATTAAGATATGTTACTTTGATAAACCAAGTTGCTCGCAGCAATGGAACATTATTCCTGATAAGAACCTCTATTAGTGTTCTCTTCTTATACCCTTGAGGAACTTGATCAGCCAAAGAACACAAAGGTTTGTGTTGCAGTGATAAGCCCTGACAAAATATGAACATAACAAGTCATTGACTTCACACATAAAGTATGTGTTAGACTTTAACCAAGTTTGATGATGTCAAAAACAATTTGTAAAAGAAAAGTTATGTACGACCATGTTGGGGAATATGAACTTACCTCAATCCATTTTTTCCTGAAATCTTCATTGCATGACCTTTGTTCAGGGAAAATTACTGGTTTACTTAACAGCGAACCAGAAAGAGCAATACCGTAAACCTGGCCAGCCTGGTAAGAACAAAATATGGGACTTTAAAAAGGACGTAAAAAAGAAAAGGGGGGTAACACATTACATAAACAAGAAACAAGTAAAGAAGCAGATAAGTTAATAAATCTGAAAAGAACACATGTATCACCTTCCTCTTTTGAGCACGGGATTTATTGATAGCCCTTAGACACTTCCTAATTGCCTGCAAAGAAGAGGAAGGAATTAAAAAGTTAAAAAAATATATTGGCAATTACATTACACAGGAAAACCCCTTTTTTAGTTGATAAATTAATTATGCATGCGTAGGAAAGTCTGCTTGATGATCATAGCATCCCAAATAAAGTGACTTACATCTCTGCATTTCAGAACAACTGGCTTTGTAAAAGCCTGAACCTGAGTCAATGAAATCTCTTTCGAATCCTGAAAAGATGGCAGTACCATATTAAACTATAAATAGGATGGAAATAAAAGAAGCTAACCAGAAAGAGTTAACTTCTTGGAATTATCTTAAAATTGTTCAGATTTAAAATTCCTACAGCTTTAAGAGATTGCTAAGTTGCTATATCAGCATGAAGTCAAAACAGCCCTCACACAGATACTATCGGATTTCAATCTAAGATAAGCACAGATGTTGCATAAAAACAAATCAAACAGCATCATCAGGAAAAGTAATGTTTGACAGACTGCAACAACAAAATGAGAATCCTGTGCTAGGAGCATATGCATCGGATATTAGATCCCAAACCGTAAGAAAAGTTAGCACACTAGAAAACTGTGGTTTCATGCAATTCCTATCAAGTAAAGGAGATTAATATTGAATATATACTTGAACTTCAATTAAGAATATCAAATAAAACAAAAATCTTGATCCAATCTTTTTCATTTTTTCACGGAGACTCAATTACAATAATTTTACTCAGGCTCAAAAAACAGTGAAGTATGGTTACCAGAGCACTAAGTTCAAAGTGTATATATATATAAAGATATGTGACTGCAATTCATATGGATTGGTAAGGTAACCATAGTTGCAGTCACTTGCATGTAGCACAACATTCACATACAGTTGTTGCAGCAACAAAAAAAAAAGTAGTGAATCTAAATCAATCATAAGACCATACCTCCAGTCCATCAATAGTCTCCTTATATCCCTGCTGCACATTTTCTCTAGTGAGAGTCTCCTCGGGACAATTCTGGGTCTGAGGATGAAAATCAGGGGGGCCGAGTCTGAAACGGATAAAAAATTAGTAGCACGCAAGATGTCCAATAACTTAAGAAGATGAATTTTAACCCTATGTTTGAATTGGACTAAAACAAGGGAAAGGAAAGTAAGCAACTTTCTCTTGTTGGGATAATTTTTTTATTTAAGCAGGGGAAAGTGAAGGGAGTTGAATTTCCCTTACTTCCCCTTAAAACCCTTCATTTTTATTTATCCCAATTAGAGAGGAAAGATTTGGAAAGGATAGTATTTTTTAAAGATATAATATACTTTCTCTATCCTTTTAATCTCCTACATAATTCATTTTATAAAAAAAGATATAATTGAAAAAGAGTCATTATAATGAACAATTTTCTTTCATTTCTGTTGTTTAACCAAACAAAGGCTGTGAGAGTTCCTTTACTTTCCTTTCCCTTATTAACTTTAACTATTCAAATAAAATACACAGGTATGATTTCCTTTCTTTCCTTAAACTTCATTTCTTTTCCTTTATAATTATTTATCCAAGCATAGAGTAAGAATCGAACCAATCGGACCATCAACTTAGCCACCTTCCAACCCATAATATAAAGCGATAAAAAATAACATAGAACCTAAAAAGATGACTTCAGAGTCATGTTGGTAGGAACACCAACTCTGTCAGTTTTGCCATCCACTATTACAAAGCAACTATAAGCAACATATAACCTTACTCTGAGGAATTACATAAATACAATTAACACAACTACTCAATTCAATTGCATAAATTACCTGGAATTTAGAGGTTCCTTGTCACACTTCAATTTGTAGGGAGCTAACTGAGAATGACGCCTACAACATTAAAAATAAAAATAAGGCGATTGGATAGGGAAAAAAGTGTACTTCTCGCAAGTTGACAACTTCACAATCTAGAAAATGTGAAGGATAAATATGCTTTGAGAGAGAGAGAGTCTTATCTCAATATGGAAAATATATTGTCAGAAAACACACAAATGATTTGTTAAAACAAGAAAGGTGTCAGACAATATGATGCAGCATACACAATCACAGAGTCAGACAAAAGGGCACAAATACTGAGTACGAGACTTAGAAAAACTAATGCCAAATTAGTGTTCTTGAAAAGTACGAGCAGAATATTCTCAAAATGTGATCATTAATTGAAAATCTATACAAAGAAAAATATCCTAAAATATAATCAAACACGGATTTTAGAACCAATAAATGAAGTCAATTCAAGAAAACAAGTATCTGTGAACAGCACACAAAACAACAAAGTATTTGTATACCTCGAATTCAATGCGAAGTTGGATGGTAGTGAAGATGAGTCAGCCCGGGAAGTATCCCTAGCTGTGGCTCCTCCTATACTGTTATTAACTGCACTAGTGCAGCTGGAAGCATGATACCTTTGCATTTCTCCCAACTATCAGCGGCATACTTCTTCCAGCATCAAATCCTAAGAAGACATGTCAAAGCAAAACTGCACAGTGTAAAAAAAGGAAATGGAAATCAGAACCACCATATAAGGCATAAGTAAAGTGGCATTGAAAATAAATTTGAGAAAGAATAGATTCGATGATTGTGCCACCTCAAACATGAAATGTACAAATCAACATGACTCTGACCTGTCAGGAAATGGAAAGAAGAACATCACATCTAGAGGGAAATTTCATTTGTGTTTATAGAGACTTAGAGACAAAGTACAGCAAAGCAACTATCGATGAAAAAAATCAAAATTTTGATCACTAATGCAGATTTTTTAAACCAAGCATGAATATTTTAAAAATCACACCCTCGGTCAAACTTAAGTCAGTACATGTGCTAAGTTGCAGTGTCGGAAAATTAAATAAATAAAAAGCACCAGTGCATCGACACTCAAAAAGGGAAAAAATTAAAAAGGGGTGTATAATTCAGATTTCAGAGATTCTAGTAAGGAGGTGGAGTTGTGAACATGACCTAACAGTGTAACTCAGTGACTAATTAACAAGTAGTACATAAGTTGAACCACAGACCATGACAAGTGCGAAAATAGTCATTTCTAGATTTACTCGCCTGAACAGCACAATTTAGCTGCAAAACTCTAAACATCATATGATTAAACTTGATAGCTTTGTTCTACTAATAAGAACAGATCCAACAAATTCACAAAGATATTCCACACCATTAGTTTAGACAATATAAGAATTAACTTAAGTCGCACAAACATAACTCCAATCAAAACCTTAAAACTCTTAGCATGTTCCAATAATCATTTAAATTTTAAACTTAAGGTAAAATAAATAAACTCCCAGCAGCTCAAAATGCTGAAGAGGAAGGCAAACTCAAAAGCCACACAGCAAAACAACAGCATTAAACAACCAAACGGGTTTGATCTATTAAAATAAACCAAGAGAAACAACCAACACATGTTAAAACTCAAAATGCTTCCCTCCCCAGGTGACTCAACCCAGTTTACCATCAAAGCACACAAGAAATAACCAAAAAACTTACAGTTTTGATTCAGCAATGAACCAAATCTACAGAATCAAGCAGACCCCCAACATTGAACTAAACGCAAGCTACGTTCTTTACATCCTAAAAAGCTAAAATTAGAAACCAAATTTTCAGCCTATGACTACTGTAAACACAAATCCGATGACACGAAACGAGAACTAGGGTTTTTGCGAGCTAAAAAAGATTGACCCTATCTACCTTTTCGCATATTGTTAAAGCTAGGGTTTTGATGGCAAATTCGTAAAACAATGCAAAGGAAACAAAAGACTAAACGAGGAACAAGAAACATACGAGGAAGATTGAGATTGCAAGCGAAGAAACGAAGCCTACCTCTGATTTTTTTTAAAAACAAAATTAGGGATTTCGAAGCAGAAAAAGGGGGACGAAATCTAGAGAGAGATTGGCAAAAAAAGGGTGTGGCGCTTTGACTATTCTTTTTAGCTTTGGCTGATCGATGGGATTACGATTTGGCAATTGGCCTTGTGTTTTTCTTGCTTTCCTCACAAACAATTAAAAAGAGGGGAGAAATTGGGGGCGATGCGATCTACACAAATCGAAAGGAAAAAAATCTAATTTTTTATTGTTTTTGGGTTTGATTTCCCATTTTGTCCTCGAATCGTTTTGTTATCTTATCCATCCTCCCCATGATGAGGAGGAGAGAAAAGTGGGGGCTATAATGGGAAATCAATTGTTATAAAGTGTTAATTAAGTGGATTGAATTGGAGTTGAGATCTTGGGCGTGGCATACTTTTCAAACTCTGGGTTTAAATAACATGAACCAAATGTACCAAACCACTAATAGTAGTACTACAATGAATTTTAATTAATTGGTATCGATATTGTAGTATAAAAGAGAACATATATTATCAAGATTCTACATTATTGAACTCAACAAGTGTTCTAATAAAAAAGTGAATAATGTTCATTTTAGAAGACATGAGTTTAAGTCGCTTTGTTTATATGATGTATGCGTATTGTCAAAGGATTAAAAATATTTATAAACGGGTACTACCTTGTAATTACTTTTTTTACTATTAAAAAAATCACATTATTGTGCCTTCTTATTCTTTCCTTTTAATTTATGTTTAGTCGATGGCAGTATTAATTTTAATGTTGATTGTTGGTCACCGATGTTTATTATTTCTCTTGTTTTTTCATACTACGTCATTTGTTTTTCCTTTTTCTTGGTTTTTTTTTCAATATTTAATAAGACTCTTTGTTTTTATGACACGCTTTTATCTGCTCTTGTAGCACGTTTCTTGTGGCTTTTGATACGTTTTTTGCAAATATTTGCGGTTGTTTTAGTGCTCGCACAAAGACCCTCACGACTTTTGTTTTCTGATTGGTTTTTCGGTGGTCAAGTACAGTCAAATCCCCTCTTTGGTAAAAGGTTGTTTGTCGATATAGTCATAACTGTGTAGCGAAACAGTCTGTCATATAATTTGGTTCGCTCACCATTCCTTTATCACTTCGTAAGCATCTTGTTGAGTTTTTATGAAGGTTATTAGATTCTTTCGATGTTGGACTTCATTCTCAAGGGAATGTTTCATTTTTATTTGAATATTTTGGTTTAAATTTTTTGTTTTACGTATAAATTTTTTGTGACTATTGTCCCCATTTTTCTCTATATACTCAAGTGTGTTATTATTCTGATTTCTTTCATTATTATTATTAATGAAATCCAGTTCTTATTGTTCAAAAAAATATACATTAAAAATGTTACAAATATATATCATATTCTTTGTTTTTGGGTTGATTTTTGAAAAAACGGTAATAATAATTAATGATTAAATGTTGAAAAATTAACGGATGAGTGTTAGGTGCAATGGCATGGCACATAGCTTTTTTAAGAAAAGAATTCGAGTTTGAATTTTAGATAATACATTGTTAAAAAAGAGAGCCACAAATCTTGAACATAAAACATAAAATGGGCATTAGCTATAAAAAATAAAATCTATGATAGTGATAAATAAACAAATAATACTTGGGTAATTGTTTTATTATTTCATTTTTTTAATAAGAAATAAATATAAAAGTCTATGGCCATGTTTGACAAAATGACAAAAATTATATGTCTTTTTTTTGCCTCTTTATATGTCTCAACATTAAAAAATTAAATTCTAAGCTATAATCCTAGTTCTAAATCCTAAGCCATAAATCTTAAACACTAAAAAATATACCCTACTTCTAATTCCTTAAACTCTGACTTTAACCATAAACCTTAATGTAACACCCGGGTTTAGGGGTCGGATGGAAATAATATTAAAATATTGTTTCGGGTTTTAGATATTCGAATCAAAAAAAAATTCTATGTTGGATTAAAAATTGTTTTGGGAATTAAATCCCATGGATTTTATGATAAAGGAGGATTTGTCATCTCATTAATGGCAAAATGGTAAATAAGATGAACTTTTAAAATTAAAACCCTTTTTTGTTGAATTAAAACATGTGCTCATCTTCTTCACCCCATTTTCACCATTTCAACGACATGGAAGCTCTCTCCCTCCCCCTTTCATCATTTCATCTCTTTCAACTTCATCTTTGGAGCTTTTTAAAAGGTAATTGTGTTTTTGACTTGGTCTTGTCTTCCTCTTCGTGTTGGTACCAATATTTCTCATATTCTTTCATGATTTTTGAAATGTGAAGTTTTAGGGTTTTGTTTAAAAATGAGAGCTTTATGGTCTTTAACTTAAGCCATTGATTTATTATTGTTAGCTAAGCTGTTTGCAACTCCTAAGGTCCAACATAAGTGAATTTTAAAGTGTTTTATCATGATTCCCGAAATTGGATAAAAATGGGGTTTTATGAGGGTTTTTAGTTGAGTTTTGGGTGTGGTTTGTGTTGGAAATTGAGGTTTGATGTTAGGGTAATGGTTAGGGGTTGATTTGGGATTGTTTGTGGGTGCTATGGATGTTGGAAACATGGTTTTTGGACATGGTTTAGGGGCTGCCCGAAATTGCAAAGTGTGGGGTTTGGTCATGGCTTGCAACGTTGTAAATTTGATTTGAATTGTTTTCCGGGTTGGTATTTTGATGTTGGGCTGATTTGGAATTGTTTGAAATGTGTTCGAGGTTGTTTAGAAGCGGGAATTTGTGTTGGGGAAGCTTCGGGAAGAAATCCGGAAATTTGAGGGAGGTTGCTTGCTTGGCTTGGAGCTTGGAAGCTTAGGTGAGTGGTTAAATGTTTTTGAATTGGTTTTGAGTATTTGGTTCAAGCATGTGAACCTAGGATGGGCTTGGTAAACCCACCTAGAGTTGGGATGAGAGTGGTAGCCTAATCCCAAGCTTTGATTAGAGACTTTGGTTGCACTCTTTAATGGTTGTATATGCCTCGTGTTAAATCGTGATGGTGTTGGTTATATATATGTTGTATACATGTATGTTGAGGCATGTTGGATGCATTGTTGTATGTATGTTGATGATAGATATGATATGGTTATTCACGTGTGCAAAATATGATGTGATACAGTTGTTAATGATGTACATGTGTGTTGTCATATGAAATGAGATAATGAGGTGATTGCTTGATCCGAGGATCATGGTGAGTACATGCTAGGCATGGAAATGTGGTTTGTGCATGATAGAAAGTCATGGTGAGTACGTGCTAAGCACGGAAGTTGTTAATAAATGGTATTGTGGAATGTATTAGTATTGGCACTAGTATGCTTGGGTACAAATGATCGATCATTAGGATGTTAGTGTGTACACATGAGTCAAAAGTCGCGCGTGGCCTTGGTGGCGTTGAGTCACCAAGGAGGAGTACGGGTACGCCCGGAAATTGTATTTATATTAGTCGGTGATGAGTGGAATCCCATCGACGAGGCGTGAGGATGAGTGGAATCCCCTCCGCGTGAAATGAGGCGTGAGGATGAGTGGAATCCCCTCCGCGTGAACGGTGATGAGTGGAATCCCACCGTCAGGTAATGGTTGTGTTGTTGGATGTGAGTTCCAACGGTTATCCGCGTATTCGAGTCATAGCTAGGTGCCAATACGGATTGTAGTTTATGTTGCCATTATGTGGTTAATTGTGAGCCAATGTGATTTGGGATGTGTTGCTAACATGGTTTAATATATGTGATTTCATGTGTTGTGGATTTAAACATGTTGAGCATGACATGATGTTGATTATATGTTCATGCATCATTTAGAATTATGGCTCGTGTGGACCGGAGGTAAGAACATGCATTTTATCTTGGTTGTAGCTCGTGCTTGGACCCTACATTGTCGAGGTTTGTTTTTAAAGAGCTTACCCTCACTAAGCTTTTATGCTTACGCTCACTTTTGTTCGACAATACAGATAAATAGCTTGTGGGTGGCAGAGGCAAGGGAAGGTCTCCAAGTGTTGCTTTTAGTGAGCTCAATGTATGGATTTCAAGTAATAGAATGTAATAGTTAAGCAATGGGATAGGAATTGTTGATTCGAGTCTTGATGTATGTCTATGGTTGACTTGATTTGTAAGCATGTTATATCTTGCCAAATGCTAGTGCGATGGATGTCTTATGAGTGCCTAGGTTGCTTGAATGGCATGTGGACTCACTTGATATGTGTGATGCTTATTGGTTCTTTTTAAATGTCTTCAAGCATGCTTGTATGAAAGGCTCTTAATGTGTAATTTGCCACGTTAGAAAGATTGTCCAAATCCATGCTTGTATGTGTTTGAGTATGTTAAATCTAGGATGTATGCCTCTAGACCTTGTTTGATGGTTTTGTGTGCCTTTAGGGGGTCCTATGGGACCTTTAGACTTGTCAAAACACCCCTAAATCTATATTTCAAAGGTTACAGACTGCCGGCGTTTCGAAACGGGATGGATCGTTTCGGAACGGGTAGGCTTCAGGGACCCCGTATCGGAATGCGTTTCGATACGGTATGGCCTTTGGAACCCCTGTTCCGAAACGCGTATCGGAACGTTTTGGCTACTGGAATTCTGAGAAATTCAAGAGATGAAGGTGTTTCGAAACGAGTGTGAAGGTTTCGAAACGGTCAAAATCTCGTTGACCACGAGATATTGACCATCGTGGGCGTTTCGAAACGGTTGACCCCCGTTTCGATACGGCCCCTTGTAAAGGCTCTGGGTCAGTTGACCTGGTCAAGGCGTTTCGATACGCCTCAAGGGCGTTCCGAAACGGCCTGTTTAAAAGATTAAAAGTGGGCTGTTTAATTGCTGTTTTGGGTTCGAATGTTTGTCTCTTGTATTCTTGTTCCGCTGTTTGACCACATAGGGTTTAATATCCATTTAGACAAGATTTTAAAATGAAAAAAAATAGGGTTGCTAACCGAGGGGGAACTTTAACGGGTTTCGCTTCGGTTTTCCCCGTGTGGCCCACTCGGACCAGTCAACCGGCCAGACCGGGACGAGGGGGTTACATTTGTTGGTATCAGAGCCTAAGGTTGCTGAGACCTTGGGCAGGTAAGTGAGGTAAGTTTAAGTTTTGAATTGATATGCACGGTGTTTGCTTGCTTTGTAAGTATGATTGCTTGTATGACAAGTATGTTGATTGTTCGTTTAAAAGCATGTTGCTCGTTACCCGTGCATGTTGTGATGTGTGATTGTTTGATTGAGAATGTATGTTGTTTGATCGTACGCATGTGTTGCTTGTTTAGCAAGTATGCCTTGTTATATGCTTGGTTAAGCCTGTATGTGTGCTGATTTGTTGAAACATGTTGAGTAGAGTCTCATTGCTTCTATTACATCGGAAAAAGGATTTTAAGTGAGGGAAATCATACTTGAGCCACTTAGACCTTTCCTTTGCTAACCCAACTTGTATGTTAAATTGTTGATTGATTTATTGTTTTTAGTAAGTTTGGGGCCAGTGTGTGGGCCGTAAATCGGTGAGTGGAAGTTGTGGTTTTAAAAAATGTGGATGATATGGAGGAAGTTCTTTGCTATAGTTGGGGGAGTATGGTTGTACCCTAGTTGAGGTACGATTTGTTTGCTCGAGTCAGCATGTGTGTGAGTTGGTTCTTGTTGGTGAGGGACGATGAGACCGATTTTGGTATTAGTTGGTGAAAAGAAGCGAAGACCTTTGAGTGAGAGTCAAGGTGATGTTTATGTTATAGTGGATAAGCCCTTGGTACAGTTTTGAGTTTGTCTCTTCTGATTGGTTCTGAGTTCGTACTTTCGTATGTTGCTAACAAGCATGCAAGTTTGAATGTACTCGATGAGGTGTCAGAGGTAGGTATGAGTACCTTAGTTCTTTTGGCGAGATCTAGGTAGGGGTCTCGTGTGAGTAATCTGAATTTCAGAAGTGTTAGTTGGTGACCGTTGGGGTTCAGTCTATGATTTCGATGCAAGACAGCCGGTCAGTATCCGTGAATGGGAACCGATTTGTGTGTTTGGGGCCAGTGTGCGTCTGGGTGGTTTTCCAGCATGGTTGTTTGTGTGTGCTCAGAACTGCGTTTTTGAAGTTTTGAAATGCTCTACGAATAGTCTAGAGGAGTTAGATTTTGTTGAAGAATCAGTCTGAAAACAAGAGGACCGAAGACTATCAGTTGTGTACTTGTGAAGTTGCCATCTCTGCGGATTTGTCTATTTGTGTGAGCATGTAAGGAATTAGATATCGTTGTTGAGACCTTAGATGTATGGACGCATGTGACTAGCCTTTAGGGAGATGGTAGTGATCAGAAAGATGTACAGAAGATGTTTGTTGGTGGTTCAGAGTTACTAGTTTCTAATAGACGTGAAGTGATTGTCTTCCTACAGTTTCAATGTGCCTTTTGACAAGGCTCGGCTTGAAGAGCAAGGAGTTAGTGTACGTTGAGACAAAGCAAGAGTTGACTTGAAGTTGCGGACTTATGTGTGACGATAGTGGTAGGTGGGGAGGTGAACTTCTTGTTGAATGTTGATCCAGTTTTAGAGATCAAAGATTGATTGAGTTTAGTTGACAGGCTTGCTTAGCAATTGTGATGAATTTGATTTTTGAATGAAGATTAGACCGCAAAGTGTTAGGATAGTTTGTGTTTTCTTCTCCTATAAGTATTTGGAAGAATTGTCGGTTTACCTCTTGTTAAAGGAGAAGAGTTTGTTATTGAGACCGTTTTCGAGGTTGCTTTCGTTTTGTTGCTCTGTAACTTGTGAATCCCGGAAAAATTGAGAATGTTGAAGAATTAACTTTGAGATTTGTTAGACCTTAGACTCATTAGGCCTAGTGCATCATCTCAGAGTTCTACAGTGCAATTTGTGAAGAAGAAAGAGTGACAGTACGAGAATGTGTTCAGATTGCATACAGTCGAAACAAGTGACAGTGGATAATTAGTATCCGTTTCCGAGTGTCAGTGATTTGTTGGTCAGTTAGTGTGTGCTTCAGTCTATTTGAAGATTAGTTTGAGATCCGTTTACCACCAGTTGGAAGTGAGAAAAGTTGAAGTACCAAAGACATCTTTAGGGGCAAGATGTGATCACCTTGAGCTCTAAGTTATGTCGTTTTGTTTGACTAGTGTATTAGTTACCTTCATAGAGATGTTGAACAGAATATTTTCCTGAGTTTCTTGATCAGTTGTAGTAGCTCTTCTAGATGTCACGTGAGTATATTCAAGTACCGAGAAAGATCATGGCAAGTTTTGAAGTTAGTGTGGTAGATTCTATTAGAGAATCAGTGGTATGCCAAGTTGAGCCAACGTGAACTCCGGGTTAATGAAGATGTTCTCCTAGGACATGTAGATCAGCCGAGTGCATTAGAGTAAATCCTAAGTAGGCAGAAGAAGATGTGAGTTGGAAGGAGCTGAAGACTGTGATAGGTATCTATAGTTCCTAGGTCTAGCATTGTTACTATCGGAGAATTGTGAATAGTCTTTCGAAGATAGCTACTCCTTTGACAGATTGCTATATAAGAATGGCCAGTTGTGTGGCCAGATGCGAGACAACGAGCCCTTGAGAAACCGAAAGAAACTTTGAAGAGAGCTTCGACCTTGAATCAGTCTATATCAGAAAAAGAGTTTGCGAACCATAGTGATGTGTTACATGTAGAGTTAGGTTGTGTGCTTATGCAAGACAGAAGATTGTGGCTTGTTCATCGAGCTAGTTGGAAGATTGTGAGAAGAGTTATCCGATATGAGACATAGAGTTAATTACAGTTGTATTTGCTTCGAAGACTTAGAGACAAAGCTTGTATAGCAAGAATGCACAGTGAGTATGTACGTATCATCAGAACTTGAAATATTTGAAGACTTAGGAAGGGTGAAAACTTGAACAACATGAAATGTTAGAACCGCTTGAAGATTGTAATATCAAGATTGAGTACCATCCGAAGATAGCCTCCGTAGTGACCGATGTTCCGAGTAGTGATTGTTGTTAGATTGGTAGTTGGGTTGCGAGTTGTATTTGCCGAATTCAGTTACCGAATGCCAGTATCCTTGTGGCCGCGTTTCATGTTGAGCCTACGCTGAGTCAGAATGTTTGAAGAGAAACAGTTGCAAGACAGATTCTTGGCACCTCACGTGCGAGGCATAGTAGAAGGAAGACCTTCAGAATACAATTTCAGAGATGATAGAGTTTTGTGTTTCAGAGACAGAATAGTTGTACAGATTGACATAGTGTTTTGAGACGTATTGTTTTGGCTGAAGCATACGGTAGTTCATGTATATTGCTTCTGAGTAGTATGAAGACATATTGTAGGTTGAAGATGAGTGTTTCTAGATTGAGTGGATGAATGATGTGGTTCAGTATAAGAGTCAGTGTATAGTTTGCCAGTGTGTCAAGACCGAGGATCAGTTTTCTCCTAAATTGTTTTGAAGACGTCTGCGCAGTGTTTGGTTAATTGATGAAGTCGGATGATCAGTTAGAGAGAGAGTCATCGGTCAATTTTGAACAGTGCTGCATGAGTTTGTGAATTGGGCTGGTTCTGTTGTTTATTTGTTGCGGTTACCACCAGAGTTAGAAAGAGGTTTGTAAAGGGGTTCTGTGTATATATGACTCAAGAGTGTGAGTTGGATTTGTTTCATGCTTTGTTGTAGAAGAGATTGAGTTGAGTTTGAAATTTGCATGCCTTGAAGAATCAGTTGAGATCTTAGTGTCAAATAGCAAATGTTGTGTGGTAAGTCATTCGAGTTGGTTAATATGGTGTTGAGAAGACAAGGAAAGTGTGGAGTAACATGTTTTAGTGGCTCCCCATGTTCGATAAATTTCGGGGACGAAATTTCCTTAAGTGGGGGAGAGTTGTAACACCCGGGTTTAGGGGTCAGATGGAAATAATATTAAAATATTGTTTCGGGTTTTGGATATTCGAATAAAAAAAAATCTATGTTGGATCAAAAATTGTTTTGGGAATTAAATCCCATAGATTTTATGATAAAGGAGGATTTGCCATCTCATTAATGGCAAAATGGTAAATAAGATGAACTTTTAAAATTAAAACCCCTTTTTGTTGAATTAAAACATGTGCTCATCTTCTTCACCCCATTTTCACCATTTCAACGACATGGAAGCTCTCTCCCTCCCCCTTTCATCATTTCATCTCTTTCAACTTCATCTTTGGAGCTTTTTAAAAGGTAATTGTGTTTTTGACTTGGTCTTGTCTTCCTCTTCGTGTTGGTACCAATATTTCTCATATTCTTTCATGATTTTTGAAATGTGAAGTTTTAGGGTTTTATTTAAAAATGAGAGCTTTATGGTCTTTAACTTAAGCCATTGATTTATTATTGTTAGCTAAGTTGTTTGCAACTCCTAAGGTCCAACATAAGTGAATTTTAAAGTGTTTTATCATGATTCCCGAAATTGGATAAAAATGGGTTTTTATGAGGGTTTTTAGTTGAGTTTTGGGTGTGGTTTGTGTTGGAAATTGAGGTTTGATGTTAGGGTAATGGTTAGGGGTTGATTTGGGATTGTTTGTGGGTGCTATGGATGTTGGAAACATGGTTTTTGGACATGTTTTAGGGGCTTCCCGAAATTGCAAAGTGTGGGGTTTGGTCATGGCTTGCAACGTTGTAAATTTGATTTGAATTGTTTTCCGGGTTGGTATTTTGATGTTGGGCTGATTTAGAATTATTTGAAATGTGTTCGAGGTTGTTTAGAAGCGGGAATTTGTGTTGGGGAAGCTTCGGGAAGAAATCCGGAAATTTGAGGGAGGTTGCTTGCTTGGCTTGGAGCTTGGAAGCTTAGGTGAGTGGTTAAATGTTTTTGAATTGGTTTTGAGTATTTGGTTCAAGCATGTGAACCTCGGATGGGCTTGGTAAACCCACATAGAGTTGGGATGAGAGTGGTAGCCTAATCCCAAGCTTTGATTAGAGACTTTGGTTGCACTCTTTAATGGTTGTATATGCCTCGTGTTAAATCGTGATGGTGTTGGTTATATATATGTTGTATACATGTATGTTGAGGCATGTTGGATGCATTGTTGTATGTATGTTGATGATAGATATGATATGGTTATTCACGTGTGCAAAATATGATGTGATACGGTTGTTAATGATGTACATGTGTGTTGTCATGTGAAATGAGATAATGAGGTGATTGCTTGATCTGAGGATCATGGTGAGTACATGCTAGGTATGGAAATGTGGTTTGTGCATGATAGTAAGTCATGGTGAGTACGTGCTAAGCACGAAAGTTGTTAATAAATGGTATTGTGGAATGTATTAGTATTGGCACTAGTATGCTTGGGTACAAATGATCGATCATTAGGATGTTAGTGTGTACACATGAGTCAAAAGTCGCGCGTGGCCTTGGTGGCGTTGAGTCACCAAGGAGGAGTACGGGTACGCCCGGAAATTGTATTTATATTAGTCGGTGATGAGTGGAATCCCATCGACGGGGTGTGAGGATGAGTGGAATCCCCTCCGCGTGAAATGAGGCGTGAGGATGAGTGGAATCCCCTCCGCGTGAACGGTGATGAGTGGAATCCCACCGTCAGGTAATGGTTGTGTTGTTGGATGTGAGTTCCAACGGTTATCCGCGTATTCGAGTCATAGCTAGGTGCCAATACGGATTGTAGTTTATGTTGCCATTATGTGGTTAATTGTGAGCCAATGTGATTTGGGATGTGTTGCTAACATGGTTTAATATATGTTATTTCATGTGTTGTGGATTTAAACATGTTGAGCATGACATGATGTTGATTATATGTTCATGCATCATTTAGAATTATGGCTCGTGTGGACCGAAGGTAAGAACATGCATTTTATCTTGGTTGTAGCTCGTGCTTGGACCCTGCATTGTCGAGGTTTGTTTTTAAAGAGCTTACCCTCACTAAGCTTTTATGCTTACGCTCTCTTTTGTTCGACAATGCAAATAAATAGCTTGTCGGTGGCAGAGGCAAGGGAAGGTCTCCAAGTGTAGCTTTTGGTGAGCTCAATGTATGGATTTCAAGTAATAGAATGTAATAGTTAAGCAATGGGATAGGAATTGTTGATTCGAGTCTTGATGTATGTCTATGGTTGACTTGATTTGTAAGCATGTTATATCTTGCCAAATGCTAGTGCGATGGATGTCTTATGAGTGCCTAGGTTGCTTGAATGGCATGTGGACTCACTTGATATGTGTGATGCTTATTGGTTCTTTTTAAATGTCTTCAAGCATGCTTGTATGAAAGGCTCTTAATGTGTAATTTGCCACGTTAGAAAGATTGTCCAAATCCATGCTTGTATGTGTTTGAGTATGTTAAATCTAGGATGTATGCCTCTAGACCTTGTTTGATGGTTTTGTGTGCCTTTAGGGGGTCCTATGGGACCTTTAGACTTGTCAAAACACCCATAAATCTGTATTTCAAAGGTTACAGACTGCCGGCGTTTCGAAATGGGATGGATCGTTTCAGAACGGGTAGACTTCAGGGACCCCGTATCGGAACGCGTTTCGATACGGTATGGGCTTTGGAACCCCTGTTCCGAAACGCGTATCGGAACGTTTTGGCTACTGGAATTCTGAGAAATTCAAGAGATGAAGGTGTTTCGAAACGGGTGTGAAGGTTTCGAAACGGTCAAAATCTCGTTGACCACGAGATATTGACCGTCGTGGGCGTTTCGAAACGGTTGACCCCCGTTTCGATACGGCCCCTTGTAAAGGCTCTGGGTCAGTTGACCTGGTCAAGGCGTTTCGATACGCCTCAAGGGCGTTCCGAAACGGCCTGTTTAAAAGATTAAAAGTGGGCTGTTTAATTGCTGTTTTGGGTTCGAATGTTTGTCTCTTGTATTCTTGTTCCGCTGTTTGACCACATAGGGTTTAATATCCATTTAGACAAGATTTTAAAATGAAAAAAAATAGGGTTGCTAACCGAGGGGGAACTTTAACGGGTTTCGCTTCGGTTTTCCCCGTGTGGCCCACTCGGACCGGTCAACCGGCCAGACCGGGACGAGGGGGTTACACTTAAACCTAGTTTTTAGTGTGGGGACATAAATAGGGGCACCAAAAAATAACAAATGATTTATATTCTCGATAAAGACTCTTTTGTGCCTAATGATTACAAAAAAAATCTTTAAATAACGTAAATTTAAATGACTAATAAAATTAAAAAGATAATTTCATAAAAAATTAATATATAAATTAATATAAACATCTAACTTTAATAATTAATAAAATCATATTTATAATATAATTTAATAGATAAGAAATTAATATATACATCTAAATTTAATAATTATTAAAAATATAATTTCACAAATAAGAAATTAATATATAGATCATTTATATATACTTAGTAATGATATTAAAAAATTAATTTATGTAAAAATATATACAAAATATTAGTAACTAATAAATTATTCAAATAAGTATTGAATATAATCATTTTCTTATATGTCATTTTGCTTGTTCAACTAATCAAACAGTTATCAACTATTAAATAATTTTATCACACTTTTATACATTCAAGTATTCAACTAATGCAATTCACTAGTCAAATTAACTAATACTATCAACTAATGTAATCCGCTAATTGCCAAATACGACCTACATGAATAAATAATTAAATATACCACTGTTTAAAAATAGGTATATTTTGATATAGGAATAAATTAAAGTTTATATGATCCCTTTAATTTTAAAATATAGGTCTCCTATTTAGAGCTATAGTTTAGGAACTTATGTGTTTATGATTAAAAATTTTGAGTAAATTGTTAAAATAGACCTGTGTAAATTTTTTACATCGCAAGTGAATAAAAATAACTCTTTTTATATTATAATAATTTATGATATTTAAATTAAGGATGAATAAGGGTTGGAGTTTTGGTAAACCCAAACCTGACTCAAAATTTAGAAAATCTCCATTATAACTTGACATGGTCCAAATTTTGGGTTAAAAAAATCACCTTCAACTTGACATAAAATAAAACTTTTTTTTGGATAATTGTGATTTTATTACCTAAAAAAGCAACAAGTTACTACAACGAACATATACAAAATTTAAACCAGACCCCACTCTATACAAATCCAAATATTGATATTATCTAACCTATTGATATTTTTATTTGGTAGAATAGTGAGATGATTGAAAAAATATACGAAGAGATAACATTATAACAATCATCTCATAATATACGTGGAGAAATTATACGATTATCTCAAATTAGAGATTTTCAAACTAAATTTAAAATTTATCTAATTTTATTCTTCACATAATGATCCGAACTTACATTTCTAAAAAAAACTTGATCTTATAAAATCATGTCAAATCAAAATCCGTCAAATTCATAATTTAACCACCCTTAATTAAAAATGAGGTCATAAATGAAGTAAAATCAATTTACGAAAGTACAAAAAAATGATTTTGAAATTAAATTATTTTTAAAAAGAATCGTTATTTTTTAAAACTTTTCACTCTTCTATTTTAATTACCTACTTAATATTAAAATAAAAATATCACTTGAAAATTTACTTTCAATCAAGCTACTAGTTTGATTAAATAGCCCCCTTTTTTCTTTAAAATAAATCTTAGTTATTTTAAATACCATTATTTTTAATAAAAAATTAATCTCGAATGTTTGTTTTTACTCAACAGTGTAACAAATTATAGTGACGTTTATGTTCGTTGAGATTAATTTAATTAATATCATTATGAGTATAATATATAAGATGACATGAAATTAAACATATTTAAATGTTTGATATTTAATATTTATTAATAAATAATTTAATCATAGTATAATTTTTTTTTTTTTACATATTTGTGGTAAAGTAAATGAATCCTTATTTGTTTCACTCGTGTTTGGACGGTGGGTACTGCCTGGCGACGAGGTTAAGAATGTGAACCAAAAAGTTGGGTTGTTAGTCCCCTTTTAACGGGCAATACAACTACTGGTCATCATTTAATTCACCCTTATTAAATTGCCTTGCTCCTGCTGGTTGAATCCAAGAATGGACCGAGGGGCTGGAGTGAGCAGAGACTTTGAAATTTGTATTGATTTAAAATTTTCATATGTATTTTTTTTATTAAAACTCTATTTTTACATCCTTAAACTATTATAAATTTGTCCCGTAAAAATTTATAAATTCATTTTTCCTGGCATAAAATCATATGTATGTCCCTACTTTAATCTCACCCTAAACATGGTCAAATTGATTCAAGTGATGGATGTGGATCTTTTACCAAAAGCCCATTTTCTTCCGTCAAATTTATAAAAAAATGTTTTTGATTGGATTTAGTTATTTCGATCCAATTAGACATCTTAACCTATTTTTTAGGGTGAATAACCTATTTTTTAATTGGTATTTAAATTTATGTTATTGGTTCAAATTGTTAAAAAGTACATATTTAAGAAGTTAAGTTTAGATGTTAATTTGAACTAATATATATCAATTCTTAAATTCTGGTTTCGTCCCTGATTACAAATAAAAAATAGTATATTTAAACCTTTCTTAAAAAAATCAATTCAAATTACTTCACTGAATTCAAGGGAAAAGTTGGTCACACTCACATGATTAATATACAACTTAAAAAGAAAACAATAGAGAGATGATAAATGGTAAAATTGTAATCGAGAGGCTAAATCTGTAAAAATGAATAATACAAGGATAAGAGTTTTACCTTTTTCTTCCACGGAACAGGGAATTGGCGGATGCCAATAGTATGCTTTCGCCTATCAGTATAAGTATAGTATAGATGTTTAAATTAAGACTGGTCCTGTCTTGGTTTTGGATAATATTATACAACTTTGTTTCGTTTTGAGACAACTTTTTCAGATTCCACTCATTCCTTTAATTTGTAGCGTCTTTTTTATTAGGCTTAGCATTAAATAGATGTTTAATATTTTTTTAGTTAGGTATTTAAATTATTTTTTGGATTAAATAGGTGCCTAACGTTTCGTTTCGTGACTCATTTAAAGTTTTTCGTTGATTCCCACTGTTGAAGGAAACATGTCATCTTCTGAAAATTTCAAAATTATATTAAAAATAAATAAAATTACTTAATTTTCAGAAGATCTTTAAATTTTTCAGATTTCACAAAACAACCCCTAAATTCCAAAATTCCTAACTCCCCAAAACCTAAATCTCAATTTGGGCTGATTCCACTGCCGATTGCCACGCCGCCGCCCACCACATTGGTCGTCGGACCATCACGACCATTTCCCCCACCACTCTGTCGCCGAAAATCAGCTGACACCGTGCGAAACATCGAAATTGTCGAATGGTTCATTCGAACGATTCACGACGAACGGCGGCAGGACGAACGACGACGGCGTGTGGGTTGTTCGGCGAGGGGAGGACACTTCATTACGTCGCTGGCAACGCGGCCAACGTCAGCGGGAGTGGTCGGATTTAGGAGTTTAGGGATTTGGGGAGTATTTTGAGAATATTTAAAATTTTCATGATATATTTTTATTTTGTTTTATTAATTTTATTTATTTTTAATATAATTTTGAAATTTTTAGGAGATGACATGTGTTCTTTAACGGTGAGAATTAACAGAGAACCTTAAATAGGTCATGGAATAAAACGTTCGACATATTTGACCCAAAAAATAATTTAGGCACCTAACTAGAAAAAGGGCACAATTTAAGTACTTATTTACCTATTAAAGCTTTTTATTAAGAAATGATATATTAAAAAAAATGTCAAAATTTAAAATTATACAAAATAAAATAAGATGAATATTTTTAACGTCTAATTAATATTTAATAGATCTCTCATTTATACCGTCTTTGAACTTCATGGACAGGGTAAAAAAGGAGAACACTACGGTGGGCACCAGGAACTAGGAAGGTTGGAGTTTTCCTTATATATATGTCGTGCAAAAATATTTAAATATATGGTAAACTACATCAGCGATCACTAAATTAATTGGAGATATTTATTTTGATCACTGAACTATCGAATTTGTCAATCAAACCACTAAATTTATTCAATTGAAATATTAATTAAAATAAATTAAAATTTGAGTAAATTTATCCAATTGAGTGATGACACTTGTCATCATCTGATTGGTTGATTAATTTTATTTAATTAAAATAAAATTAGGATCAAAATAATTTAATAAGTAAATAATAGGGACTAAATATGTAATTTTACAAACTTACGTTAATTGCCACGTCACTCCTCCGTTAGTTTTTTAACGGCGGTGGTCAAATAAGTCAATTGAATAAGTTTGATGGTCCGATTGACGAGTTCGATAGTTCGATGGTTAAAATAGGTATCCCCAATTAGTCCGGTGGCCACTGGTGTAGTTTACCCTTAAATATATTTACTTTTCAAAAATTAGAATTTAAAATTTTAATCTTAAAATTATGAATTCTGAATTAAAATAATTGAACCTTAAATTCTAAATCCAACAAACTATACCCTAAATTAAATTTGTGACCCTTGAAACATAAAAGATTATTTAGTCTCTACCCAACATATGAATAATTTTCCCTTATATATAGAGAGATAATTATTATTTTTTGACAATGGTAACTAAATTTTACTAAAAAAATTTATGAAAGATATTACAAATACAACGTATTTAGAGAATAATAAGGGTTAGTCTACAAAAATCTTATACAAAAACTCGAAAGTACAAAGAATAGTAAATATGTTCATAGAGATTAGTATACCGTCAAAATTCAGAAGCCTTTCTGAATCTCGTTGTCTCTATCCAAACGAGACGCATTATGGGGTGAAAAAGAATAATGAGCTAGCCAAACTATTAAGTAGATTGCTCTGTTACCCGTGACTGATTACATCGGTAAATAACCATCAACCGAATGAGGATTTATCTTTTTATGACCATCGATATAATTATAATCAGAAACTAGCGCCGTAAAAATCTCTGTAGGAACACCAAACGATCATTAAGGTACGCTGAAATCATGCCAAACATATAAAACGAAACCAAAAGACAAAGAAAAACGTTACACAAAAATAGATAATTGAGAATAAGGTAATGGATTATAATTGTTACAACAAGATTTTCTCTTTATACATAAATGAATCGAGAATTTTTTTTTTTTGGGATAAGTAAATGAATCGAGAATTAAGAATAAGGTAATGGATTATAATTGTTGCTATTCAATTTTTAAATCTAATGAACGTTTGGGTATTAGAATGAAAAATTTATGTTTAGGGTTTAAGAATAAGATTCAAGTTAGGGTTTATAAAATTTATGGTATGACATCGTATTTTTAGAGTTTATAGTTCAAAGTTTAAAGTTAAAGCTTAAAATTTGATTTTTTAATATTAAGACATAAAAATAAACTTAAAAAATTAAAATAAAAAATTCATATTAGAACAAACAAATATCGCTAAACACTGAATTCAATTATTCTAATAAAACGATCGGAATGTATTTCTTTTGTCGCATGACGATGCTTTTCCCACTGAGATTTAAAGGTGCAGAGCATATTTGAAATCATATGATATTCATTCAAAACAAAATCATGTAGATTGATTGATGGCAGAGTAGGTATGGGCTGCCTTTTTATCCCATTTTTTTTTATAATTTTATATGCAAACAGCCAAACTTTTTTGCTTTAGAAGCTGATATTGTTTTGAACGAATATTATTTTATAATTATTTTTAAATTATTAAAAAAATTATGTGTTATGATTACATATTTATGTGGCGGACATATAAAATATACGTTTCGGGAGCAAAACATACTGTAAATGCATTAGGATAGAAATCATTTTTTTCCTCCTATTTATGTCCTACACTAAAAACTCAAGTTTAGGGTTAAGGATTAAGAATAAGATTTAGAAAATTTAGGGTAAAGTATATTTTTAGTGTTTAGAGTTTAAAGATTAAGATTTGAAATTTAAGTTTAGGGCTTAGAAGTTAATTTTTTAGTGTTGGGAATAGTGTCGACCCTGGACTTTTGTTGACCCAGTGCAAATATAAAAAATGGCCCTAAATCAGAAATTTTAATTGTGATTGTGGTCGTATTTACGGTAATGTTATGTTTATCGTGGTTGTGGGTATTTCAGATGCTATTTCGGTCACTACGAATAACGATTGTGAAATTTTTTAATAACATACACTATTGTGGACATAATGGTTGTTGGTATCGTGGTTCTAGATGGTGTCACTACCACATATAACGATCGTTGTTGCGGTTGCATACCATTATTTAAATCCATGTCTCTATTAGCAAGTAATGCAAAAAAAAAAACCCGGACTAGGTCCATAATAACAAGTATTAAAAAATTTAGCCGCTAATAACAAATATTTAAAAAAAAATTAAGAGTATGCCCATAATAATAAATATTGGAAAAAAATCAGGCATCTAATAACAAGTATTGAAAAAATTAGGTCAATAATAATAAATATTAAAAAAACATTAGACCCTTGCCAATAAATATAATTCAAAAATCATAAACATATAACTTCTCTGAGTGATAAACTCTGGGCAGACGTCCTTATTGCTCTGAACTGGGGCCGAACTTATTTATGAATAAAAATATACACATAAAAAGAACGTAACATTTTTGTCCACGCATTTAGCACTGAATACAGAGTTGTTTTACCTGGACAGGGACTCAACCTTATACAGTCGCAATTGAATTCTGGAATTCCTAGCTATACTTTAATTCAGAGTCAATTACTTTAACTCTTTACTGATATTCAATGCCTTACAATTAAGACGAAAAAAAATATGATTTAAAAAGTCAATGTCGACATGTTCTGGAATACCAAGTTAACCTCGTCTCAAGTTTCAACACCAACAAAACCAATGCCAAATCGGCACCAATAAGTTCGAGTTAAAATTCGATTCATTTCTAGACCTGTAAAACTTTATCCGAAACCTGAACGGATTTACCTGACTCGAGACTCGATATAGATCCAAACACGATGGTCTAAATTTGACCCGAATTCGAATTAAAATTGACCCGAATTTAGTTAAATAGAAAATCAACCCGAACCAAAATTAATCGAAACCGAAAGCAACTAAAACCAAAAATCAACCCGAACCGAAAGCAACCTGAATTTAATTTCCTCAAATATGCATGTTTTATTCTCATTTTGTGTTATATTATTAATTAACAATCACCTTTAGTAATAGTTTAATATTATTTTTCTCCTTTAAAAAGATCATATTCATATATTGACTCACATTGAAAGCTGACTGATCCGATATAGACCCGACCCGAAAGTCAACCGATTCGAATAAATCCGACACGAAAAGTCAACCGATCCGATATAGACCGGACACGAAAAGTCAACCAATTCGTTAAAGACTCGACCCAAAACTGCAAGAATGTTCTACACCGGTGGTTTGCCTTTTAATCTTGCTAGAAATCCTCATTATCACAAGACTTTCACTTTTGCTACAACTCACAATATATCTGGTTATGTTCCCCTGATTATAATAAATTGCAAACTACATTGCTTCAACAAGAAAAAATAATGTTGAGAAGCTCTTGCAACCGATTAAAGCAACACGACAAGAAAATGGGTTGACTATTGTGTGTGATGATTGGAGTGATCCAACAAGGAAGCATCTCATTAATTTCATGGCTGCTTCTGAAAATAGGCCTATGTTTCTTAAAGCTGTGAATTGCTTCGGTGAAGTCAAAGATAAGTTTTTCATTGCTAATTTGATGAAAGAAGTGATTGATGAGGTATATCATCAAAATGTGGTGCAGATTAATACTGACAACGCATCTAATTACAAGGGGGCTGGAGAGATTATTGAGAGCATGTATCCTCATATTTATTGGATACCGTGTGTTGTTCATACACTTAATCTTACCTTGAAGAACATTTGTTCGGTAAAAAAAATATCAAAGGAAATGAGAAAACATATGACTTGTGCCATTGAATTACTGAAATTTATAGGGATGCCATACAAATCAAGAATTTCATCATGAATCACAACATGAAATTGGTAATCTTCCAAAGATTTAGTCCTTTCAAGTTACTTTCAGTTGTCGATACTCGTTTTGCTTCAATCGTTGTGATGTTTAAGATGTTTAAGCTCATCAAGCATATACTTCAAGCAATGGTCATAAGGGATGAATGAAATTCTTATAGAGAGGATGACATGGGAAAAGTGTAACTTCCCGAGTTTATGGCCGGGAGGTAATCGAGTTAGTTAAATCGGTTCAGGTTAAATTAATTTGAGAAAAAAACCGTTTTTAACAAGCACCTAAAGTATTTTAATGAAGAAGGACAAAAAGGAGATTTTGGAATTCTAAAAAGGTTTTGAAAATGCTAACATCTTCTTCAAACTCTCTTTTAACGTTATTTTCACTCAAACACCATTTTCACTATTTCATTGATCTCACCACTTCATCCAAGCAAGATTTTCGAGGTAATCCTTCTCTTATTTCGATTTTCTCTTCCTTAAATATGTTGTTGATGAAATCTATCTTTAAACCCATTGTTTAAATTTATTTTCAAAATGCTTTGAGTTGGAAAAAGAGGAAAATGAAGAAATTTCGTTTGGGTCATTTGATCCTGAGTTTAAAGGTGTTTTTAACTTTATTTTGATGTTCTAAAATTGTTAGGATAGTGGCTTTTGGTGGGAAACCCAAAATTAGTAAAAATAAGGGATTTTTGGAGTTGAAAATTTAGGTTTTTGGGTTGTTCTTGTGAAGAACTTTGGGCTGATGGTTTCTAGACGTTGGGTAAGTGTTTTGGTTGTTGAAAGGTGTAGTTTTGATGGTCCATTTGTTGAGTTGTTGCTAGATTTTGGTTAGAGCTGATTGGATGATGTTTTCAGATAACTTCAGCTACGAATCGATGAGTGAATGTTGTTGAATATTGTGTTTGTGAATTTCATTGGGCATGTATGTTGAAAAGGGTATTAATACTATGTTTTGAATTGTTTAGAAGCAGCGGAAACAGATTTGGGCTCTTCGAACGTGAGATTGAGTGGTTCGGAGGCTTGAATCGGTGTTTCGGCTACCGTTGGGTTGTACCGATGAATGGAACTGTTTTCTAAGCCTTAACTTGGTTAAGGATGTGATTTGGGAGTTTAGATTGAGCTTGATAAGCCAATCTAAGCTCAAGAGTAAGTTTTAAGTGTTTTTAATCCTTATTTTCGATAATATCTTCTATGCACGTGGATGATTTCCATAGTTCATGTTGCCTTGAACATCAATGTGTTATGCTTGTGATTGTCTTAATTATATCCATGTTGGTTACGGTTGTGGCTATGAAAATGCAAGGTAAGCGTTGGTTTGGTGGGTATTGACATGTGAAATTTTGTTACCGGATATAATTGGTCGACCAATAGGATGTGAGTGCACTCGAGGTTAAAGTCGCCCGTGACCTTAGTGATGTTAGATTCCACTAAGGAGGAGTACGGTGATGTGAGATTCCACCGGAAGCTATGTTTTACTAGACGAGTGAGTACGGTGATGTGAGATTTTGTTGGGCTTGTAGCACGCTCGAATCGATCACCGAAACCGTCAAGGAGGGTTGTAATTGCTTGGTGGTTGAATTGGCTAAAACCGAAAATAGTAGACAATTTTTGCACGATGATTTTAGAGTGGTTCGACTACTTCAACCGAGTCTACATCCACTACCTTAGCACACCACTAAGGATTTCCCAATTCACTCAACAATGAATTCTTCCTTTTGAGGACAAAGGGTAACCTTACAACCCTATCTTTTCAATGGCTAAGATAGAACCACTCTAGTTTTTCTCTCAAGGCTAAACTAGAACCTCTCCTTTTACAAGGGTAGAAAGTTGTAAACAAATATACCTCACAAGGTGGGTGTTTACGAGAGTTGAGCTCACAAGAGTGTAAAGAATAAGAACAATGAAAAACAAAACACTCTCTATACACTATTTACAAGAGAAATAAGGAAGATAAAGACTTAAACGCTATTTCTCTTGATCATGAATCTTGGATCTTGTCTCTTGATGTTTCTTGATGCTAGGAGGCCTTATTTATAGTCCCAATTGAGTTTGTAGCCGTTTATGGCCGTTGGGATCAAAATATAGCCGTTTGAAGACTTTAATTCCATCCAAAATGCAATTCAGCTGCTACCCGTTTCGGAACGCCTCAAGCCCGTTTCGGAACGCCTCTTTATAGAGATAGCCGTTGCAGCCTGTCGGGGTACCCGTTTCGGAACACCCTTAGCCGTTTCGGAACGCGTATCGGAACGCCTTAACCCTGTTTCGAAACGCCTGCATTTTGAATATTATTTGGGAAAGAGCCGTTGGGGTTTATAGCCGTTAGGGTCGTTGCCACATAGGCGTATCGAAACGGCCTATACCGTTTCGGAACGCTTGGCCCGTTTCGATACGTGTATCGAAACGTTTTGCCACTGGAATCCCCCTGTTTCGAAACGCCCTATGGTGTTTCGAAACGGCCTATGGTTTTTGTGAAATTTGGCCTTTTAAACACATTTAAAAACCTTTTTAAAAACATTTTAAAGCCATTCCAAATTTGGCTACTGCCCTGACAAGTTTTGAGACCTTTGTTTAAGGTTTCGAAACTTTACTCTAAAAACATGTATTTTGGACATTTTAGTACTTTCAAAAGAGTAGTTCGATATAGGTATTCAATCGAACTCTTTTAAAACATTTTGTCAAGTTTTAAAGACTTTTGAATTATCTTTGAAGTCTTTAAACAAGTCTTAAAACATTTTTCACATAATTGTTATATCAAAATATTTCTCAACAATCTCCCCCTTTTTGATATAACAAATTATTTTGAAAAATTGTTCTTGACAAAAAGCTCCCCCTTAATTTTTCACTTAATTCTCCCCCTTTTGTTATATTAAAAAATAATTCAACTCTTTATAGTATATAATAACAATGGGGTTTATGACCATTGTGGTCAATATTACGTGGGAGTATTAAAATGTCAAAACATGTAAAATTCTTTTGAAAACTTCCCTAAACATAATTTCAAGTTGTTTGGATTTTTGGAAATGATTTAAATTCTTTTTAAATTAGTCCAAAACATTTTTCAATTATTATATCAAAACATTAGTTCTTCAATCTCCCCCTTTTTGATATAATAAAACCATCTTGAAAAATTATATCAGTCCAAAACATTTTTCAATTATTATATCAAAACATTAGTTCTTCAATCTCCCCCTTTTTGATATAATAAAACCAACTTGAAAAATTGTTTGGGATTCTCCCCCTTTAACTTTAAAATTGTGAATAAGAGATTAAGATATGAAATAAAATAAAGCTTCCCCTTATTCATTTGAAAAATCAATTTTTCAAACCAATTTCTCCCCCTTTTTGTTATATCAAAAAGAATTTAAAATGACATTTAAGTTCAAGATAACATAGGAGGCAAAAAAAAAATTTTGACACTTAAAATTTTTGGTTTAAAAAAATTGGCTCCCCCTTACTCAAAGCATCATAAGAATGTTAGTCCAACATTTATGAATATCTAGTTGAATTAAAAAAAATAAATCAAATAAAATCAAAAACAACTAGAAATTTTTACCAACACTTGAACTCAAGGGAGGATGTGAAACCTTCCTTCTTCAAGTGTTCTTCCTTGTGTGCATGGAGCTTCCCCTCAATTTTTGACTTGTGGATCATTCTCCATCACACCTAGCAAAAGACAATCAAGTAATTTTTGGTATCCAAATTGATTTGGATCCATAGACGTTAGTAGCACAAAATTTAGTCCCCTTAGGAATCCGTTTTTCAATTTCATCCTTTTTAGTTGAAGTGGTTAGTCCTTTTGGGACCCAAACACTTCTAAAACATTTTCCATTTAAAAATCTAGGGGCACTAGATTGTCTTACATAAAAATTTGATTTTCCAAAAATTATTTTTCTTTTCAAGCTCTTTGGAAATCAAATCTTTTTCCTTTTTGAGATCATCGATTTCTTTTTGATGATCTCTTTCCATTGTTTGAAGCAAGTTTTGTAAATCTAAAACTTTAAGCTCAAAATCTTTGATTTTTGCTTCAAACTCTAAATTGGTTTTAGAAAGCAAATCATTTTCGATTTTTAACTTTGAAATCAATTTTTTATTTTTCGAAAATGAAGCCTTGAATTCAAAAACCAATTCATCGTAGGCTTCTTGTAACTCATCAAATGTATAAGAATTTGAAATAGATAAGTTAGAAGTTACCTCCCCCTCATTGAGGGCCATCATGCATAGGTGGGCTACTTCATTATCGGTGGAGTCTTCATCACTCCAAGTGGCCACGTATGCTTGTTTAGAAGATGATCCTTCTTTTTGGATTTGTGGGAATCCTTCATCTTCTTCCTCGATTCATGTTTGGATTATTCCATTTTTGTTCTTCATGAATCGGGTGAATTTGTTGAAGAGATAGGACATCTCTTCATCTTCACTTGTGTGACTAGAGCATTTAAGATTCTTGCTTTTCTTGCCTTTGCTCCAACACACCTACAAGAGACATTTACTTCGATTTTGGTATCCAAATTGCTTTGGATCCATTAACATTAATTTCAATGTCTCTAGTTCCCTTAGGAACCCATACTTGTCTAATCCTATAAGTTTTTCTTTTCTTTATAGGACAAGTATGCAACGAATGACCATGATAATGGCAATGTGAGCATTTTGCCATTACGGGATGAGATGAATTATTAGAAATGATTTCTTTTTCTTTTGTTAAGCTTTCAAGCTTAACTTTTAAATCAAAATTTTCTTTTTCTAAAACATTTTTGCTTGTTTTTGAAAATTCTAAATCATTTTTCAAAATTTCATTTTGATTTTCAAAATCCATTTTTGTTTTTAAAAGAAAATCATTTTCAGTTTCGAGTTTTGAAATCATTTTCCTAAATTTGGAATTCATGGTCTCAAATTCCAAATATAATTCATTAAAAGCATCTTGTAACTCATCAAAAGAATGTGAATTTAATTCATCTGAGTTAGAAGATACCTCGGGCTCATCGAGAGCCAAAACACCATCCACCTTAGGTGTTGAAGGGAGGATTGCACATGATGAAGCATCATCTTTCTTCTTTTCTTTCCCATAGAATTTCTCAAGCTTCTCCCAAATTTCTTTGGCACTTTTGGATGGGGAGACCTTCTTGGAAATTTCTTCACTTAGGGCACAGAGAAGAATGTGCATAGCCTTTGCATTGAGATGGTCCTTCTTTGTGTCTTCGACACTCCTTTTCTTCTTCTTCTTAGGAGCTTCCGAATGTCCACTTATGATAATCTTCCAAATGTCAAGGTTGAATCCTTGGATGAAATATTTCATAATGTTGCTCCATTGGAAGTAACCTTCTCCTTTGAAGAGAGGAGGACACATGATAGAGCGGCCTTCTTCAAATGAAATCATTGTAGAACCGCTTGCCATTTTCTTGTACGGTGGACTACGAGCGTTGGATCTTTGCTCCTGGATGTTAGTCCTTCGATGGAGACGAGGCTCTGATACCAATTGTTGGGCTTGTAGCACGCTCGAATCGATCACCGAAACCGTCAAGGAGGGTTGTAATTGCTTGGTGGTTGAATTGGCTAAAACCGAAAATAGTAGACAATTTTTGCACGATGATTTTAGAGTGGTTCGACTACTTCAACCGAGTCTACATCCACTACCTTAGCACACCACTAAGGATTTCCCAATTCACTCAACAATGAATTCTTCCTTTTGAGGACAAAGGGTAACCTTACAACCCTATCTTTTCAATGGCTAAGATAGAACCACTCTAGTTTTTCTCTCAAGGCTAAACTAGAACCTCTCCTTTTACAAGGGTAGAAAGTTGTAAACAAATATACCTCACAAGGTGGGTGTTTACGAGAGTTGAGCTCACAAGAGTGTAAAGAATAAGAACAATGAAAAACAAAACACTCTCTATACACTATTTACAAGAGAAATAAGGAAGATAAAGACTTAAACGCTATTTCTCTTGATCATGAATCTTGGATCTTGTCTCTTGATGTTTCTTGATGCTAGGAGGCCTTATTTATAGTCCCAATTGAGTTTGTAGCCGTTTATGGCCGTTGGGATCAAAATATAGCCGTTTGAAGACTTTAATTCCATCCAAAATGCAATTCAGCTGCTACCCGTTTCGGAACGCCTCAAGCCCGTTTCGGAACGCCTCTTTATAGAGATAGCCGTTGCAGCCTGTCGGGGTACCCGTTTCGGAACACCCTTAGCCGTTTCGGAACGCGTATCGGAACGCCTTAACCCTGTTTCGAAACGCCTGCATTTTGAATATTATTTGGGAAAGAGCCGTTGGGGTTTATAGCCGTTAGGGTCGTTGCCACATAGGCGTATCGAAACGGCCTATACCGTTTCGGAACGCTTGGCCCGTTTCGATACGTGTATCGAAACGTTTTGCCACTGGAATCCCCCTGTTTCGAAACGCCCTATGGTGTTTCGAAACGGCCTATGGTTTTTGTGAAATTTGGCCTTTTAAACACATTTAAAAACCTTTTTAAAAACATTTTAAAGCCATTCCAAATTTGGCTACTGCCCTGACAAGTTTTGAGACCTTTGTTTAAGGTTTCGAAACTTTACTCTAAAAACATGTATTTTGGACATTTTAGTACTTTCAAAAGAGTAGTTCGATATAGGTATTCAATCGAACTCTTTTAAAACATTTTGTCAAGTTTTAAAGACTTTTGAATTATCTTTGAAGTCTTTAAACAAGTCTTAAAACATTTTTCACATAATTGTTATATCAAAATATTTCTCAACAGATTTCATCGGAAGTGTCTAGTGGGTTTGAGAAACTATCCGCGTGTAACCCCCTAGACCCGCCTATGCGTTACTACGGATCCTAGGAAGTCACATTAGGGTCACAAGAGCGACCCACAGTAAAAAAAAATACATATGAAAACATTTTTCTTTCCCAAAACACTTATTAAACTGTAAAGTCAACTTCTGTTTAAAATACAATTCAGGAAAATCATTTAAACACATAACAAAAATTTCAGAAAGTATTTTACAGACACTGACATGAAACAATACATGACATACATGCCCACTAACTATACAGTACCGTACTCCAGAGGCAACGCCGAGGGAACTCCGAACACTGATGTCAAACATTACCATGCTATAATCTTTTAACCTGCGATGGTAAAAACAACGTGAGCTTGGAAAAGCTCAGTAATACAGAACTACCAGAAGATGCTATAAGCTCATGCGGATATATGGTAGGCATAACATTTTTATGATGTTCCAGGCAATACTTGTCTCCATTTATGTTTCGCTAATTTAGTGGAGCACTATTCTTGAGGACAACAAGGTTTGTTCTTTCTATGTTACTGAGTATTAAAAGAGAGCTTATTGTTCAGAGAATCAACAGAGTGACGGGTTGGAGCAGTTAAACCACGAAGCCTAGTGTGTTTTAAGAAGATGCATATCAAACATACATAAGTACTTAACATCATATCATATGAGCACATAACAGATTAAATGCAAATGCTCAAAGTTCATACAGAAGTTTACAAGAAGTACCCTCCAACCTTACACCAATATGCAGTCACCCAAAACTGCATCCATAAGGACTTACCCTAGGCCCGATGGGCATAGGTGCCATCTAAGGGGATGCCTTATGTCCATAAGGACTTACCTAGGCCCGATGGGCATAGGTGCCACTCAAGGGGAGACCTTAAGTCCATAAGGACTTACCCTAGGCCCGATGGGCATAGGTGCCACTCAAGGGGAGACCTTGAGTCCATAAGGATTTACCAGCTTGATCAGGGCTGTACCAACAGAGACTTCATAACATAACCCAACAGTATACCCCAGATGACAATCGGTATTCAGATTTCAAACATAAGTAACAGAATACATGTGACAGACGTATTCTATTCAGAGTATCAGAAACAGAAGATTCATGATTTTGACAGATAAATGGGCATACCATTGAGCAGAACAGACATTTTCATCATTCATCATGCAAACAGATTATACCATCATAGGTCAAGCTAACAGATCATACTATCAAGCTCATCAGACAGTCAGACAATATCATCATAGATAAAGCCATCACATAACAAGTATGCATATTGAGCAGACATACATCAAGGAGTCAGAAAATGTAATCATATATCCAGTTCATCAAACATAATATTATTCATGATTAAATCATTATACAATCCATTCAACAGAATACATCGCACATGGAACACACTAGGTGGGACATATCATTTCTTGGAGATACTAGGCATTTACAGAAGGGGACATATTAAACTTTTGATAATTTGAACGAATTTCTGAAACGTGGCCCCTATTAAAAGGGTTTCATACTAACGGATTAACCCAGATATTCAGGAGGTGATACATTAAGATCTTTGAGAGTTTAGACGCATCATGAGTTATTTAGTCATATAAGCCTACAAGAGCATTATGGTCATTTTATCACATATGGACATTTTGGTCATTTATACCAACATTGAAAAAGTAATGGTTCACAGAACTCGGGTATCCTATTTGCTCATTAGTTTTCTAACCGGACATTCAAGAATTTCTAAATTAAAGTCTTTTAAGTTATCAGATATTTTCAGTGATGTTCCGATTATTTAGGCTATCATAGCCTTTTAGTTATTTGACTGTCATGACAAATTTTATACTGTGGCACAATCATATCAGAACGAAAATTATAATTCTCAGGGGCTCTAACAATTTATCATACCTCCAGAATTTGTTTAATGCGGCATAACCCAACTTGACAGTACTTACCAACGTTCAGATATGAGTAATTAGCGTGCATCAGAACTTAACACTGACTGAATTGTATGTCTGAACAGTCGTCCTCATACTTTACTATACGGTTTAACTTTAAGTAATCGAACATACAATTTATGCGGATCTTCCTACCTTACATCGATATGGTGAGCGATGGGCATACACGTGTCGTATTTCTCAACACTTAAGGGAGCCTTAGCTATTTAAGTCTTATTAACAAATCCAGAATTTCGTCAAATACATAGTTACCGATTAACTCAGGAGGGTATTTCGGTTATTTTAAACTGAGATAAATCTACCATTTCTTTCTAAATTACCATTTGGTACCTCCATCATTCACGAACCCAAACGAGATTAAGGCGTCCTAACCCTCCGGCCCTTTACAGACGATTCATTCATTACAGAACTTGAGGGTATATCGTCATTCAAATTAATCAGGCATTTCGGTGCTCGAGGGTATTACCGTCTTTTTGGTTATTACGATCATTCTCATTTAATTCACGCATTACTGTCATAAGGATCGACTTAAGATTTCAACAATATTTCCAGAAAATTCTTATTCATGTGTTATACAGAGTTTGAGGGATTATCCAAGTTTGTATCACACGTATTACATAATGATGCCGAAGTCTTTCTATTAAAACATACATCTTGGGTAGTGTAAATTGCATAATTTGGACGAATGCAGATTTTAGGTCATTTCCTTTATCAGAGGGGTAGTTTAGTCATACTTATGCTTCAAGGGTATTTTCGTAATTTCATAACCAACATCTCATACTCCGCATTCTGAACATTGGTTCTTAGACACCATTGATAGAGTTTCAGATTTATCTGTATTATTATTATTATTATTATTATTATTATTATTAGCACTTTCGACACTCCTAATCTATTAATATTCTTATCCGAGTATTTTACTCTTACTGACTCTCATACTTATTTTCCGTATCGAATTCGGCTTAAGCAGAGTTCACAAAACACTCATCATAAGCATGCATGCTTTAACCATTTATCAACATGTACATAAAGCATACAAGGGGTAGTAATGTATTACCTTAGTTCCGAGCTACAACGGTTGATTCATGACACCTCCTTCGATCGCACTCGATCCCAAGATTTGACGGCTCTCAACATCTCGAATTCAAGGATACTTTGATACCGGAAATCCCTGTGAAAAATGAAAAGTCGCCGGAATCCTACGTAGCTCCGATGAGGCTCTTCCCGTCGACGAACCGATGACTACCTAGGTGGGCTTTGCTCACCGCGATGCGTCGAGCACGGTGGTGAAGTCGGCTTGACGAGCCGACGCGAGAGACGACCGGAATCAAAGCTAGAACCCTAAGGTTCCGACGAAGCTTTGAATGGCGATTCACGGTGATTGGGGAGGGCAGCCGGCGCGTGGCCATAGGGGTTTTGGTCGAGGCTCGACGGGGAAGCCAGCGGTGGTGGCGGTGAACGCCACGGAGCAGCGGTGGCGGTGAACGGGGCGGGGTTCGACGGGGAAGGTGTAAGGTCACCTTTAAACTTCTTAAGGATCTGATTTTTTTTAGATCTAAAATATGCATTGGTTTCAGGTAGGTGAGGGGTCTCACTTTTATTTGTTATTAGATCAGATAATTAAAATATAGCTTAAATAAAAAGTAGAGTAAACCAAGGCCATGGATTGCCTTAGCTCAGACGGTTAAAGCTTGGGTTTACCAAGCATAGGTCACAGGTTCAAGTCTTCACAGCCACACTTCTCTTCTTTTTTTTCTTTTTTTTTACTTGCTTCTCTTAAGCATCTACTCTTTATTATAGGGTGTTACACCGCGTATCCGAGTAAAAGTGATGAATGTCAATATACTCGTGATGCTCTAAATTCTCATGTTAAGCATGTTGCATTATTCTTTCCAATTCTACATATGCATGTAGTTGGTTACTTTACTTGTGTTATGAGAATGAGCATGAGGTAAGCTTATGGTTTGTGGTTGCATTCGATAAATGCACGAGGCGATAAAATGCATGTTGTTATGTGCTCAAGCATGAGAAATGATTTGGAAATGGATTTGGTTTCAAGCAAACTTTGGTTTTAAAACTGCATTGTTGTAGCTACCGTTTTGAGCATCGCTCACTAAGCTTAAATGCTTACGCTCCAATTTTCCAACAATGCAGATCCTTAGACCTACGGAGCAGCTTGGGGAACAAGGGAGAATCCAAGAGAGTTTAGTTTGCTCAAGTATGGTTTTTAGACTACAATAATTAGCATTAAGCAATGGGATAAGACCTTCTTGTTTGAGGAGTTGTTGGCGCGTCTTTTGCTTAGACAAGTTTGTTTGGTTGTGTTTGGCTTGTAATGCCTCATATTCTGTTGAGATATGCTTTGGTTTAGCTTTCAACCTTGTTTGTGAATGTTAAGTATGAATGTATTTCCTTTTAGACCTTGTTATGTTGAATCATGTTCCGTTGAATGTCTATCTTACTTTATATGTGTTTCTATAGATGCCTTGTGTTGCATGAGTGGTTGAAAGTTGAATGAATGTTTGTCTAGTATGTCTTGTGTTAGTTTCCCTTATGCTTTAGCTGCTAAAACAATCTTTCTGGGCAGGGCATATCGATACGCTCCTCTGTTTCAAGCAAGGCGTACCGATACGCGAGGGCGTACCGATATCTACTTTAGTCTCTAGAAATTTGAGATTTTGACGAGAAATTAGGGTATCGATATGGGCCTTACGTGTATCGATACAGTCCCTGATGTTGACTTTGGGAGTTTAACTATTAAGGGCGTATTGATACTAGCCTTGAAGGGTATCGATACAACCTCTTGAAGTTGACCCTGGGGAGTTGACCGTTGATGGAGTATCGATAAGGCATGTAGTAAATTATTAAAAAATCAACCTTTGAATCTTCGTCTTGTTTGGTTCATGCCGTGTTTGCTTTTTCGCTACGTGTCTCCTCATATAAGGTGTGTAATGACATTTAGACAATATAATTTTTTTTAAAAAGAGAATTTTTTAGGATTGCTAATCGGGGTGAATCCTTGACGGGGTTCTCTTTGATTTTTCACGTGTAATACGTTCGATGCAGTCTGATGGTTAGGCCGGGTCGAGGGGTTATAGAAAGTAAACTTTGTGAAGGAGAAACTTATGAGTGATGATTGGTGGGATAAAGTAATTTACATCATTGATTTTATAAAACCCATCTATGACATGATTAGAGTATGTGACACTGATAAGCCATGTCTTCATTTAGTATATGAGATGTGAGATTCCATGATTGAGAAAGTTAAGTGTGAAATTTACAAGAAGGAAAAACGTTCTCTTTCAGACTTCAGTCCTTTTTATCATGTTGTTTATGAGATTCTTATAGCTCGTTGGACAAAGAGTTATACTCCTCTTCATTGTCTAGTTCACTCACTAAATCCAAGGTACATAGCTTTGTTAGTTTTGAATTTTATATTTTTAAATTCGTGTTCTTTGATATATATGTAATTTTCTTTTTAATCTGTTGAAGGTTTTATAGTGATGGTTGGCTAACCGAGGATCCTAGTATAGTTGCTCCTCATAGAGATAGTGAAATATCTCAAGAGAGAATGAAGTGTTTCGTAGGTTATTTCCAAATGATGATGATTATGATAAAGTCTTGGATGAATATGCTTTTTTCTCACTTAAGTGTGGGCCTTTTGAAGATTTGATTTCTCCTACAAAGAGGTATTTTTCGAATCCCAAAAATTGGTGGGCTAACTTTGGTGCCGAAACTCCATTGCTCCAATCTTTGGCTTTCAAAGTGCTTGGACATCCTACTTCATCCTCTTGTTGTGAAAAAAATTGAAGTACTTATTCATTTATTCATCCATTTAGGAGGAATAAGTTAAATCCGAGTCGCGCCGAAGATTTAGTTTACATCCACTACAATTTTCGTCTTTTATCAAAGAGTTCTAGTCAATACGATGATGAGAAAACCAAGATGTGAGATGTTGGTGGAGATGCTTTTAATTCATTAGGAGATGTTGGATATTTAGAGTTTGCCGAACTCTCGCTTGATGAGCCGGATTTAGAGAGCGAGTTAATCTCAGAAGATGTTAACAATGTTTGATTTATGCTGTTTAATATTATTCTACACTTAATATTATGATTTGTTTATAGATTTTATTATTCTAAACTTGATATTGTGGTTTGAATCTTGATATTTGACATTTTAATATTGTGGTTTGTTTATGAATTTTATTGTTCTAGACTTAATATTGTGGTTTGAGTCTTGAGATTTGACATTTTAATATTGTGGTTTGAGTCTTGAGATTTGACATTTTAATATTGTGGTTTGTTTATGAATTTTATTATTCTAGACTTAATATTGTGGTTTGAGTTATGAGATTAGTTTATGGTTTATCTATGGTTTATTTATAATTTTTTACATATATTTATAATTTTAATTTTTTTAGATGTCGTACCCTTTCCGTTCTCGTACCATATAATTTTAAAAATTACCATTTTTCGTCCCTGTCTCATATCCGTATCAGTGCAACATAGATGTACACAATAACAAAAAACCCTAAATTAAATGTACTTCAATTCGGGGGATATTTCGGCTGGGATAGCTTGGTCCCTCGGCAATGGCGCTGACATTCGAATATTGGATGATGTCTGGGTCCCCTCCCTTGGGCACCTGCGCAATCATTTGCTCAATGGCAACGTGGATACTTCGAATATCTCCTTTTCGGATATGGTTGATGCGGCGGGAACATGGGACGTTGATGTCTTGTCTTCTTTGTTTTCAGCCCCATTCGTTCCCCATATTATAAGTATTAAACCTCCTGATCCGCGGGACATCGATGACGCGTGTATTTGGCGTTGGAGCAGCACACATTGCTTTACTGTTAAGTCTGCTTATGAGAAATTGGCATCTTCACTTTGGGATCCAGCGTCCGCAAATTGGACAACAATCTGGCGCCTGCATCTACCGCAGCGCGTACGACTATTCCTTTGGCTTGTATCAAAGCAGCGCCTCATGACAAACGTGGAACGTTGTCGTCGATCGATGATTGCGAGCCCCTTCTGCCCATGTTGCCTTCGAGCTGATGAAACCATCTTGCATCTTTTGCGCGACTGTGAGGAAGCACAGTGCCTATGGAGGTCCATTTTATCATCGAGCTCAGCAAACGTCTTCTTTGCATTGGATTTTCACTCATGGTTACAGCTCAATATCAACACTTCCGATTTGGTATTGGAATGAGGGATTCCATGGAACATCCTCTTTGCCTCAATTATTTGGCAAGTGTGGAAGTGAAGGAATGATTTCGTCTTTAACAAATCATGTTGTACTGCTGAATCTATGCTTCGCCGAGGCACAGCTTGGGCACGCTACTGTAAGGACAGTTTCCCGATGGCTCCTCTTGTGACAACGCCCCCGCTGATGCGCGTCCAATGGTCTCGACCTGATCCGGGATGGATTTGCTTGAACGTTGATGGCGCTATAAACCCATCTACAGGACTAGGTTCGGCTGGTGGTTTATTTCGCGATCATATAGGTAATTTTATTCTGGGATTCAACAAGGTGATTGGCTTTGCTTGCCCTCTACAAGCGGAACTTTGGGCGTTGTTTCTTGGTATTCGCCTTGCATGGGAAAATGGTTTCACCACGCTTATGGTTCAATCGGATTCTTTGGAAGCAACCAATCTTTTGGCCGACCCAAATGCTCTCTCTAGCAGCATCCCTCTAGTTCGCGCGATCGCCATGCTCCGTGACAAAGCATGGGTGACGGAAGTATACTGGTTCCCACGTGAAGGAAATATGGCAGCTGATACCCTCGCTAAGCATGATCTCCCTGCTGATTTTTCGATGGCCATTTTCGATGTGCCGCCGCCCGCTATCCAGCCGCTGCTCCACCGTGATACGCATGGTCCACCTTATTGTAGGAAGCGTTAGCCGTTTCTGGCTTATTCACTTTCAATTCTAAAAAAAATGTACTTCAATTCAATTTTTCATTACACAGTACAAAATTATATAGATTTTAATTGATTGTAACATAACTCACGTTAAAAGGAAAAACACAAAAATCAGGTTGGAAAAGTACTGAATCTCGAAATCAATTTTGAAAGCATTGAAGCACAAAATTAATTTTGAAAGCATTGAAGCACAAAATCATTGAAGGATTATGAAGAACAAAATGATACTAAACAAAGATTTATTTTTCTTTAAAAGTTTTACACTTCAAAGAAATTAGTTTAAACTTGCCACCACTTTTCAAAATACACAAAATAATATAAGGGGTAAACTACTTCATTGACCACCATACTATTAGAAAAGTTGCGATTTGACCACATTACTTTTTTTCGAAGCAATTAAACCATCAAACTATTTTAAATGGTATCAATGTGACCACCAACCGTTAAAAGTAACAGAAAAGTTGACGGGGCTGTTAAATAAAATTTGTATAATTACACATTTGGTCTCTTATATTTAAAAAATCTATCAATTTAGTTCTAATTTTAGTCTAGTAAAATAAATTAATTATTTAATTAAGTGGTGACACGTGTCACCACCTGATTGGAGGCCTTTGATTTAATAATTTTATTTCCTCCTCCAATCAAGTAGTGACACGTGTCACCACCTTTGGAGAAAGAAAATTAAATAAATTTGAGGGTTTACCACTGCACCAAACTCAATTTTAAATCATATGCTTCAAAATACAATAAATATCATAAACTCAATTCTACCATGATGGTTTGGGCATGGTCGTCCAAGAACAGTAGGCACACACAAGCATTTGAGAATATAAACATACACAGCGAACGATAAACTCATCAACATCACATCCTTTCAATCCCTCTTTTGTTTCAGACTCATGTTTTCCTTCAACCCTCTGCTAAACCTCTGCACACCCGACAAAACTTCAGAAAACCACACCCGCTGCCTCTTCTCCTTCTCCTTTGTCTTCGAATTCGATGTCGATCTCTCTGTCGGTTCATTGCTTTCACAAGACGAAACAACGGGGATTCTGTGTCGACAGTTCATGGTCCGGCTTTTCGGATGCTGAAATGGGACATTTTTGTAGTGAAAAGTAGGGTTTACACAGAGAGCTGCCATTGATGTTCAAAGAGAAGTTTGAATGAAGAAGTGTACAGGATTGAATTTTGATCATTGGGTGTTTTTTAGAAGGGGGAGAAGTGTTGGACTCAACTTTAAGGAAAAGATAAGCGCGGTCGGTGTCATTGTAATGCAGGTTTGCAAGAAAATATCTGAAGGTGAATGTTTACCTTAGATATTGGTAAGTCTAACTCTAAGGGAATGGATAAGACTGGCCCAGTGGGACAAGCAAGCAACAATGTTGACTATGTCTGTTGTATTATATTCCATATATAATATATATGTTATGTGCTTACTAGACTAGGTTTGCTCTGGGTTTAAACTCAATTTTAAATCATATTATGATACATATTTTATTTTGAAGCTTATGATTCAGAATTGAGTTTGGTGTAGTGGTAAACCCATTGCTTTAACTCCCTCAATGCCCAAGTTCAAACCCCAGCGTGGGCAAGTCTCAAATTTATTTAATTTTCTTTCTCCAAAGGTGGTGACAGGAGGCCTTTGATTTAATTTATTTTACTAGACTAAAATTAGAACTAAATTGATAGATTTTTTAAATATAAGGGACCAAATGTGTAATTATACAAATTTTATTTAACAGCCCATCAACTTTTCTGTTACTTTTAACGGTTGGTGGTCACATTGATACCATTTAAATAGTTTGATAGTTTAATTGCTTCGAAAAAAAGTAATGTGGTCAAATCGTAACTTTTCTAATAGTATGGTGGTCAATGAAGTAGTTTACCCTAATATAAGTTTCACACTTCAAAAAATCGATAAATAAGAAAAAGAATTAATCATTCATTTTCAATCTTAAATTTCTTCGAAAGACAACTACGAATGTGGCAAAATAAATCCTTAAAGCGAAGCGTTTGTTCTCTAAATTTTTTAAGGATATTGAAAAGTCTCTTTTCTTAATCTGATTGGTAACAAAATAAAGCATAGTTTTTCCCCTTCTTTAATTAAGTTTTTTTAAATGAGAAAAAGAACAATACGACAACGTTTTATTTAATTAGGACTTTTTTAAATGACGTTAAAATATAAATAAAGGTTGTCATTATTTTATTGACAAAAATTACAAATGGGCATGCCACATCAGCTTCCGTTAACGGTAGGTGACGGCAATAATCATATTGAAAGTGATTTAGGTGATCATATTAAAAGCGTCTTAAAAGTTTAGTGACTACTAGTGTAGTTTACCCTAAAAGAAATTAAAAGTCGTTGTAACTAATTACACGTAATTATCAAGGGTTGACATGATTTCATTGCTTAATCAAATCACGTGTTGACTACTCAAGGAGAGTTTTCTCCGTTGTTTCCATGACAAATAATCTTACGCAAAGGAACAAGTTGTTAATATTTATTTATTCTAGGATTAAAATTTTAAGGTCCCTAGACTTTCCACTCCTATCAATTAGTACCTAAAGAATTTTCGATCATAAATACCTAAAGTTGTCCAGTTTTATTGGTCCTGTGACTAAGATATTTATCCAAGGGAAACATGTCATGGTATTGGTCAGTGGTGGATAGAGGTGTAAATCAATCGAGCTTAAACGAATAAAATTTTATTCATGTTCGTTTATTTATTTTTGAAGTTGTTCATGTTCGGTTAGTGTACGTTTATTTTTTAAGGGGTTCGTGTTCGTTTGTTTCACGTTCTTGAACATGTTCGTTTATATGTTGGCAAAAATAGTGAAATTACACAATTAGTCCTTAAGCTCCTTAAGCTTCACAACTTGAACTCCAAAGTTCACAATGTGTTCAATTTAGTCCCTACCTTCACTAATATATAAAATGTAAAAAAAGGAAAATGGGAACTGGGTAAACTAGTCGATAAACGAGCTTGTTTGTGAACATAAATGAACTGAACACACCTTTGTTCGTGTTCATTTGTTTATTAAACAAACATAAAAAATTTGTTCATAATCGTATTTTAGATTAATAAACAAACATAAACGAACGCTATACGAACAGTTCACGAACAGTTCGTCGAACACTCTATTCATTACATTTGGTGGCGGATTCATGTGTAGTTTTGGGTGTGCAAGTGCCCATATTGGAATATGAATTCCTTCTATTAGTTATCTATCAGTATGCACACTGAAATCTAATTTTTCTTAAGTTAGTTATCTATTTTATTGGTTGTATCCATCCTGAGATTTCTAGATCCTATGTGTGCCCACTCTAAAAAATTCTCAAAATTTTTAACTACATATATTTTTGAATGATGAATATTCTTAGGTACCAAAGTGATAAAAATGGATAACTTTGGGATCATTTGAATATTTGGCCTTATATTTTAATTTAAAAGTCCGATTAATCACAGCCCTCGGATCAACCGGAGTCAAAGACAATCGTCGTCTTCTTCCAACATGGACATGTCTGCCGCTAAAATTGATTTTTTAAACGTTCCAATTTCCACGAAAATACCTTTTCTCATTTCTCAATATCAAATATGACTCTGCCTCTGATTTCCGTCTAACTTGAAAACAAATGATCAGGCAAATGAGTGGAGAGATCGTCTGAAATTCTGAATAAACCCTGTAATGGATCAGACGACTGATAGTGATGAAACCATATATGTTGCGGTGGGAACGGCCGTTGAAGAAAGCAAGCGCACTTTGTTATGGACATTGCAGAATCTTTCACCCGCGAAAATCTGCATTCTTCACGTTCATCAGCCTGCCAGTTTTAACAGCTTGAGTAAGTTCCAATTGGGCTTTTGCTTCTTTGAAACATGCCGATATTTTTAATTTTTGTTTCCTTTTGAATTCTAGGTCGTATGAGTTTCATAACCAGCGAGCTTCAACGACAGGAATTTCAGAAGAAGATTTTGGATAGGATCATGGACGATTACCTTCTTATATGTGATCTAAACGGGGTAAATCTTTTAATCCTTTTCAGTTATTAGTTCAAGGAAATTGTTAAAACTGCAGAAAACTATCATGTAGACGTAGGAGAGACGGAATTAGGATTGAATTATGAGGACAGACCGATTAACTTTAAAACGAATAAAGTTTAAAAAGTAATTAAAACTGAAAGCCGAGGGGTCAAAGTTTAATTTTGAGAGGAATAAGGGCTTAATTTCAAGGCAAAATGACAAAAGATGTCCCCAACGTTTGCATGTTTTGTCATTTGCCTCCTATTCTTTTTTTGGTCCAAATATGTCCCCAACATTTGCTTGTTTTGTCATTTGCCCCCCTATTCTTTCTTTTGGTCCAAATATGCCCCCAACGTTTCATTCGTAGTCCAAATATGCCCTCAACGTTTCAATTTGGTCCAAATATGCCCCCGTTAGATAGAAACTATCAGATCAACTAACGTTCAACAGCTGATGTTGCCTGGACTTGCCACGTATTAAGATCTGCTGATGCCACGTCAAAATTTTTTTATAAGCCGTTGACCGTCAGTTGATTGACAGTTTACATCCAACAGGGGCATATTTGGACTATGAATGAAACGTTGGGGGGCATATTTGGAACAAAAGAAAGAATAGAGGGCCAAATGACAAAACAAGAAAACGTTGTGGGTATATTTAGACCCAAAAAAAGAATAGGGGCATGCAAACGTTGGGGCATCTTTTGTCATTTTGCCTAATTTCAATGGTTTCAAAACTATTAAGGCCTAAAATGCAATTAACCCTTGCCACTCCCATCTAACATGTGCCTCCATCCCTGCATGTAGGTAAAAACGACAAAGTTAAATATTGAGATGAATGATGCTGCAGAGGGTATAGTAGAGCTAATCGGTGAACACAACATCAAGAAACTTGTCATGGGAGCTGCGGCTAACAAGCATTTTTCAAAGTAAAAAATAATCTGTTAAAACTTTCATCTATGATTATATTGTTTCTGAAACCTGCTGTTGTTTTTGCAACTATGTTAATGCCTAAATTTTGCATTTACATTTTGATGACCTTGATCACTTGCAGGGGAATGGTTGATCTCAAATCTGAAAAAGCTCAAACTGTGGAGCTACTTGCGCCTCCTTCCTGCAAAATTTGGTTTATTTGTGCGGGGCAACTCGTCCGTATAAGGTGCACCGATCATAATAGTCCTTTTTTGTTCTGTTCCGAATTTCTGCCTACTTGTTTAATGATCACTTCTTGCAGGTCGCCTGTTGATCCGAGTTGCGCTTCTTCGAGTTCTAGTTATCTGACACGCTCTAGCAAAATGGCTTGCAATTCGGGTCTATCTGTGTCTGAGACACCAGGGGAGAGTTCAGACTGGCTTGAGTTCCATGTACTACTCTGGCAAAGTTTTTGGTTATTTTAAAAGCTTACATCAATGGACCAAATGTATACATCAAGCATGTGATCAAATTAAACCATTTGCTAATTGTTTTTGATGGTTTATGAAATTTCACAGGAAGGAAGTAGTGAAATTATACCATTTGACAAGTTGGACCGGCAAGCGAAATCTGGAAAGGATGCTCTCAACGTTGTAATACACCAAGTAATGCCACATTTCTTTATTTTGCTCTCCTTTCCTTTCTCATTGTGTATGTGTTATTTGCCTCGAAACTTACAGAATCATAGTTACATAATTGTTGTAGGGAAACATGTTTCTACCGATAACCTTTGAACCTACCTTCTCTAGTCCCACAGCTTTATAATGACAAACCTTTGTTAACTTGTAGGTAAGTGAACTGAAAAGCTTATACAGTGGAGAGTTAAGACACCGGAAGGAAGCCGAAGAAACACTTCAAAAACTGAACAATGAGCTTGAAGAGATCAAGCCACAGCTCAAAGCTGCCAGAGATCAGAAGTTGGAATCGGATAATCATGTTAAAGTATTGGAAGCTGATCTATCATCAGTCAAGAAGCAGTTGGAAATCTGCCAGAGAGAACGAGACGAGTTGCAGATAAAGTGTGCAAAAACTTGCAAGCAACTGTTCTCGGAGTTCTCTGTCGCTGAAATTCATGATGCAACTAAGGACTTTCACCCTTCCTTTAAGATTGCTGAAGGAGCATATTGGAGCATTTATAAGTGTACCATTCGTCATACCGAAGTAGCTATAAAAGTGCTCCATCAACATAGCTTACAAGGGCCCTTGGAATTTCAGCATGAGGTAAGCTAGTATCACCTGAATTTTCACCTTAAGCAAAATACTGTGATTGTTTGGTGACCTTGATTTCGAAAATTTTAAGTTATTCAATATGTATATACTTATTCTTTTCAGGTTGATCTTTTGAGTAAGTTGAGGCATCCAAACCTGGTCACACTAATTGGTGTCTGCCCTGAAATATGGACTCTGATCTATGAATATCTTCCCAATGGAAGCCTTGAAGATCGTCTGAGCCGCAGAGATAATACTCCCGCATTGTCATGGAAAACTCGAATGCATATTGCTACGGAGATATGTTCTGCTCTTATCTTCCTACATTCCGGTGAGCCTCAAAGGTTAGTTCATGGCAACTTGAAACCAGGGAATATACTCCTCGATACCAACTTTGGCTGCAAATTAAGCGAGTTCGGAGCTGGCCATGTACTCTCTTCTCTCAAGAGTTTAAGCGACGTAGCTGATACAAGCCACTTACTTCCTTACCTGGATCCTCAATTTTTCTCCACAAGAACATTGACTACTAGTTCTGACATATACTCATTTGGCATTATATTACTACAGTTGATTACTGGGAAACCACCCTTGCTTTTAGCAGAGGAAGTCGAATATGCAGTTAATGGACAATATCTTAATGATTTATTGGATCCTTCGGCTGGAGTCTGGACATGTAAACAAGTTGAGCAGTTGACTCGCTTGGCTTTGAGATGCTGTGATACCGACCGAAGCCGTCGACCAGACCTTGCTTCAGAGGTTTACAAGGTGCTTGAACGAATTAGAAATTCTATGGGACCCTTAACAACATTCCATGCAGGGTCCGATCAGCCTCCTCATTATTTCATTTGCCCCATTTCACAGGTTAGCTTCCATCATTGTTAATGCCATATTTATCACTTACCAGCATTAATTATTGCAATGCAAAGCCTTCACAGATGTTTCTTACTCTCAAGTGCTAGATTCTTTATGCAATCAGGTATTCCGAGGTTATATCAACCGAATACATTTCTATGGGTTCGAATATTTGTTGACAGATAATGAGAATTTGATTGAGTGATTGACTTGGGAAAACTAATTTGAGTTACTTTGGCATGCAATATAACAAGGAGAATAACTTATACTAGAATGATCTTAGGAACCTGCACATATGATTGGTTTGTTTATGTTTGCAGGAAGTCATGGCAAACCCACATATGGCAGCCGACGGATACACTTACGATCTACAAGAGTTGCGGTTATGGCTGGATAGCGGTCACAATACCTCTCCTGTGATCGGCAATCAGCTCGACCATTGCGATCTCATCCCTAACCATGCGCTTCGTTCGGCAATCTTGGAGTGGCGACAGCAGCAGCAGCAGCTCCATCCTAGTTCCGGGAATCCATTTGATTAGTTTCCTACTAATCCTCCCTGTGGCCTATGGCCCATGGTGTATATTTCATTCTTTTTAGTATCCTTGTAAGTTGTAAATAGGATATTCTCCTTCACAAGTAGAGTAACAAAAGACTCATGAACATTGATTGGGGCAAACGATCTCCCATATTTTTACATCATTCGAGGGAATCTACAAGTAACAAAAGATGATACACTCAAAATAGAGAGAAACAATTGAAGTTTATAGAGTTTTTAATGTATTTTTTGTACTTTTGACTTTTTAATAGTTTAAATATTTTCAAATGATTTTTTATTTTATTTTTTAATATTTTACTAATTTCTTAATATGCTAAATCGTTCAATTTTTTTTTAAAATTTTTAAATATATTTTTAAGGATCAATTAATTCCTTAATATTTTTTTAAAAAAATAGTTAAGTCCCTCTGTCACGAGAACAATAATTTACATACGAATTGTCACGTCAGCATCAATAAAAACCACTGCCTGTTTAGAGTGTTACCTATTTTTATAATAATAGCATCAATAATTTTTTTTTGAATGGTAAAAATAAGTCTAAGTTCGGTCTCAATAGAATTCAGTATGAAGTTGGCTGGGTGTGTCCGAGAAAAAGACGAGTAGATCCATCAGGATTTGCAGGGAGTTTCGCAAAAGCGTCGACAACCGAATTTGTTTCACGGGGAACTAAGTGGAAGTCGAGCATCCAAGCTCGAATGCAGTCGTGGTTTCAAATGAGACTTCCGGTAGAGTGGAGGGAGGAATGGTTACTAACAGCTTCATCAGTGTTGAGCGCGAGCCATCCTGAAATTGCCGATTTCCAATGGTCCAGTTCCGGACAAAGAGAGCTAGGGAAGTTGGAGGCCGAAGACACATTGGAGACATAGTGTTGCGCTCACGTCTTGCTCAGCTGGAGGAGATGGCCATTCATGATAACATAACACCACATTGTGTGATAGTACGAATTGTATTTTGGTATTAATAATTTAAAAAAAATGAAAAAATAAAATTTGTTACTCTGCAAAAGTCGGTAGGTTTAGAAATATTTTTGAGGGTGGGCATATATAAAATCTCAAAATTTCAGGGTGAGCACAAATCATAAAAAATAAAAATTTAAGGATTAATTCATAAAATTAAAAAAAATTAATGTCAAATGTATAAATTTTAAAAAGTTCAGAATGGACACATAAACACTCAACCAATAGCATACATCCACCACCGATAATAGTTGACAAAAAATTGTTATTTTCTGAGTAAATTTAATTACAATTTTTTATAAATATTTTAATGTGATTATATAATTATATATGTCTTTGTTTGAATCATTCAGAAACATATACATTTCACTAAACCCACTCAGTAAGTTCACGTGATGCTTTCTATTTTGAGACACAATAGTTCCCTAATTTAGGCTACACTTTACTTTCATCGAGGTTAGGAATGTGCATGGTCCGGTCGGGTTTTAGGTTAATCTGAATTTGACTTGACCTTATTTTTTAAAAATTTTAATTAGATTTAAAAATTATATACATCAACTCAAACTTAACCTGATCTATATATAGAAAGTTTAATTTTAGGAACTTAATTATAAAAAATTATTTTTAAGGACCTAATTATTAAAAAATTAATTAATTTTAAGAACCTAATTGTAGAAAATCTAATTAAAAAAATATATAAAGAGGGTTTATTATTGCAAAACATCCCTTAATATATATAAGAGAAAATTACACAATTAGTTTCGAGTCAGATCGTATCGTATTTTTCAAATTAAATTCAAAACTAAACCCGACCAAACCGCACACTTAATAAAAAAAACCCCACCCATTCCAAACTTAACTATTTTGCAAAAAAAAATTAACTCAATTGGATAGAATCAAAACTCGTCGAGTCCGGATAAAACGTTTATCCCTAATCGATGTGTACAATATTTAAAGGACAAAAAGAAAAAAGAAAAGAAGAAGACTAGAAGAGGAATTCAGTATTGGAGAGGTGGGCTTTTCCAGTTCAATATGCGGCCCAAAAGAATCACATCGAAAGGCAGTGAATGAAATAATAATTGTACTGTGAATTCTGAACTGAGTCACGTCGAGCCAAGAGAATCTCCGATACAAACTCTGACCACACAACAAATTTCTTTTGTTCAAAAACATCAAATCTACTATTCTACTATATTCTTACCATATTATATTGTATAAAAAAATACTATGATGGAATAAGAATTTTGTAAAATTATTTGATTTTGATATAACAAATAATTTAAGGCCAAATTATAAAGTAAATAAATTTTTAAGTAATCAAAATACTTACTTTTGACAAGTAAAATTTAGACTTAAAATATTTTGAAGTCAAAACTTAAACCTCATAAAAATTTTCTAAGTGTTTCAAAGCCAAAATACACAAAATTGCTCAGGCGTTGCGAAACACCCAAAGTGTTTCAATATGTTTTGCCACTGGAAGGAACCGTTTCGATACGGCCTACACCCGTTTTGATACAACCTTCATCTGAGCTTTTGATTTTTAAATGTTGTTTCGAAACGGATTATACCCGTTTCGATACAGGGGTTAAGTAATTTTAAAATTGGGCATTAGATGAACTAGTTGTTACTTGTCAGAAACAAACTTTTGAAGATTTAGTTAAGTGTTTCGATACACCTCTATGTTGTTTTGAAACAGAAGTTTACAGTTTCAAAACGTTTCAATACAACCTATTTTCGTTTCGATACGACCCTCTTTTTGCATGTTACTGTTTCGATACAACATATAGCTGTTTCGATACGGGCCCTTTTTACACACAACAACTCTTTCTTTTTGTGGGGTCCGTTTTGATACAGGGGCCACATGTTCCGATACGAGTAGTTGCAGAACAACATTTATGGAGGGAAGATAGAGCCTCAACGACTCTATTGATGATCTCAACCACCCAAACAACTAGAAATGAAGGTATAAAAACAAGTCTCCAAAGCTACAACAACAACTATTGAACCTTCAAGCAACATCAAAGCATTCAATCCAAACCCTTGTGCATTTAGTGTCAAATTCTTGAACCCAACTCATTTGAATTTTTTCATTGTAAATCTTTTTAGAGTTTAGGGAGTGTTTATGTGTAATTGGGTAAACAATTAGCCTTTGAGAGGTACAATCAAAGTTTGCCAATCTTCCTTTGTAAAAGAGTGATATTGGATCAATCTTTGGGTAGAAAGATTGATCGATTTGTAAGGTTTCCTCCTAAGCCATGAAAAGGGGACGAAGTCAAGTTAGTGAATTGTTAAAATCCTCAGTAGGGTGCTGAGGTAGTGGATGTAGAGCTCGTTCGAAGCTTGAACAACTATAAAATTGCCTTGTTTTCATTTTTAAATTATCCATTTGCACCCTTCAATTTTTATTCCACCAATTCACCCCCTCTTGGTGATTAGCCATCATTTGATTAACTCAACAATTGGTATCAGAGTTACACTTGTTGAAAGAATTAACACCCTTGAGTAGATCTTGGAAGAGTTTGATCAAGTGCACTTCAATCGACATCTTGCTATGACATCCACCTCCGGCCAAAACCTCTACGAGTCTCTTTGCATCACCAAACCACCATTCTTTAATGGGGATAACTATCCTTATTGGAAGAACTGGATGCAGCTCTTCATCAAATCAAACGACTATATGGTGTGGGACGTGGTAGAAGGCGGTCCTACAATTCTAATGAAGAGAGATGGTGAAGGGAGACTTGTTTCGAAGACCAAAGCCGAAATGACCGATGAAGATAGAAGACGTTTGCAAGTCAACGACAAAGCCTTGCACATAACCTTTTGTGCTCTCGCTCCCAACATATACTCAAAGGTGTCTTCAATCGAAAGTGTTAAAGAAGTGTGAGACACCCTAGAGACTACATATGAAGAAACAAATGACGTCAAGGAGACGAAGATCGGGTTGCTCAATTTGAGTTATGAAAACTTCAAAATGGAAGCCGATGAAAGTGTCTCTAAGATGTTTGATCGGTTCTCGATCATTGTCAATGGACTAAAGGGCTTCGTTAAAGTTATTCCAGAAGATAAGCTAGTTCGGAAGCTACTCTACTCTCTTTCGGAGTCTTGGGATGGCAAAAGGATGACCATTATCGAAGCTCGAGATTTGAAGACTCTCAAGCTAGACGCCCTTGTTGGATCTCTACTCACCCATGATTATGAAGCAAGGGAGAGAAGAAGAGAAGAAAAAGGAAGAGAAAAAGGTAAAGAAGAAAGAGGTTGAAAAGAAGAAGCTAGGAATCGCACTCAAGGCGTTATACAACGAAAGCAATTCTAGTGAGGAGGAGGACGAAGAGATGACCATGTTGGCCAAACGATTCACTTGATTCATGAAGTCCAATCGAAGAAGAAAATTCAATAGAAGAGAGGACTTCAAGAATAAAGGAAAAGAGGAAGAAAATGATCAACTCATTTGTTATGAGTACAAAAAGCCCGACCATATCTGAACCGATTGCCCTCAATTGAGGAAGAAGAGCTTTGGAAAGAAGAACAAGCTCAAGGCTCAAATGGCAACTTGGAGTGACGAGAAGTCATCCGAAGATGATGGGGAAGTGGCCAATCTTTGCCTCATGGCCTTTGAGGAAGATCACATGGTAAACTCTAACTTATCTCTTACTTATGATGAATTATATGATGAATATGATGAGTTACAAAATATTTATGATGAATTGGTTGAGAAATACAAAGAGTCTATTTTGAAAAACAAGAAAACTATTTTCAATTTAAAATCTCAAAATGAGTCTATTTCAGAAACCAATTCCGAATTGGAAGAGAAAGTTTTATATTTAATAAATCATTCAAACGAGCTTAAAAAGAAAAATCTTGATGTTGAAAAACTTCTTTCTGATTTCCAAGATTATCACACTAAGGAAATGGATAATCTTAAAACCTCTCTTGCTATTGGGAACAATGGTTTTAACAAGGGTAGTTGTTAAATCGATTTAAGCTAAGAGGGGGTGAATTGGATTTTTAAAAGGTTTGGTAGTGAAGTGGTAAAATAAAAATTTCAAGACAAGGCACTTATAGTGGTTCAAGTTCCAATTGAACTCTACATCCACTACCTTAGCTCCCACTAAGGATTTTCCAACAACTCCACTAGTTGATCTTACCCTTTTTAGGCTTAGGAGGAAACCTTTACACAAGTGGTCAATTTTCTACCCAAAATTGACCAAACCCTCTCACAAGGTTACAAAGAAGATTAAGGCAAAAGAAAAGTATCTCACAATACAAATGTTGCCCAATTTACAAGCACTCAACCCAATTGAATAAAAAAGATAGGAATTACAATGAACCACAATTGGGGTTTTACAAAGATATGAGAATTTTTGCTCTAGAGCTTGAATTTGATGTTGGAATGTTTCTTTAAGGATCAATAGTTGTTGCTTGTGGATTTAGAACTCCCTTTTATACCTTCTCATTCAATTCTAGCCGTTGTGGTTGTTGCCATCATAAATATAGCCATTGGGATGCATTCCTCCCACAATAAATGCACTTATGCAACTACCCGTTTCGAAACACTTATACCTGTTTTGAAATAGACCAAAATAGAAATAGCCGTTGGGGTGTAATTAAGAGACCGTATCGAAATGGATACGATCGTTTTGATACACTAAGAGCCTGTTCTAAAACGTGCTTGATGTCGTTTCGGAACATTTTGCCTCTGCCAAACCACGTATCGAAACATGCTTAACTTGTTTCGATACACCTTAACCGTTTTCTGAAAATCAGTTATAAAATTGAAACGATCATATTTTTGAATCCAAGTTTGAAAATTGTTTCGAAACGTTTGAGGTCGTTTTGATACTTCCGTTTCAAAACGGATCAACCTGTTTCGTTGTTCTTCATCTGTTTCGAAACATAATGACCTGTTTCTATACACACGTATCGCAACGGGAAGGCTTGTTCCAAAACACATGTTAACAGTTTCAAAACGTTCTGAAACGCATAATGGCCGTTTCGAAATGGTGACTCGAAAGTCACTGTTTTGACTTGGAAAACACTTAGAAATTTTTCATAAACCTTGGTTTTGACTTGGACCATTTTGCTTAGAGATTTTGGGAAGTTTTGAGGACTTAAAATTTTATTTTCTCTTTTTCAATTTAGTCCTTAAATTCTTTGTTATATCAAAATCAATTATTTAGTTTTACAATCTCCCCCTTTTGATATAACAAAACAAAGTATAAATTTTTAAGTGTTTTGAAATCTTTGAAAAAGTTTTAACCCCCCCTCAATTTAAGATAGGTTTTAAAGTTTTGAAAAGATGAGATTTAAAGCATTTGAAACTTAAAACCAACTTAAAAACACTTAGGCTCTTAGATTGTTTCTCCCCCTTTTGTTAGATCAAAATACATAATCAAGGCTAATATGAGAATAAACGAGATATAAAGCATAAACCAAACAACACAATATCATAGATAGCTTAGAAGTTCAAGAAACAACATAAAAAAATCATAAATTTCAAGCTCAATCCTAAAAAAAAATCAAAGCATAGGTCTTAAAAACAAAAACATAGATAGGTACAAACTTAATCATAATATGACATAATAAGTTTGATATGCAATCATCCTAGGGTGCCTCATCACCATCATCGTCTCCAATGTCATCCATAAAATCATCCTTATCCTTTGCTTGATCATGGCGAAAACGCCTCCAATCACCATAGAAGGTGGAGAAGAAGAGATCCATGGATGATTGTTGATTTTCAAGAGCGGTAAGACGATTTTCATTCCCAAGAACACGATCCTCAAAGTTTTGCAAACAAGTGATGATAGCACCGAAACTCGAAGCCATATTCGTGTCCATCATGTTGAACCTCTCAGTAAGGAAGGTCATAAGAGCATCATTGTTGGGAGCCACAACGGGAGCTGGAGCTTGAGGTTGAGGCTCATCTTGAGGTGCTTGAGATCTTCTATCAACACGAACCATTGTCCAAGTGTGTAACGAAACCCGGATTGCAAAAGAGAAGATTCACCAATCTTTTGCTTTTGGGGTTCCGGAGAATCATATGAGCAATCTAGACCAATGTTAAAAAATATGTAGCTCAACATTGTCCCATAGGTGAAGGAGGTGATGAAGTCAGATAGACGATGCCTCACTTGATGGACCATCTCGACAAACATGATCTTCACTAAGTTCGGTTGTTGTGCTTTGCGGAAACACTCGAGCCAAAAATAATCAACTTGGAAGATGTGGGCAAATTTACCTCCAGATGGGCGAATAAACCATGAGATGATCAAATGTAAGAAACGGTCATGGGCGTCCAAGGTAAGAACCGATCTGGTATGAGCTCCAAAGTGATTTTCATCCTCAATTCCCTCATGTTCACTAAGACAAATGGATCAACACAGAACTTCTTTCCCAATATGTAAGACTCAATGGCTATGACCTCGAAACGATCCTCATTGTTGATGAGAACGACATTGAAATAAAAGAGCAAAACCATGTTCTTGTAGACGATGTTGGGAATGCTCAAGAAGTCTAAGAAACTCCATTCTTGCAAGAGAGGAAGGTAACGAAAGAGGAAACGCTCGGAGTCAAGGAAATCCATATCCACAACTCGCTCTCTTCAAACAATGGAATCTTGAAGGATTTTAAAGCGTTCCTTAGCATCTTGATTCCTAAGACTTTTGGAATATAGGAGGGTAAGGTTTGGAAGCATTTCGTTTTGGTTCGAACCTTCACCCCCTTGAGTATTTCGTTTCTTATATTCTATCGAAAGAAAAATTACCTAAAAACAAAGCAAGCAAGAAAGTTTGAGTGTATGCATTTAAATCCTAATTCAATCAAATAATAATCCCATTAAGGTTTTAAAAACACTTTGAAAGTATATACATATATTAATTTTTTTTGAAGAAAACATATTTGAAAAACTATGTTAAAAACGATTAAAATAAAATATATTCGAATAAAAAAATTGAGATTTTGAATTTTTTTTACAAGATTTTGAAAACACATAATATAAAACATGTATTCTATACAAAACTATAATTTTCTATCCTATGATTCTAACGAAATCAAAAGAAAAAGAAAAGGATAGAAAATAGCTTAAAAGAAGGATTTTGGAAGAATTGATGGATGAAGTTGTACCAAATTGTTGAAGCTTGCTTAGATTTTCGTTTGGGAGTAAAAGCCCTCAAGTTTTGATGAAAAACAAAGAGGTTTGGAGGTTTTTTATATAGGAAATCGGTTTAGAGTTTTTAGGGTTTGATAAAAAAAAGTCTTTTAGCATTAAAACCCTTTAAAATAGGTTTTTCTGGATACGCGTTTCGAAACAGGAGAAAGCGTTTCGAAACAGGCATGCCGAAATGTCTACAATCGTTCCGAAACATGCTGACCATTTCGATACAAGTTTGACTGTATTGAAGCCCAAGAGATAGTCCGTATCGAAACGCATAAGGGTCGTTTCGATACATGTTTTGGCAGAACCAAATTGTTTCGAAACACCTTTGGGGTGTTTCGAAACACTTTGGTCTATTTTTGTTCTCAGAAGGCACCCGTATCGAAACAGGGAGACCCGTTTCGATACCAATAGGCCTGGAAGTGCAAATGAGGCTCTAAATTACAGAAAAATTGAATTTTAATTTATCCTAGATGCATGAATGAGATGTATGAGCAAGTTTAACATATTAAAACATATACATACTCCCCCTAACTATAAGTAAGGATGAAATTAAGATAAAAAACACATATGCATGACATTTAACAAGAATTCAAGCAATTTTAAGCACAAAAAGGTCCTAAAAGGTCAAGATAGGCTAGTTAGACCTAACTCTCTCCTAAGGGAACAAAAACGCTCATTGTCTAGAGGTTTAGTAAAGATGTCCGCTAATTTATTTAAGGTGTCTACATACTCTAAAACAACATCTTCCTTAAGGACACAATCTCTAATGAAATGATGCCTTATTTCTATATGTTTAGTTCTAGAGTGTTGGATGGGATTTTTGGTAAGACATATTGCACTAATGTTATCACACTTAAGGGGTATGGTGTCTACCTTAATTCCATAGTCTAAGAGTTGTTGTTTCATCCAAAGGACTTGATCACAACAACTCCTTAAGGATATGTACTCGGCTTCGGTGGTAGATAAAGCTACACTATTTTGTTTCTTAGAGAACCAAGATATGAGCATACTACCTAAGAATTGGCAAGTTCCGGAAGTACTTTTCCTATCTATTTTACAACCCCCGTAATCCACATCCGAATAAGCATGAAGGCTAAAGGTTGAGTCTCTAAGGTACTAAAGACCTAAACAATGAGTATCTCTAAGGTACCTAAAGATCCTTTTAACAACTATAAGGTGAGACTTTATAGGACTAGCTTGGAACGTAGCACACAAGAAAACACTAAACAATATATCTGGTCTACTTGCGGTAAGGTAAAGCAAAGATCCAATCATAGAGCGATAGAGCTTAGAGTCAACACACTTACCTCCTTCATCTTTGTCAAGCTTTGTAGATGAACTCATTGGTGTAGCTTGAGGCTTTGCTTGCTCCAAGCCAAACTTTTTTAGCATATCTTTGATGTACTTAGCTTAATTGATGAAGATTTCATCCTTCATTTGTTTGATTTGGAGTCCCAAGAAAAATGAGAGCTCCCTCATCATGCTCATTTCAAATTCACCTTGCATCAACTTAGAAAAATCTTGACAAAGCAATTCATTAGTAGAACCAAAACTGATAACATCAACATAAATTTGAACTACTAATATATCTTTGCCATTGTTTTTAATAAAAAGTGTTGTGTCCACCTTTCCTTTTTCAAAACCTTTTCCAACTAGAAAACTTAATAATCTTTCATACCAAGCTATATGAGCTTGTTTTAAACCATATAAAGCTTTTGACAATTTGAAGACATGGTTTGGAAAAATAGGATCTTCAAAACCCGGTGGTTGTTCCACATACACTTCTTCATTTATAAAACCATTTAAAATGCACTTTTGACATCCATTTGAAAAAGCTTGAAATCATGAAAACATGCAAATGCAAGTAGCATCCTAATTGCTTCCATTCTAGCTACGAGTGCACAGGTTTCATCAAAATCAATTCCCTCTTCTTAAGTGTAACCATGAGCAACAAGCCTAGCCATGTTTCTCACTATGTTACCACTCTCATTTAGTTTGTTTCTAAAGACCCATTTAGTTCCTATAGTAGATTTGTTTCTAGGCCTATCAACTAATGTCCACACTTTACTTCTCTCAAATTGATTTAACTCATCTTGCATGACCATAATCCAAAAGTCACCTTTTAATGGTTCTTTAACATTCTTAGGCTCAATGCATGAGATAAAAGCAACATGATTAAGCATTTTAAGAGAAGAACGAGTAGTTACCCCCTTGGATGGATAACCCAAGATCTCACCACCTTGGCATAGTTGTACTCCATTGGGCAGCTCACTTTCTTTTTCTCAAGAGACATGTCTTGCAATGCTTCTAGAGGCGGTTCTTGTGCTTCTTCTTCTTTGGTTGGAATCTCATTCACCTTTGATGATTCTCCACCATTATTGGCTTCAATGATCCCTACATCATCATCATCACAAGAATCCTTCCTCGGAAGGAGGTTATCATCGAAAACCACATGAATAAATTCATTTACAACTAAAGTACTTTTGTTAAACACACAATAGGCTGTAGAGTTTAAAGAGTAACCTAGTAAAATAGCTTCATCACTTTTTGCATCAAATTTACCTAGATTATCTTTTCCATTGTTTAAAACAAAACGCTTACAACCAAAAGAATGAAAATAGCTAATGTTAGGCTTTTTAGATTTTAAAATCTCATAAGGAGTTCTTTTCAGAATAGGCCTAATCTTTACTCAGTTTATAATATAGCAAGCGGTGTTAGTGGCTTCCGCCCAAAAATACTTAGGTAAATTATTTTCACAAAAATCATGGCTAATCCCATTTTCATTACAAAAATTATGTTGAGGAGTTCGATGAGCCGAAAAATTATGGTTAATCCCATTTTCATTACAAAAATCATCAAAACCCATATTTTGAAATTCGGTACCATGATCACTTCTAACATGTGAAATTTTAAGATCAAGATAATTTTGGGTTATTTTTAAAAATGTGATGAAGTTTTCTAAAGCATCATCCTTGGTGCTTAAAAAGAGAACCCAAGTATATCTAGAGTAATCATCAACAAGTACAAAAACATATGATTTTCCACCCAAGCTAGTAGTCCTAATTGGCCCAAAGAGATCCACATGGATCAATTGCAAACACCTACTTGTAGAAACATCATTAATGGACTTAAACGAGGCTCTATGCTGTTTACCTTTAGCACATGCATCACAAATTTTATCTAATGAGAACTTGAGCTTAGGTAGGCCTCGAACAAGATTAGGAGAATCTAATTTTTCCAAAACACTAATGCTAGCATGTCCTAGTTTCTTATGCCATAACCATGCATCGTTTTCATTTTGTGCAACTAAGCATGCATGGGATGTATGAATGTCATCTAGATGCACCATATATATATTGCCTATGCGATGACCAATGAGCGTTGTTTTATTAGATTTAATGTTAACTTTTCTATACCCATTTACATCAAACATGACATTAAACTCTTTATCACATAATTGACTTATGCTCAACAAGTTATGTTTTAGACCATTGACATACAAAACATTTTCAATAAATATAGAAGAGTGATTACCTATGAAGCCAATACCTTCAATGTGGCCTTTGGAGTTGTCACCAAATGTTACTACTCCTCCACTTTTTGGCTTTAATTTCAAGAATCGACTCTTGTCTCTGGTCGTGTGCCTTGAGCATCCACTACCAAGGTACCACGAATTTTGACTTTATGCTTTGGCCTTGTAGCAATGCTCCCCCTACAAACAAAGAGATTAACCTTTGATTTTTGGTACCCAAATCATTTCGGGTCCATGAGTGTTAGCTCCCAAAAGCTTGGTTCCCTTAGGAATCCAATGTGACATGACATTAACATTATTAGATTTTACAAGTTCCTTAGGAACCCATATGCTTTTAATCTTTTTAGTTTTATTATGCATGTTGGAGCCACTTTGTTTGTAGTTAAAATTCTTTCTTTTTACAAAGTTGGTTTTTGAAGATTCACCTTTTTCAACCTTTGAAGAGCCAACATTTTCGAAAGAATTTTTGAGCTCATTTAGCTCATTCACCAACTTTTGGTGTTCATCATTACATTGAGAAAGAATGTTATTTAAATCAATATTTTCTTGTTCAAAGAATTTTAAATCATCATGTAAGCTTAAAACCTTTTTCTCAAAATCCGAGTTAGGTTTAGAGGGTAAATCATTTTGAGCTTTTAAATCCAAAATGACATTTTTATTTTTTAAAACAAACTCCTTATATTTCTCTACTAACTCATCATATACCTCTTGTAACTCATCATATGCATCATGCAGTTCATCAAATGTAAAATCAAAGCAAGATGAGTTAGAGGTTACCATTGAATCCTCCTCAAGAGCCATGAGGCAAAGGTTGGCCACTTCATGTTCCTCATCCTAGGATGACTCCTCATCACTCCAAGTAGCAAGCTTGGCTTTGAGCTTCTTCTTCTTTTCAAAGCCCTTCTTCTTGAGTTGAGGGCAATCGGAACGAATGTGACCCGGCTTCTTGCACTCAAAGCAAATGATCGAATCCCTTTCTTCTTCTTTGATTTTGTTCTTGAAGTCCATCTTTCTTTGAGATTTTCTCCTTCAGTTGGACTTCATGAACCGTGAGAATCGTTTGACTATCATAGCCAACTCCTCAAAGTCTTCCTTCTCACTAGAAGAGCTTTCCTCTTGTAGAGAGGCTTTGAGAGCAACTTCTAGCTTCTTGTTATTTTCCACCTCATGCTTCTCTATTCTTCTCTCTTCTTTATTATTTTCTTTTTCTCTTCCTTGTTTCATAATCTCATGAGTAAGGAGAGAACCAACGAGCTCATCAAGCTTCAATGTCTTCAAATTCTTAGCTTCAATGATGACCATTCTTTTACCATCCCAAGACTCTGAGAGAGAATATAGAAGCTTCCTTACTAGCTTATCTTCGGGAATCACTTCTCTGAATCCTTTAAGACCATTGACGATGATCGAAAACCGATCAAACATCTTTGAGATGCTCTCATCGGGTTCCATCTTGAAATTTTCATAGCTCAAATTCAATAACCCGATCTTTGTCTCCTTCACGTCGCTAGTACCTTCATAAGTCATCTCTAAAGTGTCCCACACTTCTGTTGCACTTTCAATAGAAGAAACCTTAGAGTAGATGTCCGGACCAAGTGCACAAAATATAATATGTAGAGATTTGCCGTTGACTTGCATTCTTCGTCTATCTTCCTCGGTCATCTACGACTTAACCTTCGGGACTAGTCTTCCTTCAACGTTTCTTTTTATCGGAATGTAAGGACCTTCTTCCACTACATCCCAAACCATATAATCGGTGGACTTGATGAAGAGACACATCATATTCTTTCGATATGGGTAGTTCTCCCCATTGAAGAAATGTGGTTTAGTGGTGGATTGTGACTCGTAAAGGTTGGAGGTTGAGGTAGATGCCATGGCTTGACTTTAGACTTGATCACAGTCTCCTAAGAAATCCTTTTGAGGATGTTAATCCTTTAAAATAGGTAGGCTCTGATGCCAATTGTTGAGTGGATCGTTGAATCGGTTTAAGCCAAGAGAGGGGTGAATTGGATTTTTAAAAGGTTTGGTAGTGAAGTGGTAAAATAAAAATTTCAAGACAAGGCACTTATAGTGGTTCAAGTTCCAATTGAACTCTACATCCACTACCTTAGCTCCCACTAAGGATTTTCCATCAACATCACTAGTTGATCTTCCCCTTTTCTATGCTTCGGATGAAACCTTTACACAAGTGGTCAATTTTCTACCCAAAATTGACCAAACCCTCTCACAAGGTTACAAAGAAGATTAAGGCAAAAGAAAAGCATCTCACAATACTAATGTTGCCCAATTTACAAGCACTCAACCCAATTGAATAAAAAAGATAGGAATTACAATGAACCACAATTGGGGTTTTACAAAGATATGAGAATTTTTGCTCTAGAGCTTGAATTTGATGTTGGAATGTTTCTTTGAGGATCAATAGTTGTTGCTGGTGGATTTAGAACTCTCTTTTATACCTTCTCATTCAATTCTAGCCATTGGGGTTGTTGCCATCATAAATATAGTTGTTGGGATGCAATCTTCCCACAATAAATGCACTTCTACAACTACTCGTTTTGAAACACATGTACCTGTTTCGAAACAGACCAAAATAGAAATAATCGTTGGGATGTAATTAAGAGACCGTATCAAAATGGATACGATCATTTCGATACACTAAGAGCCCGTTCCGAAACGTGCTTGATGTCGTTTCGAAACATTTTGCCTCTGCCAAAACACGTATCGAAACGTGCTTAACTCGTTTCGATACACCTTAACCGTTTTCTGAAAATCAGTTATAAAATTGCAACGGTCATATTTTTGAATCCAAGTTTGAAAATCTTTTCGAAACGTTTGAGGTCGTTTTGATACTGCCATATCGAAACGAATCAACCCGTTTCGTTGTTCTTCATCCATTTCGAAACATAATGACCTGTTTCGATACACCCGTATCGCAACAGGAAGGCTTGTTCCAAAACCCACGTTAACAGTTTCAAAACGTTTTGAAATGCCTAATGTCCGTTTCGAAACAGTGACTCGAAAGTCACTATTTTGAATTGGAAAACACTTAGAAAATTTTTCATAAACCTTGGTTTTGACTTGGACCATTTTGCTTAGAGATTTGGGGAAGTTTTGAGGACTTAAAAAATTATTTTTTTTCTTTTCAATTTAGTCCTTAAATTATTTGTTATATCAAAATAATTTCGTTAGTTTTATAGTAGTTCTTCAAAAACCCAATATGTAAAGAGAAAGGATTTTAACTACAAACAAAGTGGCTCTAAAAAATCATAGAGCTAAGAGTATTAGAAGTGTATGAGTTCCTAAGGAACTTGTAACTTCTAACAATCTTGTTGCTATTTCATCTTGGATTCCTAAGGGAACCAAGTTTTTGGGAGCTAACGCTTATGGACCCAAAATGATTTGGGTACCAAAATCAAAGAACTAATCTTTTTTTGTAGGGGTAGCATTGCTACAAGGCCAAAGCTCCAAGTCAAAACACATGGTACCTTGATAGTGGATGCTCAAGACACATGACCGGAGACAAGAGTAGATTCATAGAGCTCAAGCCAAAGCATGGTGGAGTGGTGACTTACGGTGACAACTCCAAAGGCCATATTGAGGGTATTGGCTCTATTAGTAATCTCTCATCCATTCTCATTGAAAATGTATTACTTGTCAATGGTCTTAAACATAATCTTTTGAGCATTAGTCAACTTTGTGATAATGGTTTTGATGTTCATTTTGATAAAAATGGGTGTAAATTGTGAATATTAAAACAAATGAATTAATGCTCATTGGTCATCACATAGGAAATACTTATATGGTGCATTTAGATGACATACATTCATCTCATGCATGTTTAGTTGCACATGATGAGAATGATGTATGGTTGTGGTATAGGAAACTTGGGCATGCTAGCATAAGTGTTTTAGAAAAACTGGCTTCCTAAAATCTAGTTAGAGGTTTACCCAAACTAAAATTTTCATCAGATAAAATATGTGATGCTTGTGCTAAGGGTAAACAATAGAGAACCTCATTTAAACCCGTTAATGATGTTTCGACTAGTAGGGTATTACAACTAATCCACATGGATTTATTTGGGCCTATTAGAACTATGAGCTTGGGTGTTAAGTCATATGCATTTGTATTAGTAGATGACTTTTCTAGGTACACTTGGGTCCTATTCTTAAGAACTAAGGATGAGGCTTTAGAAAATTTTATTACATTTAAAAAAATTACCCAAAATGACATTGATCTTAAAATTTCACATATTATAAGTGATCATGGAACCGAGTTTCAAAATATGGGTTTTGAAGATTTTTGTAATGAAAATGGTATTAGCCATAATTTTTTGGCTCCTCGCACTCCTCAACAAAATGGGGTAGTTGAGAGGAAAAATAGAACTTTAGAAGAGATGGCTAAGACAATGCTTTGTGAAAACAACTTACCTAAGTATTTTTGGGCGGAAGCTACTAATACGACTTGTTATATTATTAATAGAGCAATGATTAGGCATATTTTAAAGAAAACACTGTATGAGAATTTAAAATCTAAAAAGCCTAACATTAGCTATTTCCACTATTTTGGTTGTAAATGCTTTGTTTTAAACAATGGAAAAGACAACTTAGGTAAATTTGATGCTAAAAGTGATGAAGCAATATTTCTGGGGTATTCCCTAAACTCTAAAGCCTACTGTGTATTTAATAAAAGAACTTTGGTTGTTGAAGAGTCTATACATGTTGTTTTCGATGATAACCTCCTCCCGAGGAAGGACTCTTGTGATGATGATGATGTAGGGATCATTGAAGCCATTGATGGAGGACAAACATCAAAGGTGGATGAGATTCCAACCAAAGAAGAGGATGCACAAGATCCACCTCTTGAAGCCTTGAAGGACTTGACTCTTGAGGAAAATAAGGTGACATACCCAAGGGAGTTCAACTATGTCAAAGGTGGTGAAATCTTGGGTGATCCATCCAAGGGGGTAACTACTAGATCCTCTCTCAAACTTATGAATCATGTTGCATTTATCTCATGCATAGAGCCTAAAATATCAAAGAAGCATTAAAAGATGATTTTTTGGATATTGGTTAAGCAAGAGAAACTTAATCAATTTGAGAGAAGTGAAGTATGAACATTAGTTGATAGGTCTAGTAGTCAATCTACTATAGGAACTAAGTGAGTATTTAGGAACAAACTAGATGAGAGTGGTAACATAGTGAGAAACAAGGCTATGTTTGTTGCTCAAGGTTACACTCAAGAAAAGGGAATTGATTTTGATGAAACATATGCGCCCGTAGCTAGAATGGAAGCTATTATGATGCTTCTTGCATTTGCATGCTATCATGATTTCAAGCTTTTTCTAATAGATATAAAAAGTGTTTTTCTAAATGGTTTTATAAATGAAGAAGTGTATGTTGAACAACCACCCGGTTTTGAAGATCCAAACTTTCCAAACCATGTTTTTAAACTAACAAATGCTTTATACGGTTTGAAACAAGCTCCTAGCTCTTAGTACGAAAGACTCTCAAAACTTTTTAATTGAAAAAGGCAAGGTGGATACTACACTTTTCATTAAAAGATATGGTAATGACATTTTAGTAGTTCAAATATACGTTGATGATATTATTTTTGGTTCTACTAATGAATTTTATTGCCAAGAATTTTCTAAGCTAATGCAAGGTGAATTTGAGATGAGCATGATGGGAGAGATCTCATTTTTCTTGGGGTTTCAAATCAAGCAAAGGAAAGATGGCACATTCATAAATCAAGCTAAATACATCAAGGATATGCTCAAGAAGTTTGGCTTGGAGAACATAAAGCCTCAAGCCACTCTTATGAGCTCATCAATTAAAATTGACAAGGATGAATGATGTAAGTATGTTGATTCCAAGCTTTATCATTCAATGATTGGATCTTTGCTTTACCTTACCACAAGTAGACCCGATATCATGTTTAATGTTTGCTTGTGTGCTAGGTTTCAAGCTAGTCCTAGAGAATCACACCTAGTTTCCATTAAGAGAATCTTTAGATACCTTAGAGATACACCTTGTTTAGGTCTTTTGTATCCTAGAGACTCCTCCTTTGACCTTCATGCCTTCTCCGATGCGGATTATGGGGGATGTAAGATAGATAGGAAAAGTACCTTCGAAACATGTCAATTCTTAGGTAGTATGCTCGTTTCTTGGTTATCTAAGAAACAAAATTGCGTAGCCTTATCTACCACCGAAGCAGAGTACATATCCTTAGGGAGTTTTTGTGCTCAAGTCCTTTGGATGAAGCAACAACTCTTAGATTATGGTGTTCAAATAGATATCATACCCCTTAAGTGTGACAACACTAGTGCCATTTGTCTCACTAAGAATCTCATCCAACACTCTAGAACCAAACATATAGAAATTAGACATCATTTCATTAGAGATCATGTCTTGAAAAATGATGTAGTTCTAGAATATGTTGATACCTTGAACCAATTAGAGGATATATTTACCAAACCTTTATATAAAGAGCTTTTTTGGACCCTTAGGAGAGAGTTAGGTTTAACCAGCCTTCCTTGACCCTTTTAGGTCCCAAATGGCCAAAATTTGCTTGAATTTTGAAAGATGATCATGCTTATGTGATTTTACTTCTTGATGCATCTATGCATGTTGCTAGGGGGAGTATGCATCAGTTTTAGTTCATATAACATGCTCATATATCATTTACATGCATTTAGGCTCAATCTAAGTTGACTCTTTGGACATGAAACTACCCAAAATACATTTTCTGGAAAGGGTGTATCGAAATAGTTAAATCTGTTTCGATACATGCTTAATTTAAAATGATTCTAGTAGTGAATCATATCGAAATGGGCTCTTCGTGTTTCGATACGAGTTCAATAGCATTTTGAAACGATTGTTTTGATACGCAAAGTGGCGTATCGAAACACGATCGCGCAGATTGCTTTAAATGGCTTTAAAAGAGTATCAAACTTTAATTAAAAAACTAACTCTCTTTTTCTCTAAAACCCTAACTGAAAACCCCTATATAAACTCTTCATATCCCTTGATTTTTCACATCAAAACCTACATTTTTTAGGGTTTTCAATCTTCACATAAAGGCTAGATCTTAGCAAGCAATTTGGTGCATCAATCATCCCTCATTCAACCATTATCCCACATCAAGGTATAAAACCTTTCTTTTTTTATTTTAAGTTTTCGTTTAATTTTATAGGTTGTTTTTAATTCCTTTTTGTATAAAACCTATACATATTGTATAGTTTTTCAAGTTTTTGCAAAAAAAAATATTCAAAATCTGAATTTTTTTATTCGAATATAAAATTATACTGTATATTTTTTAATCTGTTTTATACTTATATATGTTTTTAAACTATATTTTTTACCAAAAATCTGTATATTGGATTGAATTTGGTTGATTTACGCATACATATGTTTTGTGTCTTGATTTTATTCTAGATTTCGAATATGGGCTCTAGGAAGAGAGTACGAACCAATGAGGCTGGTGGAAGCTCCAAAATCGATGAAGATTCTACTCGTCCCAACTTCAATTTACTCTACTAAAGGTCTCTTTGAAACAAAGACGCCTATACCAACTTCAAACTTTTTACAGAACATGCTATACGTCGTGAGCGTATTGTCTCTATACCTTTTTTGGTTTCCGAACATTTTCAATTTTGCTATCTCACCTTATTGAGGCGTTGGAACTTCATGACCTTTTTTAGCTTACCCGGTACTTTGTGCCGTAACATGTTTCTTCTTTTCTATGCCAATGCTCGCTGTATCTCGAATGTGGATCAAGTGGTTGCCATTGAGTTCTATCTAATGGGAAAGAAATTTAGAGTTGATCCGGAAACCTTGGTCAATGTTTTCGGGTTTGAAGATGAGGGAATCTCGGATGAGAACTCGTTGGGACATACTCTTGGTGGCTCTGTCACGGTCCTTGATGCTCATGATCGCATCCTTCATCTCATGGTCTCATGGTTGTTCCATCCTTCTAGATGAAAATTCTCTCACATTCGGCAAGTCGACGACTTTTGGATTCGATGCTTTCGTGAGGAATGTCGACCAAATCTTTGTCAAATCATGTTTTTCGAGATGGTACATCTTGCTCAAAATCACAACTCCGATCTTGTCACTTCCTTCACCTATGGCACCGCCTTGAGCTACTTGTTCTCGAAGTTGGGGATCGATTGGTCTTTTGACTATCTGAAACCTCTCAAAGATCCCATTGATGAGCGCATTCTTCTCTGGAGCAAATTTAATTTCATTGATGGAGAGTACACTCGTGTCGAGAATCCTCCTCAAGTTGCGGCCCCCGAACCTCAACCTCAAGTTGCTCCACCAAACAACGAAGCTCTCATGACTTTCCTTACTGAGAAATTTAATGGCTTACGCACCTACATGGACTCTAGTTTTTCCACTCTTGCCACTCGTCTCACTTCCGTGGAGGGACGTATCCAAAACGTTGAGAATCGCCTCACTTCGGTTGAAACTCAACAAATCTCTATGGACATGTCCTTTACCGGCTTCTATGGCGAATGGAGACAATTCCGAAGGAGCTTGGCCAATGATTAAGATGAAGATGATGATGAGCCTTAGATCTTTGCATTCCATTGCATATTATCTAGTTTAGAATTTACCTTTTTATGCACCTATTTATGTTTTTGCTTTAAGACCTATGCTTTGATTCATGTTTGAATTTTATTTTTTAAGTATTAAGGTTTGGATATTATGTTTGAACATTATGAACTTATTTTGCTTTAGTTTCTAATGCTTAATGAAATTATGTTGCTTTAATTTTGCATTGCCTTCATTGATTTTGATCTAACAAAAATGGGAGAAGGGTTAAGCTAAAATTTTCAAAACCTAGCTTAAATTTAGGGGAAGTATACTTAAAAATTTACTTTGGTTTTGTTATATTAAAAAGGGGAGATTGTAAAACTAATATTTGATTTTGATATAACAAATAATTCAATGGCCAAATTGCAAAGTAAATAAATTTTTAAGTAATCAAAATACTTACCTTTGACAAGTAAAATTTACACTTAAAATGTTTTGAAGTCAAACCTTAAACCTCACAAATTTTTCTAAATGTTTCAAAGCCAAAATACACAAAATTGCCCAGGCGTTTCGAAACACCCCAAAGTTTTTCGATATGTTTTGCCGCTGGAAGGAACCGTTTCGATACGGACTACACCCGTTTCGATACAATCCTCATCCGGGCTTTTGATTTTTAAGTGTTGTTTCGGAACGACTTATACCCGTTTCGATACGGAGGTTAAGTAATTTTAAAATTGGGCATTAAATGAACTAGCCGTTACTTGTTAGAAACAAACTTTTGAAGATTTAGTTAAGTGTTTCGATACACCCCTATGTTGTTTCGAAACAGAAGTTTACAGTTTCAAAATGTTTTGATACAGTCTGTTTCTGTTTTGATACGACTCTCTTGTTACATGTTACCGTTTCGATACAACCTATAGTTGTTTCGATACGGGCCCTTTTTACTCACAACAACTCTTTCTTTTTTTGGTGTCTGTTTCGATACATGGGTCTCATGTTCCGATACGGGTAGATGCAAAACAACATTTATGGAGGGAAGAGAGAGCCCCAATGGCTCTATTGATGATCTCAACCACCCAAACGGCTAGAAATCAATGAGAAGGTATAAAAACAAGTCTCGAAAGCTACATCAACAACTATTGAACCTTCAAACAACATCAAAGCATTAAATCCAAACCCTTGTGCCTTTAGTGTCAAATTCTTGTACCCAACTCATTTGAAAATTTTCATTGTAAACCTTTTTAGAGTTTGGGGAGTGTTTATGTGTAATTGGGTAAACAATTAGCCTTTGAGAGGTACTTACAAAGTTTGCCAATCTTCCTTTGTAAAATAGTGATATTGGATCAATCTTTAGGTTGAATGATTGATCGATTTGTAAGGTTTCCTCCTAAGCCATTAAAAGGGGACGAATTCAAGTTAGTGAATTGTTGAAATCCTCAGTAGGGTGCTGAGGTAGTGGATGTAGAGCTGGTTCGAAGCTTGAACTACTCTAAAATTGCCTTGTATTCATTTTTAAATTATCCATTTGCACCTTCAATTTTTATTCCACCAATTTACCTCTTCTTGGTTTTTAGCCATAATTTGATCAACTCAACAATACATATACACTTTGATCTAAAGATTTTATGTTTTAGGGTTTATAGTTTTTTAAGGTCTAAGTTTTTTTGTTTAGTGTTTATGGTTTTTGTTTACGATTTTGTTTAGGGTTTATGGTTTTTGTTTCGGTTTTAGGGGTTTTGTTTATTGTTTTTGTCTAAGGTTAGGGTTTTGTTTATGTTTAGGATTTATGTTTTAGGGTTTATGGTCTTTGTTTATAGTTTAGGGTTTTGTTTATGTTTAGGGATTAGGGTTTTAGAGATTAAATTATTTTAGGGTTTAGAGTTTTTGTTTATGGATTATGATTTTCTGTTCATGGTTTAGGGTTGGTTTATGGTTTTGTTTAGGGATTGAGGCTTGATTTGTGTTTACATTTTAGGGTTCAGGGTTTATTGTTTTTTGGGTTTAGGGTTAAATAATAAAATAATCCTCTTAAATGAAATTCTTATTGAAAGTTTCATATCAAATACAACAATCTTCTACTCACCTTAACTTATGCCCTAAATCATAAGCAAAAAATCCTAAACACTAAACAATACCTTAAATAAAAGGCCATAAACCTTAAAACCCCTAAACCATAAACGTAAACAAAACCCTAAAACCTTAAACCTTAAACCATAAACCCTAAATCCTAATGATAATTAGATCCTTAGACAAAACCCTAAACAAAAACCATAAACCCTAAGTAAAACCATAAAACCTTAAACCTTAACACCTTAAAACATAAACAAAACCCTAAACCCTAAACCTAAACAAAAAACCTAAAACCTAGACAAAAACCCTAAAACCCTAAACAGAATCCCTAAAACCTAAAATCTTTACATCAAAGTATATATATAACACTAAACAAAACACTAGACAAAACCCTAAACCCTAAATGAAGACCTTGGCCTAGAAAAAAACTATAAAATCCTAAACCTTAAACTCTAAACAATAAATCCTAAACTCTAAACTCTAAAAAATCCTAAACCCTAAAAATCATAAACCCTAAACACTACACATAAAAAACAAATCTTAAACATAGACAAAACCCTAAACTTTAAACCATAACCCCTAAATAAAAATAAAAATCCTTAGATCCATAGTTAAAAACCATAAACCCTAAACAAAAACCCTAAACCCTAAACTATAAACAAAAACTTTAAACACTAAAACCTAGAAATAAACAAAAACCACAAACCCTAAAAATCATTACATCAAAGTATATACATATAAACACTAAACAAAATCTTAGACAAAAACCTTAAACCCTAAATGAAAACCTTAAACCCTAAACAAAACCATAAAACCATAAACCATAACCCTAAAATCCTAAATCATAAACCCTAAATAAAACCCATACACACCAACACAAAACCATAAACCATGAACCATGAACCCTAAACAAAAACCATAAATATAAACACTAAACTCTAAACACTTAAACAACTCAATGTGAGAATTAATATTAGGGAAAACTACACCGGTGGTCTCCAAACTATTGTCGTTTTCTTATTTTGGTCCCAAAACTATTTTTTTCGGCAAAATCGTCCCTTTTGTTACATAGTTCTCATGTTTTGGTCCCCGACGTTAAATGACTAACGGTTTTGCTGACGTGGCATTTAAAAAAATTAATATTTTTTAATCATTTCTCTTTCCTTCTATATTATTTTTGTTTAACTTTATCCACCCAATCATGTGGTGTCACGTGTCATTACCCTATTGGTTGGAAAAACCCTCCAAAATAACTTCAAAAGCCACATTTGGTGTTGTTGGGATTCAAACCCAAGACCTCCAACACACAAGCCATGCGCGTGAACCACTTGTGCTAGGCTAATTACTTGATTCAAATTTACTAACAATTTTATATAAGCTATACATATTAACCCAAAAAACCTTAAAAACACAAATTGGGGCTATTAGGATTCAAACCCAGACAACCAACATGCAAACCAACTGTGCTAGGCTAATTATTTGAATTAAATCTTCTAACATTTATATTTAACCTATAAATATTCGAAACAACACATGGTTAATGAATATAAAAGGTAGGGAGTAATTCGAACATAATACCTTATTAATAAAATTTTAAATATTTAACCACCAAGTTAACTAATAAATTGTGCTATTTTGAACTTAAATATATTTAACTAAATTATGTTTAAAATTTTAAAAAATCAAACTATATTTTTTTACTTTGTTCGATAATAAAAAAACTAATTAAATATTTATTTATTTTATAAAAATAAAAAATTCCTAAAAGTATTTAAGTTAAAAATAGAACAATTTATTAGTTTAACTTGGTGGTTAAATTTTTAAAAATTTATCAATAAGGTATTGTGTTCGAATTACTCTCCACCTTTTATATTCATTAACCATGTGTTGTTTCTAATTTGTATAGGTTAAATATAAATGTTAGAAGATTTAAATCAAATAATTAGCTTAGAACGGTTGGTTTGCATGTTAGCCTTGCATGTTGGTTGCTTGGGTTTGAATCTTGGTGGCCCTAATTTGTGTTTTTAAGGTTTTTTGGGTTAATATGTATAGCTTATATATAATTGTTAGTAGATTTGAATCAAGTAATCAGCCTAGCAGAAGTGGTTCACGTGCATGGCTTGTGTGTTGGAGGTCTTGGGTTCGAATCCTAGTAGTATCAAATGTGGGTTTTGAAGGTTTTTTGGGGGGTTCAACCAATAGGGTAATGCCACGTGGCACCACATAATATGGGAGGAGAGAGAAATGATTAAAAAAATATTTAAAATATTTAAAAAAATGCCACATCAGCAAAACCGTTAGCTATTTAACGTCGGGGATCAAAACAGGAGAACTATGTAACAGAAGGGACGATTTTGCCGAAAAAATAGTTTTGGGACCAAAAAAAGAAAATGGTAATAGTTTGGGGACCACCGGTGTAGTTTTCCCTAATATTAATTCTCACATTGTTGGAAACATGATTTTGTCCAACAAACGCCGCCACAGTCGATTCTCTACCTTAGTGAGCCCGGTGTAACGAGCGGTACTGCAGGAGCTGGAACCGGGGGTGGTGATGATGATGATGGTGGTGATGATGGTGACGGCGCTCTCCCCCGACGCAATCCGGAGTAACATCATCGTGCACCGTCTTGTGGTACCGGTGGACATAGGCGCCATTAGTTTTTTTTGTTGTTGTTTATTTTATTTAGAAATATTGAACTTTATATTTATATTTTGTTTTTTAATTAGTATATATTTTAGTTTAATCATGATTTGTAGTTTATTTATTTAATTAGTATATGTTTTTTAATTTGCGTGAACAAAAATAACAACAAATCACAATATCTGAAAAATCGGTTTCAAATAAATTTTCCAGATACGTGGTTTGTTGGCATTAGTAGTTACAGTCGAAAACTTCAATCACTGCAATGTATATTTTTTCCCTTCGAATGAGTGGTGTGGGATTCGGGTATTTATAGTGGCAAAGTAGCGTTCTGTACGGTGCGAATTACTTGACACGTCAGGAATCCTGGAAAAGTCGCATTATGTACGACGCGATTTTCCTAACACGCCAAGAATCCTGGAAAAGTCGCGTTTTGTACGACGCGATTTTCCTGACACGCCAGAAATACTGGAAAATTCGCGTTCTGTACGACGCGATTTTCATGCATGGTCTATATATGCCCTCCTTTACGAACCTTATTGGCAAACTCACACTTGTATTGTGAGTTGTGGGTATATGCAGTTGTGGTTGGATACCAGTTGTGGTGCAATGTATGTGCCATGCGTTTGTTCAAGATGATCGACAAATCACAATATCCAGAAACACGTGGTGGGGTGCCACGAAAATGATCGGTACCATGAAATCACAATAGCGACGCGATTTTCATGCATTGTCTATATATGCCCTCCTTTACGAACCTTACTGGCAAACTCACACTTGTATTGTGAATTGTGGGTATATGCAGTTGTGGTTGGATACCAGTTGTGGTGCGATGTCTGTGCCGTGCGTTTGTTCAAGATGATCGACAAATCACAATATCCGGAAACACGTGGTGGGGTGCCACGAAAATGATCGGTACCATGAAATCACAATAGCGACGCGATTTTCATGCCTGGTCTATATATGCCATCCTTTACGAACCTTACTGGCAAACTCACACTTGTATTGTGAGTTGTGGGTATATGAAGTTGTGGTTGGATACTAGTTGTGGTACGATGTCTGTGCCGTGCGTTTGTTCAAGATGATCGAAAAATCACAATATCTGGAAACACGTGGTGGGGTGCCACGAAAATGATCGGTACCACAAAATCACAATAGCTACAACTCTATCTGTCATGTCCAGGGTTACAGCTTTTGGTGGGTGCCAGTTACATTTGATAGCGCGGGTTAAAGCTTCTACCATTGTCGGTGTTTTTCGAAGCTATGTTAAGACCCTCGCATGTAGCGGTGTTTGTGACATATGTATCGTGGAAGATGATGATTATCGCGTACTCATGAAATCCACGAAGCTTGAGGGCTCCAACAACTAGGAAAAACTATTGCACCTCTCGTCGGCCATTTATCAATAGCAACGACACATCTCTCGTCGGCCATACAAATCAAACAAACTATTGCACCTCTCGTCTATATCAATTCATATGTAAATTATTTGAGCCTGCCTGTTTAGGGGTACAATTGACCGCGTGTTTAAGGGTATAATTGTTTTTAACATACAAAAAATAAAAATATAATTTACATATGTAATTCGTATGTAATATTTTACGTGTTTCAATGCATGTCTTCTATAAAGAACAATAATTTGAAAGACCAGTGGTTCATTTACACCCCTATAAATAGACCCATTTGCTTCCTCAACCAACTCACTCTTTCCTTTCCTTTCATTGTAATCCGCTCAAAATATCTCTTAGTTTATTGTTTTTCATTCCAGTTCTATAATGGCTGCAAACGTAGATGATTTACCATCTATTGGGAGTCAGTCTTATGATGCTGATGTCGATACTGACGGTGAACTACAAGTTGGGATGATATTCACTACAAAGAAAATGGTAGAGGATGCAATTAAAAACTACAACATACGCAGATAAGTTCGTTCGACGGTGAAGAAAACGACTGTGGACAACTATATCGCAGAATGTGTCGAAAAGGACAACGACTATAATTGGAGGATTCGTGTTTCACAAACAAAGAGGCTGAACAACGTTTGGCAGATAACAAGATACGACGGACCTCATACAAGCCAGTTGTTCCAATGTAATTGACATGTAATATGTTTTGTTAATTACATATTTTGCAATAGTTAACTGTTTGAAAATCGAAGCGGTTAGATGTAGAAAATAATATTGCGAAAATTATATTAACGAAAAGTACTACAAGATTGTTAATTGACTTAAGTACAAAAACATTAAATTACTAAGCCTACTTAAAATCTACGAAAACGAATCATTTTCGCTGCCCTCGTAGTCGGTACTTATGTCAGACGCTAAGTTTAGTTCCTCAATTATTTGTTCATTCTCCTTTCGTCTCCTATAATTTCGTGTAGATATCGCGTCCTCGTCTTCAAGCTTAAGTACTGTTGATGAACTGGAGTCGTCATCAAAGTTTACAGTAAGCTCTATGTTCGTACCCCCGGCACATTTGTATGCCCGAAACATCTTGCGCATATATTTTATGATTGGATAGTGTTAGCATGTAGTGTTCATCTGGGCCAGGCTCATTCACTGGCACTTTGACTTGCAAGGCTGAAATTTTGGAGCTTGTAGACTCCTTAACCCATGTTGAAATCAACTCAAACAATTCATCTCCTGTGATTTTCTCACTGGAAGAAGTGTAGAAGTAGGTTCCACGAAAGAAAGCAGTAGCAGTAAAATGCGCCATATTTTTTATTTGTAGTTTCGCAGCGAAATGTATGTAGAAATTGTTTGAGTGGTGTAAAAAGTTTTGTGACTCATGCAGAATATATAGGGTAAGAAAGTCGCGTTTTATAGGACGCGATTTACGACATTATTCAAAGAAATCGCATTTTACAGGACGTGATTTTTCCTGGCATGTCAGAAATCGCGTTTTATAGGACGCTATTTTGCCTAACACACCAGTACCCCTAGAAAGGGTGGCAAAACTCACATTTTACAGGCCTGCCGGTACATGTCAACTCAAATTTTCAGAGCATTCGAGCTTTAATAATCGTGTATATGGTTTGCTTGCTTGCAAAGGTGCTAAAATTGTCGTGTATATGGTGCTAAAATATGCACGTTTTAACGAAGCTCTAAGGAACGCTAAAAATTTAAATAAAAGTTACATAATATTTAGGACTCTGATAACATCACTACGATCAGAAAATATTGCATATAGCTCAATCTCAAGGGCCCACCCTAAACAAATTTGTAAGTGAGATTCCACCATCATTTCCACATCAGCGTCGTCCATAATGTGGAATAATGAGTACGATTATGGTTCTAACAACGTCGACATTCGAAACTTTAACGGTTATAGCTTTTACCCAAGACTGCGTTGAACATGTTTCTTCACTTCATTCATCAACTTATTATATGATAAGTTGTATGGCAGCGGAAGCAATATAGTACTTGAGGACTGAAAAATGACGACGAGAGATGCATCATCGATTATCTACCCATCGTAGTATATCAAAGCTGTAATAGTTTCTCGTCTCGACATATTATATCGATCAAAGTCCTTACAAAGTAAATTCCAACCTTCAACGAACCAAAATTTTTGTGATTTTGATGTAAAATTCATTCTGGTGTATTTATACTGAAGAAATTGCATTCTATTTGAGACGGATGACCAAAGTCGCTTTCTATAAAACGCGAATTCTCTGAGGAATCAAAAAGCTAGCGAAACTCGCATTCTATAAAACGCGAGTTATCTGAGAAATTAGAAAGCTGGAAAAACTCACGTTCTATAAAACGCGATTTTCCCTGACACGATACGTATACTGCAAAGCTGGCCAAACTCGTGTTCTATAAAACGCGACTTCTCCTGACACGTTAGGAATCTACAAAGCTGGCATAACTCACGTTTTATACGACGCGAGTTACGCTTTTTCTCTGCTCACACGTCACGTCACCTCTCATTTTCTTAAATATGAGGATAATTTTTTTTACACCAACAAACATTTTTCTGCCAAACGTTCAAAGCATTTTATGTGCGAAGAAGAAACACTGCTTCATTTTTTCAACAATGCCGAAAAAAGTTGATGTTTTAGTTCACTACGATGGTGAGATGATTCCTGATGCCGAAATCGGTGTCATATTCCAATCCCCCAACAATGTTACGCTACAGATTTCGATCGGAGTAACGTATGAAAGTCTGAAGCAAACGCTAAAGAGGAAGATTCCACATGCTTCTGGGAGGGAGTTACACTCAGTGAGGTATCGACTACCTTCGTCGACAGATCCACTTTATTTCACAATATTCGATGTGAAATACAAAGAAGATGTGCAAATGATGATCGATACCCATACGTAGTATTCAACGGGATGACCCCTAGAGCTCTTTGTTCCCTTTTTAGAACAAAATGTCGGATTCCAAACCGTTGTTCCAAATTGGATCCAAGCAAATCTTGACTTCGACCCAAATGCTAATAGTCCAACATCAAGTTTGCGACAAGGCTTCAACTTACTAAGTACAAGCAATGACCATGCTTCATCGTCTTTTGGCTCGAGGCCAAGGCATTCTTTCGTAGCCAGGACCAACATTGACCTAAATATGTCGTCAACCCAGCACTCAACGTACAATCCATACAGTGCGGGTGTAGGTTCGTCATCATCTACTGGGTCGTCCCATCATGAAGAGTTTAAACCATTCGATCACTTCTCTTCTGAAAGTCACTCAACATATATCCTTAGTGACACAAACGTAGATGATTTCTCATACGGGCGACACTCAACTTATATCCCAGTCAGACAAACGTAGATGATTTCTCATACGGACGACACTCAACTTATATCCCAGGTGTAGGGTCATCATCATTTATGGGACCGTCCTACCATGAAGAGTTTTATTAGTTTGACGACTTCTCTTCCGGACGTCACTCAACTTATATCCCCAGTGAGGCAAGTGTAGTTGATTTCTCATCGATGGGGAGACATTCATGCGCTGCTGATGTCGACCAAGATATTGGACATAGACCTCGTGATCGGGTTCTAGTTGTAGAACCTAACAGTGTACATGTTCCTGATGAATCAGAACTATACAGTTTTGAAGGGGATAATTCTGATGAGGAACCACTGAGGGAGCCCAGCCCCGAAGGTGACGAGATGAGTTTATTTCTAGAAGAATCATCAGACCTTGACGAGCCCGTGAATGTCGAGGATGATGCACCCTGTAACACCCCAAAAAGTTTCCCAATTTTAAAACCCTAAATTAATTTTAAGAATTTGAATTCGGGAACCTAATTGTTGTTAAAAGATTAAATTGAGTTAATTTAGAATTTTAAAGGCCATTTAATAAATTGGATAAAGTTTAGATGCTTTTCTATAAATCCCTAAATAGTTGGATGACCTATAATGTGATTTACCCATTTGTAAGGTATTTTAACTTGTTTATCAGCCCTAAAACCCTTGCGCATTCTTTTTTTTCTTATTCCAGTAGTTGCTCTCCCCTCCCGTTTTCTCTATCCCTCTCTCGATTAATCTTATATATATTTTTATCCTTTTTATTTCGATTGAACATTGGTAAGTCTTTAGCATCGCAAAAACTTAATTTTTGAGGGTTTTGGATACAAGATCCGATGTAGTTCATATGCGTGTTTTAGACGACGTCGACTTTGAAGAAGACGAACTACCACCTCTTTCGCATGTTCGATCTAACCGTGTAGTGTTTTTGTCTTAGTTTGGTGGCATAGTGATAATAGTGCTAATATCGAAATTATTCCTATAGGTTCTGATACAGCTAAACCCAGTGGTTCTGATCGTGGGAAACACATTATTAAGTAGGTTGAGTTGCTTTGGCTAAGGTGTGTTCTCTTTCCGTGCTACATACTTTGATTTTGTGATTATGATTTTACACTTGAATGATTTTCGGCTATGTCATGATTTTACGTTATATTTTCTGTGCACATTATTTTCAAACTGTGAATAAATTGTGTTTTAAAGTAAACGAACTGTGAATCCTTGATTTATTATCAGACTGTGTTGAGACTGTGAAAATTGTGATATCTTTTTATTGTGTTATCATGGGTTGGGATTGTACGGAGGAAGTTAGTGGTTTATACCACTTGTGTTGGTGACTATGTAGCGAGAGGTTCTGGGGAACCTACTCTTTTTTGGTGACTATGCAGTATGGGTGCATTGCATTGTGTTTTCATAAAACCATGTTTAAAAGTGCTTTGTGTCTTTTAAATATTTTTGTGAAAATTTATTATTGTGAAACTGAGTTTGTGATTGCCTGCACTTTAGAGACATACTGAGTTTAATAGCTGACTCCCTCTTAGTTCATGTTTCAGATTCTCAGACATAGCCTTTCGGTACTTGGAGGACCACAATTTATCAGATTTATTTCAATTTTCAGTATGGACATTTCGGATTTACAGAATTATTTTATTTTAGTTAATATTTTGGGATTTATGTAATTTCGGTTACTTACACGTTTATTTGGGATTTTTAACTGTTTTAGCATGCATGAGAATTTTTATTTGGATATTTGAATAATTTATTATATGATGTTTTTATTTATACGATTTTGTTAAAAAAGGAACTCATTGTGAAACGACACCGTTTTCAATAAATAACTTAAATATTGGATTTTCTAAACCTAATATTCTTACTTGAGGGGTAAATTTTCAAATGTGACTTCCTAAATTCGGCCTTTCTTTCTAGGTCGGGTTTACAGGGTTACATTTAATGGTATCAGAGTCAGGTTCAACCCTCGGGCTGTGAGGCTCAAACAAGGTTTTAAATTGAATTTAAACTTTTGCATGCATGGTAATGTTTCGGGCAAATGGGTATTTTTGGGAAAGTAAATTTTTTTTCAGAATTTTGATATATTTTGAATAGAACTCCAAGTACCGAAATTGATCTTAGGACTCTTTACTTTTGTAGATAGACTACTATGCCACCTCGTAGGAGCTCTAGATTAGCGGCTAGTCATGGTCGTGGTCGTTGTGGAGTGTGTGGTCGAGGTCGTACCGCAGCAGCTGAGAGCGGTGCTTCACAGTCTGTGGGAGCGCCGCCGAATCAAGATAATATTCATGATGTTAATAAGGAAGAGCAGGCTGTGGATCAGCAGCCTGGAGTTCAGCAGACTGGAGCCCAACAGATCGGGGCTTAGCAAACTGCGGCTCAACGGGCTGGTGGTGAGGATCAACCAACTCAGCGAGCGCAAGGCGATAGACCACATGGTTTTGGGGACAGTGAGACTACGGGCTTGGATAGTGTTGTAGTGCATAGGGAGTTGCTCTGTTACCTTCGTTAGTCTGAGGGTGTTAGGAAACCCATATCTACCGAGTTTCTGGCTGTCGAGATGACTATGTTCGATAGGAAGACATGTACAGATCCGACTGATGCTGAGTACTGGTTGAAGAAGCTTCAGAGGTTGTTTGTTGAGATGGACTATCCTACCGACCGGAAGCTTAGGGCTGGTGTATCACTATTGCAGGGTGAGGCTCAGAATTGGTGGGAGGCTGAGGAGCATGTTATTCCAGCAAGTTGAATTTCTTAGGACTATTTCCGATAGGCTTTCTATAACGCCCCAGGTTTAGGGGTCGGATGTTACACGGGTGAACTGGGTTTGAGTCGTGGGCTCGTTTTAAATTAAATTGGGTTTTTGATTTTAATTAAAAAGAGTTTGAACTCATTAATGGCATTTTGGTAATTTAAAATAAGGGAAAATAAGATGTGAAAAGGGGATTTTTAAAATTTGCTACTCATCTTCTTCTTCCTCTAGTTTCTTTTTTTTTAACGTTGAAAAACCCCCCTTAACCCCTAAACACTATTCCATCAAACTTCCTCATCTTTTCAAGAGCTCTCTTCAAGGTAATTACATATTTGACTTCTCCTCTTTATTCCAAGCGTTTTCATGGTTCTAATTTTACTTAAATCTCATTGTCCAAGTTTCTAAGTTTTCAAGTTTTAAGGGGCAAAAGGGAGAAACTTTAAGGGTTTTTGTTTAGCTCTTGATTTGATGAGTTTATCTATGTTTTAATCTAGTCTATAGATGTATCATATCTCAAAATGGAGGGGTTTTAGCAAGAATCCCGAAATTGGTTCCCATGGGTATTTTAAAAGTGTCAAAACTTGGGTTTTTAGTGTGGTTTTAAGTTGGAGAGTGGGGCTGATGTTATAGCAGTGTTAGAGAGGTGTTTTGAAGGTGTTTAACGGTGTTTTGGGTGTTGGAATTGGTATTTTCTGCTAGGTTTGGTGGGAGTACGAAAATGAAGAAGTTTTGTTAGCTCATGGTTTGGAAATATGGTAAATGGGTCTTGAAACTGTGTTTTGATCGTGACAGTGGTTTTGGGGCTGAATGATTGAGTAAATTGTTGTTTTTGATTAACTAGAATCAAGGGAAACCATCGGAGAAGCTTCGAGCACTATTTCGGGGAATTTGGAGACTTGAGATTGGTGTTTCGGCTTCCGGTTCGGCTTCATCAGTGAGTGGAAATGTTTTGAACTTATTTTGCTTTCGAAATGGGTTCTTGGGGGTTTGGGTGGAGCTTTGTGGGCTAACCTAAACCTGAGTGTAAGTTTACTAATCCTACCTTGATGGTTAAGTAATGATGTATGGTTAATTATTGTGATATCATATGCATTGTGGATTGCTTTTACATCCGTTTTTTTGGTGTAGTCTTTGTTGGTGTCGAGCCTCACGTGATGGTTGTCATAACTACGGTGATGTGTAGTCCCACCGGTAGTGACTAGTAGAAGAGTACGTTGATGTGTAGTCCTATCGGAAAACTACTAGTCGAAACGGTGATGTGTAGTCCCACTGTGATTCGGGTTGTGCTCGTGTAAACCTTGTAATTGTGTTGTTGTGCCTCATTTCATCCATATAAGTGGTTTACTTGTCTTTTAAGAAATGTGTTTTGAAAACTGCATTGTTGATGAGTTTTTAGAGCTTCGCCCACTAAGCTGTTAAGCTTACGCTCTCCTTTTTCCAACATGCAGATCGTTAGAGTTCGGAAGGCAAATGGGCAATAGATGAGCTTTTTGGAGTTCTCGAGTAGCTCAAGTATGATTTAAGTATTTGTAATAATGCTTAGACAATGGGGGTATAGACTTGTATGGAGTTGGAGTTTAAACTTATTAGTTTGGTTTGTTGGTGTTCAAGCATGTTTGGTTTGAGGATACTATGTCTTTTTGTCTGAGCGTTGCTAGACTCATATGTGCATGTCTTTGATGTTGCCTAAATTCTTTGTGTTTGAAGGCTTATAGACATGTTCCATGGATGCTTATATGTTTTTTTAAAAAGCATGTGAAACCTTGTTATGAAATGTTCATGTGTGTGTTTATTGCTTATGAAGGATATGGTGTAGTTATGTATGCTTTCATGTAAGTTTCCTACCTAATTGCCTATCTTGTGTTGGATGCCATATTTGTTCGGTTATGTTGAATCGCATGATATGTTTTGGTTGCTAAATGATGTATGAGAGTTGGTGTGTTGCTATGCGAGTCGTAAAATGCATCTAGAGTTGAGTCTTGGTTCGTTTTGTAGCTAAATTGAGTCTTGTAGTGCATGGCGTATCGGTACGCCCAAGGGCTGTATCGATACGGTCTTACACTTTGGGGCTCAGTTTAATCCTAGCGTACCGGTACAAGGGGGTGTATTGATACGCCAAAAGCTCTCTGGAAATCAAAGAAATTGGCGAGATTTTGGCGTATCGGTACGGGTCTTGGGTGTATCGGTACGGTTGTTATCGTTTGACCGTGAGAAGTTGACCGTTGAGGGCGTATCGGTACAGTCAACCAATGTACCGATACGGTCTCCCTAGGTTGACTTTGGGTAGTTGACCAAGTCAATGAGTATCAATACGGTCTCCTAACATATCGATAAGGCCTGTTGTAAAGACTAAAATGGGCTGTTGAATTGCTTGTTTTGATTGCTCGTATCGTTTCATTATCTTTCCGCTGTCCTGTCTCACATAGGAAGTATTAAAGCCTTTAGACAAGATAATGTTTAAAATAAATTTTCTAGGGTTGTTAACCGAAGGGGAGCCTTAACGAGTTTCACTTCGGTTTTCCCCGTGTGACCTACTCGGACCGGTCGGTCGTCTAGACCGGGACGATGGGGTTATATTTGGTGGTATCCGAGCCTGAGGTTTCCGAGCCTCGGGTAGGTGGGTGAGGTAAGTTGATGTGTTATGTTGTTGCTATGTCTCGGTGAGTGTTTTACCATGTATGCTTGAAGTTTGCTTGCTAGTACGGTGTTTGAAAGCATGTTTTAGTGGCTTTGTTGTTTGTTAAAGGTTAGTCCAAAGTCCCCATTGTTAGGTGTTGTTGTCAAAAAAATGGTTTTTGGTTTAACGAGCTTGAGAACCTGAGTCGTTGCCCTTTTGCTAACCTAATGTTTTCCTTGTGTGTTGTGTGTTTGTTGTTTTATATTCTATCTCGATATGGTGAGACCGAGGGGGCAACCTAGAGCGGGTGACCATGCACCCAGGGGTGAGCCTCCTGTTCCTCCTACTCCCGACGGTAATGGAGTAGGTGGCGAAGGAAATGTACATCAGGCTGGTGCGCAAGTCGGAGGTGATGGTAATGGGCCTCAGGCCGGTACTAATGTTGGGGGTGTGGGAGCTCAGATGAGTAAGGGTCTAGCGGGAGCGGACATGACCCATTTGATTCAGACCATAGCCGAAGATTTTCAGACAGCTTTGGCCGGTATGCAAGCTGCAACACCACCTCAGGGTGCGGAGACAGGTCTACCGTTAGAGAGGCTTCGTAGCTTGGGAGCAGTTGAGTTCCGTGGGTTGACTCCTGAGGGTTCAGAGGCGTGGCTTGAGAGTACCACATGCATATTGGGTCAGATGGAGTGCTCAGACGCCCATAAGTTGGGTTGCATTGTCCCCTTGCTTCAGGGGGACGCATACACTTGGTGGACCACGGTTACTTCGGGTATTACATGGGAATTCTTCAGAAATGCCTTTAAGAGGAAGTAACTCGGAGTTCGGTATTTGGATGAGAAGAAGAGAGAGTTTATGGCTTTGGTTTAGGGTAACAGAACCGTGTCCGAGTACGAGGTTCAATTTGTGAGATTGAGCCAGTATGCATCTGAGTTGGTTCCTAGTGAGAGGGAACGGTGTGAGCGCTTCCGGTATGGGTTGACTAGAGATGTGAAGACCTACATGCTTGCCTCTAACTACACTGAGTTTGATGTCTTGGTCTCTAGGGCCAAGGATATAGAGCAGAACTTAGGTTCCAATGCTCGTGCTAGTGGGTCCGATTCTGGGAAGAGACACACGAATTGGAATAGAGACCATGCCAAGAGGCATAGAGATAGGAGGTATCAGCCCGATTCGAGACATAGGGGTGGTAACTATGGTCAGGGCCGTCGGGGCCAAAGAGCTGTTGTACATACTCCAAAGTGCACTAGATGCGGGAGACGCCACATGGCGAGTGTATAGGTATCTACGGGGCGTGTTGGAACTGTAGCTTCTGAGACCATTTGAGGCGTGACTGTTCACACTCGGCTAGGGGCGGACCGGCTCCAGCTAGGGGTTTTGAGCATCAGAGAGGTCGTGGGCACGGTCGTGGAAACTTTCAGCCGAGGAACGAGGGTCAAAGGAACTTGGCTCATGTAGTAGCAATTCAGCCCGAGGGAGGAGAACCGGCTAGGGTGTATGCTCAGCGAGAAGCTGGGAATGACACGGATGTCATTGCAGGTAATTTCTTGTTATAGTCTTTGAGTTTGCTTTCTTTGATAGATTTGGGGTCGACACATTCATATATTTTGGGTGAGCACGCAAGGTCATTAGGATTACCATGTGAGTGGTTAGAGGTAGATGTAAATGTTACTAGCTCTTTTGGTGATACAGTGGTAGTTAAGAAAATGTATAGGAGGTGTCCCTTGAAGGTTCAGGGCCACGTGTTTCCGGTTGATATGATGGAGCTACCGTTCTATGGCTTTGACGTGATTTTGGGCATAGATTGGCTCATAGAGCATAGAGCTAGGGTTGACTTTGAGACCAAGAGAGTCTCCTTGAGACTTACAGATGACTTTGAGGTTGTGGTAGTTGGTGAGAACGTTAGGTTCTTGTCCAATGTTGTTTCTGCTTTGGAAGCTTAGAAGTTGTTGAATTAGGGGTGTCAGGCTTATTTGGCTTATGTGATGAATCCGAATATGAGTGAGGTTAGACCGCAAGACATCGGGATAGTATGTGATTTTCCGAGTGTTTTTCCGGAAGAATTGTCGGGTTTGCCTCCAGATAGGGCAGTTGAGTTTTCTATTGAGACGTATTCTGATTATGCACCAGTGTCTATTGCTCTGTATAGAATGGCAGCGAAAGAGTTGAAAGAGTTGAAGACACAGCTTCAGGAGTTGTCCGATAGAGGTTTCATTAGGCCCAGTATTTCTCCGTGGGGTGCTCCAGTCCTGTTTGTGAAAAAGAAGGACGGTAGTATGAGGATGTGTATAGATTATAGGCAGTTGAACAAGGTGACAATTAAAAACAAGTACCCTTTGCCTAGGATAGATGACTTGCTTGATCAGTTGAGAGGTGCTTCAGTGTTTTCGAAGATTGATTTGAGGTCCGGATACTACCAGTTGAAGGTGAAAGATGTGGACATACCGAAGACAGCCTTCCGTACACGCTATGGGCACTATGAGTTATTGGTAATGCCTTTCGGGTTGACTAACGCTCCAGCAGCTTTCATGGATATGATGAACCGTGTGTTTCACGAGTTTTTGGACAGGTTTGTGGTAGTTTTCATAGATGACATCTTAGTGTACTCTAGGACCGAAGAAGAGCATGATGAGCATTTGCGGTTAGTGCTTCAGACCTTGCTTAAGAATCAGTTGTATGCCAAGCTAAGCAAATGTGAGTTTTGGATTAGAGAGGTAGTCTTCCTAGGTCACGTGATCTCGGCTAAGGGGATTAGTGTGGATCCCAAGAAGATAGAAGCCATAGTGAGTTGGAAACAACCAAAGTCAGTGACAGAGATCCGTAGTTTCTTAGGCTTGGCAGGATATTATCGAAGATTTGTTGAAGGATTTTCTAGGAAAGCGGCTCCGTTGACTAAGTTGCTTCAAAAGAAGGTCCCGTATGAGTGGTTAGATGCAAGACAACAAGCGTTTGAGAAATTTAAGAAAGCTTTGATCGAAGCTCCTATCTTGATTCAGTCTGAACCGGGGAGAGAATTTGTGATGTATAGTGATGCATCATACGTAGGTTTATGTTGTGTGCTTATGCAAGAAGGTAAGGTGGTAGCATATGCTTCGAGACAGTTGAAAGTGCACGAGAAGAACTATCCAACTCATGACATAGAGTTAGCCGTCATAGTGTTTGCTTTGAAGATCTGGAGACACCACCTTTATGGTGAGAAGTGCACAGTATATACCGACCACAAGAGTTTGAAGTACTTGATGTCTCAAAAGGAGTTGAATCTCAGACAGCGTAGGTGGTTAGAGCTTCTTAAAGACTATGACCTTACGATAGAGTACCATCCAGGTAAGGCGAACGTAGTGGATGATGCTTTGAGTAGAAAAGTGGACGTTGAGTTGCGAGCTATGTTTACGAGATTGAGTGTGTCCAAGGATGGTGGTTTGATAGCCGAGCTCCAGGTTAAGCCTTCATTAGTTCAGTTGATTCGAGAGAAGCATTTGCGAGATGAGTCTTTGGCACCTCACGTACAAGATATAGCCGAGGACAGACCTACCGATTTTTGCTTTGGTGAGAATGGGATACTATGTTTCAAGGATAGGATAGTGGTTCCGGAAGATGCCGAGTTGAGGCGTATGATCTTGAACGAAGCTCATAATAGTCCTTTTTCTATGCATTCGGGTAGTACGAAGATGTATCGTGGGTTAAAGGAAGAGTACTATTGGGTTGGATTGAATAGGGAGGTGGTCGAGTTTGTGAGTAAGTGTATAGTTTGTCAGCGAGTTAAGGCCGAGCATCAATTTCCTTCAGGGTTGTTACAGTCGTTGAAGATTCCGGAATGGAAGTGGGAACGTATCACCATGGACTTTGTGTCAGGTTTACCGTTGACTCCTTCAAAGAAGAATTCAGTGTGGGTGATAGTAAACAGATTTACTAAGTGTGCTCACTTCATACCTGTTCATACTACCTTTACCTTAGATAAGTTGGTCGATCTGTACATCAGGGAGATAGTGAGGTTGCATGGGGTACCGAAATCGATTGTGTCAGATCGAGATCCGAGATTTACAGCTAGATTTTGGGAGTGTTTGCATCGAGCCTTGGGTACATGGTTGAACTTCAGCACTTCATACCATCCGCAGTCAGATGGTCAGTCAGAGAGGGTGATTCGGGTGTTGGAGGACATGTTGAGGTGTTGTATCATCGATTTTCAGGGGTCTTGGGAGAAACATCTATCGTTGGTAGAGTTTGCATACAACAACAGTTATCAGGCTAGTATTCAGATGGCTCCGTATGAAGCTCTGTACGGTAGAAAGTGTAGAACCCCGATTTGTTGGGCCGAAGCTAGACAAAAGATTGTACTGATGCCTGATTTGCTTAAGGGCACTACCGAGAAGGTGAAGTTGATTTGTGATCGCTTGAAGGCAGCTTCAGATCGACAGAAGTCGTATGCCGATTTAAAGAGAAAATAGATAAAATATGATGTGGGTGAGAAAGTGTTTTTGAAAGTCTCACCTTGGAAGAAGGTGATGAGGTTTGGTAGGAAGGGTAAGTTGAACCCGAGATTCATTGGACCTTATGAGGTAGTTGAGAGGATTGGTCATGTTGCATATAGATTGAGACTCCCGACCGAGCTAGAGAAGATTCATGATGTGTTCCACGTGTCGATGCTCCGCAAATATAGATTGGATCCATCTCACATAATGCCAGTGGAAGAGATCGAGTTGAACCCCCGACTTCTCCTATGACGAAGAACCGGTTGAGATTCTTGCTACGGACAAGAAAGTATTGCGTGGAAGGTCTATCGAGTTAGTCAAGGTCTTGTGGAGACACCGAGGTGTGGAGGAAGCAACTTGGGAGAGAAAGGAGGACATGGAAAAACAGTTTCCGTACCTCTTTCCGTCAGGTAATTTCGAGGACGAAATTCCTTGAGTGGGGGAGAGTTGTAACGCCCCGGGTTTATGGGTCGAATGTTATATGGGTGAACCGGGTTTGAGTCGTGGGCTCGTTTTAAATTAAATTGCGTTTTTTATTTTAATTCAAAAGAGTTTGAACTCATTAATGGCATTTTCGTAATTTCAAAATAAGGGGAAATAAGATTTGAAAAGGGGATTTTTAAAATTTTCTACTCATCTTCTTCTTCCTCTAGTTTCTCTTTTTTTCACGTTGAAACCCCCCTTAACCCCTAAACATTATTCCATCAAACTTCCTCATCTTTTCAAGAGCTCTCTTCAAGGTAATTACATATTTGACTTCTCCGCTTTATTCCAAGCGTTTTCATGGTTCTAATTTTACTTAAATCCCATTGTCCAAGTTTCTAAGTTTTCAAGTTTTAAGGGGGGAAAAGGGAGAAACTTTAAGGGTTTTTTGTTTAGCTCTTGATTTGATGAGTTTATCTGTGTTTTAATCTAGTCCATAGATGTATCATATCTCAAAATGGAAGGGTTTTAGCAAGAATCCCGAAATGGGTTCCCATGGGTATTTTAAAAGTGTCAAAACTTGGGTTTTTAGTGTGGTTTTAAGTTGAAGAGTGTGGCTGATGTTATAACAGTGTTAGAGAGGTATTTTGAAGGTGCTTTGGTTGTTGGATTTGGTAGTTTTCTGCTAGGTTTGGCGGGAGTATGAAAATGAAGAAGTTTTGTTAGCTCATGGTTTGGAAATGTGGTAAATGGGTCTTGAAACTGTGTTTTGATCGTGACAGTGGTTTTGGGGCTGAATGATTGAGTAAATTGTTGTTTTTGATTGAATAGAATCAAGAGAAACCATCGGAGAAGCTTCGGGCACTATTCTGGAGAATTTGGAGACTTGAGATTGGTGTTTCGGCTTTTGGTTGGGCTTCATCGGTGAGTGGAAATGTTTTGAACTTATTTTGCTTTCGAAATGGGTTCTTGGGGGGTTTGGGTGGAGCCTTGTGGGCTAACCTAAACCCAAGTGTAAGTTTACTAATCCTACCTTGATGGTTAAGTGATGATGTATGGTTAATTGTTGTGATATCATATGCATTATGGATTGCTTTTACATTCGTTGTTGTGGTGTATTCGTTGTTGGTGTCGAGCCTCACGTGATGGTTGTCATAACTACGGTTGTGTAGTCCCACCGGTAGTGACTAGTAGAAGAGTACGATGATGTGTAGTCCCACCGTGATTCGGGCTGTGCTCGTGCAAACCTTGTAATTGAGTTGTTGTGCCTCATTTCGTCCATATAAGTGGTTTACCTGCCTTTAAAGAAATGTGTTTTGAAAATTGCATTGTTGATGAGTTTTTAGAGCTTCGCTCACTAAGTTGTCAAGCTTACGCTCTCCTTTTTCTAACATGCAGATCGTTAGAGTTCGGAAGGCAAGTGGGCAAGGGAGGAGCTTTTTGGAGTTCTCGAGTAGCTTAAGTATGATTTAAGTATTTGTAATAATGCCTAGACAATGGGGTATAGACTTGTATGGAGTTGGAGTTCAAACTCCTTAGTTTGGTTTGTTGGTGTTTAAGCATGTTTTGTTTGAGGATACTATGTGTTTTTGTATGAGCATTGCTAGACTCATATGTGCATGTCTTTGATGTTTCCTAAATGCTTTGTGTTTGAAGGCTTATAGCCATGTTCCATGGATGCTTATATGTTTGTTTTAAAAGCATGTGAAACCTTGTTATGAAATGTTCATGTGTGTGTTTATTGCCTATGAAGGATATGGTGTAGTTATGTATGCTTTCATGTAAGTTTCCTACCTAATTGCCTATCTTCTGTTGGATGCCATATTTTTTCAGTTATGTTGAATTGCATGATATGTTTTGGTTGCTAAATGATGTATGAGAGTTGGTGTGTTGCTAGGCGAGTCGTAAAATGCATCTAGAGTTGAGTCTTGGTTCGTTTTGCAGCTAAATTGAGTCTTGCAGTGCAGGGCGTATCGGTACGCCCAAGGGCCGTATCGATACGGTCCTACACTTTGGGGCTCAGTTTAAGCCTAGCGTGTCGGTACACGAGGGTGCATCAATACGCTAAAAGCACTTTGGAAATCTGAGAAATTTGCGAGATTTTGACGTATTGGTACGGGTCTTTGGTGTATCGATACGGTTTTTATCGTTTGACCGTGAGAAGTTAACCGTTGAGGGCGTATCGGTACGGTCAACCAGTGTACCGATACGGTCTCCCTAGGTTAACTTTGGGTAGCTGACCAAGTCAAGGCGTATCGATACGGTCTCCTAGCGTATCGATACGACCTGTTGTAAAGACTAAAATGGGCTATTGAATTGCTTATTTTGATTGCTCGTATCGTTTTGTTGTCTTTCAGCTGTCGTGTCTCACATAGGAAGTATGTAGCACTAATGTTTTGATATAATATTTGAAAAATGTTTTGGACTAAATTGAAAAGAATTTAAAATATGTTTTTAGTCAAAAACAACTTGAAAATATGTTTAAGGGTTTTAAAGGCTTTGGAATGAGTTTAAAGTACATTTAAAGTGGTCAAAACCAGCCTTTTTAAGTGACCGTACCGATACGGTCTTGGACCGTACCGATACGCTTTAGGGTTTCAACCACCTGAACTTTCCAGTAGCCAAAACCCGTACCGATACGCTTAGCCGTATCGATACGGTGTGTTTTGAAATAGCCCAACGGCTAGTCGCGTACCGATACGGGTGTATCGCGTACCGATACGCCTAACTACCCCAACGGTCTTTTTCCCAACGGTCTTTTAATTTGTAGGACCGTACCGATACGCCAGGTAAGCGTATCGATACGCATCAGCTGAAGAAGCCCAACGGCTCTTTCCTCATTGAGACCGTATCGATGCGGTTTGACGAGTATCGATACGCCAAGCTACAGAATTGCATCTATGGTGGGAAATAAAGGCTTCAACGGCTCCAATTCAATCCCAACGGCTAGTAACAGCTACAAACTCAATTGGGAGTATAAAAGGGACCTCCAAGCATCTTGTAATGGTTAATGCTTCAATTGTTACAACATTATGATGTCAAAATTTGTCTAGAGCTTAAATTGTTTATTTCTTGCTTAGACAACATTTGTGAGCTAAACATTGTTAAATTTGCTCAAGTGTTTAGGTTTTGGGTGAGTGCTTAGTATTGCAAACGCATACCTATTAGAGGGATTTCTAGTTTGCTAAGTCTTTCTCTTGTAAGAGAGTGTTTGATCAAGCTTTGGGTAGAAAGCTTGATCGTTGTAACGGTTTCCTCCTAAGACGAGAAAAGGGGACGAAATTCTTAGTGAATTTTTTTGGAAATCCTTAGTGTGGAGCTAAGGTAATGGATGTAGACCTTGGTTAGAAGGTTGAACCACTATAAATCCTTGTGTCAAATTGCCAATTTTTCACCTCCCACTAAAACACCCAATTATCCAACTTCTCCACACTTGGCGAGCAAGAACGGTTGATCGAATCGAGCCCCTAAAATCTCAACAATTAGTATCAAAGCTTGGCTCAATCGAAGGGGATTCACATCCTATTGAGAAGATCCGGGAAGCTCGATCAACATTTCACCAACCAGCTTAAATGGTGCAATCCATCGACAAACCGCCATTCTTCGATGGAAATCACTATGCCCATTGGAAGACAAAGATGAAATTCTTCTTGAAGTCAAGAGACTACAAGCTATGGGACATAGTTGAAGATGGTCCGTTCGTGCCTCAAGGAAGCAAAGCGGAATAGAGTGCCAACGATCGCAAGAAGATGGAGCTTAATTGCAAAGCCTTGCACATGCTCTTTTGTGCATTTGGCCCAACCATCTATGAGAAGATGTCTTCTTGTGAGAGTGCCAAGGAGGTATGGGACAAGCTTGAAGTCACATACGAGGGAACCGATGAAGTAAAGGAGACCAAGATTTGGCTCCTCACCTTAGAGTATGAGAACTTCAAGATGGATCCGGAAGAGAACATCGAGAAGATGTTTGATAGGTTCTACACTATCACAAATGGACTTAAAGGTTATGGAGAAGCCATCCCGGAAGAGAAGCTTGTCCGAAAGCTCATCTACTCCCTTCCCGAGTCTTGGGACTCAAAGAGGACCGCAATCATCGAAGCCAAGAATCTCAAAATTTTGAAGCTTGATGAACTCATGGGGTCTCTTCTCACTCACCAAATAATGAAGAAAAATAAAGAAGAGGAGAAGAAGAAGGAAGAGATTAGAGCGATGGGGAAGAAGAAGATCATGGAGCTAGGCATCAATGCAAGTGTCGTTGCTCTTAAATCCTCCACATGACATCATGTAGATTCAAGTGAGGAGGAAAGTGAAGATGAATAGATGGCCTATCTCTTCAACAAATTTGCCCTGTTCATGAAGAGCAAAATGGAAAAATCCAAGCATGAATCGATGAAGAAGATGAAGGACTCCCACAAATCCAAAAAGAAGGGATCATCTTCAAAACAAGCATATGTGGCCACATGGAGTGATGAAGACTCCACCGATGATGAAGTAGCCCACCTATGCTTGATGGCCCTCAATGAGGGGGAGGTAACTTCTAACTCATCTATTTCAAATTCATATACATTTGATGAGTTGCAAGATGCCTATGATGATTTGCTTTTGGAATTCAAGGCATCATTTTCCAAGAACAAAAAGTTGATTTCAAAAATAAAAATTGAAAATGATTTGCTTTCCAAAACAAATCTTGAACTTGAAGCAAAATTGAAAGATTTTGAACAAAAATGTTTTGACTTACAAAGTTTGCTTCTTAAAGTTCAAAAAGAAAAAGATTTGATTTCCAATGAACTTGAAAAGAAAAATAATTTTGGAAAATCAAATTTTTATGTAAGACAATCTAGTGCCCCTAGATTCGTGAATGGAAAATGTTTTAGAAGTGTTTGGGTCCTAAAAGGACTAACCACTTCAACTAAAAAGGATGAAATTGAAAAATGGATTCCTAAGGGGACTAAATTTTGTGCTACTAATGTCTATGGATCCAAAGCAATTTGGATACCAAAAATTACTTGATTGTCTTTATGCTAGGTGTGATGGAGAGTGATCAACAAGTCAAAAATTGAGGGGGAGCTCCATGCACACAAAGGGAGAACACTTGAAGAAAGAAGGCTCCACATCCTCCCTTGAGTTCAAGTGTGGTAAAATCTAGTTGCTTTTGTGTTTATTTGATTTATTTCCATTTATGTCAACTAGATAATCATATATGTTGAACTAACATTCTTATGATGCTTTGAGTAAGGGGGAGCCAATTTTTAAACCAAATTTTAAGTGTGTCAAATTTTTTTTGCCTCCTAAGTTATTTTGAACTCAATGTCATTTTTAAATTCTTTTTGATATAACAAAAAGGGGGCGAAATGATTTGAAAAATTGAATTTTCAAATGAATAAGGGGGAGCTTTATTTGATTTCACATCTTTAATCTCTTATTCACATTTTTAAGGTTAAAGGGGGGGGGGAATCCCAAACAATTTTTCAAGTTGGTTTTATTATATCAAAAAGGGGGAGATTGTAGAACTAATGTTTTGATATAATATTTGAAAAATGTTTTGGACTAAATTGAAAAGAATTTAAAATATGTTTTCAGTCAAAAACAACTTGAAAATATCTTTAAAGGTTTTAAAGGCTTTGGAATGAGTTTAAAGTACATTTAAAGTGGTCAAAACCAGCCTTTGGAATGATTTATTTCCATTTATGTCAACTAGATAATCATATATGTTGAACCCAACGGCTAGTCGCGTACCGATACGGGTGTATAGCGTACCGATACGCCTAACTACCCCAACGGTCTTTTTCCCAATGGTCTTTTAATTTGTAGGACCGTACCGATACGCCAGGTAAGCGTATCGATACGCATCAGCTGAAGAAGCCCAACGGCTCTTTCCTCATTGAGACCGTATCGATACGGTTTAACGAGTATCGATACGCCAAGCTGCAGAACTGCATTTATGGTGGGAAATAAAGGCTCCAACGGCTCCAATTCAATTTCAACGGCTAGTAACGGCTACAAACTCAATTGGGAGTATAAAAGGGACCTCCAAGCATCTTGTAATGGTTAATGCTTCAATTGTTACAACATTATGATGTCAAAATTTGTCTAGAGCTTAAATTGTTTATTTCTTGCTTAGACAACACTTGTGAGCTAAACATTGTTAAATTTGCTCAAGTGTTTAGGTTTTGGGTGAGTGCTTAGTATTGCAAACACATACCTATTAGAGGGATTTCTAGTTTGCTAAGTCTTTCTCTTGTAAGAGAGTGTTTGATCAAGCTTTGGGTAGAAAGCTTGATCGTTGTAACGGTTTCCTCCTAAGCCGAGAAAAGGGGACGAAATTCTTAGTGAATTTGTTTGGAAATCCTTAGTGGGGAGCTAAGGTAGTGGATGTAGACCTTGGTTAGAAGGTTGAACCACTATAAATCCTTGTGTCAAATTGCCAATTTTTCACCTTCCACTAAAACACCCAATTATCCAACTTATCCACACTTGGCGAGCAAGAACGGTTGATCGAATCGAGCCCCTAAAATCTCAACAAAGTATTAAAGCCTTTAGACAAGATAATGTTTAAAAGAAATTTTCTAGGGTTGCTAATCAAAGGGGAGCCTTAACGGGTTTCACTTCGGTTTTCCTCGTGTGACCTACTCAGACCGGTCAATCGTCCAGACCGGGACGAGTGGTTTACATTTTCCGTGACCGATATGTTGGGGCTGAGTATCTAGCAAAGTGTCGAGATGATTTCATGAATCTGAAGTAGAACGACATGTCTATGAATGATTATGAGATTGAATTCATGAGGCTGATACAGTATGTTCCGGGGTTAGTGACCACAGAGAAAGAAAAATGTGAATGGTTTCTAAAAGGATTGCGTCCAACGATTAAGGCGGGAGTCGCCTTGCATATGGATAAGGAGTACAAGAATATTACCAAACGAGCTAGGATTGCTGAGCGGAATGAGGCAGAGTTGAAGCAACTTGAATCTCACGGTACTGATCAAGCTAGTAAGCCACTAACCGCAATAGTTCAGTATAGTCAGGGGAATCAGTCTAGGAAGAGGGCTTTAGAGGAGTTCGATCATCAGGGTTATTCTAGAGCTAGACCAGTGACTTATACTTTTCTGACTACTAGTGTATGTGGATCGACAGGTTCTTATCTTGTGCCTCAATGTTCTTATTGTAAGAAGTGGCATAGTGGGGAGTGTAGGAGAAAGATCAAAGCTTGTTTCGGATGTGGTTCTTTAGATCACTTCTTTAATGATTGTCCACATCCACCTTCTGGATCATTTGTACAGAATCAATCACAGGTATCAGTTCAGACACCTTCTACAGGTAGAGGATAGAGTAGGTCATCTGCTTCTGGTACTGCTAGTAGAGGTAGACATGCCCAGAGTGATAGATCAGCTAGATCCAATACTAGACGACCGGGGTTGGTTTATGCAACTGGAGCTCGTGAGAGTTATGATGGTGAACCAGAAGACATAGCAGGTACATTTCTCATGTTTTCAAGTTTTTATTTTCATGTTGAAGTTTGAGGAATTCAGAATGAAGAATTTTAAGTTTTGTCAATTAATTTTTGGGATCTATCGCTAAGTTTGAAAATTTTGAGGATGAGATTTCTTTTAAGGGTGGGAGAGTTGTAACACCCCAAAAATTTCCCAATTTTAAAACCCTAAATTAATTTTAGGAATTTGAATTTGGGAACCTAATTGTTGTTAAAGGGTTAAATTGAGTTAATTTAGAATTTTAAGGGCCATTTTATAAATTGGATGAAGTTTAGATGCTTTTCTGTAAATCCTTAAATAGTTGGATGACCTATAATGTGATTTACCCATTTGTAAGGTATTTTAACTTGTTTATCAGCCTTAAAACCCTTGCGCATTCTTTTTTTTCTTATTCCAGTAGCTGCCCTCCTCTCCCGTTTGCTCTCTCCCTCTCTCGATTAAGCTTATATATTTTTTATTCTTTTTATTTCGATTGAACATTGGTAAGTCTCTAGCATCGCAAAAACTTAATTTTTGAGGGTTTTGGATACAAGATTTGATGTAGTTCATATGCGTGTTTTAGACGACGTCGACTTTGAAGAAGACGAACTACCACCTCTTTCGCCTGTTCGATCTAACTGTGTACGTACCTCGAGGACTACACGTGAGTATTCTTTTGGATTAGTGTTTTTGTCTTAGTTTGGTGGCATAGTGATAATAGTGCTAATATCGAAATTATTCCCATAGGTTCTGATACAGCTAAACTCAGTGGTTCTGATCATGGGAAACACATTATTAAGTAGGTTGAGTTGCTTTGGCTAAGGTGTGTTCTCTTTCCGTGCTACATACTTTGATTTTGTGATTGTGATTTTACACTTGAATGATTTTCGACTATGTCATGATTTTACGTTATATTTTCTGTGCACATTATTTTCAAACTGTGAATAAATTGTGTTTTAAAGTAAACGAACTGTGAATCCTTGATTTATTATCGGACTGTGTTGAGACTGTGAAAACGGTGATATATTTTTACTGTGTTATCATGGGTTGGGATTGTAAGGAAGTTAGTGGTTTATACCACTTGTGTTGGTGACTATGTAGCGAAAGGTTCTGGGGAACCTACTCTTTTTTGGTGACTATGCAGTATGGGTGCATTGCATTGTGTTTTCATAAAACCATGTTTAAACGTACTTTGTGTCTTTTAAATATTTTGTGAAAATTTATTATTGTGAAACTGAGTTTGTGATTGTCTGCACTTTAGAGACACACTGAGCTTAATAGCTGACTCCCCCTTAGTTTCTGTTTCAGATTCTCAGACATAGGCTTTCGGTACTTGGAGGACCACAATTTATCAGATTTATTTCAATTTTCAGTATGGACATTTCGAATTTACATAATTATTTTATTTTAGTTAATATTTTGGGATTTATGTAATTTCGGTTACTTACACATTTATTTAAGATTTTTAATTGTTTTAGCATGCATGAGAATTTTTATTTGAATATTTGAATAATTTATTATATGATTTTTTTATTTATACGATCGTGTTTTAAAAAAAAGAACTCATTGTGAAACGACGTCGTTTTCAATAAATAACCTAAATATTGGATTTTCTAAACCTAATAATCTTACTTTAGGGGCAAATTTTCAAACGTGACTTCCTAAATTCGGCCTTTCCTTCTAGGCCAGGTTTAGGGGGTTACACACTCGATGTTGCGGAGGATATTGCGGAGGAAGAACCTGTGGATGTTGTTGCCCCGGGCAGTTTTACTGGAACTCACAGTGCCTTAGCGTATTACGATCCACCATCCCACTTCACAACAGTAGATATGAAAGGATTCTACGCTACAGAATACCCACAGTTGGACTAGTTGAACGAACGTAATAATGGTGAACTGCATGTTGGGATGGTCTTCAGGACTAAAAAACTTGCGGAGGCTACCATCAAGCATTACAACATATGCAACTCAGTTACGTCCACTGTGCGGAAAATTGAAGCTGACAAATATATTGATGAATGCCCCCACATGAATTCTGGATGTAAGTGGAGGGTCCGTGCATCACGTTTGAAGAGGATGAACAACCTCTAGCAGATAACGAGATACGAAGGACCTAATACATGCTCTGTAGGAAGCTTGAATCAATACCATCCTAACTTGGATGTGCATGTGCTCTTTGATCATATCATTCCACTTGTGAAAGCAAATCCACACGTATTTGTGCCGGTATGTATAACATCGATCCATTCTCGTTACAAGTACATTGTTAATTACGATAAGGCAGGCTATGCAAGATATCGTGCCATCCAACAACTATATGGGTAGTGGAAGGAATCCTACAACGAGTTGCGAACGTGGATCAACTGTATGCAGAAATACAACCCACGAACTGTTCTTGAACTTGAGATAGTGTCAAGATACGAAATGGATCGTGTCGTACCTAGGGAGCGCAAATGTTTCTGCTATTTTGGACATTTCCTTAATGCGTTAAGGCATTCTGCCACTACAAGTCGATGCTGCAAATCGAAGGCAAATTCTTATACGGCAAATACACCCAGATCTTACTAGTGGCAGTTGCACAAGACGACAACAGAAAATGCATTCCGGTAGCGTTCGCCATTATTGAAAAGGAAGATATCCCTTTGTGGACATTTTTTTCTTACCAACCTGTGGACCCATATCTTACGCCAGGTCCTACGGGCAAGACCATACGGCATATGTATTATTTCAGACAGAGGCACAAGGATCTGGGGATCAATCCAACGTTTGGGACAGTCTTGGGAACCTCCTTATATTCATCATCGGTACTGTCTGTGGCACATTGCTGCAAATTACTAACAGAGGTATAAGAACAATGATAAGTGTATAATGGTTCTTCGCATGGGTACGCCTTTCGCTCTCAAAATTACAAATTAAATTACCAATTATTATTAATTCTTGTTAATTATTCCGTATTTTTTTGAATAGGCAACGCACATCGAGTTGAGGTGGTTGAGGAGCTGCTAGAAGAGTTGAAAGTTAGAAATCAATTTGAATATGACTATCTTCTTGATATCCCGAGGGAGAAATGGTTGCGATGTTATGATGGGGGTTGTCGATATGGTCACATGACGACGAACTTGGCTGAGGCGATCAATTGTCTCTGAAGGGAACGCGTCATTTACCTATCACATCAGTTGTGAAGGCAACATATTATCGACTGGCTACCCTTTTTGCAACCCTCAGAAAACAAGCTATGAACTGGATGGCAGGTGGCCACAAGTTCCATCCAGATCTCCAACAAAAATTTCAGATATATCATGCACAAACAAACGCGATGGGTGTCACATGCTTCTCTCATCACCAACATAGGTTTACAGTTACTGAATTTTCACGACCACTTGAAGGAATTATGCAACACAACTATGTTGTTAATCTACAAGAGTAAACATGTGATTGCGGAGTCTTTCAGACATTTAAGTACCCGTGTGCTCACGTCTTCGTTGTATGCGCATCTGTTCATCTCGATGCAATGACACTCATTGATCATGTATACAAACTTAAAAACGTTTTCAAGTTTTATGGATCTGAGTTTTCTCCGATCGGAAATGAACGTTATTCTGATGCGGTTAAAAATGAACCTAAGATTTGGCCAAATGAATCCCTACAACGCAACAAAAAAGGTCGCCCAAAGTCAAGTAGGATTCATTGTGCCGAGGATATGGTTCCTCGAGAACGGACTGACCAACCTAAGTTGTGTGGAAATTGTAGGAACCCTAGACACGACATCAGAAAATGTCCTTTTAGGACCCTCCCTCGAATAAACTAATTGTAATTGTAACTCTAATGTTTTAATCCTAAATAACATGTGTTCTCATACTATTGTAAACATGTGTTCTCGTACTACCACGTGAAAGTTATATAACAAAAAAACCCACGACGATACACTAAAACAACAAAATCGGCTAAAACATGAATATTGACCCATGTTTCCATTTTCTTAATGCAAAGGAATATACCAAGATAGCATTTTTAACACAATTTCTACACTGTTTAGGATGCCTTTTACGCGTCAATTTTTGCACCATTGTAAACATGCGGTCTCGTACTACGACGTGAAAGTTAAATAACAAAAAAAATCGTGAAATTTCCACACAAATCAACCATAAACAACCCTACCAACCCATGTTCCCATTTTCTTCAATCAAAGAAACATGGCAAGGTAGCGTTTTTAACGCGATTTAAACACCGTTTCGGATGCTTTATATACATTGATTTTTACACCGTTATGAAGAGAAGAATCACTACTATGAGGTAAAAGATTAAAATCATGAAAAATTATCCCCAAAGACCGTGCAAATTAACCCTAAACAACCCTATCCAGCATTGTATAAACAATAGATTTACGCAATAGTCGCGTTCTGTAGAACGCGACTTCCGCAGATTACTCAATAAATTCGCGATGAGTCGTTTAAGATTCTCGTGGAAGTCGCGTCCTATAGATTGCGACTTCAATTTATTTTTTAAAAAAATAAATACCGGTTAATATAACCCACATCGGACAGAAGTCGCGTCTTATTCAACGCGATTTTGGATATCGCTCCCTACAAAACGCGATTTACCTTGACGTGGGCCAAATAAAAGATTTTTTTTCCAAATGTTCCCCAAATGAGTATTTTTTCAGATAATTTTCCAAAGAAAAATATCTAGCTAAATTAGTCCTCTTAACGAGAGTTTGTCCACTTATTTTAACGCCTAAACAAACTTTTTCGAAACAGTCAAATTTTCTAACTTTTAACCAACTGCCGTTTGCCCCCTCGGACAAAGAGTTTCTAAACCTTAATCATTATATGCAAAACTCTCCCTTTATAAAGCGGGGCTTTCATTGTAAATGCTCCGTAACTTCCTACAAATCTCGAAGAAGCTGAAGGTAGAAGACAAAATAGATGACGCAACAACAAATAGGAGAACAGCGCGTGGGACCCAAGCAGAAACCATTACAAAATGAAACCCCACTCCACTCCTGTCCTAAACCAAAACCATTCCCTTCCATATTTGTACTAATTAAAGCCAGATGAAATCACAGCCCTTGGATCAACACCACTTAAGTCCTAAGGCAAAGAATCTTGTTTTGTTTTTCCAACATGTACAGTACAGACACAGTATCGTTTCATAATTATACATAGGATTGACTTTATGAACAAGCTTCTTCCCAAACAGAAAATACAAATTTGCCTTTGGGTTTCAACTTTGTATCCCAACTCCAAAACAAAGTGATCGGTTTAGCATAAACCAGTGATGGATCAGACGCCTGATACTGCTGAAACCATATACGTTGCAGTAGGGAAAACAGTAGAAGAAAGCAAGCACACTCTGTCATGGGCATTGCACAATCTTTCTCCCACAAGGATTTGCCTTCTCCATGTTCACCAGCCTGCTAGTTTCATCATCTTGAGTAAGCTCTCCAATTGGGTGTTTTTTACTTCTTTGAATTATGTCAAAGTTTTGATTTTTTTTCTTCTTGCTTCTGTTTCTGGTATTTTAGATCGAATGAGTTTTATAGCAAGCAGGCTTCAACCCCAGGAATATGGGAAAAAGATTTTAGATAGGATCATGGATGAATACCTTCTTATATGTAGCCAAAAAAGTGTAAAGATTTCTTCTTCATCTTTTTTTCCCCAGAAAATTGCAAGAAAACTATTTTTCTACTGATATTGGCCTTTGTTGTGTGTTTTCATGAAGGTGCAAGCGACAAAGTTGAATATCGAGATGGAAGATGCTGCAAAGGGGATTGTTGGGCTGCTCCATGATCACAACATCAAAAAACTTGTCATGGGAGCAGCAGCTAACCAGCATTTTTCAGAGTACAATTTGAAACCTCTTGTTTTACAACTGTGCTAATCCCCAAATATGACCTTAATCCATGGCTTAATTGATTAGCTAAACGGTCTAGGTTGCATCCTAAATTGACATTTTACTTTTTGCTGAGCTTGCTCTCTTTGGCTGCCTTAACATTGCAGGGGAATGAGTGATCTCAAGTCTGAAAAAGCTCAATATGTGGAGCTACATGCGCCACCTTCATGCAAAATTTGGTTTATTTGCGCGGGGCAACTCGTCCGTATGAGGTTCACAGATCGCTGATAGTCTTCTTCTTTTCTTTATTCTGTTCCGAAGTTTCCGCATACTCATTTAACTGCTACTTACTTGTAGGTCACTTGTTGATACTGGAAAATCACACCTGAGTAACCATTCTTCGAGTTCTAGTTATTCGACTTTCTCAAGCATAGCGGCTAGCAATTCAGATCTATCCGTGTCTGACACACCGGGGGATAGTCCGGACTGGCTTGACTTCCATGTAAGCTTACATCAATGGACCAAATACATACATCAAGCATGTGGTCAATTAGAAGTTCAAGTTATCCATTTGTTAATATCTTTAAGCTTGTGAATGTAATCAATGAAATCCAGTCTGTGCACATTTAAACCATTTGCTGATTGTGTTGATGGTTTGTGTGTTTTCACAGGAAGGAAGCAGTGATGATAAACTCTTTGATAAACTCGAACAAGCTCTATTGACTGCTGAGAAATCAAAACAAGAGGCATTGGACGAGTTGGATAGGCGTATGAGAGCCGATAGGGATGCTCTCAATGCTGTACTACGCCAAGTAATGCCCCCTTTCTTTATTTTGCTGTCTTATCCTCTCTTTTTGTGTGTATAGATCTGCCTTAAACTTATATAGTTGCATAATTGCTGTAAGGAAACATGTTTCTACTGATTTTTAACAGGCTTTTTGGAGTTCAACTTCTTGTTTCCATCAACACTGTCCATATTTTGTTTTGTATTCATTAAAAAGAATCTAATGATTTTCTACTTAGACTGCACTAATCTTTGTAGGGACAATAGATGAAATTAAGTAAACATTTCATGTTACTGTATCAAGTTTGGCTTAGTTCCAAATATCCGGTTTCCGCCCCAAGGATTTGGTGTTTTCATGGCATCTATAGCAATCCAAACTGATAGGCTGTAAACCTGCTATCACTAATCCCACAACTCTATAATGATAGCCATTGTTAACTTGTAGGCAAGTGAAATGAAAAGCTCATACATTGGAGAGTTAAGACGCTGCAAGGAAACCGAAGCAACACTTCGAAAACAGGACGAGGAACTTGAACAGATCAAGCAGCAGAGAGATGAAGCACGAAAAATTGCCAGAACTCAAAAGTTGTTACTGGAAAATCAAGGTGCCAACTCTGATCATGTTAAAGTATTGGAAACTAAGGTCTCATCAGCAGTGGAGCAGTTAAAGATATGCCAGAGAGAACGAGACGAGTTGCAGATGAAGCTTGAAAATGCTTGCAAGCTAATTGAAGATCATTGTACCAAACAGGAGGAAGATACTTCAAGTGCGCATATGCAGCAATTCTTCTCGGAGTTCTCTGTGACCGAAATTCATAATGCAACTGAGGATTTCGACCCTTCCTTTAAGATTGCAGAAGGAGCATATGGGAGCATTTATAAATGTACCCTTCGTCACACCGAAGTGGCTATAAAAGTGCTCCATCAAACTAGCTTACAAGGGCCCTTGGAATTTCAGCGGGAGGTAATATACTACCATCTGAATTATTGCTTTTAGATTTCAAACCTTTCAATCGTAATACATCTGAAACTTCTAAGTTATTCTCTATGTATACACTTATTTTCAGGTTGATATTTTGAGTAAGCTTAGGCATCCAAACCTGGTCACACTAATTGGTGTCTGCCCAGAAATATGGGCTTTGATCTATGAATATCTTCCTAATGGAAGCCTCGAAGATCGTTTGAGCCGCAAGGATAATACTCCCCCATTGTCATGGCAAACTCGAATACATATTGCTACTGAGATATGTTCTGCTCTTATCTTCCTACATTCCAGTAAGCCTCAAAGTCAAAGGTTAGTTCATGGCAACTTAAAACCAGGGAATATACTCCTCGATACAAACTTTGGCTGCAAACTTAGTGACTTCGGAGTCTGCCATGCGCTCTCTTCTCTCGAGAATTCAAGTGATACGACTGATATAAGCCGCAGATTTCCTTACCTGGATCCTCAGTTTCATAGCTCAAGAACATTGACTCCTAGTTCTGACATCTACTCATTTGGAATCATATTACTACAGTTGATTACCGGGAAAGCACCCTTGCTTTTAGCAGAGAAAGTCCAATCTGCATTAAATGGACAATATCTTAATGATCTATTGGATCCTTCAGCTGGAGGCTGGCCTTATGTGCAAGCTGAGCAGTTGACCCGCTGGGCTTTGAGATGCTGTGATCCTAACCGAAGCCGACGACCAGACCTTGCTTCAGAGGTTTACAAGGAGGTTCTTGAACCGATTAGAAATTCTATTGGACCCTTAACCACATTCCATGCAGGGTCTGATGAGCATCATCAGCCTCCTCATTATTTCATTTGCCCCATTTCACAGGTTAGCTTCCATCTTTACGAATCTCGCATTAATCGGAACTAAAGTTTCAATTATCTCGATGTTTCCACAATCACATGTTCGAAGTTAATACCAAGCATCAGTTAACGATTGCAATTCCATGCGGTTGGGCATTCCAAAGTTCCATCAACCTGATACAAACAATGAGAATTTGCTGGGAAAATCCAACAGTTTTTATGTATAGTAGTGAATAGATCTCAAGAGCCTTCATGTATGACTGATTTGGTTTTGTTTGCAGGAAGTGATGACAAACCCACATGTAGCAGCCGATGGATACACATACGAATTAGGAGAGTTGCGGAGATGGCTGGATAGCGGTCACAATACCTCTCCGGTGATCGGCAATCAGCTCACTCATCGCACCCTAATTCCTAACCATGCGCTCCGTTCAGCAATCTTGGAGTGGCGACATCAGCAGCAACACCATTAACGTTGTATAGTTAGTACCTGTTCCTCGGCAATTTGACGGGCAACCCCGAGACCATCTAAATCTGATTAGTTTCCTAGTATTCCCCGAGGCCTATGTTGTATGTTCCTAATTTCTTTCTTTTTAGTATCCTTGTAAGTTGCTGAGCGAAAGGGGAAGAAATCATCTTTGTAAGTTGGAACTTTCATGTCGTTGCCTGTTTATATGTATGGATGGGATATTTCCTTGTATATGTAAATTAAATTAGATTTATATTGAGTATATTTCCTAGTTTTATACATGTTTAAATAGAGAAACCAACCACTGCATTCTTTTTAACTTAAATTCACGTGTAATTGCATTGCACATTCTGCATTTTTGCTCTTCAAGAAAAGTTCTCTCTGGGATGACAACACAGCATAAGGATAAGTGCAGAAAAACTCAAAATTATAACGATTATGTTGCAAAGAGGTTCGTGGAACTGATCCATCGGCACGATACAAGGTAAAACTTCTATGAAATTAGCTGTGAAGTAGCTTAAAACTAGTATGAAACTGGTTAATTTCTAAACGTGTTGTAATAACTATACTGCAAATATTACATGCTTCTCTACAACCTAAAAGGGTAAAAAAGTTTATCAACTGGTTCTTTGCTTTAAGCCAAAATCCGGCACACATTTGAGGTACTTATTGTTCAAGGTTTATTACCATTAGTCTTTTTGTTCCAAGGGCTGAAGTTGGACATGCGGACAAGGCCTTTCCGGTTCTCCTCGTGTCCAGAGAGTTTTGAGATCACCTCTCTTCTTCCCCAATGTAATGAAGGTCCCTGCATCCCAAACAAGAGATGCTTGGTAAAGACAAATAAAGAGGAAGATAACATTTCATCTGGGGTTTATGAGGATGGCAATGTATGTTACTGCAACTGCACCACACTTTCGATCTCATTGCTACTTACCGAGTGTGAAAGGAACGATGTAAAGCAAAGCAGGTTGGCCGTGTCCATCCATCATGTTTAAGGCCACATATGTGACCAGAAGACCTGTGGAATTATTTTTAAACAAATATAGAATTAATGAGTCGATGGTCTTTATGTTGCAAGATAGGCAATGAAAAAAAACTGCTAAAAGATATATTCCTATTACATTTTTGGGGAAGGGTAAAGTGGTGCAATATCATTTTCTTCCCCTTTAAATTTAGGGGATTATTTAACTTAGAATGGATAATCTCTGCAAGACGGAACCAAAAGATTTTTTATTCCCCCCTTAACAGTAAGAGCCCAAGCCTCATTGGTTTGAGACTATAAACAAAGTAAAATTCAAGTTTGAGACTCAACAATTTTTCATACCTAAACCGTAAGCAGTCATTGCCCATATAAAGTACCCTGCTCGAAGAGGCGTTTTTGTCAGCCAATCATACCTACAAAAAAACATTAACATGATTGGTCAATGAACGCTAAACAGACCGAACATAAGAAACCAATCTCATTGTTGGAATAAATCAGTATACCATAACATATCAATAGAATACTCTGAAAACAAACAGAACCAAATATTTCAAGTTTAAATTATGCTGCAAGTTAAGTTTGACTAATGGCAAGTTCATAAGCCACAGTAACATAATTTACGGACTTACTGATGTAAACATTGTACACATGACCTATTAACAAACTACAATCAGCATGTTCTGGTCTCATGGCTATAAGGTCTTACACCATACACTATAGCAAATATAACAAAGTCTAAGATTAATTGATAGATCCCGTGGAAAGATGGTAGCCATTCAAACCTTAGTGAAAATGCCACAAGCAATCCAGGTAAGATTATGTCTCCAAATCCAATAACACTGTAGCCACCCCAAGGATCATACATCCGGGGAATTTTTAGTAGCATTGGTATGCCATCCTCTCCACTTCTATCACCACGAGCAACCTATAATAGAAGGAAATAAAAAAAATAATATCATTCCCTCAACAGTCCAAAAGGTTTACAGGTTCATAATTCAATGGTGAAGAGATAATATTTATAATCACTTACCACTATCATCACACTCTCATGAAACCACCATTTGGAGACAAACACCCAGAAGATATCATACAAGAAAGCACAACCCAGAAGAACTGTACCAACCTGATTCAACACAATTCACCACTAAAGAGCATAAAAAATTCCAATCCTTCAATTACTCTCGTATGTAAACTAGCTACATGCATAAATTATCCTTTATGTAAAGAAGCATGGAGAAAATAAGACATACAACAGCAAAACACTCACTCGTCTTTAAACACTCACCTTGAGATTTGGCACGCGAACAATCTGAAGGACTGTGATTATAAGTGCAATACCCTGATTGAGAGACAAAAAAGAGGAGGTTCATCTATCACCACTTTACCATGATAAGAACGTAATAAGACTAATTTCCAAGCATATTAATTTTCAATGAGAGCAAGATGTCACTACTGGACACATCGGATACATATAATCATCTGAAGAAATTCAGTAACCAAGTAACAATAACATAAGAACTAGAAATGTTGTCTTACAAGAATATCTTGACCTATCCAGGCAAAGGAGATATTACGGTACACTGCCCAAACTACAGCAAATGTTATGCAGAAGGGACAAACAGCCAATGTCAGATGCGAAACAGCTCCAAAGAAGGGTACTTTAATAAATGATTCTGCAAAGCCTTTAAAACACCTGAAGCTGAAGACATTTAGCTGTCAGTGTCGTATGATTTATAACTTGTTTGTTAAAAAATAGAAAGAAAACGCATGTATCCTACGAATAGTGCTGTTTTTAAAAAAAATAGAGATGTAGTTGCTGAATTCATTTTACACATATTTCAGAGAAAGACTTTGGTCTATGTTTGATTAGTCATGTGGAAGTAGAACAATCAACAAGGTACACATCCATAGAAAAGCAATGGCAGAGGAATATGCATACCATGATAATAAAGCCACCAAGCACGTTTGCAGGCCCTGGAAGCATAAAAGGATATCAAGAATCAGCATTCATCTCGAAAGAGTGCCCCCCTACCCTAACCACAACCCTCTGTCCTTTCTATAAGGTCTTATGAAAAGTGAATGTCAGAAAAAGTAACATCGAATACAAATGTGGCATCTCATAAAGTGAAGTTTACATACAGACATATTTATTCAACATATGTTTTCATTAAAAATAAACATTACACAAGCAGTCATGGGTTCACACGAAAGTTAGATTTTTTCTATTGTTTCTAGCACAAAGATCACATGATTATTGTCTTCAATATTGACAAATTATATTGAGAACCATGAAACTATTTTAGTAGGTAATATATCTTTTAGATAAGTTATATTAAGCTGGAAGCATTGTGAGCCCTGCATCTCACACATCCAAGATTATTGACATGTTGTCTAAAATCTTAGCCTCGGTAAGAACCTAATGGAATAGATCTGAGTGCCCAAAGTAACGATGACACAGACAAATGCTGATGCTCAATAAGGAACAAGGTGTAGTATGTCCCTACAGTTGCAAGGTGCTTGACATTCATAAGATGTGCATGTGCAAAAACATTGCAGCTTCCATTAAATGGATTTCGTAAATCATAATCATCAGTCGTATTAAGGACATTCAGATAACAACAAATAGAATAAAAAATGACCCTTCAACATGATAAGCCTTGGCTAGAACTTTTGGCAGGGTTCTCAAAAGAAGAACAAATCAAAAACAGGAAGAGAAGCAAATAAAAGAAAACTAACATCATCATAAAATCTTAAAACTGCCTGCAAAAATATCGAGAACTGAGAAAGATAATATGAAGTTGCTCAGAAGTAACTTGAGAACTACAATAACAAGACAGAGGAAATAAGCCACGCTGATCTAAGCATACAAATATATGAAGACAAGCGCACCTCTACTCCACCAATGCAAAAGAGAACCACCAGAACCTCAATAAACCAGAATGACATAAGCTTGTAAAGCATGACCAAGAAACATGAAGCAACCACAACAAAGAGAATTGCTGACTTTGTATTTATGTCAACAAAACCACTAGAACCTGCACCTCCAACTTGTAGTACTTCTTCTGATGCATCCTGTGCAAACAACATATTATCATGGTGAATGATATAATTGAAAATTCTGTTGCTATATGTATGCTAACATATATACTTGAACAGAATTTAACTAAGAAAGAATAGAAATTGCTCTTAAAGGGTATAAAGTTACCTTTAGCAGCTTGTCCTGCTCAATAGCAATTTCTCTAGCAGTACAAGCAGACCAATAAGAAGCACACAAAATGGTACCAACAGCCATTAGCCACAAAAACACTTCAGCAATATCAACGGCTGGACGCTTTGGAGAGTAAAGTGCAACAGAAACTACATAAAGATCAAAAAGTGCAGAAAATTTAAAATCCATTCTGACACGATGCCATATGAGGTATTATCAAGCAAAGAAAAACATAAGAAAGGGAGTACTTTTCCATAACAACAAAGAGGCAGTGCCAACTGTAACATTGATGTAAAAGAAGCCTGGAAAGTCATACCCATGGTGTTGTTATTTATAAATTTCTCCAAACGCGAACCAGCATCCTGAGGTAGCATAAGGGCTGGTATTTTTATATCTACATCGGCATCAGATTCACAAACCATCTTGAAGAGTTCTGTAGAATAAGATTAAAAATTCACTACTTAGAAAGCACAAATAAGGGTTCGACTCTTGACGACTGCTCATAACAGTAATTAGCAATTACATTGAATTTTATCATCTTTAATGTAACATCACCCATCTTTGTAAAGGTAAATTGATTAAGAATCTGATGATACCATAATTATAGCTCAAATAAGCCCCAAAGACTGAAAATGATGATATCACAAAAGCTATTTTGAGAACTTGAACAGATAAAATGCAACAAAGTTTAGATGCATATCATGAGAAGAAAAAGAAATCTTATGATTAATTTTCCAATCACAGTTGATGTAGAATTATCATTTTTCATAATGATGGCTAGAGATGAAAAATGAAAAGATATTATAAACCAAAATGTATGTCCACAAAATTTCTTCAACTTTCTGTTTTGAAGAACAAATCTTATCATTTAATATTTATTGTGCACATAAAATCTTCTTTCTTTTTTTGGGTTCACAAAGGACCCAAGATACCTGTTTGGTTGTTTATTATGAGGATGGCAGAAGCACCAGCTTCTTCAGCAACATTTGCCTTCTTTGTGAAACTACAATTACCTCGATGCACCAGAATAACCTCCCCTGTAAGCTACCAACAGAGAAGATATTCAAGATTACTAACAAGGAACAAGTTTAAGGGGAACTCTGATCAGATGGAAGCACATGCCTGTCAGAAAGAATATATCTAAGAGTCAAATTGGATGGATACATTGTAAAAAAGATCAGAATTTGAAAACCTGATTCCTAGGTTTGGTGCAACAATCAGGAGGATCTGCAAGTGCAAGCCTGGTATGGTTTGCATGTTTTTCTTTTGACTCCAAAGTTGGTCCGAAACGAGCACCAACACCAACATATTCATTGTCTTCTATACCATTAATCCATGTTGGGACTTTTACCTATAAAACATATTGGATCAAATCTAATATGTAAAGCAGTAAAGGCCATATTCATCACTTTGAGTTGAAACAAAGACAGAAAGATTGCAATATACAATCCCCATATCTAACTCAATATTCAAAGGGCAGCAACAAATAAGAAAATCTATTTTTTAAGTTCAAAATTAAGAAATATAATGAGGAAAAAGAAAAGGCCAGATTATTTTCAACAATTTACTAACTTTTTTGTAATCTATGTTCAAGTTGCAAATATTTCAAGGATTAAATGCATTAAAATAAAGAGAGATTGTCTTGGGAAAGATTAAGGCTTCCTCTGGCTGCTAGGAAATGCCTAAAGTATTTCAACATACCAATACTATGGTCTATGGCAAAAGAGTAATACTGAGCAAGGCCCGAAGTAACTACTTAGCTTAGCTTAACCGAGCTTTTTTTTTGTCATTCCAAAAAAAACAACAGAAAAAAATTGACACCATTTCCCCCAGCAATCAAACAAGAACTATAAGACAAAGTCAAATTTTGAAGCAAACAAATCCTAAAATGGGTCAATTAAACTAATAACCGATACAAAACATCTTAATCAAACATCAAGCACAAAAGCAAAAGTCAAGATTTCATCATTCATCCATTTTCACAAAAGCCAAACAGACCCCAAGGGGAAAAAATAAAGAAGAAGCAAAGTTGAGGGATTTTTGTAAGAATACCAGAACAAAATTATTAGCACAACCAGGCCTCTTTGGAGCAACGTCGTCTTGATGAACAATGTCCCCAGCTAAACCCAAACCAGCACTCGAAACTACAACTAAAAGTAGCATAAATAATCCCCAATTTGTTTCCATATTTGGGAATAATTAGCTTAAAGAGGCTCTAGGGTTTTCTTTTCCTTATTTCTTTCTTCAAAGTGAACAAATACAAAGGAAAAAAGGAATAAGAATGTGAAGGGAGATGGAAAGAGTGGGAAAAGAAGAGGAAAAATAAGAAATCACCTTCTTTTTTGGACTTTGTCGTTTTAAAGTTTCGGAACATTGAAATGAAGGGAAACGCCGTGTGGTAACAGCTCACACCTCTGCCTGCATTTGCGTGCTTCACGCTCTTGCTCGGCGTCTGCATGTCACGCTATTACATTTTTGGGGAATGCTTGGTCTACGTTAGGAAATGGAGTAAACAATTTTTTTTTGGTTATTTTTTTAATAATTTAAAGGTAATTAGAATATAGTATATGTTTATAAATATTTTTAATCTTGTGACAATGTACACACCTTGCAGATAAAACGATGTGAACTCAAGTCTTTTAAAATGAACATCATCCGTTTTCTGACTTTATTTTTGTATTAATATATATTTTTTGTCAAAAATGAAACGTTATAGGTGAAAGTGGATAAAAAAAGAATAAATGACAAAGTGACTATATGAAACGTTGGGGAAATTTTTTTGATTTTTTTTTTGTTTTAATTAGGTATTTGGATCCCCTCAATTAAGGCAATTAATTTGTTTTTTATTTTTAATTAATTTGAATCAATAAACTAAGTTTAGATATTGATTTGAAAAAATAAGTCCATATATTTAATTGGACCAATAAAAACTTTAGATACCAAAATAAACATTAAAAATCTAATTCAGGTGCTGATATGTATATTTATCTTTTTCAATAAAGTTATACTAATAAATTAGTTATTATTAGTCTTATTCAACTAATAGTATTGTTAAATAATATTTTAAATATATATATTTGAATATACTTAAGTGTATAATTTCAAGTATTGTATCAAAAATCATTAATTATTATCTCAAGCCAAACTTCTGTTAAATTCTTATTTTTGTCAACAATTTTTAGAGTAAATAGTTAAAAACTCTCGATTGACACTTTATCTTTTCTTAGGTTGTGGTTTCTATACTTAATAAGAGTAAAATTTTCTTTCCTCCGCTCTTTTTGTAAGAATTGTTCAAAAATACTCTTATTCTTGTTATAATTATCATTTATTCATGAGTTCAATTATTATTTCAAGTGTATTAAAAACAAAATTATTACTTTAAGTGAGCTTTGATCACTGTCTATTAAAATTGACAGCAAAATATTACCAACTTTAATTTGTTTAAAAAAATTATTATTTATATATATATATAAAGAAAATGTATTTTAAAAATCCTGAATCATAACGTTTTAAATCATATATTTTATGAAATATTAATTATTTTAAAAAATTGTAGTCGGAGTTTAAAAAGTTTAACCATCGAACGTAAATAAAATGATAGATTCAAGAATTAAGATCAAAAGGGCAAAGTATATTTAACCATAACAAGTAGGGGCAAAATGCAGATAAATTAAAATTAGGAGTCCAATAAGTATAAAATCCATTATATTTTTAAAATATTTTTTTGAGGGGGGGGGGGGGGGGTGCTCAGTCCTCACTAACCATGCTATGCCTTCGTCCAGGCTTGTCCTTATATTGAATATCTACGAATTTATATACCGATTAATGGTTCGAAATCGAGTGATTATGAATAACTGAATGAATTAGTGCATATTAAATAAAAATTGTAAATTAAATGTAATTATTAAAATTAAAACCCCAAAGTCTAATCAAATAGTCAAATGACTTCACATGAGGAAACAAAATAAAGTAAAAGGCGGTAAAAAAAAAGAGAATGAATGAATGGTTCATTTTCTCTGGTTAGCTCACAAGCACTCTTTCTGGGATAAAACTTTGTTTATCCACTGGGTAGATGACCCATTAAGTTTAGTGTAAAAGCCAATAAATTAATGACTCATTTAAAATAGCATTAAATTTTTTACATTAAACTTTAAGTCAATAAATTAATGACCCATTTAAAAGTCAATTTTCAAATTTATCTTTTTGACCTTAAATAATAATTTTTCGATTTCAACCCTTTAAAATTTTATATGTATTATGCACATAAAAATTGTATAAATTAAAAATATTTAACTATTTATTGGGTGTAAAAAAATTAACTTGATTCAAATATCATGTGTATAAAAGATAAAATCATATTTTCAAATACAACACTTAAATTATTAAGATATATATCATACAAAAAGTTGAGTTATACTAAATTACGTATTCTTTTAGATTCTCAAATGATTTTTGGATTAACATTGACACGATATTGATTATATGGTAAAGTACCCAAATAGTCAATGAACTTTGTTAAAAAAAACAACTGAACTTTCAAATGTTACAAAATGACAATTAAACTTTAATTTTTGTAACAAAATGGTAACTCATCCGTTAAATACTTAACGTGATTGTTATGAAACTTTGTATAATAGCACATTTAGTCCTTTATATTTACACATTCAATCAATTTAGTTCTAATTCAAAAAATGTTTTCAATAAATTTGACTCTTATTATTTACACATTCTTTTGCTTTGATCCTATTTATGATTGAAATAATATTCAATAAATTGATTCATTAAGAAATAACAAGGTCGGCTATAACGGGGATGACCGTGCTTTCGTAATAAAAATGAATCAAAGTTTTTTTAAAAAAATTATTTAGCCATATCAATGCGGGTCTATGGCCTTTGTTTCATGTGTGTACTTTAAAAACTATTTAGACTACTTGTAGTGTGTGATATATATTTGGATTAATAAATTTGGGTGCTATGTACACAAAAAAGAATTATTTCTAACTTGAACACCAAAAGAAAATGTAATTTTGAGATCGAAACTCATTGGGAATTCAATCCAAATTTGGGGGAATTTCCATCCACGAGGTAACAATAGTTGCTACAAAACTCTAATTATAACCTGGAGTTACCAATTATTTTCAATTATAAATAGGACCAAATTGAAAGAACATGTAAATAATAATGGTTAGATTTATTGAACTTTTTCGAATTAATACTAAATTGATTGAATGTGTAAATATGAAGGACTAAATGTGATGTTATACAAAATTTCATAACAATTACATTAAGTATTTAACGGAGAAATTACATTTTGTTGCAAAATATAAAGTTTAATTTCCATTTTGTAACATTTGAAAATTTGGTTACCGTTTTTTTAACAAAGTTCAGTAACTATTTTGGTACTTACCATGACTATATTGAAATTTCTTTTGAATTTTCAAATGTCTTACGCTAAATAAAAAAATCAGTCATTGTCGATTGAGTCTTGGTACCATTGTTATCAGGGATGTAACCACTCATAAGATGTGAGAGGTTGTTGTCCCTCCAAAACTTTTTAGTGTAATGACATTTTAGATCATTTTTAGTTTGAATTAATTAAGACATTTTCTCCTCTCAATTTTTAAATTTAAATATTTAATTCGAGAAATGTTTCTCTTATAGTATCATGAGAATTTGAGAAACATGAAAGGGTAAGTAGAGATAAAAAAAAGAAAATAATTTAAGTTTGTCCTTTCATTCCAAGTTGATAGTAGATGGACAAAGTCAACAAGTTTAAGGGGTTGCATTTTCATAAAAATTGAGGTGAGACAAAACTTAAAACTCATAAGTTTTCATGTTTCATATATGTTATTTTATTTTTAATTTGATTGAAAAAATAATAACATGCTGGGATTTTGAAGGAATTGCATCATGATATCATGACTAACTAAAATATATTAGAGTTACCTTAATTTCTCTTCTTATTATATTAAAAAATAAAATATTACTCCCTCTGCCCCATAAATATTGTCCCTTATTGACTTTTTAAAAGTAAATTTTTTTAAACTTTGACTCTAATTATATTAAATATTATAAATAATTAAAATTTATATTTAAAATCTAAGAGGTTTTTAAAATATATTTTTTTCTTCATATTTTTATCAATAATAAATTTTAAATAATCATGAGTCAAAGTTAAAAATTTTGACAAAAAAACTCAATAAGAAACAATATTTATAGGGCGGAGGGAGTAATTATAATACATTTATAGTTTTAAAAATTATTTATTGTGTAAAGATGTATTAATTGTATTGTATTTATAACTTTGAAAATTGTTTAATGTTAAAAGGCATTACATTTATTGTTTTGAAATTATATATTAAAAATATATTGTATTATTAATTATTTCATATGCCACCTCAGCTGGATAGATGACCTAGTGGGAGGCGTCTTAAAACCGACCGACGAGTCTGCAATAGATTGGATTTTGAGGAAACCTAGGTAAAAAAGGTTACTGAGAAACTAAGCTAATAGAATAGGGTTATTCGGCATTGATCGAAAAACCCCTGAGAAAAAAAAAAAGAGAAAACGAACTAAGCGTGAGATTATAAACCCATATATATTGTGTGGTAGAATGGGGCGAATTACTATTCTTAACAATAGGTCCTGGAGACTTCTTGGTTCATCATGCTATTGCTCTAGGTTTACATACAACTACATTGATCTTAGTAAAAGGCGCTTTAGATGTGCGCGGTTCCAAGTTAATGCCGGATAAAAAGGATTTCGGTTATAGTTTTCCTTGCGATGGTCCGGGTCGAGGCGGGTACTTGTGATATTTCGGCGTGGGACGCATTTTATTTGGCGGTTTTCTGGATGTTAAATATCATTGGATGGGTTACTTTTTATTGGCATTGGAAAGCCTGCAATCCGAACTGAGGACGGGTTTTTGGAGTTAGCTCACCCTCGCGGGATCGTGACCCTTTGTCCCGTCCATTGTAGCGCGTGTGTCGCCCAGGGCATAAGGGGCATGATGACTTGACGTCATCCTCACCTTCCTCCGACTTATCACCAGCAGTCTGCTCAGGGTTCCAAACTCAACGGTGGCAACTAAACACGAGGGTTGCGCTCGTTGCGGGACTTAACCCAACACCTTACGGCACGAGCTGACGACAGCCATGCATTATGATTCAACCAGGGGGCGTATAACTTATAGACTCCGCAACAAGGATTCGAACGATTAGGTAGTTTTTTCAACTTCAAGATTCCTTTCGGGGGGATCCAATTCAAGGTTCAAAAATTTCAAGAAACTTATTTTCTTCCAATAAGTGGATTCGAAAAAATTTAAGGAATAACAACTATGAAAATAAGGGCTTCCGTTCGTAAAATTTGTGAAAAATGTCGACTAATCCATAGGAGGGGACGAATTATCGTAATTTATTTTAACCCGAGACATAAACAAAGACAAGGATAATCTTTCTATTCTAAAAAGAACTCCTTAAAGAAAAGAAACTAATCTTAAAGAAAGCGATAAACAAATAAAAAAAATAAAAGATCTGTTTTGACATGAAATGAATATATCCATATATCTCTGACTTATCTTTATGTCTTTATGAAAGGATAATGTCACATCCCAAAAACCGGTCTAGTCGGAATTAAGTTCCAGTGACCGAATATATATTTTTTTTATCGATTAAATAATTTATTCGATCTTATTTAGATTATTCGAGATAATTTTTAAATCAAGGTCAAGTTCCAGCAAATTAATATTTTTATTACGATTAAGGGTTGGTTCGATTTGGTACCCAAAATAGATTAAATAATTAATTTATTATTATTATTATTATTATTATTATTATTATTATATATTAAAAAAAAGGGAATTCAATTGAATTCCACGGCAGATTACCTATATTTAGGAAAAGTATATATATTTATAATATGGTGGAAACACCATTACATGTTAATGAGTATAATAATGTGTAGTGGGGGGAAATTGTGAATAAAAAATGTGTGTAGTGGGGGTAATAGTGCAAGGCAATTTGCTATAAAAGGGGGGGAAATTGAGGGTAAAATACACGGCAAGTTTGAAGAAAACAAATTAGTAGCATACGATCCAACGTTTGATTGGTAGTCCGATATTTTCGATATAGTAATATCGAATTTCTGCCGACGACGGGGTAAGCTCAAATCTCTAGTTAGTTTAAGTTTCGGTATCAAGTTTGATTAATATTTATATATATATTCGATACTGTCTTATTATTTTAATTAATTTTTATCGTAGTACACGAGGTCGATTCAGATCAACCTTCAAGCTCAATAAATAAAAATAAAGCACCGGTCTGTCAAGGTGAGTGTAGATGCATTTGTCTCGGGTGACACGGTGTCATTCCGATATTTTTATGTCTTGATATGTGAGTATAGTCGTGTCAGGGGTAGGCTCGGTGCTGCCCCGTTGCATTAATTATGAATTTATCTGCATCTGGTAAGTACCCTGCATTATTTGGATATGCTCAAAAATGATTATGATATGCTATATGTACATGAAAATAATATGAAATGCTATCTGATATGGAGCTACGGCTCATCTTGCTATTTGATATGATATGATCTGAAAATCATGGACTATGTGAAATTGTGTGTATTTATGGACGTTGGATACAATTGGCATGCCATAGGAATATTCGAGCTCACCATGTAAGGGAGGACTACGGTCCAGGGCTACGGCCTATATGTGGGAGATAAAAGGATGGAAGTGTAAGGGATACATGGAGCTACGGCTCATTTATGATTCATGATATGGTGTACAGGAAATCCGCGTATCCAATGGTACCAATATAATATGTGTTCGATATGTTATACCATGACATGTTTATGATAAGATATATGATTATATTATGTTATGTTAGTGATATGGATATCTGATCATGTTATGCTTATACTGTTATAGAAGCATGCAAATAAGTTAGATTAAATTTATATTTAATCATGACATTCATATTATTGTCAATTTACTATCATGACTACCTCACTAGGCTATGTAAGCCTAACATACGTGTCTCATGCATTTTCAGGACCCTGATAGATTTCCAACCTTTGATCGTGTGGTGCAGTTGCAAGTCACATCTCTACCTTATATGTATGATATCTTTCATGAACTCCTAGTAAAGTGGCATATGATCCAACTTTTGTATAAATTGTGTTTTGTAATTTAATAATGTGGTTTTATTTTAGTAATCTAGAAAAGTCCTATTAAATAAATGTTAGAACAATAATAATGATAGATACGAAAAATTTTCTAATAAAAATGATTAGAAAGGACTCTAAGATTTTTGTAAGTTGTTAGGCTCATTTAAATATGTAAAGAATTTTAGTAAGATAATAAAAAGAAATAGATTTGAATATTTTACAAAATAGTCACTAAATATTGCATCGTCTAATCAGGTAGATAAATAACCTCCGATAGTAATGAGGTTTTACAGGCTAATAACTAGTTAGTTTAATTTCAGTATATTTTCACGAATTTTAGATAAAGACCTTTAATTTGTGAAAATTACAATTTAGTCCCTAAGTTTGAAAAAGTTTAAAATTGACCCCAATTTGAGTAAGTGGTTAATAAGTTAAGTGTTAAGTCTTAAAAGAGATTAATAAAATATTACGAAATGATTTTTGAACTTTGAAATTATGTCTCCGATCTCCGCATCGTTTCCGGTAGCGCTCTCCGACCCGGTTCTCTACCAGGCCGGGAATGGGGTGTTACATTTGTGGTATCAGAGCTAGAGTTTAGTCGATTCTAGGACTAACTAGACATTCGATAATGAGTCTATGTCTCATATGCCACTTAGGAGTTGATTAAATATGTATTTTGTGACTTGCAACTTACACGATTTAATTCTTATGTGTGTCTAGACCCAAAATGACTGCTCCTACTATTAGGAAAGAAACAAATGAGCCCGATCATGATTCCTCTTCCACTCGAGGGGAAAATGTGAGGCCAGAACCAAGTACCGAACAAGTGGCTCAGAATGATCCACCCCATCTTCCACCTATGTTATCGGCTCAACAAGACTATTTGATGTCTATGGCCGACATGATAAAACAAGTAGTGGTGTCTCTTCGACAAGAAGCACCTTCCTCATCTGCTGAAGCTGCTCAGCAGATCTCTCGAGCTCCAATAGATAAGCTAAAACGTTATCAAGTTTATACATTTACTGGCCAAGATCTGGATAATCCTGAAATCGCAGAATATTGGCTAGAAAATACTTTGAAAGTAATCAACAAGCAACTAAAGTGCCCCGAGGAGCATAAGTTGGAATGTGCCTTAGCCCTGATTGCAGATGAAGCACAAAGCTGGTGGCACACTGTAACTCTCACTGTACCCGAACATAAAGTAACCTGGGAATTTTTCCTCCAGGAATTTCGTAAAAAGTATATTAGTGAGCATTACCTCGCTGAAAGACGTAAAAAGTTCCTCCATTTGAAGCAAGGAGGAAGGCCAGTAGAGCAGTACATTCATGATTTCTGCAAGTACGCTAGATATGGTACTGATATCATCCACACTGAAAAAGAAAAATGTAGAATGTTCATAGATGGCCTCTGCGATGAATTACGTCCTCTTTTTGTTGCTCTGGAAATCGAGGATTTTCAAATACTGGTGAATCGAGCCATTGCAACTGAAGCTTCTCAAAGAGCCTCGGAAAGAAGGAAGGGAAACCAAGCTCGACCTGATAAAAGATTCCGAGAAGATTCCAAACCTCCTCTATCTCAAAAAAGAGGAAGACAGTGGGACCAAAGGTCATCTGCCAATCAACAGCTACCTAACTCTAATTATGTCTCTCAATTTCCATCTAGTGGGACCACTGTTACGCGTACGACCTCAATAAACAGTACAGGAGGCTCTGCCAAAAGTTATCAGATCCCTCTGTGTAATTTTTGTCAAAAGAGACATTTGGGACAGTGTCGTAAACAGTCAGGTTCTTGTTACCTGTGCGGAGAATCTGGTCATTTCATCCGACAATGCCCCCAAAATCCACAAGCCCCTACCTCTATAGCCTCCCAGAACGTTCCAGTAAAAGGGAGGGGAATAAATCAAGCACCGTCTGGTTCTTCCGGAAGGCCCCACAACAATAATGCTCCTTCAGGAAGCCGAAATCCAAAGACCTCAGCTCAGATGTACCACGTTCGAGGCCGCGAACAAGAAGACGACCCTGATGTTATTGCAGGTATGGTGGAGTTAGGTTCTGAATTTGTTTATGCTTTGATAGATCCAGGCTCCACGCATTCCTTTATTAGTGAACCTTTGATTGAAAAATACGCCTTAAAATGTGATCATGTTGCTTCCGAAATACTTGTGTCAAACCCATTAGGAGATAGTGTAACAATCCAAAAGATCTGTAGATCTTGTCCCCTAAAAATCCAAGGATTTCCTTTTCCGGCCAATTTGATGGTCTTACCCTTTAATGAGTTCGACCTTATCCTTGGCCTAGATTGGCTAGCTGAACATCAAGCATGGGTAGATTGTTCTAAAAAGAAATTATATCTCCGTGGACTAGGTAGAGAAAGCATCACCTTAATGAAATCTAAATGTCAGAGTAGTCTCATGTGTGCCTTAGAATCTACGAAGGAACTAAAGCCTAAAGATATACCCATAATAAGAGATTTTCCTGACGTATTCCCTGAAGAACTTCCGGGACTCCCTCCTATACATGAAGTTGAGTTTGGGATAGAAGTCCAACCTGGAACTACTCCAATTTCTATCGCTCCATACAGAATGGCTCCAATGGAGTTAAAGGAGTTGAAAGCCCAAATCCAAGACCTTGAAAGTAAGGGGTTTATTCGACCGAGTTCCTCACCCTGGGGAGCACCGGTTTTATTTGTGAAGAAGAAAGATGGATCGATGCGCTTATGCATCGACTATCGACAACTGAATAAAGTAACAATAAAAAATAAGTACCCGCTTCCTAGAATAGACGACCTATTTGATCAACTAAAGGGTGCTTCTGTCTTTTCTAAGATAGACCTCCGATCTGGTTACTATCAAATGCTCGTGAAGGAACCAGATGTTTCAAAAACAGCCTTTCGAACCAGATATGGTCATTACGAATTCTTGGTGATGCCTTTTGGGCTCACCAATGCTCCTGCAGCCTTTATGGATCTGATGAACCGAATATTTCGACCTTATCTTGATAAATTTGTCGTTGTCTTCATAGACGACATTTTGATCTATTCGAAAGATTCTGTTACTCACGAAGAACATCTTCGGATTGTACTCCAAACCCTCCGTGAAAAACAGCTCTATGCCAAATTTAATAAATGCGAGTTTTGGCTGACCGAAGTATCTTTTCTCGGTCATGTGATATCTTCCGCGGAAATTCAAGTGGACCCAAAGAAGATTCAAGCCATTCTCGAATGGATACCCCCGAAAAACGTGGGAGAAATTCGTAGTTTCCTGGGTCTTGCAGGATACTATCGTAGGTTCGTTAAGGGGTTCTCCTTGATTGCTTCACCCCTAACGAAGCTTCTCCGCAAAGACATTCCTTTCATGTGGACAGTGGACCAACAACGGAGTTTTGATCAGCTTAAACAAATCCTCACCCACGCTCCTGTCCTAGTACAACCGGAACCAGGAAAAGATTTCACAGTATACAGCGATGCATCCCATCAAGGACTGGGCTGTGTCTTGATGCAAGAAGGTAAAGTTATAGCCTATGCCTCACGTCAACTCAAACCGCATGAGCTTAATTATCCAACTCATGACCTTGAGCTAGCTGCGGTTGTGTTCGCACTAAAGATCTGGCGACATTACCTCTACGGTGAAAAGTGTTATCTTTTTACTGACCACAAAAGCCTGAAATACCTTTTGACCCAAAAAGAATTAAACCTTCGTCAGCGTCGTTGGATGGAGCTTTTGAAAGATTATGATTTGGTAATTGATTATCATCCCGGTAAAGCAAATGTAGTGGCGGACGCTCTTAGCCGGAAGCCCACTTCTTCTCTTAGATGTTTAAACGCTCACTTTCGGCTCATGAAGCGTGGCAAGTTATTAGCCGAGCTCAGGGTACAATCGACCATTGTGTCCCTGATTAAAGCACTTCAAGAAGATGATGAGGAGTTGCAACCTATCTTAGCCCGAATCAAGGATGAACCGGACCCTGATTTTGCCATAAACTCTAAAGGCTTGTTATGCTTTCGTAATCGTATATGTGTTCCAAACAACGATGATCTTCGGAACCAGATCCTGCGTGAAGCACATGCTAGCCCTTTTTCTATTCACCCCGGAGCTGTTAAGATGTACAAGGATCTAAAAGAGATCTACTGGTGGTCCGGTATGAAAAGTAAAATCACAGATTTTGTAGCAAGGTGTTTGACTTGTCAACGGGTTAAAGCCGAACATAAAGTACCGACGGGACTTCTTCAACCCATTGAACTGCCACAGTGGAAGTGGGAACGTATCACTATGGATTTTGTAAGCGGATTACCTCCGACTCCAAAGAAAAACAACGCAATCTGGGTCATCGTAGATCGATTTACCAAGTCAGCTCACTTTCTTCCTGTAAGAAAGGACTTCAGCTTATCCAAGCTAGCAGAGTTGTATATCAGCGAAGTTATACGCTTGCACGGAGTTCCAACATCAATAATTTCTGATCGAGACCCACGGTTTGCATCCCGATTTTGGAGAACCTTACAGGAGGCACTGGGAACTAGAGTACATCTCAGTACTGCATTCCATCCCCAAACCGATGGCCAATCTGAAAGGGTTATTCAGGTAACCTCGTTAGTTTCTTTCTTTAAACATAAGCTAGGTATCCTATATCAATTACGATCTTCCTTGTAGATTCTGGAAGATATGCTCCGAGCCTGCATTATTGATTTTGGGAAAAATTGGGAGAAATCCCTACCCTTAGTAGAATTTTCCTACAACAATAGCTATCAGTCATCTATTCAGATGGCTCCTTTTGAAGCATTGTATGGCAGAAAATGCAGAACTCCTCTATGCTGGTCCGAACTTGGTGAAAACAAGGTGTTGGGACCACAATTGCTCAGAGAAACAGAAGAGAAAGTTCAAATCATTCACTCTCGATTGAAACAAGCTTTTGATAGACAGAAAGCTTACGCTGATCTGAAACGAAGAGACATTCAACATAATGTGGGAGACAAAGTCTTTCTTAAAGTCTCTCCATGGAAGAAAGTATTTCGGTTTGGAAAGAGGGGAAAGCTCAGTCCTCGCTTCATTGGACCTTTTGAAATTACTGAAAGAATTGGCCAAGTGGCTTATCGACTTGCACTTCCCAGCGAGTTCGATAAAATCCACAATGTCTTCCACGTGTCAATGCTCAGAAAGTATAGATCCGATCCATCTCATATCTTAGAGCCGGAAGAATTAGAGCTAAATCCTGACTTGTCTTACGAAGAGGAACCAATTCAGATTCTGGATAGAGAAATCAAAAGACTAAGAAACAAAAATGTTGCATTGGTTAAAGTCTTGTGGAGAAATCACAAGAGGGAAGAGGCAACATGGGAACCTGAGGACACGATGAAAAAGCAATACCCTCATCTATTCGATTCAGGTAAAAATTCGAGGACGAATTTTCTTAAGGGAGGGTGAGTTGTCACATCCCAAAAACCGGTCTAGTCGGAATTAAGTTCCAGTGACCGAATATATATTTTTTTATCGATTAAATAATTTATTCGATCTTATTTAGATTATTCGAGATAATTTTTAAATCAAGGTCAAGTTCCAGCAAATTAATATTTTTATTACGATTAAGGGTTGGTTCGATTTGGTACCCAAAATAGATTAAATAATTAATTTATTTATTATTATTATTATTATTATTATTATTATATATTAAAAAAAAGAGAATTCAATTGAATTCCACGGCAGATTACCTATATTTAGGAAAAGTATATATATTTATAATATGGTGGAAACACCATTACATGTTAATGAGTATAATAATGTGTAGTGGGGGGAAATTGTGAATAAAAAATGTGTGTAGTGGGGGTAATAGTGCAAGGCAATTTGCTATAAAAGGGGGGGAAATTGAGGGTAAAATACACGGCAAGTTTGAAGAAAACAAATTAGTAGCATACGATCCAACGTTTGATTGGTAGTCCGATATTTTCGATATAGTAATATCGAATTTCTGCCGACGACGGGGTAAGCTCAAATCTCTAGTTAGTTTAAGTTTCGGTATCAAGTTTGATTAATATTTATATATATATTCGATACTGTCTTATTATTTTAATTAATTTTTATCGTAGTACACGAGGTCGATTCAGATCAACCTTCAAGCTCAATAAATAAAAATAAAGCACCGGTCTGTCAAGGTGAGTGTAGATGCATTTGTCTCGGGTGACACGGTGTCATTCCGATATTTTTATGTCTTGATATGTGAGTATAGTCGTGTCAGGGGTAGGCTCGGTGCTGCCCCGTTGCATTAATTATGAATTTATCTGCATCTGGTAAGTACCCTGCATTATTTGGATATGCTCAAAAATGATTATGATATGCTATATGTACATGAAAATAATATGAAATGCTATATGGTATGGAGCTACGGCTCATCTTGCTATTTGATATGATATGATCTGAAAATCATGGACTATGTGAAATTGTGTGTATTTATGGACGTTGGATACAATTGGCATGCCATAGGAATATTCGAGCTCACCATGTAAGGGAGGACTACGGTCCAGGGCTACGGCCTATATGTGGGAGATAAAAGGATGGAAGTGTAAGGGATACATGGAGCTACGGCTCATTTATGATTCATGATATGGTGTACAGGAAATCCGCGTATCCAATGGTACCAATATAATATGTGTTCGATATGTTATACCATGACATGTTTATGATAAGATATATGATTATATTATGTTATGTTAGTGATATGGATATCTGATCATGTTATGCTTATACTGTTATAGAAGCATGCAAATAAGTTAGATTAAATTTATATTTAATCATGACATTCATATTATTGTCAATTTACTATCATGACTACCTCACTAGGCTATGTAAGCCTAACATACGTGTCTCATGCATTTTCAGGACCCTGATAGATTTCCAACCTTTGATCGTGTGGTGCAGTTGCAAGTCACATCTCTACCTTATATGTATGATATCTTTCATGAACTCCTAGTAAAGTGGCATATGATCCAACTTTTGTATAAATTGTGTTTTGTAATTTAATAATGTGGTTTTATTTTAGTAATCTAGAAAAGTCCTATTAAATAAATGTTAGAACAATAATAATGATAGATACGAAAAATTTTCTAATAAAAATGATTAGAAAGGACTCTAAGATTTTTGTAAGTTGTTAGGCTCATTTAAATATGTAAAGAATTTTAGTAAGATAATAAAAAGAAATAGATTTGAATATTTTACAAAATAGTCACTAAATATTGCATCGTCTAATCAGGTAGATAAATAACCTCCGATAGTAATGAGGTTTTACAGGCTAATAACTAGTTAGTTTAATTTCAGTATATTTTCACGAATTTTAGATAAAGACCTTTAATTTGTGAAAATTACAATTTAGTCCCTAAGTTTGAAAAAGTTTAAAATTGACCCCAATTTGAGTAAGTGGTTAATAAGTTAAGTGTTAAGTCTTAAAAGAGATTAATAAAATATTACGAAATGATTTTTGAACTTTGAAATTATGTCTCCGATCTCCGCATCGTTTCCGGTAGCGCTCTCCGACCCGGTTCTCTACCAGGCCGGGAATGGGGTGTTACAGATAAAATATGGCAAAACCTATACCAAAATTTGGTTCACGTAGGAGTGGGCACAGTAGTGCACGGAAAAGTGCATGTAGAATACCAAAAAGAGTTATTCATGTTCAAGCAAGTTTTAACAATACCATTGTTACTGTTACAGATGTACGGGGTCGGGTAATTTCTTGGTCCTCCGCCGGTACTTGTGGATTTAAGGGTACAAGAAGGGGGACCCTTTTTGCTGCTCAAACCGCAGCGGGAAATGCTATTCGAGCAGTAGTAGAGCAAGGTATGCAACGAGCAGAAGTTATGATAAAAGGGTCCTGGTCTCGGAAGAGATGCAGCATTACGAGCTATTCGTAGAAGTGGTATACTAGTGGGAGAATAGAATGGTTGAAAAAGTGAGCGCGTGGGACAATAAAACATACAAACACTTATGTAATCGGAGATCAAAGGTTACCAGTTACTGTCTGAATTGGTTAAAGGTCTCCGTATAGGCCGTACAGATAAGACGACAAAAATAATTACTTGTATCTAAATCGAGTAATACCGGTCTCACTGGTCTCTCGCCACATTTTAGTTGATAATTGGTTGCATTCATTCTTAGCCATTAAAAACGAGCCACGTGCCGTTACAGGATGGACCCGAGTGGCAGGGTTTTTTTTGACGGACGGCACTATCGGGCCCTCACATGGATACCAATAAGCCATGACGAGCTATTTCATGCACCATCTTTCACGGTAAAATCATACATGTGGCAGATGGCACTCATGTGGATGACCTCTTTATCTATGTATTAGAAAACTTTTGTAAAGCTTTTTAAAAGGTTTAACTGGGACAAAAATCTTCTATTTTTTTGCTATTTTTTATGTTTTAATACTAAAAAGTATTAAAAAATTAAATTTGAAATCATAATCTAAAATTTTAAATTTTATACCCTAAAAAATATATTATACTCTAAATTCTTTAAATCCTAACCATAAATATTAAGCTCCAAATACTAAATTTAATTTTTAGTACGGGAAATAAATATGGGCATAAAAAAAGTAGAAAATTTCTATTCGCTTAATTATTAGGGTATGTTGTTGAGCTTTTTATTTTAATGTTTAGTGTGTTTTTGTTTTTATTTCATGAATTATGATGAATTTCATTACATCAATAAAACTATTAATTATTTTTGTTGAAGTGGCGTTAAAAATCGGCATATAGTTTAGTCGACTTTTTTATTTATTTACCTGAAGTCGTCATATAGTCTAATCAACTTTTATTTGCACTGTAACAAATACAATAAATTATAAAATAAAAATGAAATTATAATAAATCATAAAATAATTTTTCAACAACAATATTCAAAACATAATCTTTTTCTTGGCGATAATGTAATCAATAACTATTTTTTTAACTCTTGATTTTTTATACAGATCGGTCGTTTAATTTGTATTTTGGTTTTTTTAATGATGTTATATTCTAATTTTTTATAATTTTGAAATTATATTATGTGATATAATTTTATGGGAGCAATTGTAACAATATTGTTGTTGTGTCTTTTATTTTAAGGAATATTACAATTTTTTTTTTATTTCGACATCTATGGTTATTCCTGTCACATTAATGGAAAAATCAATGAGCTTTACTCAAAGTGATAAGCATTGCAGCCTAAAGTTAACAGAAACATACGACGACTTCACTTATTTTATTTATTAAAGTCGATAAAAACCCAAGACACGTTAACTTTTATTGTAGAAAGTGACGTGGATCTTGAAATAAAAATAAAAGTACAATAAATCCTATTTTTTCAACAACAATATTCAATAAAGATTAACCTTCTATGATATCATATTATCAAAAGGATTAAGATAAAAAAACGTTAAATCTAATAACTAATTTAAAAAAGCAAGTAAACCCATAATACGATGATAGAAGATTTTCACTGAAATAAAATCATAATTAATAATAGATTTCCCCCTTCTGTTTGTGAAAATATATATACTAACAGGGGCAAACGCATGTAACCCTTAGGATAGCGCTTTAGTTTCACAATTGTTTTAATTTTAGAATTTAAAAATTATAACTTAAGCTTTAAAATTTAAGGTTTAGAAGGTAGAATTTAAATTTTTAGTGTAATATGTTAGAAATATGGATTTTAATATATAAGCCCTAAATTCTAGTAACCTAAAATTTTAAACCTACATAAAATCGCTAAACCTTAAAATTAAAGTACATGTAAAAACTTTTTATCTCTACTATTAATTACTTAAAAGAAAAATATAAAAGAATATTATATAATATATATTGAAAGGGCATTTCACTGAAAGAAGCCGAAGCTGGCGATGTCTAAACCCAGCCAGTCTTTGGTTGGTTATGCTTTCCACAACCACAAGATGTTGAGTCCAATTCGGCACAACAAACTTTGGGTCCTAGCACCTGCCCATCTTTGCTCTCTTTGGTTAGACACTCCATTTTTTCACTACCAAATATGCCAGCTCAGCTTGTAGTGTCAGTGTGGTGCACATTTTTTTTAATGTTTCAAGATGAGTGGAGGAGCATCATTGATGTTTCGAACCATTAAACAAATTCATATTCTTTAATTTGTTATTATATTCTATTTTAATTTTCTGTGTTTTTCAAAATTAAAAATTTTGAGCTTGACCTAAATACTAGTTAGTGGTTAAATCTATTAATTTATGCTATTGGTCCATGGATTATGTGCAAATTGTAAATTTAATTCTTATTCTCTAACTTAATAATTTTAAGTCCTTATAATCTAATCATATATTGTTTAGGATGAGTGAAATTTCACAATTAGAACAGTACAAAAACTTTAAAATATAGTACAAAAATAAAACCCTAATCTTTTTCATAAAACATCCATTTATTCAACGCCGGCAGGCTTTGGGAAACCAAGTTTGGGCTATCTACCTATCGGTAGACTAATTTAGATAGGGTATTATAGATACCCATTATAAAAGCGATCATTCCAACTCAATTTATTCCATTCACAACTACTCAAACTTCTGACATAAAAATAATAAATAAAATTGTATATTACTTCACTTAATACACTCTTATTAGTATAAATATTAAATAATATAATAATCTAAGTGAAAAAAAAAAATGGCCGATTTAATTATATTGAGGAAAAAAGAAAAAAATCTAAAAGATTGCACTAAGCCCCCAGAAATTCTAATCTGACTTCCAAATTGTAAAGTAACATAGACTTCCAGATATCCCCATTAAAGTAAACTACTGGCCAACAACATTCAACCAAGATTCATAGCCTATAAGCAATTTCCCCATTAAATTATTGGTGATTAGATATGGCCTTCATACAGACCAACTGAAAACAGCATGAACGTGCATTCTAACTTATGGGCATAATTACCTAAAGCATGATTTGGGCGATGGATATCGCAGTAGCAAAAGTTCGAATAATGAACACACACAAGACGAGCTACTTTCTTCGGGTTTTTTGTTGCAAGAGGAGAGTAATTTGATCTGACCAGAACTGGCTCAACTAAACACAGTTCCCTTCTTATTTCTATCATGAAAATACAAAGAGGTTACCCTCACAATCAAAATTGCATACTGACTAAGCACAACAGAGAAACTAAATTTAAAAAGAAAGAAAGAAAATTTAAAAAAAAAAAAAACTTACAGAGGATCCACAATGCCAAGGATCCCAACTCTTGTACGTGTCGTCTTTTAACCACTCTGAAAAAGCCTCTTTATCAAATTCTCTTCATGCTGTGAGCCGATCAGAGGAAATGCCCATCATCTCTGCTCAGAATCTGGATATTAATACACAAATAATTTACTTGTTTGATCAAACGGGACTTTTTTTGGAAACAAAAGGAAACACAAAGTTCGGTTTAAACTTCCGAACCAACCATCACAACTAAGAAAACACATGTAGGCTTATCTTAGATACAAGTTCAAAATTCAAATAGTTAATTTGACAAGAATTGGCTTGGTGTAAAAGCACATAAAATCACAGATACAAGTTCAAATGGTTATATTCACAAGCAACACTAGACAAATGTAATAGAGAAAGGACAGCAACGTACTTGCATATCTCCTTAGTGAACCATTTCCATTAAGAGAGAAATGCACTGGTTTCCTTTCATGACCAAAGGATAGAATTTCTTGCATTCTTTCAGGCCAATCTGAATTCAATCTACGGGCAAAATCTTCCACCTCCCTATACAAAAGATAAAAAGAAAAATCAATCGGGCCATATATACAAATTTTCTCCAACATAGCGTAAAACAAGTATAGGATACTGACACAGTTACTTCATTAGCTACAGTCGGCATACTACTTTCCATAAATTCAGATGAACAATAACTAAATACGGACAAGTACATAGATTTCAAATTGCGCAATGGTTTCAGATTATTTAAAATTTCCAAAACAGTCCTGATTACAGAATAAGTACAGTATCAGACTGTTTCTATTACTATAGAGATGCAGCAGCACTTCCCTCTAGATATATAAAGTGAATTACACGTGAATCGTTGAGAAATGAATAAGGTCATGTCATAGTGTCTATAAACTCCAGTTATTACAATGTTTATTCTGCAGCTCATTCTGTGGGACCCTTGACTGTAATAGATCAATAGGAAATGGAGAAAGGAAGAAAGACTGAAAGAGAGAGAGAAAGAAGAAATGACATCAACATGTCCTTAACCCGTATTTTGCCTCCAAAGTATGCAAAATAAAACACCCACGTGTGATGTGACTATATATATGCCCAGAAAACACAAAATCATGGATTATCTATGACTAACCAGGCAATTGAAAAAGATTAAAACACCAAGGCTTAAAGCAAAAACTCCAGGGTTACATGACCACTTTTTCCTTCAATGCTCCAGAGGAGTGGGGAGCAAAGAGGAAGATATACCAGGCAAAATTCATCTTTACCTGTCTATTTTTTCTTTCAGTGCTGGATCAATCTCGTCATCAATATCACCATCATCAAGCTCATTCTTACTGGTAAAAATATCATCTTCAACATCATTTAAGTTCGAGGTAGCACCAACACCACCCCGACTTTTCTGACCAACTTCGGCACTACAGCACACTGAGTTAAGACCATTTAGTTCCTGGAACAGGAGAGTTACTTTAGTAACTTGCCAATATTCAAAGAAAGATAAAAGAAGGCACGATTGATGAGGTTCACACCTTATTATGGGTTTTAAGGACTTCATTGGCAGATGTGTTCTTCTGCTGATCTTTTCTTCTTCGGTTCTTCTTTTTACTCTTTGAAGTTTTAATCCCTTTAGAATCTGCAAAACAAAATTCCCTTACCTCCTATGAGGCCTTCAGAAAGAATTAGAAAAAGAAGACTAAGAAGCAAAGTTTATGATATCCATGAAGCAGAACATTTTTAAATGGTTATAATTCCAGTACATAAAACATATGTGCCAGTACAGATGACAAATATCAAACAAACAAGTATAATTAGCTCCCTAAACATTTTGCCATTTACTTGATATCCATAATGAAGTGTAAAATCTCAAATTTCCAGTTTTAGTTTGTTGGAAAATGATTCCTAAATAAAGATCCTCAACAATGATGATTGAAGGAAACAAATAAGCACATTAATCATTTTATTATCCTGTTCACTAAAAAATTATCCACAATCCTGCAAAACAGGTCATCCTGGCAGTAACATCTTCAAAGAAAGGTCGTGTTCTTTCCATGCCTTACACAATTTAAAGATCATCAAACTGGTTTCTGATAAAGAAACACAGAAGCATTTGCTTTTTCTTGTCCAATTCAGGCTCTATCATTGACTTTTCAACCCTCAACTCCCAAACAAATGCAGAGAAATAAATGACATTCGGGCATTGAGGTTGAGACTTGAGATTGACACATGAGATTCAACCAGAACAGAACTGAATTATACTATTCTTTCTAGGAGAAAAGCTAAGGCATCTAATCAGTAAAACCATCTATCAAGACTATTCTGCCAATATGAGAAGTCAAACAAACCAAAATACTCATGAAACAGAAATGGTTTTACAGAACTATAACCTATGGGATAGAAAATTAATATATTCAAAAAAATATATATCAGAACATAATTTAAGCATACCTCCATTGTCTCCATTAATAAATGATAAGAGGTCATCAACTGAACGATCATCGACACGCTCTTCTTCAACTTCAACGTTCTGAGACACAGAAGTCTTCACTTATTTACATGCATTTTAAGAAGGGAGTTGCATAATGATGCCTTATGAAGTTAATTAACAAAACAAGTTCATCTCAACCAGAAAAATGCTCTACTAAGGAATAAAATTGCAGAGGGTACGAAATAATCAGAGAGAAAAGCCAAAAACATGAACGAGACAGTCACCTTTAGTTTCTGCCTCTCTTTTAGTTCCTTCCTCTTTTTTGCATACAATCTATTCAACAGTCGGATGCGTGGGTCATCAGTTGTGTTTTTCAAAGGCTCCAACTTTTCTTCCTAAACCAACAAGTATTAAAAATACAAATAGGGACTAAAAGAACATACATGATAAATAAAGAAGTTTCAACTAACACCAGACACACCTCTGTAAGATCATCTGGCAAATGAAATATCTCACGTATCTCCTCAGGGCTTTTTCCCTCAATAATTCTTGCAAGAGCACGACTAGTAAGATCAACTAGAGGCTTTAACTGAAGGCTATCAGCAGCAGATGTCAACTCACAAAGTCTCTTTGTGTCCATTCGGATAAACTTTTCGTCAAAAGACTTGCGCTCCTTCAAATTGAAACACACAAATGAAGAGGAGAAGAAGCTCGGTGTCCGTTTGCAAAATGAAATTGAGTATCCTAGAAACACATGTACATTTTCTTTTCCCAAAACTCAAAGTGGCAAAAGAAATGAATTAAACAAAGAAAGCCGTCTATACCTAATGAAAGTTAAAAATTGGCTCCATTTATGCCACTCCAGAAAGATTACAGTAATATTTTAAGAAAGCAAGATGATAACACCAAAATATAAAAGGTAACTGCTAATTGAAAAACATTTTTAACCTACCTTGTTAGAGCGACCAGGCACTTGATGAAACCGGCAATAATCAAGAATTAGGCTTAACATGGCAGGGTTGACTCGCTGAGGAAGAGATATAGCATAATTCTTGGACGATCCCATTCCCTTTTGTATCACTTCATGACATATCATGGGACAAAACATAGCAACCTCCTGTTCCACTTGTTGGATTGAGCCATCAGCAGTTTGAAGCCAAATGTACGACTTCATCATCTGAGAACAAATCAGACGATGCTTCAGAATTAAAACTTAAAGATACACTCAATAACAAACCAAGTTCACTCAAACTATATCAAGCCCAATCACTAAATAGAAACATAGTTGTCGTCCACACCCATCTCAGGACATTATTCCAATTGGGTGCCCATCTACCCTAACTCACACCATGTAGATAAAAAATCAAGGAAGTTATGTGCATCATTGCTAAAAATACAACCAAACAACTTTGTTCACAACATAATATTTAGGTGAATATCAAACTAGAACTCAATCTTTTCCTAGTTAACTAGGATATTTGGTTGCTATGGAAATAAATATAACCTTGAACAATATGCCTTTTATACCTACAACAGAATCCAGAAAGATCTGATAGAAATTGCTCCTTTTGAACTATATAATAATGATTAACCTAAAACGTAAAAGTGAACAGAAAAAAGACATACTTCACCAGGAAAATAGATACTGTATGACTTTTAGTGGACTCAATAAAAATCGTACCTCAGGTTTAATGACAGCCATATCCACTTCTGACATTTCAAAGTAAATTTTGCACACCAAGAAAGGTCTTTCTGTAAAGCTTGTTGTAGTATAAGTTGTACACCCTGCTTCTCTGCTACTCAAAGGCTTGGATACAGTAGATCAAACGGCTTTGCACTTCTCAAGTGACAGAGGCTCTCAAACCTGTAACAAGTTTCCCAGCGTACTATTATCAATGTAAATTTTCCCACTTGCACGAACATTGATTTTGGAAGTAGATCTCAAGAAGTACTTAAATTTGGATCATGAAGCTGTTCAACCAAAAACAATACAAAAATATGCGGCGGAGTTACGAACAAATATTTCAGCTAAGTAGAATAACTGCATAAATAAACGATTGCATCAAAATATAGACAAACTTCTGCAGTCAAGTAGTTAATCACATAACATTTTGCAAGAGATATATATACGCCTGAGTTCCTGAACTAAATGTTCGAAAGGTGTCCCCAGAACCTAAATAAACAGACTGTCGATCATATTTTTATATATGTCTGAGTTAGCGTTCACATACACTGTAAAAACCAATCAGACTGAATATTATATTGGACTGGCAGAAAAAAACAAAGATCTCAACCTTATCAAGATTCTTACCACAGCAGCCACTAGCATCAGAGTCAAAGCAGAAGTAAATATTTGACATTGCAGGGGAAATAGCAAAGTAGTTGGAAATTTAAATCATTTACTAGGATTATCTCAACCTTTCTCTTACCAGGGAAAAATACTTTCCTTCTACTCTATTTGTGTTAAAGAACCAAACATTCCACTTTAAGCAAACCAATATTTTCAGTGCAGCAAGACAAGCAGGAGTCATGGAACGATGATTCCCTCATAGGAAATCAACATACAAATTTCTATTACAGAAAAGCCTGACACCTATTGTTAAGAACTCCTCCAGTAAACTAGAGTTGCCAATTAAACATTCGAGGTTATGTAGCTATAACCCCACTGTTGGTGTGCTCATGATAAAAAAAGAGATCAATGAAACCGAACCGTTATATCAAAGTCGACATGTATCCTCTCAGTACCTCACCCCCGCATTCCACTTGTCTTTCTTGCAAATGAATAATAAATCTTACACACACGTTTGCGTTACATCCAATTTCTCCAACTGTATCCCTACAAAACTACCTTTTCTGAATTGCCACAATTCCTGAATTAGTCCTTATTTGACCCTAACTACAAAGATTCTGAATTCAATCACCTCGGAAACTATTTCTCATATTACAACCATTCCACCTCTATTACCATTTTAGAAACATAAATTTCTTTTAATTGACTTTTAAAATGAGATATTCAACTTATGGTAACTTAAATTACCGAGAGGAAAAAGTTAGGCCACTCAACGGTTATAAGAATACCGAAATACCACGTGGCAGCCAAAATTTTCATCTGCCAATCTAATGGGAGATAACAAGATAACATAGCCATCTTTCATCCGATCTAACGGTTATTTTACATAAAAACAACTGTAACTGCATGCAAACTAAACACCGACCTAATTTCTTGCGCCTATCAGTCACCAACACAACCAGAAAACACCTTATAATTCAATATTAAATTCAGTTCATTTTCCTATACTTAATCTAGTCTTATCACCTCTATTCGTTTTCTCAGCAACCAAACACCTTCCAACAAATAAGGACACATGTAGGATCAAATAAACATAAACTTTGCAAAATCAATCAAAAAACCTAAACCTACCAAGCTCAGAAAGTCGAGCAGCTAAAAATCGTAAACTAATAAATTGAACAAAAAAATCAATCAAAATAAGAAAACGAAACACATTTCTGTCGCCAATCGATCCTATAGACAAACAAAAGCAATGAAGGAACGATTCTCGAAAGTCAATCTTAACAGACGAGTACAAAATCGATTTTCTCTTCCCTTTTAATGTTAGATGTCTAGTATTTCAATTCGTAAGCAAAACGGCGTTGTTTCGATTATACCTGTGTGGATGGCAACGGAGGTTGCAGAGCTTTCGAACTGCTCAGATACGGCGGTTGTCGGCGAACTCCGAAATGGATAAATGAGAGATGGAGAACGGAAAAGGAAAGAGAAAGATATAGTGTTCCTTTTTTTAGTGTAACGTAGAATTTTTTTATTTTTATTTTTTGAATAGTTAAATTTTGGGAGAAGATAAATATTGTGAAAAAGAAAAAGGAAGATTTTGTGCCCAAGGTACGAGCGGCGTCGCTGTCTTTGGAGGAGCGAGGGTCCGATAAAACGTCGCCGTACAGTTCACAGGCACACGTGAACGCTATTGGAGTTGGTTAGGGTTTGGTGGTTTCTTTCTCTCATTTTTTTTTTTGTTTCTAATTTTCCCAATTTCCGCCCAGCCCCTCAGCCACCCTGGAAATACCAAAGATTCAGTTCTCTTTAGAGAAAATCCCTAATCCCATGTTTTTCTTGCCCAATAAAAATTAGTCTTTTTGTTCATGAAACTAATATTCCAAAAGGTTAACTTTGAAATGTTTATCCATTAGGTTAACCTAAACAATTGTTTAGTTTTAGACATAATGACCTTTTAACCCCTTAATTTTAAAGGGTTTAATTATTTTAACCCTTAAATCTTTATTACGTTTTTTTATTCTCGAACTTTTCTTTATGGAATTGATCCGAACATGATAAAATAGTTACATTACCTTTATTAAATTTTTGACATCAACTGTTTTATCCTTTTCTGTCACATCATCAATTTTAGTATATTTTGATTCAATTAGAGCAATACTAACACCAAATGATACAATGTTTTAACATTTTAGAACATTTTTTTTAATTTTGGTCTTAATTTTTTACAAATTACATTGAAAATAAAAAATATAATAATTTAATTAAATTTGTAACTTAAATAATATTTCCAATATTTATATTCTTCATATATGTAACTGGGGTATTTTTTATCATATATGATATATATGAAGATTATTTAAAAATAGGCTAAAGGGTCTTTTTTTTTTAAAAAAAAAAAAGAGAGGCTAAAAGGGTTTTTTTTTTACCTCTGAATTCGACCTAAATTAGTAATATCGCTCCTCGCGCGAAAATACAGATATTTAGGTCATCCAATTCACACATTGTAGCAAATTAGTTGTAACACCCGTATTTTGGGGTTAGAAGTTAGTCGGGTTAGTTGGTCTGAGTTGGTAGAATTAATTTTAATCAAATTGATCTTAGTTTGAGCAAATTGAGTTTTAAATAAAAAGGGAGGGATATTTTGGTAATTTAAAAAAAAAACTTTTATATATAATAATAATATTAATCATAATCTTATCATTTCCTTTCTTCCTCCTTCCCCCCCCCTCTGCCGTATAACCATACCCAAACTTCCCCAAACCCCAAAACCTTTAATTCATCAAATTCCTTCATCAAATCAAGGGCGTTTTTGAAGGTAATTACATATTCGGACTCTCCTCTTCATCCTCTACGTTTACATAGCTTTATATCTCGAAACTACCCACTTTTATGATTTTCAAGTTTAATGAAAATTTGAATTTTTAGTGAGTTTTTCAATTGATTTTGATTTATTGAGTTGGGTTTTGAGTTAGTCTTGTTAAAATAAACCTAATATGTTAAAATGAGTAATTTTGGGTGAAAATCCGAAATGGGTATTTGAGGCCATTTTTGAAGTGTTTAAAACTTGAATTTTGATGAGTTTTATAGTTCAATTGAAGGGCTGAGGGTATATGTATGTTAGGAAAGTGTTTTGGAACCATTTAGATGTCATTTGGGTGATTGAAAATATGATTTTCTGCTGGGTAAAATAGGAGTACGAAAATGAGAAATTTGGTGATTGTTTTAGTTGGAAATTGTTGAAGTGTGGCTTGTGTTTATGGATTGGAGTGGTGACTAAAATTTAGCATTGAATTATGAGTAATGGTTATGTTTTGATTGGCTAGAAACAAGAGGAAACACCGGAGAAGCATTGGGATCGAATCCGAGCATTTAGGAGGCTTGCTTGCTTGTTTGAGTTGCTAAGGAAGGGTGGTGAGTAAAACTTTAAAAATTGTTTTGAAGTTGGTTCAAGTGTGTAGTGGATGTGAGGGAATGAGCTTGGTAGGCCATTCCTAGGTGGGAGTTAAATTGGTAGTTTAACTCTTTAAATTTTCTATTGATAAATGATATGTCATTGCCTACTTGTTCATGTGAAATGTGGATTGATTGATATGTATGTATCTTGATATGCATATATGATAAACATGATATATAATGGGTGGATATATGATGTAATGAAAGATATTGGCACTAGTATGCTTGGGTACAATGATCGATCATTAGGATGAGTGTGCACACAAATTGAGTCAAAACGTACGTGGCCTTGGTGGCGTTAAGGCACCAAGGAGGAGTACGGTGATGTAATATTCCACCGGAAATTTATATATATTCTACGTGATGATGAGTGGAATCCCGTCCGTAGGGCATGTGGCGATGAGTGGAATCCCGTCCATGCAAGGCCGGTGATGAGTGTAATCCCACCGAGGTAAGGTTGATGTTGGAAAATGCGTTCCAACATGTTATCCGCGTATTCGAGTCATAACTAGGTGCCAAAATGAGAATTATGTTGTTGAACTTAATATGATGTAAGATGCCATATTATGATTCTTGAACATGTTATTCTTTCATGATTATGATGTTGAGTTTAATATGATGTGGGATGCCATATTAGAACTCTTGAAAATGATATGATGATTATGCTGTTGAGTTTAATATGATGTGAGATGCCATATTTTAACTCTTGAAAGACTAGTTAGGTTGACTTGTTGATACCTATGCATGTTGTATGTGAGATTTAGGGATGACACGATTGAACCCTGCATTGTTGTTGTTTTTGGATTTTAGAGCATCCTCACTAAGCTTTTAGCTTACGCTCTCATTTTCAACAATGCAGATCATTAGCGTGGTGTTAGCAAGGAGCAAGGCGAAGGGGCTTTCCAAGTTGTTGTTGCTCAAGTATGGTTTTGTAATTAATGTGGTAGTTTAGCAATGGGGCAATTATATGATTTGCATGAGCAATGTTTGACTCTTAAATGGTGTTGATGTGTATGCTTGGCTTGATTTTGTAAACCATGCTATGTTTGATGAAGACTTGTGTATGATGGCATGTTTCGTTGGATGTTTTGGTTGCTTAACTAATATGTTTAAGTTTCATATGTATTAATGTGTGCCTTTGGCATTGTTAAGATCTTATGTATGTCCATATATGCATAAATTGCTCTTTAATCGGAATGCTATGCATGAATGCTTTATTCCATGTTTGAATGACTTCCTTGGCTTAAATAGGTGCTCTCGCATGTGTGTATATGCTTTATTGCTTCCTAAATTTTGTTCTTAGACTTTATATATAAGAACATGCAACTTTAAAAAATTATAGAAAAATAATTAGTGGGAATTTCGTGATGAATTTTTGATATATTCTACTTTGACATGTCTAAAGTTGTAGAAAAATTATAAATATGAGTTTTGATCATTGTAGTGAAATCTGGAAACACATTTCGAACAGCATGCAAAACTGTCCAGTAATGCTCTTAGCTGGACAGTGAACTTTGTAAAATTGTAGAAAATAATCTACTAGGAGTTTCGACCTGAATTTTTGATATGTTAAAATTGGGTATGTTAGTTGAATTTAGAAACAAACGGTGTTCGATTTGGAGTTATGTACAGGAAATAAGAAACGAATTAAATTAGGTGGTCAGAATTGTGTATAAATGAAAAGAAGAAAAATTAAGAATTTGTGAATTATTAAAGATGTAAAATTGGATTAAATGGAGTGTTAATAAATTGATTTACAATCTGTAGGATGTGAAATTCACCAATTTTAATGATCAATTTGAAAGTTTAAGTGATTAATTAAAGAAATTAGGAAAATGGAAATTAGTCTAATCGAACTGTAAAAGTATAGGAACTCACTTAGAATTTATTGCTTGATTATGACAAGATTAAAATGAAAAAAAAATAGGGTTGCTAACCGAGGGGGGATCCTTAATGGGTTTCGCTTCGGTTTTCCCCGTGTGACCCACTCGGACCGGTCATTCGGCTAGACCGGGATGAGGGGGTTACATTTGTTGGCATCAGAGCTTAAGGTTTCCGAGACCTTGGGCAGGTAAGAGAGGTAAGCTTGATGTGTTAAGAAATTGTATTGCTTGATATATGTTTTGCCATGAGATCTCGTTGTTTGATTATCCGTATGATGAATTGAAGCATGAATTGTTGTGTTGATGTTGAGTCGAGTGCCCATTGCTACTATTACTTAATTAAAAGAAAATTGAAAGAGGAATACTTGAGCACTGTTGGACCCTTGCTTTTGCTAACGTAATCCCTATCTGTTTGTTGTTGTTTGTTGTAGTTATTACTTTGCTAGCTGTATCATGAGACGACGTGGGAGGCCTAGGATGGTTCGACAGGAATCACGGGCAGATGCTCAGAGAGTTGGGGCTCAAGTGGGAGAGCCTGTGGTTGGAATTGGAGCTCCTCCATTACCTCCACCACCACCACCTCCTCCACCTGGAGTAGGAGGCGAGGCTGGGGCCGATAGAGAGGGACCTCAAGGAGGCCGAGGTGGCCAAGGTGGTCAAGGAATGGCCGGAATAGATTTATCTCCGTTGGTTCAGGCGATAGCTGGGGCGTTTCAGGCTGCCGTAGCTGGGGGTCAGGCAGCAGCACACCGTCAGGGTGAGGGCACCGGATTACCTTTAGAGAGACTTCGGGGGCTTGGGGCCGAAGAGTTTAGGGGGTCTACTCCAGAGAGATCAGAGTTGTGGTTTGAGAAGACTGTCCGTATCCTTACTCAGATGGGGTGTACTGGTGAGCGTAAGTTGGGATGTGTTGAGTCCTTGCTTCAGGGTGATGCTTACACTTGGTGGGTCACCATTACTACGGGTATGGATGAGGCCGAGATTACTTGGGAGTTCTTTGAGACAGCTTTCTTTAAGAAGTATCTGGGTCCGCGATACCTCGACGAGAGGAAGAGAGAGTTTATGGCTTTGCTCCAGGGGAATAGGTCCGTTACTGATTATGAGATCCGGTTTGTCAGATTGAGTCAGTATGCACCTGAGCTTGTTCCTACTGAGGTGGAACGCTGTAACCGTTTCCGTTATGGACTGAATGAAGAAATCAAGACGTATACCCTAGCTTCGGATTATACTGATTTTGATGTCTTGGTAGCGAGGGCCAAGGACTTAGAGCACAGCTTGAGTTTGACCAGGCGGTCAGGTGGATCTAGTTCGGGTAAGAGGTCCAGCAACTTTGATAGAGGAGATGCTAAAAGGCATCAGGACCGCAGACATCAGTATGATCATAGGCGTGGTGGCGGTAACCACGGTAAGGGCCATCAGGGTCAGAGAACTGGTGGGAAGTTGCCCACATGTGCTACCTGTGGGAGGAACCACACCGGTGAGTGTTGGGGAAACTTTCATTCGTGTTGGAATTGTGGTGCTAGAGACCACATTAGGCGTGACTGTCCACATCTGGTGGGACAGGCACCAACTCAGGCTCTTGCTAGAGCCAATGACTTTCAGAGAGGCCGCGGGCGCGGTAGAGGTAATTTTCAGCCGAGAAATGATGGCCAGAGAAATTTAGCACATGTAGTTGCAGTCCAGCCGGAGGGCGGAGGACAGGCCAGAGTTTATGCTCAGCGTGGGGATCAGCGGGACACTGATGTGATTGCAGGTAACTTCTCGATACAGTCTTTGGGTTTGTTATCTTTGATTGACTCTGGGTCTACACATTCCTACATATTGAGTGAGCATGCACAATATTTGAAATTGCCTTGTGAGATGTTAGAGGTAGGAGTTAGTGTCACTAGTTCTTTTGGGGACACGGTAGTAGTTAGGAAGATGTACCGAAGGTGTCCGTTGATGGTTCAGGGACATGTGTTTCCAGTGGATATGATGGAGCTTCCTTTTTATGGTTTTGATGTGATTCTGGGTATGGACTGGCTCTCAGAGCATAGAGCTAGGATAGATTTTGAAACTAAGCGGATTTCTTTGAAGCTTACAGATGACTATGAGATTGTGGTTGTGGGTGAGAATGTGAAGTTCTTGTCCAATGTGGTTTCAGTGTTAGAGGCTAAGAGATTAGTTGAGTTGGGGTGTGAAGCATACCTAGCGTATGTGATGAACCCTAACATGAGTGAGGTTAGACCTCAGGACATCCGGACTGTATGTGATTTTCCTAGTGTATTTCCGGAAGAATTGCCAGGGTTACCACCGGACAGAGAGGTAGAGTTCAGCATTGAGACTTATTCCGATTCAGCTCCTGTTTCGATTACTCCGTATCGTATGGCACCAAAAGAATTGAAAGAGTTGAAGACTCAGTTGTAAGAGTTAACAGATAGAGGCTTTATCCGACCAAGTTCTTCACCTTGGGGTGCACCAGTTTTGTTTGTGAAGAAGAAAGATGGAAGCATGAGAATGTGTATAGATTACAGACAGTTGAATCAGTTGACAGTGAAGAATAAATATCCGTTGCCCAGGATTGATGACTTGTTTGATCAACTGAAAGGAGCATCGGTCTTTTCGAAGATTGATTTGAGATCGGGTTATTACCAGTTAAAGGTAAAAGAGGTTGATGTACCGAAGACGGCCTTTAGGACTAGGTATGGTCACTATGAGTTCTTAGTCATGCCATTTGGGTTGACTAATGCACCGGCTGCTTTCATGGATATGATGAACAGGATTTTCTATCAGTATTTAGATCAGTTTGTAGTTGTATTTATTGATGACATATTGGTGTACTCGCGAACTGAAGAAGACCATGACCGACACTTGAGACTTGTTTTGAAGACTTTGCTAGATCATCAGTTGTATGCAAAGCTCAGTAAGTGTGAGTTTTGGATCCGTGAGGTAGTTTTCTTGGGACATGTAGTGTCAGCCGATGGAATTAGAGTTGATCCGAAAAAGATTGAAGCCATTGTTGAGTGGAAGCAACCGAAGTCCGTGACAGAAGTACGTAGCTTCTTAGGCTTAGCTGGATATTATAGAAGATTTGTAGATGGTTTCTCTAAGTTAGCCGCTCCATTGACGCAGTTACTTCAGAAGAGTGTTCAGTTTGAGTGGACAGATGCAAGACAGAGAGCCTTTGAGAAATTGAAAGAAGCTTTGACCCAAGCACCGATCTTGATACAGCCTGAGTCTGGGAAGGACTACGTAGTTTACAGTGATGCTTCTTATGTAGGGCTAGGGTGTGTTCTTATGCAAGACCGGAAGGTAGTGGCTTACGCTTCAAGACAGTTGAAGACTCATGAGCGCAATTATCCGACCCATGACATAGAGTTAGCTGCAGTTGTGTTCGCTCTGAAGATTTGGAGGCACTATTTGTATGGTGAGAAATGCACAGTGTACACCGATCACAAGAGTTTGAAATACATTATGACTCAGCGAGATTTGAACCTCAGACAGCGTAGGTGGTTAGAGCTGCTAAAAGACTACGATCTTACTATTGAGTACCATCCGGGTAAGGCCAATGTAGTGGCTGATGCATTGAGTAGGAAGATGGCCGTGGACTTGAGAGCCATGTTTGCTAGATTGAGTTTGTCCGGAGATGGTGGCTTGATAGCCGAGCTTCAGGTCAGACCTACTTTAGGTCAGTTAATTAGAGAAAAACAGCTCTTAGATAGATCTTTGGCACCTCACATTCAAGATATAGCCGAAGGTAGATCATCAGACTACAGCTTCAGTACTGACGGGGTTTTGTGTTTCAAAGATAGAATAGTTGTGCCAGAAGACAGTGACTTGAGACGTACGATCTTGACTGAAGCCCACAGTAGTCCATTTACTATGCATCCTGGAAGTACGAAGATGTATCGTGATTTGAAGAATGAGTATTTTTGGGTTGGCTTGAAGAGAGATGTAGCCGACTTTGTGAGTAAATGCTTAGTGTGTCAGAGAGTGAAAGCGGAGCATCAGGTTCCCTCAGGTTTGTTACAACCGTTGAGAATTCCGGAATGGAAATGGGAGAACATCACCATGGATTTTGTTTCGGGTTTGCCTTTGACTCCTACGAAGAAGAACTCAGTTTGGGTGATAGTAGATCGCTTTACGAAGTGTGCTCACTTCTTGGCAGTTAATACTACGTACACTCTTGATAGATTGGCCGGTTTGTACATTGGTGAGATTGTCAGATTGCATGGTGTGCCGAAATCTATCGTGTCAGATAGAGATCCGCGGTTTACTTCTAGATTTTGGGAGTGTCTACACACAGCTTTGGGTACCCGTTTGAACTTCAGCACTTCTTATCATCCTCAGTCAGATGGTCAGTCAGAGAGGGTCATTCAGATCTTAGAGGATATGTTGCGTTGTTGTATCATTGATTTTCAAGGTACCTGGGAGAAGCATTTGCCTCTAGTGGAGTTTGCGTACAATAACAGCTTCCAGTCGAGTATTCAGATGGCTCCGTATGAGGCCTTGTATGGTCGGAAGTGTAGAACTCCAGTCTGTTGGGCCGAAGTGGGACAGAAGTTGTTACCTATGCCAGATTTGCTCAGGGGGACAACTGACAAGGTAAAATTGATTTGTGATCGTTTGAAAGCTGCTTCGGATAGACAGAAATCCTATGCCGACTTGAAGAGGAAGGAAGTTGAGTTCTCAGTGGGTGAGAAAGTATTCTTGAAAGTGTCTCCGTGGAAGAAGGTAATGAGATTTGGCCGAAAGGGGAAGTTGAGTCCGAGGTACATAGGACCGTATGAGATTGTGAAGAGGGTTGGTCCTGTTGCATATCAGTTATGTTTGCCATCCGAACTAGAGAAGATACATGATGTGTTCCATGTTTCGATGCTTCGTAAGTATAGGTCTGATCCATCACATGTTATGCCTGTAGAGAAGATCGAATTGAATCCAGATTTGACTTATGATGAAGAACCAGTTGAGATCTTAGCTTCTGACAGTAAGGTGTTGCGGGGTAGATCGATTGAGTTAGTGAAGGTACGGTGGCAACGTCGAGGTGTGGACGAGGCCACTTGGGAGAGGAAGGAGGATATGGAAAAGCAGTTTCCGTATCTCTTTCAGTCAGGTAATTTCGGGGACGAAATTTTTTAAGTGTGGGAGAGTTGTAACACCCGTATTTTGGGGTTAGAAGTTAGTCGGGTTAGTTGGTCTGAGTTGGTAGAATTAATTTTAATCAAATTGATCTTAGTTTGAGCAAATTGAGTTTTAAATAAAAAGGGAGGGATATTTTGGTAATTTAAAAAAAAACTTTTATATATAATAATAATATTAATCATAATCTTATCATTTCCTTTCTTCATCCTTCCCCCCCCCCTCTGCCGTATAACCATACCCAAACTTCCCCAAACCCCAAAACCTTTAATTCATCAAATTCCTTCATCAAATCAAGGGCGTTTTTGAAGGTAATTACATATTCGGACTCTCCTCTTCATCCTCTACGTTTACATAGCTTTATATCTCGAAACTACCCACTTTTATGATTTTCAAGTTTAATGAAAATTTGAATTTTTAGTGAGTTTTTCAATTGATTTTGATTTATTGAGTTGGGTTTTGAGTTAGTCTTGTTAAAATAAACCTAATATGTTAAAATGAGTAATTTTGGGTGAAAATCCGAAATGGGTATTTGAGGCCATTTTTGAAGTGTTTAAAACTTGAATTTTGATGAGTTTTATAGTTCAATTGAAGGGCTGAGGGTATATGTATGTTAGGAAAGTGTTTTGGAACCATTTAGATGTCATTTGGGTGATTGAAAATATGATTTTCTGCTGGGTAAAATAGGAGTACGAAAATGAGAAATTTGGTGATTGTTTTAGTTGGAAATTGTTGAAGTGTGGCTTGTGTTTATGGATTGGAGTGGTGACTAAAATTTAGCATTGAATTATGAGTAATGGTTATGTTTTGATTGGCTAGAAACAAGAGGAAACACCGGAGAAGCATTGGGATCGAATCCGAGCATTTAGGAGGCTTGCTTGCTTGTTTGAGTTGCTAAGGAAGGGTGGTGAGTAAAACTTTAAAAATTGTTTTGAAGTTGGTTCAAGTGTGTAGTGGATGTGAGGGAATGAGCTTGGTAGGCCATTCCTAGGTGGGAGTTAAATTGGTAGTTTAACTCTTTAAATTTTCTATTGATAAATGATATGTCATTGCCTACTTGTTCATGTGAAATGTGGATTGATTGATATGTATGTATCTTGATATGCATATATGATAAACATGATATATAATGGGTGGATATATGATGTAATGAAAGATATTGGCACTAGTATGCTTGGGTACAATGATCGATCATTAGGATGAGTGTGCACACAAATTGAGTCAAAACGTACGTGGCCTTGGTGGCGTTAAGGCACCAAGGAGGAGTACGGTGATGTAATATTCCACCGGAAATTTATATATATTCTACGTGATGATGAGTGGAATCCCGTCCGTAGGGCATGTGGCGATGAGTGGAATCCCGTCCATGCAAGGCCGGTGATGAGTGTAATCCCACCGAGGTAAGGTTGATGTTGGAAAATGCGTTCCAACATGTTATCCGCGTATTCGAGTCATAACTAGGTGCCAAAATGAGAATTATGTTGTTGAACTTAATATGATGTAAGATGCCATATTATGATTCTTGAACATGTTATTCTTTCATGATTATGATGTTGAGTTTAATATGATGTGGGATGCCATATTAGAACTCTTGAAAATGATATGATGATTATGCTGTTGAGTTTAATATGATGTGAGATGCCATATTTTAACTCTTGAAAGACTAGTTAGGTTGACTTGTTGATACCTATGCATGTTGTATGTGAGATTTAGGGATGACACGATTGAACCCTGCATTGTTGTTGTTTTTGGATTTTAGAGCATCCTCACTAAGCTTTTAGCTTACGCTCTCATTTTCAACAATGCAGATCATTAGCGTGGTGTTAGCAAGGAGCAAGGCGAAGGGGCTTTCCAAGTTGTTGTTGCTCAAGTATGGTTTTGTAATTAATGTGGTAGTTTAGCAATGGGGCAATTATATGATTTGCATGAGCAATGTTTGACTCTTAAATGGTGTTGATGTGTATGCTTGGCTTGATTTTGTAAACCATGCTATGTTTGATGAAGACTTGTGTATGATGGCATGTTTCGTTGGATGTTTTGGTTGCTTAACTAATATGTTTAAGTTTCATATGTATTAATGTGTGCCTTTGGCATTGTTAAGATCTTATGTATGTCCATATATGCATAAATTGCTCTTTAATCGGAATGCTATGCATGAATGCTTTATTCCATGTTTGAATGACTTCCTTGGCTTAAATAGGTGCTCTCGCATGTGTGTATATGCTTTATTGCTTCCTAAATTTTGTTCTTAGACTTTATATATAAGAACATGCAACTTTAGAAAATTATAGAAAAATAATTAGTGGGAATTTCGTGATGAATTTTTGATATATTCTACTTTGACATGTCTAAAGTTGTAGAAAAATTATAAATATGAGTTTTGATCATTGTAGTGAAATCTGGAAACACATTTCGAACAGCATGCAAAACTGTCCAGTAATGCTCTTAGCTGGACAGTGAACTTTGTAAAATTGTAGAAAATAATCTACTAGGAGTTTCGACCTGAATTTTTGATATGTTAAAATTGGGTATGTTAGTTGAATTTAGAAACAAACGGTGTTCGATTTGGAGTTATGTACAGGAAATAAGAAACGAATTAAATTAGGTGGTCAGAATTGTGTATAAATGAAAAGAAGAAAAATTAAGAATTTGTGAATTATTAAAGATGTAAAATTGGATTAAATGGAGTGTTAATAAATTGATTTACAATCTGTAGGATGTGAAATTCACCAATTTTAATGATCAATTTGAAAGTTTAAGTGATTAATTAAAGAAATTAGGAAAATGGAAATTAGTCTAATCGAACTGTAAAAGTATAGGAACTCACTTAGAATTTATTGCTTGATTATGACAAGATTAAAATGAAAAAAAAATAGGGTTGCTAACCGAGGGGGATCCTTAATGGGTTTCGCTTCGGTTTTCCCCGTGTGACCCACTCGGACCGGTCATTCGGCTAGACCGGGATGAGGGGGTTACATTAGTCCCTTGATTAACATTGACTGATAAAAATATTAACTGCTGCATAAGTGGCCGTTAATTGTATGCCACGTCACGACTGATATGTCAAAAATACTTAGTACTTTACCACCAAACCAACATCTTAATGTTGTCAATAAACATCAAATATGATATATAACATTGTCAATAAAAATATGATCCTCATTAACATTTTCTAAAAACACCAAATTGAAGAAGGAAAGATGTTGGGAATAGCAAGGCAAAAGGTTGTTTTTTGCTATAAAGTACGGGACACCACTTTAAAGCCGTTTCGCGTCCCCAATACATCTCTGTGAAAATGACGATGCAAGGGCAATTAGGGGACATTCCAATTTTATCAAGGACGGTCAAACATGTATCAAGTACAATCAATGTTTATTGGGGATGTACTCAAATATATTTACTTAAAAAATAAAAAATAAAATTTTAATTTTCATTAAACTAATCCAAACTTAAAAAGCTCAAGGATAATTAAACTAAAAAATTATCCTTAAAAAACTACTAAATTAAATACTCCACCTAAAAACTATAAACTTAACCCTTAATCTCAACCAAAAGGTCAAGACAAGATTGCTTCCTTGTTCTATCTCATGAGTGTCTATTTATAGGCTGCTTTCTCTCCTTGTTTTATGTATCTTAAAGATGTGAAATATTCACATATTAGGTGTGTATTGTATTTATAACTTATTTTAACGCTATTTCACTCAAGCTTTAAATATGAATTAATAAATATCTATTTCAGCCATATCATCTTCTAATTTATTATTTCAGTCATTAGTTTTCTCTTTATTTAAAACGTAAAGTTAAATTTTCATTCAATTTAGTGATTTAATTTTAATAATCTTTTAATCTAAGTATTAAAAAATAATTTAAATCATTAGAATTAAATTTAAATAACTACAATTATAATTATTGTTTAATACAATTATAATTTTAGTCTTTATTGTATTATAAATTTTAATATTTTTATTCTATATATTAAATTTTTTTATATTTGTCGTACCCTCGCCTTACTCGTACCTTATAATTCTGAAAATTGTCGTTTTTTATCCCCGTCCTTGTACATGTTTCCGTTAGGGGTGAGAATTGTCGAGCACCCAAGTTTCAGGTACCCGGTTCATCCGGGTACCTCAATCTTCGGCCCATGTCCCGGCCCATCTCATTCGGGTACCCGCATATTTTTTTTTATTTTTTTAATTCTAAAATTAAAAAAAATCACATATTAAACACAAAAATATTTTTAAAAATTTTTAAACTTAAAACTTAAAAGTATATAGTACACACATAAAAAGAATTTAAGGATTTAAATTTAGTTTTAGAGTAAAAATATTAAGAAACTTAAAATAAAAATATAATTAAAAATATAAAAAAATGTATTAAACATTATCGGGTCGGGTCGGGTACCCGATAACTTAAAAATCCCGGCCCGTGTCAATCGAATCGGGTCCGGTCAATCGGGTCATCGGATCGTCAGGTCGAGTCAATCGGGTCGGCTATTTTTACCCACCCCTAATTCCCGTATCTGTATCTATGCAACTTTAGTAGTGGAAAAACTGGAATACGCCTTAGAGACAGTCTTCCAAACATCAAGAAATGTCTCGGAACCCACAAACTTTGGCAAAAGATGATGACTGATAGTTGACAGAAGCCAAGAAGCTAAGGAGCTGTGTTGCTTCACATGTTGAAGATAAAGAGGATTAAGAATTTCTTCACCTGCACGACTGCGTACCATCTTTGGTGGAATTGAAATCGAACTATCAAGATAACCTTCAAGACCCAATCTTCGAATAGTGAGGACAACTTGCTACTTCCAGAAGAGATAATTTGTTTCATTGAGGCAAATGTTGACTCTTTTGTTCGAGAAAACTTGGGTTTTCAGGTTTTGATTATCAACAGAAAGCTCAAGCAATTCTGGAGGAGCCATGAAGAAAAGAAGAAAGAAAAACGAGGAAGAAAAAAGCAAAAAGAAAGAAATCAAAGGAAAAAGAATCAAGAAGCGTGGATCACTCAACAACTGGTACCATGTTAACTATTGAGATAGTGAGATAAAACTCCATTTTATTCAACTCAAAGGGTGATTTACAAGAGCTCAAGGGCTCCCTATATATACATGAATATACATCTCTTAACTGCTTGTAACAGCAGTAACAAATTCCTAACTACCCTAACAGCATCTAGCAGAGAAGGTAGAGAAGATTCATAACGTCTAACACTAATTTACGATATATGTTCTTTGTTTCAGATGTTGGAGTAGTCATTAAAGAAGATTCGGCCCGTGGTGTCGGTGTTGAGAAGTTGCTTATCTGCTGCAAAACAGGTAAAAAAAGTCACTTATTTTTTAGGTGCAGTTCTTTTATTGTTTCGATCTTAATGCTATTGGATGTGAAGTTGTGTATTTTGAGTGTTAAAACTTAATCCAATCAAAATGGAGTGGATGTGTGTATGATTTTAGGAGCTGCTCTGTAGATTGCCTGCTTGTACGTGTTTGCCTAGTGCGTGCGTACACACACATACGGATATGGTTATGCTTGTATATATTTTGTTCATCTATATAGTTAGTTTTTTTTATGTTAATTTTAAATTAATTTTGTTATTGTTAATGTCTGCCGAAGGCAAGGCTTAGCTTTTTCCTCTAATGATTATGTGCTGAATGGAGATGACTGTGAAAGCGGCGTTAAATTGAGAAGATGTCAGCTGATTCAAATGTCTTTTTGACAGGGGAAGAGGTGAGAAAATGTTAAGATGTTTGGTTTGGTGTTTATTGACAAGGTTAAGATGTTGGTTTGGTGGTAAAACACTAATTTTTTTACCAGTTAGACTCAAGTTTGTGTTGAAAGCACTTTCGGTGCCACCGAAAGTAACCAAAAATATGGGTGGAATTTGGGTGGAAAAGTAGTTGAAAAAATGGAGTGGGATAATTAATTTTTGGTCCCTAAACTTTAGGCTATTTACAAGTTTAGTCCCTAAAGCTCAACTATAAATAGCCTAGCCATTTGCCATTCTTACACATCCCAAATCATTCTAACATCCTCCCAATACTAGAGAAATTAGAGAGTTTTCATAGAGTTGTTTTCTCCTTTCTTATCAAGAGAGAATTGTCATTGTTTTCTCCTTGTTAGACTGAGAGAAGTTGTAATTCCTATTTTCTCATAGTGAAATTCTTCTACCTTTGTCCGTGGTTTTTACCCTATATTATTTAGGGGTTTTCCACGTAAAATCTGTGTCTCTTTTATCTTCATTATTATTTTCTCAAATTATCAGTTGCGTTTTTGCTCTATCCGACGATCGTATTCCGCAACAATTGGTATCAGAGCCTAATTTGGGTGCGTATATCTACTTACCGTATTCTCTGTTGGTTGCCACTGAAAAGTGGATCCTCCATCATAAGAAAATAAGTTAGATATTACTCATTCATTGAAGGTGGTGGGCACTATTCACGTCAAAAAGGTGAAATAGTGGGAGCTATCTGAAATAGAAGCTATGGCAACGAAATTTGATATTGAAAAGTTCAATGGGAGAAATTTCTCACTGTGGAAATAGAAGATAAAGGCCATCCTAAGAAAAAACGGATGTCTAGCGGCTATCAGCGAAAGGCCGGCAGATTTTACGGATAACAAGAAATGGAATGAGATGGACGAGAATGCTATTGCAGACCTTCATTTAGCATTAGCAGATGAAGTACTATCAAGCATCGAGGAGAAGAAGACAGCCAAGGAGATTTGGGATCACCTCGCAAAATTATACGAGGTCAAATCGTTGCACAATAAAATTTTCCTTAAGAGGAAATTGTACACTCTTCGGATGTCAGAATCTACTTCAATGACAGAGCACTTAAACACGTTGAACACTCTATTTTCTCAGCTTACATCCCTAAGCTATAAAATAGAGTCACAATAACGTGCTGAACTTCTGCTTCAAAGTCTACCTGATTCGTATGATCAACTCATCATCAACTTGACAAACAACAACCTTACAAGTGATCTAGTCTTCGATGACGTTGCAGCTGCTGTTCTAGAAGAAGAAAATCGGCGCAAGAACAAGGAAGACAGACAAGGAAATCTGCAACAAGCAGAGGCCTTAACGGTGATGAGAGGAAGATCAACAGAACGTGGCCAAAGTAGCAGTCACAATCATGGTAGATCAAAGTCAAGGAGTAAGAAGAATTTAAAGTGCTACAACTGTGGAAAGAAGGGTCACATGAAGAAGGATTGTTGGAGTTTACCTAAAAACTCCAATCCTCAAGGAAATATGGCAAACACTTCAGATGATGGAGATGCTCTCTGTTGTGAAGCAGCAACAGCCATGGAAGGCAGAAAAAGATTTGCAGACATATGACTTATTGACTCGGGAGTCACATATCACATGACCTCAAGAAGAGAATGGTTCTATAATTATGAACCTATCTCAGGAGGATCTGTGTATAGCTGCAATAATCATGCCTTGGAGATTGTTGGCGTTGGAACCATCAAATTGAAGATGTATGACGGGACAATCAAAGTTGTTCGAGATGTGCGATACGTGAAAGGCTTGAAGAAAAACTTATTATCCTACGGATTGTTGGATAATAATGCAAGCAAGATTGAAACACGGAAAGGAATCATGAAGGTGTTCCATGGAGCGCTTGTGGTAATGAAAGGTGAAAAGATAGCTGCAAATTTGTATATGCTGAAGGGAGAGACTTTGCTAGAAGCTGAAGCCTCTGTTGCCTCATGTAGTTCAGATTCTACCATGTTATGGCATCGGAAACTTGGACACATGTCAGAACAGGGAATGAAAGTCCTTGTGGAGCAAAAGCTACTTCCGGGTTTAACAAAGGTATCACTTCCTTTGTGTGAACATTGTATTACAAGTAAGCAGCATCGATTAAAATTCAACACATCAAATTCTAGAGGCAAGGCTGTTCTAGAATTGGTTCATTCTGATGTATGGCAAGCACCGGTTACATCCCTAGGCGGAGCAAAGTATTTTGTCTCCTTCATTGATGACTACTCTAGGAGATGTTGGGTGTATCCTATCAAGAGGAAGGCAGATGTGTTTTCAACCTTCAAAGTTTTCAAAGCGCGGGTGGAACTTGATTCTGGAAATAAAATCAAGTGTTTCAGATCAGATAATGGAGGTGAATATACAAGTGATGAATTTGATGACTTCTGCAGAAAAGAAGGCATCAAAAGACAGTTCACAACAGTATACACTCCTCAACAAAATGGAGTGGCAGAGCGGATGAACATAACTCTGTTAGAAAGAACACGAGCAATGTTGAGAGCTGCAGGGCTAGAAAAAGCTTTCTGGGCAGAAGCAGTCAATACCGCCTGTTATTTGGTGAATCGGGCTCCATCAACTGCAATTGAGTTGAAGACACCGATGGAAATGTGGACTGGTAAACCAGTTGATTATTCAAACCTCCATATATTTGGAAGTATTGTGTACGTGATGTACAATGCCCAAGAAATTTCAAAGTTGGATCCAAAATCCAGAAAATGTAAATTCTTGGGGTATGCTGATGGAGTAAAGGGGTATCGCTTGTGGGATCCCACTGCCCGCAAAGTGATTATCAGCAGAGATGTTATCTTTGTAGAAGATAAGCTACAAAGAAAAGAAGAAGATGATAGCACTGATAAAGAAAAGCCAGAGACTACACAGATACATGTTGAAAATGAGTTTGAACAGAGAGATTGTTCTGAAGCAGAACCAGAGCTCGAGGAATCAGAACCAGAGAATTCTGAAGCTCCAACAACTCGTCAATCAGATCGTGTGAGAAGACGCCCCAATTGGCACTCAGATTATTTTATAGAAGGTAATGTTGCATACTGCCTTTTAACGGAGGACGGTGAGCCATCAACATTCGAGGAGGCAATGAACAACTCAGATGCTTCGCAGTGGATGGCGGCAATGCAAGAAGAAATCGAAGCCCTTCATAAAAATAATACATGGGAACTTGTGCCACTACCACAAGGAAGGAAGCCAATTGGTAACAAATGGGTCTTCAAAATCAAGAGAAATGGTGACGATCAAGTGGAGAGGTATCGTGCAAGACTGGTGGTCAAAGGATATGCTCAGAAAGAAGGTATTGATTTCAATGAAATCTTTTCTCGTGTGGTTAGACTAACAACAGTTCGAGTTGTCCTGGCAATGTGTGCTATATTGAATTTACATCTAGAGCAGCTAGATGTTAAAACAGCTTTTCTTCATGGAGATCTTGAAGAAGAGATTTACATGCTCCAGCCTGAAGGTTTTGAAGAAAAAGAAAAGAAGAACTTGGTTTGCAGGTTGAACAAATCTTTGTACGGTTTAAAGCAGGCGCCGAGGTGTTGGTACAAGAGATTTGACTCCTTCATCATGAGCCTTGGATACAACAGACTTAATGCAGACCCTTGTGCTTACTTCAAGAGGTTTGGTGAAAACGACTTTGTTATATTGCTGTTGTATGTAGATGACATGTTGGTTGCAGGCCCCAACAAAGATCATATTGAAGAATTAAAGGCACGACTGGCTAGGGAATTTGAAATGAAGGACTTGGGACCAGCAAACAAGATTCTAGGGATGCAAATTCACCGAGACAGAAGTAGTAGGAAGATTTGGCTTTCACAAAAGAATTACTTGAAAAAGATCTTGTCACGATTCAGCATGCAAGATTGTAAGCCAATTTATACCCCTCTTCCTATTAACTTTAAATTATCCTCCAGTATGAGTCCTAGCAGTGAAGAAGAGAGGATGGAGATGTCTCAAGTATCGTATGCATCAGCAGTGGGAAGTTTAATGTTCGCTATGATTTGTACAAGACCAGACATTACACAAGCAGTGGGAGTGGTTAGTCGGTACATGGCGAATCCAGGCAGAGAGCATTGGAATGCTGTGAAAAGGATCCTGAGATACATCAAAGGGACCTTAAATGTTGCATTATGTTATGGGGGATCAGACTTTCTTATCAGCGGGTATGTCGATTCTGACTATGCAGGAGATTTGGATAAAAGCAAATCTACAACAGGGTATGTGTTTACAATTGCTGGTGGAGCTGTAAGCTGGGTTTCAAAACTGCAATCGGTTGTGGCTACGTCAACAACGGAGGCAGAATATGTAGCAGCTACACAAGCCAGTAAAGAAGCAATATGGTTGAAAATGCTATTGGAGGAGCTCGGGCACAAACAAGAGAATGTCTCTTTATTTTGTGACAGTCAGAGCGCCTTGCATCTTGCAAGGAATCCTGCTTTTCACTCAAGAACAAAACACATTCGGGTCCAGTACCACTTCATTCGTGAGAAAGTGGAAGAAGGGACGATAGATATGCAGAAGATCCATACCGATGACAACATAGCAGATTTCATGACAAAAGCAATCAACACTGATAAGTTTACTTGGTGTCGATCCTCTTGTGGCTTGTTAGAGACGTAAGCAACATGGAAAGTACGAGGTAGAAAGAATAGTGTGAAGATATGATTGTTCCAATCAAATCTTCAAGTGGGAGATTGTTGAAAGCACTTTCGGTGCCACCGAAAGTAACCAAAAATATGGGTGGAATTTGGGTGGAAAAGTAGTTGAAAAAATGGAGTGGGATAATTAATTTTTGGTCCCTAAACTTTAGGCTATTTACAAGTTTAGTCCCTAAAGCTCAACTATAAATAGCCTAGCCATTTGCCATTCTTACACATCCCAAATCATTCTAACATCCTCCCAATACTAGAGAAATTAGAGAGTTTTCATAGAGTTGTTTTCTCCTTTCTTATCAAGAGAGAATTGTCATTGTTTTCTCCTTGTTAGACTGAGAGAAGTTGTAATTCCTATTTTCTCATAGTGAAATTCTTCTACCTTTGTCCGTGGTTTTTACCCTATATTATTTAGGGGTTTTCCACGTAAAATCTGTGTCTCTTTTATCTTCATTATTATTTTCTCAAATTATCAGTTGCGTTTTTGCTCTATCCGACGATCGTATTCCGCAACAGTTTGATCTCTACCCCTTTTATATTATAGGTTATTTTAACTCTTTACTTTAAAACTAATCAAATGATGTCACGTGTTATTATTTGATTGATTAAAATTTAATATAATAATAAATATAAAAAAATAATTTTTAAATTTTTTTGTGATGCCACATCACCATTTTTGACATGTAAGTCGTTACGTGTTATGCAATTAACGACCACATATGCAGCCGATAATGTTTCCGTCGATCAACGTTAGTCAAGGGACTAATTTGCTGCAATGTGCGAACTGGAGGACCTAAATGACCGCATTTTCGCGCGAGGGGCGACATTGCTAATTTGGATCGAACTCGGGGGCAAAAATACCCTTAGTGAAAAAGCGGATGATGTTCATCTTAGGAGACCCAAGTTTATATCGCTTAGTTTATAAGGTGTGTGTTTTATCAAATTCAAAAAGTTGAGAATATTAGATGAAGTAATCACTCTAACTCAAATTTTCTAGGGAGATCATCCTAGGTTATTTTAACTCTTTTACTTTAAAACCAATCAATGATGTCACGTGTCATTATTTGATTGGTTAAAATTTAATATAAAAATAAATATCGCTTAGTTTATAAGGTGCGTGTTTTATCAAATTAAAAAAGTTGAGGATATTAGATGAAGTAATCACTCTAACTCAAATTTTCTAGGGAGATCATCCTAGGTTATTTTAACTCTTTACTTTAAAACCAATCAATGATGTCACGTGTCATTATTTGATTGGTTAAAATTTAATATAAAAAATAAATTTTAAATTTTTTTGTGATGCCATGTCAGCATTTTTGACATGTAAGTCGTTACGTAGCATGCAGTTAACGACCACATATGCATCAGATAATGTTTTCGTCGATCAACGTTAGTCAAGGGATTAATTTGCTGTGATGTGCGAACTGGATGACCTAATTGATTGCGTTTTCGTGCGTGGGGAGACATTGCTAATTTGGGTCGAGCTCGGGGCAAAAATACCCTTAGTGAAAAAGTAGATGATTTTCATCTTATAAGACCCAAATTCATATCGCTTAATTTATAAGGTGTGTGTTTTATCAAATTCAAAGGGTTGAAAATATGGGATGAAGTAATCACTCTAACTCAAATTTTCTAGGGAGATCATCGCTCTCTTTTTCACTGGATTTTCTCGAATTTAAGAATTTAGAGTTTGTGGATTAGGGGGTTAGTTTTAGAATTTAAGACTTGTGGTCAGAATTTAGAGTTTTAAGTTAAGATTTAGGGTCCATAGATTAAAACCTAAATCTCAAACATATTACACTAAACCCTAAATTTTAACCACAACAACTAAATTATAAACTTCCAACTCTAAACCCTAAAACTAAAATGCTTGTGGATATAAACTATTTTTTAAAAAGAAAAAAATTTGATACACTGCCAACGTAAATTTTTAATTTACACAAACATGTTCATTTTATGAGTTAGGGGTTTAGTTTAGAATTTAGAGTTTAAGAGTTTTGTGTTTTGTATTTAGAGTTTAAGGTTATAACTTAAGGTTTAAAGTTTAAGATTTAAGTATTAAAATTTAAAGATTTACGATTAGAGATTTAAATTCTAAATTTTAAAGTCTAAATAGACATGCTTATTGGAAGAAAAAAATTCACTGTCAGTACATCAAATATTAACTTTTTAAAATGCATATGAATTTAATCATGCTTACTTGTCTACTACCTCTCCCGTGGCAGCATATACGTAAGAATTCCGGACTTGACATGCTTTCATTGCATATTTTCTCGCCGATCTGCTGCAACAGGTTAAACCATGGCTCTCGTATTGTGGTCGGCTGCTGGTAAGTTTCAGGGCTCTGTTACTGTTTCTTAATCACAGTCAATTTTACTAGTGTAAATTAGATCCACATACGCTCATTCTGATAGCAAATTTAGTCTATTATACCTTCTTGCATTTCTAACTTTAAGCAGATTACTATTTACAGGATTGCATGAACTTTGTTTTGTTGGGGATAAAGCACATCTTCACATGGACTATAACTAATCCAACCCTAAACCATAATGTAGAAAACCCCAAAACGAAACACAACCGACTCAGCAGTAGAACATTACTTCCTTCACATTGTCTTTAATGTCGGCCAGGGTACGAACATCGACACCGTTGTCCTTTGCATAATATCGTGCCCTAAGAGCAACTAGGCGGGCATAATAAGCCGGAGGCACTGCAAATGTAATCAAAATATCAACCAACAATACCGGCTTCGAAGTTAACTCCAAGCTAAAAACAAGATTTAAGAACATAAAATACCACTAACCTATCGAAACCGATTTAGTACACCTTGCATACCTAGACAAGAGTGACATAGTTATGTAGTTAGGACTAATCTGAGCAATATTTATTCACAGTACTAAAAGATTACAGAGTAATAGATACATACGTATAACATAAACTGTTGGTGAGCGTTTGCAAATTGTCTGCGCTGAACCCGTTTTCATCAAACAGGACATGGTAATGGGTGGGCTTACTGGTTCCCTACACAAGAAAATTAATGAAAACATTTAGTATCAGACAATAGAAGGATGTGGAAATAGGTATAAAAAGATCATTGTACCAGAAGGCAAGCCTCAGTTTACCTCGACCGCAGCATGGCTATTAAGATAAAAATCAAACTCAGTGGGATGACAAATTTTTTTATCCACAACAGTACCTGCAATACATTGATTATGGTAAGAAATTTGTTAAAGAGTGAGAAGATAATTGTTATGCTGGTGTCAAATATGAGATGTGTTACCTGGTAAGACATTGCCACTCTTAACAGTTTTATCGCGGTCAGTAGGAAATAGGCGAGTATGATGCCGCTTCTGCACCACAACTAATGTAACCGGTGGCAAATATCCTTCCTGAATTGAGGCACAAGCCTGGAGGAAGGCAGAAAAATTAAAGGTGTTAGAAATAACGGAGTGCTACAAAACCCCACAAAAGACAACCTCTTTAAATACCTTTCGGATTGCATCCATTTCATGTAATAAAACTTGACTGAATTGGCCTTCACTCACACCATCTCTGTCAGATTAACAGTTATCAGCAGCAAAGCTAGAAAAGTACAAGGGAATTGGATGGTCAGAAACAAAGTTCACCTGTAGAAAATAATCCTTTCAGGTTTTAGCTTGGTTGACTTGTTGAAAGCAATGAGCAATTCCCTAATGAGAACAAGAATTGGTCAATAAATGAAGTAGAACACAATTAACTAAGATAGGAGCCTGAAATAAATCTGTATCTACTTCCCTACCTAATCATACCACCATGAACTATACCCTTTTGAGGATTCTCAATCGTTTTATAGAGGTCCTGGATTATTTCCTCCCGGTGAGTCTGTGCAGAAACAACTCCACGGTACGTGGTTATCTCTGGCCAGTCCATTGAAGCCACAACCTGCAGCCAAGACAGTAACCTACAAGATGAACATAAAAGGAGATGACAATGAACAAAGAATATGCTTACTGCAGCAATTGAAGGACTATAATCTTTTCCAGGGAGAGGATGATTGACATGTGCACCAAATATAATTGTAGGTCTCTCGGTCACAAGCGGAATTCTCTTTTGAATTGCATCATTCAGCACAGTATTTCTCCCCCCAACCTAATTAATTTACAATTCTAAAAAATGATTAAAAATAACAAAAGAGCCAGCACAAACATCAAATCGCCACTGAGGCAGAGAATGTACCTTAACATTAATCTTCAGAGCAAGGTTTTCAAAATATTGTTTGCTAAAAAAACCACCAGGCTTACAGCATTGTGAAACAATACCTAGCTCAATCTCACAAATTCGCTTGATTTTTCCTGCAAACAAAAAGAGTTTAATTGCACAGAGAACCCAACATTACCCATTTGCATTATATCAGAATCTCTTACCATATGAGCCAGTTTGATCAGGTAGGATGACTATCAACAACTGAAGAGGCTTATTCTTGCCAGCAGACTCTCTGTAAATATCCGAGAGAGATTCATGGATTTCAGCAGGACAAGCTGAACGCATTTCAATTGAAGGAGTGTTGCAGAAGTCCTACAGTAAAAGATGGAAAATGAAGCCAATCAAGACTAGATTAAAAATATGATATGTGCACTTGCAAAACTACACACCCTACCATTCCTTTGTTGTTACACATTTCCACCAGCTCATCACAAAAAACCTTTGACATATTCTTATATTTTGAAGAGAAGTTCACACAAGTCCAAAACTTCACTCTTCCACCATTGACCATTTTCTGTAAAAAAAAAGTATCCTTAAAAACCTAGTAAAGGAACTTCTACACAAGAATGCTAGAATACCGACAAGAGATTAACTGATATAAATCAATCAAAGATTTTAGCAAACGTTAAACTACAAACAAATGGCACTGGAAACCCATAAGAACTCTTAAAATGAATTGGAAGAGTGATGCACATGAAACTCTGTAAAAAATAATATAATCACCTTATCGATCATGTTCCATGACCCGAAATCAGGACGAATACTACTATCACAATACTTGAGCTGCAGCAACCAGAACAAACAGAGATTAAGATTTATAATAAGAAAGGAAATTTGACTTCCCTTGAAGATATAACATATTGATATGTTAGTACCACTGGCGGAGGTAAAACTCTTGCATCAATCAAAGCTAGTTCTTTGTTTACTTGAATTCGAAATTCTTTACCGACAAGCTCATCTGCATCGAAATTATTAACTTCAACTACCTGCAGAAACATGATAAATGAATCACAATTCTTATCTAATCAACATAACAAATGCTGCTAAAAATTAGTATCCAACATTATCGTACCCTTTTAACACCTCTCTCCCTAACATCTGGGCGCTGACAAGTTTTACTCAACAGTTGTCTAACTTGTTGATCATTCAACCTTTTTGTATATCTTTGGCCCTCCACAATCCTACAAAGCTGTATAACAAAAGCATTAGAAGAATTGAGTTAAAAACAAAAGAGAAATGAAACAAAGATCATGTCAGTATGAAGTGAGAACCTCCATCGGCAGGTAGACATGTCTAGCTTTACTTCCACTTTGAATGGCAGGCAAGGATGGATATTCAAGCACAATGTTGTATTTGTCAAGGAAATACTGGGCAACAGAAACATTTGTACTTGTGTCATCAAGGGTAAACCTAAAAAACCAAAAATTGGACAGAAGTACAATGAGAGAGATCGGAACGAATATTGGACAGAAGCATAAGATGTTAGGGATACAAATGTACTAGTACAATTATTATGCTTATATCAGCTATTTGAATTTAATTATTTAGTACTCCACTTTCACAAAACAGGATTAAACAAATGGTAGCTTAAGGTTATTGCACAACAAAGGTGGTAGCTATTGATTAATATGCTAAGAAATATTTTTGAAGCCATTGTGACCAAACAAAAATACAAAATACTGCCAACTGCAAATAAATAAAACCAACTCAGTTTGAACATGGAACCAAGATAGTAGAGAATATAAGGACCGGCACAAATACCCCATAAATGATTCAACAACATTGACCCTATAAATGAGCTTCCTATGGTGTTATAACAAACTCACATTAGCTGACTTGTAGGCTCTCTAGATATGCCAACAATCTTCGAAGTTTGGGGATACTTCAGGTAATTCAGCTGAACTCTCACTCCTTTCAAGGCCTTTTTCACCTAAATAACAAGACAATAGAAACATTGTAAGAAATTTCAACCACTTTGGTCTATAAACACTGAATTAAATATGTGACTGGGTGCAAAAATAGAAAAATTGAGTATGAGAAGGTGAAATAATACTTCAATATGATCTTGATCAGATAAAGGGCTTGACAGGTTTTGAGGTCTGAAATGTTTCGAAACAAACTCCGAAACTAAAATTGGCTCATAGAACAACTGAGCACACACATCTGTAAAGTTAAAACAGACATGAAAAGGAAGAGCAGTAAAACTTCAACATTAAGTAAAAACTAAAAAGCAGCCACAAATTTTACAACAGTCGATAGAATTGTTACCAATATTAAGGGATAAACCCATCTGTGTGGGTCGAAGACCCTGGTAATACCCCATCGAATACTCTGCTAAATTACCAAGCTTCCCTCTACCAAATAATGGACAGAAAAATGACCTTCCAAATACATTATATCTGCAAAATGATGTTCAAATTTATTAAATGATTTAGTATAAAATGATTTCAGAAACTTAATAGCAAGAAATGTTGGACAATAGTCAACATGCAAGTACTTCTCAGATTGGCTAGCCCTAAGAACAACATCCAGAACTTGAATAGTTTCTTGAGGGCATTCAGAATGCCTTCCGCTCAAAAACTCCCTCAGTAAATGAATGTCGGGCTTGGATGCAAATTTGATTGCTACCTTAAATTGCCGTTCTTTCCTGCAATAACAGACAACCAGAGAGATCACAGTAAAATAATTAGATAAAAAAAAGTAAAAATATCAAGACACCATTAAAACAATGCAGGAATATAAATATTACCTCACTGTAGTACTAGTAGATGAACTCGGACCACGATCTGTCTCAAGTAATTTAACAACAAACACCTTGGACTTAAACGGGAGAGCCCCAGCAGTGTAAAAGCTATTCCTGCCATCATAGGCTAGATGTCGATTACCAAGGTGCGATTCCTTGTATGTCTTAGAAAGTTCCCTCATTATATCTCTGTTGACCTTTCTCGAAGTTACCTCAGGCGATATAGTAACCTGCAAGTAACCAAAATCCGTTAAAAGAGATGGAAGAAAATGCAACTGAACAGATATGGATAAAGAGGTAAATAAGCAAAAACAAGCCACTATTTCAATAATGAACTAAACAAATAGAGGAAACCATTAAAGCAAAATCGAGGATGAAGAAAATTCTCTTTATTTTTTTAAAAGAAGTAATTACTAAAGCCTTCTCTGTATAGATATGTCAAAATAATACAGAGATATAAGCATAAAATTAGAAAGCTATCTAAATTTTTAAGTGTACCATTTTTTCATCTACTACATTCCTAAAATATACCATTTTTATGTAGATATCTAAACTATGACGGGTGACATTGATTAAAAAAATTTAGATACTTCTATGAAAATTTTAGATACTTAATTGGGAAGTTATGATCCGTCATGTTAGTCGTAAAGCTAATGGCGTGGCGGATAGTTTGGATCGGATTTACCGTGGAGCTCCTATTGGCGGCTATGTTTTTACTGAACCTCTGATGGAAGCTGCTGTAGCTTTGTTGAAGGACGCATCTGCTAAACTTAGTTCTCTTTTGTTCTCAGTACTAGCGGGAGAAAATGTAAACTTTAATTACTTTAACCAAAACAATACGTAGATGAAAAAATATGGTATATTTTAATGGGGCGTTTGGTTCGCGGAAAATATCATTACCAGGGGAATAATCTTTTCCGGAATCACATACCCACGTTTGGTTCAAGAGCATCCCTCCCAGGAGTAATGAAATATTCCCAACAGTAGCTATTTTTGGTCTTTTCCCAGGAATGTCATTCCCTCCCTTTTCTTAGGTATTAGACAATTACCTCAGGGACAAGAATACCCCTAGAAAATATAGTTATTTTAAAATAATTTTTCTTTTTTCATATAATTACAAAAGTATAAATCTATTTTATTTTTTAGTGGTTTGGAGTTTTAATACTTATTATAAAATAATACGATGCATATAAAATAAAAATATATCAAATTTTTATTTTATTTCGGTTTTTTTATATGTGTTTGATTCAAATTTTATTATTGGTATGTGTTTTATTAAATTTATTATTTAGGATCAATTTTCATAAAAAAAATTCATATTATATTTTTTATATTTTCTATGAACTTTAGGTAAATATTTTGACTTTAATCTTAAAACTTCAGTTGGTTAAAAAAGAAAATATATTTCAAGGACAATTTGGTAAAACATGCATTTTTCCTATCTTATATTCCTTCAACCAAACAATGTAATCTTACATTCCTGCCAAACAAAGCAAACAAGGTTATAGAACATTCCAGGTAATATGTTAAGTAATGTAACATTCCGGTAATCTCATTCCTAAAGATAATCTTACATTCCGTGAACCAAACGACCCCTAAGTATTTTCTTTGATCCAAAAATGCTTTAGTTATCTATATGATAAAATTGGTAATGATTTAGCTAAAACAAAATATAAAACAATAAATTCTATTTTATAAAACAAAATATAAAGCAATTAGAATTAGAATGAGTATTTGATCCAGTCGTGTAAAAAAATCAAGTTAATCGAGTTGAGGAGTCCTATTTTATAAATCAAGTTAATAGACTCGGTTTAAGGTGTAGATTTTGTGTATGGGTTTAGAATTTAGGGGTAATAGTTAGAATATAGGGGTTAAGGTTATGATTTAGGGTTTAGAGATTAGGGTAATATAGTGAGGATTTAGGTTTTAATTTATAAACACTAAATTCTAACCCTAAACTATATTCCCAATCACTAAATTCTAAACTACTAAACATAAACCCCTAAACTAAGTCTCTAAACACTAAACTTTTAATTTTCATCGTCAGTGTATCAACTATCAAATAATTATTTTTATAGTATTACAATTTGAGTCCAGTCAAAATTTTGTGTTTAAAGTAAAAAAAAAAACTGTTTTTTTTAAATGCATACAAGGAAAACTGACGAACAAAAAATAGCGGATAAAAATTTAAACGAGAAATAAATTACCAAAAGCCATTAAAAGATACGAGAAAAAATGCAATAAAACGGAGACATACAATGAGGTAAATGGAAATTCGCAAATGGAAATAAAAAAAAAATGAACCAAACAAAAAGTTGAATTCATTTAAGCAAGTCATTAATAGTTAAAATTTCAATGGAAATTTTTTATATAAAAAAAATAAGTAATAGCTAAATCATTCATTCTGTGTATAAATGATTAAAGAGCTTAAAAATCAAATGGAGGGAGAAAGGGAGAGAAAGTACATCGTAGTGATGAACATCCAATTCCATGGTAGCAAAATCCACTAGGAAGTGATTCGTTTTAACAGTGCATTTTTCGCCCAGGGTACCATAACCTGGCCTTTGCCGGAATCTAACCGCCTCTGTCGACGACGCAGAAAGAGGAGGCGCCGTTGTTGCAGCCACAGGATCCAATGTAAGTTTCTGAGAAAACTCTTGGCTCAGTGGTTCCGCACTAGACGAAGGTCGATGAGCCGGAACCGACTGAGGAGGAGGCATGGCATAAGAAGCAGGAGGACCAGATGATCCACGTGCCCTTCCTCTATCGCCTCCACCGCCGCCGCAAGGGAAAGACTGGGAAGGTTGACCGCGACCAAGATCCTGTCCCCGACCACGTCCTCCACCACCGCGGCCACCGCGACGACCACCACGATCAGACATCTCCGTAAAACAGCAATAGTACGAAGCGGATTCAAAAGGCAAAAAGCAAAAAATGAGAAAGTGTGTCAACGGGAGAGACTTTTGAAACGAAAATTCTGAATACAGAGAAAGATAAAGGTGAACTGAAGACTGAAGAGTGAGATGTCGTTTGGTAACCTTTAAAAAAAGATAAAGTACACTGCACATATATTCTCTTGAACTTTAGTTAAATATTGAAATTGGTAATTAAATTTAAAGGGATTTCCATCGGTTTACAGGGGCTGAGTTCCGCCCGTTGCTAGCAAGTAGCAAAAGTGACCATGGACGAGGTTCGCAATATTATTTTTAGTATGGAACCACTCAGGCACCGGGCGTCGACGGATTTCAAGTTACCTTTTTCAAAAAAAAAATGGAATGTTATTTGGAGATGAAATTCCTCTGTCCCTTTTCGGTGCCCCTACATATGCCCCCACACTTAAAATTAACTTTAGGGTTTAGGGTTTAGGGTTTTATGTTAGGGGTTGTGGTTAGGGTTTAGGGAATTTAGGGTCGGGTGTATTTTTAGGGTGTAGGGTGTAGGGTTTAGGATTTAGAATTTAGGGTTAGGGCTTAAATTTTAATTTTGTAGTGTTTTTTAGTGTTGGAGCATATGTAGGGGCACCGAAAAGGGGCAGACGAATTTTATCCGTTATTTGGGATGCCGTGTATCAATTTTTTCGATGGTGAACCGTTGCCGGATTGGATGAACCGGACCTTTCTTGTATTAATTTCAAAGATTGAGGCTACTGAGCACTTATCGCAGTTTCAACCTATTAGCTTATGTACAGTACTTTACAAGGTCATTACTAAGGTCGTGGTTAATCGGCTAGAGCCTTTCTTAGTGTCACAGAGGCAGGCTAACTTTGTTCTGGGTTGACTGTGATTGTTGCACAAGAGGTATGTCCAAGAAAGCAGAAAAGACTGGATGGTTTGCGATTAAAGTCGACTTAAAGAAGGCGTATGACCGATTTGAATGAAATTTCATTGAGGAGACGCTTATTGATCTAGGTCTTCCGTGTCGTTTTATTAAGTTAATTATGCAGCGTGTCAGATCGTTTACTACACAGATTCTTTAGAATGGTGAAACAACTGATGCATTCTGTCTGTCACGGGGTATTCGACAAGGAGATTCACTCTCTCCTTACCTTTTCGTTACATGCATGGAACGTTTATCGCATTTGATTGATGCTCAGGTTTCACGAGGAGCATGGAAGGAAATTCACTTTTCTCGAGGTGAGCCTGGTTTGTCGCACATGTTCTTTGTCGAAAATCTTGTTCTTTTTTGCGGAAGCTTCTATTAATCAGGTGCGAGTTGTTAAAGGAGTTTTGGACCGTTTTTGTGCCGCCTCTGGTCATCGGGTAAATTCTGCGAAGACATATATTCTTTTCGAAGAATTGTGATGCCAATCTTCGTTCAACTATTGCCGGTTGTTTTGGTTATGAGGAGGTGATGAATTTTGGAAATTACCTGAATATGGGAAATTGGGAGTTATAAAAGTAGAAATTTTGTGTTTGAAAGTGTTGAAAGAGTTGGATGCTGCTATATTAGCTCTGCAAGATGTGAAAGCAATGAAACATATGTCTGCTTTAGCCGCTGCTTTGGGGATGAACTATGTGTTTACCCAGAGTTGGGCGTCGGAGTACGGTAACGTTGTGCTCTAAAAGTGGCCGATTAAGCGGTGGAAAGTGCAGATATGCTAGGTTTATTACCAACGGTGTAGGTCTAAGCGGTAACCAGCTCGATATCGTTTAAGCAAAGTTTCAAGTTCGAGGCGTTGTGTATGGAGAAAATTTTCGTTGAGAGACTCACTCACCAAAATCAAGTGTGCAATACAAGTCAGTTTAAATTAGTCCGGACGAGACCTTAAAAACTGAGAGGGCAATTAAAAAATTATGCTAGGTTTATTGTTTAAAAATATATTAAAATAAAATTTTAGTTATAATTTAGAGAATAAAAGAAAAATTACTCGTTAATTTAATGTGATATGTTATCCTTTAAATGGCAGTTAAGTGTAAATGCGTTTAGGTTAGTTTTATGATACAACATTGAGTTAATGAAAATGAATTACTTGTTTTTAATAAGAAAGTGGTATAATTTTTGTTAGGATACTTTTTCTCTTTTTAAGATAGCTAGCTATTTAAAAAATATTTTTTTATAAAATATTGTATGGATTGAACAAAGTATCTACTACACTGTATCTGATGTTATTAAAAAGAATAAAACTAATAAAAAATACTATTTTGTAATCACACTAAAATATTTAAAAAATATTATTATATTATAAATTTAAATGATAAAAAATAACCTTATAATGATATGTAGCAGTAACATAAAAAATATGGTTATTTTTTTGTGAATTTTCAAATGAGTTAATGTTTGATTCAAAAATTATATATTAGTAAAGAAATAAAATAAAATATTAAATAAATATATACTCATGTCTTGCTTGAACTTGATCAATGCTCAACTATATTAGGAAATGCTATTTATATCAAAACCCATTTTCTCGATTATCATATTTTTATCTAAATTCTCTCAAGCATTGAATAGATTTTTAAGTTATTAAATTTTTATTAGACCCCAGTTGTTCAAACACAGACTCATCCCACATAACCGAGATTAAAGGGCTTTTGATTATATTTTTCAAACAAAGTTCTACTTTACCCTTTAAAAAACACTCATGTATCTAAAAGTGCTTTTACACTGGAAAGCAATGTCAAACTAAATTTTGACAGGAAAATGGCATTGATGCTAGGGGTGTTTAAAAATACTGGACTCAATTGATTCGACCTGTCGACCCAAGATTTTTTTAAGTAGTTGGGCCGGATTTGGGTCAAATTTTTTTGTAATTGGGTATTCGATCCGGCCCGGTACTTTTAATAGATTTATTTTTTATGTTTGTATTATGTACTTTTAAGTTTTAAATATTTAAGGATATTTGTATTAATTTGTTAATGCAAGATTCTAAAGAAAAAGCGAGATTAATATTTTTAATGTCTTTTTGGTCATATATATCCAAATATTCTATCTTAAAACTAACTTCAAATCACTAACTTTTGTGTTTGAATTATGTATTATGAACTTTTAAATTTTATGTGTTTACTATGTGATTTTTTTTAAAAAACTTTTAAATTAAAAATAAATAAATAAAAATGTGACCGAGTATTCAATACCCGAGTTTTACGGGTATCCGGTTAACAAGCACCCAATAATTACAAACCAAGACCGGAGAAAAAAATTCAATACTCGAAAGACTCGAGTACTCAAAAATGAACACCCCTAGTTAACAACTAAATTAAAAAGCTATTTCTTTAAGCTTTGGGGATTGCAAAGTCCGTGTCTAATTAAATTTTCAAATTTAACCTTGTAAAAGCAAACAACCAACCATATGACTTTGAAAAAATCTCCAAAGTCTTAGGCACAAGGATCCGACTTTAAAGGACAGCTAAGTTTCATATCAATAAAGACTACGCGCCACACGCGCCAACCCAAAGTTTCCCTCCCGAGCGTCCCAAGGCTCCGCCTGGGCCGGCTTTGCTTGCACGACCGGCAAGCGTTCTTGGAACGGATTCCGGTTGGGGTTCTCTCGCCGGTTCTCGCCCGACGGTGTTGGTTTCTGTGCTCGCTCCCCTGGGTGGTGGTTTTTCGGTGGTTAGAGTTCGTGGGTGGTTTGGATCCTTTGGAGTTTTTGGGGTGTGAGGCTCGTGGGGTCGCCGATCTGTCCTCATCGGCGCGGGAGCAAGCTGCCGTCGTGGTCGCTGCCAGTTCTGTCATTTGCTCAGAGCCGCTCCACTGCTTCGTCACTCCCTTAAGTGTGGTACGGAGGTCGTGGACTCTCTCGTTGGGTTGGGGCTCGCCGTCTCACTGGTTCTCCCGGCCGACGGCTGTCTTTAGGGGCTTCTTGCTTGAAGCTCTTGATCCGCTACAAGGGGGTCGACGACTCAGTGTCGTTGTTCTTAGGTTTTCAGTTGGCGACGGAAACTGGTGTTCGCTCCGGAGGCGGTTATTTTCAGCAGACAAAGCTCAACAGCGGCCATCTGCCGATTTCCGGTCTGTTGTGGGACGTTTCTATACGCTCCCGAAAATCAGAGCCTCTGGTCCTGAAATTGTTGCAGGCTACGTCCATTTTTCCTTAAGTTTGGATTGCTTTGCTTTAGTGCTTGGTTTGTGTGACCTTAGTGAACCGTGCCTGGTTTTTTCCTTCTCCGGGGAAGCTCCAGACGGATCCTTTTTTGGGTCGTGCTCTTCGCCGGTCGATGCCGAACGGTGGTGAAACTTTGAACTTGAGAGTGCTTAAGCTGGAGGTTAGGGATGAGGGCATTTTGGTCCTTCATCCAATACCTTTCCATAAATGTCATGTTCAAGTTGAGTTTTCCAAAATTTACCATAAATGGCCAAACATCTCCTTATTTAATGGGATTTGGAAATCTTTTGGGACTTGGCTTTTTATTGAGATCCGAGAATTGAAGATTTTTCGATTTGGCTGGGACTCGGGCGGTTCAAATCTACTGTTTGAGATCCGATCTTTGCGGATATGTTGTTCGATTGATCAGGTTTTCTTCTTAAGTTTTTCGGATGATCTTGGTGCAATTTTTAAGCTTTGGTTGGTTTTGGGCTTGTCTACATTCAGCCGTTCGGTTTGGTGGTTTACTGAAGATAGTACCTTGAAAAGGACCGGTCTCCGCAGACCGGAAGCCTGCCTCTGGATAGAGCTCTCAGGCGCTGCTCCGGTGAGGTTCCCGCCGACAAGAACGACGATGTTATTTTCTGGCCTGAATAATTATTCCCACCGACTTTTGGTGTTTGCCTTTAGAATCTTTGGTTTTGACGATGGTCTAGGCTTTCCTTGTACCCCTTGCTTGGGTTTTGTGATTTCTGCACTAGTCCTTTTGTGTTGTTTCGGATGTTCAGGTTTTCGGGCTGCTATGTTTTGTTTCTTCAGCATGCCTTCCTTTGTATTGTTCGACGGTTACCCTTGGCTGTTTCCGGTTATGGTGCTAAGGGTAAACCGCCTTCTTTGTATGTTTGCCCTTTCTTAGTAATGGAAGTTATGCCTTTGAACAAAAAAAAAGCAAACAACCAACCATAGTACTGTTCTGCTTCTACTTGCTGCACTCTTCTCATTAAAAAAAGGTACTTTCTCCATCTTATTTTTCTTCACTGGTTGTTCATGGAGTAGAAAAAAAAAATCAAAATTTTCTCCACCTCTATTTTCTCCTTGTTTGTTTCAATTAGGTATTAGAACTTCCAACGTACCCGATTATGTAATGATAAAATATAACGTGTAATGAAATGATAGGATAATGAAGTTAGTTTCGAATTGACCTACAAAAACTTATGCAGCACGAATACTCCAATCTAGTATTGTACCACCACTATAACAATATATGTTTTTACTTTTTAGTGACAATTTGGGGGTGACTAGAAGAAATATTATGACAAATATTAAATTTTTTGTGATAATTTTTATGTGTGACACTATTAGTATGAGTATTTGTGATTTATTTTTATTTGGTCACTGTTATAGTAGTAATTGTGATAATTATATTTTTTACAATTAAATTTTCACTATAAGTCTATATCTGTGACAAAAATTTCATTGACACTAAAACTTTGACACATGATAATGATAATATATAAAGTGGTCACTATTATTTGATATTTGTTGTGACAATGAAATTGTTTGTCACTTAAAATTTTACTTTTTGTTGTGATAAATTTTGTCACCATTGAAAAAATAAGATTAGTGACAAAACAAATATTGTCAAAATAATAAATTTATTTTTATAATACTAGTAATAATAATAATTATAAAAAATTGAAGTTATCATAAACTAGTATGTCAAAAGCTAAAATAATTCTATTCTTCTATATAATATGTGTAAATTCTTGTTTAAGTCATTTTATTTTGATCAATTTTAGTCCCTATTTTTCTTTCAAATTTTAAAACTTCAATCATAATCCAAACGGGACAACGACAACATGACTAAATTACAATAACTAAAAATGATCAAATAAAAGAACAAAAATGTAACCCCTCGTTCCGGTCCGGACGCTTGACCGGTCCGAGCGGATTACACGGGGATAACCGAGATGAAACCCGTTAAGGCTCCACTTCGGTTACCGACCCTAAGAAAAAAAACTTTTTCATTTTATCTATCTAAATGCATCAATCAAACCTAAACGGAAGCCCAACAACAAACAGGGCTTAAGCCCAACACTTGGAACCCTTTAGAGATGTCAAAAAGCCCAAAAATGGGCATGTGTTTCGAAACAGTCAAAACCCGTTTCGAAACACAAGCTTCAGTTTTAAAAGCTAGACACCCGTTTCGAAACGCATCCACCCCGTTCGGAACAGGGTCTCATTTTGCCCTGCCGTTTCGATACCAGTTTCGAAACATGCGATTCCAGTAGCAAAAGTGTTTCGGAACTTGTTTCGAAACATGGGCTCACAGTGGCCAAAACGTATCGAAACGAGTTCCGATACGGGGCCCTGGAACCACACCTGTTTCGAAACAGGACAGCTCGTTTCGAAACACCTGCTGTCTGCAAATTCCTAAAATCAGTTTTAGACATCTCCCATGAATTCCAAACGTTCGAAACGACTACACGAAGCATACAAATCATACAAGAACATTCTAGAGGCATGCACCCTAGAGCAACATACTCAAAAACACAAGGATACATGATAGAACATCCATTCAAAGATTAAACATGGCCTTAAAATAACATGCTTCAACAAGGTCAACACTTAGACAATAAGATAGGCAAATCCAACATGGTTTACAAGCAAGACATACATCCAAAAGCCAAAACAACATAACATACGAAAGGAGTCTAACATGCTCTTAAACAACCATCATCAACATACTTCAAAAGGCATCAAGCCACAAATACATATCTCATTGCTTGACCATTACATCATTACTAAAAATACCCATACTTGATAGCTAAGCTAGCACCACAAGCACACACTTGGAGGCCTCTTCTTGCACTAGCAACCCGCGAACTAAGGATCTGCATTGTCGAACAAAAGAGAGCGTAAACATAAAGCTTAGTGAGGGTAAGCTCATTAAAAATAAACCTCGACAATGCAGGGTCCAAGCACAAACACAACCAAGGTAAAATGCATGATTTACCTTCGATCCTCAAGAGCCATAATGTCAATGATGCATGCACAATTATCCAATAATATGCCATGCTCAACAAGCTCAATTTACATCATATGTAAACACATACAATCATCCAAATAGGAAATCACATTCCATAACACATTGATACACATATCAATATCATATTGGCACCTAGCTATGACTCGAATACACGAATAAACCCGTTGGAACTCATATCCAACACAACCATTACTTTCGGTGGGATTACACTCGTCACCGGTCTCGCGGAGGGGATTCCACTCATCCTCATGCCCCGTCGATGGGATTACACTCATCACCGACTAAAATTTATATAAGAAGAATTTTCGGGCGAACCCGTACTCCATATTGATGACTACCATCATCAAGACCACGTGCGCATTTGACTCACGTGTGCACACTAACATCCTAATGATTGATAATTTGTACTCAAGTATACTAGTGCCAATATTATACAATCCACAACATATTTCATTTCACTTCCGTGCTTAGCACGTACTCACCATGATCTCAATCATGAACATACCACATGCATATCACAATGCATCAAATCCATGCCTCAACAAACATGTATACTATCATATACATAGCCAACACAATCACATAGAAACATGAGGCATAATCACATTTAAGAGCAACCATAGTCTCTAACTAAAGCTTGAGATTAGGCTACCACTCTAATTTCAACTCTAAGTGGGTCTACCAAGCACAACCTAGTCTACATGCTTGAACCAAACACTTAAAACCCACTTTGAAAACATTAACCACTCATCTTCACTTCCAAGCTCAACTACTAAGCAAGCAACACCGTCAAGCTTCCGGATTCACTCCCGATGCTTCACCAACACAAGCCCTTGCCTCTAAACAACCTCAACACAATCCAAACAACCTCAAATCAGCTCAAACATCAAAGTAGCTAACCCAGAATACCATTCAAACATCAAACACAACAATTCAAGCCATGGACAACCCCCAAAATTACCAAACTCGAGCAGCCCATAAACCTCAACAAAAACTCATGTTTTCAACATTTTTAATACCTCCAAAAGATTACAAAACAACCCCCAACCATAGTACTAACCTCAGCCTACAAATTCACTACACCAGACTTGTTCTATAGCGGCAGTTTTCGTGGCGTTTTTTAAATAAACGCCACTAATATTTAACTTATAACGGCGTTTTAGGAACAAGCGTCACAAACTGGCAACTATCGCGGCGTTTTAAAACCAAACGCCGCTGTAAAGCAATCAATAGTGGCGTTTGAGTACAAAAACGCTACAATAGATATATCATTTGCGGCGTTTTGATTTTTAAACGCCATAAAAGGTTTCTTTTACCAGCGTTTTGTTTTTTAAACGCGGCTAGGTTCAATATATCAGAGTTATCGTGCAAAATCTCCAAATCTATCTTGCAAAAATAAATCCCTAACACTCCTGCTCCTCCTTGCCGTGCTCCTCAACGCCGTCGACTGTCCCTCAGGCCGCCATCGTAAACCTACCCTTATCCCGGACCAAACAACCACCCTTCTCGGTTCGCGTCTCGGGTTTCTCCGCCAACGAGAGCCAGGGTTTCACCACCGCCAAGGAGGAAGTACCTTCTTGCATCTTCGTTGGCCCCATCGAAACCGCCAGTCAAGAAACCTTAGAAGCCCTCTATCGACAGGTAAGAAACCTTGTTCACTTTCTCTAATCTCAACGATTAAGCAATTTCTAACTGAACAATTTGAAAACTGTTGTTGGAAATGACTAGGCACGAAATGCATATTACAGTGGGCAGCCTTTAATAGTTGATGACATGTTTGATAGAGTAGAGATAATTAGCTTTGTGTAAATCTTGAATCTTTTATCAGAGAACTATTTTCCCCTAATTTAATTTCGACTGATACGTAAGTAAATGTCATCTGTTCTTGTAGTCCCGGTGAGAATTGTAGACCCGACAAAGGACTTGAATTCTTACGGCCTTGGGAATGTTGATTGGAAGGAAAGGGTTGAAAGTTGGAAACTCAAACAGGATAAAAATGTGATTCATATGAACAATAGATACCCTGAAGGGAAGGGAGATCTAGAAGGAACTGGTTCAAATGGGGAGGAACTGCAAATGTGAGTTTATTTGTCTAGAATAAAGCTTAAATCAGTTTACTATGTTCCCTTGAGTGCTTTTACATATCTTTACGGCCTTAAAAATTACAGTAAGTTTATATATTCCATCTTTAATTTTGTTTGTTTTTTCCTACTCAAAATTTTTTGGTTAAATTTGATTTTGGAGTACTATCTCTGTCATATTTCTATCTCTAGATGCAAATTGTGTCCATTCCTTTTGTCTTTGCATACATAATTGATATGTTTTTTTGCCCAGTTGATGTCTTCTATGCATTTCACATATGCATTTCTTTGTTCAAGTTTAATACTGCTTGTTCTGCAGGGCTGATGATGCTCGTCAACCTATGAGTCGTGTGGTTCCTATTCTAATGAGATGTTTATTCCACTCACTACTTCCTACTAAAAAAAAGATCACACATTTTAACATTGATAAAGGAATATTCTTCTTTCAAAAAAGATTATATAATCAGAGTGTTTTAGAGCATTATATTTATGTTACATACATTCGCAATGAATATTAGCCAGTTTTTCATCAGGAATATATCCTTTTAGATCTTCAGCACTCAACGAATCAGTTCCGTTTTCTAATTTGGCCATCTTATGCTTCACAGATTCGAGTTTCAGCTGTTCTTACCAATGGGGCATATTTGCAACAAAAAGTTTAATCTTGTTATCAATGATGCCAAGTAAGTGTATTGATCGAGCTTATTCGATGGCAATTTGTTTCAAATTTGTTACTGATTACTTGGTGCTTCTTGTGTATAAAATGTTCAAGGGCTGAACTGGAGAAAGGAATGAGAAGTTTGATATCATAGTTGGAGATTTAGCAGGTTTTCAAGTGTAAGTTCCTTACACCAAACTCCAAAATTATATATAAAATGATTGAATTCTAAAACTAAATCATGGTTTTTTTCTTTCATGTGTGTTTTTTTGCAGATGTGTTGGCATACACAGCTCACGTGCCATCTTTTGCTGATACATGAGGATGGGTTATGGTATGAAAATTAATGTTTCAAATTTGTGTAGTTAAATGGACTAAAAGTCTTGTCTTTTTATTATTTTATAGATTTCTTTTAACTTGTATTTGTTTCGATATAAGGCCTCAGATCAACCATTCTCCATTAGTGCTGAAGAAATTGACAAGAGGAATGTTGAAAGAGTTGAAGGTCTTCAGGCTAATGTTCAGGTGCAACTATGAAGAGAGCCAAGTTCTTTCTTTCCCCACTAGAAGTTGAAATTATAGGAATGTGGATAGATTTGTTTTGGACTATGATGTTATTCGCCTTTATTTTGTTTGAAAAATGACTCTTTTGTAATGTCTTTTTTGTTTAAATGTAATGCATTTTAGATTATTATACAGTATATATGCTTTTTTTTTTACTTTTTTTTTGAAATATGGTGTTATTCGCGGCGTTTTTTTGGTCAAACGCCACTAAAGACTAGTTATTTGCGGCGTTTGTAATAACAAACGCCACTAAAGACCAATTATTTGCGGCGTTTATTAAACCAAACGCCACTAAAGATCAGATATTCGCGGCGTTTGTAAACACAAACGCCGCTACAGATCATGACTTTTTGCGGCGTTTATTAAACCAAACGCCACTAAAGATCAGTTATTCGCGGCGTTTTTGTTTACAAACGCCGCTATAGATCCTGACTTTTTACGGCGTTTTTTAGAACTATTGCGGCGCTGGTTTAGGCGGCACTTCTTGCGGCGCTTTGGAAAGCGCCGAGGGAGTTTTTAGCGGCGTTAAAAAACGCCGCCATAGGCTTAAAAAAACGCCGCTAAAGACCTATTTTGCTGTAGTGATTCCAACCTAAAACAACCCCAAAAACCACTTTAAAACCCTTCAAAAATCCTCATTAAACCCAAATCCGGGAATGTGCATAAAATTATGTAAAAATCATATATGTTGGACCATTTGATTCACAAACATCATATCTAACTTCATTTAACCAAAACCTCAAGTTAAAAACAATAAAGTTGCCATTTTTATCCAAATCCTTCAAAAACTCAATTTCTAAAACTTGAACCAAAATGAAAACTATTTGTACTTTTGAAGAGATGAAGATGAGGACAAGTCGGAAATGTATTTACCTTTCAAAAACGAGCTAAAATGAAGAGAGGATGGAATGGAAAAGTAGAATGGAGAAGCTCCCCCCCCTTTGTCGTGAGAAATGAAGAAGGAAGAGGGAAGAAGAGAAAATTTCGTGTTTTAAAGTAAAAAGGGGTTTTCAATTTCCAAGGGCTTGAAATTACAATAGTGCCATTAATGAGATGGCATATCTCATCAACATTTAAATTCCATGGAATTGGTTTCTAATTTAATTTGAGTCCAACATATAATATTTGTTTTGAAATCACAAAGTCCAAATAATATATATAATATTATTTTTAATCATAACCCGAGACTCAAAATATTATTTAAATATTCTTTTCATCCGACCCCAAAACTCGGGTGTTACAAAAAATCAAATATGCAACTTATGTATAACAAATATGCTAAAAAAATTTACTTAACATATTTAAAGACTACCATTTATGCCAAGATCGAAATTTCAAAATTTAAAAAGTACAGAAACTTAAAGTGACCAAATTAAAGTACAAAGACTAATATATAATCTTGACATAATACATGATAGCAAAATTTTACCTTATGAAAAAATTTACACTTAATATTTGTTTTAACTTTACTTGTGGAGTTAAAATTTGCATTGTCGGTATACAAAATAATTATCACATAAAAAAGATAATTATATCAATAATTTAAATTAAATTAATTTATTTTTTTAATTAAAATGTAATGTTTAATATTTAATATTTTAGGCGTAAATATTAATATTTACATGTTTATATTTTAAAACCAACTCAATTATTTTTATATATTTTCTTCAACAAACATATTTCGTATAAAAAACTATAGAAAAATAAATTAAATTATTATAATGATAATATTAATGTTATAATTAATACATATTTTAAAAACAAATAAAATTAATTCCAATTTAACCTAAATACTATTTTTCTTTAAAAATAATAGTAAATTCATTGTCTAGCTTAGTGGATAAACATTACACTCTTACTTTAAAAGTTTTAGGTTCGATCCTCCTTGAAGTCATGAATTTTATTTATTTACTAAAAATTGACATCTAAAGGTGTCACGTCATCTATAGTTAAAGTTTAATGACCTAATAAAAGGTTAAGGGTTTCACAACTAAAAATATAATTATTATAAAATTAATTTTTTATTATTAAAAGTGACAACATATTTTAGACATTATTTTAATATGTATTTGTGATAAAATGTTTGTTACTAATAAGAATAATATTAGTGTCTAAATTTAGCCATTGTTGTTGATCATTTGTGTCAAAATGTAGTCACAAAAATATTACTAATTGTGATAAAATACAAGAAAATTGCCACTAATATAATATTGACAGAGTTATTAGTGACGACTAGTGACAACTTTAAAAATTTGTCACTATGAATTTCAGTGACTAAATTTAATACTTTTAGTGATCATTTTCAATGTCACTAGAAATGTATTTTCTTGTAGTGCACATACTCGATACATCTTTGTATTACGAACATATTAGGTACAACTTAGGTACTCACAAATATTCCATCTCCCTATTTTTTTCTTTTTCTTCTATTCTCTCACCCCTTTTTCTTCTTTCTTTTTAATTTTTTTATTAAAATAATTCAATTTTAAGTATATAAGTATAATACTAATACTAAATCCCCACAATTTTAATTTACTGAAGTATTAACCCGAGCAAGATGTTTAATTAGGTTAAACATCGAAATAGCTGTTTTTTAATAGCGAAATAGCTTTTATTTAAATCGATTTACTTGTTAATCGATAAATATTAATGTTTTCATTGTCATTTAATTTCTTTAATTCTGTCAATTGTATTGTATTTGGGCGTGTGAATACATATGCTAAATGAAAAGTATTTTTCACGTTGTAGCAAGTAAAAAGAAAGTCAAGATAATATAAGATAGGGAAAACTACACCGGTGGTCCCTTAACTATGTCTGTCTTCCTACTTTGGTCCCAAAACTATATTTTTCGGCAAAAGAGTCCCTTCCGTTACATAGTTCTCCTGTTTTGGTCCCCGACGTTAAATAACTAACGGTTTTGCTGACGTGACATTTTTTAATATTTTTTAAGGCTGACGTGGCATTTTTTAATATTTTTTAAATCATTTCTCTCTCCTCTTATATATTATTTTTATTTAATTTTATTCACCCAATCATGTTGTGACACGTGTCACTACACTATTGGGTGAAAAACCCCAAAAATCCTTAAAATTGGACTTGGTGCCTCTGGGATTCGAACCAAGGACCACCAGCGCACCAAGCATACGCTTGAACCAACTAGGCTAGGCTAGATACTTAATTCCAATCTACTAACAATTATATTTAAGCTGTACAAATTAACCCAAAAAAACCTAAAAACATAATTGGTGCCGCTGGGAATCGAACTAAGGACCACCAGTGCATAAGGCATGCGCGTGAACGAACTATGCTAGGCTAGTTACCTGATTCAAATCTACTAACATTTATATTTAAGTTGTACAAATTAACCTAAAAAATATTTTTAAATTAGAAACAACACATTCGAACGCAATACCTTATTGAATTTTTTTAAAAATATTTAACCACCAAGTTAAACTAGTAAATTGTGCTATTTTTAAATTAAATATATTTAACTAAATTATGTTTAAAATTAAAAAATCAAACTAATTTTTTTACTTTGATTGATAATAACAAAACTAATTAAATATTTATTTATTATTATAAAATTATTATAAATTAATATTTATTTATTATATTAAATATAATATTAATAAATATTATTAGTTTAATATTTTCTGATTATTTCTCTCCTCTTATATTATTAAACCCTAAACCCTAAACCCTAATAAAATTAATATTTATTAATAATATAAGAGGAGAGAAATAATCAAAAAAATATTAAACTAATAATATTTATTAATATTATATTTAATATAATAAATAAATATTAATTTATAATAATTTTATAATAATAAATAAATATTTAATTAGTTTTGTTATTATCAATCAAAGTAAAAAAATTAGTTTGATTTTTTAATTTTAAACATAATTTAGTTAAATATATTTAATTTAAAAATAACACAATTTATTAGTTTAACTTGGTGGTTAAATATTTTAAAAAAAATCAATAAGGTATTGCGTTCGAATGTGTTGTTTCTAATTTAAAAATATTTTTTTGGGTTAATTTGTACAGCTTAAACATAAATGTTAGTAGATTTGAATCAATTAACCAGCCTAGTATAGTTGGTTCACGCGCATGCCTTATGCACTGGTGGTCCTGGGTTCGATTCCCAGCGGCACCAATTATGTTTTTAGGTTTTTTTGGGTTAATTTGTACAGCTTAAATATAAGTGTTAGTAGATTTGGATTAAGTATCCAGCCTAGCCTATTTGGTTCAAGCGTATACTTGGTGCGCTGGTGGTCCTGGGTTCGAATCCCAGCGGCACCAAGTCCAATTTTGAGGATTTTTGGGGGGTTTTTTCACCTAATAGTGTAGTGACACGTGTCACTACATGATTGGGTGAATAAAATTAAATAAAAATAATATATAAGAGGAGAGAGAAATGATTAAAAAAATATTAAAAAATGCCACGTCAGCCTTAAAAAATATTAAAAAATGCCACGTCAGCAAAATCGTTAGTTATTTAACGTCGGGGACCAAAACAGGAGAACTATGTAACGGAAGGGACTCTTTTGCCGAAAAATATAGTTTTGAGACCAAAGTAGGAAGACAGGCATAGTTAGGGGACCACCGGTGTAGTTTTCCCTATAAGATAAGACATCCGCAACGCAAATATTATTAACCCATAAGACGTGTAAGATGGGGAAAGGGTCTGATTATGAAGTGGAATTACTAAGAGATGTCAATGCTTCTATTTTAATAAATTCACTTTAATTTACAAACACTATATATTTAGGTAATTATTTAATACATCGTAAGTAAAATATTTTTTTTCTACAAGTAGGTTTTTAAAGTTGTCACATGTCTCTTTTAAGAGATTTAAATTTAAACTATAAAATTTATTTTCAAACTTTAAAACCTGATCACAAGCACAAAACACTAAATTCTAACATCTAAACCCTAAAAACTAGACGCTTGTGAGAAATAAGTTTTCCACCGTCAATGCATAGAATATTTTCCTTATTTATGTTTGGTGCATGGCAGTTTAATGAATTAATTTAAATTACAATTATTAATGTTTTTTTTTTCTGTTTTAGCTTGTAGTTTAATGTTTTTTTTTAATATTTACACAATTATTTTTAAGGTAAATTATACGAAATGTCATTAAAATTTAACCTTTGTAACGAACATACCATCAAACTATAAAATGATACTATTGCACCACTAAACATTGTTTTTTGTTATTATTGTACCACTGAACTTTATTTTTTGTTCAATCCAAGCACTCGATTGTTAAATTGTAACGGTCGAGTGCTTGGTTTGAACAAAAAAATAAAGTTCAATGGTATAATAATAGAAAAAAACAATGTTCAGTGGTATAATAGTATCATTTTATAGTTCAGTGATATATTCGATACAATAGTGACATTTCGTGTAGTTTACCCTTATTTTTATCTTGCAATTTGTTTTAAATGTACACGATAATATATTTGATTTTATACATGTAATTTTAATTTTTAAAATAGAGTAGTTCACCCCTTGTTGTCCCAGTGGTAAAGGATGATATAATTCATTCAGATGACCCGGGTTCAAACACTAATTTTGCACGATGTGTATCTTATTAAAAAAAGAGTAAAGAGTCGCTACTACTCTTGTATCACACCAGTATATTAAAAAAACTTTTTAAAATAATAAACTACAACGCAAGTCACCTCATTTGATAAGTGTAGTTTCGTCGCGATTAGTAAGAAATAAGCAAGTATGATGCCTCTTCTGCACCTCGACGAATGTAACCGGTGGCATATATCCTTTCTCAATTGAGGCACAAGCCTGGAGAAAGGCAGCAAAATTAAAGGTGTCAAATAGCAGTGGCATAGCCTCGTTAAAACCCCCTTCGTAACCGGCACTAAAACGAAGTTCAATGTTAGAAAACGAAAGGAGGAAAAGAATGCTAGAATACTGACAAGAGCTTAACTAATATCATTCAATTTTGAACAGTTCAGCAAACATTAAACTGCAAACAAATGACACTGGAAAGTGGAAACCCATAAGTTTGATAAAAAAAAAAGTGGAAACCCATAAGAACTCTTGAAATGAATTGGAAAAGTGATGCACATGAAACCCTTTTGGAGAACGTTTTGAATTTTTTTTTTCCAAAAAAACTTAAGATGTAAAAAATAATATATCACCTTATTGATCATGTTCCATGACCCAAAACCAGGACAAATACTTTGTTCACGCCCATTATCACCATGATACTTGAGCTGCAGCAACCAGAACAAACAGAGATTAAGATTTATAATAAGAGAGGAAATTTGACTTCCCTTGAAGATATAACATAATAAATGAATCACAATTCTTACCTAATCAACACAACAAATGCTGCTAAAAATTAGTATCCAACATTATCCAACTTTTTCGTATATCTTTGGCCCTCCACAATCCTACAAAGCTGTATAACAAAAGCATTAGAAGAATTGAGTTAAAAACATGGGACCAAGATAGTAGAGGAGAATATAAAGACCGGCACAAATACCCCATAAATGTAGCTTCCTATGGTGTTTTAACAAACTCACATTAGCTGCCTTGTAGGCTCTCATAGAACAACCGAGAAGACACATCTGTGAAGTGAAAACAGACGTGAAAAGGAAAACCAGTAAAACTTCAACATTAAGTAAACAGCAAGACACAAAATTAACAGCAGTCAATAGAATAGTTACCTGTATTAAGGGATAAACCCATATGTGTGGGTCGAAGACTCTGGTAATACCCTATCCACTACTCTGTTCTAGGGGTTATAATGAGCCTGACCAGTTCACAAGCTATTCGAGCTCGACTCGTGACTTTAACAAGCCGACCCAAACTCCACTCGAAAAAATTGTGAATAGACTATATATATATAAACTCTATATGCTATGGTTAGCAAAAAAAAAAATACTAGAGCAAATTAGGCAACCAAAAGAAGCAGTAAAGTAAATTGGGCAATATAATGTTATTAATGTAAGTGATTAGCAAAGTGAAACAATGTATTCTGAGGTTACAACGTATTAATAAAAGGGCACTCTTTTCCCCCTTAACATAATGTTAAGGGGTTTTTAATGAAGCCCGAAATTTTTAAAAAAAAAAAATAACTGCCGGACATTTTGAGTGAAAATTATTCATGTCTAAAGGGAGTTTAAATGCTTAATGTAATACTAAATGGCACAATACAAATCTTGAAAGCCCATTCTCGTAGCAATTTCTTACAACTCAGCTTCAATCGTTCCGCTTCTATTCAATTCAATCAGGGCGGTTCATAGATTTAATGGGTCATGTATAATTTATTAAAATAAAACTTTCAATTAAATAAATAAATGTTTATTGATTTGTTGTATGCTTGGTAGACTGATGTTTGAATGAAAAACAAGTATAATAAAACTCGAAATCTATGAAGTACAATAAAATTTTATTTTTTTCATGTATTTTATTACTAATACAATAAAGTTTTATTTTTGTTGTATCTCACGTTTTAGTCATAAATTAGGATTAAATAACAAAACAGATAAATTGTTTAATTTTAAAATGAACATGGTTTAATAAATGTTTAATTCAAAATATAAAGAGAAAAAATTTTAATTTGAGAAATATTTGAATTAACAAAACTTAAAATCGTTATTAGATTAAAAAAAATTGTGACACGAACACCTCCCACGACTTTAACTCTGTCTCTGGCCCCTTCCTAGCTTCAATTAATTCTTAAACCGATAATGCAGCTCTTAATAAAAAAGTTGGGCTGCATGTGTGGTGTTGACATCGACCACGAATGGTTATAATTTTGACTTAATATTGATTATTAATTTATAGGGTAAACTACATAAATGGTACCTTGATTATGACTCAATTCTTTTTTGAATCTTTTGACTATCAGAAGTTATAAAGCGGTCCTACGACTTAAAAAAGTAATAAATTAGTCAAGTACCGTTAAAAAATTAACGGTTGATGGGGTGATCGTTTATAAAATTGGCATAATAACAATTTTGACCCTCAACTTTTACACTTTATTTTAATTTGATCCTAATTCTAAAAAATTAACCTTTAATATTTCAAAATTACTTCAATTTAATCCCTCCTATAACTCCCGGTCCTCTCACCACCACCGTTGACCCATTCTCCATCACTGTCTTATACGCCGACCTTAACCATACATTTTCAAACACCTTTTTCGTTGTTCGAGAGATAATGTTTTCTATCAACCTATAATCTCTCTATTTCTCATACTCATAATCTTCCCCATTTCCATTCTTTTTCTATTATTCAATGTATTTTTTTAATCTCCATTGTCTTCAATTTGCTTCTACCACCGCTAATTTACATAATACAAAAAAACATGAACCGGAATTGCTCTATAATTTCTCTGTAATTTAACTTTTTATTCTTTTAGTGTTTTCTTATTTGTTTATATAAATGTTGAACAACTAATTCAACAGTACTAAAGAAACTAGAATTCGATTGGGCAGTGATTTGGAGTCGAGTAACTTGATTGTAATGAAATTTTCTTAATTGGTTGAAGCATGATTTTTTGTTGCTTTGGATGGCTTCTCCTCTGTTTTTTCGAAGCGAAAACCTTCAAAGATCCAACCTTTATTGTTGCCAACTTGTCATTGCTCTTCGAAACTAAACCGAAAAAATGTCGGGAAATTTCTTTGAGAGTTGATTCAAATGAAACTAAATCTAGAAATTTGATGAAGGCGGCACAAAAGTGCTCGGAACGGCTAGTTGATGTCGATTTTTAAGGCGGTGATGGGGAATGGGTTCACTGTGGTGGGGAAGAGGAAGGAGGAGTTATAAGAGGGATTAAGTTAAGTAATTTTAAAATATCAAAAGTATTTTTTTTAGAATTAAGACCAAATTAAAATAAAGTGTAAAAGTTGAGGGTCAAAATGTTATTATGCCAAAAAATTTAAACAGTCACGTCATCAACCGTTAAAATTTTAATAGCACTAGAATAATTTGTTACTTTTTTTAAGTCGGGGGACTAGTTTGTAACTTCTAATAGTTAAGGGACACAACAAAGAATTGAGTCATAGTTGAGGGACTATTTATGTAGTTTACCCTAATTTATAAATATAAATAGGGTAAACTATATAAATGATCCCCGACTATGTTCTAATTATCTTTTGCGTCCCCCGACTATCAGAAGTTACAAACTGGTCCCCTGACTAAAAAGAAGTAAAAATTTGGTCCAACACTGTTAAAAATTTAACAGCGAATAATGTGGCGGTTAATACAAATTAATATAATTACATAATTAGCCCTCATGTTCTACACTTATTTTAATTTGACCCTAATTCTAAAAAATTAACTTACATAATTTTAATAATCTATCAATTTAGTCCATTTTCTTTTCTATTTCTCTTTGACGCTCAAAATCCTTTAACATATCAAATGATCCCTTACAATTTGCCCATTATTTTTCTTTCTTTATCTTCCAACAATCTCAATTCCCTATTTTATTCACCTTTTTCTAACCCCTTGAAAACCAGGCTTTGACCTGGATTTTTTTTGCTTTTAACACCATACGATATATAAATAGGAACTAAAAAGGAGCAATCATAGTGTTTTAAGAACAACCCATCAAATGATTCCCGATCCAAATCTGATTTTGTACGCTTGCATTACAAAAGGACCCACAATTCTTGCAGAATTTTTTGCAAAGAGCCGAAAATCGAATAGTTAGCCCAGAAATGCATGAAAAAACCCATCCTTTCCATTCAATGTTCTCTCATACAGCTTCTAGAAGAACCTGCACCTTCTTAATCGACGACTCTTTTGTGTATTTCATCATTTCCCATGAGGATCTTGACAAATCTGAGTCCTTTTAGTTCTTGAATCGTTTAAAAACTGCTTCCGAGGATTTTCTTCTCACTAATTTGATTGTGGGAATTGATGATTTGACCCAAAATTGTCTCCAATCCCATTTCAATCTGATATTTTTTGAGCTAATAGCTTTGGATTTGGTGTTCGTTGGGTCTCCGTCGAAAGACAATCGAAACCCAAATATGGATTCTGACAGAGGAAAAGAAACCCAAACACTAGAATTGTTCTTTTTCAATTCACTGCTCAACCTTCTCATCATTACTTTCATTTCCATGCCAAAACTGTGTTTGAGAGTTGTTCTTCATTGCTGGAAAAACAAAAAAAAAAAAAAAAAAAACAAAAAAATGTCAAAGCCTGGTTTTCATGGGGTTAGAAAAAGTTGAATAAAACAGGGAATTGAGATTGTTAGAAGATAAAGAAAGAAAAACATTGTGAGAATTGTAAGGGATCTGCTGATATGTTAAAAGGGTTTTGAGAGTCCATAGTCAAACAATGTTCAACAAATAATGCAAAAGCTGTAGTTAGTTAATTTGGGGTGAAAATGAATTGAAGATTTAAAGGAGAGGAGAAATAGAAAAGAAGATCGATTAAATTATGTGGGTTAATTTTTAGAATTAAGGTCAAATTAAAATAAGTATAAAATTTGAGGGCTAATTATATAATTATATCAATTTATATTAACTGTCATGTCATGGGCCATTAAATTTTTAATGGCAATGGACTAATTTGTTACTTATTTTTAGTTGATGGACCAATTTGTAACTTCTAATAGCCGAGTGACGCAAAATATAATTGGAACATAGTCGGGGGACTATTAATGTAGTTTACCCATATAAATATTACTATATTTTTTGATAAAAAATATTAGTCAAATTTTAATACATTGTTTGAAATTATATATATATATAAACGTAATTAATGCATTTTTAAATAATTGAAAATAAAAATTATCTTTTAACATCTACTTAAAATCCTTTCGAATATACTAGATCATTGGCAAACCTATAAAACTGGGAGGAAAATCTATATGAAAATCTATTTAAAAAGTAATTATGGCCCTGTTTGGTAATTAGCGGATAGCTGATTGTATTAGCCGATAATAGCTGATTACATTAGCTGATTTGACTAGCGGATTGTATTAGCTGATTGTATAAAAGTGTTTGGTAAAATTAACTGATAGCTGATAGCTGTTAGATTATTTAAACAAGTAAAATGACATATAAGAACATGTTTATATTCAATACTTGTTTAAATAGTTTATTAATTATCAATATTTTGTATCTAATTATTATTAATTAGATCTATAAAATTATTTTTAATATAATTTTTCTAAACATATCCTTATGAGATTTTTCTAAACAAATTTTGAGATTTTTGGTAACTGCTAAGGGTAAAAGAGTCGTTACAATTCTAATATCAAACCTCTAATCTCAAAAAGTTCCTATTATGAGCTTTTTCAAAATTAGCGGTTTCGCCCCAATCCGCTATTTACCAAACAACAATATTAGCGGATTTGACTGGTTAAACCTCTAATTATGGCTCAAACCTCTAATTTTTTTCCAAACCTCTCTTTACCAAACAAGGCCTATATGTTTAGAATGTGTTTTTATTTTTAGAAATAAGATAATTACTCTAAAAGATTTTTTTGAAAAAACAAATAGTCACTAGTTTGATTGAATTGAGAAAAAATACAATACAATTACAAGAAAAGTCTACCAAACTAGAGTAGACTAATCATTTTATTCGGTGATTTTTTTTAAAAATTTTGAAGTGCACAAACTACCCACTAAAACATGAAATAAGATCATACACGGAAAGAATTAAAACTTAACTAAACAAATGTAAAACATAATAGATAACAAACACTGTTGTCGTCAGTGAAGGATAAACATCATCCACGTTAACATAAAAATACATAAAACAATAATAGCACGTTCACAAAATTGACTTTACCACAAATCAACTGTGAACTATTTTTGGTGATTACAAGCATCTATTAATACGAGAAAAAAATTAGTTTGAGGGTCCAAGCCAGAAAAAAATTAATATGATAATTAAATAACTGCCAACTAGAGAGACAACATCAAATTTGACCATGAAAAATATTAAAAAATATATATTATAAAAGTAAAAAAAAAATCATAAGAGCAAAAAAAATCGTAGAAGAATAAAAAAAAACATCTATCATTTTCGTTAAAATATACTTATTAAACATAAAAATCGTACGTTATTTATAATATTATAACTATACTTATCCTTGTTGATTCAACAATGAGGATACAGGAGTTCTAAATGATTCAATTGGTGGATCAGAAGTTATAGGTTGTCGATTTAATATGACTGTTCATTTTTCAATCAATTATTTTAATTCGATAAAAGAAAAATCGAGAATCAAAAGGAACAGAAAAAAAATTACTACCAACATTACTTTTTTATTTTACCAATTACCAGAATCACTTTTTTCTAAAACTCACGATAAAAAAATAAGCATAATGTTAAATAATGCTATTAATATTTAATCAAATCGTCATTTTGACTTTTTCTTAAAGTAATTTAACTTTTAACGTTTTATTTTGGGTCAAAATAGCCCATTTACGGATAAAAATTATTAGTCAACTAATGGTAAATGGCTTAAAATGACGTGACAAACTTACATGGCAGTGTACACCGTGATAACAGTGTCATATAAGCAAATATGTTGACTTCACAGAATGACACATCAGTTTAAAAATAATTTTAAAATTTTGTATATAATATATTTTTTTTCTTCTGACGTGTCATTCTGTCAAGTCATTTCAAGTTGTTTATCGTCAGTTGACTAATAATTTTCATTCACGGATGAGCTATTTTGACCAAAAAAAAATTGAGGGCTAAATTGCTTAAAAAATAGGAATCAAAATTACAATTCAATCGAACATTAGAAACATTTTTTTTACATTATACTAAAAAATATCATTAAGCCATATATATGACCAGATGTTCTAGAATCTAGGCAAAGAGTCCAAATTCATAAGAGTCTAAGCTTACGGAACATATGGATTGCAAGGTGTTGTTTCATGGTACGAACTACGAAGGGTTCGTTAGGTGTAAGTAGGGGTGCCATATGAGTTAAGCTGTTCGGGCTCAATTTGGTTAAAATTTGATTAATATTGATCTAAATTTAAATTTGATTCGGTCAAAATTCAGTCAATGTTGGTTGAGATTCGAGCTCAACTCGATACCTTAACAAATAGAGTTGAACAAGATTCAACTCAGCTCAATAAGCTCGCGAACAAATCGTTAAATTTTTTTATGATATGTTTGAAAAAATTGTTGATTGTTACATTAAAATTTAAATTTTTAAAATTGCTTTGCACACTATTTTTTTTTATTAAATTTGTTAATTTGAGTTTTCGAAGGAATAATGAGTTTTGACTCTTAGTTGGAGTAAGAATATTTGTAAGGTCACTTATGAAAAGTAGAAAACACATTGAAAACTTATAAAAGTTATTTCAAGAATTATTTTATTTTATTTTAAAAATTATTTAAAAATTTTAAAAGTTTTAAAAAAAACTTATAAAAATTATAAAAAAGTAGTTTTCTAAAAAAAAATTTAAATGTCGCATGTCATAATTATAGTGTGTCACGTGAAAATAATATTTCAAGAAAAAAATTGTTAAAATTTGATGGTTAAATTGGTCAAAGAACTTAATTGGTTTAGTTTATTGGTCCGGGGCTTAATTAGTAGCAAAAATAATTCATTGACTTAATTGATTTTTTCCCTAAAAGTTCAAAGGCTTGTGATACCCTTAAGCCTAAATTAAATGACATTATATTTATCATTTATATTTTCGCTGCATTGTTTATTTATTTCTAAAAAAACATTTTTTGATTAAATAAAGAACTTTTACGTTTTAAAAAACAAATGTTAAGATCTGATTCAACATAAAATAAGACAATATTAACATTTTATATTAATTTTATTTGAATTAAAAATGCTTTCATTTTATTTTCATTTTCATATGTAACATTTTAATGTCAATTAATCATTGATATAGTGACAATGAATTTTATTATTAATGAACTTTTAATTAATATACTTAGGTTCATCCTCTTGTGTCCTGGTGACAAAGGTAGATGTTCATCATCCCTTGGGACCCGAGTTCGAGCACCAGTAATGCATGCTGTGTGTGTCGTCTTTGAAAAGACTAAGAAAGTTGAACAGATGCTATCCTTGCATCGCACCAGCATATTCAAAAAAATTAATATACTTAGTCTCGAATTAATTGAATTCCACAAGTGAGACCACTTGTCAAAGGGTTAAGAATATGTATCTTTTAACATCGTTGTAGACCCTTTGACAATGCATACACACTTTACAGATAAAGCGATTCAATATGAATCTCTTACGATGAACGTCATTTGTTTTTTCCAGTGAGACCACTTGTTAAATTCAATTAATTGGGTTAATATTTTTACTCATCATATTAAATTTAGTCACTCTCTTTCACATATAAAGTCGGTCTTCCAGAGAATATGTATGCAATTATGCATCTATATTTTATTTTTAAATTGACTAAAGTTGGTATTTAATCCAATATTTAAAAGAAAGATTAAAAAATATAATATATATGGAAAATAATTTACTTAAATTTGTATTTTAAATAATTTATAATTATATGTTCAGTCCTTGAGATTTTTAATTTTTATTTATTAATTTAATGGTGTTCAACAATGTTTAGCGTTAGTAGTGTTCAACGGTGTTCGTCGAGCGTGGTAGACTCATCCAATGTATACAATTATAAAAATATTGAGTTCGAGCACCATAGTATGCACAATGTGTATGCGTTTTCAAAAGGCTAATAATAAAGAACATACGTTACCATATAATAACACCATAATATCTAAAAAAATTGTTGCTAAAACTATTAGATTAGTTGATTAATTGGTCGATCGCCCATAATTATACGAATACATACAATTATAAAAACGTTGACAAAGACTTCCCTATTTAGCAATTAGCGGATAGCTGATAGCGGATTACATTAGCGGATAGTTGTTTCTATTAGCTTATTTGATTAGCAAATTGTATAAAAGTGTTCGGTAAAATTAACTGATAGCTTATAGTTGTTTGATTATTTAAACAAGCAAAATGACATATAAGGACATGATTATATTCGATACTTGTTTGAATAGTTTATTAATTATCAATATTTTGTACAATAATTAGATTATGAAAAATATTTTTTAATTTAACATTACTAAGCATATTTGAAGGATCTATATATTAATTTATTTTTTATATAGTTATTTTTAATACAATTTAATTAATTATTAAATTGAAATACACATATAAATATAAATGTGTGAGAATAAAAAGAAAAAAGAAAAAATATTAATTTACAAATATCACAATGTAAATATGTGAGGGTGAAGAATTAAAATAAAAAAAAAGGTTAACTTTAGGTCATTTAGAGATTTTATATAACTGTTAAGGGTAAAAGAGTCTTTATAACTTTTATGTCAAAACTTCTAATTTCAAAAAGCTCATATTAGCAGCTTTATGAAAATTAGAGGTTTTACCTCAATCTGCTATTCACCAAACATCTAAATTAACATATTTGACCGATCAAACCTCCAATATTAACTCAAACCTCTAATTTTGACTCAAACCGCTATTTACCAAACAAAGTCTTAATTAACTAAACACCTCTTGAAATATTATGAGTTCAGATGCATCTAAACTCAAATCACCTCCAATTTAAGGATCTGAATAAATTATATATATATTAAATATAATATAAAAATATATATAAAAGATAGAAGAGAAATAAATTTTTATAATATGCACGTCTTTTTTGTTGTTTATGTTCTACTGGGTGTTACCATATAATAGGTCTCCCGTATTAATTTTCACCATGCGGCTTTAAATAATATGTGTTGTTTGGTAATGAAAGACATTCGTCATGTCCTTCAACTGCAAATCCTTTTCAACATGGAAATTTCCTAACCTTAGACCTATAAGCCATTCATTTTGCCAAACACACCAAGATAAATAAATAAAATCTAAGACTAATCGCTATTTATATTGGATGCAACTTCTATACTATATTAGACTACCAAAATTGACAAATAAAAATTTTAAATAGACCAAATTGTATTTTTTACCATTTGATTCATTTATAACTACACTGCTTCTAAAGGGTTTAACTGCAGATTTTTCAGTTTTTAAGGGACGAAAGCTTTTCCCTTCCCATGTAATTATAAGATTTTTTTAATATGCATATCTATCTTACAATCCATATTCGGTAGGGGTGTTCAAAAGTACCCGGTCCGATTGACCCGACCCGCTGACCCGCATACCCGATTTAAAATTACCTGGTATTTTTTAAAAAAATTACCCGAATTTTCGGGTCGGGTACCCGGCCCGCTTTTTTTCGGGTATCCGGGTCGGGCCCGGGTCATAAAATACCTCTTAGTCGGGTACCCGGTACCCGATTTAATTATTTTTTCTTTTTTATTATTTTAATTAAAACTCACCGTTTAGGTAAAAAAATTACCCCGTCTGCGTTTCCCACTCTCCCTCACAGTCACAGACTCTCAAAACACTTCCCCAAATCACGATCAATCTCTAATTTTACATCGCTCCCTCCTCTCACTCCTGTCGGCCGTCTGAGCTGTCTCCATTATCTCCACCAATCAGCACAGTAGACTCTATCGCCGGCCGATCGTATTTCACCCATCTCTGTCGAGTTCAACCGTCATCACTCTCTGCGTGCTCAAGCAAAGCAAAAGGTAATTGCTTATTTTCTTTCATATGTCTTTGTAGTGCTAAAGTTTTTCGTTGAAACTTCATAGCGTTAATAACAATAGAAAATTAGAAATCACAAAATGTTTTCTAAACTCTAAAGGCTTACTTGAATATTGTGAAGATTGTAAATTACAATCTGGCGGTTGGGTTGGCAATTGGCATTTGGTATCCCTTGTGTAAAAAAATAATTTTCAAAATAATTGCATCTTACAGACTTACATTAGACATTTGGAGTAGAGAGAAGGGTTTCTCCTGGGCACATTAGCAAATGAGAATATGTTGTGAACTTGTGGTCAATAGCCTGTAATTTTCAAACAACCAAGTGAGCAAATGAAGTTTAGATTAGCAAATGAGAATCAAACAGTAGACATTTGGAGTGCACTATGCATTGTTTTATCAATCAGTAAAATATCAAATATGTATATTGTATAGTGCTCATTGCTCACAACAGTTTAAATGCAATTAACTTAGCACATTAACAACGAAAATTGTTATCATGAAAAAACAGAATATATTTTACCTAGCAATCTAGTATTAGCAACGGAAATTGTTATCATGATAAAATAGAATATGTATAGTGTTCCTTTTGCAACTGCTGCAATATGCCAATATCTAGCCTTTTGTTAATTTGATAAAAAAATTCAGATATTGTCAGTGACGGGGGAAAACTGTGATGATTATTTAATGAGAATATCTTCTTCAAATGAGTCTTCTAAAGAACCTGAGGCTGACAATGTGGTAGAGACTCCAACAATTACAAAAAACAAAAGAAAAGGAAAAAAGATTGCTGAAGCTTCAAGTGAAAGAGGTAAAAGGAAAAAAAATATGTTGTTTGGGATCACTTTAAAGAAATTAAGGGTGATAAATATCATGATGAGTGTATTTATTTTTCTTAAAAGATATCTTGTGCATCTAGTAATGGAACTAATGCCATGAAGTGTCACACTAGTTGGTGTAAGAAAGCTCCTTTTAATGTAGATACAAAACTTTTAATGTAGATACAAAACAAACAATCTTAGATTTTGAGTCTAAGACAAAGTGCAATGCTGATGGCACTATTGAAACTGTAAGTATTCCTAGATTATGGCATTTTGATCAAGATGAGATTAGAAAAGCACTTGCTAAGATGATGATTGTTGATGAGTTGTTATTTAATTTTGTTGAACGTGAAGGATTTCGTCATTTCTGTAAGGTTGCCGTTTCTAGTTTTGTTTCTCCTTCGCGTGCTACCATTACTAGAGATTGTTATGCTCTGTTTATTGAAAAAAGGAAGAAATTGAAGAACTATTTCAGTACTTTATCTTCTAGGGTATGTTTTACCACTAATACATAGACATCTGGTCAAAATTTGTCATATATGTGTCTTACTGCCCATTTTATAGATGATGATTAGAAATTGCATAAAATGATCATCAACTTTTGTCCAATTGCCGGTTATTCTGGGGAGCTTATTGGCAGGGCTGTTGAAAAATGTCTACTAGAATGGGGTCTTAAGAGGATAATGACTATAACTGTTGATAATGCTAATTCTAATGATCTAGCAATCAAGTATTTGAAGCAAATTCTTAATTTGTGGGATATTTGTGTGTTGAATGCTGAATTTTTACATATGAAATATGCTGCACATATTTTGAATTTGGTTGTTAAAGATGGACTGAAAGATGTTGATGTCTCCGTTATAAGAGTATGCGCTGCTGTAAAATATGTGAGATCTTCTCCTACAAGGCTTCAAAAGTTTAAAGCTTGTGTTGAAGAGGAGAATATAAATTCCAAATCTCTTGTTTTCTTGGACATTGAAACAAGGTGGAATTCTACCTTTTCCATGCTTAAAAGTGCTTTGGTGTTTAGGAAGGCATTCAAAAACATGAAAACTAAATATCTTTCTTACACAAAGGAGCTTCGAAAGGTTGGTGGTGCACCCGATGATGAAGATTGTGATAAAGTTGTATCTTTCTTGCCTTTTCTTCAGATCTTTTACGAGATTACATTGAGTTTCTCTGGATCAAGGTATGTGACTGATAATACTTTTGTGGAAGAAATATATGATATTGGGTACACAATTAATCATTCTGTTGATGACCCGAATGAGGGGATTAAGAGTATGACACGCCAAATGAAGTTGAAATTTGACAAGTATTAGACGAATGTTAATAATGTGAATGTGTTGATGTTCATTGCTTTAGTTCTTGATCCTAGGCATAAGTTATGATATGTTGAGTGGATCGTTCGTTGTTCTTATGATTCTTGCGACTCTTATGACTTGTGCCAACGGATTAAAAGTACTTTTACATCATTGTTTGATTTTTATGCTTCTTCGCATCTTTCGTCAACTCAAATGAGATCATGCTCTTTCAATCCTTATTCTAGTGGTCATGGTGGTGGTGAGGGAGAAATAAGGAAGTTAAAAGGAACAAATTTGAGAAAGGACTATGAGGCCGAGATAGAATTGAATGATACTTCTGAAACAACAACTGAGTTAGATAGATATTTGGGAGACAAATGTGTTCGCGACAATGATAATTTTGATATCTTGGCTTGGTGGTCTGTGCAAACAAATAACTATCATATTCTTATGATTATGAGCATGGTACGTGATGTACTTGCAATTTCGGTTTCTACCGTTGCTTCAAAGTCCGCTTTTAACACTAGAGGTGTAACCCCCAAGTCCCGATTTGGACGACTGACCGGTCCGAGTAGGCTACACGGGGAAAATCGAAGTGAAACCCGTTAAGGCTCCCCTTCGGTTAGCAACCCTAGAAAAATTCCTTTTAATTATTATCTTGTCTAAATGGTTTAGTACATCCTATGTGACATACGACAGCGGAAAGACATCGAACGAGGCAAGCATACAACACAAACAACTTAAAACAGCCCATTTTATTCATTACCACAGGCTGTATCGATACACTAGAAGAGGGTATCGATACGCCTTGACCAGGTCAACTGCCCATAGTTAATCTAGGGAGACCGTATCGGTACATTGGTTGACCGTATCGATACGCCCTCGACGGTCAACTTCTCACAGTCAACGATATAAGACCGTACCGATACACCCAAGACCTTTACCGATACGCCAAAATCTCGTCAATATCTCAGATTTTCAGAGAAATTTTGGCGTATCTATACACCCCTGTGTACCGATACGATAGGCTTAAACTGAGCCCCAAAGTGTAGGACTGTATCGGTACGGCCCTTGGGCGTACCGATACGCCCTGCACTGCGAGACTCAAAATAGCTACTAAAAGAACCGAGACTCAACTCTAGATGCATTTTACGACTCGTCTAACCACATACCAACACTCATACATCATTTAGCCACCAAGATTAAACATTTGATACTACTTAACCGAACCAACATGGCATTCATCTCAAGATAGGCAAATTGGTAGAAAACTTGCATAAAACATTCATGACTTCACCATTTCATCCTTAGGCAATAAACATCACACATAGGCATTTCATAGCAATGTTTCACATGCTTTTTATACAACACAAAAGCAACATTATGACCAAGTATTCCAAGCCACATGCCCACATCAAAGGCATAACATCGAACCACACATACGAGTCTAACAATGCTCATACATCCACATGACATCAACAACCAAACATGCTAGGACATCAAAGGCCAACAAAAGAGTTTGAACTCCAACTACATACAAGTCTAATACCCCCAATTTCTAGGCATTATTACAATTACGTAAATCATACTTGAGCTACTTGAGAACTCCAAAAAGCTCCTCCCTTGCCCACTTGCCTTTCGAACTCTAACGATCTGCATGTTAGAAAAAGGAGAGCGTAAGCTTGATAGCTTAGTGAGCGAAGCTCTAAAACTCAACAATCATGCAGTTTTCAAAACACTTTTCTTAAATGATAAATAAACCATTAAATGCACGAAAGGTATCACAACAAGACAACTACATGGTTTGCACATGCACAACCAACACACACGGTGGGACCACACATCACCGTTCGACTAGTAGTTTTCCGATGGGGACCACTCATCACCTTACTCTACTACTAGTCACTACCGGTGGGACCACTCATCACCGTAGTTATGACAACCATCACATGAGGCTCGACATCAACAACGACTACACAACAACAACGGTTGTAAAAGCAGTCCACAATGCACATGATAACACAACAATTAATCACGCATCATCACATAACTATTAAGGTAGGATTAGTAAACTTACACTTGGGTTTAGGTGAGCCCTCAAGGCTCCACCCAAACCCCCAAGAATCCCATTTTGAAAGCAAAACAAGGTTAAACATTTCCACTCACCGATGCAACCCAAACGGAAGTCGAACACCGATCTCAATCCTCCAAATTCCCCGGATTCGTGCCCGAAGCTTCTCCAATGGTTTCCCTTGGCTCTAGTCAATCAAAAACAACAATTTACTCAATCATTCAGCCTCAAAATCATTGTCACAAACAAGATACAATTCCAAGACCCATTTACCACATTTCCAACCCATGAACCAACAAAACTTCTTTATTTTTGTACTCCCTAATAACTTAGCAGAAAAATACCAAATCCAATGCCCAAAACACCTCCAAACATTCTCAAAACACCCTTCTAATATCACTACCACCCCAGCCCAACTCCCTTTCACAAAACCGCAACAAAAACACAAAGTTTGACACTTTTAAAATACCCCTAAAACCCAATTTCGGGATTCTTAACAAAAATCAACCAAATTGAGATATAATGTACCTTAGGGCTAGGTTAACTCATAATTTAAATCTACACATCAAAACAAAACGAAAATCCATTAAAGTTTCATGCTTTCACTTCAAAAACTTGAAAACCTCAAAAACCTTGAAAGAGGATTTCTATGAAAACTAAAGCTATGGAAATGTTGGAAATAGTGAGGAAAATTAAAAAATATGCTTACCTTGAAGAGAACACTTGAAATGAGGGTGGGATTTGATGGAATAGTGTTTAGGGGGATAAGGGAGGTTTAACGTGAAAAAAAATCAAGGAAGATGAAGATGAAAAACCTTTTCAAAAATCCACCCTTTCTCATTTTTTTCTTTCTTTTCAAAATTACTAACATGCCCTTAATGAAATCAAACCTTTTTTTTATTTAAATCAAGGCTTAGTTTAATTTTAAAATGAACCCATGACTCAAACCCGATTTATCCGAGTAACATCCAACCCCTAAACCCGGGGCATTACATGAGGGCGTGTTCTTGATTCTTTCCGCACCTCTTTGACTCCTAAGATGGTGGAAGCTCTTATTTGTACTCAAGATTGGATACATGTTTCTCATGACCCCGTTGCGATAGAGGAGAGCTTGCTAGCATTAGAGAATATGGAAGAAGGTAAGTTTTCGAATTTAAATTTATTATTTTCTTTTTGTGATATTTATTTATATTATTGTTAATTTGCTATTGACATATATTTGAAATGCTTTATGTAGAAATGTAAGATTTGACTTCCGAGCAACCAACAATCATCATTGATGAGACCAATGAAGTTTCAGAAGAATGAACTATATTTCTTTAGTTGCATTTTCTTTAAACTTTTTAGTTTTATATTTAAATTATGCAATTTGAATTTTTAGACTCTATCATATTTTATATTTGCATTTTGTTTGGATTATGTTCCTACTTCCTACACAATTTGGTTTGTATAAACTATGTGTTTTATATTTGCATTTTGTTTGGATTATGTTCCTACTTCCTACACAATTTGGTTTGCATAAACTATGTGTTTTATATTTGCATTTTGTTTGGATTATGTTCCTACTTCCTACACAATTTGGTATGTATAAACTATGTGTTTTATATTTGCATTTTATTTGAATTATGTTTCTACACTTATTGTTTTCTAAGGATGGAATCCAAGTACTAATTTCTTTATGTTTACATGATAATACAAGTTTGGTACTTTTAGTGGAAAACAATATTTGTTATTTTTTATGTCTAGAATTTTCTATCCTACATACAAGTTTGGTATGTATAAACTGTTGTAAGCAGTGAGCATTATACATATTCTCATTTGGAGCGAGCATTATGCATTCAAAGCATAGACAAAAATACATTTGGTATTTTTGTATAAACAGTTTGGAGTGAGCACTATACTTTCAAATTAAAATTGGTTTAAAAAAATAGATATGATTTTATTTTTTTTAATTTGCTTTAAAAAATAAAAAAATAAGAAAATACTAATAAAAAAAGAAACAAAAAAACGGGTACCCGGGTTTTGTGGGTATCCGATTTCTATGGGCTGAGTATCGGGTTAGGGCCTTTAGTACCCAAAAACCCGAGTACCCGAAAATGAACACCCTTAATATTCGGGGTGCGAGACTGCCCCCAAACAATATCGCCTTCAAGGCGGAGTAATAAAATTAGTTATATCCAAACATTCATTTGACACTTGTTTTGAGATTGATCTTTGAACAATGCTTATCTTTTATTGAAGTAATTAAACAATGGTCCAGTGGAGAAGAGGGTTGTTAGACTCTTCAATTAGTTGAACTATTATATTAGTTTGTTAAGCCGTTTGGGCTGTTAGCAATTAGTTGTAGGCTATAATATTGAATACTTGTAATGAGCTAAATACCTAATACATATCTATTTTTAATAAAAGATCAGATATTCTTTTTCTCTGTAACTTAGTTCCTCCTTTAACCCTAACCACCGTTCACTTTCTTCACCCACACTCACCTTTGTTGACTATCTCCGGCAATCATGTCTGAATTCTCACATGGTATCAGAGCGAAGATGTGCAGTTGGTCAAGGAATTGGAGATTTTGCTATGACTACTGCATGACGATTCCATGATAACCCTTAAATCATCTAACCAACTCAAAATATCAGTCAGCTCAATCCCAGAAGTAACGTCTTCAAGAAAGTACACATTTATTGCGAAATCCCTATCTTTACAAAGCAAACTCAACATTTCTCTCGCCTTTTCAATACTCTGTATTAGTTCATTCACCCTATTATCAAATGCCCCAATCACCCTTTCCTTCTCAACATCCTTTTTCTTAATTTGAGTCGCCCTACAAACTCAAAGCACCTCGTTCTGCAACTCCAAGTTCATACTTGGATTCAACTCAGTCTCAAAGATTCTATAGGCTTGATTCTACAATTCAACGTGTTCTTTCTTTGCACGGACCGTCTTGACAAAAACATCGTTAGTCTCGAGTGATTGTACCTTCCGATTAGCATCTTGAGCCGCCGTCTCAACCTTCAGTTCCTCTAATTGAGTAAGCAATTCTTCTCTCAGAATAATTTTAATTAGCATAAGAGAACGAATATGTTCTTGTTCCCTTGAATCAACGTCTTCCCTAGAAGACTGTGCGGTCGAGATGCCCCAAGATTTTGTAAAGGAGGGATATTCGGGCGGTTCTTGAGACTCTCGAATGGGGTCTTTACCTTTCTGGGAAGAATTTATTTTGGGAAATCTTCTAAAGAATTGGGGATTTTGGGAAATCTTGAAAAGAATGGGATTTTGTAAAGGAGGGATCTTCGGACAGTTCTTGAGACTCCCAAATGGTTTATCAGAGTCTTGTTCTCTGTTCAAAGAGTTTATCGATCCATCCGATGAAGCTATCGTCAACGACGTTATTACATTTTCCCCTGAAGATCTTGTTGCCAATTCTTTTTCCGCTGCTGTCGTTCTGTTCTAATGTTGTTTTTTCCATTGCGATCGAGGGTTGTGTTACTGTCGAGGTCACCGTTTCTCACTTCACTTTCCTTCGCCTGAGATCGCCTTCGTCGCTCCGCCATTATCTCCGGTGCTGACAAATTGTCTGTTCTATTCGCAGATTTGATTGCTTTTGATATTAGTCACAGTTGTTATTTAGATCTCACTCACCATCGTTCAACATTATTTTGTTTTAGTGTTGTTCATCGGAGCTACTGGTTTTTCCTTCGTTTCCATTCACAGTGAGGTTCTTCTAATTTTTCTTCTTTCAACTGATTTGATTGCTCGTTTCTGTTTGGATTTGTTGTTGAAACCGTTCTTGAGTTCATCAATATACACTATGGTTCAATCTTCTATTTGGCCAGTGGATCTAACTTGATTTGCTAACTATCTATTTGGCTACTGAGTGATGCTCTGAACTACCGAGCCTGCTTATTTCACTGCTTGTTAGTATATGTTTTCTTTTTCGTCCTGGAATTTAATTAATCAAGTACTGTTGGTGTAACACTTGGCTTAGCTGCTTTCAATTTTGGTGGCTTAGTTCATTCTAGTGTTGGAAATGAATTAATATTAGAAAGACCTTGGAGTTGATCATGTCTACTGTGGTTGCAATGGACAGATCTCCATAGGGTTTTTTTTCTTTCGTAATGTAGTCTATTGGATTGCTGCTGGAGTTACTATATTGATTGTTGCTTGGTTGCTGCTGGAATTACTATATTGGTTGTTTTTGGAAGTTGGATCCTCTGCTATATTGATGCTTAGTTAGTGATGTTTTCTTCAATTGACTCTAGGAAAAATGTTTACTACAAGTTTTGGGTTGTTTGATGCTACGAGGAGCTTCATTGTCTTTTGGTTTGTCCACACGGGTACGAAACTTTGGTTTAACAACCGAGTTTGCAAAATAGAAAATCTCTGGGGAATGTACAATGTTTAACAGCCTTACATTCCTTAACCAGACATAAGAGGGTGTTTTCTTGCTTAAGAGAGGCTTTAGATTGCATCCGAGAGTTCGTAGCTTAACCGCCTTGCTCTCAACAAAAAGAAGGACTGAATAAGTGGTGAAGGAAGACATGAAGATGAAGGAAGAAGAGTTTTCATAAGGAATTTCGGATGAAAAAAAGCTGTATGACAGAAAAAGTGAGTTAAGAAGAACGAAAGGATAGAGAACAACTTCGATTCTCAATAAACCATTAAGTAGGAAATACAAGTTTTTTGTTTTGAAGGAATTCCGAATGAAAGAATGTTGAATGAGTGGGATCCAACTTATTGAACCAGTATTAAAATTTGCACTGTGTTTGCTGTTTTTAGCATTTCATCAGTTTGAAGAAGGGAAAAATTTTGAGAAAGCAGTGAGAATGTTAGACTCTTCAATTAGTTGAACTATTATATTAGTTTGTTAAGCCGTTTGGGCTGTTAGCAATTAGTTGTAGGATATAAATATTGAATACTTGTATTGGGCTGAGTACCTAATACATATCCATTTTTAATAAAAGATCAGATATTCCTTTTCTCTGTAACTTAGTTACTCCTCTAACCCTAACCACCATTCACTTTCTTCACCCACACTCACCTCCGTTAACTATCTCCGGCAATCATGCCTAAATTCTCACAAGGGTGATGTCCATCCTAAAAGATTCAGGTTTGATCAATTTTGTCTGTAAAAGTGTATATGTCCTTTAAAAGAGTTAAAAATATATAAATAGATATTGCCTTATAATTATATTAAGACTGCTAAAAAAATCATGAGACAAAAATAGTAATATATAGTAATATAATGACTTTATTTCTTCAGTCTATGAGTCCATGCCACCTTATGTATATAGTTTAATAGTTAAACAATTATATATATATATATATATATATATATATATATATTTTAGGATTTATATTTCGTGTTCATAATTTTATTTCTAGTTTGTTTCTCTTTAAAAATACAATATTATACTTTTGTCGTATTGAAAAACTATATTAAAATCTCACATGTAATGCAAATATAAAACCGAATCCAAAGCACGTTATCTAATTCCTTCAAGTTGGAATATAAAATCAAATATTAAGATTTGAGCCAATCAAAAAACATTTGCAAGAAGCAATATTTGAGGTCATCTTTTTAATGGGAAAGTATAGGTGAAATTCTTGTTATGTTGGGTCACCAATGTTTGATTCGGGGGGTGGGGGCAACTGGCCACCCACCTGTCGGCTTACTTAATTTGAAGTTTTCAACCCTAGTTAGCTGATCAACCCACATGGAACAAAGGATTCCTTAGAAGAAATGCAAAAACCATACATATAAATATAGATGTGCAAAAATATCTGATTCGATTTATTTAATTTGATTATTTGTTAATTCAATTTGAAAATTCAGATATCTGATTTGATGTTTATTTTTGGATTAAATATTTGATCTGATTTTTTATTTGTCGGATCATATACGGATCACAATATTTTAAGTTTCAGATTATTCGAAAATCTGAAATATTCGAAAATTCAAAATTTCATGGATATGAATCTTATTATATTTAGCAATTTGATGCTTGTTATATCCGGAAATTCAAATTTTTTATTGATGCTAATCTTGTTATATTTGACAATTTGTTGCTTATTTTTGAAAATCTGAAATTTTCATAAATACGACAAGAGACGAACATAGGATTTTATGTTTGGGGCGAACCTATAAAATTATAAGGGGGGCGAACTTATAAAATTTTACGGGAGGCGAAAAATAGATTTTTAATTGAAAATACTTAAAAAAAAATCTAAATCATATATGACTTTAAAATTTTTAGGGGGGCGACTGCCCCCTCTGGGTCTATCCCTAGATACGATTGTCAAATTCGTAAAAATACTTAAACCAAAATTTATATTCGGATTATTTACTCTTTCATATATTTATAGTCTTTGTTTGAGCCAAGGTATCAATCATCGATAACAAATAACAATGACTAATTCTCTTGTCGTCGTCGTAGGTACTTTCACTAAGAGGCAAACATCTGACCATAAAGTGTACTTCATTCTCATAAGTAAAGATCAAATTTCTAACTTTACGAATAAGTGATAAGATAAGCGACCAGTACACCATATGGTCCATATCTCATGGTTTAATTCTTTTTCTTTCTATTTTGATATTTATACTTAATGTACTAATAATATATTGGGTAAACTACAACTGAGGTCACTTAATTGGAGTTAAGGTTACATTTGGGTCACTCAATTATTAAAAGTTACATTTGGGTCACTCAATTATAGGTAAGGTTACGTTTGGGTCACCCAATTATTAAAGGTTACATTTGGGTCACTCAATTATGGGTAAGGTTACGTTTGTGTCACCCTTCATATTTAAAAAAGTACATCAATTCAGCCAGTTTTTCTTCCAAATCACTTGTATACCCTCGTTAACATTAGAGTACTTCATTTGAAATCATTAATTAATCTAATACACAGATTGATATACTTTTTTTAAATATGAAGGGTGACCCAAATGTAACCTTACCCATAATTGAGTGATCCAAATATAACTTTTAATAATTGGGTGACCCAAATGTAATCTTACCCATAATTAAGTGACCTAAATGTAATTTTTAATAATTGAGTGATCCAAATGTAACTTTACCTATAATTGAGTGACCTCCGTTGTAGTTTACCCTAATATATTTTATGTATTATTCATCAGTAAATTAATTAAACATATTATCATCTTATTTATGTAGATCAAATATTAATTAATCCCGCTGAAAATGGTTGGATGGTGAGCAGCAGCCAGCAGTAACCCAAAATTCAAAGTAATTACTTTATTATTGAGCAATGGAGGGTTTTCGTTTTTAAAAATAAAGAAAGAAAGAATGAATAAAGGGTATATTGGTCACTTCAGTTGAACTAAGAGTTTCTGTCATTCTGACCCGCCATAACCTGGGGCCTATTATCGTAATTTAAAGTTCAACCGCCACATTTAAAACCCAACGTTCCCCTTTCTCCTCCTCAGTCCCCCCAATTCCCCTTCACCTTACATCCTTTTAAACAGCAGAGAAAAAAAAAACTAGAAGGGAAAAAAATGGCTCCACCAAGAGCTGGGCGAAGGTTTCCTTCAATAACGGAATGCAACGGGTCGGCGTACGAATCGATCGCTGCCGATCTCGATGGCACGCTGTTAATCTCCCGGAGCTCTTTTCCGTACTTTATGCTCATTGCCGTCGAAGCGGGAAGCCTCCTTCGAGGTCTTATCCTTCTTCTTTCTCTGCCTCTGGTCATTGTATCTTATCTCTTCATTTCCGAAGCTATTGGCATCCAAATCCTCATTTTTATCTCCTTCGCTGGACTCAAGATCCGCGACATTGAGCTGGTCTCCCGCGCTGTTCTTCCCAGGTAGAAAAAAAGGCAAAAGAGATCCGATTCCGAATCTCAACCTCTTTTTTAATTAATTTATGCATGACTTGCTTACTTCTTCTGGTTTTGGATAGATTTTATGCTGCGAATGTGAGGAAGGAAAGCTTCGAAGTATTTGACAGATGCAAGAGGAAAGTGGTAGTGACGGCGAATCCGACGTTCATGGTGGAGCCGTTTGTGAAGGATTTTCTTGGCGGAGATAAGGTTTTAGGCACAGAGATCGAAGTGAACCCTAAAACAAAGAAGGCCACGGGATTTGTTAAGAAGCCAGGCGTTTTAGTAAGCGAGTTGAAGAGATTGGCCATTTTGAAGGAGTTTGGAGACGAATCGCCGGATCTTGGAATCGGAGACCGCGAATCTGATCACGATTTCATGTCAATTTGCAAGGTTAATCTCCTTACTAAGGACTACTAGTGTTCTTTATTTCATTTTCAACAACCTACAATCATAGATTTCATGTTGACGGATTCATATTTACATATCAAGCTTTGATTCATATTTGCACTTAAATTTTCAGTTTCAAATTTTATTTTGATATAGGTTCGAATATATTTTTATTATTAATTAGATTATATTTTATAATACTTGATTTCATTAGTTATTGAGATTTGAATATATTATTTTTGTTCTTCAAAATTTAACTAAAGTTGGTGATTTTTTATGAAAATTTTGAAATTAATTCTTATAAATGTATGTAAACAGGAGGGCTACATGGTGCACCCTAGCAAATCTGCATCGCCGGTACCACTTGATCGCCTGAGGAGCCGCATCATCTTCCACGACGGTCGGTTTGTCCAACGCCCGGACCCACTCAATGCTTTGATCACCTACATTTGGCTGCCATTTGGCTTCATCCTGTCCATCATTCGCGTCTATTTCAATCTACCTTTACCCGAGCGCATCGTACGCTACACATACGAAATGCTGGGGATTCACCTCGTGATCCGCGGGAAGCGACCGCCGCCACCGTCCCCAGGTACCCCTGGCAACCTCTACGTCTGCAACCACCGTTCAGCTCTTGACCCAATTGTCATCGCCATCGCACTCGGACGTAAAGTTTCGTGTGTCACATACAGCGTAAGCCGTCTCTCGAGACTCCTATCACCAATCCCAGCCATCGCTTTAACTCGTGATCGTGCGGCTGATGCTGCCCGGATTTCAGAGCTATTAAAAAAAGGTGACCTAGTAGTTTGTCCAGAGGGGACCACGTGTCGCGAGCCATTCCTGCTGCGATTCAGTGCTTTGTTCGCAGAAATGAGCGATAGGATCGTCCCCGTCGCCGTCAATTGTAAGCAGAGCATGTTCTACGGGACGACCGTGAGAGGGATCAAATTCTGGGACCCTTACTTTTTCTTCATGAACCCAAGGCCGACATACGAGGTCACGTTCCTCGACCGGTTGCCGGAAGAGATGACGGTGAAGGCCGGAGGGAAATCGTCGATCGAGGTGGCGAATCACGTGCAGAAGGTGTTGGGTGATGTCCTGGGGTTTGAATGCACAGGATTGACTAGGAAAGATAAGTACATGTTGCTGGGTGGAAATGATGGTAAGGTCGAATCAATGTACAATGGAAAGAAATAATTTGGATTTGTTGTATGAAAAATGACATTAAGGGTTTAATTTATTTGGCGTCTTTGTAAAGTCGATGAGTGGGAAGAAGAACTAATGTGGTTGAGATATTATTAAAGAAAATGTCTCGAGGAATATATGTCATAATTGTTGAATTTATAGTTGTTTTAGACTTTTGTATATTATTTTCAATGATTTTCATCCATCACATTATCATTCACAAAATAAACTATGGAATTGTTAAGTAGGGATGTAAACAAGCCGAGTCGAACTCAAGTAGTGCTGAGTTCGACTCAGCTCGTTAACAATTCAAGTCGAGTTCGATCTTGAATCGAGTTTATTCGAGTTGAGTGTTGAGCGAGTTGGACTTAAGCAGCTCGTGATATGTCTCGTCTCATTTAAAGCCTTATTAGGAAAAAAAAAATTGATACACAAATTACTTTACACAAACTTGTTATTTTTAAGGTTTAGGGTGTTAGTTTAGGGTTTAGAGGTTTAGGTCGTTGGGTTTAGAATTTTGGATTTAGATTTTAGGTCTTATGAGTTATGTTTAGAGTTTATGTTTTAGGATTTTATATTTTATATTTTAAAAAATAGTATATTATATTTTCGAGTAGTCTGCGAGCTTTTCGAGTCGGATATCAAGTAGTTCGACTCAGCTCGTTAAGTACTAGAACCGAGTTAGAGTTTGAGTCAAGTTCAATCAAGTCGAGTATTGACCGAGCTTTGACCGATTCGAGTTTGAGTAGCTCGCGATCTCGTCTCATTTACAACTCTATTATTAAATGTTTAATGGATAATTTTAAATGTACAAAGATCATTTAAGTGTATGGTCCATGGAGGAACTAGATTGAATCTTCTAAAAAATTGCAGGGCTCTTTTACATGTAAACCCAAAATTAATTAGAATCTGCTATCGCTTTATTATTCTTTCAGTTCCTTTTCCGGCGTTCCTTTGTCGGAACTTCAAATTTTCCAGCAACAGGGAGGCAGGCTCTTCTGGTTAACCACGGTTGAGATTCCTCATCCCAATTCCCAAAAAAATCCCATTTCGAAACCACTTAATTACCGTCTTCACCACACAAATCTCCCCGTAATTTGGAATTGCATGGAGGGGTATTTCCACAATCCTAATTCCTATCGTATCTTCTTGATGACCTTTCATCCCTCAGTGGATGAATACCCCACGTGTCACATCTCCACCCTCCTTTGCCTTGATATATTAAACCATTGAGATTTTCCCGCTTTGAATAAAAAATAATGGGTAAACTACTTCTAAGGTCACTAAATTATTGGTTTGATTCTGTTTGACCACTGAATTTTCAATTTTTTAGTTAGACCACTAAACTATTAAAATATTTTTAATCAAGTTACTGGCTGTTATTTTTTATGGAATTGTTGATGTGATAGTTAAATGATTTTGTATAACTAAACATTTGGTTCTTTTTACTTTACATGTCAATTTAATCCTAATTTGAATTAAATTAAAATTTAATCACCCAATCGTATACTATCACCATTTGATTAAATATTATTTTATTAATTTTAATTTATATTTTTATAATATTTTTCTTCAATAAAATAGTATTTCACTATTTGATTTGAGAAAAATAAATGAAATATGATTGTATTTGAAGAAAATTGAACCTAAACAAGTTAGAAGAGAAAAATGCACACTTAATAATCGGGAAAAATCCGAGTTTTGGTTAGTGTTTAAAATATTTTATATACATGTTAAGAAGCGGCAGAATTTGGAGGGGTCAACTTACTTTTTTTTAAAAAAATAGAGGTTTAAATTAAAAAATTTCAAACATTTTGAAGGGTTTAATTTACATATTTTAAAAAAAGGGTCTAATTTAAATTTTTAAAATTTTGATAAGATAAATGAAATTTTTAAAAATTATAAGGGTCTAATTTCTAAACTTTTGGGTGGGCCTTGGCCCCTTATGTTCCACCCCTGATGTTAAGTTTAGTTAATATAAGGAAAATAAAGAAAATAAAAGAGAGATAAAGTGACTCAAACCAAAGCATTTTAGGGTATAGTGTGCACCTAAACCACCATCAAACTCAATAATTAGTTTAAAGTTTAAGATTTTTGTATTCTTAAACCAAGATCAATATTTTTTCTTTTCAACTTTTTATTTTTATAATTATATATATATATAATCATTTAATAATTTTTATAATTGATTTTTTTAACTTAATTAATAATTTTTAACATGTGCCACCATTTAATCGAAGGATTAAACTATCAAGTCGGCAATTCCGTAAAAAAATATTAAATGCCGATGGCTTGATTGAAACTATTTCAATAGTTTAGAGGTATAATTGACAATATTTATAGTTTAATGGTCAAAATATAATCTAACTAATCGTTTAATGGCGTTGAAGATAGTTTACCCAAAGTAAAACATCCGCAACAACAAATTTTCTACCGTTCATCCGTTTCTGCGTCAAAGGACGTCGGGACAAAAACAGCTAGACACTACGTCGGTTATAAATTCTTGAGCTCACGGTTTTGAACTGAATGGTATAGTTTAGCTCTTAACGTCGAACGCTTTCACTGTAAAACTTGTGCTTCAGCAATGGCGATGGGCGGTTTGATTTCCAACCGGAATTTTGGACATTTCATCGGTTCAGGTATTGTTTTCAGTAGTTTTTTGAGCTTAATGTAAGGTTAATTAGCTGCATTTTTTGAATTTTTCATTTTCCTTGTTGATTCAGTACTTGCATGTTCATTTTTCCTGATTTGTCGCATCCTGGTTAAGTTTTCGTCCTTAAAAGTTATCATATTCATATTGTATTGATTTTTTAAAAGGCTCTTTGGATTTGAATTTCACTTTGAAGTGGATAAGAGTAGCTTTGAGCCTTAGATCCCGTGGAATCTTTGAAATTTGATTGCATGAACTGTATATATTTTAATTTTGTATTCTGTAGTTCAAGTGCGGAGTTGATAAATCTGTTCTTTTGAGAGTTTTGTTTTACTGCTGAATTTGGTGATTTACTTGATAACCGGTTTGAATTAATTGATTGATGTGGAAGCTACGCTTTCAGTTCTTCCATCTTTTCCTCTCTCTTTTTCTCATGTAAACTATTAGAGATTTATTTTGCAAAACTGGATTATGCTTAAATTGGGGGCTTCAATTGGTTTGTAGTTTCGATGGATATGAGGTATTTACTGGTCATAAACTTTGGGGAATCCGCCTTGTGGCCCTGGTCTGCACAGTCCCATGATTCCCCTTTATCTGTTGTAAACGTGTATTATATGCAATGGCTGTAGTTTGGATTTTAAATGCTTTATTTAATGTGTACTCCTTACTAGCTCCATTTTCATTATTATGGCAATTCCTATGCTAAATTAGCACACAAATAAAGTATCTTCTTTTAAGTCTGGATTGTCTCGGTAATTTGTTAGCTCTGGCGAGTATAGTAAAACTATGATAATGGCAGGTAAAGTATGTCGAGGGGAGCAAGCCATCTTGCTTCACAGGGGAGAGAGATCAGCTGCAGCTGTTGTGCATGGGAACTTGTTTTACCGAAAGTCATGGCGTCAAGTGGATAATGGTTTTGTCTCCGGACACTCATTTGGCCAGTTTACTCGAGCTACTGTTCATTTAGATCAAAACATTGTGAAACCTATAGCAGTTTCTCTGAATGGCAGACAACTTAATTCTTCAGCGTTGCTGCTCCATAGTGATAAGTCTCATGGAGTTTATTATCAACAAAGAAGTAGAGGAAGTTTTGCATGCTTTTCAAGCTCGCCCGGAGGTTGGCTTGGGCGAGTTGACAAGGAAAAAATAGGAAAAACCAGGACTTGTGCTTTCTATAAATCTGAGGAGTATGACATAACAGAAGGGAAGTTGGACTCTTTTCCGTCTCCTGACGAAACCAATGAAGCTATTCTAGTTGAACGAGATATCCCTTGGTGGCAGAATTTTCCAAAGCGATGGGTTGTTGTACTGCTCTGTTTTGCAGCATTTTTGTTATGCAACATGGACCGTGTGAGTTATTCGCTTCATAAACATTAGCACCACTATTCATCTCTACATGCATGCTGAATTAGGTGTGTTTTCTATATTCCTTTTGCAGGTCAACATGAGCATTGCTATACTCCCCATGTCAAAAGAGTTTAACTGGAACAGTGCAACAGTTGGTTTGATACAGTCCTCTTTTTTCTGGGGCTATTTACTCACTCAGGTGGGGTTCAAACACTTTAAAATACACATAATTATTTAGTTTCTATGGAGTATGTCCATTACATTGGCATATAATGTGTCGAGCTTCTAGTATTATGCATATTCGGACCTTCTAAGGTTGCTGCATGCTGTAACATCCATGTGGTTTTCATTCATTGTTTGTTGATGCCAGATATTCTTCTAATCTTTTTAATCTGATCTTTTCTTTCAACATACAGATTCTTGGAGGCATATGGGCAGATAAAATAGGTGGAAAGCTAGTCCTGGGCTTTGGAGTTGTCTGGTGGTCAGTAGCTACAATGTTGACACCTATTGCTGCAAGAATTGGTCTTCCATTTTTGCTTACCATGCGTGCTTTTATGGGAATTGGCGAGGTAGGCGCTGCTCCGCTTGTTGGTTTTTTAATATTTATCCATGCTTACTGAAGCAGTCATTTTATCTGTACTAACTGGCTATGAAAGTAGAATATTTTGGTAATGTAGATGAAAGGGTGATAAAGAATAAAATTAAATTCATCAGTTTAAAGGATTATAGTTCTTTTTACTATGTAAATCCATAAAAATATTCACTGAGCAACAGTTCTCAACCTCCCAGAAAGAGAACGCGGGGATTCTCATCTATTTTATATATTTTCTTTACAGGGTGTGGCTATGCCAGCAATGAACAACCTACTTTCTAAGTGGATTCCAGTGTCAGAGAGAAGTAGATCACTTGCACTTGTATACAGCGGCATGTATCTTGGTTCTGTTACTGGGCTGGCTTTTTCCCCCATCTTAATCCACAAGTTTGGTTGGCCATCTGTTTTCTACTCATTTGGCTCCCTTGGAAGCATCTGGTTTGCATTATGGCTGAAAAAAGTGCGGCCCTGATTCCTTTAGCTTTTATTCAGAATATATTAAAGAATCAACATAGTCATTTATAAGTGATTGGGATGTGAATGATGCTTGATATGAGGTCAAAACAAACTGAACCTGTTAACACCATGGTCCTATGAAATGTGTTAGAAGTCCATCCATTTCTTCCCCCATTATTACTAAATGTTTCTTACTCCAAGCAAGTAGTTTTGGATACTCTATGCAAGAGGGAAGTGATTGAATTAATGTATTTTCACATGGATGTCAGTCCTTGGTAGTTGGTACTCCCTTTGAAACTTCTTTAATGCTGCCGCTTTTGTGGTTGGTTCTCAGGCATATAGCTCCCCGGATGAAGACCCGGAGCTTAGTAAAGAAGAAAAGAATCTAATCATGGGAGGTGGCATATCAAAGGAACCAGTTAAGGTCATTCCATGGCGATTAATCTTATCAAAGCCTCCTGTTTGGGCTCTTATAATCTCTCACTTCTGCCATAATTGGGGAACTTTTATCCTCCTGACATGGATGCCTACATACTACAATCAGGTATTTGAAACATGTTCAACGAACAATGTCAACTTTACCATTGGCATCGAGACTCGAGTACAGTCTACTACGTGCAGCTCTGCTCAGCACTTGTTACCTTGCTGAATATGAGGCATGAAGTGTATATGGCTAGCAGCTCCCGTGCAGGCTGTATGGTTGTTCCAGCCCATGCCTTTCCATGAGTACACCTTTACCTGACAAAACTCATGCCAGGAGTGCTGAGGATTAGTTTTACTGATCATTAATTTCTGAATTTCTCACTACTGTTGCTTTGTTATCTTGCCTCTTAAGTTTTCCAAATCTAATCTAGCAGCTCAAAAATTATATTTAATTCTCGATTTTTCATGATTAACCAATATCATGGTGGTTCTTACAGGTTTTAAAGTTCAACCTAACTGAATCTGGACTCCTCTGTGTATTGCCTTGGTTGACTATGGCTGCCTTTGCAAATATAGGAGGGTGGATCGCCGACACACTCGTGAGCAGAGGTCTTTCCATAACAGCAGTGCGTAAGGCAAGGATTAGTTCTTCTTTGATTTTTAAATTTGATTTATTTCAAAGGATTATTAAATGCTTGAATGTACCAACTTCTTGTGTTTTATTGATTACTCTGGCAGTCAGGCTATAACCTTTCTGATTCTTATTCAAAAATCAATCTCATCGTCTTTTCTGTGGACTTCATGCTCTCATGGTGTCGCAAACAACTCATACCATATTACAAAATTTTACCAATTTTCAAAGTTTACATTGATTCATTGAGTGAACTGAAAACTCACATATAGGAGTCAGTGTTTATACAATAGAAGTCTTAGACTCGACCTTCTTCGGATATGTAAAGGAAATTTAGCAGTTCATTGAAAATGTTGGTCAAGAGATGGTAAGAAAGACTACTCGACGTAATCATGCTTGCAACCTATCAATTTTGCAGATCATGCAATCAATAGGGTTTCTGGGGCCGGCCTTCTTCCTTACACAGCTAAGCTCTGTCAGAACACCTGCCATGGCAGTGCTGTGCATGGCATGTAGTCAGGTATAATCTTTTATTATTATTTAAGTTTCAACTCGGCTTTGAATTCGTGCATTGCCATCTTCATTTTTTCTTCCTCCACAATTATGACCTTATCCGCATAAATTTCCCTATAGTTTATATAAAAATCTGTGCGCACTGTAAATTCCTGTATTAGACCGACAGATGTTTCGTTTCTATTGGTGTTACAAAATCAGGTGACCACTAACTAATCTGTCAAACCTGGCAGAGATATTGATCCATAAATTATTTTTTCCATGACAGGGATCAGATGCATTCTCTCAGTCAGGCCTTTATTCCAATCACCAAGACATTGGCCCACGCTATGCTGTGAGTTTCTTAAAATAGAGTATAGTGGAATGAATAACCAAAGCAGATGTCATTTTTGTGGTTTTGATGTCCTAGTACTTTCCTGTTCTTACCGTAGTTTTGTAAAAATGTAAAATATTGAAGCAATCTTTACAAACACTTAGAGCTTTACATGGTAAAATCAGTTTGATATGATAATCCTCGCCTAAATGTTACTAGGAAGGTGTTTTTCTAATTCTCTATGTGGTTTTCTTTAAGTAATTCACTTAGTCATCAGTGTTTTTTTTTGTCAAGAATGACAGTTTTCGTTTTCTGAAAGTTGTTTATGTCTATAACAGGGAGTTCTATTAGGTCTGTCGAACACTGCCGGGGTGCTGGCTGGTGTTTTCGGTACAGCTGCTACCGGCTACATACTCCAACGAGGTTCTATTGAATTACACTCTTAAATTTGTCATACCAAGTTTATTTATTAACATCTACAAACTTTTCCGTTGCAGGCTCCTGGGATGATGTGTTTAAGGTGTCAGTTGCATTGTACATCATAGGCACATTGGTCTGGAACTTATTTGCAACCGGAGAGAAGGTTCTCGACTAGGAAAATGCTAGAATTCTATACAAGGAAGAGCAGAAGCCTACATAACCAAATGAGAACAACTTTTGAAATCAATAGAAGGAGCATGCATGCCGAGGTGAGTGAAAAACCGAACAGGAGGTCGCATGATTAAAAAGCATTTTACCAACTTATAACAGAACACTAGAGTTGGCTGGAAAAATGTTTATTTAGGCCAAAATTCCTCCTTTCATTTCATTTAGGTGCTTTCCCATCAAACATTTTCGTTGCCCATAAAATGCTCAGTCAGATCAGAAGTTTGAGGAATATTATATGCATGATTCTGCATCTGTTTTGAACTTTCAAGCAAAATTTTGCCCGGTACTAATCCGGCAGTGTACATCGGTAACATGGTAGGCCTTACATTATATGTCGAATTGTAGGACTCGAAAAGCTAGATCGCGAGCTACTCGAGCTCGACTCGGTCAAAGCTCGGTCAAAACTCGACTCGATTGGACTCGACTCGAGCTCAAACTCGGCTCGAGTTCTTGACAAGCCGAGTCGAGCTACTTGATACTCGACTCGAAAAGCTCACGAGCTACTCGAAAATATAATATACTACATTTTTTATTTTTTATAATTTAAAATTTAAATTCTTAAACTTAAAACCCTTAATATAAACCTCAAACATAAGTATAAACCCTAAAATTTAAATCCTAAATTCTAAACCCAACAACCTAAACCTCTAAACATTAAACTAACACCCTAAACCCTAAAATTAACAAGCTTGAGTTTACACAACTTGTGTATCGAAGTTTTTTCTTCATAGGACTTTAAATGACACGTGACAGATGAAGAGTTACTCGAGTCCAATGCAGTCAAAGATCGGTCAACACTTGACTCGATTAGGCTCGAATCAAGCTCGAACTCGACTCGAGTTTTAAACGAGCCGAGTCGAGCTCAGATTTCTCAGGCTCGTTAGAAATTACTCAAGCTCGAACTCGACTCGAAATCTTAACGAGCTGAGCCGAGCTTAGCACTACTCGAGCTCGACTCGGCTCGTTTACACCCCTATAAGGGATCATTGATGCGATAGTTAGAAGTTGGGTGCATACATTTATAGCACACTGCATGCTCTAATTTAGCATTGGTACTTTTCGTAGTGAAGCTTTTGGGCCAGGTTTCAAGGCAAAAGACGGGCCTATTTGACCTATAAACAACTAACACTTTCACTCCATCTCACCATAACCTTTGATAAGGCACACACATCTTATAGATAAAGTTGTTTAAACTCGGGTCTCATAGGATAAATATCATTTTCTTTTCTACTAGGATCACTCATTGGGTTCAGTAATAGTGTACAAACACGAATCTCTTAAGATAAACGTCATTCTCTTTTGTAATGAGACTTCTCGTTGGGTTCAGAAATAGTGTACAAATTAATTTTATGTTGTTACCATTTGGTTTAATGATTGATACAAAATTATAAAAAACTAAGGAGATAAGACAAATTGGGAGAAGGAGAACACATTACTTACAATAGTGATGGTCTCATTATGCTAACTTGAGAGACAAGAAAGAATAATATAATCTAATCCAAAAATGTATTCAAAGTAAATTAACTTAATTAATCCATTGAATGATTGAATCAACAAAAGATTCATGTCATGTCCAATTCCAATACAAACAAACTAGAAATTCTCTAAAACAATGTTATAAAAATAAATCCAAAAAGGTTCCCTACAAGAAAAGCAAAGAGTATAATATTATATATTATATATATTAAATTGTAAAATTAAAAATACCTTTCCACCTTGTAAAAAGATTTTCCATTGATTATGTACCCAACTTCCTTGCTCAATACCCGTGAACAATTTAACTCTCAGTGGCCCCATTACCGAAACTACCCCCTTGCATTTTCTCTTCTCTGATAATCTTTTCAACAATTGCTCCCAAATCTCTCTTCTGCACGTTAACTTTAAGCCCATATTTCATAAACAATGTCAGCGACATCTTCTGCTCCACCTTATGGCCGGGAACCACCTTCAGTTTATGCCTCAACAGCGCGGCGGCCGCCACCGACTTCATCTGTAGATAAGCCAGGCCTTTCCCCAAACATATTCTCGGCCCGGCATTGAATGCCACGAATTTATAAGAGTCGTGTTTGATGAATTCCTTCCCGTCTGCTGACAACCACCTTTGGGGACGAAACTCGAGGCAATCGTCGCCCCATGTCGACCTCATTCTCCCTACTGAATATATCGAATACGTCACCGATGATCCTGCCGGGACGAATGTTCCATCCGGCAACACGTCGTCGGCCACCACGTGCTTTGAATCCTCGGGAACCGATGGGTATAGTCTTAGGGTTTCGGACAATGCTGCCTTTAAATATATCAATCGGTCAAGTTCTTCAAACCCTAGGGGTTCGTCGAACCATGTTGACATGTCGACGCCACGTGTTTCGATTAGGACGGTGCAGATTTCACGTAGGATTTTATCTTCTATCGTCGGATGTTGGATGACGAGCCAAAAGAACCAGCTGAGAGCAACGGCTGATGTGTCACGTCCAGCTAGGATGAAATTGAGTGCCACGTGTTGGAGGAACTCGTCCGAGTAGGATTCCTTTTTCTTCATAAATCTCGAGAGCAAATCGTCGTGTGGGTTCCCAACTTTTTGCTGACTAAGCAACTCCTGCTTACGTGAATCGATGACGTTGGATAGGTATTCATCCATGTGGACAAGGCTTCGGCTCAGATTCACTTCCAAGCCAAGCCGGAGCCATCTCTTTAGCTTCCACAAAACCTCCGGCAAAATAAACCTTTGAAGAGAGGCTTCAGTGGCTCGGTCAAAAGCCGAAGCGAAGCCGTTTTCGGGTAACCCTTGGGCGCATGTTTGTGGATCTTTCCCAAAAGCCAAGCCGCAAATGTTATCAAAAGTGAGCCTAAGCAACATGTCTTGTAGATCAACCGGCTGGCCTTGTTTTTGAGCTTCTTCTAGAATGGGGCAGAACCGGAGCTTGATGGCTCGACTGACCCATCGAGCCATGGCTTGGCGAAGTGTCCTGGTTGTGAATTCCAGTGCGGCAGTCCTCCTTTGGAAGAGCCACGTGTCTCCATCGGAGTTGAAGATCCCCTGACCGAGGAGATCATGGAAAACGGCTTGCCACGTGGGACCTTTAGGGTAATTGTCGAAACGAGACTTGAGGATGTGCTCCAAATTCCTCGGGTCGCACGTGACCGTCACGAGACCTTGTTTCCGAGCCAAGAAGGGGACGGCACAAATGCAGGTCTGGTACGTGCCGCCGCAGGCACGGAGGTTGTCGGAGATCCAGTCATGCATACGGTCACAGTTCTCGATCAAGCCCGGCAGACTGCCAAATAGAGGCCAGACACGTGGACCACTCAACGACCGCGAGATGAACGTGAACCACAGTAGGTAAGCCGTGATTGCCGCCAAAATGAGCAACGCAGTCGATATATCCATACTCGAAACAACCCCGCTCCTACCTCAAAAATTTTCTCGAGAAAAAACAAGCTCACCTAAAAAGATGGGTATTAATATTTTACGTGAAAAAATCAGGGTTTCAATCTGTTTTCCTGGTTTTTTCGTACATGAAAGAACTGAAGAAGAAGAAGAAGAAGAAGAAGGAGAGAGTTATAAGTTATAATAGAAGAATGGAGAATATAGTTGAAACTATAAAGAAGGCAATTATTAAGGAGAGAGTGTTTGTTTGAATAATGAATAGCAGCAGCATTTCTCTTCCTCCTTTAAGCGGCAGGAGCAGATGCACCGCCATAAATGCGCTGAGAGGTCGTTGAAACTAGTTAAAGGAGAAACAAAGGAAAGTCGTAAGCAGTTCTAACATTTCTTTTCACCTAATTCCTGCGGGGAAGGAGAGAGGGACTTTAATTCAGCATTGAATGAGTTTAGTTGAGAAAACACAAAGAAGGCAACAGTGAAGCAAAAACACAAAGATAAACATAATGCTATTTTTTTTTCCTTTTAAAATGAGTTACTGGGTGCATGTATTGTGGGGGGTTTTGGTTAGGGTTGGATGAGCAACAATTTATATCTCTGCTACTGCTTTGTAACTTGGAAGGATCATACACGTTTGACCTTTGCTTTTGTTTAATTGCTTTGTCTGCCCAACCCATTTCCATTGGCCTCTCTCAAGTCTCAGCTCACTGCATTTCCTGGTAAATGAGAAAACTAAAGAAAGAAAGTCAAATGTTGTTTGTATATGGGGATGCATTACTCAGACTCAGTCAAAGAGCACAGGTGGGTTTCAGCTTGTTGCGTATGGTTTTATTTTTTTATTTAAACAATCGTTTTTATATATTTTTAAGGTGTTATATTCGATACAAGTGCCATGAAAAACAAAGCTTTAGGGTTTAGAATTTAAGAGTTGTGATTAAAATTTAGTGTTTAGAGGTGACAGTTTAGGATAACATGGTTAGATGTTTATGTTTTTACCTAACCTAAATTATAACTCAAAACTTTAAATTCTAATCACAATCATTAAATTTTAAACCTCTAAACCTAAACTCATGAACTATAAGGGTAATTATATCACGCACTAAACCTTAAATTCTTTCCACAAACACCTTAATTTTAAAAATTAAGGGTTCATTTTTAGGGGTTTAGGTTTATGTGCTTAGAATTTAGAGATTATAGTTTGAATTTAGAGGTTAGGGTTAGAATTTAGGGGTTATAGATAAAAATCTAAATCTCTACCACATTACCCTAAAATCTAAACCCTAACCTCTAAACCCTCTATCCTAACAATAAACCCTAAATTCTATCCACAGATTCTAAATTCTAAACTCTTAAACTAAACTTCTAAACTATAAACCTTAAACCAGATCTCTAACCCCTAAAATTAGGGCGTTTGTAGAAACAAAAGTTTGTACCGCCGTGCATCATATATTTTCTCTTTTATTAATGCAATGTAGAATCAATTATTTTTCAGCATTTCTCATTCACGATAATAATCTCTATCAATTTTTTCTATAAAAAAGAAACCCTAATGAGTAAGCTTATTCAACAACTTCTCTACGAACAACATGGGTTGTTGCCGATGGTGTTTCAATGAACACAAACTCATCTAATTGGTTTTCTACAACTCATCTTTATCGGCGAATCATCAACTCCATTTGTCCTCTTCTGACGTGAGACTCACGTACTTTTCTTTTTCTAATTCGAGGTGCGATGCTACCCTTCCTAATAATATCGTCTCCAATAACTTTTACTACTTGAGCACTATTTAATTCAATTGGCAGATTACTGCGGCCAAATTCTTAGGCTCCAAAATTTATTGTTAATAGTTAAATCCACACAAGATGAGATAAAATAAATATTATTGACCACTCGGTCAATTAACGAGTCTCAAACTCTATTATTCTTTAATTTATACTTCATAATAACGGGTAAAAATCCTCCACCCCTAATCATGCCTCTCTTTTATACCTCACACTAAAAATCACTTAAAATTTAAATTCTAAACTCTGACCCTAATTTCCACATCCTAAACCCGACACTTTAAAAAATACACTATGCCCTTAATTCCCTAAACCCTAACCATAACTTCTAACTTTAAACCCTAAACTCACTATTTTAAAATAGGGCATAAAAGAAGCATAATAAAAGGGCAGACGATTTCCATCCCATATTAACTATATTTTTTTATATAAAATAGAAGGAAAAAAACAACTAATTCTCGATGATAATTCCTAATATTCATTATTTTCTAAAAAAGCGTCTCGGATTTGGTTTAGAAAATAACAATTTTTTTCTTGTGGAAATCGACCATAGTTCTAAATATGTCACGTAAAACTCAGAAGAAACGTAAGTTAAAAAAAAAGACAAGCTAAATGTTCAATTCACAAGTTAGTCTTTAAACTATATCATTGTACTCGTTTTAGTATTTAAACTTGTTTATATAACATGTGTCACGTGATAAATTTCAATTGGTCGAAAGTTATTTTTTCAACGAATATCATGTTTTGGTCGGTTTGAAAGAAAAACAAAGTCTAGGTACAATTTCTAATTTAAAAAAAATATTAAATACTGAAATAAGAAAAATGGTATGGTGTGGAAATGAGTGGAGAGAGTCAGAGTATTTTGTGTATTGGTTGAGCTATCCTGAGGCCTAAGCTGATGACCTAATTAAATAAACAAAATGATAACGTGCTAAAATGAAACCGGTCGGTCCAATCCAATGTAGGTCCAATCTAGTTGGCTCATGCATTAGATCACACACTCAACTTTACCTTTCATTTTCAACCACTAACACGGGCAAAAACAACTACTAAGCTAAACGAACATACATCGAGAGTTAATTTCACGGTCAACGTCGGTTAAAAAATCAATTTAATATAATTTGCGAATTGAACGGTCTAATTAGGTGCATGTTTTGACAAAGGGCTGAACTAATTTTTTAGGTCGAACTCAAAGACAAAAATACTCCTAACTAATATATTTAAACGTTAAATATATTTCGTGCTTTTATGGAAAAAGATTAAAAAAACTAAAACAAGAGGTGGATGTGGGCCGAGTCTAGCTCGAGGAGTGCTGATCTCGACCCAGTTCGTTAAAAATTCGAGTCGAGTTCGAGCTTGAGTAGTTTTTATCGAGCCTGAATAATCTGAGCTTAATTCGGCTCGTTAAGAACTCGAGCCAAGTTCAAGCTCGAGTCAAATTCAATCATGTTAAGTGTTAGCTGAACTTTAACCGAATCAAACTCGAGTAACTCGCGATATGTCTCGTTTTATTTACAACGATTTTCACTCATAATGAATCGATAAAAATAAGATTATATTTTCCATTGAAAAGGGTTGGATTTTAATTAAATTTAGGTGGACGGCCAATCCGTATATAGATGGGATAGATACTTACCCTCACCTATTTGGCAAATATTGGTCAATCTCCTAATTCTAAAGTCTACCTTTCTTAGAAACATTTCTTGTAAACATAAAAAAATGATATCTACAAGATTTAATATTGATTTGATCGGTACTATTTTTGTTGCTACATTCAAAAAAAATTATAGATTCAAATACGTAATAGTTAAATTATCTTGACTTTAATAATTTAAACATTATAATTTGTTTTACCAATGGTTGGGTGCAATAGTAAGGCACAACATTCTTCCAAGAAAGGAACTCGAACTATAAAGATAATGTTGTTGGAAATAAAAAATACAAATTCCGAACATGAACCATAAAATGGACATATACTTTAAAAAAAATTATCCTTTAGAGTCAAGACTGCTAGTTTTGTGTAAGTGATTTACTACTTATTATTTGGCAATCATCTATTCTGGTATTCATGTTTTAGCTATCAAACTAATTTTTTGATAAAATTATGTTTAATTTACGTTTCTTTTCTATTTTGATACCCGTGGCTGTTGTTAATCTTCTTTGAATGGCTTTTTATCTTTTGAGTTGGTTATTTCCCTGAAAACATCAGCACATGCACCAAGAGTTGATTATGACTGCAGCCTGCAGCCGATAGATGACCAAAGTAGGTGTCGGCAGTCCATTTCCATGTGACCTTCATTGATTATTCACAATCAGATTGGGAATCCAAAATCCTCTTCTGTATGTACAATTCCATATAATTTTGGACTCAAGAATGGCATGAGAACCATAACCAGAAGTCAAGAAATGTTAAAAACAAAGAATTCGGGACACCATATTCGAAATATCTGCATCTTAAATGATATCTAAATCGACGTCGTTAAGATATTTGCAGAAAACTGACTGCATGATACATTTATAGACCATGACGCTAAACAGTATTAATGAACTTAACATTCGCATACAGCCGTTCCCGACGAAAGCATATTAAACAAGAATTTATCACCTTTGAATTTCTGGATGCTCCTCCGTATGCAGTTGACAGAGAAAAATTAATGATGATGAAGCATCTCTTCGCATCACGATCATCTTCTGTATAAGTATTTCGATAAAGGGAACTTAAGACTCCTTGCTACCTGCATACGGTTAGAGTAGAATAAGGTTTGCATATACACTGACAGTGTAATCACATTCGCATAGCAACATATTAGACAAGTTTCTTGCAAAATTACAAGACAGGTCTTGAAAAGATTACCTTCAAAGCTAGATCTTCACTCACGGCGGTACGATATCGAGTTGATCCCTCCAACGGACAGCTTCCTCCTTTGATGATAAAATTAGCATTGCATAGATTGGACAGTTGCAATAGTACATCAGACATCAGTCCTCTACTACCTAACTCGGTTGTTGGCTCGCGACTTTCTTCATCAAGGGAATCTTCTGCTAAAGATGTTATACACTGAAATATGGCTAGCGACTTTCTTCTTCATCAAGGGAATCTTCTGCTAAAGATGTTATACACTGAAATATGGCTAATAACCTCTCCAACGGAAACGTTCCAGGCCCTTTCATAAGCAATTCCTGCTCTGCCATTTCCTTTTGATCCATTGATTTTTCAGAGGCCCTAAAGAAAAAGTATGCAGAAAAGATTAACCTTGTAAGTAAAACAAGATACATAGAAAGAACATGAGATTATTAGTTCTTAGACAGCATGGAGCATCTAAGCAAGCAATTTGCAGAGCAAAGCAAGTTCGAATCATCAGGTTATAAAATATCATTTATATGTACTACTAATTAAGAGCTGGGCCAGCACCATTAAATCAATTAGCTGTGCAAACATGACCAAATCAATTAATATCACATCATATATTCCGGAATAAGATGAGAGCAAGCTCTTGGCTTGTAACTTAAATTTTTCCTTCAAGTGCAACTGCAGTACTTTCCACATGACAGATACAGTAAAACAGAAAATCATGTCCAATAGAAGAGTTAAGTAAATCACTCTAGAAGAACAAGGGAGGCCTACTGGACAGCTATATTCGATTATCATACTAATTGTTTCGATATGGTTGAATTCTTAAAAGAAAATCCAAATATTTAGTTATTGTTGTGCTTACTTCCTCTTCCGTTTGCGACTATCAGAAACTCCAGTTGAATCAAATAATGATGCATCAAGACTCAAGAGTGGCAGGATTTCTTGAAGCAAGGAATGCCGAAATAAGAAGATACTTTGCAGAAGCAGACATGTGAAAATCTATCTTATCAAAGTCTTCTCGAATTCCTGACATCCTTGAACTGTTTGCTTTCTTTGTCTCCTTGTTAGTTTCAGCTCTGAGAAGTGGCTGAGATTGAACCTGGAACGTTTCATTCAATGCAGAAGCAATATGTGGCCGAATCTGACTAAACAGCTTTCTCTTCATTTCTTCACCGGGTGCAACTTCTTTGTCACTCAAGGGTTCACAATACTTTTTAAATAATGACGAAAGGGCTGCAGCCAATTCATCTACATGCCTGGTAACTCTACAAAAAGGCCTTAGCGCAACACTGTGTGACATAAAAGAAGAAAGTGTTTCATTATTTGATGCACACAAAAGAAGGTTAAATTGGCTTATGGTCTAGGACTCTAGGTACTTACTCAAGAAATGAGGCATAAAGCTTGCGGTTGGCTTGATTTGCCATAAAAATATGACGAAGATCATCTTCGATGTAGTCGGGAAAATAAAGAGGGATTGGCTCCGCATAACCGATATTCAAATAATATGTATCAGGTGAGGTGTTGCTAATAAAGATCAAACCAACCTCAGGCATCTTTAAAATATCATGAAGGTTAAATAAAAAGGGTAGTATAGTAGAACTTTTATCCCAATCTCGAACACACTCCAAGTTATCGAAAACCAAGTAAACCATTTTTCCATCAGGCCGTCCGCTCATCTTAGAACTCGATGTCCCCGAATTCCCCTTGAGATTAGAAACCACATTCTCCAATGCTTCACGAAGATAATTAACAAATTCGGACAGCCTCTCACAACGTTTTACACTAGAATAACTATGTCCCGAATCCTTCCTATGAAACAACAGCTGGTTCAATATCGACTCGAACAAGATCCTAGGACTGTAACATGTAACACAACTGGAATATATGAAAGGGCGATTTAGATGCTTGAATACCTGGAGAATAACACTGGTTTTCCCCGTTAGACCGAAATCGGAAACAAGGGGGAATTCAAGGGACCCAAAAGGCGTAAAAGCTCTAGAATTTGAGTACGTCTACGGGGGAAACGAGACAAGAGATCCTCCAAGCTAAGAGGTTGTTGTCGGAATCCAAGGTCGTTGACTGTTGGTTTGTAGGATCCTGTTGGTTTTGTTGATTCAATGGCATTGCTGGAAGCAAAGTAAAATCTAGTTCTTCTTCTTGTAACTTTTGGGCTTCCCTCCACGGCCGTTGATTTGCATTTAAAGAATCAATTCCACCGATACATTAAAAGAAATTTCATCTTAAGAAATTAGATTAAAAAAAGTAGGCAATAGCAGTTCAACACTAAAAGGGAAATCGAAATTCGAAAGTATTGAAAATAAACGCATTCTGAACCGATGGAGAAGTTTAGATCGTGACGAAACTAAGAAGAGAACTTCAAATTTCCAGGCAAACAAATGAAACAAAATATGGGCTTAATTTTTTTTCCTGCGTTTTGTGGGAAACCAAACAAGGGGAGAGATTCATAAAGCAGACCAGAGAATTGCAATGCAATAAATAAATAAAAGCATAAAATTACCTGATTAACAGAATGAAATGCGCCAAATGAGTGAGACTGTGAGAGGAGGAGTCCAAACTCAATTTGATCAGAACCTTAGTAAGTTTTCCCGCCACTTCTTGCCATTAGTAAGCACTGATAAGGGCCAAGGAGAACATGGTGCAGACTTGAACAGGCAGGCCAGGCCCAGGTAGTGTTGCGTTGGGCTAAACAAAAAGATAGAACTAGATTGTGCTACGAATATTTCCAAACTTTTTATCATTATCAATCTAAATGTTCGGATTATGATGTAAAAGAAATATTAAATATTAATTAAATTTAAGCAAAGTTATACCAACTTTATTTTGGATAGTAAAACCCAACAAGTGTCCTAGTGAAAAAAACGAATGATGTCTTAAGTGACACGGGTTTAAACTATTTTATTTATAATATATATGTGCATTGTCAAAAGGTTAAAATATGTGTGAACAATTTAGTGAGGCCATGAGGTGCCCCTAAGTTTGTCTTTATTTACCAAAAAGAATTATACAAATCATGGTCTCTAAATTTTTTAAGCAATGTTAAAAATTCAAATCTTAATGTTATAAATGAAAAAAATAGATTGAAAGTTATTGATAACACTCCATCTGAATTAATCAATATGATAATATCGAAAAAATAATATAATAACAAGGAAAAGATATCGAAAACATTGAAGCCTTAATTTAAAAAAAAAATAAATCTCGAGACATTGAGGTCTGAAGTTTAAAATGTTTGAGAGTTTTTCCCCTAATTTTACAAAGGAATTAAAAGACACAAATTAGCATAACTTCAAAATCGAACTAAAGCCAAAATCGTCCAAACCAAGCTGAATCGGTTCAACCGGTTTTCTCCAATTCCGGAGTATTAAACTCCCCTCCATCAATTTTTTTGTCAGTTACTGTTCAAAACAATATAATAATAGCTGTTGTAAATGGCGAAAGGGGCAACTCAAGTGGGGGTGTGGTAACAATATAAACACAAATAGCAGACAATGGTAACAATATAAAACACAAATCGCAAACTATTTTCAGCATGCAGCTATGTAGCTTTTCATGAGAGATAAAGACAAATAAGTTGATCAAACAGCAAACTACCATATCAACACCCAAATCAATCTCCATGTCCATTCTCTCACTATGCTTTTTCATCATATGCTTTTTCATCATCACAAGTTTTAACGGTCACTAGGGAAGGTGCCCCTCACAAAAGAACCTTGGCGGTGGCCCCCGACAATGACTTCTTTAAGGCGATATATGGAACCGAGCACCCTACCAGTCTTCTGTCAAAATCCAATAAGGTAAAAAAAAATGTCAATGTCCGAAGACAAAGTAGGTATAGGTCATAGATGAGAGAATTAAGAATGCGGCATACTCAAGATGCACAGTACTAGAACAGTTTAGCTCTAACACAGCTGCCTACAACAAACAGATATTCCAACTTCGAAAATTTTCAATTTATTGAATAAACAGTGGCCAAGTTTCATAAACAGTTGCCAAGCGTACGTTTTCTAATGTGCAGGCCATTACTAAAAACAGAGATCTTGTTTACTTTCATAACTTATCTTCTCTTTAGTGCCTCTCTACTTAGTCCAACCAGGCAATAGGTTCTCTTTTTGCAAAATGTTACACAACCAACTTCACTAACCGTCTAATCCTATCAATTCAGAAGTCTCCATACATATCCTTGTTTATAAACACACTTATTCAGGGACGGAGCTAGGATGAAATATTGAGAGGGGCAAATTATCTAAGTTCAAATTAATAGGGATTCAATAAGTATTTAATCTCAAAAATTGAAGGGAAAAAGCTAATTTAACTTATGTTTGAACTTATAGGTACCTAAAATGCTATTAGACCAAAACATTTGGGAGGTGTCACTCTCTATGTACCTCCGTCACTGCAAATATTCATAATAATATGAAAACAGTAGGCAAAATGTAGAATCCGCCTTTTCAAAACCTCTTCCATCACAAAAGTAAACGTTTTATAGCACTGTCACTTGGACTCAAGCATGACTATTGGATGCGGATCTGTGCCAACACATACGTTTTTTTTTTTTTCCGTCTTTGGAGGGGTCATATCCTTGTACATATTCAGGTAAGAGCCAGACACATACTTGAAGAAAAGTGAAAAATCAAAGCAACATTAACTTTACATGATGCAAGGAGAAGTAAAAAAAATGCATCCTTGTTAAATCTGAAAGCACCAATTAGTAGTCAGTAAGTATACCTCATTGTTGATGCTGAGCTGCCACTTATGTTGCAAAGCTTGCCACCTCTCTTGTTGCCAACGCTGCCCAAGAATCACAAGGCCCATCACAGCTGCTGCAACAAAAACGGACCAAAATGTATTCGCATCTTTTGCATGAGCATACAATGAAACCGCTCTTCTCTTCCACCATGCTTCGCAAGGGAGGTCAGAGCCATCACATTTATCATCTTGTAAAGGCTTTGGGGACTCAGGCATGTCTGAAGGCATACCGAAGCCCTGCTCGGTACCTTCAATAAGCTCAGAAACAGTGGTGGTTGATCCACCGAGTGCTTCCTCACTATGGAAAGAACCAAATGTAGCAGCACTATACAAACTCTGGTCCTTGTTGATCAAATCCAGCCCTTGCAATGTTGTTCCTTCTTCAAACTCTGTAACATGTTTCTTATCAAAAAATTGCATACCTGGAAATTCTTCATTTACATTCAATTCTTTCAAAGACCAATCTTCTTCTTCCTTTGTTCTAGATCTATCACCTTCTTCTACAACACCAGATTCAAGGACCACGTCCTTGCCTACATGTTCACTAGTATTACCGGGTTCTAGCGGCAAATTCTCATGCTCACTGGGGGGAAAGACAAAGTGGCTGGACATGAATAAAGCACGAGAAGTTTCTGCTTCTTCCACTTCATATGAATCACCTTTGCTATCATCCTTTGTCTCAACTTCTTTTGGCCCAGGAGCGGCAGCATATGCAGATGCAGTAAGGGACACAACTTCCCATTCGTTCCCGCGCGGGATATTTTCCTCTCCTTCCCCATTATCCGCCATTGTCAAGACTTTAATTCTTCCTAAAGTAGTAAAGCTAATAGTATTAATTACTTTAACAACCAGAGAAAAATAAATAGGGATTCCATAAACTTGCTTTCCTTGTCGAGAAAGAGAGGGGGCGCTTAGAGGATGATAATACCACTAAGAAACAGCAACTGAATAAAACTATAAAACTTACAAAATAACTATTAAAAAATCAAAGCAATTCCATGTTATGAACATACAAAGTTTGACAAAGAAACAATCTGAAAATAACATTTTAAGAGGATTTCCTCAAAGAGAATACCAAATTTATATTTCCCTCACGCCAGAAAATTCACTGAAAAGTGAAAACAGCAAAATGGAAACGCAAGCCAATAATTTTTATAAATTAATAAAAATCGCATCTGAGAAATTTTTGCAGCACACGCAGGTCAATCGATTCAGCAAATCACCGATACCGTGTTGTATACTTGACGAGATCTTTTCTTAATCGGACAATAAAAAAACCATTAAATAAGTTTCCCGACTCAATATCAAGTATCAACAACAAATCAAATCAGTCTAACAAAAAATAACTTACACAACGAATCATGCAGCAATCCGACTACATATCAGAAATCAATCAAAGAGAGATCAGAAAATCGTATCAACCGTAGCATAGCCATACGATGATATCAAGAAACGATTAAACATCAAAAACAACAACAAGAGAAAATCAATCACCGTCAACAGATAATCAAAAGATGATCAACGATTCTGATTCCGTCAAATTTAAAAGGATAAAAGAGCGGAAGAGGAAAAGGGAAGACGAAAACTTAAGGTCAGTACTTACCGGGAGAGATTTAAACGGTACGAGCACTAAATCAGTCGGAGATAGAAACGATGAGTTAACAGTTTCGAGAAGAGCGCAAGGAAATCTGGGTAAAGCTTTTATAGATCTCGAAAAAGTCTTTGTTAATGATGATGATGATGAAACCGGAAAAAAAGGTAACTGCTATAAAGTAGACAGGATAGAGTTACCGGCAATGGCAGGTAAAACAACGTTGGCTAAGATATGATATATTTTCTCCTTATCCGTATAGAATGGAAATGGTAGTAAATGTGATAAAATTCGCGTGTGGAGCGGGACTTCGTGTGTTTGCGTGCGCATTCAAAGCCACATGCATCCCCTGCAATTGTTTGTATGGTAACAGATCTGATCGATGGATCATGGATCTTAATCTTATGAAAGAAAACATTTTCTTCATTAACATAATATTTTTTAAATCATCTAAAAAAATTATAAAGTAGTACTTGTTCATACATAAATCATATTCGATAATTAACGGATAACGAATTATATTAGCTAATAGCATTAACTGATTGTATAAATTTTTTTGATAAAATTAGCTGATAATTAATAGTCGTTTAATTATTTAAACAAGTAAAATAATATATAAGTACATGATTATATTTAATACTAGTTTGAATAATTTATTAGTTATTATTATTATTATTATTATTATTATTTTGTATCAATTAATACTAATTATATTATGAAAATCAATTTTCTTAATATCATTACTAAACATACATGAAGTATGTATATATTATTTTTATTGTGAAATTATTTTTTTTAATAATTATTAAATTTATATGTATATATTAGTTTTTTATTTATAAAATTATGTTTTAAATATAATTTTATTAATTATTAAATTTATATGTATATATTAATTTGTTATTTGTGAAATTATTTTTTAATTTTATTAGATATTTAAATTTATGTTATTTTAAAAAAATATAATTATCAAGGACAAAAAAATCTTTACAAGTCTTTTATTCAAACCTTTAACTCAAAAAGCTTATAAAGTGAATTTTTTCAAAATGAGAAGTTTCACTTCAATCCACTATTACAATCATATATGATATATTTACCAAACATCTAAGTTAATGATTTTGACAGGTCAAACCTCTAATTTTGACTCAAAAAAATTGTTTACCAAATATGACCACTTTATAGACAAAAAGATTTAAACTCGTGTCTCAAATATTATCCACTTTTCATTAGTACTCATAAAAAATTCAAAACATATAGTAGGACCAAAAGAGCCCCAATAGAAACGAGCTAAATAAAAGTCTAGAACATAAAAAAAGGCAACAAAGGCCCAAAGCACAATTTAAACAAACTGTGATTATATTCATAGCTGAAAGACAAAGGTTGCAAGCGACGGAGAGCGTCAATGGTGGAGAAGCAGCTAGGGGTGGCAATCGAGTAGGGAATAATCGAAAACTGTGGAGATCCGAACCGATGGACATGGGGAATAACCGAAATCCTTACCCATGAGGACGGGGATGGGGGAAGTTTTATAACCGGAGCTCAAATGGGGATGGGGACGGGGATTGCTATATCCGAACTGTGGGGATAACCGAACCATACCCGTATAAATCACCGTGGGGATCCGCAAGAATTCCCAAAAATATCCGTAGGGATCCTGATATTTTACGAAGTTTGATGACTATAAGGGTAAATTACCTATGTTTCATCAAAAATCTATTCTCACATGAGCATGGCTGGCTAGAGTAAGTTTGAATTTTTTTTTGTAAATTCTATACAAATAATTAGATTTTTATTTATACATTGTTGTAAACATGATTTAGTCCAGTTTTGTTTAAAATACACGGTGATTGATTTAGATATGTATTCTAAATTATATGAATATTTGAATGTTGAAAGGTCATACAAATTTGGCCGCATATTTCTTAAAAAGTTTTAGTAATGACTTGGAAAAATCACCAAAAATTCTACAAGTTAAATTAGGAAGTGAGCATTATATTTATATAATCACACGAAAGTCTAGATTTGTTTAAAACAAACAATTATTGATTTCGAGTTACATATTAGGAATTATTAATTTTTGAGTGAGCAAATGTTAGAAGAAAAGACAACAGATTGTTTCTAAAAACAACAATAACAACTTCGAAAATTCACCATAAATCGTACGAGTAAAATTAGAAGAAGTAATTTATATGATTGGAAAAATTATCGAATCTAGTTTCTTTTAGAACAAACATACCATTATTTGAAACTATAAATTATTAATCACATATTTTCTTTTAAAGGTAGTTCAAGATGCCATGTTTCAAACGGTGAATATTTAAGTCATGTTTTATAGTTTTGAAATTATTTGTTTGTTGTTTGATAAAACTAAATTTATCTTTTATGTTTGTAATTTTGGAGATTTAATGTTTATAAATTAATTTATATTTTTTTGGGTATGTGGATTAACCGAAAACCGCGGGGATTCGTAAGGGACGGGTATGGGGACAAAAAAATCCCCGAAATGTTTAATGGGGGTTCCCCAAAACCGTACCCGCAAGTGTTGGGGACGGAGTGAAGAATGCAAAACCGTCCCCTATCCGCCCCGTTGCCACCCCTAGAAGCAGCATCAAGCGTCTGGACCAACAGTGAGTTTATTAAACGAGGAGCTCTCAGGAATCGGAATGTTCGATGTGTATTTCAAGGAATCAATTTGACGAGAACGACGGAGGGGAAGCCACATAGGATGTTAAATTAAATCATTTTTCTTTCTCGACGGAGCACTCACCGAAACAACAAGCAAGCGTCGAAAAAAATTCTGTAAAAACAAATTCCAAGAATATAACCAACGACCCAAAACACTTGCAGAGAATAGAAAATAAAAATCACAAAAAAATAAAATGAGTAAAACATATGAGGGGAATCCGAAAAACACTAGAGGCTCTACATCTAGTCTTTCGCGACCCTAGCCCTCCCAATACCTTATTGCATTTGTACTTGTCCCTTAAACAAGAATAGATCATCAAATTTTGGTATTGTAAATGCAATAAATTAAGTTAAAGAAAATTTTCTCTATAATAAGTATTCGTAAATTGTAATATCTAATTTAAATTAATTAATTAATAAATTAAATATCAATAGTTATACAAAAATGTTGAAACGTAAATGTGACATAATTTTTAGGGTTAATTATACCATTGACCATCGAATTAATTGGGAATTTTTATTTTGACCACCGAACTAACGAACTCGTCAATCAAACCACCGAACTTATAAAATCAACCTATTTTGACCACTGCCGTTAAAAACCTAACGGTGGAGTGACTGAACTGCCACATGGCAATTAATAGGAAAATTTTAAAATTACACATTTGGTCCCCATTATTTACACATTCTTTCAATTTAGTCTTAATTTTAAATTAATAAAATAATAAATTATTTAATTAGGTGGTGACATATGTCAACACCTTATTGGAGGACTTTAATTATTTATATTTGATTTTATTAATTTATTTTTCTCCTCCAATCAGGTGGTGACACGTGTTACCACCTATTTAGAGGAGGAAAATAAAATCCCTCAACATGCGTTAGGGGTGGATCAAACTTGGGCAATGCTTGGGTAAAGGCAGTTACTTAGCCACTGCACCAAGCACAACTTTATGCTTTAAATCACCAAATTTAATATATATCTCTTATTGGTTTCTACATTTATAAGCTAAAAGCTCAAACCCTAAACACTAATTTCACATATATAACCCTAAACCTTAAACCATAAATATTTCAAATTAATTTTACACTAAACATTTCAAATTAATTTCACATATATAAACCTTAAACCCACACCATAAACACTAATTTCACATATATACCCTAAACACTGAATATTTCAAATTAATTTCACATATATAAACCTTAATCCCTAAACCCTAAATTAGTGTTTAAGGTTATATATTTGAAATTAATTTGAAATATTTAGTGTGAAATTAGTTTGAAATATTTAGGGTTTAGGGTTTATATATGTGAGATTAATTTGAATTATTTAAGGTTTAGGGTATATATGTGAAATTTGTGTTTAGAGTTATATATGTGAAATTAGTGTTTAGAGTTTGGGTCTAGGGTTTATATATATGAAATTAATTTAAAATATTTAGTGTAAAATTAATTTAAAATATTTAAGGTTTAGGGTTTAAGGTTTAGGGTTATATATGTGAAATTAGTGTTTAAGGTTTGAGCTTTTGGCTTATAAATGTAGAAACCAATAAGAGATATATATTAAATTTGGTGATTTAAAGCACAAAGTTGTGCTTGGTGTAGTGGCTAAGCCACTTCCTTTACCCAAACATTGCTTAGGTTTGATCCACCCCTAACGCATGTTGAGAGATTTTATTTTCCTACTCTAAATAGGTGGTGACACATGTCACCACCTGATTGGAGGAGGAAAATAAATTAATAAAATCAAATATAAATAATTAAAGTCCTCCAATAAGGTGTTGACACGTGTCACCACCTAATTAAATAATTTATTATTTTATTAATTTAAAATTAAGACTAAATTGAAAGAATGTGTAAATAACAAGAATCAAATGTGTAATTTTAAAATTTTTCCGTTAATTGTCACGTGGCAGTTCCGTCACTCCACCGTTAGGTTTTTAACGACGGTGATCAAAATAGATTGATTTTATAAGTTCGGTGGTCTGATTGACGAGTTCGTTAGTTCGGTAGTCAAAATAAGAATCACCAGTTATCTCGGTGGTCAATAGTATAGTTAACCCTTATTTTTCTTTTAACACATTATGATTTGGCGGGCTAAAGGTACATTGTACTGCTTTGTTCAATATAATGTGTACTATAAGTTATATTCTTTGGTGTTTGGTCAATAAATTAAATATTAATAATTATATAAAAACGTTAGAAATGTAAATGTGTTATGAATATTTATCTATGTGGATGTCTATCATGATTAGAACTTTATCAAAGGAGTTTGATTTATTTATTATTAGGAACATTATCTCTATGAATTAGAGTTTAATATATTATGTACTTCTTATGCCTATAAATAGATGATTCATTGAAGTCATTGTATACAATTCTATATTTAAGAATAGGGTAAACTACACAGTTGACCACCAAACTATGGGGTTGGTGTCAATCTTACCACTATTTTTTTTTCGTCTCAAATACACCACACAACTATTTAAATGGTGCCACGTTTGCCACACGCCGTTAAAAAAAATGAAAAAGTTGACGGAACTGTTAAAAAAATTAGTATAATTACACATTTGGTCCTCTATATTTTATACCATATATCAATTTAGTCCTAATTTTAATCTAATAAAATAAATTAATTATTCAATAAGATGGTGACACGTGTCACCACCTTATTGGAAGTCTTTAATTATTTTTATTTAATTAATTTAATTAATTTAATTAATTTTCCACCTCCAATCAGGTGGTGACACGTGTCACCCAATTGGAGGTGGAAAATTGAAAGGAACAAAAACGCCCCTGCCATGATTCGAACTCAAGACCTCTGGGTAGAGAGGCTGTGTGCTTGCCACTGAACCAAGCACACTTTCATGCTATGGGGTCATTAATATATGTATTTAATGATTGTTAATGCCCAGAAAATAAAAGAGAAGAAAATGCATTTGCAAGGATTCGAACCAAGGACCTCATGGTTAAAAAGACATGTGCTTACCACTGCACCAAGTGTATTTTTTGTGATATAAAGTACAACATTTAATATATGGTTGTCATTAATATATGTGGAATGAAATGTGGTTTTAAGAAATTCGAATGTAATATTTTTATGATCCATAAAAAATCTAACCCAATTAAATAAATCTAATAACTAAATTAATATTAAAATTATTATTTTCACGATGTGCTTGCCCTCGAATTCGGTTAATATTATTTTCACGATTAAATTTTTAATAAATATTAAAATTATTAATTAAGTAAAAAAAACTCAATTCAATGATTATATACGTGGAATTATAAAAATAAATCTAAAATTGAAAAATTTATTAAATATAGTTTAAAATGTAAAAATTTTAAAATAATATTAATTTAGTTATTAGATTTATTTAATTGGGTTAGATTTTTTTATGGATCATAAAAATATTACATTCGAATTTCTTAAAACTACATTTCATTCTTTTTCTCAAGCATTAAAATCTATATAAGACATATATTAAATGTTATACTTTGTATCACAAGAAATACACTTGGTGCAGTGGCAAGCACATGTATTTTCAACCATGAGCTCCTTGGTTCAAATCTCTACATTTGCATTTTCTTCTCTTTTATTTTCTGGGCATTAACAATCATTAAATACATATATTAATGACCCCTTAGCACGAAAGTGTGCTTGGTTCAGTGGCAAGCACACAGCCTCTCTACCTAGAGGTCTTGAGTTCGAATCATAGCAGGGGTGTTTTTGTTCCTTTCAATTTTCCACCTCCAATTGGGTGACACGTGTCACCACCTGATTGGATGTGGAAAATTAATTAAATTAATTAAATAAAAATAATTAAAGACTTCCAATAAGATGGTGACACGTGTCACCATCTTATTGAATAATTAATTTATTTTATTAGATTAAAATTAGGACTAAATTGATATATTGTATAAAATATAGAGGACCAAATGTGTAATTATACTAATTTTTTTAACAGTTCCGTCAACTTTTTCGTTTTTTTTAACGGCGTGTGGCAAACGTGGCACCATTTAAATAGTTGTGTGGTGTATTTGAGACGAAAAAAAAATAGTGGTAAGATTGACACCAACCCCATAGTTCGGTGGTCAACTGTGTAGTTTACCCTTAAGAATAATACAAAACTCTCTCTTTCTCTCATCTCTTTGTTCTTCTTGTTCTTATTCTTGTTCTTCTTTATTTTATTCACAACACGTTATCAACACGATTTTGCTCAACTATCATGGTTCTTGTTGGTGATTCTCTAAAAAGATTTCAACTTGGTATTGGTGACTGCATCTACTATTTATTCAAGTTAGTTTGAAAAAAAATCGGTATGTTTTGCTTATTTATATATTGTTATATTGATTAGTTAATTATTCTAAAATTAAGGTTAGTATATTTCGATTCATTATTTGGTTATTATTTTATTCTAATATTCGTACTTCCTCTTAAACATATTTCCTCTTAATTAATTATTTTATTTTTATAGCATACTAATTTATAGACGCCTTTCGCGTTTACATGGAGCTTTCAAGATTAAAAAAAAACATATATTCGAAAAAGATATTTTTAAGCAGAAGTGTTGAAATCGGTAATCATGTGAAAGTAATTTTGAAGGTATGTTTTCTCCATAAGAATTTATGTTATTAAATCTATATTTACCATGTTTATATGCGCTAACATTAAAATATGAAAGAAAACCCATAATCTATATTTGTGCGCTAACATTAAAATTGAAATTCTTTTCCCACCCTCAGTCTACGCATAATCAAATGACGTTTGGCAAGTAGTTTGGTCCTAAATAGCGTTTTTTATTTATAATTCAATCATATCATTCATGCTTATGTTTAGTTCAATTTAGCTCATGACTTATTTTATACATTTTAATCCGACTTTAAATAGTCGTTATTTTATGTTATTTCATTGATGAGAATTGATATTTTTCGTGTTTTAAGTTTTATATTATTTAAATGGCTTGGAAAGAGACGTGATATAAAAGGATTATGAGAAGCTGTCTCGGTCATTCACTATGTCTCCATCGTCATCGAGAGGAAAAATATTATCAATAAACTCTATTTTATTTTATTTTATTTTATTTTCCTTTAAACTATAATTTTAAAGTGCGATATATTATGGTGATTTTGAATCTGCAAGAGACTGTTATAAAGCCTATATTTGCTCGAAAGCAATATTTCTTCTTCGTCGAAAAACTCGACCATAGACTTCTCCCAATTTCAAGTTACGAAAATTCGTCTTGATTCAAAAAAATTTATGGGAGGCATTCCCTGAAGTGAATGCAAAGCATGATGTTTATTCCATGCGATTATTAATGATGGGGCATTCCTTGAAGTGAATGCAAAGCATGATGTTTATTCCATGCGATTATCAATGATGGGGCATTCCTTGAAGTAAATGCAAGCATGATGTTTATTCCATGCAATTATCAATGATGTGGCATTCCCTGAAGTGAATGCAAGTATGATGTTTATTCCATGTGATTATTGGATCTGTTTCATTCCCTGAAGTGAATGCAAACATGGTAAATCATTATTCAATTAGAGACATAATTTCGATATAATCCAAGTATAATTGGCTGGACATCCCGTTCTGCGAGGCTACTGGTCTCAAAGGAGGTTTTTAAAGGACCTTGTGGACAGGTTTAACAATGTCGCGTACGAGGATTAAATCTTTGTTCTCTGTGATAAGGATATGTGAAAAAGGTTTTAAAGGCCCACTGGCTCTACTCCATTCCCTGAAGTGAATGTGAGATTATATTATGGAAGGAATAAAAAAAATCACATTAAAAGTTGTGGTCGTGGTCGAGGCTATGAATATACACAAGAAAAATATAGTCGTTTTAAGAATACTTTTACCCGTTGGTAGCGAAGTTATAAGGATGACAAGAGTGATAAAGATCATTCTAAGGAAGTGAAATCCTTTTATCAATGTGATGTTATAAACCATTGGTTTCGTACTTGTCAAACGCCAAAGTATTATGGACTTTATCCATAATCATGAATGATAAATGAAATAAAATATAAACAATATTTGTTTATGGCGAAAATAATTATGGCGTTATTGGTCCAACTCAATTGGATATTGTTAATTTTCTCATAACCCTTGAAGGGAATAATTTACCATTTATTTTATTTCCCTTGTAACCTCTAACATGAATAATTGGGTTTTATTTTATTTATTTTATGTTAATTCGTTTTATTTATTATTTATTTATGTTAGTTTGCTTTATGTTTATTTATTTCATATATTATTTATTTACGCTTTATGTTAATTTATTATTTGAATAATATGATTACTTCCGGAATAAAATATACAATGAATTGTGGCTATTTATGCCTAGAATTGTGGCTATTTATGCCTAACAGATAATGCAAGTACTCATATTGTACTTAATCATAAGAAATATTTTTCCCATTTAAATGCAATGGGAAATATGAGTAGTATTTCTCAAAGTACTAAAATATCAATACTTCGGAAGAGCACTTGAAAGTTTATCTCTGATAGATAATCGACTTGATATGATGTGCTATATTTTATATTTTTCATTCCTCGAAGTGAATGATACAAAGTACATATTTTCATTACCTGAAGTAAATGAAACAAAGCACATTTTGAAAAGTGCACAATTATGCATTTCTCGATTAAAATGCAAGGAAATAATGTGAGTATTATATCCGGAAGTACTAGTATCACAAAAGGCTCTGGTTGAGCAAATATGTTATTGTCAAATGGAACTTTATTCCATATTCACATTGCGTTATACTCGTCAAAGTCATAAAGAGAGCAATATGAGTTCGCAAACTATCCCTTTGGGAATTATAGATAACATATGTTATCAATTGGCATTTGAAATAAGCCAATATGAATATAAGTTTTGGTAGCCAAAAAGTCAGTTGAAAGTCCTAGGAGAGCTATATATTGCTACCAAAAGATAATTTCAATTGAAAGCTCCGAAAGAGCTAAATATATTCCTATTTAAAGGAACAATTTTGATGGTCCTACTAGACATGTACGAGTGAGATTGAATTACATGTTATGGTAAACAAGGAGTTTACAAATTCAGAGATACACACACACACACACACACACACACACACACACACACACACACATATATATATATATATATATATATATATATATATATAGTTGGCATGATCGGTTAGACCATCCTGATCAATAATGGTGCAGAAATTATTGAGATTTACATGCACGTGTATTAAAAGAACCTGTAGTTCTTATGGTGTTTATTCTCAAAGGAATGGATTAAATTCCACTTATTAAAGAACATGAAGTTCTTGTGCTGCTTAAAGGAATTGATTAAATTCCACTTACTAAAAGAACTTGAAGTTCTTGTGTTGTTTGTTCTCAAAGGATATAGATGATCCCACTTACCAAAAGAATTAGAACTTAAAGTTCTTGTACTGAAGTTAAGACTGTATGTCTTTGCATATCTGAACGAAATATGGGCCCATATATCCACAAATGTGGAAAGTTTTATATGATTTTAGTAGATGCATCTACATTATTTTATTGACTTACAACCAGAAGTTTGTGAGATTGATTCTAAAAGATTCAGATTATGCAGTTAGACTATTCGTCTTGAAAAGCTAGTGGGTTTATATTTTAGGCTATATCAGTTATTACAAAGCCTATTGATTATGAAAAATATAGTTTAGCAAAATTTCAATTGGATGCCTCCTATTTAATAGCTAAACTATGAGAACAAAATAGTTATTATTTATATGGTGTTTCAATATAGCAACACTTATACGCATCAAGCCAACGAGTTATAATAAACTCCCCGTTATGATTGGGTTTTGGTCAGAAACCATACATTTCCCATTTTATGATTTTTGAATGTGCGATATGAATTGCTCCACCACAACGCACAAAATGGGTAAATAAAAAGGGTTGAGAATATATATTGAGTACGAGTCTCCCATTTTATGATTTATGACATGATTTTTCTCAACATCAGGGGGAGATAATAATCAGCTGGATAGAGGAAAATGAATTATCGTTATCTAGATCCTCGTATATGAACTAGAAGTTCATAAGATAATTCATGTTATTACATGTCAACTGCCAGACATATTTACTGACCAAATGAGAGTAATTAAGTCTTATATACCAGTTGAAATGCTCTAAGTTTAAATTACATGTTAGAGCGAGAGAATGTAAATCATGCCTGAAGCATGATAGTTGAAATGGTTCCAATGATCAAAGTTCTCGTAAATAGAAAGTAATATGAGATGGTCATATATTGGAGGCGGGTGCTCCTGAAGAGACCCAAGACATAACAAATAATAAAACTCTATAAGAGTTTCAGGTACCTGAAATAAAGATTGAAATCTTGAAGAGATCTCGATGAGTTATGCCATTACGAGAATGGAACCAGAAAATTGGAAAGTTGTCGACAACGATTTTACAAACAATTTTACATAAAATACTTCTATAGAAGTAAAGAAAGAAATCGAGGATCTTGTATAAAATCTATCCAGAAGTATAGATATTGAATTGGCCAATGTTGAAAGACGCTTTGAACTTCTAAAATAGAAGTATTTGGACCACCAGTCCAAACACCTAAAGGTGTAATGCAAGTGAGGCACAAATAAGTAGTCGTAAATACGACTTGAACTATGATTTATGAAAAGTTTTAATTACTTCATGGTGGATGCAATTACTTTGGCAGTTTTGAAAATTTTACATGCGTCTAATTATTTGTGGATCCATATTTATCCTTGAAGGATCTAAAATGCTATAAGCATATGGAAATTTATGAGGAAATTTATTTAGACATGTCTCATGAATATTTTGGCGCATTTGGTATAATCGCCTTAGTGAATACTAATTGAGAAAATACTATAAGAATGATCAGATTTCCTTATATATTTTATAAAGGAGTTTGGATCAAGATCCATTATGATAATTTTAGAACTCCTAAAGAGTTTCAAATTGGAAACTCATGAAGTACTTTCAATACAAGTACTTGAATCTTGACATCAAGTTTATCTCGACCTGAAGATCGAGCATTTTTATATATTTCTTTTGTCTATGAATAAACATAAGCTGAAAGAATCTTAAAGAAGATTCAATATGAATAGAGCATATCTATTGAGTATCCCAATAGTTGTAAGATTGTTGGATGTGAATAAAGATAATTATATCTTTTCTTGGTCTTGAAGCACTATATATTAGTTGGTCAAGAAATATCTATGAATATACAAAGATCATTACATTTAGATCTTCAAACATTCGTTGATGCCTCCTCAAATGTCGTAGAAATAATTGTTATGCACGAGGCAAGCCAAAAAATGTGTTTGGCTAAGACTATTGACCCAACATATCCAAAAGATATGTGGATTTACTTTTACAAGATATGATAAAAGCTATCTTGTGTGAAGATAACACAAGATGTATATCTCAGTTTGAAAGTGGATACACCATGGAACATATTACTCCAAAGTTTTCATCCCTCACGATCTTTAGAAAAATGATATTCAAGATTAAATTATGAAGATTCAAAGATCTTCTGTGATGTTTGCATGAGGGGGAGTAAATACGCGTTGCACTCTTTTTCCCTTAACCGAGGTTTTGTCCCAATGGGTTTTCCTGGTAAGGTTTTTAATGAGGCAACATGTTATGCGTATCAAAGATGTGTGTACTCTTTTTCCTTCACTAAAGAATTTTTTTTCCCACTGGGTTTTTATCTTAGTAAGGTTTTAACGAGACACATTATCTTCATAGACATCCAAGGGGGAGTGTTATGAATATTTATCTATGTGGATGTCTATCATGATTAGAACTTTATCAAAGGAGTTTGATTTATTTATTATTAGGAACATTATCTCTATGAATTAGAGTTTAATATATTATGTACTTCTTATGCCTATAAATAGATGATTCATTGAAGGCATTGTATACAATTCTATATTTAAGAATAATACAAATCTCTCTCTTTCTCTCATCTCTTTGTTCTTCTTATTCTTATTCTTGTTCTTCTTTATTTTATTCACAACAAAATGTGATTTATAATTATTTTTTAGCACACACTATTATTCAAGCCTAACGTATCGTTTTTTTAGCACACATCTCTTTCCGTGGACCGAAAGCAAAGCATAGGTGCGTAGTTTTTTTATTTTTGAATACATTTGTTGTTTTGTTTCATTAAATGTCAAATTGAACGAGGAAATTAATAAACTTTCATTCCATTATGTTATCAGTCTGGTACTACTTTCTTTATATTCCGTATTAAATCGTTTTCAATATTTTAGAATAGCATATAAATAGTTATATTGATTGACAATTAAAAACTAAAATTTAATTTAAAAAATAAAATTAAGAATTACAAAATATAAATACAATATAATTTAAAATTAAATAAATTTGAGCAGAAGCTAAGGACAAAATTATGATGAATCATAAAAGGTAAATTTAGATAGTAACAATATAGGGTGTCACGATCTAACTGTTAAGTCAATATTTTAATATTAAAAATAAAGAGTTGAGGTCTAATTTGTTTAATTTTAAAATTGACAAGGACTTAAAAACGTTTAAATAAAAAAAGTTTAATAAATATTTAATTTATCTAGTTTTAAAATAAAAATTAATAAGTTATTGTGTTTTTTAAATTTAATACTCAATTTTCTCGGTGTTCAATCATAATTTCGTCTCTGACGAATTCGGAAGATTCAATAGTCGATAAGATGCACATAATAGTCTCGTAGCGGCTGCCTACATTCTTTGAATGGTTGTTATCATGGCATGGTAGATTGCTTGTTTCTTGGTGGATTTCGGATTAGAAGGTGCATGTCACTTTCTTATCAACTCATTCAATTTTATTTGTAATTTTATGGAAGGTTTGTTTCCTAACACAATTATATGGAATCCATGTACACGCAATTCCAAATCCAAACAAGCACATAGATTTCAATTCCATTTTCAGCTTTAAGTATATGTGGCACATTGATATTCATATCAATAATTATTTAGCATTCTTGAATAAAATTCATCTGGCATTTTTTTGTGTGCCTCTTTACATGTTTATTAAAATTGATTTTATGTCATGTGTATTATTGATGAAAGAAAGATAAATATTAAAATAGTAAAAAAATCATTAGTACACATAACATAAAATTATTGGACATATATAAAAGAGGGACAGGCGATGTTAGTATTTATTTTATTTTTAATTTTTGATAAAATCTAACACATCTTACAAATAAAGTTGCTCAAACTAAGATTTTCTATGAAAAATATCTATTTTTTTCACTGGACAACACTCCTTCGGTTTATATTAATAACTATTTTTTAATGCACAACAATATGTAAGAGTTGCCTAAAAAATTTTGTATAAGTTTATGGATTATTATCTCATACATCGACAGAGAAAATTTTAGTTTTCACAAGCGGGTTAGTTTAGGGTTAGAGATTAAGGGTTTAGATTGTATGATATATAATTTAAGGGTTGTTGTTAGAATTTAGAGTTTATAGTTTATTATTTAGGGGTTTAGGGATTTCAATTTTAAATTTTAGCCTTGAATTAGACATGTTTGTGTAAAAAGAAACTTTACACCACATATGCATAGAATAGTTCAAATCTATTACCACTAACTCAAAATACCACTGGACTTTAAAAATGCTCAAATCTAACAATGACCTTTACTTTCCGACTCGTTTATGCCACTCCGCCGTTAACTCTTAATAAAACGTTAACTCAAAACGATGTCGTTTAGTGCGGCTATTTTGAAGCCCAATTCGACCAAAACGTCATCGTTTTGCTGGAGGAAAAAAAAACATACACTTGAATTTAAACCCAACCTTAAGATGTAAGACTAAACTTTAACCACTAAACCAACATGAAATTATATAATATTTTATCACAAATATTATATATCTCAATCTACTCGAAATTAATTCAAATTATTTTATAAAATAAATAATACCTTTCGTTAATCTTCCATTGCCAAAATCTTGACTCTTTTTTTTTCTTTACAGGTGAAAGTTATCCTGGAGGAAGGTTGGCATCAGGATTTCCACAACACCGCATTCGATTATTTTCCCCCACCAGACTTCAAGACAAGAGTGAGACGATTAAAATTCCACATGAAACATACTGATAATGAAGTGCATATACTGTTTTTGGTGACTCATTTATCTATCTGCATATTGGAATTGCTGTTGTTGCAGCAGATAAGGTTGTAAAGGAAACAGCAACGATAGACGATGATTGGTTACCTGTATGGAACAAGGAGTTCGAATTCCAATTAAGAGTTCTAGAATTAGCTGTGCTTCGGATTAAAGTTCTCGAGTCTGATACAGGGGGATCTGATTTCGGAGGCCAAGCATGTTTGTGGTAAAATAATTTATAATATTATTTATTTCATAAAATAATTTTAATTAATTTTAATAGTTTGGGATATATAATATTTGTAGTAAAATGTTATATAATATTATGTTGGTTTAGTGGCGAAGGTTTAGTCTTTGTATTTATAGGTTTTTAGGTTCAAATCCCTCCTAATGCATGTTTTTATTATTTTTCATCCAGCAAAACGACACCGTTTTAGGTCAAATTAAGCTTCAAAACAGTCACACCAAAATGACATTGTTTTAAGTTAACGGTCGAATGACATAAACGAGTCAGAAAGTAAAGTTCAGTGCTAGATTTGAACATTTTTAAGTTCAATGGCATTTTTTAGTCAAATGGTAATATTTAGTGAAATTTAGTGTAATTTACCTTATATTTTATGGTGGTAGAAAATGTTAGCTTTATTTAAATTAGAATTAATTGTACAATGTGTCATTAAACTATGACCCTTGTTTAGCAATGCTTTTCTAAAATCTTGAAGGTTTCGATTTCATCTTTAAATTATGATTTTAATTTTAAATTGGTCTCTAAATTTTTGAAAGTTATAATTTCATCCATAAATTGTTAAGGGAAAACTACACGGGTGATTACCTAACTATCACCATTTTTCTATTTTGGTTACTCAATTAATTTTTTTCGTCAAAGTCGTCCCTTCCGTTAAATACCTTTCATGTTTTGGTCCCTATACGTTGAAAACCTAACAGAATTGATGACGTGATTTTTTAAAAATATTTAAAAATATTATTTTTTATTATTTTCTCTCTCCTTCAAATTTTATTTTTTAAATTTTTTTAGACTAATAAGGTGATTACATGTGGCACCACCTCAACTAAGAAATATAAATTGGTTTTGGAGAGTGAGCAGGGAATCAAACCTACATCCTGGAGCAAGCAGGTGCTTTAGCCGCTAGGCTAAACCTTAAGCTTAGTCAAATTTTAGCACAAAGTAATTTTAAATTATAGATAAAAACCTCAAAAACCAGAGAATAGTTAGAAGGAACTGACATAAAGAAACTGGGATTTGAAACCAAGACCCAAAGATTAAAAGAGTAAACCACGAACCAAATGTGTCAAGCTAAGTTTTTCAATAAATATTTAACTTATATTATTCTACCAACAACACAAGATAAAATACTAAAGCTAAGAGAGTGATTCTACACAAGACCTCATCGATAAAAAAAATTTAGATATTTAAACACCAAGTTAAACTAAAAAGTTGTGATACTTTTAACTTAAATTATATTTAACTAAATTGTGATTAAAATTAAACTAGATTTAATCTTTCACTTTGTTCGATAATGAAAAAATTAATTAAATAATTATTTATGTATTTATTTTTATGAAATTAATATTAAATTATTTAAAAAATTAGCTTGGTTTTAAATATTTAAATTTTTATAAATGTGGTCTTGTGTTCGTCACTTTCCCTAGCTTTAATATTTTATTTTGTGTTGTTTGTAACTTAACATACGTTAAATATAGAAACTAGTGGAATTGAATAAAAAATTTAGCTTAGCGCACTTGTTTCGTGCTTGGCCTTTTCAAGCTATGAGACGTGTCACCAATTTATTTTCTTAAATGAGGTGTCACCACTTCATTGGTCTGAAAAAAAATTAAAAATTGAAGCAGAGAGAAAATAATAAAATAATATTTAAAAAAATTTAAAATAATCAACGTCAGCAATTCTATTAGGTTTTTAACGGAGAGGGGCTAAAACAGGAAAGGTATATAACGAGAGGGACGATTTTGATGAAAAAATTAGTTGGGTGACCACCCATGTAGTTTTCCCTTTAAATAAAAAATTTTAAAAATCAGAAAAATTTTATTGTATTTATATGAGCGCCCTCAACATGCCAACCTAAAACGCAGAAAAAAAGGGTAATTTTAGAGTTGAGAAAAGGAGACGCCGGCCGAGATGTAGCGTGAATAAGAAGAATGTGAGGGTTCAATGTTTTTTTAGGAAAGATAAAAACAACAAAGAAAAGCAAGAGGTAGCTTTGACCCAATCTTAGGTTCTTTCTTCATTCATTCTTATTTCCCTTCTAATTAAAAGAAATATTGTCAAATTGTGATTTTTTTGTATAAGAACTCTCACTATTTATGTGGGGTTTATAAGATTATTAGGTTTTTAATGAACCAAATGTGTTGCAATGATGGTTTTGTTTAGGTATAGTTTCAACCTTTTAAAACAACAGAGAAGAGCAAGAGGAAGCATTGGTAGCTTTGACTCAATCTTATGCTCTTTCTTCATTCATTCTTATTTCCCTTCTAATTAAAAGAAATATTGTCAAATTGTAATTTTTTTATAAGAACTCTCACTGTTTGTGTGAGGTTTATAAGATTATTAGGTTTTTAATGAACCAAATGTGTTGCAATGATGGTTTTGTTTAGGTATAGTTTCAACCTTTTAAAATAACAGAGAAGAGCAATAGGAAGCATTGGTAGCTTTGACCCAATCTTAAGTTCTTTCTTCATTCATTCTTATTTCCCTTCTAATTAAAAAAATATTGTCAAATTGTAATTTTTTTTGTATAAGAACTCTCACTGTTTGTGTGGGGCTTATAAGATTATTAGGTTTTTAATGAACCAAATGTGTTGCAATGATGATTTTGTTTAGTTATAGTTTCAACCTTTTAATATACTTTGTGTTTTTGTTCTCTTTTATTGTAATCTTCAAAAGGGTATGTGCCTCACAAGTTACACCAAAAAGCAAAGTAAATTTTTTTTGTTACTTAGACTCGAGTGTGACTGTTGATATCTCCAGTTTTTCTAAGGTTTTCTTTTTTTAGGGTCGTTGAAGAGTTAAACCTCCATGCATTTACTTTCTATTTGATGCTTGAAGTTCGAACTTCTCGTATTTACATCAGCCCCGACAGAAAGTACAATTCCTGCAACTCCCATGACAGTAGAAGAATGTAGATTTCTATGTAAGCTCTAATATGTCTCGCTCCAAAGCACCACCACATGATCACTGTTGCCGATGCCAAAACAAGTATTCTCCCAGGGCATGAATGCTATGTAGTTTATGTTACCTTTAACGTGAGATGTACCTCCAAATAAGTTACACGAGTTCTCTTTATTTAAAGTCTTTAAATAAAGAGATCTCATCTAACTTATTTAGAGAATAAGGCTCACGTTAAAGATACCATAAACAACATAGCATTCATGCCCTGGGAGGATACTTATTTTGGCACCGGCGATAGTGATCATGCGGTGGTGCTTTGGAGCGAGAGAGATGAGAGTGTATGGAATTCAAAGACCTTACATGGAAATCTACACTCTTTTGTTGTTATGGGAGTTGTAGGAATGCAACAAAAGCATATTGTACTATCTATGTGGGATAATAAAAGAATTATTGGGTTTTACGCGAATATGAGACGTGTGGACTTCAAGCATCAAATGGAAAGTACATGCATGAGTGTTCTACCAAATCTTATCTATTCATGGTTCAAATCGGGTAAGAAACATCTATTCCGCCAACAATAAACTTCTTTTTGTTTTTAATTTTATGCCTTTTGAATATTGGTGTTTTACAGTCAGTAAATTGTTCGAGTTTCCCTCCAGTCCTTAGAACTTTCAGACAAACAGCGATGGGATAAATTCAAAAGACTTAAAGCCATGTTTGTAGAACCTTCATTAGGGATACTTCTAGCAAAGGGATATGACCCTTTTAGACCTACAGCTGCAAGATTTAGTAAATTATGTTTGTTTATTATTTATTATGCATTGATGGTCTTTAGTAGTTACCATTAGCTATTGTTTTTAATTTATGTTGTTTATTGGGATCCTTAACAGTTACTAACAGTTACTTTGGTAGGTTATTTATACTAGAAAGAAGGGGAAACATGGGGGAATTAAGTGGTCAGTTTTCTAGGTTAGTTTTGAGAGGAAAAAGGTTCATCGAAGTACCTTGTGGGCTAGTATTACTAGATGTATATGTAATATGCCATTAGCATCAAAGTATTATAGAAGTTTGTCCTAGTTTCCTAACAATTTGGTATCAGATTCATGATTTTGACTAGAATGGAGGGCAAGATTGAAGGATTGGAGAAGATAATAGAAGATGTACAAGGGACCTTTTTTTCAAGTGAAGGATTTTCTGGGTCAATTACAATCCTGAATGCAAAAAAGAGAAAATAGATATTGAAAATTCTTCGATAGTTGAAGGAGAAATCGACGGTTCTCTTAGATCCCCCTATAGTGCCTGAAGCGATGGCTGAAAGCAATGATGGCAAAGGCTTTGTGGGTCATTCAGAGGTTGTCTAACGTCGAGATGAGATTCACCCTAGAAGATTGGATCTTCCTATCTTTTTTGGTGACAACCCGTATGGGTGGCTTAATCGAGTAGAACGGTATTTTCATTTAAATGAAATTGGCAATGAGAATAAGTTAGAGGCTGTTGTTGTGAGTCTTGACGGTAAAATCTTGAATTGGTTTTAATGGTGGGAAGCCAGAACTCCGGTTGTCACATGGGATGTATTTAGGGTGGCTATCATTCAACGTTTTACTCCATTGCATCAAAGGAATTTTTATGAAGTTTTGTTAGGGTTGCAGAAAAATGGAAGCATTGCACAGTATAGAGATGACTTTGAATTGCTCTCTGCACCCTTGAAAGACGCAGATGAAACGATTTTAATAGGGATTTTTATCCATGGCTTGCAAGAGAAAATTAAGGCATAATTGAGTCTTAGTAAATTGGGCCCTCTCACTCAAATTATGGACCAAAGTCAGCGCATTGAAGAAAAAAATTAGGCACTCAGTCAAGATCAATTGCCAGAAATCAGCGTGTAGCACTTCAACGACCTCCACCAACCTTTTCTATGGTAGATAGTAACCGATTCAAGAACACCACAAGTTCTACCATGCATCCAGCCCCTACACCTTTTGTTTCGTCACGTTCTACCTCTGCGTCAGTGTCGCGACAATTTTAAGAGCATAAACAGGGGGGAATTGCAACAATTGGTGTTGAATCTTCTACAAGGCAATGAGGACATTACAAAAGACTATTCGATGCAGAATATCATGATAAGCTGAAAAAGAGCTTTATTTTTGTTGTGATGAGAAATATGTCCCCCAATCACCGGTGCATCTCAAAACAATTAAATTTTCTAATTGGTGCAGTTGAGAATGAGGAAGAAGACAACAATGATGAATACCCAAGGGATGTTCCAAGAAGTGGTCAAGGAAAACTAAAGATGGAGAAGTTATTAGATTTATCCTTGCAATCTATTGTTGGGTTCACCTCTAAGAAATCTTTAAAGGTATGAGGAATAATTTTTGAAAAAAAAAGTTATTGTGTTGATTGACAGTGGAGTTTCAACCAATTTCATCTCTCAAACCATGGCTGAAGCGTTGGGACTAACACAAACAACAACTATGACCTTTATGGTGGAAGTAAGGACCGGTTAGAGGATAAAAAGTATGGGCAGTTGTAAAGGAGTGAAATTGTGGGTTGATGGCTTGCAAATCATACATGATTATATTTTTGTTTAACTTGAGCAATGTTGATGTTGTACTAGGATTTGAGTGCCTGGAAACTGTAGGAGATATTTACACCAACTTTAAAATGTTGACATTGCTGTAAAATTGTAGGAAAAACTCACTTAATTTTATTCATAAGAAAAGCTGAAATATATACAGAGACAATCTTAGTTTTCTAGGAAACTAAGTATTCTAGGAAATTATATATTCTGTAGTAAACACCTCTAAACAAAAATCCCTAAGATATCTTACCAAAAGTTAACTTTCTATAAGTACAAGATACTATACAAAATAATATATTTACATAATATTCTACATTCCCCCTCAAATTGGTGTGTATATGTTGTATACACCCAGTTTGGATAAGAAACCATCAAAGGTGACTCTTGGAAGAGCCTTGGTGAAAACGTCAGCAATTTGATTTGCAGTATGAATGTAGTTGAGCTTCATAGTCCCACTGTTGACCTTTTCATAAATAAAGTGTCTATCTATTTCAATGTGTTTAGTTCTTTCATGTTGAACTAGATTCTTTGCTATGCTCATTGCTGATTGACTCTCACTGTACACCTCAAAGTCCTTTTTTTCATTTAGTCCCAATTCTGTGATGAGCCTTTGAATCCATATTCCCTCACAAATGCCAAGGGCTAAGGCTCTAAACTCTGCTTCTGCACTGCTTCTAGATATCACAATCTGCCTTTTACTCCTCCAAGTGACTAAGTTACCCCATACAAATGTACAATAGCCACTCACAGATCTTCTATCTGTCAATTCACTTGCCCAGCTTGAATCTATGTAGACTCTAACTGTTCTATCTTGATTTTTCCTGAAGATGAGTCCAGATCCTGGTGAAAATTTCAAATACCTTAGGATTCTGTTTACTGCCTCCATATGTTCCTCTCGAGGGTCACTCATATGTTGGCTCACAATGCTAACAACATATGCAAGGTCTGGTCGAGTTAGTGATAAATAGATTAGTTTTCCTACTAACCTTTGATAAGATTCTTTGTTCACTGGATTTCTTGCTTCATCCTTGTTGAATTTCAAACCTGATTCCACTAGAGTCTCTGCTGATCTGCATTCAAGCATTCTAGTTTCTGTCAGTAGATCCAGAATTTATTTTCTCTGGTTGGTCACTAGCCCTTCATCAGACCTTGCCACCTTTATTCCCAAAAAATATCGAAGACTTCCCAAGTCTTTTGTTTCGAACTCCTTTGCTAAATCAATCTTTAGTCTTTCTATCTCTTCCACAGAATTTCCAGTAACAATGATATCATCAACATAGACTATTAGAAGGGTAATTTTCCCATTAGGTGCTACCTTTTTGAACAAGGTATGGCCTGCCTGGCTTTGCTGGAATCCATTCTGAATCATAGCCTTAGCAAATCGATCAAACCAAGCTCTAGGGGATTGCTTTAATCCATATAAGGATTTATTTAACTTGCACACTGTCCCTTTTGTTGAGTGTTCCTTCAAACTTGGTGGGATCTCCATGTACACTTCCTTCTCAAGGTTCCCATTTAGAAAAGAATTCTTAATATCCAATTGGTGTAGTTTACTATCTTTGTTAACAACAATCGAAAGTAACACTCTAATAGTGTTTAGCTTGGCCACTGGTGTAAATGTCTCTTGATAGTCAACCACGTAGGATTGAGTAAATCCCTTAGCTACAAGCCTTGCCTTGTATCTTTCAATACTTCCATCTGAGTGATACTTCACTATAAACACCCATTTGCACCCGACGGCTCTCTTTCCTTCTGGTAGATTAGTTAGACTTCATGTATTATTCTTTTGTAGTGCTTTGATCTCTTCTTCCACTGCTTTCTCCACTCAGAATTTTTGAGAGCTTCCTTTACTATCCTTGGAATTTGCACACTGTCCAAGCTAGTTGTAAATGCTTTAAAACCAGATAGTAATTTTCCATAGGCCACAAATCTATTTATAGGATGAGTAGTGCATTTCCTCACTCCCTTTCTAATAGTAATGGGAAAATCATCTAAAGCAACAGTAGAAGAATCTTGAGGTATATCATTAACTTATGTTTCAACAGTAGCGAGACTCAAAATTAGTTCTTGTCAAGTGTTAGGTTGAATAGCAGCCTCGGGTAGAAGTTTTTTCTTTCTGGTATAAACACTAAGTTGTTTGTTTATAGGTTGCGGAGTTAAAAGGTCTGGAGATAAATGTGATATAGCTTTAAGGGTTGTAGGAGGTGTAGTATGAGGACTGGAGTTTTTTAAGGGGCTAGGTTGTGAACTGTTCTGTTGTGGGGAAGGTATATCTACTGGATTAAGAGATGGAGTATTAGATACACTAATAACTTCATTTAAAGGACTGGATTGATGTGAAGAAGATGATGAAGTATTAGAGATCTCACCATCAAGAATAGGTAAAACAGGAAGAAGTTGTAGATCACCCAAGGACTGAAATTCCTTGTAAGTCTCCCCCTGAATTGCAGTCCTATCAAAATAAGGTTGATGTTCAAAAAAGGTAACATCAAAGGAGACATATGTTTTTCGAGTAGCAGGACAGTAACACTTGTAACCCTTCTGAGAGGAGGAGTACCCTAAAAAGACACATTTTAAGGACATAGGATCAAGCTTACTTCGATTTGGACTGTGCACATGAACAAAAGTTGTGCAACCAAAAACTTTGAGAGGAAATGCAGAAGATAAGAGCAAAAAATGTGGAAAAAATTGGTGATGAATTTGAGAAGGAACTTTAAATCTCAGAGTCTTGTTAGGCATCTTATTTATGAGGTATGTGGCTGTAAGGAGAGCATCACCCCAAAGGTTTTTAGGAGCATGAGCAGAAAATAATAGAGAACGAGTGACTTCTAGAAGGTGTCGATTTTTTCTTTCAGCCACACCATTTTGCTGAGGTGTGTTGACACAAGAAGTAAGGTGAAAGATGCCTTTTTTCCTGAAAAAATGCCCAAGTAATTTGCTAAAGTACTCACTCCCATTATCACTCCTCACAATCTTAATAGGTGTAGCAAACTGATTTTGAACCATTGCATAAAAAGTTTGAAAGATATTAACAACCTCAGATTTCTCTTTTATTAAAAAAGTCCAAGTGGTCCTAGAGTAATCATCAATGAAGGAAACAAACCATCTATATTCAGAGAGGCTTGTGATTTTAGAAGGGCCCCAAATGTAACTATGAATAATGGAAAAAAGGTGAAGTAGATTAAACAGATGAAGGAACATAAGTATTACGAGTATGTTTAGCCATTTGACACACATCACATGTAAATGAAGAAGGATTTTTATTTACAAACAAAATGGGAAACAATTTTTTGAGATAATGAAAATTAGCATGGCCCAATCTAAAATGCCATAGCATTACAGAATTTGAAATGAGGCTAGAAGACAAAATAGAGGTCTAAAGACCAGTAAAGTAAGTAGATGCGAAAATAGGCATGTTGTCAAGGATATAGAGGCCATTACTCAACTTAGCATTGCCAGTCACCATTCTCGAGCTCTGTTCCCGAAAAACACAACCATCAACTCCAAAGTGAACATCACATTGAATATCTCGAACAAGTGCACTAACAGATAACAAGTTGCAACGTAAAGTAGGAACATAAAGGACATTAGGAAGAACTAGCTTTGCACTGAGTCGAACTGAACCCCTTCCAATAACCTTAGAAAGTGAACCATTAGCAATTTTAATGAAACAAGGAGAGCTGTGGTTAGAGAAGGACTGGAACAACTTGAGATTCCCTATCATATGGTCAGAGGCACTAGAATCCACTATCCACTGAGAGGAATAGACTGAAGGCAAGGAAAATAAAGTACCTTCAGTGGCTGTCAAAGCCGTGGAAGGTGATGAAGAGGAAAGACGACCGAAGAGTTGTTGAAGTTACTCCATTTTATGTGGGCTAAAGCCACTGGTCGAAGGCTCATGAGAAGCAAGATGGGCAGCCTGTTGAAATCGAGATGTAGAGGGCTTCCAATCTGCTGATTTTCCATGCAGTTTCCAACATTTTTCCAGCACATGGCCTGCTTTCTTGCAGTGTGTACACCAAGGTCTGCCCCTTTTCTGCGCAGTTCCAGAGGTGGAATGTGTGATAAGAGTATAAGCATATACTGGAACAACATGGGGTACCATTTGTAACCCCCTTAACCCGACCCAGACGGTTGAACCGAATTAAGAAGTTTACACGGGGAAAACCAAAGTCAACTCGAAAGTCAACCTTGATTAACGACCTTTTTTTTCTTTTTAATCTTATCTAGATGCACGTTAACCCTAGTTATGTTCATACAAACATCATACTCAAGGATCATCGCAGACGGAAAACGTTCAGGGACTTAATTTGAACAAATTAAGATTTTAGGGACCAAAATGTAAATTTGGAAAATACAAGGACTTAACCCACTTTTAAGTTACCAATATGGAATTAGTCATATTTCATGCTTGTCTGTCAAATTTCAGCTCAAACGGACATCACAAACTCAATCAATTGCGTAAGCATGATTCAGGACCAAAACGCTAACAAAACAAAATATATAACCAACAATTTTAGTGCCCAACGGTCGAGTGTTCCGAAACAGGGAGACCCGTTCCGAAACGCGGGACCGTTCCGCAACAGGTTCCGAAACAGTGTCTGGCAGTGGCACTTCCGTTCCGGAACGGCTGCATCCGTTTCGGAACGCCCAGGCCATTTCAGGCCCCTGTTCCGATACGGTAGCACCTGTTCCGAAACAGGCTGCCCAGGTTGCAGAAAAATAGCTGGTTTATTGCACAATTAACCTATCAAACATGCTCCAAAGACAACCAAACTTTACCAACAAGTCATACAACATTCAAGGAACATAATTGCCTCAACCAAATATCAACATGGCATCAATTGTGAAAATCCCCAATTCTATAGGCATGCATCCTATTTAGCAAACCATTCAAGCATCAAACCATCAATTCAAACCCATAATGGCCAATTACAAGAAACAACAATGTTAACAACATTTATACAACTTAGGGAGTCCAAAACGTCTCCCAAAACAACAACATAGGTTCCCCATTGCCAAATACCCAAAAGCTAATAGTTTGAGAAAATGTTCACCATACATGAGCTTTGTTCACCACTTGGATTCTTCACCAACTTGCTGCCCTCAAATGCACTTTAATGCTCTGCATTATTGGTTTAAGAAAAGAGAGAGAGCGTAAGCATAAGCTTAGTGAGGAATGCTCAATAAAACCACACAATAATGCATTTACAAAACACCTTTATAAATCATACTTCAAAACAACATTTGAACATGCTCACAAGCATTCAAAGACAAGTAATTCATGCTTCAATCTTTATCAAGTCATATTGGCAACAAGCGATACATTCAACATAAGATTCACATATGGACTTTCAAACACCATTGTAATCTTATAAATTCCAAGGACCACACATGGACTTTTAAACCCCTTTGTGTCCTCAACAAGAACCATCCAAGGACTTTTAAACACCTTGATGTTCTTAAGTAACAAGGCTTACACAAGGACTTTTAAAAACCTTGAACCTTAACCAAGAACCAACCATGGACTTTTAAACACCATGTTGTCCTTAACAAGAATCATCCAAGGACTTTTAAACACCTTGATGTTCTTAATTAACAAGGCTTACACAAGGACTTTTAAACACCTTAAACCTTAACCAAGAACCAACCATGGACTTTTAAACACCATGTTGTTCTTAACAAGAATCATCCAAGGACTTTTAAACACCTTGATGTTCTTAATTAACAAGGCTTACACAAGGACTTTTAAACACCTTGAACCTTAACCATCACTTGCCAATAATCATCATTAACAACCATATTCCACTATTTTAAAGCATTTAACAAAGCCATAAACATCATGCATCTTTAAGCATCAAACCACAATAGAACAATGTTCAAAAACAAGGAACTCTCACCTTGAGCTTCCTCCTACACATGGCTTATAATCTCAGCAAATACACATGCTAGATATGCTTTAAAAACAGAATTTAAAACATGCAAACAATCACATTGCACCCAACCATCACATGGTTCCTCAACAAGAGAGTTTTTCCGAAAACTTACTCTTGAGCTTAGCAAAGTTGTTTAGACTTAGACTAAGCTCCCAAACCTTCGAAACATTGGTTTCAAATCCAAAAACCAAAATCCACTCACCGATTCCGTTTCGCCTCTTGCCGAAACACCAATCAAGCTTCCGGATCAACACCACTAGGATCCAAAGATGACTCCCCTATTTTAAACACATCAAAACAGTAGATTAATGCATCATCATGCATTAATACCCTCAATGAAAGCATCAAAACTCGCTGCTCTCATCCACACTCCATTTTCGGCTACCAAACACAACCGAAAATGCATCCAAACAACTCCTCAACACTACCCAGCCAAGATCCATCAAATCTAAGCATCCTTAAACATCAAATAACATCCAAAAAGGATCTAACCACGTCCTTATACCTCCAGCTATAACAGATCAACAAGATCACTCCAAAAACAACCAAGAACACAAGCTAAACTTAGGAAATTCAACCTATCCGGGATTGCATTGATTAAAACTCAATTTCACATCAAATTAGCATTCAATTAACATCAATTTGACACCTCAAAACACAGCCCAATCAGATCATACGAAAATTTCATCAAAATCAATCAAATCTTGCATTTAAAAGCCAAGATCAAGAACAAATCAATAAAACCTTTTATAAAACACAATTTAAGGATTGAGAACTTGGGAATTTCAGTAAAGAACTTAAAGTTCAGAGGAGAAGGACGTTCTTACCTCCAAACTTGAGTTTTCTCCCTTTTTGGAACCAAAATCTTGAAAATCCACTTAGCAAATGGTGAGGTTTTGTTGAAGAGATGATTAGAGATCAAAAGAGAGTTGAAATGTGATATTTAGATGACAAAATCTGAGGAAAAACTCTGGAGAAAATGTGTTTGGTTTGAGAGAAAAGATGAGAAAAAATGGAAAATGGAAAAGTTAGTTGGAAAATGATAAAATATCTTCCCTCCACTTTTCTTTTATTTAAAAACCTTTGATAAATCATTTAATATCTTAGAAAAATCTGGAGAAACTTCCATTGGGTAAATAGCTCCTTAAAGATTCAAAGTTTCAATCCTTTTTAAAACAGTCTCACAGTTTTCGAAAATTACATTTTGGTCACTAGCCAAAATGTCACCCTTCCAAACCTCATTTTACAAAATTGATTTCACAGTTCACTTATATATATTAAAAGAGGATTTTAGAACATTTTTCCATATTTTTAATGCAACCCGAACTAGGTTTTCCTAAATTCACTCTCATATATTCGAACCGCGATCCGACCGAACCGGTCCGAAACTCAAAACTCCTAAGCCCAAAATCGGGGCATTACACCATCAATGACCTCCTACTTACTTCCCTTCTTATCTTTGAAAAAGCCTCCTGAACTAGAGGAAAGGGGATTTGTAGCTAGAATCCTACCCCTGGTACTGTCAAATTCTCTATTCAAACCTGATAGAAATTGAAACAGTCTTATCTGATTTTTAAGTTTTTTGTAAAAGCTAAGATCATCACTGTATTTCCACTCATTTGCCTCATAAAGATCTAGTTGTTACCAGCACTTAGTAAGAACGCTAAAGTATTGAACCACAGTTATCTCTCCTTGTCGAAGATCCTTGATCTGATTTTCAACTCCAAATAGTTCAGATGTGTTATCAACACAAGAGTGTCTCTGGCTGCATTCCAGATTTCAGCCGCAGTTTGATAGAGCATGAAGTTCTCTCCAATTTCAGGAATCATGAAATTGATCAACCACGACATGATCATGGTGTTTTCACTCAACCAAGTTGGGTAGGCAGAATCAGATTCAGAAGGAATAGGAGTGGAGTCTGAGAGGTAGGAAGCTTTTATTCGCCCATTTAGATATAGCCTAACATATTAGGACCAATGGAGGTAGTTACTTCCATTAAGTTTGTAGGATGTAATAGGGGAAATAGATGAATCTGGCAGGGGAAAATCAAAGTACGAGAGACATTTGGAGAACTGACTTCGGAATTTTCAAGTACCATTGAGAAGAAGAAATCGATCGAAAAGGAGAAGAAATAAAAGGAGAGGATCGATCTAATCTGATACTATGTAGAAAAGTAGGAAAAACTCACTTAATTTTATTCATAAGAAAAACTGAAATATATACAGAGACAATCTTAGTTTTCTAGGAAACTAAGTATTCTAGGAAACTATATATTCTGTAATAAACACCTCTAAACACAAATCCCTAAGATATCTTACCAAAAGTTAACTTTTTATAAGTACAAGATATTATACGAAATAATATATTTACATAATATTCTAAAATTTCAGTTCAAAGTAAGAGGGCAGACAAAGGTTATTAAAGGTGACCCTTCGTTGTCCACTCAATGGCTTTATATAGACGAGATCACTCATATTCGTTGTAGTTTTCTGATGATTTTTTGTTGTGGAAGAGGTCATTCTTAATTAGCTTTCCTATTTTCACCTTGAAGACAAGGTGAAACTCGATGGGGCGGGTATTGTTAAACCTACAACTACAGAATTTAGTAAATTATGTTTGTTTATTATTTATTACGCATTGGTGATCTTTAGTAGTTATCATCAGTTATTGTTTTTAATTTATGTTGTTTATTGAGATCCTTAGTAACTACTAACAGTTACTTTGGTGAGTTATTTGTACTAGAAAGAATAGGAAACATAAGGGAATTAAGTGGTAAGTTTTCTAGGTTAACTTTGGGAGGAAAAAGGTCCCTCAAAGTACTTTGTGGGCTGGTATTACCAAATGTATATGTAATCTGCCATTGGCAGTAAAGTATTATTAAAGTATTATTGAAGTATTATTCTAGTTTCATAACAATTTAGTATCAGATCATTGGTATCAGAGCAATAAAATATTATTGAAGTATTATTGTTAGACCTGCAGTTGAAGGATTTAGTAAATTATATTTGTTTATTATTTATTACGCATTGGTGGTCTTTAGTAGTTACCATCAATTATTATTTTTAATTTAAGTTGTTTATTAAGATCCTTAGCAGTTACTAACAGTTATTTTGATAGGTTATTTATACTATAAAGAAAAAGAAATATGAGGGAATTTAATAGTTAGTTTTCTAAGATAGTTTTGGGAGGAAAAAGGTCCCTTGAAGTACCTTATGGGCTGATATTATCAGATGTATATGTAATCTGCCATTGGCAGTAAAGTATTATTAGAGTATTATCTTAGTTTCCTAACAGTTTAGTATCAGAGCATTAGTATCAGAGCAATAAAGTATTATTGTTAGATCTACAACTGCAAACTTTAGTAAATTATGTTTGTTTATTATTTAGGGAAAACTACACCGGTGGTCCCTAAACTATTACCATCTTCCTATTTTGGCCCCAAAACTATTTTTTGGCAATATCGTCCCTTCTGTTACATAGTTCTCCTGTTTTGGTCCCCCGTCGTTAAAAACTAACGGAATTGTTGACATGAAATTTTTTTCTTATTTTTTTCTTATTTTCTCTCTCTTATATATATATTATTTAATTTTTTTATTCAGACTAATGTGGTGGTGACACGTGTCACCACCATAACAAAGAAAATAAATTGAATATGAAGGTGGAGCTGAGATTCGAACCCACGTCCCCCATATCCCCAAGCCAATGGATTAACCATTGGGCTAAACTCTAATTATTGATACATTTTATCACAAATTACATTTAAAACAATCAAATGAACCCCCAAAAATCAAAGAAATAGTTGAAACAAATAAACAAGCCTCTTAGGAAAAAAATTTAATAGAAAGCTAACACCAAAGAGAAAGATACCAGGTATTTTTGTTGCATGTTTTATACAAATCCCATTAACTATTGGACTTCCACTAACACCTTCAAACCTTACAGCAATCTCCCTGCTCTCCCCCACTGAAACTCTAATATTAACCACTTGCAATGGCTTGTTTGCTCCAACAATAGAGTATATATCAAGTTCAGACAATACCTGCCACTCCAAAATGAACAGCAAAATTCCTCAACAATAATGAACCAAATAAATTATATACACTTAAATCATATAAATTTAACTTGCCTTGTCTTCTTGAATGAAGACATCAAACACTCTCATTCTTTTAGGGCCATTGGTGTTCACAATTTCAGCAAAATGAAGATCAACCAAATAATTCCCCGGTGGGAAATCATTAAAACGGTAAGTGAAGTTTTCGAAGCGAGCAGATTGATAAATGGATGGCATATCACCACCATCATCGATGATTTCAGTGGTTCTTAATACATCCCTCATTCGAAAAAGCTATCTCCACAAACATTGATTGCGCTCATTCCTTCTTTCTTTAAAATCCCTCCTACAACATTTACAAACATTACAGCATTACCTATAGCAAAACAGAACAGTGAGTCAGTGACATTGGCTTCCACATTTAATAGTCATCAAATATTTCAAAGAATTCGAGATTATTGGTCATAGACTCACAGTAACCAAACAGATCCAAAAACATCAACTTTGGACTCCAACAACAAAAATACTGTAAGAAACAAGAATAAAATAACAGTAAACTGACTTTAAATTAGACATAAAGGAAACTTGAGAATTCGGAGGTTATAAAACCAGATTCGATCAATCTTGAACCAGAAAGGCAGAGTGTCGAATCCACTTCATCTTCTTGATGTTCATTCTCGTACTCAGAATTCATAGTAGAATTCAGATCTTCTTCGCAGTTCAACTATTTCTTTGGTTTTGGGGGGTTAATTTGATTGTTTTAAATATAATTTGTGCTAAAACATATTAATAATTAGAGTTTAGCTCAATGGTTAACCAATTTGCTTGGGATGTGGGGGATGCGGGTTTGAATCCCAACTCCCCCTCACATTCAATTTATTTTCTTTGTTATGGTGGTGACACGTGTCACCACCACATTAGTCTGAATAAAAAATTTAAATAATATATATATATATATATATATATATAGGAGATAGAAAATAATAAAAAAAATAAGAAAAAAATTTCACGTCAGCAATTCCGTTAGTTTTTGTAACACCCGTGTTTTGGGCCTAGGAGTTAACTGTGTTTATAGTCGAGTCAATAAAATTTAATTAGAATCAATTCAACTTAAGTTGTGGTGTAATTGAGCTTTAATAAGAGGGGAGGGACCTATGTTGCGATTTTCCCCAAAACTTTTAAAAAAAGTAAGATAACTTTGAAAATAAAAGTCATCATCTTCTTCTTCCCTTCTATTTCCTTCCAACGTTAAAAACCATCCCCAAAAACCTCTCAAGCTTTGTTACTATTCTATTGATCTTGCTACTTGATTTCAACACCGTTTTGAAAGGTAAATTATGTTTTCCGACTCTTCTCCTTATTCTCTATCTATCTATGGTCTTGAAATTCAAAGATATGAGATTTTGAATAATTATGGTTTTATATCAAAGTTTGGATTTTAGGTGGTTTTCCAAATTGTTTTAATGATTTGAGTTGGGATTTTGCTTAATCATGATGAAATACACATTATATGTCATTTTGGTTGAATTTGGATGAAAATTCGTAGTATGTTCATAGGGCAAAATTTTAGGGTGTTAAAACTTGGATTTTGGTGGAGTTTATGTTGAAAACTAAGGGCTGATGGTTAGGGTATGATATGAGGGTGATTTGGGATGTTTTGGAAGTCATTTGGGTGTTTGGAAATGGGTGTTTCAGCTATGGGTTGTTGGAGTACGAAAATTGAGTTTTGGATGATTTGTGGATTGAGAATTTGTAGAAAATGGCTTATGTTTGTGATGTGAGTTAATAGTTGAGTTTTAGCATTGAATTGTGGTGTAATAAGTGTGTTTTGTTTGGCTAGAAGCAAGAGGAAACGTTGAAGGAGCTTTAGGACCGAATCCGAGTTTGTAGGAGGATTGTTTCGATTGGCTAAGGAAGGGCGGTGAGTGGTTCAAACTTGTTTTTAAGTGTGGTTCGAGTAGGTGTAGTGTGCGTGTGTAAAGTGTGCTTGGTAGGCCACTTTTAGTTAATTCGAGTTGTTAGTTAGCCGTTGATATCCATATATGCTATTGTGCTTACTTAACTATGCTCTTGTGATTTTGGTTGATTTGTACATGTATATTCATGAGGTGTATATATATGTGATGAGCATGAGTTATGATTGATGGAAAATGTAATGTGGTAAATGATAATTGGCACTAAATAATTACCGGTTGTAAATGATCGATCATTAGGATTAGTGTGCACATAAATTGAGTCAAAACGTACGTGGCCTTGATGGCGTTAAGTCATCAAGGAGGAGTACGGTGATGTAATATCCCACCGGAAGCTTTTATTTATTTCTACGTGATGATGAGTGGAATCCCATCCGTAGGGCATGTGGCGATGAGTGGAATCCCGCACATGCAAGGTCCGGTGATGAGTGTAATCCCACCGAGATAAAGTGTTGTTGAGTTTTAAATCCGCACAATCGGGGTAATTCAAAGTGGCCAATTAACTTATTCATATATTGTGATATATGGTGCTGATACATGATTATTGATATTGATGCTTGATGCTTAGTATGAGGTAATATGCCATATTATGACACTTGGTGGACTAGCTAGGACTACTCGTGAGGTTGCCTATGCATGTTCAATATGAGGTTTAGGGATTACATGCTTGAACCCTGCATTGTTGTTATTTTCGTTTTAGAGCACCCTCACTAAGCTTATAGCTTACGCTCTCAATGTTCAACAATGCAGATCATTAGCGTGGCGTTAGCTCGGAGCAAGGCAAGAAGGCTTCCAAGTTTTGTAGCTCAAGTACGGTGGTGATTTTGTACTAGTTAGCAACGTGGCAAGGGTTGTTGTATGAGCTTTATTTAACTCATTGATATATATGGATATTTTGGTTTGTAAAGCATGTTATGCTTTGATTAATGTTCGAGTGTAGTGGCATGCCTCCTAGATGTATAAGTTGCCTTGTTAGTGGATGCAAACCTTATGCTTTAACTTGTGCCATTTTGGGCATTTTTGGCTTTCATATATGACCTTAAATGCCAAACTTTTGCCTTTGTATGAATGCCATGTTTAGACACCTTGTCTCATGTTTGATTGCTACCATGGCTCATGTACTTTTGTGTTAAATTGTGTCAAGTGGTCCTTTTGTAAGCTCTTATGCATGTATACATGATTTTGGTGTCCTTTTCCCTTGAGAAGTCCTAAATTTTGGGCAGTAAGTGATCCCCTGCATCAAGGTTTTGAAACCTTGGGTAAGGTTTCGAAACCTTTAGGGAAGGTTTCGAAACCATAGACAGGGGGTTTCGAAACCATGTTTAAGGTTTCGAAACCATGGATCAGGGGTTTCGAAACCAAGGGTAAGGTTTCAAAACCTTTGCAGAGGTCTGAACTTCCAGACCTTACTGCCATCCAAAGTTTCGAAACCTTTGAGGAAGGTTTCGAAACCATGGTCAAGAGGTTTCGAAACCATGGGTAAGGTTTCGAAACCTTTGCTGAAATTTGAATTACAGACCTTACTGCCAGTATAAGTTTCGAAACCTTTTGGAGAGGTTTCGAAACCTTTGTTTAAAAATGTATTGTTTGATTGTGGTTTGGGGTTCGATTGTTTGTCTCATGTTTTACGTTCCGCTGTTGATCACTTAAGATTAAATACTCCTCTAGACAAGATAAAATAAAAAAAATTAGGGTTGCTAACCGAGGGGAAATCTTAACAGGTTTCGCTTCGGTTTTCCCCGTGTGACCCACTCGGACCGGTCATCCGGCCAGACCGGGATGAGGAGGTTACAGTTTTTAACGACCGGGGACCAAAACAAGAGAACTATGTAACAGAAGGGACGATTTTGCCAAAAAAATAGTTTTGGGACCAAAATAAGAAGACGGTAATAGTTTGGGGACCACCGGTGTAGTTTTCCCTATTATTTATTATGCATTGATGATTTTTAGTAATTACCATCAATTATTATTTTTAATTTATGTTGTTTATTGTGATTTTTAGTAGTTATTAACAGTTATTTTGGTGGGTTATTTATACTATAAAGAAGGAAAAACATGAGGAAATTTAGTGATTAGTTTTTTGGGTTAGTTTTGGGAGGAAAAATGTCTCTCGAAGTATATTGTGGGCTGGTATTACCATATGTATATGTAATCTACCATTAACGGTAAAGTATTATTGATGTATTATCTTAGTTTTCTAATAGACATGCATTTAAAAATTATAGTTAAATTCTAGTAAAATAATTATATTGTATGTTCCAAGATTTTATTAAGTGAACATTTTAACTTATAACTGACATATTCAAAAATATATTTTAACATCGCTTTTCTAGGTTTGTTAGGATATTTGGCATGTGATTTGTAGGTATGTTGACAATTTTGAATCGGTTGAGGTTTCTATCATATTACATGCTAGTTCAAGACTAAGAGATTACTTAAAAATTGTTAAGATTTTCACTTGTTTTATTTTGGTACCCATGTCTAAAGCATTTTCAGACACGGGAATGAAATTTGACTCTTTAAGGATACTTAAAGAAGGAAAAATAGACAATTTTAGAAAAAAATTAAAGATAATCTATACATGTGTTCAACAGTAACACTTGAGTGGAAGTAACAAAGATTTTCACTTTGCTTTTTGGTGTAACTTGTGAGGCACACTCTTTTGAAGTTTAAGACATTTGTTATGCATCTTTTTGAAGGGTCCATGAAAGGCAGATCCGACTCTATGATGTTAGATCAATGCATGCCGAACTGCATTCGTTTGGGTGGAAATAAAAAAGCAGTGAATCCCATTCGGCTCTTATAAATCATGCTTGGTCTCTTAATAGTTTATGTCTCTCATTAGGTTCAGCCGTTCCTGTCATTCTCATTTTTGATATTAGGTACAATGCTTGTACGTAGTTCTAATCGATTCGAGCTCACTAGAAATGAGTCTTCAAAGTTGTTTGGCATAATTCTTTATCGTTTCTCATTTTCATATCTTCTAATCTTCAAATTGGATTGCACAAAGGGTAGAAGATGTTCATTCATTCCTCTTGTTATGTAGCAAAACATGTCTCAATTTTATAATGTCATATATAAGCATTAGTTGAAGCTTTATCTTTTTCTTGTTTACCTCAAATTAGTATGTGAAGATTTTGTACCCGGCGTGTGATTTTTTTTTCTCTTTCGTATAAATAAGTTTTAGGATTAGATAACAATTTTGTAAGTCGATTATCAAGTAAGTTTGTGTGTAAACTGACAACTTAATTAAGGTTTTGTTTTCTAGTACTTTTTATAATTACATTTTAGAGTAAAAACAATGTAGAACATGTAATTTTTCACACCGAATGATTTCCATTTTTTTAATTTTTCCTTCTAAAAGCTAAAATTTTAAGTTTTAATTTTTTAAAAAATATTTTTTAAAAAAATACGTCAGCAATTCCGTTAGGTTTTTAACGAAGATGGACCAAAACATGAAAGGTATTTAACAGGAGGAACGATTTTGACGAAAAAATTATTTGGGTGACCAAAACAGAAAAAAGGGTGATAGTTGGGTGACCACCCATATAGTTTTCCCAACTGTTAATTGTCGCATAAACATTGATGTGTATTGTATAATAATACGATGTGGCATAAACGATAATTTGATGATGAAATTTGAACGTTTCAAAAGTTTGGGGACCAATTTAAAATGTGAGACATTGTTTGGGATGAAATTAGAATATTTAAAAATTTAAAGATTAATTTAGAATGATGATATAATTTAAATACATGTAGTGAATTAATTCTTTAAGTTAATCAAATTTTATTTATTTGTTGTCCATAAAACGAAGCTAGTTTTGTTAATTCATAATCTTTTATGGTCCCATAAGTTACTTTGATTGGAGATGGAAATAGGCCCAATAAACAATGGCCAATTTCAACCCGATCCATGTGAAAAGCATTGGGTCGGCTGTTGTCGGCCGGCTGTGGCTCGATATGGCATGAATGAGAGATTGAGGATGCATTTTCAACTTACTCGGGCGTCTTCAGTCTCTACAGTCCAGTCTTAAAGCGGATAGCGACAACGACAATGACAAACGCTAAAATTTTATGTTAGAGAGCAAACCTATAAAATTATAAAAGGGTGAACTTATAAAATTTTAAGAAGGAATATTTTCAACAAAAAATTTATAAATTATGTACAAATTTTAAATTTTTAGAGTGACCTACCCTCCATCTTCTTCTGTCCATCTCTGATACATTCATGCAATAAGGCAGCATTGCATCATGAATCATGATGGTCCACGATTCTGGCCCACCCAAATTTAAAAACTCCAAAATGGTCATATAATATAAATCCTTAGAACCAAATCCAAAGCTTAAAAATAGTGTTAAATTCCTTAAGAAAAATCTTCAAATTATGTTCTAGATTTTAAATAGATATCTAAACTTCACAGTATTCTAACTAAATCGTCAAAATATCATTATTGCATCAATCATATACTTATATTAACTTAACCTTTAGCTTAGTGAAATAATGTCAAAATATGTCCTTAATGTTTCACTGAATAGTTATTTAGTCCTTATTTTTTTTTTGTTTACTTTCACCCTTAATGTTTTATTTTGGGTCAAAATGGCCCTCATATAAATGGAAATCGTTAGTTGACTAACGGTAAATACGGAAAGCTAATGTGGCATGTTGACTTGACTTGGGACGTTGACATGGCAAAGTGCCACGTTAATATTTTTAATTTTTTTCTAAAAATAATTAATAAGAATTTATTTTATTTGATTTATTATTTTCAAAAACAATAAATAATGATTTATTTGATTTATTATTTTCAAAATTAATATTTTTGTAATTTTTCTAAAATAATTAATCATAATATATTTGATTTATTATTTTTAATTTTTTTAAAAAATAATAAATGATAAATCGTTTATATTTTATTTTTTTTATAAATAAATCAAATAAATTATTATTATAAATTATTTTTAGAAGAATTAAAAAATATTTTTTTAAAAAATTGTTGACGTATTCATCCTTGCCCTTAGGTCGAAGCCAAGTAGCCAACCAGATGTTGTCTGATCTTAATTAAGTATTTGTGCAGATATGATATTCTTTAGATTTTAAATTTAATTTTTTTGTACATTCCAATATTTTATAAATAATGATATTTAATTCAAATTCGTATATAAATAATTATATTTTATTAATTTAATGATAAAACTAAATTCAAAATTTTAAATATCTAATTACCTCTGATGTATTGTTTAATCTATGTCATAAGACATAGGATAAGAAACATTTAATAATATTAATTAAATAAAGATTCTTTTGTGGCATTTAAGAGGATTCTTTTTAAAATGCATTTGTGGCATTTAAGAGGATCAATATATATATTTTATGGCTTAGATTTAAATTTAAATTTAAGATTTAAAGTTTATTGTTTAAATTAGGGTTGATTATTTTAAAAAATGCTATTCTTAAATAAGTTGGCTGTTTTATTTAATATAAATTTTATTAAATGCTTTTTATTAAGTATAAAGGTTATTAAATGCTTTTTATTGTATGCCATAAGATGTAGAGTTTAGGGGAAATTGACGTATATGCTTTAGGTTTAGGTTTAGAATGCGGGGAAAATCATGGCATAAGGTTTAGGTTTGGGAAAATGATATTCACGCGCACTATACAATAAGTTGATTGAACTCGTATCTTATAAAAATAATAAAGGATAAATTTATCTTATAACTGGGAGAGACTTTTGCCCCTTACGCAAGAAATTTTTTACCTTTTAATGATATAGTTTTTTAAAGAAATAAGATAAATTATAAATTTGTCTCATACTTTTAAATATTTATTGATTGTCCTCTTAACTCAAATCTTGCCTCCATTCTTGAAAATAAAAAAGCTCTCTTCACCTAATAAGTTCAGTCAATGTTATTAAATGGGGTTAAACGTCAGAAAGGTGTTCAACAACTTATACTATTTTTTCAGTTAGGTGTATAATTTTTTTTTTCAAATTGGATCCTAATGTTTCATTACGTTAATCATATTAGGTTTTTACGTCAATAGACGTTAAAAAAATTATGTCTTCCAATTAAAACATGACACGTGGCATGTTTTTTTAATTTAATTTTTGAGTTACTTAAAAACTCTGATCTCCTTTAAAAATTCCAAAGTTTTAATTTCTTTCAACCAAACCCTCAAATCACATCTTCCTCACCATCCGACATTTCGCACACGTCGGTGGTTCATCGTTCACTGCCCAAGCATCATGTACCTCACCGTTTGGCACCTCCCACCCTCTAGCCGTGGTCGGAACACAATCAACCTCATTTTTCGTCATTGTTGGGTGTTTTACGACGATGCAATTGACGGTTCATTTATAGGTTTTGGACGACGGGATGATGAGGTTTTCAGTCGTGGGGTCCAATAAAGACAATGGTGGCTGATGGTGGTTGAATCGGTGGTCGAATGAGATGAATTTGGGAATTTTAGGGTTTGGGTTTGATTTTGGATTTTTTTAATAAATCAAAGATTTTGGGTTTTTTAATAAAATTAAAGATTTTTCTAATTTTTTAAAAATAAAAAATTAACAAAAATAGGCCACATATTATGTTTTAATTGGATAACATAAATTTTTTAATGAACGTAACAAAAAAAACTTTATCTAAATAACAAAAAGAAATGTTAAGACTCAATTTAGCCTAAAAAACGTTAACACCAAACTTAAAAAATATATAAATTAAACTCCTTTCTAACGATTAAGCCTTATTAAATGTTTCTTATTCAATATATTGTGACATAGGTTAACGGTGCATTTAAGCCCCCCTTTTTTAATCAATGTTCCTTATGACCTTATCCTATGTATGATGGCATAAATTAGACAAAGCCTTCTCTCTAATTTCATCACATTCGTTACACAAACCAAAGCTTTGAAAATACTAAAGAACTTTTGACCATCGTCTGTCACCTTTGAAAATACTAGAGCGGTTTTGACCTTCGTCTGTCGCAAATTTGACTCGAGGCTTGAAATTTGAATTGATTTATTCAAATCAAGATCTGAAATTGATTTGGTATAATGATTTAAATTTGATCTGAAACTGAAAATAAACCGAAATCGATCAAAATTTTAATTGAACAAAAAATGGACCTGAATCAATTTTCAACCAAACTAAATAGACCCATACCAATTTTACCCGAACCAAAGACAACTCGACATAAAGAAAAGATATTAAAATAAATAAAGAAAAATAAGATGTGAATTGTCGCACAACTAAAAAACCCCAAATATACATGCTATTTTAAATCGTATATAGGGTGTAAAAACCTAACTCGGCCTGAAAACCCGACTGAAACCGGTTGATTTCATATTAACTCGATATTGACCCAACCTGAAATCAACCGACCCAAAAATAACCGACATGATATTAACTGAACCGAAAGTCAAACGAACCGAAAATCAACTTATCTGACTCGAAATCACCAGACCCGAACTAAAACGGAACCGATCTGAATTTAATTCGAATGTAATTAGACCCGAAATAATCCGAACCGACAACTCGTTTGCCACCTCTACCGCAGCCTGGTTAGCCAGATGCCCTTTGCCTAATGCCTAAGGCCAGTAGCCATCGGTCCATCCATATCTCACCAAGCACCACCATCCATACACTGTACAACCATTTACCACAATCGACGAAATCTTCAATTTCGTTTTGCCTTTTATTTTTGTTCCTTTTGGTATAATTTTGGATTATACAAATATGTCCATTCATTTCCGGTGTGCCTGCATATTGTCAGCATCATTTTCCTCTTCTGCCAGCCCATTGTTTTCTCATATACCATCACCAATATTTTTTATAACCATTAATATTTGAATTATTGTTCAATTAATTTAAATTTAATATTGTAAATTTATTATGAAATGATTATTTCAACACAATTTATTTTAAGATAATCATTTGATCTAGACTCGACCTTATAATTTTTTATGACAAGGTTAGGTCAGGTTTGAGTTCAATGATGTAGCCAAGATTTAAGGTGGGGGCAAAACATAAATGTTTGAAAGTAGTGGGCATATTCATGAATAAACTAATTTAAAAAAAAATTAAATAGGGGGACAAAGGTAAAAAAAAAATTCTACGTTGTAGGGGCTATATAGTTTTGTCCCTGTTTGAGTTTATGGTGAAAAACATCCGACTCGACATAATAGTTTAATTTTATTTTAAATTTTAGATATCATTGTTACAATGTCATTCTGTTTATATTTTTTCAATTATCTCCCTATTGTGTCTAATAAAAATGAAATGGTTATTATAATGTTCAATCTCTATTTGTATTTTTTTTTCAATTAACTTCCTATTTTATGAAATAAAAATGAAAAAAATATTATTTATGTCAGGTCATTTAACCCAGACCCGACCCTATATTTATTTTCTCATGACGATATTAGGTTAGGTATGAGTTTAGGGTGAAAATCACCAGACCCGACATGAAATACTAGTTTAATTTTTATTATAATTATTTATGTATAATTGTTATAATGCTCATCTCTTTATATATTTCAATTATCTCTCTATTTTGTCTAATAAAAATTGAATAATTATTATAATGCACTCTCTCTATTTGTATTTTTTTAATTAACTCCATATTTTATGTAACAAAAATAAAAAAATATTTTTTTTATTTATGTCCAGTCGAATTAGATCGGATGGATCATCAAAAAATATCAGGTCAAGTTCGGGCAAAAGTATTAAAATTTTTAGTCAGATACAGATAACCAAAACCTGACCCATAACCATCATTAATTTATTTTATTCACTACGCTCAGATTTCAACTTCACATTGTTGAAAGGAAAAGGAAGTCGTTTTCAATTTGGACATCGCACAAATGAAGTCTGCTATGAGTTAAGAAGTCCATGTGATTCTAAACCGGTTAAAATATTGACGTATCATGTGGTTTGGTAATAGAATCAACGCATCTGGACATTGGTCTGCCAAGCTTATTTTATCAATTTTTTAGTCAAAAAAGAGACCTTATTTTATCAATTTCCTTTTCAATTAACAGAACTTTGTACATACTACTTTAATTTAGCAATCCCCTTCATCATTACTCACGGTTGATTATTTCATGACAAAAAGGTAAAATTGCACATAATTCAAGGAAAAATGTAAAACTTAGCATATACGTTACGGATACCAATTTTAATACTGTTCAAATCGCTTTGTCTGCAAGGTGTGTGCATTGTCAAAAGGTTAATAATATGTATGGACATATATTATCTTGTAATCACCTTTAGACTATTAAAAAGGAGTTTAGAATAAAAAGAACATTAGAAAATGTTTATGTTTTGTGATTCTTTAATTGATTGAATGGTTAAGGATGCTCATGTTGTCACACAATGTGTGAGTTCGAATCTCAATATTAATCGGTAATTTACATTATAGATCATTAAATTTAATTTCAACTATCATTTAGATCATAAATCTCCACTTTAATTAAATTACATCATTCAACTTTTATTATTAACGAGTAAGTCATTCATACTAATATCGTTACATAATTATTGATGTTCTGACGCCGATGAGCATGCTGGTGGCCCCAGATTTCGATTTTGGCCATCGAAACAACCTCGATTTAACCTTTCAAAACTTCTATTCCCTTACCCGACAAACGACGACAGCGACATGGTGACATCGTCTGACTCGTCTCGGCGAGCTCTTTCCCTTAAGAAAAATTTCCATTGAATCACGTCAATCCATTCAAACTCACATACAAGGCGTCACAATTTTATCCATCCATCAATCAATCTTCAATTAATTATGCAAGTCTCTAAAGCTCATACGAACGACCCTACACAGTCTCTAAAGCTCATATGAGTCTCGAATTATCCTCAACGCCATCATGCATCACACATATATCAAGTCTCATGATATCAGTCTCTAAACATGCTAATTTATCATTTACCTATTTTGCGGACACTAACATGCAAAGTAATCACATTTATGATGTTCATGAAGCAATAGGAGTTTGATATGTACTAACCTCAAGTCATAGCAGTAAACCCTCATTTAAGCTTCTCGATTACTCCACTTGTTACAATGTTCAATCCCAAATAACCTTCGTGCAACAATTAATATGATATATATTAATTATCTCATACTTTAATTTATTCGCAAGGTCAAATGTGTAAAAAACATCTTATCATATTCAAATTTGGTAAAACAGACTGTGCCAATGGACTCAGAACGTCGAAACCCCCTGGTAAGGGCCCTCGAAAAAAAGTCAAAGGCCGGTTAACGCAGTCAAAAGCTGGTCAACATCCTAGCTGATCTGATGCGGCGCGATGCATGGTAGTTGGAGTGCACCCGCGGATGGTAATCCGGTGCAACAAGGAGCATGTGCACTCGGGTACCAGAATCCAGTGCGGCGCGGTGCACCACAATAGTGTGCACCTGCTTGGGCAAACGCACGCCCACCCTCGGCGACAACGTGTGGGGTGCCCTCTGGTGGTCGGACGGCGGCAGCAAGCTGCACTCCTGCTGTTTTAACGCCGATGAGCACGCTGGTTACCTCAAATTTCGATTTTGGCCACCAGAAGACCCCCGATTCAACCTTCCAAAACTTTTATTCATTCACCCGGCGAAAGAAGACTGTGACATGATAACCACCACATGACTCGTCTCGGCGAGCCCTTTCCCTTAAGCATAATTTTCTTTGAATCACGTCAATCCATTCGAACTCACATACAAGGCGTCACAATTTTATCAATCAATCTTCTATTAATTGTGCAAGCATTCCAAACGATCCTACACGGTCTCTAAAGCTCATACGAGTCTCGAATTATCCTCAACGTCATCATGCATCACACATATATCAAGTCTCATGATAGCAATCGCTAAACATTCTTATTTATCATCTACCTATTTTGCAGGCACTAACACGCAAAGTAATCACATTTATGATGTTCATGAAGCAATAGGAGTTCGAGGTGTACTAACCTCAAGCCATAGCGGTAAACCCTTATTCAAGCTTCCCGATTACTCCACTTGTTTCAATGTTCAATCCTGAATAATCCTCATGCAACAATTAATACGATATATATTAATTATCTCGTACTTTAATTTATTCCCAAGGTCAAATGCATAAAAACAGCTTATCAGGTTCGAATTTGGCAAAATAGATTGTGCCAACGGACTTAGAACGTCGAAAACCCTCGGGTAAGGTCCCTCAGAAAAAGTCAACGACCGATCAACACGGTCAAAGGCTGGTTAGCATCCTAGTTCATCCGGTGCGGCACGACGCATGGTAGCTGGAGTGCACCCGCAGGCGGTAATCCGGTGCAATATGGAGCATGTGCACCCGGGTACCAGAATCCAGTGCGGTGCGGTACACCACAATAGTGTGCACCTGTTTAGGCAGACACACGCCCACCCTCGATGGCGACGCGTGAGGTGCCTTCCGATGGTCGAACGGTGGCGGCGAGCTCCAGTCTCGTTGTTCCGACGCCGTGTCCTCGGATTCAAATTTTGTCAACCAAAATAGCCCCGATTTAATCTTTCAAAACTTCTCTTCCCTCACCTAGCGACATGGTGACCACCGCCTGACTCGTCTCAACGAACTCTTTTCAACGATACTGGTAATGTCACGAACGGAGGTTTGGACGACATATCGAGATTTAAAATTCTCTCTTTCTCTCCTACTTTTTTATTTTTCTCTCTCCATCATATCATTTTTTATCCATCTCCCCTTTTCAGCTATTTTTTTCTAAAAATCCCCAATAATATTGATAAACCATTTATTTGAACCACAATTTAAAAAGCTCAAAATCTAATTCCGAGACTTGAAGTACTAACTTGAATTTCGGATCCTTACAAAAACAACTCTACATAATACTATTCTCTTACTCATCTTTAAATAATTTTCCTAAAACTCAACTTTTTAATTTTACATATTCCCCTAACAAGAATAGAAAATATAATTGCACTTTACAATTCTTAAATTTAATTCTAATTTACCTACAGAGAAAAGAGAGGACTATAAAGGAAGGAAAAAAAGTGTTCTTAGTGAGATTATAAAAAATAAAAATATAATCAGCCGACTAAATGTGCTTGCTCTACAAAATACAAATTTGAATATAATGTGTATATCGATTAAAATAATACATATATCTATCATTGTAATATATTGATTGATTGCTAACACATGGTTTACGAAATATTATAAGGATGAAAAAAAGAAGTATACAAAATATTATCATGCAGAGTAATAACTAATGCAGGTTGCGTTTGAAATTCTCTATAAGTATGGATCTCCGTCTTTTACTTAACACCATCTATTGCCATTTCCTACACAGAAAACTCCGGCGTTTAGTGTAGCAAAGTTCTTCAAAAACCTCCATTAATGGCTGCTCTAAGGAGCTTACTCAGGAAAAGATCTTTAACATGCAATGAGCTGATGATACCAAGGAGGCTGGTTTCCACCGAACCCATCATTGATTCTCCTTCTTTTGCTCAAAGAATCAGAGATCTCCCCAAGGATCTTCCTGGTACTAAAATTAAGAGGGAAGTTTCTCAGGTAATCTCTCCAGTTTTCATGAATTTTCGTTTACAATTAATTACTTCTTTTGGGTTTTGGCCTTTTTTCAAGGTTGTTTATGCTTTATCATTAAAGATCAGCATAATCCCAGCATCCCATATTTTGAGAAGGTTCTTGGATTCTTAGTTATTTTAAATTTCTTTTTATGTGATCTTAGAATCTTTTCAGCTTCCCCTTTTGTTTTGCTCTTAACAATTCTTTAAAATGGAAAAAAGTTTTTGTTTTTATTCCCCCCTTTAAACAGATCGTTTAGCAAGTGCCACTGTAGAGCATAGATTTACTTCATTGAATTGCTTTAGCTGAAGATAATTCCTTGTATCTGTTGGTTTTGCCCTGCATTTCCAAATATTTATTTACTTGATAATAAATTGATTAAATTCTACTTGAAGATGTGGATGTAGCTCTGCTAATAAAAATTCTGTTTAAAATGTGTTTGAAGTTCATCATTTATCTAAGAATTGATTCTTCATGTTTCAGCTAATTTGAAGGACACCCCTTGTTTTTCTTAATAAAAATTCTGTCTAATTGCCTTTAAGAATGTTCATCCTTTATCTAAGAAATAATGCTTCATGTTTCAGCTAATTGGAAGGACACCCCTTGTTTTTCTTAATAAAGTAACCGATGGATGCGGAGCGTATATTGCTGTGAAGCAAGAGATGATGCAGCCCACATCTAGCATTAAAGACAGGTATTGGTTACTTCGGATCTCTTCGTGGCATTCGTAACTTTTAGAGATGTAGAACATGTGAGATAAGGCCAAAGCGAAACTAATCGAACACTTCTATGTCAACAGACCAGCATACGCGATGATCAACGATGCAGAAAAGAAGAACTTAATTTCTCCCGGAAAGGTTTGCCGGATGGCTTTGTTGAATTGTTGATACTAACTATGCAATTATGTATGATTCGAGATTTGGTGTTGAGTTGCTTTAATTTTTCCCCCTAACAAAATTTTCAACTTTATGTTAGACAACTCTGATAGAACCGACATCCGGTAACATGGGAATAAGCATGGCATTTATGGCAGCCATGAAAGGCTATAAGATGGTTCTAACTATGCCTTCTTACACAAGCTTGGAGAGAAGAGTGACCATGAGAGCATTTGGAGCTGATTTAATTCTCACTGATCCCACCAAAGGAATGGGAGGAACAGTGAAGAAGGCTTATGAACTTCTGGAGTCCACGCCGAATGCTTTCATGTTGCAACAATTTTCAAATCCTGCCAACACTCAGGTACACGCTTATATTATCGTTTAATTCTGCTTTAATTTATTTTTTTAACAATTGTACTTCGGTTAGCTAAAAATTTCTTACTGTAATTTTTTTGGACTGATAATGAAATCTTTGTCTGCTCTATCCTGAAACTGGAAAAAATACTTAATTGAGTTATTTCAAACCGGAAACACAGGTGCATTTTGAAACTACAGGCCCCGAGATATGGGAGGATACTCTCGGCAAAGTTGACATCTTTGTAATGGGAATAGGCAGTGGTGGTACCGTTTCTGGTGTTGGACAGTACCTCAAATCCCAAAATCCTAATGTAAAGGTAATCAATTACTATTTCTTTCCGAGTTAACTCTTTTTAACAAGAATAGTTTCTTTTATATGGTTTCATTTCATTGCTGATGTGTTTTCTTTTTAATGATAGATATACGGAGTGGAGCCTTCTGAAAGTAATGTATTAAATGGTGGAAAACCAGGTAAATTTTGCTTTGATATTATTCCTATGCTGTTTTTCCTTCAGGTAATTTTCTGTTTGTAATGATGGAAGGTAATAATTAACTACAACAATGTTTGAAATCTCAGTTTTTTTACCTGTTCGATTAACTGATAATGTAAAGAGTTACTGGGAAATAGGATGCTGTAAAGATTATGACTTTCATTTAACATAAGTCTTGTCAAGGAAGTTGCATTTTCTTATATTATCAATTGCAACAGGTCCTCATCATATTACCGGTAACGGAGTTGGGTTCAAGCCAGATATATTGGACATGGATGTAATGGAAAAAGTTCTCGAGGTAAACAATAATCGATGTGCTCCTTTATTGTGGGGAATATCTTTCAGAAATTGGGGAGGGAGGGGTGTCGAATAAGGATCTAGTATCTTTTGTAGAATATATGGTCCTTTGAGGCTTATGTTTGGATTTCCTATGGCAGGTCAGCAGTGAAGATGCTGTAAATATGGCTAGGGAATTGGCACTGAAAGAGGGGCTTATGGTAATAACCGAAATCATGTTTCGATTCGATTTTGTGGATATTTCTGTTTATACATCGATATATTAAGTTATTGTTCACAGTTTGACTTGAGATAAGTCTTCTTTTTGGTTACCATTTAGTACTGTTTATTGGCTTCTAGGATTCATGGACGTATTTTTTTAGAATCTCGGTAAATCGATCTTAACAAATGATAAACCGAAATCATTCTTTTCAAACTCGTAATGACTTTTGCGGAATGTAGGTTGGAATATCATCTGGGGCCAACACTGTTGCAGCACTCAGACTTGCAAGAATGCCTGAGAACAAAGGCAAATTGATTGTGGTAAGCACTTGTAAACAATCTGTCATGAAGAGAATATATAATTACCAACATTTTCTGGTATAGTATTGTTCTTTTTGCGACATACATTGATCTTTACAATAATATGAGATGTGATTAGTGTAAACATGTTTCGAACAGCAGTTGCTTCGTATTGACGGTCCGGGCAATTCTAAGTTCGATATCAAAGGCCTTTAGTTTTAGAGTATATCAAACTTTTTCGTGTAATGAAATTTCAATAGTGATTCTCACATAAGGATGTCCTTATCTTCTAAAACAAAATTTCAGACTGTTCATCCAAGTTTCGGGGAGCGATACTTGTCGTCGGTCCTGTTCCAAGAATTAAGGAAAGAAGCGGAGAACATGCAACCGGTTGCAGTTGACTAAATGCTTTTCCAGGGAACATGTTTCACAGAAGCTCTATCCGGTATAACCAAATGTTTCAACTGAAACATTGGGAGCCAATGTTATTATGAATCTCCTGTGAACCCCATTTGTATCAATTTCCTTGTTGAACTCTGTTTGAAATGAAATCAGTAATAATTGGAATTTGCACGGAATTATACTGTTGTAGTGCATGAACAAATTCAAACATCCATTAATTTAGATGTTAGGAAGCACAATATAATGTGTCAAAAGATTTAATCTGAACAAATACTCAGTAATACAAATCCATAAGCTAACTAAAGATATTTGGCACAACGGGACACGATATCGTCTGAATGTGACCGGGATCAACGTGTAATCTTTGTAACCCCTCGTCCCGGTCTGGTCGGATGACCGGTCCGAGTGGGCCACACGGGGAAAACCGAAGCGAAATCCGTTAAGGTTCCCCCTCGGTTAACGACCCAGAAAATTTCTTTTATTTATCTTGTCTAAATGCATTACCATCACCTATATGGAACACGTCAGCTAGGGGTGGGAATTGTCGGGTACCCGGAAAACCGGGTACCCGGTTCATCCGGGTACCTCATTAAACGGCCCGTGTCCCGGCCCATTATATCCGGGTACCCGGGATTCGGGTACCCGTAAAATTCGGGTACCCGGGTAATCGGGTACCGGGCACCCGGTTCCTATTTTTTTTTTTATTATTTTAAAATTTAAAAAAAAATCACATGTTAAACACAAAAATATTAAACTCAAAACTTAAAAGAATATAATACAAACATAGAAAAAATGTAGGGATTTAAACTTAATTTTAGAGTGAAAATATTAAGAAACATAAAATAAAAATATAATTTTAAATATAAAATATATATTAAATTTTATCGGGTCGGGTCGGGTACCCGGTAAGGGAAAACTTTCGGCCCGTGTCCCGGCCCGTTTTTGTCGGGTCGGGTAATTTTTTTTCAGGAATTACCCGGTATTTTTGTTTCGGGTCGTCGGGTTTTCGGGTCGGGTCAATCGGGTCGGGTATTTTCTCCCACCCCTAACGTCAGCGGAAACAAGAGCAATACAGAGATCGACCATTCAAGACATCATTCATAAAACAACCCATTTTCTGTAATTAAGCAGGCTGTATCGATACACCTGTTAAGGGTATCGATACGCCTTGACCAAAGTCAACACTCAAGGGTCAACACAGGAAGACCGTATCGATACCGATACGCCCTTCCCAGTCAACATCTCGTGGTCAACGAGATAAACCCGTACCGATACGCTTACACCCCGTACCGATACGGTAATAACTCACCAAAACCTCAGAATTCCAGTGAGCAAAAACCGTATCGATACACCCTCGCGTATCGATACGCCCAACCAAACTTGAGTCCTGGAGACAAGGCCGTATCGATACGGCCCTTAGGCGTACCGATACGCCCTACACTGCAAAACTCCCAAATTCAGCTATTACATGCAAGACTCGAACCTAGATGCAATTTAAGACTTACCTAGCCACACACGAACATATAAACAGCATTTACAGACCAATATTTAGCCATACAAGCACCCAACATGTACATGCATCAAGGAAATCATGCAATTGGTCAAAGATGACATTTAAGCATTTAAGGTCTCATACTTCAACATTCAAACACAAAGTCAACCTCAAAGGTATATGGCCAACACACATGGTAAGCAATTAAGACATGGTTTTACAATCCAAACATGGCATCAACAAGCCTCACAAAAACAACATAATTAAGGAGTCTAAACATGCTCCTAAACAACCAACAATAGCACAAATCCCATTGCTTAACTATTACATGTCCAAAGCATTAAAACTCATACTTGATAAACTCAAAGCCAACAACCACACTTGGAGGCCCTCCACTTGCGCAAGCAACCCACGAACTAAGGATCTGCATTGTCGAACAAAGAGAGAGCGTAAGCAATAGGCTTAGTGAGGGTAAGCTCTTTAAAAACAAACCTCGACAATGCAGGGTCCGAGCACAATCTTAGCCAAGGCAAAATACATAATTACCAAGAATCCTCAAGAGCCACAAGATAAAGATGCATGAACAATATTCAATTAAATGCCATGCTCCACAAGCTCTATTTCACAACATATGTAAACACATATAAACATCCAAGTAAGGATCACATATCACAACACATTGATACACATATCAATCAACATTGACACCTAGCTATGACCCGAATACGCGGATAAATACGTTGGAACTCACATCCAACAACCACTTTACCTCACGGTGGGATTACACTCATCACCGGTCTCGCGGAGGGGATTCCACCCATCCTCACGCCCCGTCGATGGGATTCCACTCATCATCGACTAATATAAATACAATTTTCGGGCGTACCCGTACTCCTCCTTAGTGACTCAACGCCACCAAGGCCACGCGCGACTTTTGACTCATGTGTGCACACTAACATCCTAATGATCGATCATTTGTACTCAAGCATACTAGTGCCAACATTTAACTCATTCCACATTATTCATTTCAATCAATTCCGTGCTTAGCACGTACTCACCATGATCACAATCATGAACCATTTCCATGCATGCCATAAGCATCACAAATCATGCCTCATCTCACATGTATAACACAATATACATAAATCAAACATTTCACAATCATACGAGGCATAAACATCCATACATAAGTTCAACCAATGGCTCTAGATTAAGTTTAGGATTAGGCTACCACCCTAAGCCTAACTCTAGGTGGGTTTACCAAGCCCAACCTAGTCCACATACTCGAACCAACTATTTAAAAACCACGTAAAACGTTTAACCACTCACCTAAGCTTCCAAGCTCCAAGCCAAGCAAGCAACCACTCTCACAATCCCGGATTTCTTCCTGAAGCTTCTCCAACACGAGTTCCCGCTTCTAAACAACCTCAATCACAATTCAAACAACCCCAAATCAGCCCAACATCAAAACACCAACCCGGAACACAATTCAATCACAATTTACAAAGTTGCAAGCTATGAACAAACCCCAACATTAGCAATCTCGGACAGCCCCAAAACCACATCCAAAATCCATGTTTCCAACATCCATTGCACCCACAAATGATCCCAAATCAACCCCTAACCATAGTACTATCAATGGCCTATCAAAATCCACCTAAAACAACCCCCAAAACTCACCCAAAACCCTCAAAAAATCCCATTTTTACCCAATTTCGGAAATTGCTCAAAATCATTCAAAATTCACATATGTTATACCATTTGGCTCCTATATTCTATAACTAACCATATTAAATCGAAATATTAAGTTTAGCTACACAAAGACACCATTTTTAATCAAATCTTTTGAAAACCCCAATTTCAAAACTTCAATGAAAATGAAAATAAATGGTACTTTTAAAGAGAGGGAGTTGAGGAGAGGTCAAAAATGATGTTACCTTTCGAAAATGAGTTGAAATGGATGAGCTTTTTGATGGAATAGTAATGAAGGGAAGAGAGCTCTTGTTTCACGTTGAAAATGGAGGAGGAAGAGAGTGAATAGTGTTTATTTTGTGTAAAATGGGGATTTAAATTAAAAGATGGGTAAATTACCAAAAGGCCATTAATGAATGGCTATCTCCTTGTTCTTTAAAAGCTCTTCAACTTGCAATTTAATCAATTTGGTCCCATTTAAAATATTTATTTTTGAAACCCGAAACTTAAAGGATTATTTTAATTATAAACCCGAGCCCAAATAATATTAAAATATTATTCTCACCTAACCCCTAAACCCGGGTGTTACAACTCTCCCCCACTTAAGGAATTTCGTCCTCGAAATTACCTGACGGAAACAAATACGGAAACTACTCAACCATGTCAGCTTTCCTCTCCCACGTGGCCTCTTCCACGCCTCTATGTCTCCACAACACCTTGACCAACTCTATGGTCTTGCCACGCAACACCTTGCTATTAGAAGCAAGTATCTCAACAGGCTCTTCATTATAAGACAAATCCGGATTTAACTCTATCTCTTCAACGGGCATAACATGAGAAGGATCCGATCTATATCTCCTAAGCATAGACACATGAAAGACATCATGGATCTTCTCTAACTCAGAAGGTAACCTCAAACGATAAGCTACAGGCCCAATCCGCTCAACTACGGACCAATGAACCTCGGACTCAACTTGCCCTTCCGGCCGAATCTCATTACCTTCTTCCACGGAGATACTTTCAGAAACACTTTCTCGCCCACGGAGTACTCAATAAGGAATCCGTAGTGTTCACTGCTAAGAAGTGAGCACACTTAGTGAACCTATCAACAATCACCCAAACTGAATTCTTCTTCGAAGGAGACAAAGGTAACCCCGACACAAAATCCATGGTGATCCTCTCCCATTTCCATTCCGAAATCTTCAAAGGCCGTAACAAACCTGAAGGAACCTGATGTTCTGCCTTCACTCTCTGACAAACTATACAACGACTCACATACTCGGCTACATCTTTCTTCAACCCAACCCAGAAGTAGTTATTCTTCAAATCTCGATACATTTTGGTACTACCCGGATGCATAGAAAAGGGACTCGAATGTGCTTCACTCAGAATCTGACGTCTCAACTCAACATCTTCTGATACAACAATTCTATCTCTAAAGCACAACAAGTTCTCACCACTGAAACTGTACTCGGTCGGTCTTCCTTCGGCTATGTCCTGAACATGAGGAACTAAAGCCACATCTTGCAACTGCTTCTCTCTAATCAACTGAATCAAAAAAGGTTTCACTTGCAACTCGGTGATCAAACCACCATCATCGGACACACTCAATCTAGCAAACATAGCTCTCAACTCAACAGCCACTTTTCTACTCAAAGCATCGGCTACCACATTCGCTTTACCCGGATGGTACTCAATGGTCAAATCACAATCTTTTAGCAACTCTAGCCATCTTCTCTGTCTCAAGTTCAACTCTTTCTGTGTCATCAAGTACTTCAAGCTTTTGTGATCGGTGTAAACTATACACTTCTCATCGTATAAGTAATAACGCCAAATCTTCAATGCAAAAACAACTGCGGCTAACTCTATATCATGAGTATGATAGTTCTTCTCATGAATCTTCAACTGTCTAGAAGCATAAGCAACAACTCTTCTTTCTTACATCAAGACACATCCTAAACCTACGTAGGAAGCATCACTGTAAATCACAAATTTCTTACCTGAAACAGGTTGCACTAACACTGGAGCATTTGTCAAAGCTTCTTTCAATTTCTCAAAGGCCTTCTGTCTTGCATCTGACCATCCAAACTTAACCCTTTTTTGCAACAATTTAGTCAAAGGAGCAGCTACTCTAGAGAAACCATCAACAAATCTCCTATAGTAACCGGCTAATCCTAGGAAACTCCTAATCTCGGTCACGGACTTAGGTTGTTTCCACTCTACAATAGCCTCAATCTTCGATGGGTCAACTCGGATACCTTCAGCCGAAACAACATGGCCAAGAAATACGACCTCTCGAATCCAGAACTCACATTTACTAAGCTTCGCATACAACTGGTTGCTCAACAATCTCTGTAAAACAAATCTCAAGTGCTCATCATGCTCTTCTTCTGTCTTCGAGTACACAAGTATGTCATCAATGAAAACAACTACGAAACGGTCTAGAAAGTCTCTAAAAATTCTGTTCATCATGTCCATGAATGCTACAGGTGCATTCGTGAGCCCAAACGGCATCACAAGAAACTCATAGTGACCATATCTAGTCCTAAAAGCTGTCTTCGGAACATCACACTCTTTCACCTTCAACTGATAGTACCCGGATCTCAAATCTATCTTCGAGAACACTGAAGCACCTCTCAACTGATCAAACAAATCATCTATGCGAGGCAACGGATACTTGTTCTTCATAGTCAACTGATTCAACTGTCTATAGTCAATACACATGCGCATACTACCATCTTTCTTATTCACAAACAACACGAGAGCACCCCAAGGAGAACTACTAGGCCTAATGAAACCACGGTCTAATAATTCTTGCAACTGACTCTTCAATTCTTTCAACTCTTTCGGAGCCATACGATACGGAGCTATCGAAACTGGACTAGACCCTGAAACTGTCTCAATCACAAACTCTGTCACATCCCAAAAACCGGTCTAGTCGAAATTAGGTTCCGATGACCGAATATTTTATATCGGTTCTATAAATTATTTGGTCGTATTAATTATTCGGGTTTATTATTATTAGATTATTCGGGTCTAGTAGAAATTAGGTTCGAAACCTATTTATTTAGTTTATTATTATTATTATATATATATATATATGGATTACACGGCAGAATGCAGATCACCTAATTTGTTAGGTAAAGCCTTGTAATTGAAATGGTGGCAACACCATTAGGATTAAAGAATGAATAATATGTATATGGTGGGGGAATTGATTGAATAAAATATGTATATGGTGGGGGAATGTTTCACGCTGAAAATAGTATAATAGGGGGTGGATGATTGGAAAAATACACAGCATTTGAAAAAAAAAATAGTAGCATACGATTCAGTATTAGATTGGTAGTCCGATATTTTCGATATAGTAATATCGAATTTTTGCCGACGACTGGGTAAGCTCAAATCATTTATTCGATATTATCTGAACCAATAAATATTATTCGGGGTAATTTATAATAGTTTATTATTATTATTATTATTATTATTATTATTATTATATATATATATATATATATATATATATATATATATATATATATATATATATATATATATAAAGAAGGTGGAGGAGTTGGTATATAATTGTCTAACTAACCCACCATTAGAAATTATTGAATTAAAATAATAAATGGTGGGGGGGGAATAGGACGTCAAAAACATGTATAAAAAGGGGGGAGGAATGGTTGATTTTCACGGCAAAGAAGGAAGAAAGAAAGAAAGAAAGAAAAAAAATAGTAGCATACGATCCAATGTTCGATTGGTAGTCCGATGTTTTCGATATAGTAATATCGAATTTCTACCGATGACGGGGTAAGCTCAAATCTCTAGTTAGTTTAAGTTTCGGTATCGAGTTGATTAATATTTTTATATATATTCGATACTGTTTTATTGATTAGTTTTTATTACTTATCATAGTACACAAGGTAGATTCGGAACAACCGTCAAGCCCAAGAAATAAAAATAAAGTACCGGTCTATCAAGGTGAGTGAAATAAATTAGAGTTGAGATTAGAGTCTCAACTACCTTTAATTTGATGTTAGTATATATATTAAGCATGAAATTAGATTAATTAAAGGCTGGTAAAAGATAAGGGTAGAAAGAATAAAGAAATTCGGATTTGTAAACTGTCCTGTAGAAAACTGCATTTTTGAGCATGTTAGAGTCATTTCTGGAAAACGGGTTCTTCTACAAAGTTGTAGAGGACAAAATTTTATATGAAATAGAGGTATGATTTGCTCAAAAATGTTAAGTATAGGTCTCGGAATTGTTGTTAGAAGTTACTGAACTAAAACTGAATAAATCTAGAATCTGCTATACTAAATTGTAAAATTCGAAAATTATAGGGGCTTAAATAATGCCAATAAAATTCTGGAAATTTATACTTGAAACAGGGGAGTCATGAAATGAATGAAATTAAATGGTCAAGCTTGAATTAAGTCTCAATTGATAGGTTAAATCCATTTAGATCACATATAGGATTATTAAAGAATTAAAGGGGGCTGTTTTGTGGAAATTGATAAATTGAGGACTTGAATACTTTGATTTTGAATATGTTAGAACTTCATTATTATGCTAATACATGTAAGTTAATATGGTTAAAATATCAGAACCAAATGAATTGTGAAACATATAAATTATATGCTTTAAATCCACTATGTTTAGCTTGGACAGATTCGATCATGAAATTGACCTGTTTTAAAATGCAAAACTGTACTGATTGAGTGATGCTAAAAATATGTACCATACATGATCTTAAAGGTGTGTTTATAATATTTCTAGAATGGTAAAGAACTCCTTATTTGGAGTTGTGAGTAAAAAGATATGAATTTTTGAATAAGTAAATGTCATAAAACAGGGTAACAGTTTGCCCCTAAATTTGTATCAGCAACGATTTTAGAAATTCATTATAAATTGTATAAGAGGAATTAAAAGTTATAATTTATATGGTTTAAAAGGTTATTAAGTCTAGTTTCGTTTAAAACAAACGAAATCAAATTTTGAGTTATAGAACATTTTATATAATATTTCTTTGAGGACAATGCAAGCTGCCTAATGTACTAAATAATATATTTCTTTAATGTTTGGTTAGAAAAGAGTAGAAATGAAGGAAACCACAAAGTTGGAGAATAAGGAAAATGTCTCTAAGCTTGGATTGAGGTGAGTGTGGATGCATTTGTCTCGGGTGACGCGGTGTCATTCCGATCATTGTTTTTATATGTGAGTGTGGATGCATTTGTCTCGGGTGACGCGGTGTCATTCCGATCATTGTTTTTATGTTCTTATATGTGAGTGTGGATGCATTTGTCTCGGGTGACGCGGTGTCATTCCGATCATTGTTTTTATGTTCTGATATGTGAGTGTGGATGCATTTGTCTCGGGTGACGCGGTGTCATTCCGATCATTGTTTTTATGTTCTGATATGTGAGTGTGGATGCATTTGTCTCGGGTGACGCGGTGTCATTCCGATCATTGTTTTTATATGTGAGTGTGGATGCATTTGTCTCGGGTGACGCGGTGTCATTCCGATCATTGTTTTTATGTTCTGATGCATTTGTCTCGGGTGACGCGGTGTCATTCCGATCATTGTTTTTATATTCTGATATGTGAGTGTGGATGCATTTGTCTCGGGTGACGCGGTGTCATTCCGATCATTGATTTTATGTTCTGATATGTGAGTGTGGATGCATTTGTCTCGGGTGACGCGGTGTCATTCCGATCATTGTTTTTATATTCTGATATGTGAGTGTGGATGCATTTGTCTCGAGTGACGCGATGTCATTCCGATCATTGTTTTTATATGTGAGTATGGATGCATTTGTCTCGGGTGACGCGGTGTCATTCTGATCATTGTTTTTATGTTCTGATATGTGAGTGTAGTTTTGTTTAAAGTGTTGGGATTAGTATCCTAACCTTGTTATTTTTTTATTTGATAACATGAAGAAAGCATGAAATGAATTTAATAATGATTGGTAAAATTTAAAATGATAAGGAAGAAGGATTAAAGGCAAGAATATTGATCTAAGTGTATATTGCTTGTTAGATAAGCATGCTTAGTATAAATATGATGTGTTGATTGCTTGAGCTATGTGAAATGTGACTAAATGATAAGTTTTGCTACTGGTTTTTGATGATCATAAAATGAATATGATCTCATGTGCTTGCTGGAATTTTATGTTACCAAGATGCTTGATTGATTATATGTATATGCCTATTGAAATGGTTAAATGCCTTTAAAATTATGAATGATTGGCAAGTGAATGATCTTGTTAATAAAGAAAGATAAGTAAAGTCCTTGGTATGATTAGTGTCTATAGGTAGAAGGGCATGCCTTAGAGTCGTTGAGCTCCTCTGATCTTTGTTACAGGATGGTGGTTAGTCACCTATAAACCTGATAAGGTGGTTAGTCACCTTGATAATTGAATGGTGGTAAGTCACCATTGATGCCTATGCATCCCCTGTTATATGTTGAAATGAGAAATGGATACTTTGAGTATCTAATGTTACATGAAGACTCGATTACCTTGTTCATTAATCATCCAAGGCAAAATATTTAAAAGTTACATGACTTGAAAGATAAGTACTTAAATGATAAGTACCAATGAAATGAAATTGATATGCTTACTTGTTTTGTATATGCTAATGCTTTTAATTGATGCTTGTTGTTGTATATGATAATGTTTTGATCGATACTTGCTGTATGAACATAAAAGTATGATGTTTATGTTGCATTTGTTAAGGGCTCATGTAGAGTAACTATGCTCGAATGGTAAATTTGGTAAGTGCCTTGTATTACTTTGATATGTTCGAATATGACTATAAAATGCTACATGATATGGAGCTACGGCTCAGGGCTACGGCTCATTTATGATTCATGATATGGTGTACAGGGAATCCGCATATCCAATGGTACCAATATATTATGTATTTGATACGTATGCTATGTTATGCTCATGATATGATATTATGTTTTGTTATGAATATGAAGTATGCCATGTTATTGCATAATTAGCATGACATTCATTTTTGGAAGCATGTTACATAACATAATATGATCATTCATTGTCATTGGCTACCTCACTTAGACTATGTAAGTCTAATGCATTCATTGCATAACATTTCAGGTTAAAGAAAGTAACAGATCAAGATCGAGATTAGTTGGAAGGTTGGCAAGTCACTACAATTAAAGAGTAATGTGTTTTGTCCTTATGAACTCCTAGTATGGTGGCAAAGTAGTTAAAGTAATTATACTAATCTTGTGGGCCTACTATTGTGAAATTTTGCCTATGTTTTATATAAGGTTTTAAAGCTATATAGACTCTTAAGTTAGTAATAAAATTGACATAATTGGAAGTAAAACATTGATTAAAGGACTCTATGATTTTTGTGAGTTGTTAGGCTCATTGAAATATGTAAAGAATTTTAGTAAGATAATTCAAAAAGAAATAGATTTGAATACTTTACAAAATAGTCACTGAACATTACCTAGTCTAATCAGATAGGTAAATGACCTCCGTTAGTAATGAGATTTTTACAGGCTAATAACTAGTAAGTTTAATTTCAGTATAATATCACGAATTTCAGATAAGGACCCCCAATTTGTAAAAATTACAAATTAATCCCTGAGTTTGAAAAAGTTTAAAATTGACCTCAATTCAAATAAGTTGTTAATAAGTTAAGTGTTAAGTCTTAAAAGAGATTAATAAAATATGCCGAAATGATTTTTGAACTTTGGAATAAGTTTTGATCTCTAATATGTTATGTCACTAAAAGATTTATGTCTCCGATCTCCGTTATGTTTTCCGGTAGCGCTCTCCGACCCGGTTCTCTACCAGGCCGGGAAGGGGGTGTTACAATAGTGGTATCAGAGCTAGAGTTTAGTCGGTTCTGGACTAAACTTAAGTATGTTTGTATTATGTGTTAAGTTACTTTGCCACCTAGGAGTTAATCTGTTAAGTATTGTGACTTGCCGAATAATCCGATCTCTTTATGTTTAAGATGTCTAAGTTCAGTCAGGCTCGTATAGATGAGCATATTCTTGTCGGAGAAAATTCGAGGACGAATTTTCTTTAAAGGGGGAGAGAGTTGTCACATCCCAAAAACCGGTCTAGTCGAAATTAGGTTCCGATGACCGAATATTTTATATCGGTTCTATAAATTATTTGGTCGTATTAATTATTCGGGTTTATTATTATTAGATTATTCGGGTCTAGTAGAAATTAGGTTCGAAACCTATTTATTTAGTTTATTATTATTATTATATATATATATATATGGATTACACGGCAGAATGCAGATCACCTAATTTGTTAGGTAAAGCCTTGTAATTGAAATGGTGGCAATACCATTAGGATTAAAGAATGAATAATATGTATATGGTGGGGGAATTGATTGAATAAAATATGTATATGGTGGGGGAATGGTTCACGCTGAAAATAGTATAATAGGGGGTGGATGATTGGAAAAATACACAACATTTGAAAAAAAAATTAGTAGCATACGATTCAGTATTAGATTGGTAGTCCGATATTTTCGATATAGTAATATCGAATTTTTGCCGACGACTGGGTAAGCTCAAATCATTTATTCGATATTATCTGAACCAATAAATATTATTCGGGGTAATTTATAATAGTTTATTATTATTATTATTATTATTATTATTATTATTATATATATATATATATATATATATATATATATATATATATATATATATATATATATATATATATATATATAAAGAAGGTGGAGGAGTTGGTATATAATTGTCTAACTAACCCACCATTAGAAATTATTGAATTAAAATAATAAATGGTGGGGGGGAATAGGACGCCAAAAACATGTATAAAAAGGGGGGAGGAATGGTTGATTTTCACGGCAAAGAAGGAAGAAAGAAAGAAAGAAAGAAAAAAAATAGTAGCATACGATCCAATGTTCGATTGGTAGTCCGATGTTTTCGATATAGTAATATCGAATTTCTACCGATGACGGGGTAAGCTCAAATCTCTAGTTAGTTTAAGTTTCGGTATCGAGTTGATTAATATTTTTATATATATTCGATACTGTTTTATTGATTAGTTTTTATTAATTATCATAGTACACAAGGTAGATTCGGAACAACCGTCAAGCCCAAGAAATAAAAATAAAGTACCGGTCTATCAAGGTGAGTGAAATAAATTAGAGTTGAGATTAGAGTCTCAACTACCTTTAATTTGATGTTAGTATATATATTAAGCATGAAATTAGATTAATTAAAGGCTGGTAAAAGATAAGGGTAGAAAGAATAAAGAAATTCGGATTTGTAAACTATCCTGTAGAAAACTGCATTTTTGAGTATGTTAGAGTCATTTCTGGAAAACGGGTTCTTCTACAAAGTTGTAGAGGACAAAATCTTATATGAAATAGAGGTATGATTTGCTCAAAAATGTTAAGTATAGGTCTCGGAATTGTTGTTAGAAGTTACTGGACTAAAACTGAATAAATCTAGAATCTACTATACTAAATTGTAAAATTCGAAAATTATAGGGGCTTAAATAATGCCAATAAAATTCTGGAAATTTATAATTGAAACAGGGGAGTCATGAAATGAATGAAATTAAATGGCCAAGCTTGAATTAAGTCTCAATTGATAGGTTAAATCCATTTAGATCACATATAGGATTATTAAAGAATTAAAGGGGGCTGTTTTGTGGAAATTGATAAATTGAGGACTTGAATACTTTGATTTTGAATATGATAGAACTTCATTATTATGCTAATACATGTAAGTTAATATGGTTAAAATATCAGAACCAAATGAATTGTGAAACATATAAATTATATGCTTTAAATCCACTATGTTTAGCTTGGACAGATTCGATCATGAAATTGACCTGTTTTAAAATGCAAAACTGTACTGATTGAGAGATGCTAAAAATATGTATCATACATGATCTTAAAGGTGTGTTTATAATATTTCTAGAATGGTAAAGAACTCCTTATTTGGAGTTGTGAGTAAAAAGATATGAATTTTTGAATAAGTAAATGTCATAAAACAGGGTAACAGTTTGCCCCTAAATTTGTATCAGCAACGATTTTAGAAATTCATTATAAATTGTATAAGAGGAATTAAAAGTTATAATTTATATGGTTTAAAAGGTTATTAAGTCTAGTTTCGTTTAAAACAAACGAAATCAAATTTTGAGTTATAGAACATTTTATATAATATTTCTTTGAGGACAATGCAAGCTGCCTAATGTACTAAATGATATATTTCTTTAATGTTTGGTTAGAAAAGAGTAGAAATGAAGGAAACCACAAAGTTGGAGAATAAGGAAAATGTCTCTAAGCTTGGATTGAGGTGAGTGTGGATGCATTTATCTCGGGTGACGCGGTGTCATTCCGATCATTGTTTTTATATGTGAGTGTGGATGCATTTGTCTCGGGTGACGCGGTGTCATTCCGATCATTGTTTTTATGTTCTTATATGTGAGTGTGGATGCATTTGTCTCGGGTGACGCGGTGTCATTCCGATCATTGTTTTTATGTTCTGATATGTGAGTGTGGATGCATTTGTCTCGGGTGACGCGGTGTCATTCCGATCATTGTTTTTATGTTCTGATATGTGAGTGTGGATGCATTTGTCTCGGGTGACGCGGTGTCATTCCGATCATTGTTTTTATATGTGAGTGTGGATGCATTTGTCTCGGGTGACGCGGTGTCATTCCGATCATTGTTTTTATGTTCTGATGCATTTGTCTCGGGTGACGCGGTGTCATTCCGATCATTGTTTTTATATTCTGATATGTGAGTGTGGATGCATTTGTCTCGGGTGACGCGGTGTCATTCCGATCATTGATTTTATGTTCTGATATGTGAGTGTGGATGCATTTGTCTCGGGTGACGCGGTGTCATTCCGATCATTGTTTTTATATTCTGATATGTGAGTGTGGATGCATTTGTCTCGAGTGACGCGATGTCATTCCGATCATTGTTTTTATATGTGAGTATGGATGCATTTGTCTCGGGTGACGCGGTGTCATTCTGATCATTGTTTTTATGTTCTGATATGTGAGTGTAGTTTTGTTTAAAGTGTTGGGATTAGTATCCTAACCTTGTTATTTTTTTATTTGATAACATGAAGAAAGCATGAAATGAATTTAATAATGATTGGTAAAATTTAAAATGATAAGGAAGAAGGATTAAAGGCAAGAATATTGATCTAAGTGTATATTGCTTGTTAGATAAGCATGCTTAGTATAAATATGATGTGTTGATTGCTTGAGCTATGTGAAATGTGACTAAATGATAAGTTTTGCTACTGGTTTTTGATGATCATAAAATGAATATGATCTCATGTGCTTGCTGGAATTTTATGTTACCAAGATGCTTGATTGATTATATGTATATGCCTATTGAAATGGTTAAATGCCTTTAAAATTATGAATGATTGGCAAGTGAATGATCTTGTTAATAAAGAAAGATAAGTAAAGTCCTTGGTATGATTAGTGTCTATAGGTAGAAGGGCATGCCTTAGAGTCGTTGAGCTCCTCTGATCTTTGTTACAGGATGGTGGTTAGTCACCTATAAACCTGATAAGGTGGTTAGTCACCTTGATAATTGAATGGTGGTAAGTCACCATTGATGCCTATGCATCCCCTGTTATATGTTGAAATGAGAAATGGATACTTTGAGTATCTAATGTTACATGAAGACTCGATTACCTTGTTCATTAATCATCCAAGGCAAAATATTTAAAAGTTACATGACTTGAAAGATAAGTACTTAAATGATAAGTACCAATGAAATGAAATTGATATGCTTACTTGTTTTGTATATGCTAATGCTTTTAATTGATGCTTGTTGTTGTATATGATAATGTTTTGATCGATACTTGCTGTATGAACATAAAAGTATGATGTTTATGTTGCATTTGTTAAGGGCTCATGTAGAGTAACTATGCTCGAATGGTAAATTTGGTAAGTGCCTTGTATTACTTTGATATGTTCGAATATGACTATAAAATGCTACATGATATGGAGCTACGGCTCAGGGCTACGGCTCATTTATGATTCATGATATGGTGTACAGGGAATCCGCATATCCAATGGTACCAATATATTATGTATTTGATACGTATGCTATGTTATGCTCATGATATGATATTATGTTTTGTTATGAATATGAAGTATGCCATGTTATTGCATAATTAGCATGACATTCATTTTTGGAAGCATGTTACATAATATAATATGATCATTCATTGTCATTGGCTACCTCACTTAGACTATGTAAGTCTAATGCATTCATTGCATAACATTTCAGGTTAAAGAAAGTAACAGATCAAGATCGAGATTAGTTGGAAGGTTGGCAAGTCACTACAATTAAAGAGTAATGTGTTTTGTCCTTATGAACTCCTAGTATGGTGGCAAAGTAGTTAAAGTAATTATACTAATCTTGTGGGCCTACTATTGTGAAATTTTGCCTATGTTTTATATAAGGTTTTAAAGCTATATAGACTCTTAAGTTAGTAATAAAATTGACATAATTGGAAGTAAAACATTGATTAAAGGACTCTATGATTTTTGTGAGTTGTTAGGCTCATTGAAATATGTAAAGAATTTTAGTAAGATAATTCAAAAAGAAATAAATTTGAATACTTTACAAAATAGTCACTGAACATTACCTAGTCTAATCAGATAGGTAAATGACCTCCGTTAGTAATGAGATTTTTACAGGCTAATAACTAGTAAGTTTAATTTCAGTATAATATCACGAATTTCAGATAAGGACCCCCAATTTGTAAAAATTACAAATTAATCCCTGAGTTTGAAAAAGTTTAAAATTGACCCCAATTCAAATAAGTTGTTAATAAGTTAAGTGTTAAGTCTTAAAAGAGATTAATAAAATATGCCGAAATGATTTTTGAACTTTGGAATAAGTTTTGATCTCTAATATGTTATGTCACTAAAAGATTTATGTCTCCGATCTCCGTTATGTTTTCCGGTAGCGCTCTCCGACCCGGTTCTCTACCAGGCCGGGAAGGGGGTGTTACAAACTCAACATCTTTGTCAGGAGGTAAACCCGACAACTCTTCAGGAAACACATCCGGAAAGTCACACACTGTTCTGATATCTTTCGGTCTAGCTTCACTCATATTCGGATTCATAACATAAGCTAAGTAAGCCCCACATCCGGAGTCCATCAACCTATGAGCCTCTAAAGCCGACACCACATTAGACAAGAACTTAATGTTCTCGCCTACTACTACTACATCGTAGTCATCAGAAAGTTTCAAGGAAATTCTCTTCGTCTCAAAATCCACACTAGCTCGGTGCTCAACTAACCAGTCCATACCCAGAATAATATCAAAGCCATAGAAAGGAAGTTCCATCATATCAACAGAGAATACATGACCCTGAATCTTTAGTGGACATCTCCTATACATACGTCTAACCACAACTGTCTCACCAAAAGAACTAGTCACATGCATACCTACATCTAAAATCTCAATAGGTATATCTAACTTCTGTGCATGCTCACTCAAAATGTAGGAATGTGTAGAACCCGAATCAACCAAAGAAAGCAAAGACATAGACTGTAACACGAAATTACCTGCTATCACATCAGTGTTGTTCCCGGCCTCTCTCTGAGCATAGACTCTTGCTGGTCTTCCTGCCTCTGGCTGCACTGCAGCAACATGAGCAAGGTTCCTCTGAGCATCTACCCTAGGTGCATCAGCCCTAGGCTGGAAGTAGCCACGACCGCGCCCACGACCTCTCTGAAAATCATTCGCTCTCGCAGGAGCCTGAGCGATGTTTGGTGCCTGTGCCGCCTGATGCAGACAATCCCTCCTAAAGTGGTCCCTCGAACCACAGTTCCAACAAGCATGGAAGTTACCCCAACACTCACCAGCGTGCTGTCTCCCACATCGTGTGCACTCGGGCAAACACCCTCCACCCCTGTGGCCCTGATGGCCCCTACCATGGTGGCCACCGCCACGTCTCTGGTCAAACTGATGTCCGTCACCTCTATGCCTCTTGGCATCTCTACCATCAAAGTGGTTATGCCTCTTGCCAGCACTAGGACCACCAGATCGTTTGACCGAACCCAAACTGTGTTCCAAATCCTTGGCCCTCGCGACCAAAACATCAAAGTCTGAGTAGTCAGAAGCTAGCGTGTACCTCTTGACTTCTTCGTTCAACCCGTAGCGAAAACGGTTACAGCGTTCCACTTCCGTAGGAACCAACTCTTGAGCGTACTGACTCAAGCGTACAAAACGGATCTCATAATCGGTCACAGAAGCATCTCCCTGAGTAAGGGCCATAAACTCTCGCTTCTTCTCATCTAAGTACCTCGGTCCCAAGTACCTCTTTCTGAACGCAGACTCAAAGAAATCCCAACCAATCTCTGCCTCTGGAACCCCAGTAGTAATGGTGACCCACCAGGTGTAGGCATCACCCTGAAGCAAGGAAATCACACAGCCCAATCTACATGCGACCGCACAACCCATCTGAGCTAAGATACGAACCGTCTTCTCCAACCATAACTCAGACCTCTCTGAAGTAGACTAGCATCGTCACACCTAGGCCGAGCTGCAGCCTGAGCTCCCGCAACTGCGGCCTGAAATGCTCACGCTATAGCTTGCACCAGCGGAGTCATATCGATTCCGGCCGGACCTTGGCCACCTTGGCCACCTTGAGGTCTGTAACGCCCCGGTTTTGGGCTTAGAAGTTTTGGGCGTTGACCGGTGTGGTCAAAGTGCTGTTCGAATCTATAAGGGTGACATTAGGAAAGCCTAGTTCGGGTTGCATTAAAAATATGGAAAAATGTTCTAAAATCATCTTTTAATAAATATAAGTGAACTGTGAAATCAATTTTGAAAAATGAGGTTTGGAAGGGTGACATTTTGGCTAGTGACCAAAATGTAATTTTTGAAAGTTGCGTGACTGTTTTATAAAGGATTGAAACTTTGAATCTTTAAGGAGCTATTATTCCAAAAGTAGTTTCTCCAGATTTTTCTAAGATATTTTAAGGTTTTATTCTGATTTTTAAACATAAGAAAAGAGGAGGGAAAGTCATTTTGGCTATTTTGTAACTAACTTCTCATTTTCTTTTCTCTCATTTTCTCTCAACCCAAACACTTCCTCTCCAGAGAGTTTCTTCTGATTTTGTTACCTAAATCTCTCCTTTCAACTCTCTTTTAATTTCTAATCATCATATCTACAAAACCTCTCAATTTGCAAGTTGATTCTTCAAGCTTTTTGGCTCTAAAAGAGGAGAAACTCAAGTTTGGAGGTAAGAACGTCATTCTCCTCTAAACTCTCAGTTCTTTACTGAAATTCCCAAGTTCTCAATCCTTAATTGATGTTTTATAAATGGCTTTTAAGATTGTTTAATGGATCTTGGCTTAAAATGCAAGATTTGGTGTGTTTTTGATGAAATTTCGTTGGATCTGTTTAAGCAGTGTTTTAAGGTGTTAAAATGATGATTAATGAATGTTAATTTGATAAGGAATTGGGTTTTGATTAATGCAATCCCGGATAGGTTGAATTTCCTAAGTTTAGCTTATGATTCTTGGTTGTTTTTGGAGTGATCTTGTGGATCTGGTGTTGCTGGAGGTATAAGGATGTTGTTAGGTTCTTTTTAGATGTTAAATGATGTTAAAGGATGTTAGGTTTTGATGGTTTATGGCTGGGCTTTGTTAAGAAGTGGTTTGGATGTATTTTCGGTTGTGTTTGGTGGCCGAAAATGGAGTATGGATGAGAGCAGCGAGTTTAGGTGCTTTCATTGAAGCTATTAATGCATGATGATGCATTAATCTACTGTTTTAATGTGTTAAAACAGGGGAGTCATCTTTGGATCCAAGTGGTGGTGATCCGGAGGCTTGATTTGGTGCTTCGGCAAGAGGCGAAGTGGAATCGGTGAGTGAAATTGGGTTTTCGGCTTTGAAACCAATGTCTTGGGAGCTTAGTTTAAGTCTAAACAACTTTGCTAAGCTCAAGTGTAAGTTTTCGGAAATACTCTCTAGTGGTGGCCATGATTTGATTGTTGTGCAATGTGGTTTATTGCATGTTTTAAACTCTGTTTTGAAAGCATGATTTAGCATGGTTAATGCTGTTTTTGTAAGCCATATGTTGAAGGAAGCTCAAGGTAAGAGTTCCTTGTTTTTGAACATTGATTAAATGTGGTTTGATGCTTTTGAATGCATGATGAATATGGCTTGGTTTAATGCTTTAAAACAGTGGATAAATTGATGATAATGATGTATATTGGCAAGTGATGTTTTGAAAAGGTTAAGGTCACTAAGGTGGTTAAAAGTCCTTGAGTGAGCCTTGTTTACTTAAGAACATCAAGGTGGTTAAAAGTCCTTGGATGATTCTTGCTACGGATACAAAGGTGGTTAAAAGTCCTTGTGTGGTCCTTTCCATGGTGTTTAAAAGTCCATGGGCCAAGGTGTTTAAAAGTCCTTGGGGCCAAGGTGTTTAAAAGTCCTTGGGGTGATTATTATCATGGTGTTTAAAAGTCCATGGCCAAGGTGTTTAAAAGTCCTTGGGGTCAAGGTGTTTAAAAGTCCTTGAGGTGAACTTGTTAAGGACACAAAGGTGTTTAAAAGTCCTTGTGTGGTCCTTGCCAAGGTGTTTAAAAGTCCTTGGGGCCAAGGTGCTTAAAAGTCCTTGGGGTGAAAGTTGATGAACTTGTTTTTAAAGAAATGAAATGTATCACTTGTGGCCAATATGACATGTAATGATATGAAGCATGAGATGCTTGTTTAAAGATTGCTTTTGAGCATGTGTAAATGATGATTTGAAGCATGATTTATAAAGTGTTTTATAAATGCATTATTGAATGGTTTTGTTGAGCATTCCTCACTAAGCTTTTGCTTACGCTCTCTTTGTTTTCTCAAATCAATAATGCAGAACATTAAAGTACTTTGAGGGCAGCAAGGAAGGCAAGCATTCAAGTGGAAGTAAAGCTCAAAGTATGGAAGGTTTTCTTAAGTACATTTAGCTTTTGGTAATTTGGCAATGGGGGACCTATGTGTATGTTTTGGGAGATGTTTTGAACTCCCCAAGTATGTTTTAGGTTGTTGAGAATGCTGTTTTTTGTAATTGGCCTTTATATGCTTGATTTGAAAGTTTATGCTTGAATGGTTGCTTGAGTAGGAAGCATGCCTATAGATTTGGGGCTTTCCATATATGTGGATGTTTTGATGAATTGTTGATGCATGTATGTCTCTTATATGTTGAATTGCATGTTGGTAAAGTTTGGTGGCATTTGGAGCATGATTGGATGTTTAATTGCATGTTAAAGTATGCATTTTGGAGTAATCTGTGCAGGGTGTTTCGGAACAGCACCTACCGTTTCGGAACGGGTGCCTTAAACAAGCCCAGGCGTCCGAAACGGGAGGGACCGTTCCGAAACGGTTTGGCTACTGCCAGCCCGTGTTGCGGTACGCGTTGCGGAACGGCCCCGCGTTTCGAAACGGGCTCTGCCTGTTTCGGAACGGGTGACCGTTAGGGGCTGACATTGGCAGTTAAATGTTTTGAATTGTTTTCATTTTGGTCCTGAATCTTGTTTGTGCAATTGTATGAGTTTGGGAAGTCCTTTTGAGCTGAAATTTCACAAAGAATCATGAAACCTGATTAATTTCAAGTTGGTAACTTTAATTTGGATGAAGTCCTTATAATTATCAGAAATTACAATTTGGTCCCTAAAGTTGTAATTTGTTCAATTGGGTCCCTGTTTGATCTCTGATGTTTATGATCTTTGAGTATGCTGTTGTATGATCATATCTAAGGATTAATATGCATCTAGACAAGTTTAAAAATAAAAAAGGGTCGTTAATCAAGGTTGACTTTCGGGTTGACTTTGGTTTTCCCCGTGTGACTTTCTTAATTCGGGTCAACCGTCTAGGCCGGGTTAAAGGGGTTACAAGGTCCCTCTCCTTCAACTCCATCCTCGCCTCCAGCTCCAGACGGAGGAGGAGGTGGTGGTGGAGGTGGTGGAGGAGCTCCAACTCCCGCGGCCACCGGCCCTTCTATATGAGCCTCCACACCAATTAACGGCTCAACAAGAGCCGCAACACGTGGTTCCTGACGAACCACTCTCGGCCTACCTCTCGGTCTAGACATCGCTCTCACAGATATTAACTACAACCACAACAACAAAACATACAAAGTTGGGTCAGCAAGGCAAGGCTTCCAAGTGTTCAAGTACGTTTTCCTCACTTTCAAAAAAATTCTTTTTCCAATGTAATAGTAGCAATGGGACTCTTACACAACATGCTTTTAACAAAACAACTAGCACACTTGTCATACAAGCAATCACGCTTTCAAGGCAAGCAAACACCGTGCATACCAATTCAAAACTTAAACTTACCTCACTTACCTGCCCAAGGTCTCGGTAACCTTAGGCTCTAATACCAACAAGTATAACCCCCTCGTCCCGGTCTGGTCGGATGACCGGTCCGAGTGGGCCACACGGGGAAAATCGAAGCAAAACTCGTTAAGGTTCCTCCTCGGTTAACGACCCAAAAAATTTCTTTTATTTATCTTGTCTAAATGCATTACCAATACCTATATGGAACACGTCAGCGGAAGCAAGAGCAATACAGAGATCGACCATTCAAGACATCATTCATAAAACAACCCATTTTCTGTAATTAAGCAGACCGTATCGATACACCTGTTAAGGGTATCGATACGCCTTGACCAAAGTCAACACTCAAGGGTCAACACAGGAAGACCGTATCGATACAGCCCTTGAGCGTATCGATACGCCCTTCCCAGTCAACATCTCGTGGTCAACGAGATAAACCCGTACCGATACGCTTACACCCCGTACCGATACGGTAATAACTCACCAAAATCTCAGAATTCCAGTGAGCAAAAACCGTATCGATACACCCTCACGTATCGATACGCCCAACCAAACTTGAGTCCTGGAGACAAGGCCGTATCGATACGGCCCTTAGGCGTACCGATACGCCCTGCACTGAAAAACTCCCAAATTCAGCTAAGACATGCAAGACTCGAACCTAGATGCAATTTAAGACTTACCTAGCCACACACAAACATATAAACAGCATTTACAGACCAATATTTAGCCATACAAGCACCCAACATGTACATGCATCAAGGAAATCATGCAATTGGTCAAAGATGACATTTAAGCATTTAAGGTCTCATACTTCAACATTCAAACACAAAGGCAACCTCAAAGGTATATGGCCAACACACATGGTAAGCAATTAAGACATGGTTTTACAATCCAAACATGGCATCAACAAGCCTCACAAAAACAACATAATTAAGGAGTCTAAACATGCTCCTAAACAACCAACAATAGCACAAATCACATTGCTTAACTATTACATGTCCAAAGCATTAAAACTCATACTTGATAAACTCAAAACCAACAACTACACTTGGAGGCCCTCCACTTGCGCAAGCAACCCACAAACTAAGGATCTGTATTGCCGAACAAAGAGAGAGCGTAAGCAATAGGCTTAGTGAGGGTAAGCTCTTTAAAAACAAACCTCGACAATGCAGGGTCCGAGCACGATCTTAGCCAAGGCAAAATACATAATTACCAAGAATCCTCAAGAGCCACAAGATAAAGAAGCATGAACAATATTCAATTAAATGCCATGCTCCACAAGCTCTATTTCACAACATATGTAAACACATATAAACATCCAAGTAAGGATCACATATCACAACACATTGATACACATATCAATCAACATTGGCACCTAGCTATGACCCGAATACGCGGATAAATACGTTGGAACTCACATCCAACAACCACTTTACCTCACGGTGGGATTACACTCATCACCGGTCTCGCGGAGGGGATTTCACTCATCCTCACGCCCCGTTGATGGGATTTCACTCATCATCGACTAATATAAATATAATTTCCGGGCGTACCCGTACTCCTCCTTAGTGACTCAACGCCACCAAGGCCACGCGCGACTTTTGACTCATGTGTGCACACTAACATCCTAATGATCGATCATTTGTACTCAAGCATAATAGTGCCTACATTTAACTCATTCCACATTATTCATTTCAATCAATTCCGTGCTTAGCACGTACTCACCATGATCACAATCATGAACCATTTCCATGCATGCCATAAGCATCACAAATCATGCCTCATCTCACATGTATAACACAATATACATAAATCAAACATTTCACAATCATACGAGGCATAAACATCCATACATAAGTTCAACCAATGGCTCTAGATTAAGTTTAGGATTAGGCTACCACCCTAATCCTAACTCTAGGTGGGTCTACCAAGCCCAACCTAGTCCACATACTCGAACCAACCATTTAAAAACCACGTAAAACGTTTAACCACTCACCTAAGCTTCCAAGCTCCAAGCCAAGCAAGCAACCACTCTCGCAATCCCGGATTTCTTCCCGAAGCTTCTCCAACACGAGTTCTCGCTTCTAAACAACCTCATTCACAATTCAAACAACCCCAAATCAGCCCAACATCAAAAGACCAACCCGGAACACAATTCAATCATAATTTACAAAGTTGCAAGCTATGAACAAACCCCAACATTAGCAATCTCGGACAGCCCCAAAACCACATCCAAAATCCATGTTTCCAACATCCATTGCACCCACAAATGATCCCAAATCAACCCCTAACCATAGTACTATCAACGGCCTATCAAAATCCACCTAAAACAACCCCCAAAACTCACCCAAAACCCTCCAAAAATCCCATTTTTACCCAATTTCGGAAATTGCTCAAAATCATTCAAAATTCACATATGTTATACCATTTGGCTCTTATATTCCATAACTAACCATATTAAATCGAAATATTAAGTTTAGCTACACAAAGACACCATTTTTAATCAAATCTTTTGAAAACCCCAATTTTAAAACTTCAATGAAAATGAAAATAAATGATACTTTTAAAGAGAGGGGGTTGAGGAGAGGTCAAAAATGATGTTACCTTTCGAAAATGAGTTGAAATGGATGAGCTTTTTGATGGAATAGTAATGAAGGGAAGAGAGCTCTTGTTTCACGTTGAAAATGGATGAAGAAGAGAGTGAATAGTGTTTATTTTGTGTAAAAGAGGATTTAAATTAAAAGATGGGTAAATTACCAAAAGACCATTAATGAATGGCTATCCCCTTGTTTTTTAAAAGCTCTTCAACTTGCAATTTAATCAATTTGGTCCCATTTAAAATATTTATTTTTGAAACCCGAAACTTAAAGGATTATTTTAATTATAAACCCGAGCCCAAATAATATTAAAATATTATTCTCACCTAACCCCTAAACCCGGGTGTTACAATCTTGGTCTATACAATATCGTCTGAATGTGACCGGGATGAACGTGTAATCTTGGTCTATACAAGCGAGGAATCCGTTGAACTAATTAGACGCCTGTATGTCAACAGACCAGCATTTACCGTGATCGCCGATGCAGAAAAGAAAAACTTAATTTCATCTGAAAAGGTTCTGTTGAACTATTGTTGCTAACTGTGCAGTTTTTATATGATTCAAACTTTGGTGGTTTAGTTGCTAACTGTGCATTTTCGCCCGAAAAGTATGTCATTTATGGCAGCCATGAAAGGTCTTAAGATGGTTCTAACCATGCCTTCTTACACAAGCTTGCAGAGAAGAGTGACCATGAGAGCACTTGGAGCTGACTTAATACTCAATGATCCCACGAATGGGATGGTTCGATTTGCTTTTGTCGATGCTTCCGTTTACACATCATGATATCATGTTCTTGTCCACGGTTTCACTTGAGATAAACATAGCTTGTTTGTCTGTACTACTGCCAGTAATCTACTACATGACTAGCTTGAGATAAACATAGCTTGTTTGCGCTGTTTGGTGGCTTGTAGGAACATGAACGTTGGTGTCGAAATCACTCTCGTCAAGTTTCAACTCATATCGACTTTTGTGGAATGCAGGTCGGAAATCAATTCCATTGTTAATTAAGAAAACGTGCCACATCATTGTAGCAATGAAGAACAGATTCACGTAACCATGAACGCAATTAGCTGGAAACCTGCTAAGAAGTAAGAACAATGGAAAAATTGCCATCTTACAAAACTGGTTTACTCCTGTAGCATCTTGTGAGCTATAAACAATCTAGGCATTTATTTCATCAATTATATAACGCAAAGTGACATTCTGTTCATGAACCGACCTTAGCTCAGTTGGTAGAGCGGAGGACTGTAGTTGTTGTATAAGCTGTCATCCTTAGGTCGCTGGTTCGAATCCGGCAGGTCGGATATTATTTTTTTTCTCATGTATGACGTTTTTCCGCTAATTAATTGGTGTGCCAAACTTATTTTATCAATTTCCTTTTCAACTAACAGAACTTTGTATATATATTTTTTGGATCAAAAACATAACTTTGTATATACTACTTTAGTTTAGCAATGTCCATCATTACTGACGGGTTGATTATTTCGTGACAAAAGGTAAAATTGCACATAATTCAAGGGAAATGTAAAACTTAGCACATAATTCAAGGGAAATTGCACCTTTAAGTACCCCAATTAGTCCCTCATTGTATAATTAGCACGTGCTTCATATTTAATTGTTGACTTTCTTTTCACTAAACAGATATATTAGAATACTACACCGAAATTTGAACTAATATAAGAGGAGACAAGATGAATATCTTTAACTACTTAGTTAATTAGTGAATCTCTGCTTAATTGTTGACCTTTGTACATTCTCAAGTGATTATATTTCTTTTATATGAAATTTAAGTGACTATAGTTACTAAAAGAGTTTCTAATAAAAAGAACATTAAAAAATGTATGTGTTTCGAGTATTTATAGTAAGGGTAAACTACACCAGTGACCACTGAATTATTAGGGGATACTTATTTTGACTACTGAACTAAGCAACTCGTTAATCAGACCACCAAACTTATTAAATTAACTTATTTTAACCATTGCCGTTAAAAAACTAACAGAATAGTGACGTGGTAATTAACGAAAATTTATAAAATTACATATTTGGTCATTGTTATTTACTTATTAAATTAATTTGATCCTAATTTTATTTTAATTAAATAAAATTAATCAACCAATTAGATGATGACACATATCATCACCCAATTGACTTAATTTACTAAAATTTTAATTTATTATATATATATATATATAGATATATATATATATATATTTCTCTCCAATCAGGTGGTGAAATCACCACCTAGTTAAAGAAAAATTTTAAAAAAATAAAGAATGAAATTGTGGTGGTTTGAACATAGGACAAAGAGGGTAAACTTCCACACCTTTACAACTGAGTCAAGCTGCTCTTATTGACATAAATTGCACCATTTTATATACGTATCTTATAATGCAGTAAATTTTAGGGAAAAAAAAGTAAAAATTGTTGAAATGGGACTCAAACTTAGATCACTTGGGATGTGTATAATCACACAAAACATTCGATTTAATTTAAATATGAAAATTATTAAATATTTAATTTTAAAAAATTCAATTTAAATAAAAAAATTGATTTAAAATATCTGAATATTTTTTATTTTCATATTTAAATTAAGGGTTAACTACTGGAATAGTCACTTATGTTTTCCCCAAGTACAGAGTTGGTCACCGATTTTGAAAAACGACCAGTAAGGTCACTTACGTTTTCGGTGCGTAAACTTTTGGTCACTCAGCCATTTGTTTTTTTTTATCAGCACTCAGCCGTTTGTTGCCGTTAAACACTAACGGATTGCTGACCTTGCAACGAAAAAATAAGGGTAAATTACTGCAATGGCCATTAAAGTTTATCTCATGTACACTTTTGCTCCTCAATTTCAAAAAATAAACATTATAGTCACTAATGAAAATGTTTCTTTATAATTTCACCCTTGATTTTTTAAAAATTAATTTTCAACCCTAAAACTTTACAATCAATTAGTATAATAATATTATAAAGGCTTAAATGAAAAATAGGTGCCCAAAGTATACCATTTTAAAATTTAGGTGCTCAAATTGCTTTTATTTAATAACTAACCTTTTAAATTGCTCCTATCTTTTTCACTATGGATATTTTTAATATTATTGTAACATGACATGTCATTTTTTATTTTTAAATTAAAAATAATTTTAAAATAAAAAAAATCATTTTTATTATTATTAAATTTAAAATATATTTTTTAAAATATTACTTCTTAATATAATTTAAGTGTTTAAAATATTTTTTTTTGTAAAAATAGGTACCCAAATTTACCGTAGTTACAATTTTAGGTGTCCGGCTGTTAAATGAGTGTTACAAAAATTGTCAACCAATCGATACTTGACACATGGAATTAATTTTATTAATTTTTAATGGAAAATACTTAGAACTTTCAAATTATTATAAAATCTCAAAATTTGACAAGCTTCATAAAACAATCTCTAGATCCTTAAAAATTCTCAAACTTTCGCCGTCGATTGCCGCCGCTTCCGCCGCCAGTTGTCGTCGCTGACCGCACCCTCTTGATCGTCGGACCAAGGCGATCATTTTTCCCAGCATAGCGTCGTCAAAAACGCCCAACGACGTGCAACCAAACGTCAAACACGAAATCGACGTTCGCGTTTAACGTTCGGCTGCACACCTTTGGGCGTTTTCGGCGACGCCGTGTTAGGAAAAAATTGTCGCATTGGCCCGGCGACCAAGTGGGTGTGGTCAGCGACGACAACTGGCGGCAGAAGCGGCGGCAGTCGACGACGAAAGTTTGAGAATTTTTAGGAATTTAAGGATTGTTTTGTGAAGCTTGTAAAATTTTGAGATTTTATAATAATTTGAAATTTCTGAGTATTTTCCATTAAAAAATTTAAAAAATAAAATTAATGTCACGTGTCAAGCACCGATTGGTTGACAATTTTTTTAACACCCATTTAACAACCAGACACCTAAAATTGTACATATAGAAACTTTGGGCACCAATTTTTACAAAAAAATACTTTAGACACCTAAATTATTTAAAAAATTAATATTTTTTTAAAATATGTTAAATTTAATAATAATAATAATAAAAACAATTTTATTTTAAAATTATTTTTAATTTAAAATTAATAAAAATGACATGACATATAATAATAATAATAATAATAATAATAATAATAATAATAATAATAATAATAATAATAATAATAATAATAATAATAATAATAATAATAATAATAATAATAATAATAATAATAATAATTCAGTGTGAAAAAATAGGAGCAATTTGAAAGTTTAGTTAAATATGATTAATTTGGGCACCTAAGTTTAAAAATGGTATATTTTGGGCACCTGTTTTTTTTTATCTAAACCTTTATAATATTATTGTACTAATTGATTGTAAAGTTTTAGGGTTGAAAAATGAATTTTAAAAAATTTAAGGGTTAAATTATAAAGAAATATTTTTATTAGTGACTATAATGTTTATTTTTTTTAAATTGAGGAGCAAAAATGTACATGAGATAAACTTTAATGGCCATTGCAGTAATTTACCCTTATTTTTCGTTGTCAAGTCAGCAATCCGTCAGTGTTTAACGACAACAAACGGCTGGGTGACCAAAAGTTTATGCCCCGAAAACGTAAGTCACCTTACTGGTCGTTTTTCAAAATCGATGATCAACTTTATACTGGGAAAAACATAAGTGACTATTTTAGTAGTTAACCCTTAATTTAAATCGAATATTTATTAAAATATTAAATATTAGATTTAAAAGAAAAAAATTTGATTTAAAAATGTATTTGAATATTTATTAAAAGAGGCGACATAAAGTGTTGCATTATCAATAGTATTTATAAGAAGGTAAAATATTAAACACAAATAGCGTAAAAAATTTGGTAAAAAAACGGTGTAAAATATTATCAATAGTATTTAATTTTTACATGCCTGCATATTTACACAATAAATTTTAAATTTTAAAATTTAAATTTTAAACTTTAAACTGTAAATCCTAAAAATTATGTTCTACACCATATATTCTAATTTTAAACCTTAAATTTTTAACTCCTAACCCCTAAAACTAAATTTTAATTTTTAAGTCGGGCCAGAATTTTTAAAATATGAGATTGGGTCAAGTTTTGATTTAAGATAGTTATTTTCAGGTTGGCAAAAAACACCCGACCCGTGCCCTAGTCCAAAGGGACTCAGATTCTCAAAGATAATGGGATTACTCAATCGGTTTTGCTCGCAGAACTATGGGGAGTTTTCTCCGAACTCCAACATGCATGGTCCTTGGACTATAATTTCACATGCAAGACTACATCCTTAAGTAATACAAAAAAGAGAGATAATTTCCTTTTAAAATTAAAAAAAGCCGGATTTTCGGGTACCCATCTTAACTAAATATTACGGTTCAAACCCAACCCGTATACCCGCACTATTTAACAGGACGGTTACCCGACCCACTATCTTTATTTCCTAAGAAAAAAATTCCTGAACACCCTTAGATACAACCATGAGAAACAAAGAAGGCAAATCAAAGAAAGAAAAAGGACTAGACAAATTGCTTGATCTAAATTCATATGAAGTGTGTATTTTCATTAACACATTGAGCATCCACAACCATAAATCCATTTAAACAAGAATATATATATATATACACATATACATACATCATTCAATTTCAGAAATAGGAAGGAGAACAACCAATATAAACAAGTAAAACCATCCTGTTTCTGCATACAAGGCTGACGAGAAAATATTCGACCATGGAAGAGGAGCGCATCAACATCCCTAGTTGCATTGTAACTTTGTGTCAACTCGATTCTTCACTCTCCCGAGTCATAGACTTGAAGAATTGGTGAAAATATTGGCAGCCTAAATACATGCAACCTTTTATATAACAAAGGTAAAAGTCAATCCTGTGGGCACACCACCTGACCAGCTGCAGGACCAAAAACTAATATGCATCTGCAGCATCCTTAGTGGAAAGCTTTACTCTCAAACAACAGAGGAATTCCATCTTGAATAAATAGTTATTGATCAAAAGTCTGGTCAAATATCATTTCCTGTAACATTAAAATAGTACAACATATCAATGGTATGTAGACACGGTCATAAGCGTAAATCTGTGAGGTTATGTACAGTGCAAGATTTGGCACAGGAATTAGAAGACTGCAGATTCATACAATTTACTATTAAAATGCTACACTACAATTTCCTTTTATTTTATTGCACCAACCACGAGACAGATCATCTGTCAGCATCGTAAACTGAATCCAACAAGTTTGAGTGTAAGACTTGTCTCAAGTTAATCCCTGTGCAAGACTACAACCAGGCTAATCTTACGCGGGTAATCAACTAAAAGTGTAAAACTAATAGCAATTTGAGTGAGGCGAAACCTGATCGCATATAGGGCAGGTGTCACTTCTTTCCATCCATTCCAAAATGCATGAGAGGTGAAAATGATGTTCGCATTTTGTTACAAGTTTTGGATTCTCTTCATCGTACTCTGCATGTCCAGGTACCATAGACAAACTATCACATAGGTGCCGCTAAAGATATTACATTAACAAGGAAATTGGCACTGTTTTCAACATACAGTAATCAGGGACAGGTAGCAGCAAACGTAGTTGTTAGATCTTACACTAGCAATTAATGCCTTAAGCAATAAGAGTATACTGACCTTCAAGACAAATAGTACAGGTATCCTCTTCCTCCATTGCCGATTTATTATATTCAACTAATGTTGTGACTTCTGGTTTTCTTGGTGAAAGAAGTAAAGAACTAGAATGTGTTCTGCAGTGCAATTCCTCAAGATCTTCACATGTAGGCAGTGTCTCAAAACTGCCCCCACTGAGAGTTTCCTTGAGAGACTCTGAATCACCAGCATGTGGATTCGCAACAACCACGTCATACGGCAAAGGTGCTGGAGGTGGCCTAAATGTGTCAGGTACTTCTAGATTCAAATTAACCAGAACCGCCGCCATTGCAGAGGCTGACCCATCATGAGGTGTTAAAGGCTCATTCTCTTCCAAAGCGGGTGGACACTGTGGAAAGGCATTTTAAAATTCAAAGAGTGATACATAAAAGACAGACTATGAAGAACATTTTTATCAAGATAATAATTAAAAGGTTATCCCCGCTTATACAAATTAGAAATCACCTCGTAAGCTACCATATAGCACAATGGCCAAAATCAAACAAGAGATTCATCCTTCACACACATATACGCACTCTATATCCCATGAAAAAACTTCCAACATTCATCTGATCAAAATATCAGTTGCAGATCACAGGCTCTACAACCAGTTTAAGTGAAAGAAGGAATGAAAGGGGTCCATTTCGTGGAATAATCAATCACGAAAAGACCGAACTAAGGGTATTAAAAATGTTTTTGTTTTCTTTCACTTTGCTTCTTCCTTTTCCAACTTGTTATTGTAGATAATGGTGACTGAATACTCCCAATATTCCAAACAAAAACCTTCCATATCTTGGGGCTGAAGAAAGAACATTTTCTATAAGATAATAAAGGAAGTAGACATAGTCATAAGGTTAACATATTACTAACATAATAATATACAGGCGTCCCGTGCAGATGAGGTTTTTGGGAAGAACAACAGCAGCCTCCCATATCCCACAGTTATCTTTGTCATCCACTCAACGCGAAGGTAGTTTGGAGCATTTCGCCTGTTATTTGACATCAAAAAACAAGTAGAATATAATACTTTCAAACATAAGGAGAAAAAAACCACCTAACAAGCCATGAAAAAATATGTAACATGATAACAAAAATAGAATCAAGCTTTAACAAGCATGAAAGAGCAAAGTGAATATATCCTTACTAATCATACCAAACATAGATGAGAAATATGCAAGTTGGAATTGCAAACAAATAAATTATCCCTTTATACAGACAAATTATATACAAATACACTAAAACATTAATGGGACCATGTTCATAAAGAGCTCAGTATAAAACTTCTAAAAGGAGCGAGCCGTAGACTAAGTTATATGACAAATATTATAAGCAGATGCTGCAGATAATGTTGAAAAGTAAAGAGCTTCAGACAATCGTAATTCCGATTCATACCAATTCTTTGGTTAGCTGAGGATAGCAAGTTACCAGCTTCCTGTGTATGCATTACAACCATACAGCTCATAGTGACAGATGTATGCATTAGCAGACAATGCACAATTAAAGAAGGAAAACAAAAGATAAGAAAATGGTGACATGCATACAGAGCATGGCTCAATTTGCTCAAGCGGTTTATCATAATAAGCAGCCTCAATGAGCCACATGCCCAGATTATCCAGAATTGGAATATAAAAAGTATTGAAAATCGCCATAAAAGCAGACACCAAATAACTCAAAACTTCCAAATTCATACTTTTGACATCTTCCATAAAGGCAATCCAACACGTAACTATCAGAAGCTAAAGGAAAAATTAAACTTTCAACTACATCGCAATACAGTTCAGATTAAAAAAAAATCCGAGATCAATCACTAATTAACTCGAATAACAACAAACGACGAAACGATCCATATAATAACAGGGGGTGGAGAAAGTCATAACAATTTCATAAACCCTAATTTGAGAGGAATGGAATAGAGGAGGTGGAAAGTGACGTGAAACAGAAGGGGGGACAAAAAAAGAAATGAATTTTAATGAATAAAAAGGAAGTTCAACGACAAAAAGGTGAAGATTTTACCTTTGAAGCGGCGGCGGAGAGAAGAGGCGAAGAAATTCTAGCCAAAAATCCCAACTTGCAAGAGTTGGATGAAATTGAGGAAGGGACTTCTTTACGAGGAAAAGAAAAAAAAACTTTAGGATTTTCGTTTTTATTTTGGGTTATAATTTAGGGTTTATAGGTTAGGGTTTAGTTTTTTTTTGGTAATATAGTGAGGATTTAGGTTTTAACTTATAAACCCTAAATTATAATCCTAAACCTTAAATTAAAACAACTATTCTTAAATTCTAACTCATACACCTAAACCCGATAAACCCTATACCCTAAACTAACCTTTTATACCCTAAAACTAAGGCGCTTGTAGAAACTTTCAATTTTCACCGTCTTTATATAGAATATTTATCCTTTATTTTATTCTATCTTATTTTAATTTTTGTCCATTGTTATATAGTTTCTGGGTAATTATTTACTCTCAAAAGTTTGTTTACACAAAGGTTGGTTAGAGATTTTATTTATTAGGGGTTAAAACTTAAATCCTTACCGTATTGTCTTAAATTTTAATTATGAACTTTACGTTTTAAACTTCTACATTAAAATTCAAAAATTAAAGTGCTTGTAGAAACAAAAAGTTTCTACTGCCTGTATATGAGATAATAATTCATAGGCAAACTACTTAAATTACCGCCTAATTAAGGGTGGTTTCGATATGATCATCACACTTTCAATTGTGTCAGTTTGATTATTTAACTATTTCAACGGTATCAATCAAAGCACCAACTTAAATCCTAATAAAATAAATGACATAACAGTTAATAGAAATTTGTATGATTATACATTTGGTCTTTGTTATTTATACATCCGAATAATTTGGTCTTAATTTTAATTTAATTCAATAAAATTAATCTAACGAACCCGATCTTGACACATATCATAGTATCATTAGTACTAATTTTATTATTATTTTTATTTTCCTCCCACTAACCATATCAACAAGTGAAGTTATTGAATCCAACAAGTGTCACAGTGGAAAAGTAGAAGATTGTTCATTTTAGAAGACACATGTTCAAATCACTTTATTTACATGGTGTATGCGCTTTATCAAAAAGGTAAAAATATCTATGAACAAGTACTGAAATAAAATGAGATGTCCAAAGTTATTAGCTCTAAACATGATGGAAAAGAGATGTTTTTTTTTCTTTATATTTTGCATTAAATGCTTTATATTTTGCACTAAAGTGAATGTACATATAAGACTATAAGGTATGTTTGTACCCATTTACCTAGTTTTTTTAATTTTTTACATTTTCTCTAAATTATCCATATGCATATAGTAATTTAATTTTTAAATTTGATTTTTTGAAATTCAAGTTTTAGTTTCATATTCACGTTAGATTCTTAAACTATGAAAACATAAAAAATACACAAAATTTAAGTATGTACAAGAACGGTTAATGTAAAAAAGAATAGTATTCTCCTTACTAGACTTATACTATTAGTTGACCACGATAAGAATGCTCAAAAAAGACGTACAATATAATGAATAAAATTAAGAAAATGTTAAATCCAAAAATTTATTATATTTTTTTTCTTTTCATTTGTGGGACAATTGATTTAGAGCCTGCTTGACATTGATTTTGAAGAGTATAATATAAAAGTACTTTTGAAAAATATGTTTATATTGTTTAGTTTTAAATTTACTTGTTTAAACAATAAAATGTCTATTTTAAATATTATTTTAAAAAATATAAAAGAATTAGTAATATAAATTAAGGTGAATGAATAGTTTTATTTAAAATTTAAAAATTTTAACTTTTTTTAAACGATTCAATTTTTAAAAACACTTTAAACCTAAAAAATTATTTATTTTAGGATTTATATCCTATACACTGGCGGTGGAAACTTTCCACAAGCGCCCTAGTTTTAGGGTATAAAAAGTTAGTTTAGGGTATATGGTTTAGGGGTTTAGGTGTAGGGGGTTAGAATTTAAGGATAATTGTTTCAATTTAAGGTTTAGGGTTATAATTTAAGGTTTATAGGTTAGGGTTTATTTTTAGGGTAATATGGTGAGGATTTAGGTTTTAACCTATAAACCCTAAATTATAACCCTAAACCTTAAATTGAAACAATTACCCCTAAATTCTATCCACCTACCCCTAAACTAATTCCCTATACCCTAAAATTAAGGCGCTTGAGTTTCCACCGCCTGTGTATAAAATATTTATCCTTTATTTTATATTATTTTATTAATACTTTTTTTTTAAAAAAATAATGCGAAACATATACTTATTGTTTCACAATCCTCCGACATAAAGTTCAATTTAGCAAACTGGACAATATGAGGCGCATGTTAGCGTAGCCCACTTTTATTCAATAATTAGTTAAGAAAAAAAAAGTCGTCTCTTTATTACAAAAAATTATATTATGGGTGATTCTCACCACGTCATCCATGAGACCAATCAATGAAAACCACCCACTTCACCATGATTTTTTCATGTCATTTTTTCCAATCAATGAATCTTCACTAAAATTTAAATAATGATGAAGTGGGTGGTTTTTCATTGGTTGTCCCATGGATGACGTAGTGAGAATCACCCATAATATAATTTCTCCTTTATTACTATTTCCATCCCCTCAACTACCCGCCATTTCTAAGTTTTTACGCACACAAATTTTTTTTCTTTCGTGATGACTGATGACCAGCTCCACCAGCAGCTCGAGAAGCCGGAACCCTAGCTCCGGCTTACGATCAACGCCGGATCGGTTCTCCGGCGCACGATCAACGCCGGACCGATTTGCTAACTCTCCTAGCTTTTCTAATTCTTCCTACTCTGCTCCTCCACTTGTCTCTCGGAAACCCGATTCAGGTCGGAATCCACTAACGGTTGCCGCCCGGTCCATTGCTGGAGCTTTTATCGCCTTTTTTACACCACCGGAGAAAGCTGAAAGCAAGAATTTGAAAGTTTCCAATGAGTTTGGAGCTCCTTCTGGTATGTCTTGTTTCTCTTTTAGTTTAAACGATGATGACGTGCAGAACTTTTGCAGAGCTCGAGTTTCCGATAGTAAATTTACTGAAAATTGTGAGTTTCGATCCTCAGATCTGAGAAAACGATAAAAATCCAGTTTTCGCGTGTTTATTTGAAGATCTTTTAGTGTGTTTAAATATAAATGTTGTCTTTGTTTTTTTTTCTTCCGTTTTGAAAATTTTCTCGGCAACCAAACAACCTCCCGTCCTCTCGGCAATCAGGCTCTGCTACTAATTACTAGTCACAGGCAGGCGCCCCATTGAACCAAAAAGGGAACTCAAGGAGCGGATAACGCCAAGATGGGTATGCATTGAAATTCTTTTCCATTCTCACTTTACTTGTTTATCTTACTTCGAAGTTCAAACACATCACTTGAAATCTGAACCATAATTCGTCCCTTTTATCGGTAAAAGTACTTTGTAGATCCTTGCATTATAGTACATGGTGCATTTTGATCCCTCTACTGTTAAAATGAACGAAGTCAGTTAGAAAAACCAACAAAATAACGTATGCCATAATAAAGTTACTGATACCTACCTGTTTTTGCAATTGCAGGCAATGAAGAAGTTCACTGATGGTGATGCCATTTCAGCCTTGGACCCTCGGCTAGAACCAACTGCCGTAACTAATTTAGCCCTCGAAAAGATTCTCGAACTAGCCCTACAATGCCTGGCTCCCCGTAGGCAGAGCCGGACGAGTATGAGGAGGTGTTATGGAGCATCCATAAGGATTATATAGAGCAATTAGCTTTAGACTTTCACTCTCTTTCATCTACTTCTCAAAGGAGTGCCTCAGTTAAAGAACAATAAACCCAGGTATGATTTGGCACAGAACCTCGAATAAATCTTGTCTGTTTGTATCCGTGTTTTTTTTTATGTTTTATTGAAGGAAACAGAAATGATTACTCAGTATGGAAATCATCTACCCCAAAGTATGCCCCCATTTGTGCCCCACTTTAAAATAGTGGGTTTAGAATTTAGGGTTTGGGGTTTAAGGTTGAGGTTTAAGGTTAGGGTGTAGGGAATTAGGAGTATGGTGTATTTTTTTAGGGTTTAGGATTTGGAGTTTAGGATATGAAAATTAGGATTATGGGACAATATTTAATTTTATCTATTTTTTAGGCAGGAAAATAGAAGGAGGCATGATTAAGGGGCAGAAGATTTTTACCCGATTTCTCAGGCCCTCAAGGGAGGTTAAATTTTTCCTTGTAGAAAATGTGTTGGATGAGTTTTGACTTATGTAAAACTATGTGTAATACCCATTTTATGTCCGGACCATAATTATTTATTTTTCACTCAAATGTATCTTATAAAAAAATATAAAAAAAGAAAAAAAATAAAAAGTAAAAAAAAAGTAAAAAAGAAAGAAAAAGAAAAAGAAAATAAAAAAAGGGAAATTACGTAGGTGACATGCAAGCCACCACGTCCCTAATTGCATGATTCACCTCCCCACCCCAATTGCTATAAAAGGGGAGGGGGAGGTCTTGCAAAAGACACAATGAAAACGGCAAAGCCAAGAATGGCTTAAGTCCATGGAGTAAATGGCGCAAAGCCATTGAAAATGGCCAAGTTTAGTTCGAGAGGAGTGCTCTCTCGGGGAAAATTTCTTCCTGGACAATTGGTTCGATCGGAGGCTTTTGTTGAAGTTCGATCGAATCAATTTTTGAGTTATGGTGTGATGATGTGGAGATCCTGCTAGGGGTCGGGTGAAGTTCTTATTTCGAGCTTCTAGTAAGGTAAATTTTGATCCTTATCTTTGTATTTATTTTAATGCGGTCCTTTTGTAATAAATATTTTTGTATGAAATATAAGATGTTTTTATATTTGTTTGTATGTTTTTATTTTATATGTCATGTTTTTATATTTTAATTTTATTTTGTATGCAATGTTTGAATTAAATATATTTATTTATATTGTTTAATTGAATTTTAAATTAAAATTTTTTATTAGGGGTTGTCATGAAAAACTTACCCGAGCGTAAGGGTGCCGCTTTCTTTTAGTCCATATTACAAAGTATTATTTTTAATCTTAAATTATAATTTTTAACGTAAATTCCCTTCAGTCGGGAATCTACCGGAAATCATGCCCCGAACGTAGGGGTGTAAATTCCTTTTACATACTAAAATTATGCCCCGGTTGTTGGGGTGTAAATTTTCTTTTCTACAAACAAATATCCCTTTAAATATTTTAAGGGATCACATTGATAAATTATATTCAAATTCATAATTCCACCATTAAGACATTACGTAATCGACAGGTACCAATTTTGAGCGTTGTGGGGTGCTCACCCTTCACCACACGTAACCGACTCCCGAACCTGTTTTTCTGGTTTCGCAGACCAAAACTCGTTGTTTTAATAAAAACAAGTTTTATTAAAATAACCGAATTTTTCAGGTGTTCCAATCGCACCTAAAGTAAAACTAAGGATTGGTGGCGACTCCCCCGTTGTTACATTATGTATCTATTATTTGTATATTTAGAACACTTACCCCAGTTTCATGTCTGAATATGTGTAAAACACGAAATATCCATATGAAGTACTGAAGATATCATATTGATAAATAAATAATAATAATTATAAAAAGAGATAATGGCACTAATGCCCCATGTACTTTGACAGAAAATTTAATGTGGTGCCTAAACTTTGGACGCATTTAATCTTCCTCTGAACTTTTCTTCCGTTATATAGAATGCCATCGCGCTTAACACCGTTATCCGAGAGAAATTATTATATGGACACGTCCTACCACGTCATCCATGATCCTTAAGAATTAAAAAAAAATCCATGTCATTATTTTTTCCACTTCATTTGCAAACTCAAATTTTATTTTCCAAATCATCTTGTCTAATTAGAATATATCAAGAATGATGAAAAAACCCAATAGATTTATTTTTAGCGTTTGTCTTAATCCCATCCCCTTCTTCAAGTCGTCGTTCTTTACTGCAAGAACTGAAATTTTTTCATCTACCATGAACTTCATTTTCTTCCTAAAATCGGTGAGTTTTTCTTTTTTTTTTGATTTCTTTAATTAATATGTATCAAAATTAAAAAATTCTATGGGTTTATTTTTAGGATTTGTCTTGATCCCCTCTTCTTCTCCAACATCATTCTTGATTACTGCAAGAACAAAAAAATTAGTAAGTTTTCTTTTTTTTTTCTCGATTTTTTCAATTCAGAAAAAAAAACCTCTCAAGTTTCCCCCGATTAGATATGCTCAATGTATCTGAGCCAACGTTACAAGGACACTCATGCTGATTTAAATGCATGCAATAAACACCATGCTTGAACTCCTTCGTCATACGTCGATATTCGGATCTGAATGTTGTTTGTACCACATATCAGAAAGTCTTAGCTTACTTGCATGTAAATTGTATATACAATGATTCCATTATTATGAAAAGAACCCAGACTAACATGTTTGGAATTTGAGTCTCGAGGTTTCAAAAATTTAAAAAATTTATGGGTTTATTTCTAGGATTTGTCTTGATCCCCTCTTCTTCTCCAACATTGTTCTTGATTACTGCAAAAACTAAGGACTTTATGATTTTGCCAGGAGCGCCAGATTCTTCACTAAAAGATTAGTTCTTTAATTTTTTATATATGCAATCTAACTATGTCATGTTATGAACTAAAAAGATAATAAAAAATTATTAGTGAGCCGATCATTTAAATTGGAAAAAGTATTAATGTCTGTTGTCATCACATCTTCCAATTTTGAAGTTTCGTTACTGTCTAATTTTCACAGTCATCTTTGAGTTGAAATTGACGTTTTCTCTTTAGTGATTCTAATAGAATCAATTTAAATTTGTGTTTAGTTGTGAAATTGTTTATGTTTTAGACTTATAATGGTCTTGTTCTGTTACTGTATTTTAAGGAATATAAAACATATATAAGCTGTAAATTAATAGTTTGGTTTCTAACTATGTCAAGTTATGAACTAGAAAGACTAACAAATTATTAGTTAGCAATAAGAAATGAAAAATTTGTATTCAAATTAAAAACGATTAAAGCTTAATACATATTCATAATCAATCCTTTTTCAAAAATTAAAATTTCTAATCTCTATATCATATGAGGAACGAGACCTTGTTGGATTACTAAATTTGCAGATTGTTGCTCTCCTTTCACACTATGCTTGTAATGAATTCAACTCGTATTTCAAAGTCGCCATTGCAGTGAGTTTTGTTGGTAATGCTTCAAGAGTTACTAAAGTTATATCCCACATTGGTTGGGAAAATAGCTAAGGAAGGGTATTTATACCCATGCTTCCTCCCTCCCTTGTATATATTCTTTTTGGAGAAAATTTGTAGGAATTTTCTTAAGAACAAAAGATTATATATGTGAAAGAATTTTTTCTTATTTATAGGCTTTTGAGAAAACTATTCGAATCAGAGTTTATCTGAACTGAAACGTTCAGATGTTCGAAACAGTGATATGGCCGTTGCACAGTGATATGGCCGTTGCACAGTGATATGGTCGTTGCACAGTGATATGGCCGTTGCACAGTGATATGGCCGTTGCACAGTAATATGGCCGTTGCACAGTGATATCCAGCCTATAAATAAGAAGTGCTCATGCACCATTTGAGATATCGGAAAACACATTACAAATTCTCTCTGTTTCCTCCATTGTTCGATCGAGTAGTACCACTGTTGTTCACTCCGGAGTCGAGTGTACGATTCTTGGAGCGTCCGTGTGCACCTCGGGGGACATTCTGCCTGTGAAGCGACTACACTGTTCGGGGCAGTTTTGTTTCTAAGGCAGTGGCCATCATACCACGACACGGTTCATAATCTTTTCTTTACCGTTGTGTTTGATATTTTGCAGTCAGTGCTAACAGCCGATTTTGCAGTCCATTTTACCAACAATTTAGAAACAAAACTCTTCTCCGATTCTGCAAAATGGCTTCTTCATCCGCACTAAGCAAGCTCATTCCCGACCTTTCCAAGCTCGATGCTTTAGATGGCAGCAACTATCGAAGATGGTCCCAGCGCATACTGATTTTCTTTGAGCAATTGGACCTCGACTATGTGCTGCTCAACCAACCACCAGTTGCACCATCTACCGTTGCTGTTCATGCCGATAACCAAGGCCAAACTGATGCCCTTGCTGCTGCCACCTTCTCCAAATATGAGAAGGACAACAAGACGGTCCGTGGCCATCTCCTAAGTCACATGTCTAACAAAATATTTGACATGTACCTAAAGGAGAGGAGTGCAAAGGCGATATGGGACTCCTTGGACACCAAGTATGGCACCGATGATGCGGGGATTAAAAAATATGTCGTGGGCGAATGGTTGAAGTTCCAGATGACTGACGACAAGACCATCATGAACCAAGTCCATGACTATGAGAATCTTGTCTCGGACATCATAGCGGAAGACATGCAAATGTGTGAAGTTTTGCAAGCCAATGTCCTTATCGAGAAGTTGCCAAAATCATGGTCCGATTACCGCAACTCCCTCAAACACAAGAAAAGGGACATACCACTTCAGGAGCTGATTGGTCACATGAAAATCGAGGAGGCCAACCGGTTGAAAGATAAGGTTTCGAACAACTCTAGTCACTTATCTTTTAAATCTAACATTGTTGAGTCTGGTGCTGCTTCAGGGTCCAAAAGGTCCTTTAAGAAAGGCCCTCCGAACAAAAGGCCCAAACCACAGCAGACTACCAATTTCAAGAAGCCCAACAAGGCTAAGCACGACATGAAAACCATGAAGTGCTACGTGTGTGGGCAAGCCGGTCACAAGGCGTACCAATGTCAGCATCGCTTGGACCGCCAGAACGAGACTAGACCACGCATGCATGTCGCGGAGGACATGGATGATGATGTCATAGCTGCGGTGGTTTCGTAGGTCAACTTCGTAGAGAAGAACACCGAGTGGGTCGTAGACACTGGAGCTTCTCGACATTTCTGTGCAAAGAAGGAGCTATTCACCGAGTTCGAGGACGCGAAAAATGGTGAACGCGTGTACATGGGGAACTCCAGCAGCTCTCAAGTGATGGGCAAAGGCAAGGTTTTACTAAAGCTGACTTCCGGTAAAACTTTGGCTCTTAACAATGTCCTATATGTGCCTGCCCTGCGTAGAAATTTGATTAGTGGTGGCCTCTTAAATAAGGCAGGCATTAAGTTAGTTTTTGAGGCAGATAAACTTGTACTTTCCCGTAACGGTGATTATGTTGGGAAAGGTTTTTTAAGCGAAGGTTTATTTGTCATAGAAACTCAACTTAATGAAAATAATAAAGCCACCACTTCTGCTTATATTGTTGAGTCTGTTGATATGTGGCATGCTAGATTAGGACACATAAATATTCAATCCTTAAAGAAAATGATGAATATGAATATTTTGCCTAAACTAGACACAACAAACTATAATAAATGTGAAGTTTGTGTAGAAGCCAAGCATGCAAAACCTACCTTTAAAAGTGTTTCTAAAAGAAATACTGAACTGTTAGAACTTATTCATACTGATCTAGCAGACTTTAGAAACACTGAAAGTAAAGGAGGAAAACACTACTACATAACTTTTGTAGATGACTTTTCTAGGTATACAAAAGTTTATCTCCTAAGAACTAAAGATGAAGCTGAAAATTTCTTTCTTATTTATAAGACAGAAGTTGAAAATCAGTTAGATAGGAGAATAAAACGTGTTAGGTCTGATAGAGGTGGTGAATATGGATCTAATTTTCTAAAAGAGGTTTGTGAGACGAATGGCATAATACATGAAACTTCAGCCCCTTATTTTCCTCAACAGAACGGCATAGCCGAGAGGAAAAACAGAACTTTAAAAGAGATTATGAACTCATTATTGATAAGTTCTGGGTTGTCTGACAGCATGTGGGGGGAAGCCATTCTATCGGCTAATCATATTCTGAACCGAGTACCTCATAAGAAAATTGATTCTACCCCATACGAATTATGGAAAGGGTATGCCCCAAATTTACAATACCTGAAAGTGTGGGGGTGTCTGGCCAAAGTGGGGTTACCAGACTTTAAGAAGTCCACCATTGGACCTAAGACCGTTGATGCAGTGTTTATAGGCTATGCTTCTAACAGTGCCGCATATAGATTCATGACTCTGCAAGACTTCTCTATTTGTGAATCTAGGGATGCAGTTTTCTTTGAAGATATCTTTCCTCTAAAGAAACCTAGATTAAATGTTGAAACACAAATAGAAAGCTTGCCATCCACTTCTTCTAGTGTGCCTGCTAGGTCTTCTCAAGAGATTAAATTTGAGCCTAGAAGAAGTAAGAGACAAAGAGTTGAAACCTCTTTTGGACCAGACTTCATAACTTCCCTTATTTCTGAGATAAATGATTTAGACACTCTTTCTGATCATATAGCTCAAGCATATCTGTTAGATGAGGATCCTAAAACTTACGAAGAAGCTATACGATCTATTGATGCTAGTTTTTGGAAAAGCGCTATAAAAGATGAACTAGAATCAATAATGTCTAATCATACTTGGGAATTAGTTGACTTGCCTAGAGGATTTAAAACCATTAACAGTAAGTGGGTCTTTCGAAAGAAACTTAGACCAGATGGTTCTATCCAAAAGTATAAGGCAAGGCTAGTAGTCAAAGGGTTCACTCAAAGATTTGGTCAAGACTTCTTTGATACTTACTCTCCCGTCACAAAAATCTCAACGATCCGTGCATTGTTTGCACTAGCCTCCATTCACAAGTTGCAAGTACATCAAATGGATGTAAAGACTGCATTTTTGAATGGGGATCTAGATGAAGAGATCTATATGGAGCAACCTCTTGGCTTCGAGGCGCCTGGTATGGAAGGCAAAGTATGTAGACTTAAAAAGTCACTTTATGGCCTGAAGCAAGCTCCTAAACAGTGGTATGAGAAATTTCACAAAACTATTCTTAGTTTTGGTTTTGTTGTGAATGGTTCGGATGCATGCGTGTATTCGAGGATGTTTGGTACTGATTGTGTCATCATAAGCTTGTATGTTGATGACATGCTGATTTTCAGTACTAACATTGAGTCCATTAACAAAACAAAAAGTTTCTTGTCCACTAAGTTTGAGATGACTGACTTGGGAGAAGTCGATGTAATCTTAGGAGTCAAAGTAATCAAATCTGAAAAGGGATTTTCTTTAAGCCAGACACATTATATTGAGAAAGTGTTAAAGAAATTTGACAGTTTTGATGTCGTCCCTGTTCGAACTCCTTATGACTCTAGCATACATCTCTTCAAGAATGAAGGAAGTAGCATTTCTCAAATGGAATATGCCAAAATAATTGGCAGTCTAATGTTCTTAATGAACTATACTCGGCCAGATATTGCCTATGCTGTTAGCAGACTCAGTAGATATACTCATAACCCTAGTAATGAGCACTGGGTTGCTCTTAGACGCTTACTTAAGTACCTTAAGGGTACTATGGACTGGAGACTTGAGTTTATTGGCTTTCCTGCTACATTAGAAGGATATTGTGACGCCAACTGGGTTTCCGATAGTGATGAAGTAAGCTCTACGAGTGGGTATGTATTTACTTTGGGAGGAGCAGCAATTTCTTGGAAGTCTTCAAAACAGACTTGTATTGTTCGCTCTACTATGGAGTCAGAGTTTATAGCTCTTGACTTAGCTGGGCAAGAAGCTGAGTGGCTAAGGAGTTTGTTAGCCGATATTCCGTTGTGGGGAACTCCGACTCCTCCTATTTCCTTGTTGTGTGATTCACAAGCCGCGATTTGTGTAGCCAAAAGTCAAGTTTACAATGGTAAAAAGAGACACATTCGCATAAGGCACGAATCTGTTAGACACTTAATAAGGAATGGAGTACTCTCTTTAGAGTATGTGAAGTCGGAAAGAAACCTAGCAGATCCGCTTACCAAAGGGTTAAGTCGGAAACTGGTCCTAGATTCGTCGAGGGGGATGGGATTAAAGCCCATTGGTTGAGGAATTCATGGTGGATACCCAACTTAGTTATCTAAGTTCAATGTGGTCAAACGAAACCATGGAAAGACTCATAGTATACATTTCTCACAGCCTATCCCTATGACGAATAATGTACATGTCCAGGTTGAGTACTATTACTCTTAATAAATTCTTAGTCCAGGTTTTGGATGGTCTTTGTGAGAAAGACTTGATGAATTTACCGAATCATGGTTGAATACTTATTCTTAATAAATTCATAACACAAGTATGAATGTGTTGTCCTATTGAGAAGGACAAGATGAACTTGCCGCCAGAAAGGTTGAGTTTCAAGAAACTCTTAATGAATTCAAAAATTTAAATGATCCTATTGAGAAGGACATTTTGAATTCACCGACAATGAGGTTGAATATTTATTCTTAATGATTTCTTATCCCAAGACTGGGTGGTTCATTTTAAATGGACTTGAAGAAATCACCATAAGTCTATAAGAGGTTGAGCCATTACAAATGGTTCTTAATTATTTCATAGCCCAGATTCAGGGTGGTTTATATTGAGATAAACTTGATGAAATAACCTATGTAAGTGAGAAGGATTAGCCACCTTCTGTGAAAAACGTTGGGCTGTTTTTTCTAAAACACTTACTAGAATCCTGAGGGTAAGATGGCCAAATATACACTTGTGTATATATATCTTACACATCGAGAACTTCGGTGGATGAAGGAGTTAGTTGTGTGTTATGAGTTTACCCCTATCTTAGAAAGTTCAAGACTAGTTTCACTTATCTAAGAGAAGGATCGCTCATTATCACTATGTACTAGTTCAAGATACGTTCACTAGTGCTTAAGCAACTAATTCCGCTACTGCTCGTCTGAGGAGGTCTGTGTTTGAGATACAGATGAATTCTTTCGCATTAGTGGGGGAATGTTGGTAATGCTTCAAGAGTTACCAAAGCTATATCCCACATTGGTTGGGAAAATAGCTAAGGAAGGGTATTTATACCCATGCTTCCTCCCTCCCTTGTATATATTCTTTTTGGAGAAAATTTGTAGGAATTTTCTTAAGAACAAAAGATTATATATGTGAAAGAATTTTTTCTTATTTATAGGCTTTTGAGAAAACTGTTCGAATCAGAGTTTATCTGAACTGAAACGTTCAGATGTTCGAAACAGTGATATGGCCGTTGCACAGTGATATGGCCGTTGCACAGTGATATGGCCGTTGCACAGTGATATGGCTGTTGCACAGTAATATGGCCGTTGCACAGTGATATCCAGCCTATAAATAAGAAGTGCTCATGCACCATTTGAGATATCGGAAAACACATTACAAATTCTCTCTGTTTCCTCCATTGTTCGATCGAGTAGTACCACTGTTGTTCACTCCGGAGTCGAGTGTACGATTCTTGGAGCGTCCGTGTGCACCTCGGGGGACATTCTGCCTGTGAAGCGACTACACTGTTCGGGGCAGTTTTGTTTCTAAGGCAGTGACCATCATACCACGACACGGTTCATAATCTTTTCTTTACCGTTGTGTTTGATATTTTGCAGTCAGTGCTAACAGCCGATTTTGCAGTCCATTTTATCAACAAGTTTCAGATCCAAAGTTTAGAACTCGATGTCAAACAAGTTAAAGCTCAAATTTGAGACATAGCTGATCAAGAAAGGTTTTGCGTCGTCACTTCTACTTATTATAGAGGTGATGTTGGTGCTCTTGTTATTTATGGTATCAGTACATGAATCATCTTGGACAGTGTCGATCGCTGGGTTAATGAACTCAAAAGTAAGTTCCAGTCTCTTAGTTTGTTTGCTGATTTTTTAATCACATTTTCCTCTTATTTTCAATTTCCTTATGGATCAAAATTCTTTATGTTAGCTAAGATTATAACTTTACTACTTCATTTGGAATGTTTGATGGTTTATGGTTGTCGATAAATAGTTTATAAAAAGATACATGAATATTCTTGCTTTTGCCTTTTTTAGGATTCTATCTTGATTTGTTCAATTGGTTGGTGATTGTAGGGTAAAGAGCTAGATCCAAGGCTGTAGCGACTTTAATTTAAGGCTAAACCCAAACCAAACTCGACCCCAAAATTTTCTTTTAAAAACCACGACCCTATAAGATAAGGTCGAATCAAAACTTATCAGATTAAATGACCATTCTTAATTATACACATGGGAGTGCGCTGTCATTTTATAAACATTATAAATGACTATACTATACACATCACTATACAAAACAACATTTTATATAATTTTATAATTTTATATTTTATATATGACAGTGCACTCTAACACTCAAATATTTTAAATTTTTAGTACCCGTTGAAAAAAAATTAGAGAATTAATGAAAAGAAAGATAATATGCTAATATAAAAAGTGACACGTAAGTATGTGTTCATGCGTAATGTAATAAATACAATAGTAATTTAAAACATACACATGGTGAATGTGAAAAGCAAGAGAGAAAAAGTAGCTTAAAAAATTCTTTTAATAAATAGTTTGAAGTACATATATTTTAATAAGGATTAATATCCTATACACAGGCGGTGGAAACTGAAAGTTTCCACAAGCGCCTTAGTTTTAAGGTATATGGAGTTAGTTTAGGTTTAGGGGTTTAGGTGTAGGGGTTTAGAATTTAAGGATAGTTGTTTTAATTTAAGATTTATGGTTATAATTTAGGGTTTATAGGTTAAGATTTAGTTTTTAGGGTAATATGGTGAGGATTTAGGTTTTAATCTATAAACCCTAAATTATAACCTTAAACCTTAAATTAAAACAACTATCCCTAAATTCTAACCCCCTACACCTAAATTCCTAAATCTTATACCCTAAACTAACTCCCTATACCCTAAAACTAAGGCGCTTGTGGAAACTTTCAGTTTCCACCGCTGTGTATAAAATATTTATCTTTTTAATAAATTATTAATATATACGTATAAGATCAACATAAATAGTGATTTCAAATAACAAAAAAATGGATTTAACCACAAACCTTATCTTTTTCATTTGATGTTGCTGAGGAGGTTTCTTTAACTCAGATGATTTATTAGCTCCACATTTTTATCTATTGCACTTTTTTTTTGAAAGAATCTATTGCACTTTGAAATGAAGAAGATGGTTTCCATTGCTACTTTCCTCTCCGTTTATTTAATATATATACGCATATGCACAATGCAACTACAACAAATCAGAGTGGCGCAGCGGAAGCGTGGTGGGCTCATAACCCACAGGTCCCAGGATCGAAACCTGGCTCTGATAGTCTTTTTTTATATTTCTTTTTCTTACAATTTCTGACATAATGTTTGTGCTTGTCCAATGCACGATGTATTCATTTCTACCAATCAAGCCTTTTGGCAAATGAAGAGGGTGTCGAGTTAGAAAGCTCTACCTGTTGCGATATATTTGGGAGCTGTGTAGCCATAGGAATAGGATATAATAACAACCCACATTTTACCATTGTTCACACGGTTATAATGCCGATTGTGGTATGTATTATGCTAATATGATCAAACATCTAGCTGCCCTTGTCGCTCTATAGTCATCAACTCCCCTGCAAATATTTGTGATTTTGGTTCCTGTGGATATGTTGCACCAGGTAATGTTTCACTTTGGATTTTTTTATTTAAACTGTCATGTCTACTAAATGTTGAGTGCATGCCTTCAAGTTCTGTAAAAACTGACGATTTCGGATCTTTCAAATGATTTTAGTAACTACTTTTTTAATTGTAATTCTTTTGTTGTTGGTCACAGAACATGCTTACACCATGATTGTAACCGAAAAATGTGATGTCTATAGCTTTGGAGGATTGGCACTTGAAACACTCATGGGAAAGCATCCCGCTGAACTCTTGGCATCACTCTCAACATTATCTTCCAAGTCGAACAACATAATGTTAAGTGATATATTAGATCCACGCCTATCACTTCCGAGCGATAGAAGAGTGGCAAAGGATTTTTTTTTTTGCTGCAACAATTGTCTTTTCTTGCTTAAGGTCAGACCCGAAGTTCCATAGTATTGATGTTATATTGCAGGGGTAAGCTCTCACTTGATTTTGATGTTGGTCTTGAATGTAAGGCAATTGGATGCAGTGGTGAATGAATGCCTGAAAATCCTCTTATGTACCTTAAGGTCAGACCCCAAGTTCCATAATAATGTAAGGTTTATATCCGGTTCATGTTGTCATCTTTAAACGATACCGGTAATCTGGCGGACCATACATTATTATGTGAACCTGGATCGATCCTATGAAACTTTACTTGCAGTCTTTTAGCAGTAGCATGTGGTGAATGAATGCCTGAAAATCCTCTTATGTACCTTATGCTATATCATTTTCTCATCCAGTCACCCTATTAGGTTTTAACCATAATTCAATGGAAGATATTGCCTACTGTAAATAAAAAGTTTCTTGTGCCAGATAGGGTTTTATATTGTTAAATAATGTGTTGCGTTTGTAGTCCAACAGTTAGGATAATTACCTTCCAAGCAATAGATCCGGGTTCAACTCCCGGCAAACGCATTCCCAATTGCTACTGTCGTTCTCGGAGTCTTGGAAGTTGCTCTTGTGTTTTCATTACTAAAGGCGACAGGTGTGTTCGGTCTAAGCTTCCCTTGTACTTATTTTATTTTACCATAGGAGATATAGATTTTACCATTGTTCATATGGTTATAATACCGATTGTCTGCCCTTCTTGCTCTATGGTCATGAACTCCCTTGCAATATTTGTGAAATCCCTCGAATAAGGTTTCAACATCATCCACTGCAAATGGAGGTGGTTTCTTGAAAGGGGTCGTATACGATCAAGGATGATCGGGCATTTACCCCTAATGCCAACTATTTCAAGCATGGCTATTCTAAAACAGTTAAACATTAAACAAAATTAATGATTTGAAGGACGAAGTGGTTGATGTAGGCATTAATGATACGAGCTTTGTTCTTGGGTGTGGAGCTACTGATGGCATTGCTGCAGTCCAAGACTTGTAATTACTGATGTATTCCTTACCAAAAAGTCCAGGAAGAACCATTGCTTACCAAACAGTTCATTTATTGCTTGAGAAGAGGGATCATTTATTTGTCCGGATGTGAAACAGCTACAGAATAAACTTCAGACCAATTAGCACATCTCGGAAGTGTAGTGGAGGGCTCTAAAACACTTGTAGCTTCGGATATGCACCAATTAAAACCTTTGTGATGAAGTCAGCAACACAATTAGGCTCATGGTAAATGTGTTTAATCTGCAAGGACCACTGCCTGCTGCATATATCCTGAATCTTCCCAAAGATAAGTTTGAAATCTAATGTTTCCATTTGTTATGCCTCTAACAGGATGCTTTATACAATCCCTGTGAGCAGTATAACTGCATCCATTTGTCTTACGTTCAAGAGCAACGTCAAGTCAGGGCTTTCCACAGCAATATAACTCAATTGTCTTGTAAAATATTTCATATCTCTATTATGCTTTTGTAAATATAATGTTACTGTGAATGACAATTTACAGTGTTGGGTAAGTTTGGAGGATATTGAGAATGGAAGTAAAGCAATGGAAATGCCCTGTGAAGTCATAAATTCCATAGTGAATGTATTACTCCATGGTCATAGCTCTTGGCTAGTTTGCAGGTTTTGGCTGCCTTTGGATGATTCGAAGACGAGGCAAATGTCACCAGGAATGACCAAAGGGTGTCTTCGTTTGCGGTTTGGCTTCAGTACATAGTACTCTTTGGGATTTTGAGTCTATCAGAAGGGGTGGAGCTTCACAGTTATTCAATACAGTTAATGTCATGTTAAATTTGGCAGTTCTGGTATAAAGTGGTTAATCTGCAGTAAATAAGGACCAAAGAGAACTAAAACAACAAATCGAGCTCCATTTCAACAGATTATGGCTTTTCTATTGGATATATATGTAACCATAGTCAACAATTATAATGAATGTTTGAACTCGAATTTCAGATATTATTGAATGCAAGTGAATATAATGAATCGTATCGGATATATAATGAATGTGTTCATGGGTAGCAATGAAGCCTTTTGAAAAATAAGGAGCTGTGTAGCCATAGGATATAATAACAACACAGATTTTACCATTGTTCATACGGTTATAATGCCGACCGCCTCCAAGTTGTCTCTGAATTTGCAACTTAAGAACCATGATCCGGATAAGGAGGGTGAAGGCAAAATTCAGTCTGAGAATGCAGCCAAGACGGTGAAATTCATGGCAGTGTTTCAACTTAATTCCCATGTTCTAGCATATTTTACGAACAATGCAAGGCGTGTTTACATTATTCGATCTCTTCATTTCTTGTGTTAGTTGTAAAATTGTAATTTTGAGTAGTGCAGTTTGTGTTTGTTGCTTGGGATCTGAAGTCTATACCATATCTTGATAATTAGTATCATTACCAAATTGTGATGATAAACTCGATAGAATCTAAATTAGGCTCTATTTAGCTGTTTTTTGTTGTTTCCCTTCTGGTTTCAGGACTTTACTTTGATTAACTCGGATCGATCTATCACACACCTGGCTTTGGTAGATGTTAATTTTTTTATTTAATTGAAACAAGTACTAGTATTTAGTAATATGATAAAGTATTATAAATATAATGCAGATCTAAGCATATAATTAGCCCTATGAAAGTGCAATCGGTACTTTGTTATATCATTTCCTCGTCCTATTAGGTTTTAACCATAATTCAATGAAAGATACTGTATACGGTTAGTAATTCTCCCATATTAGGCTTAAAAACTCGACCTGGCGTTTGGTAATTTCCGCTCCATCTGAATTCGATCTGAATTTTGGAGTAAAAATTCTCTTCTGACACGAATTGATAAAAACTCATTTTTATTCGATAAAATAGAGACAATTGAAAAAAATATAGAGACAGTGACATTATAATAATTATCTGAAATTATATAAAGGAAATTATATTTCATAGATCGGAAAATTTTCACGCTAAAACTAGACCAAACCCAAATTAAAAAAAAAATCAACCTTATAGAATCGAATCGAAACCCCGTCTGATTCAATTAATTTAATCATCCCTAGCTTAGGCTACTTGTTTGATTTTATGGTCTTTAAATTACATTATCCAACTCATCATCTAATATGTAACAAATAATAAAAACTCATCGTCTTATGAAATCGTTTTTTCGAGTCAAGTCAAATTTTTCTCATCCTTATATATATATATATATATAAGCGGAATATTATAATAAAATAATATATTTAAAATTTTAGGCGATCTAGTTGTATAATTTAGAGTATTATGTCATACTATTTAGCAGATCCAAAATTCAGAAATGAAATTGAGAAAAGTTGTTAAGCTTCGAGGCTAATGTGATTTCGGAAAAAGAAATTAGGGATTAATTTGGATAACATTACAAAGTTCAGGATTAAACATTGATTTATCCCTTTTCTTTTCAAAGCTAATAATGGCTGTGTGTTCACTGCTTAGTAAGAAACGAACCAAATATCCCACATTGCTAAAGAACTGAACAGAACAAGCATTCATAAAGAAGTAAGAGCCGAACAATGTTTGTCCCTTCGGGGACATCCGATAAAATTGGAACGATACAGAGAAGATTAGCATGGCCCCTGCGCAAGGATGACACGCACAAATCGAGAAATGGTCCAAATTTTTTTCATTTTTTTTTTCGGCTCTGTTTCCAACTCTTCCTCGCTTCAGAATCTAGAGTTATTTTGGTTTATTTACACTTCTGGGTTTGGTTCGATGTTCATCTTCATGGGTTTTTTTTTTCCCTCTTCAGATTGTAGTTTAGAGCTTTGCTGGGTTTGATGTTCATCTTAAGATTGCAAAATTTTCTGGGTTTGATGTTCATCTTCACGGGTTTTCTGTACTTAAAGATTTCAATTTAGAGTTTTTGTTACTGGGTTTGGTCAATATTACTCTCTGAAGCAGTAAATGCCTCAAAATCATTTATTTAAATTTTGTTGGAATTAACTTCTGCCTTTTTATTTTGTTAATTTCAAGTAACAATGGATCCTTCAATTTCTACAGTTTAATTTGATGGGGGGATGAATTTTTTTATGATTAAATTATAGAAGTTGTTGATTGGTTTTATGTTTGCTGTAAGTATGGATTTTGTGTATAAATTTGAATTACCATTTATCTCATTTCACTTTGTAGTTGAATCATAGGATTCTTTCTAAAGCTCTGCAATTTAGACAATGTGATCTTCACAAGAATTTCTATTGCATACTGTTTATATGTTTACTACTTAGTACTCACCATTGCTAATTGTCTAATATATTTACTAGATTTGTTGAACTGGAGTATGAATTGCTAATTGTAAGTGCAATGTGTTTATGCAATCAATTGATATCCCTTTTCCCATTGAAAGTAATTCATTTTGTGATCAAATTTATGTTTTCTTAGTATGGGAATTTGTCGGAAACGATCGGGGATCAGGAGCTTTGATGTAACATATCCATGTGAGAGCTGGCAGACGAGAACACAGTGTTGCACGAAGGTACTTTAAATTATATGCATACATACCGAGAAAAATACTATACATTTATGGAATCATTTGTTACAGTAAATGTCATGTTTTCGGACTGGAGTTTGCATCTAGAGCCATGGTTGATCTAGGCCTTTTTAATACTAGTTTCGGATTACATCTTTAAACGGTACCAGTAATCTGGAGGACTATACGTTATAATGTGAACCTGGATCGATCCCATGAACTTTACTTGCAGTCTTTTAAGAGTAGCATGTGGTGAATAAAAAAGCCTGACAATCCTCTTATCTACCCTACCTTTTATCATTTCCTCATCCTATTAGGTTTTAACCATAATTCAATGGAAGATACTATCTATTATCTACTGTTAATAAAAGGCTTATTCTGTCAGATAGGGTTTTATATTGCTAAATGATGTTTAGCGTTTGTAGTCCAACGGTTAGGATAATTGATTTCCAAGCAATAGACCTGAGTTCAACTCTCGGCAAACTCATGGTCTACTTTCGTACAACAAAAGTTGCAATTTTACATTAGTAATCCCTCCGTCCCACAAACTATGTCCCTTGTTGACTTTTTAAGTAGTTTTAGAAGGAAGAAAATGAAAATTTTATCCATCTTCAGGGGAAGGATTTTTTCTTTCAACTTTATCGTAAGTTTAGTTTAAAATATCAGAGCTAGGTTTAGATCCTAGGACCTGTGGGTTATGGGCCCACCACGCTTCTACTGCGCCACTCTGATTTGATGACATATAGATAATTACCACTATTTTTTTTAAAAACAAGTATGGCTAAGACATTCTTGCATGTGGTGGAAAAGCAGTAACTAATAAAGCCATAACTTCATTTTCAATAAGTCTTGTAATGTATAAGCCACATAATGTTCAATTTTTATTTTCTTGATTATGTGTTGTAAATTTCATTCATAGGGTTTTGATTTACTGATTGGATTTGTGTCTAGCCTGAGTAACCGAAGAGAAGTTACTTAGAAACACTTGGTTTAGCACGTTTCCATATATTTGTATATTTATATGGTATTCTTACACAAAATTATCAGATTTTAACTTTATTTTTATGGAAGCATATTAAAAACGTGAAAGATTTTATAAGACAATTGAGTTATATTGCATGGGTAATCTCTCACTTGATTTTGATGTTGCTCTTGAATGTAAGACTATTGGATGCAGTGGTAAGCTCATTTATTTGAAAGTTTATACTCGGTTGAAATTCAAGAAATGTTTATAACCTGTTCATGTTGTCATTTTTAAACAGTGCCGGTAATCTGGCGGACTATACGTTATATTGTGAACCTGGATCGATCCCATGGACTTTACCTGCAGTCTTTCAGCTGTAGCACGTGGTGAATGAAAGCCTAACCTTATATCGTTTCCTCATCCTCTTTGGTTTTAACCATAATTTAACGGAAGACACTGTCTACTGTTAATAAAATGGTTATTTTGGCAGATAGGTTTTTATATTGCCAAATTATATGTTGCGTTTGTAGTCCAACGGTTAGGATAATTGCCTTCCAAGCAATAGACCCGGGTTTAACTCCCGGCAAACGCATGATCTACATAGCAGTTTTTAGTTAATTGCTTACTTACCACTATTTCGCGCTAATATATTTCACTTTTTTATTATTCTTTTATGTGGATGAGGCTTTGAGGATCAGATATAGCCTTGTAGTTTCATGTTATAAAATTGGACTGACATGCAATAATAAAATAAGAATATAACTCATCATTATTTCAATTGCAAGAACACCGATCACTAAATTTGATCTTCTTCTCCAATGAATGCAGCAGTAAGCATCGTTTTGGATCGCAGCAATGCCCTCGGCAACTTCATTCCCTATTTCACAAAGCAAAGTTTTAAGCCAATTAAAGAAGCAGTGGGATGATACATGCAGAATATGATGATCTACCTGCTATATTGTTTACTGGAATCATAGCAAAGTTCTATCTCACATCAGGCAGGGAAGATAGTAAGAGGCAGTAGAGTTCTTATAAAAGGAGCAGGGTTAACTTGGATTAAGCATACCTTTCTCGGCCTTTTGTCTAAGATCAAGTATTGTATCTGTTCTTATAAGTTTACTATCTAATACGCGAGCCATCGGCTAACATGATGTTAAATTCTTTTAGGTGAGAAGCTTACCACAGTAGTTTGCTACTGGGGCTTTCAGGTGTCCCCCATGCGTTGCACTATAGCTCGGGCCAGGCACATCCCACCCAATTGAGTTTCAATGTTCTTTCCATCATTTTCCAGTAAGTTGCAATATTTATAGATCCAGAGACCAAACTCCCTATATTAATCTGGATTGGTGTCCAGCTTAAGACATACTCTTATCACCGATGACATTGATTCAGCAGCAGTGAACAATCTTTCCCTTTCGGCTACCGTCTTGCTTGGTATCAATGACAACAATTTGGCAAGATGTATTGGATGACAATTTGGACGAGGATTTGAAGCCCTGGCTATGAGCAGCAGAAGTGCTTCAGGACTGAACCAGAGAATCCTGAAAAACGGTTGTGGTAGAATGATCTTATCTGATCCATTCAATGGCGAGGTTTTTATTGTTCAAGCTTCATTTGGTTTCACTACTTAATGGGACATGGTTGGGATCTTTTGTTGCAGTGTGTCAGAAAATGATACAAACTGCTACGGAACCCCACCAGCACTGAAAGCAGTTGGAAGCAATGCCGAACGTTACTGTGGATGACAAATTACAGTGTTGGGTAAGTTTGGAGGATATTGAGATGGAAGTGAAGCAAAGGAAATGCCCTGTGAAGTCATAAATTCCATAGTGGATGTATTACTCCATGGCTGGAACTTCATACGTCATAGCTCTTGTCCAGTTTGCAGGTTTTGTCTGCCTTTGGATGATTCAAAGACGAGGCAAATGTCACCAGGAATGACCAAAGGGTGTCTTCGATTGCGGTTTGGCAGTTCTGGTATATAGTGGTTAATTTGCAGTAAACAAAGACCAAAGAGAAGAAAAACAGCAAATTGAGCTCCATTTCAACACATTATGGCTTCTCTAACGGATATATATGTAACCATACTCAAATTTCAGATATTATTGAATTAAAGAACTGCTCGGTGATCGGTAGTCGGACATGTATGTTTGAGTTTAAGGTATGGTGTTCAATAATAAAGCAATGCATTATACTCTTTTCTTTTTCATGTACTTGATTGAGAGGCAGATTGCTGGGGACATAATATAATGTTTCCACTTTCCATTCCAGGGTTCATTGGGATATTTCTTCGGAGCATACCACAAGTTTATATGAGAACTATGTCCCGAGTCATCTCGAGGCCCCCCTTTTTTGTTTCCGGAGTCCTGAAAGTTGCTCTAGTGCTTTCATTACTACAGGCGTGTTCAGTCTAGGCTTCGTTTCTTTAGACAGGCATTGCAGAAGAACAACTAAATTATGTTCTCTAGATGGTCTGTTCTTGTTGGGTGCTCACTTTCTGGCCAACAATTCCAGAAGAACAACCATGAAACCATACTCATCGCGGATGGCCTTCATAAAAACAAATCAGAGAGTCTTGCATTATAGTTTTGCAAACAAGAAGATTCTTCAAGCTGTCTTTCGGCATCGAAACCTTGTTGGCACCTAAATCTTTCAAGCTTCTGAACCAATGCTCAAACATTCAGCCATCAACATCACAAGGATTTTACCCATGTTTGTGTCTTTATAATGCCAATTGTTGTTTGTACTAACTCGGCAGTTAATGTATTATTGGTTTCAATATTTAGTTCTTGGAATTAAGAACTGCTATGTACTCGGATGTTTATTATGTTGACATTACAGTATAATGTTTTAAATTAATTGCTGTCTTGGAACGATTAGGGTGAGTATTCGATAGAATCGTGTCTAAGTCAAACAAATTGAGTTAGTCAGGGTGACTGAGTCTTATTTTATAAATTGTGATAAGATCCACCCCTCGTTTGAAGTTCAAATACTGCAATAAATTCTTAATATATACAAAAAAAAATCAACAAAAATAATGATTTCAAATAACAACAAACTAGATAACAAAGAAAAAGCATTAACCACAAACCTTGTCATTTCCATTTGATATTGATGAGGAGGTTTCTTTAACTCAGACGATTTATTAGCTCCACAACTTTATTTATTGCACTTTGTCTTGAAGAAGATGGTTTACATTGCTACTTTCCTCAACATTTGTATTATATATATATACACAAATCAGAGTTGTGCAGCGGAAGCGTGGTGGGCCCATAACCCACAGGTCCCAGGATCGTAACTTGGCTTTAATATTGCAGAGAGGGCTTCCTTTGTATTTTTTTTTTCTTTACAATTTTTGTCACGATGTCTGTGCTTGTCCAATGCTCGCTAGCTGCTTAACATCTCAAGAAGAACAATCCCAAAACAATACACGTTGCTTCTCGCAGATAGATAGCCTTCATAAAATCCAAATTTAAGTTAAAAATATAAATTGTTGCGATATACTCGGGAGTTGTGTAGCCATGGGAGATAATAACAACACAGATAATACCGATTGGTACCTACGGATATGTAGAACCAGGTAAAGTTTCACTTTGAATTTTTTATTTTAACTATCATGTCTACTAAAGGTTGAGTGCATGCCTTCAAGTTCTGTAAAGACTGACGATTTTCGATCTTTCAAATAGTTTTAATAACTACTTTTTTAATTGTAATTCTTTTGTTGTTGGTCACAGCAGAACATGCTTACACCATAATTGTAACTGAAAAATATTTATATCCGGTTCATGTTGTCATCTTTAAACGTTACCAGTAATCTGGAGGACCATACGTTATTATGTGAACCTGAATTGATCCCATGGAACTTTACTTGCAGTCTTTTAGCAGTAGCATGTGGTGAATGAAAACCTGAAAATCCACTTATGTTATATCATTTTCTCATCCAGTCATCCTATTAGGTTTTAACCATAATTCAATGGAAGATTTTGCCTACTGTAAATAAAAAGCTTCTTGTGTCGGATAGGGTTTTATATTGTTATATAGTGTGTCACGTTTGTAGTCCAACGGTTAGGATAATTGCCTTCCAAGCAATAGATCCGTGTTTGTCTCCCGGCAAACGCATTCCCCATCACTACTGTCGTTGTCGGAGTCTTGGAAATTTCTCTAGTGCTTTCATTACTACAAGTGACAAGCGTGTTCGGTCTAGGCTTCCATTGTATTTCTTCTAATTTTTTTTACAATTTCTGTCATGATGTCTAGGCGTGTTCATGGCTACCAATCAAGGGTTTTGACAAATAAAGACGATTTCAAGTTAGAAAGCTACATGTTACTATTTACTCGGGAGATGTGTAGCCGTAGAAGATAATAAAAAAGACATAGTTTACCATTGTTCATATGGTTTATAATACCGATTGTCGTATGTATTATGCAAATGATCTACCATCTAGCTGCCCTTCTTGCTCTATGGTCATGAACTCCCCTGCAATATTTGTGAAATCTCCCGAATAAGGTTTCAACATCATCCACTAAAAATGGGGGTGGTTACGTGAAAGGGGTCGTTACGTATATGATCATGGATGATCGGACATTTACCCCTAATGTCAACTATTTCAAGAATGGCTATTCTAAAACAGTTCAACATTAAACAAAATTTATGATTTGAAGGAGGAAGTGGTTGATGTTGGAATTAATGATGTGAGCTTCGTTCCGGGGTGTGGAGTTAGTGAAGGCATTGTTGCAGTCCAAGACTTGTGGTTACTGAGGTATTCCTTACCCCAAAAGTCCAGGAAGAACCATTCTATGTGATCGAAATGCGAAATGCTTCCACTGTTGTTGATGCATTGCTAGTCTGTTTTACATTTTAAAAGATTGCAGCTCTTGCAGTCAGTTATTTTGAACATTCACAATTTCCGGTGTCGAGTTTTTTCTTCTTTTAGCAAAGGTCATTAGAAAGGTAAATAAGTTTCGTAATCCATTTCTTTGGAAGGAAAAGGAGGGCTCAGGTAGGGTTGTGTGGAAGAGAAGGATGGAAGAATATATGTTACTGAAGGCTGAGGGAGGGCTTGGACTCAGGGATTTGTTGCTTTTGGAATAAAGTATGCATGCTCTGATCTCAGTGCAATCTGGTTCTTTAGGTTGCTTGGGTAGAAAGCTATATTCTTAAAGGTACTATTGTCTGGGATTTCCAGCTAAGCCAAAGTCAGAGTTGGGTATAGAGGAAACTGATGAAGCTCCGAGGACTTATGCTTCAGATATATGTATCCCAAGACTGTTTCAAGGCCAACAAAGTGCTTCACGGTTCGTGGCAAGAAATGTTTCTTTGGGTGGCTTGCTCATGGTCGAGGGAAGAGCCGGACATCTGCAATTATTTGACTAGCATGGAATACATACATCTATGTGGCTTTGGGGAGAGAGAAATTGTAACACCCCTCACCCGGTTTAGGAGGGAAAGGTGTCCGGGAAACAATTAATACAAGATTAACTGAAAAGTGGGCCAAATTAAGAGATATATATATTTTTTAATTTGAGATGATCTAAAATGCAAACAACTTAACTTAATTTCCAATTAGCATCTTTTATACAACAATTACACTATTCCATAAATTAGAAGAAGTTATATTCGATTCTTCTTGATAATAAAGCAATTAGTTCACACAATTAGTTTATCTAACCATTATTTCTTTTCCATTTATCAAGAAAATAAGTTCAAGGTTATCTAACCATTTCGATTAGTTCACAAGGGAGCTAAGTATCAAATTTTCTTAATCATCATATGAAATTTTCATGTACCATTCGAACTTAAAGAACAACACTTACACTAAACTTCCAAAGGATCATACTTGTTTTATTTATTTGCATATGATCTCTAGCATGAGGCATGCAGCATGACTATAGTTCATGTTTATATCCCTATCATACTACTACAAAAGAGGGACTACATGCCTCCATACAAACACCATGGGAATAACGTTTACAATCATATGGTATTAAAAAAGAAAGTTCACAATATACCATCTTAGTACACATATCTTAATTATAGTTTAAAGATTATCATAATGCAAAGGACCAAGATTACAATGCAAGATCCTAAACCACCTACTATCATTAAAACATATCCGAAACATGCCATACTTTCAATCTTCCTTCACTTGTATATATATATATATATATATATATATATATATATATATATAGCTCCGAGGTTGGGAATCTCTAACCGATCGACCCTGAATTTTGGGAAGAATAACAACAAGAGGTGATAAGCACATAGAAGTACTTAGTGAGGTAATGCTACTTTTCAATTTCAAGTTTTAGATTTGAAAATGCTCAATTAATACATGTAGGCATACCAATCGGTTAATCTATATCAAAAGTAAGTAAATCACAACATTTGATTTCTATTCATAAAATTAATCACACTCGAATTAATTTAGCAATCAAGATAATTCCACGAAAATTTCTTACAATTAACAATCAAATTGACATTTAATTCGCACCTAATCATATCAACAACACATTTCATAGTTTTCCACAATTTAACCAACTTAATTGATCATATGATTATTGAAATTAAGTTCAGCCTTGGTATCTAGTTAATTCGAAGGTAAACGAGTCACAATTTCAAATAGATGCATTATGTATCCGAAACAAGAAGGTGTCTTCTACACCAAACTAAGTCGATACACATGGTATCTGTCAAGTCAATGCCCTAGGCATCTGTAAAGAGATAGTTATATCTTTATCAAGACAGTACATTTAGTACTTAGCAAGTCGAGCTCTAGACTCTAGGCATGCCTTACTACCTAGGAATAACTAGGACCAATGTCTTTGTTTCATATATTATATATCATATATATATTTATTCAATCATTAATTAATTAAAAAGGGAACATTGCAAGCAATAGAATTTGTCCATATCAAAACCATGCTACTATTCGATTAAATCAATTGAACACTAACTTTCAATTGCACCCCTTTGCCTTCCAATTTCATCGTATCAAGATACACAAAACATACTATAATCCATGAATCAAACAATAATCTAAAGTTACAATACAATTCGAATCAAAATTGCACACACATATATATATATATATATATAGTTTCAGCCGTTTGATTAACATCTATTTCAATACATGAATTTCTTCAAAATTGAAGATCAATCTATAGCTTTCACATGTAACTACCAACTTCACACTTTATCTAAGACATATCAATAATCATCAAGCATATCATCAAACAAGAAATCACTCAACTATCATTCCAATCATCCACGAGTTTCAATCAAAGTATGCAATTATTAATTTAATTTATTCTTCCCTAGTTACCAAATATAGGTTAATCCGGTTTCATAATTGAGATGATTTATCATGCAAGTTTTTGGTTGGAACCTAAGTTCCAACCCTAGGGAGAATTACACTCACAACACTCCTAGCTATTCTTGAATTTGAATGTCCTTGGGTGAGTCCTTCTTGCCAATTGAGGTGCCTTCTTCAAAACTTTCCTTCCTTATCTCTAGTCCAAAGCATTTCAAACAATAAACATAGATTAATGTCTTCTTCTAGAGGTAAATTATTAATTTGCAAGTGTAAAAGGATTCATAATTAGGCTATTGATCAGTGCATAAAAGTTCTATATTTTACCCATCATTTATCCTTATTTTTGCTGCACTCAAGCATGTTTAACTACATTTTAGGTTAAGTTTTGCATCAACATCACATTTAGATAAAACTGCGTAGATACTGCTAAATTTGGTTACTTTGGGGGGTATCTGCCGTGGCAGCAGAGGAACAGAAGAGCTGGAGTGAAGAAAACTGCCTCATACATCACTGTCGTGGCAGATGCCGTGACAGAAGTGGCGGCAGTGAAGAAGCAGAGCTGGAACTGGATGAGCAGTCGAGGAGGACGATGCTGCCATGGTTGTCGCCGTGACAGCAAAGGACGACAGAAATTTTTAGGAGAAGAAGCAAAGTGGGCCTCGACAGAAAGAGAAAATTAAGCCCGTCTGTCGTGGAGTACTCCTATATTTTTTCGAGTCCTAGATCAGAATGAAGGCCAAGCCCAAGGTTCAAGGAATATATCCCAAGAAAGAAGGAAGGATGAATTAAAGACTGCTGTTATGAAGATTTAGTCTTTATTAGAGTTGTACTTCGATTTAAAGTTGTATTCCTTCCATATTAGAAAACTTGAACTCAATGCCTATAAAAAGGCATGTAATTCGACCTAGGAGAGAACATAACCTATCTCTAGCCTTCTTCCCAAACCCTAGCCGTTTTCCCCTTCTCAACATGTTCTAAATTCCCCTTAGGGCCACGGGTTGATTTGTAAAGTAGTTGCAAGGGTTCTTTTTGTTTTAGGAATTTTCAGTTCAATAAAATAAACTTCAAGTTCTCTTATTCTGGTTATTAACATCTTGCAAGAGTATCGGGAGAGCATTGCGAGGTTATTTATTTACTTAATATCGGGAGAGTTAAGTATACGAAAGGAATAAGTGCGAGTTCTCTAGTTTATAGTTGAACTATCTCAGACCTAGGGATAGGACGAGGTTAAGTGGCTAAAGAAGAATTCAACAACATCGGTGTTCATCCTTCGATTCACGCCGGGAGGTATCATCAAAGACGTGTTCATCGACAGACTTGGACCTAGGGATAGGCAAAGGCACAACAGGGATTCTTGCCAAACTTGAAGTACTGAGTTGGGTAATCACTGCCGCGATAACCAAGGGACTGCTACCGCGACGGGAACGACGACATCGCTGATATTCCTAGACTTAGCAATACCTGCACTACTGAGCAATTCAATACCAGCCCATTCTCTCTATCTTGATTACTTTACTTCTATTTTCCAGTATTCTTTATTATTCTCGTGACAAAATCTTAAATCATTCTTTTACTCTCGTGCAGTAATTCAAGGTGAAGCTATTAGCCCAGTCCCTGTGGAGACGATATCCGATACTTCCGTATCACTTTACTACTTGCGTCGTGTACACTTGCACTACAATTGCGATAGACACTTTTACACGCAACAAGTTTTTGGCGCCGTTGCCGGGGACTGGCAACATACCTCTACCTTTAATTACTGCACTTTTTATTTATTTTATTTTATTTTTATTTTTTTATGTCTGATTGTTATATCTCAGGCACAATACAGGTTCAAGGGCATCAACATGTCAGGAAAAACCATTCGAGAGTTGATGTGAGAAAGTTCTTGCAATTACCGTAAAGGTAATCATACACTCGAAAGTTGTCCCTATTTTTTCGGTGAATATATGGACAACCAACGATGGAACCAACAAGAACAAGATATGCCGCCACAACAGCAACATGGACAATAGATGCTGCTGCCGCAACAGCAAAATTATTTATGGTATGATCAAAACCCGCAAAATTTTTTGTACCATAACAGTTTTGCTGCAGAACCCGACATGCCCTGGCAATGTCATCATCCTCAAGAGCATTCAAAATCCTTAGAAGACACACTACAAGCCTTCATGGCACTCACTCAAGAATTGTCGGCTTCTATAGACAAAAGTATCGCCAAGATGGATGAAATCTTGAGCAGACCAGTCCACATTCATGCCACGACTGAACTTGAAATCCCGAGGCAAGATGACGAGGATGCCCATGTGAAGGAATACCCAACACGTGATGAGTCTGAGCAACAACTTGCCATGGCAATGATCGAGGAACCGGAATGGAGAAACACCGCAACAACGCTTAGTGAAATTCAAGAGAATGTCACTGCGGCAACCACATCCGAGGCAAACTCTCAACCCACTACCTCAATTATGCCCGACCAAGATTGCACACATCCATCCCTGTCATGGCACTCGTACGACCACCTAGAAGAGCTACCCAATGACAATGCCTCGCCAATGGAATATGAGCAGGTATTTGAGGAACCAACGCCGGTGGATTTAGAATCATCGAGATCTCTACTGATGGAGACCTTCGAGTGGCCAACAGAATTTGATATGGAGAATTATGGTATTTTCCAATGTCCCCTTGAACTATAAAGTAACCTGACAACGGACTGTCAAAATAACTGGCTGCCGCAGCAGCAGGCACGACAGCAAGGGCTACATTCAACCACAACAACATTCAACGAAAACAAGGTAAGTTTGTGGTCGAATGACAATTTAATTTTTTCTAATTATATATTCATGCCCTCAAAAACATTACCAAGAAGGGAGGACTTCATGGACTACAAAGGGAAGAGAAGGAAAGGAGCCCACACCCTAAGAATAATCACCAGATGGAGGGTACAGATGGACTTCAAGAAGTACCGGAAACGAACCCTCAAGCATCAATAAAACATGGAGTAGTTACTTTAGGAGATGCCCCTCAAGGCACTCCTAATTTAACTTAATTTATTTTATTGAATTTTATTTTATCTTTATTGTTTTAGGAATTAGAAATTTGATATTAGTTTTTAGTTTGTTTGTGTTATTAGGTAAACAGAGAGAACCCTTGCAATGACGATACAAGCAACCCGAGGAAGCTCTGCCTCCACCCCTGTCGCGACAGCAATCATACTCCCTGAGATGAATTCCAAAGTGACTGCCGCTAACAGCAGTGAAGATAATGACGCAAGGAAGAAGGCAACCTCCGCGTCTCCAACTCCCAGGGCAGCACCCACAGCTCCTCCAACAAAGTTCAAGGAGACTGCCCGCCGACAGCTCCTCATCCAAAGCTCCAGCAGCAGTGACGACAACCACACAACTTAAGTTTTTTTTCTCTGTCGCCTGCTGTACATATTATCTTTTTGTGATGTTTAACTTTTCTATCAATTTTTTTTCTTCTGTTTTTCATCTTTTGTGTCATGCATTGAGGACAATGCAACCCTTGAGTTTGGGGGTAGACAGTCCTCCTAATTATTAATATAACATTGCATTTAGTTTTCATTTTGTCGCATTTATTTTTTATGCAAATATATATATATATATATATATATATATAATGGCTTAATTTATTGAACTTTTATTATCTGCTGCTGTCATCCCTGTCGTGACAGCCCCTTAAAAATATCTTAGGAAGTAAGTAGAGCCTTAGTATAGTTCTGAAAAATTGAAACACGTTGTGACTTACTTGATAGCAGACTCTCTCTAGCATACTTATAATAGAAAACTTAGAACTTAGAGTAGAAAGAGACTAGAAACTCAGGAAACCTAGAGGTGCCTATCATTGGCTCTAGGAAAATAACCAGAGAAAAACTTCTAGAGGTGCCTATCACCGGCTCTAGATAGTTAACTAGAGGTGCCTGAAATACTGGCTCTAGTAGAAAAGAGAAAAATTTAGAAAAAGAAGGAAAACAACTAGAGGTGCCCGATACTGGCTCTAGTAATAAAAAAAAGAATTAAGTCTCGAAGGAAAACTCTAAACAAGCTAAGTATAATATTCTAGTTGCTAGGGAAGTCTATATTCATGTATGTTCACAATAAATGCACACACATGCACGAGAACTATACTTTTGCTCTAAGTAGATCCTTAAATATTTGAACAGGTGCTAAACAAGATAGGGATGGTGCTGTGGGTAAGGATTGTTCACTGACTTAAGCCAAGAAAAAAAAAATATTTATATGTATGTATGCATGCATGTTAGTTAGGTTGCATTTGCTTGAGGACAAGCAAAGATTCGAGTTTGGGGCTGTGATCAGTGCATAAAAGTTCTATATTTTACCCATCATTTATCCTTATTTTTGCTACACTCAAGCATGTTTAACTACATTTTAGGTTAAGTTTTGCATCAACATCACATTTAGATAAAATTGTGCAGATACTACTAAATTTGGTTACTTTTGCAGGTATCTGCCGTGGCAGCAGCCGTGGTAGCATCCAGGACAGCAGCCGTGGCAGCATCCAGGGCAGCAGTCGTGGCAGCAGAGGAACAGAAGAGCTAGAGTGAAGAAAACTGCCTCATACATCACTGTCGTGGCAGATGCCGTGACAGAAGTGGCGGCAGTGAAGAAGCAGAGTTGGAACTGGATGAGCAGTCGAGGAGGACGATGCTGCCATGGTTGCCGCCGTGACAGCAAAGGACGACAACAATTTTTAGGAGAAGAAGCAAAGTGGGCCTCGACAGAAAGAGAAAATTAAGCCCGTCTGTCGTGGAGTACTCCTATATTTTTCCGAGTCCTAGATCAGAATGAAGGCCAAGCCCAAGGTTCAAGGAAGATATCCCAAGAAAGAAGGAAGGATGAATTAAAGACTGCTGTTCTGAAGATTTAGTCTTTATTAGAGTTGTACTTTTATTTAAAGTTGTATTCCTTCCATATTAGAAAACTTGAACTCAAGGCCTATAAAAAGGCATGTAATTCGACCTAGGAGAGAACATAACCTATCTCTAGCCTTCTTCCCAAACCCTAGCCGTTTTCCCCTTCTTAACATGTTCTAAATTCCCCTTAGGGCCACGGGTTGATTTGTAAAGTAGTTGCAAGGGTTGTTTTTGTTTTAGGAATTTTCAGTTCAATAAAATAAACTTCAAGTTCTCTTATTCTGGTTATTAACATCTTGCAAGAGTATCGGGAGAGCATTGCGAGGTTATTTATTTACTTAATATCGGGAGAGTTAAGTATACGAAAGGAATAAGTGCGAGTTCTCTAGTTTATAGTTGAACTATCTCGGACCTAGGGATAGGACGAGGTTAAGTGGCTAAAGAAGAATTCAAAAACATCGGTGTTCATCCTTCGATTCACGCCGGGAGGTATCATCAAAGACGTGTTCATCGACAGACTTGGACCTAGGGATAGGCCAAGGCACAGCAGGGATTCTTGCCAAACTTGAAGTACTGAGTTGGGTAATCGCTGCCGCGATAACCAACGGACTGCTGCCGCGACGGGAACAACGACAGCGCTGATATTCCTAGACTTAGCAATACCTGCACTACTGAGCAATTCAATACCAGCCCATTCTCTCTATCTTGATTACTTTACTTCTATTTTCCAGTATTCTTTATTATTCTCGTGACAAAATCTTAAATCATTCTTTTACTCTCGTGTAGTAATTCAAGGTGAAGCTATTAGCCCAGTCCCTGTGGAGACGATACCCGATACTTCCGTATCACTTTACTACTTGCGTCGTGTACACTTGCACTACAATTGCGATAGACACTTTCACATGCAACAGCTATGTACTATTTCAGACAGTTTACAACCTCCCAAATTGGTCAGCTTATAAATTTTTATCCGTAAATCAAAATTGTGATAATTATATATCGTTAGAAAGCTTACCTAACCAGCTTTAAGATCATAAAAATTTTATACTCTAATTACTATCCAATTAAAGTAGTTTATTCCTTAAAGTTGAGACAAAACAGCATTTTAAAATTGTTTTCAATTCTAAAGGTATCCAAATATCGATTCAATTCCTTTACCAAATCAACTAAATCCTTCTCAAAGTACCATGCCCCTTCATTTAATTGAATTACTGTACTGAAATTAGTCTCAATTGGTGCATCTAGGTCCTTTAATTTTTCTTATTTTCCATAACAGTCCTTATTTGTCTATTTTATCACTAATACACTTAATTAACTCAATTCCATTGTTATTTAATCATTTAATTATCTTCTTATCTCTACCACAATTAACTTTTACTCAATCTCGATATTTCCGGCTCCCAAAATTACCTTTTTATCTATCCATTTTTTCTTCCAATTCGACCATCTTAGTCCCTGTACTTTCCGATTTTTTTTCTTCTAATTTGAGCTTTTAGCTTCGGTCTAGACTCAAACTTGCTATCCCATTCTCCTTTTTACTCAAATTAACATTTCTAACATTTAGAATACATCTTTACAAATAGTTTATTCCTACATAATTTTTTTTAATTCCAATTGTAAGTCTCTCAATTTTTACGAGATTTCCATAGTCCATAATACTAAAGGATACTTAAAAACTTCCTCTAAGGTTCGGCTAATCGCAAATTTTCCTAACTAACATTATATGATCCTACACTTTTATTACTAATCTTTAAACTAATCTAACCAATTTATATCCCAAGTTTCGAATCTATTATCAATTCAACCAATACTCATAATTCCTATAATCAAAGGTTAATACAAACTATAGAGGGGAACAAGAAACTCACCAAGCTCTTTCTTTAGTAATTTCCTAACCGGAATAAGCTTCATGCAAGAGGCAATTGGAGGTTCTCCATGGATTTTTCAGCCAAGCTCAATTCCTCTCTCTCTCTTTCGGTTGCTTAGCCGGGTTAGAGGAGAGTCGGTGGTGATGACAACTTGTCATTCACCAAGTATTGAGATGGACTAATTTACCCTCCCTAATTGTATCTTAAGTGATAAGATAGTGGAGGGGTAGCTTGGGTAGTTCCGATTTTGTGACATGTAAGGACACCTAGTTAAATTTTACTCAATTAACTCCTACATGATCCTATTCGACATTTTGCCAACAATTCAATTTGGTCCTTGCTGTTCGAATTACCTTCTAACTCATTAGTTAATTTAACTTTATTATTAGTTATTAAATCCACTTATTACTTAAGTACATTTGAGGGTGTTACAGAAATTTATGATTACATGGAGGAGCTCAAAAAACTCTACATGTTAGTTTTGTTACTTGTAAATATGTCGTTACACTTCTCTTGTTACAAACTGCCAGTAACTTGTATTGAGCAGCTGTGAAGCTCCCAGTTTTTAATACTCCCTCCGCCCCACAATTTTTGTTCTTTATTGACTTTTTTGGTTATTTTTTTTCAACTTTGACTCATAATTATTTAAAATGTGTCATTGATAAAAATATGAAAAAATATATTTTAAAAACCTCTAATCGAGTAGTTTTCAAATATATATTTTATAAAAATTAATTATTTAAAATATTCAATATAATAATAGTCAAAGTTTAAAAATTTTGACTTTTAAAAAGTCAATAAGGGACATTTTTAAAAAGTCAATAACCATAAGAAAGACATTAAAAATATTAATCTCGATTGTGATATTTTTTTAATCTCATATTTTTTAAAGAAACCTACTAATGCATAAATGCAATAGAGAAACCTTGTTGTTTGTTTCATATCGAATCTTACATATTCACAAATTAATATTTTTTTGTTGAAAAATTTAAAACATGAAAGCATATAATACAAATATAGAATAAATTTAGAGATTTAAATATAGTTCTAAAGTAAAAATATTAAGTAATCTAATAAAATAAAAAATAAAAAAATAGGAACTGGGTACCCGAAAGTAACCGGGTACCAAAAAAAATCATATTTTTTGACCCGGGCCCGACCCGGGAAATGACGGGCCGAGTACCCGACCCGGGTAAAAAAAATTTCCGGGTAAATACCCGATTGTTTGTGTTCGGGTAGTCGGGTCGGGTAGTTCGGGTCGGGTAATTTTGAACACCCCTAGCCACCACTGTTGGCTTGAAGCTTCTGAAAAGCAAAATCTCCGAGCGTTGTTTGTTGAAGCTGGAAAAAGATTTTGTTGATTTTCTATTCAACATTCTGTCATTGAAATATTGAAAAAATAGTATGAAATCGATCTATTGTGCACTTTCATTCTAGGCATAGCCTCCAACGATAAATCTAATATAGAACCACTTTTGGAACCTGGTAAGACCAAGTCTATCGCCACTTCGAGCATCTGTAATGCCAGCTTCACTATTTCTGACAACATCTGTCTCAATCTTCAAATCATCTGAATAAAGTTGTTTGCCATGATTTGCTCCCAGCCTGCAATACGCAACTGCGAAGTGCCCTAGCGACGAATCAGACCAAGCAATATAATAGCCAAAAGGCTCACTGATGCTGATTCAACCCCCATCTTATGCTGAAAATAAAATCCAGAAGACAAGTTTAGAACACAAACCTTTAAACTTAGATTGGGTGGGGTGTACCAGGCCCGAGCTATAGTGCAACACACTGGCGAAACATGAAAGCCTCAGTAGCAAGCTACTGTGGTAAGCTTCCCCCTAAAAATATAAATTTAATATCATGTGAGCCAATGACCCACGTATCAGATATTAAACTGATAAGAACAGATACTACACTTGATCTTAGCCAAAAGGCTAAGAAAGGTATGCTTAATCCATGCTAAGCATGTGCCTTTCAAAAGCAGTATTTTGTCTCTTACAGTTGTCTGTACCTAATGTGAGATAAAAGTGAAAAGGATTGGAGTCCTGAAGGGACTAGATTCTGCATGAAAGAATGGCAAACATAGTTTATTTTAGGCTTAGCTGGTAGAGAAAGGGTGAACCCTTGTTTCTTATATTGACTAGAAGAAAAACTTTTATTATGCACGTATGGATCAGACCAAAACTATTATATTCTAAAATGATAATTCAAACTGGCACAAATAATTATAGGGAATGATTAGAATATAGTTTAGAAACAACCAACCAAAGCAACTTTTTTTATTGTATATATCAACCCAAGAGGCAACTGAATTTAAATTAAGTACCTTGGAGTACCACTTGTGTGTTGATTCCAAAACATGCAATGGTTGCCTGGACAGATTGCAAGCTTGAGGTAAGGTTGTTAATGAGACATGCTTGCTATGTACTGTTAGAAAATAAGCATTAATACAAGAATAAATAATAAGATAAAATAATATTATTTAAACGAACAGTACAAAATTAAGAACAGTACAAAATTAAGAACAGTACAACAATATATAAATCAAATCGATTTGGAACCAAAAGAAACGTGTTGAGGCTTGTACGAACGCAGATAAAATAATTTTAACTTGTACGAACTGACCCTTGCCTTCGTCTACCACCGAAAACTACTTGTAAAATCCACAGAGTAAAACAATAAAAAAATTTCTGTGGTTTTTTTAGTTGTGTTTAAACCTAGAAGGTTTACTCCCTATTTATAGGAGTATCATGAGAGTATAAGTAGAAATTTTGACCTAATGGAGCATTTAATATTGAGAATCAATTGATTCTCCTATAAAGCAATTTCCAAAATTATTATCTGAATTAAAGGTAACTTTCAATATTTACCCTTTTAATTCCAAGATAAAATTTGGCAAATTTATGGTTTTATTTTAGGAAAATTCATTTCAAATTTGGGTCAAAATATCTGCAAGCTCGCGAAGGACCATACCGGTTCAGATATTTGCGTTACCCACGTCGTGCACATCTGCACATTTACGAACCAACAATTGGTTCCACATTTTCCTCAACAACATTTGAATCAATTTCTTATTCAAAGCTCCAAAATTATCGAATTTTTCCAACAATCCCCCACATGAATGAAATTGATTTAATCAAAAACATTTTGACTCTATGTGGTGATAGATTCTACGATCGATGGCTGCATAGGATAGGTAGGTGTCCACCCTTGAACCTTCCCTTGTGAAATTATATTTACTTTACTAGCTGACCAGTAGACGTAATGTCCTTGAACTATTCTACCGTTTGTGTAAACGATGATATACTTCACACAACTACCTCTCTGACAAGAGTATTAGTTCTCATGGGTATGTCCATATGGCCGTGGACATCGCCTGGTTCTGCAAGAGTTTGAAAGAACTATGCCCAATAGTCTCATTGAAGCGGCCCCACTTCACTCTCACATAGGTGACTTATGTTGCTTGACTCACCAAAGCACACAATGGTCATTAAAAGCATTGCTTAGCCTAAACCACTTTGATCACTGTTTACATCATAGGAATGGCCTTGGAGATAAGAGCCCCTGCAGTGACCGCATAGGTCTATGCAATTAGGTTGTCCCTTTGAACCTAGATCTTGGGATCTTCAGTCAACTATGTAGAGTTTTCCTTCACATAACACCTTAAATTTACATGGGCTTTAGTCTCATTCCTTTCGATTTATTTTTGAACTTGATCTCAATTTAACCCTTTGGTTAGTGGATTCGCAACGTTATTGTAACACCCGGGTTTAGGGGTTAGGTGAAAATAATATTTTAATATTATTTTGGGCTCGGTTTTATAATTAAAATGGTTTTTAAGAATTTCGGGTTTCGTTTCCAAATTAAATTAGATTAATTTGAGTTATTATGTTTTGTAATTTAACCCCAAATAGCCATAGAGGGTATGCCCTTGTGAATACCCCATTTCATTAAGGGCAAAGAAGTCTTTTGAGCCCTAAATAAGTCACATGTCAAATAAAACACCCATTCTCTCTACTATTCATCTTCTTCTCCAAAGCTTATCAACGGGAAACCAAACTCCCTTCCACATTCACTATTCCATTTCCAAAGCTCCTCCATTTTAACTCCGAATTTAAAGGTGAAGGTAATTTTGAACTCCCCTCACCTCCCTCTTCTCAAAAGTACATTTTATTTTCGTTTTCATGAAGTTTTAAGGAAATAGAGGTTTTTGAATATTTGATTAAAAGTGGTGCCTTTGTGTAGCTAAACCTAATAATTTGATTTATTATGGTTAGTTATGGTATGTAAGAGTCAAATGATGTCTCATATGCGAATTTCAAACAATTTTAAACAATTTTCGGAATTTGGCTTTAAGGGGGTTTTTGGGAGGTTTTAAAGTGGTTTTTCGGGTGTTTCAATGTTGGTTCTCGAGGGCTGATGTTAGTATTATATATGAGGGCTGCTTTGGGTGTGTTTGATGGTTATTTGGATGCTTGAATTGGAAGATATTGGTGGGCTTTTAGGGCAGCTCGGAAATTCTGTTTTTGGGACTTGTTTTGGGTATTGAGTGCTTGAAGTGTTGATCCGGGTTGTTTCCGTTGATGAGATATTGATTATGAATGTTTTGTTTGTGTTTGAGATTGATTAGAACCGAGTTTGGGCGTCGGTGAAGCTTTGGAAGAGAATCCGGGAATTTGAAGAACGGTCGCTTGCTTGGTCTTTGAGCTTGGAAGCTTAGGTGAGTGGTTAATTGTCTTAAATGGTTTTAAATTGGTTGGTTCGAGTATATGGACTAGGTTGGGCTTGGTAGACCCACCTAGAGTTAGGATTAGGGTGGTAGCCTAATCCTAAGCTTGATCTAGAGCCCTTGGATGAACTTGAATGTATGAATGTATATGCCCCGTATGTGTTGTGATATGAATGCTTATGTATATTGTATTATACATGTGAGATGAGGCATGATTTGTATTGCTTGAAGCATGCATGATGTTGGTTCATGATTGTGTTCATGGTGAGTACGTGCTAAGCACGGGAATGATTGAAATGAGTAATGTGGAACGAGTAAAATATTGGCACTAGTATACTTAAATACAAATGATCGATCATTAGGATGTTAGTGTGTACACATGAGTCAAAAGTCGCGCGTGGCCTTGGTGGCGTTGAGTCACCAAGGAGGAGTACGGGTACGCCCGGAAATGGTATTTAAATATAGTCGGTGATGAGTGGAATCCCATCGACGGGGCGTGAGGATGAGTGGAATCCCCTCCGCGGGACCGGTGATGAGTGTAATCCCACCGTCAGGTAATGGTTGTGTTGTTGGATGTGAGTTCCAACGGTTATCCGCGTATTTGAGTCATATCTAGGTGCCAATGTTGTTTGATATATGTATCCATGTGTTGAGACTAATGATCCTTGTGAGAATGTTTGATGTGGCTAATTATGTTGTGAAAGTAGAGCTTAATGATTCATGACATGTACTTGTATATATTGTTCATGCACCTTATAATGTGGCTCTTGTGGATCCTTGGTATGTGTGTGTAATGCCTTGGCTAGATCATGCTCGGACCCTGCAATGTTGAGGTTTGTTTTTAGAGCTTACCCTCACTAAGCATCATTGCTTACGCTCTCTTTGTTCAACATTGCAGATCCTTAAGCTCGTGGGTTGCTCGCGCAAGTGGAAGGCTCCAAGTGTGGTTTTTGGCTTGAGTTCATCAAGTATGGTTTTTAAATGTTAGACATGTAATAGTTTGAGCAATGGGACATGTGTGGCTTTGATGTGTAGTTGTTGGTTGTTTGAGAGCATGTATGGACTCCCTTATATCTTTCTTTTGCATGGTTTGTGTTTCCATGATGATTTGTAAGTCATGCCTAATTGCTTACTTTGGATTTTAGCCTATGCCTTAAGAGTTTTTACATGTGTTTGAATGTTGTTTGAATGAATGCATGTTGTGGAATGTTGCCTTAGTGTTGGACATGTCTAAATCATGTTGAAGCATGCTAGTATAGTTGTTATCCCCTAAGTTGCTTTGTTTAGCTTTTGTATGGTGTTTTGGTGGTGTTTTGGGGCACCTTTGTGCCTCAAAACAGCCCAGACGAGTCTGCATACAGGGGACGTTTCGGAACGGGTCCCCCTGTTCCGGAATGGTCCCTTTGTAAATGACCTGCCGTTTCGAAACGGATAAGGGCGTTTCGGAACGTTTTTGCTACTGGAATTTTGAGATATTGGCGAGATATAGCCGTTCCGAAACGGGTCTTTTGTGTTTCGAAACGGTCAAATCTCGTTGACCACGAGATTTTGACCGTCAAGGTCGTTCCGATACGGGTCACCCCTGTTTCGGAACGGTCACCTTATGGCTGACCCAGGGTCGTTGACCAAGTCAAGGCGTTTCGGAACACCCTAGGGGCGTTTCGAAACGGACTGTTGTAATGAAGTAAAATGGACTGTTTATGCTTTGTTTGGTCGGTGAATGTTTCGTTGTTTGTATCTTCCGCTGTTATGCTCCACTTAGGGATTAAATGTGCATCTAGACAAGATTAAAATTAAAAGAAATTTTAGGGTCGTTAACCGAGGGGGAATCCTTAGGGGTTTTCACTCGGTTTTCCCCGTGTGGCCCACTTGGACCGGTCATCCGACCAGACCGGGACGAGGGGGTTACAGTTATCCTTTGATTTCAAAAAATCAATAGAGATAATTTCATTTGAGATCAGTTGTCTAACGGTATTATGTCGACGACATATACGTCTCGACTTACCATTATACACAAAGCTCTATGCTCTACCAATTTTCGCTTGGTCATCACAATGTATGCACATTGTGGGCACTAGCTTTGGCCATTCAGGAATATGCTTTAAGAAATTTCTGAAGCCATTTGACTTCTTCTCCAGACTTGTTTAGAGCTATAAACTCAGATTTCATTGTGGATCTGGTTATAACTGTTTGTCTTGAGGATTTCCATGACACGGTTCTTCCTCTCAAAGTGAAGACATATCCACTTGTTCCTTTGATATCTTGAATATCAGATATCCAATCGCATCGGAATATCCTTCTAAATAGTAGGATCTCTGGAATAATGCAATTCATAATTCTGAGTATATCTAAGATATCTTAGTACCCTCACAATCTCTTTCCAGAGGTTTTCACTCGGATTGCTTGTGAATCTGCTTAAATTGCTCACAGTAAAAGCAATATCTCATATAGTGCAACTCATGAGTTACATTAAACTGCCTATGACACTTGCATATTCCACTTGGTCAACACTTTGGTCTTTGTTCTTGGACAAATGTTTACATGTATTTATTGGAGTTCTAGCTATGTCGGAAACATCCTTACCAAACTTCTCTTGTCCACGTAGTGTGACTACATCAATATGAGACCTTAAAGTGACCATTTGATTTGGATGCCCAAAGTCAAATATGTCAATCTCATATTTTTCATGTCAATCTCGAATTTGACAAGTCTTTGGTACGTTTACCATTTCATTGTTACTTCCAACATAGAATAATATATCAAATATTAGTGGTTTTGACATATACACATTTGTCACACTCATTTGAAGTCATTTGTCATCATGACATTACTGATGTACAAGGACTTCACCAATCTACAGACTTTCCTCTCTTGACTTGAAACTACATGACCCTCAGGTTGTTTTGTGTATATTTCTTTATGAAGATCTCCATTTAGGAAGCTGTTTTAACATCTATTTGATGTACTTTTAGATTCCGTAAAGCGACAATTTTAAGTATCATCCTTATGGAGGCTATCCTTGATACAAGAGAGTATTTATCGGAATAGTCAAGGTCTTCCCTTTATCGGTAACCTTTTATTATCAATATGGCTTTGTACTTATCAATTGTTTCATATGCTTTCATTTTCCGTTTGAAAATTCATTTAGAACTCAATGGTTTAATTCCCGGAGGAAAATCCACTAATTCCCACGTATAGTTTTGCATGATGGAATCGATTTCACTCTTAATGGAATCCTTTCATAAGGTGCATTCAGATGAACATATAACATCATTATACGTTTGAGATTCAACCTCTAGCATAAAATTTAGAAAAACTGATCCAAAAAAAATTTCTACCTTTGCTCGTTTACTTCTTTGTGGCTCTATTTCAAGCTCAACCCCTTATTGATCATTTGAGCCATCTTTATCGATAGTCTCCGAAGTTCGTTTGATTGAACTTTGACCAACTTCCCTAGATTTACAAGGGATTACATTTTCAAATAAAATACATCCTTTGCTTCCATTATCGTATGCTTGTGAATCTCAGGGTTCTTCGATTCATACACAAGAAATCGATATACATTACTATGTTCTGTATAGCCAATAAAAATAAAATCCACCATTTTTGGGGATCTATTCTCATTTGCTTCAGTAATGAGGTCATTACCTTTGCAAGACACCACACATTTTCAAGTAGCTGTAGGAAGGTTTAATTACCTTCCATAACTTATATGGTGTCTTGTCTCTTTAATTATGGGGAATTTTATTTAAAAGGTAATTAGCTTATAGAACAGCTTCCCCCACATGTTAGGCACATTATAGTACCAACGTTACTCATATAGTGCTTCTCCCCATCTTAAACTTTTAATTAAGTTTGGGATTCAACATCATGCTCATAGAGAACAGTTTTCACTATAGCTTCATCTTTACTTTTAAGTAAATGCACATAACATTTTTTTTGTGTTATCATCAATGAAGGTAATAAACATATTCCTTCAACCAATATGTTGTCATATCAATTGTTATGACAGTAACATTGCCCTCGTTTGGAAGTTATAGTCCGAAGACTTGTTCCCCATCTTATGGCAATTGAAGCATTTTTTTTCATGAAATTTTACTTTGTTGAACACACCGTCTAATTTACGGTTTGAAGTCGTTTTTGACTTCTACTATGTTTGTCATGATAATATTTATCTTAGCAATATTTACTTTAGTAACATTTGAAGGTGGTAACAATATTTACCTTATCCTCTATAATAATAAGAGGATCATCCTTTAGATATTTGACTAGGTTTATCATGGTCAAATATGCATTATGAATCTGTTAAACGTCAGGAATTTAGTCAAAGACTAAAACTAGAAACAGAAACATAATTTCTAACTTTTGTTAGACGACGAAGATTTAGTAAACTAAACCTCAAACAAAATTTCACACGGTATTAATAGAAAGAACAATAATAAACAATGCACCAAGTAGGTAACTTATGAAAGAGAGGTGGTGCACTAGGCATGCTTAAATGCCAAGTCTCTCAAAGAACCAATCCTAGATATGCACTTTTAAATTTTCTTTCAATCACCGTTTATGGATTCTATTCTTGAAATCATTCCAAGCATGAGTGATCAATCGAAATCACTACCTTTGATTCGCAACAATTTGAAATCTTTCATTTATGGTCCAACGACCCTCACGATACTTTAGCCATTTTTAAACACTGTGCACTTCATAGCATGCATCAGAATAGGCTTTAAGAATTTAATTTTGACATAGAGAACCAAATTCTTATATGCTTTGATTCGAGACCTCAGTCGGAATTTAGTAACCAATATTATTTCCAAAATAAATTCACCGATTTATTTCTAAAATAGAATTATACTTGATTCTTTAAGAAATAATAACTTTAAGTTATTTCTCTTTCTAAAATAAATTCACCAATTTATTTCAAGGTTGAATCATTCTAGATTCTCACGAAATTAAATCCAACGATTTATTTCCCTTAACAAGTTAGAATCAACACATGATTCTAGTACAGAAATAAATTTAATAATTTATTTCCTTTTTCACAAATTGAATCATATTTGATTCTTACGGGAATAAATTCAATGATTTATTTTTCTTAACAAGTTAGAATCAACGCGTGATTCTAGCATAGAAATAAATTCAATGATTTATTTCCTTTTACAAAAATTGAATCATACTTGATTCATACGAAAATAAATTCAAAGATTTAATTTTCCCCGCAACCTTAGAATCATACAAGATTCTCTTGAAAATAAATCCAATGATTTATCTTCTTTCACAAATTAGAATCAACACAAGATTCTAACGAAGAAATAAATTTAGTGATTTATTTCCCTTATATCTTATGTTAAATATTGGGATCAATAGCACTAAAACCCAAACCAAAGATATCAAGGCAACAAAATCAAAGGAATTGATCCTTTAATTTTTTTTATTCTTGTTTTGGAAAAGATCACGTATATCCGTTAAAGCGATAGAAATTAATTCTTGAAACGAATTATTTGTGAGATCTTTGTTTCCAAAACAAATCACGATTTCGCCTGAATATTCTGTTTGTCTCTATTTACCCTTTTAATTCCAAGATAAAATTTGAAAAATTTATGCTTTTATTTGAGGAAAATTCATTTCAAATTTGGGTCAAAATATCTGCAAGCCCACGAAGGACCAGACCGGTTCAGACATTTGTGCTACTCACGTCATGCACATCTGCACATTTACGAACCAACAATTGGTTACACATTTTCCTCAACAACATTTGAATCAATTTTTTATTCAAAGCTCCAAAATTATCGAATTTTTCCAACATGTACTACAGAGAGGGATACAAGAAACCACATGTTTGTTGATCTGAAAATTATACCACTTTATAAACTTATAATAAGCACAATATGAGACTTGAAAGTAGTGGAAAGAATCCCTTATAACTCACTTCAACATGAGCAACCATATACTTACTTCGGCCATCCATTTCTCATAGTCCTCAATTGCTTTCAATATAGAGTTTAAACTCTATAAACCATATTATAACATCTGTGAAATCAGACAGTATTTACAATAGTATCCCCACCATGGCTGCTAACACTGTTTGCTGAAGTTGGGGAAGATTTTGTTGATTTTCTTTTCAATATTCTGTCACTGGCTATCGGCACTCAACACGGTCATATGGCTCTCACAAAACAAGAAATGGAAAATCAGACAGCATTTACAAATGAAGGATTCGTCCAATAACGAGGGAGGTTATTTCAAAGAGAATGTCTTGGACAAAGAATAAGAAATCATGCTTTTTCCAGGAGTCAAACCCGGGTCTATTGCTTGGAAGGTAATTATCCTAATTGTTGGACTACAAACGCGGCATACCGTTTAGCAATATAAAACTCTATCTGACATAATAAGCTTCAACCAATTAAAAAATCTCGGCATTTTGGTGGACGGCTCTAAAAAACTTGTAGCTTCGGATATGAACCAATTAAAATCTCTGTGATGAAGTCAGCAGCACAATTAGCCTCATGGTAAATGTGTTTAATCTGCAAGTGCCACTGCATGCTGTATATATCCTGAATCTTCCCAAAGATAAGTTTGAAATCTAATGTTTCTATCTGTTATGCCTCTAACATGATGCTTTATACAATCCATATGAGCAGTATAACCGCATCCATTTATCTTACATTCAAGAGCAACATCAAGGCAGTGCCTCCAACAGCAATATAACTCAATTGTGGAAACAAATCCTACCTGTAAATCAGTTAATTAAAACACCGAGTCAAATTTATGACAAATAAAAATTTACTATTGATCAGGAAAATAAAAATTGAAAAACGATATACATCTAATACATATCAAGACTTACTGAATTACAATCAGTTGGCCTTAGTTGAGTTCAACTACACATAAAATTTCACTCTTGATTAGGAAAATAAAAATTGAACTCTGTTTGTTGTGCACTTTCATTCACTGGCATTGCCTCCAATGATGAAGTCGATGTAGAACCACTTTGGGAACCTGGTAAGCCAAGTTTACCACAACTTCGGGCATCTGAAATGCCACCTTAACCATTTATGGCAACATTTCCCTTACCTTCAAATCATCCGAAGGTAGTTGAGACCTGCAAACTGGACAAAAGCCATGAAGTATGAAGTTCCAGCCATGAATACATCAACTACATTATTTATGTCTTCATGGCATTTTCTTTGCATCACTTCCAATCTCATATCCCTAAAACATACATAACACTGACCAAAATCTCTTCCTAATTCATCATTTGAGTTGTTTACCATGAATTGCTCCCAGCCTGCATTACGCAACTGCAAAGTGCCCCAGCCACTAATCAGACCAAGCAATATAGTAGCCAAAAGGCTCATTGATGCAGAATCTGTAACCCCCTAAACCTGGTCCAGAAGAATTAGGCCGAATATAGGAAGTCCAGTTTGAAACTTGTCCCTCAAGTAAAGTAATCAGATTTGAAAACATCACATTCGAAATAAATAATAATATCACAAAATACGTAATCATATAATAATATCCTGAAAATAATAAAACATCCAGAAATACATATGCATGATAAAAATGGTAAACTCTCAAATGAAATGTTCGAGTCTGTAATCATACATAATCCGATAATAATAAATAAAAGTCCATAAGTCAAAGTAAACTATACTGATAATAGCAAATATGACTGATAAACGAGGTCCCTCAAGTACCATAGCCTAGGTCTGAGTATCTGAAAGAGAACTAAGAGAGAGTCAGCGATAACACTCAGTGTGTCTCTACAGTGCAAACATAATCTAACAGAGTCATACAAAGTCAAACAGTATAACATCCGAATATTATTCTCAGTCAAACAGTCATTTCAATAAACATATATATATGAATGTATGTGTGAGCCAACATGATATGCACCCATCTACATCACCGTCCGAAGAGTAGGTTCCCCAGAACCACTCTCTACGTCGTCACCATCCGAAGTGGAACTCAGGCCGAAGGGTGGAACCACTAATCTGAAGCAAGTTTCAACCCGAAGGAAGAAACTGCTAAACTTCCTCGTACAAAATCCCAACCCGATGATATGATATATTATCTGATTCTCTGATTCCAAATGCATTCTTATTTATGAACGGAAATGCATGTTCATATAGTTCGATATTAAGTAATCAGAATCTGATACGTGTTGCATGGCATACCAACATACTGAACAAGTCAAGCACAACACATCAACATAATATACCATAACCATACAATATTAGATCATGTCATAATCACAATTCAGTCCATCAAACATATATACATGCATAGCACTGTAAAACAAATAGCACAGTAGAGAACACACCTCAGACAGCTAAACACTCAACGTCGATGATGGCATCTCCCACGCTCAGCTCTAGCACTAGGTCGGACAGAGTCATCACCTACGATAATAAATACTATATCACATACACTACTACTATGTTGGATCAATGATAACAATATCGAACAATAATTACTAAACTCACGAGCAGATCTTGAAGATTGAGCAACAGGAGGTCGTCCAAGTGAAGGAGGAGGAAGGATCTCAGTATTCGAGTCAATGTCGCATGAACACAAGAATAACTTGAATTAATTTTCGGTATTCAAAATTCTCCAATACTAAGCACAATTGAATAAAATTGGTCAAAACGGTCTTTCAGGTTCTAATTTGGAAAAACAAACAGCGAATTTGGAATCAAGACGTCGAAAAACCTAAAGTTGACTTTGACTGAAAAAGTCAACGGTCAACAGGTGACGTCATCGCTAACATCAACGTTGACGTCAGCCGATTCGGTACTGAAGAAGGTCCGGTTCGGTCTGACTCAGTCGGTTCATGGATCGGCTTGGCAATATGGACCGGTTTGGTCCGGTTCAAGGGTTGGTTTGGTTCTCTAGACCGGTTTGGTTCGGTTTCCCAACAGATTGGGCTCACATCTTTCTCTTGGCCCAAACCCACTGGTTCGATCCAACCCAAACCCACACACACCCTAACCCGAGTTTCCCCCTTTCCATATCTAACCCTAAGGGTTCCCTAAAGGACGCCGGTCGCCATCATTACACGCCTGAGACCCCAAAACCACAAAATCCTGGCCAAAACACTCACGATCCACACAACTCAAACAAAATTGAGGCTTACCCAACACGCAAACAAAACGATGGTGGCGAACGGTGTTTTCAAAGCAAAACCGAAATGTGTCAAGCGAATTCTGAGCAAGGGACGACGGCAATGGTTTCGTTGAAGGTTGGGTTTTGGTCGTACGGCCATGGGGAGTCGAACGGTGGTGTCGGGTCATCAGACGAACGACATTTGACCCTTGGCCGGACGCTAACGGCAACACAACAAGGGGTTTATTTTTGATGTTGTCGAGAGAAAAAAATGAGAAGGGAAAGGAGATGTGCGACGCAAAGGCTAAAAACAAGCATTTAAATCACTCAAAAATGGGTAAATTACAAGCCATGCCATCGAATTCCCTATGGTTTACGAAACAGCACCAAAACTTTGCTACCTTTGCAATTTGGTCACTGAAATTCTAAAAATTCCCAATTTGATCACTAAAATTTAATTAGGTTTTCAAATTAAAATTCCCAATTATTAGGGTTTTTAATTTAAGGATTTCAATCAATTAGGGTTTCAAAATTAGGCAAAAATTAGGGTGTTACAACTCTTCCCCCGATAAAAGAAATTTCGGCCTTGAAATTTACTTGGAGCAAAAAGATGCATATATTGAGCTCTGACGACAGTCTTGGGCTCCTATGTAGCCTCATCATGACTACGACCATGCCACAAGACTTTGACCATCTTAATGGTCTTTCTTCTGAGAACCTGCATGTCCTGAGCAAGAATCTCAATAGGCTCCTCCTCAAAACGCAAATCGGGACGGATCTCAATCTTCTCCACATGCATAATATGAGACGGATCAGCATGATAATGTCTCAACACAGAGACATGGAAGACATCATGAATATGCTGAAGCTCTGGTGGTAACTCAAGCTAATAGGCAATAGGTCCGACTCGACGAATAATTCGATAAGGGCCAATGTAACGAGGACTCAACTTGCCCTTCCGACCAAATCGAAGTACTTTCTTCCAAAGAGATACTTTCAAGAAAACCTCATCACCCACCTCAAACTCAAGGTCTCGACGTCTCAAATCGGCATAAGACTTCTATCTGTCAAAAGTAGCCTTAAGTCAACCCCAAACCAATCTAATAGTCTGCTCAGCCTCATGAACAATGTCTGGTCCCAACAGTCTGCGCTCATTAAGCTCAGTCCAACCAATAGATGATCAACACTTACGTCCATACAGAGCCTCATACGGTGCCATTTTGATACTAGCTTGGTAACTGTTATTATAGGTAAACTCTGCAAGCGGTAAGAAATCCTCCCAACTGCCTCTATAATCAAGAATACAACCCCTCAACATATCCTCAAGAATCTGAATCACGCGCCTGGACTGACCATCAGTCTGTAGATGATAAGATGTACTGAAGTTCAACCGAGTACCCAAAGCAGTATGAAGAGACTCCTAGAATTTTGCAGTAAACCTCGGATCTCTGTTAGAAATAATAGACAACGGTACCCCATGAAGTCGAACAATCTCATAAATATAAAGTCGAGCCAACTTGCTCAAGAATAGTCAACTCGGACAGGAATGAAATGCGCGGACTTAGTCAGATGATCAACAATAACCCGGATAGAGTCCTTCTTCGACGGAGTCAAAGGAAGTCCACTAACAAAGTCCATAATCACAAGCTCCCACTTCCACTGAGGAATCTCAATATGCTGAAGTAATCCAGACGGACGTTGATGCTCTGTTTTGACTTTCTAACAAGTCAAACACCTCGATACAAATCCGATGACATCTCGCTTGAGACCTTTTCACCAGTACCTCTCACGAAAATTCTTATACATCTTGTCCCCACCAGGATGCATAGAATAAGGACTGTCATGGGCCTCATGAAGAATAACCTATTTCAACCCAGATTTGCTTGGAATGCAATACCGACCTCGGAAACATAGAACACCATCCTAATCAAAAGAAAAATCCTGAGATGTACCATCTTCAACCTCTCTCATACGATACATCAAAAACGGATCATTAGGATGCTCAGCTCGAATATCAGAAACCAGAGTAGGATAACCTGAAGTTCTGCCAACAGATTGCCATCATCATACAAACTCATTCGAGCAAACAGAGCTCTCAAATCTGAAATGACATTACGACTAAAGGCATCGGCGACGACATTAGCTTTACCCGGATGATACTCAATCTCACAATCATAATCCTTGAGAAGTTCTAACTATCAACGTTGTCTCAGATTAAGCTCATTCAAGGTGAGAAGATATTTCAAACTCTTATGGTCTGTGTAGATATAACACTTCTCTCCGTAGAGATAGTGTCTCCAGATTTTAAGGGCAAAAAAATCACAGCAGCAATGTAACACCCCACGCCCGGGTTAGGAGCGAGAGGCGTTACTCAAACAGAACACATATAACAAAGTGATCATAACATGTAAACGTAGAATCAATCATATAACATCAAACAATCAGAGTTGCGCAGCTTATAACTCATATAACATTCTATAACATACAAAACACATATAAACACATAGGTGAGCCAACAAAAACTTTCATATGACTTATAACTTAACATATCAACATTACAATTCAAACATGTTAACATATAGCATTACCAACTTGGACTAGCTTATCAACCATATTAAACATGTTATCACTTTAAAACAACCATTTAACAATCAAACCAATTTGAATCATGCTTATATACATTTGGCTAGCACCCTAACAATTACATATACATGTGTACATTTATATAATATACAATCAATCCTAATTAAATAGGGATCATGTTCGAACAACATCAAAACAACCCAGACATATAAGAATCATATTCACACATTAACATACAAGAATCATATTTGAACTTATACCAAACCATCCTAGAATTCGAATCCCACATAGCAATAACATGTGATTTCCATCTTATATCTATCAACTATAAACATGTATAACCCTATGTTCATATCACCATAACAACTAGAACTGAAATTTTATTTTCCAACCACGTCATCCATGGTCCCTAAGAATTAAAAAAAATCATATCATTATTTTTTCCACGTCATTTACAAACTCATATTTTATTCCAAATCATCTTGTCTAATTAGAATATATCAAGAGTGATAAAAAAAACCCAATAGATTTATTTCTAGGGTTTGTCTTAATCTCATCTTCTTCTCCAAGTCGTCGTTCATTACCACAAGAACTGAAAATTTTTCATCTACCAGGAACGTCATTTTCTTCCTAAAATCGGTGAGTTTTTCCGATTTTTTCGATTTCTTCAATTAATATGTATCAAAATTAAAAGATTTTATGGGTTTATTTCTAGGATTTGTCTTGATCCCCTCTTCTTCTCCAACATCATTCTTGAATACTGCAAGAACAAGGAAAATTAGTGAGTTTTCTTATTTTTTCGTTTTCTTCAATTCAGAAAAAAAAAATCCTCCCAAGTTTCCCCCGATTAGATGCTCGAGGTATCTGAGCCAACATTACAAGGACACTCGTGCTGATTTAAATGCATACAATAAACATCAGGCTTGAAGTCCTTCGTCATACGTCGATATTCGGATTTGAATGTTGTTTGTACCATATATTAGAAAGTCTTAGCTTACTCGCATGTAAATTGTATATACAATGATACCATTACTATGAAAAGAACCCAAACTAACATGTTTGGAATTCAAATCTCGAGGTTTCAAAAAATTAAAAAAAAATATAGGTTTATTTCTAGGATTTGTCTTGATCCCCTCTTCTTCTCCAACATCGTTCTTGATTATTGCAAGAACCAAAGACTTTGCGATTTTGCTAGGAGCGTCAGATTCTTCACTAAAAGGTTAGTTCTTTAATTTTTTAAAGATCGACTAGTTTAGCTGCTTCCAATAGTAGTTAGAAACATTAAAACTTTTTTCTTAGTTGTTAATAATTTCTCCTACCACATAGTTGTTATTTTACTATTTAAAATTATTTTATTGGATCCATAAAAGATTAGTCATCTTAACTGCTTGTATGGACGGTGGATTTCCCAGTTGTTGTTTAAGGTTGAGAAGAACGGTTCGTTCATCGTTTATGGTTTGTGAATGAATCACTGTGATGGGTATGGAGATGAAGAGGAAGAAGAAGAAGAAGAAGAAGAGAGGCGTGAACCGGGTTTCAGACATTGGGTTTTTTTTATTTTTTTAACGAGCCATGTCAGCCACCCGTTAGCCAAGTAACGGAGACTAACGGTTGGGTGACTAATATATAAACGTTTTGTAACGTTAGGGACCAGAATACACGTTTTTGAATTTTGGTGACCAAAATAAAACACACCCTAAACAAAAGGGACCACTGGTGAAGATTACCCATAAATTATTTAGTTTTATGCAGATATGTCCCTTAACAGCGACGAGGAAAATTCTCAAAGTTTGACTTTTATAAAAAGGACAGACACAAACAAAGTTGATTTGAAAGGACTTGAGGTAAATAGTGAAGATGTGGCTTATAATTTATATAATGATTATGGTCATGGCTTGGGTTTCAGCATTCGAAAAGGAAAAAACAGATATGTTTCTGGCACTAAAATTATTCGTAACAAAGATTTCTACTGTTCTAAACAAGGTTTCAAATAACTTGAAGGCGACGAAGACATGAAAAAGCATAACAAATTAGAAACTAGAACTGGGTGTCCAAGATGATTCGCTATACGGTGGAAGATGATCAATGGACAGTCACTCGATTTATCTCTGAACATAATCATGAGTTGGCAACCCCTTCAAAAAGACATTTACTTAGATCAGCTCGATCAATTCCAGTCGCTAAAGCTAATGTCATTGACTCGATGGTTAGTGTCGGTATACGTCCCAAAGATGTTTACTCTTACATGTCGAATGAAGTTAGAGGTGTTGAAAATGTCAGTTTTACATGACGTGATTGTTACAATTACGTTAACAAGCATAAGATGATGATGATTGAAGCTGGAGATGGTCAAAATTTACTTAACCATTTCAAGATAAAGCAAGTGAAGATCCAATATTTTTTACACGGTTCAAGTAGATCAAGAAAATCGAATGACAAACTTTTTTTGGAAAGATGGTAGAGCAAGACTTGGTTATGATTGTTTTGGAGATGTTGTGATTTTTTATACAACTTATTGTACCAATAGATATAATTTGATATGTGCTCCGTTTGTAGGGATTAATCATCATCGACAGATGATAATGTTTGGTTGTGCATTTTTGTTAGACGAGACTACTGCTTCTTTTGTGTGGTTGTTCATGTCTTTCTTGCAATCCATGGGAAATCAAGCACCCAAGACTATCATGACAGATCAGGATCATGCAATTAGCAAAGCTATCGAAGAAGTCTTTCCTAGTTCATGCCACATGTTATGTTTATGACATATTTTTAAGAACGACGCTTCATATCTTGGTAGTCTCAATACAAATGTGGAATTTCATGCTTTATTCCATAAATGTACGCAATGTTGTGAATCAGAATTAGAATTTGAAGAGATTTGGAAAAAAATGATAAATGGCTACCAAGATGTAGTACTGCTTTCAATATTGATGTATTTCCTTCTCAAATTAAATCTTCTCAGAAAGCTGAAGTTACTAATAATATTTTGCATGGTATTTCTAAAGCCACTACTTCTCTCACTGAATTTGTCTTTGAATTTGAGAACTTGGTGGCAAGGTGGCGTTCTTCTGAAGCTGAGAAAGATTTTCAGTGCAAAAATGGGTCAATTCCGATTGCAATTAAGGGTTCTAGCATTTTGACTCATGCATCGAAAGTTTATACTCATGAAATATATAAACAGTTTCAGAGAGAATTTCTTGATGGCATTCCATTGGTTTGGAGAGAAGTTGCACAAAATGATAAGAATTACACTTTTGAAGTGATGATGGATGAAAAAGCTCAAGAGTTCGGATAGTCCAATTTAACTTAAGCACTATGGAGATTCATTGTACTTGCAAAAAGTTTGATTTTTGTGGGTATCTTTGCTCTCATGCCTTACGGATTCTTAGTGTTAAAAATGTTAAGAAAATTTCTGAACGATATATTTTATGGAGATGGACTAAAGATGCGGAAAAAAAAATATGCATGGTGGTAATGTTGTTGAGCTATCAAAAGAGTACAATATAGAGGCTGAAATTGTATTTTGCAATCAAATGATTCGCTTTGCTTATGATTTGATTACAAAGAGTCAGGAAAACAAAAATACAAGACAACTTTGTCAAAAGATTTTGTATGAAAGAAATATGGAAGTTGAGAAAGAATTGACAAAGTTACGTGCCTCTAAGAATCACGAGCTCAAAGAGAATAAGACAAATTCAAGAGGAGTACGATCTAGTAAGTTATTCACACAATCAAGAATCTTATAATGTTTTATGTTTTGTTACATAAATGATATTTTTTTAATGTAGAAAATGTGAGGAGATCGATAATTGAAGAAATATCAGGCGACAATGGTGTTATTGTAAAAGATTGTGGAAACAAAAGTTCTCTGATCTTAAATTCACCATGTGTTAGGCCAAAAGTGATCTCTAATGCTAGACTTAAAGGTCATCTTGAGAAAAGAAAGTCAAAAGCATCCAAGTCACATATGCCTAGTAAGTGATTTTATTGCAAAATTACCTTTTTGTACAATTAATTTTTTTAAAATATATTTATTTTAACAAATGTTGCATTGTATATAGAAAAAACGAAACGGTCAACTATCGAAGAACGCTCGAATGTACCTGCTAGTTCTACTCAAAGTTATGAAAATTTTGTAAGTATATGATTAATTAGATACATGTTGTATAAAACTCAATTTTTTTAACCTTGTTTTTTTCATTCCAGGTCATTTCTCCAATGATGATGCCTCCGAACAATTTCTATGCACCTCCTCGTTAAAATGCTATGCAATTTTTCAATATGGTAACCACTAGTAATAATTATTTTATATTTGTATATTATTAAACACCATACAAATTAAATAATTTATTTTTATTTTATTTATTATAGACTTCAAATAACAATTGGTGTTTAAGTAGCTCAAGTTTACCTTATAATAATATGCAACAAAGAATTGGTGTCACGACTCCAAGTTCCTACCAGGTATTTATTTTAAATACAAATTTTATCTTTTTTTAATTTTTAAACATATAGATAGGATGTGAAGCAATTATACCTTATAAAAATGCATTTGATTTTCTAGTAAATTATTTTTTATTAGAACAAATATTTTACAGTTTAATTTTTTATTAATTCTTTTGGTAAATTAATTATAGGAATTACTTGCACGTGCTCAAGAATATCCAGATTACAACCTTTAATCACAGGTTTTTTTCATATATATAAAATTATTCTTTGTATTTATTAAAATTATGTTCCATAATGCATTTTGAGATGGTTTTTTTTTATTTTTTGCATTATTAACGACGACATTTTTACAAATTGAGAGAATTCTTATATTAAAAGGATTATGATGCCAAAAAAGCTCGAAGAAGCTGGAGCTAATGTTTTTACTGTTTTTAGAACTTACATTTTTATGACATTTTTTGTGTCTATTTTATATGTTGAGGTGCTCAAGTAATCTCTTTCACGGATAAACTTGTTAAATGAAGATAGAACTTTGTTAGTTTGAGATTTTATTATTGGATGAGATTGCTAATTTGAGTTCTTCACGTTACGATGTTTATTTATCCAAATTTAAATGCTATTTGAATTTTATATCTAATTACAACGTCAACTTAAGAAGCTTACGTCAATGCTTATAGGTATATAGTTGCAATCCTAGACATGTAAAAAATATTAACTATTTATAAAAAACTAAAAATATAAAATATATGAATACTATAAGGTTACACGAATGACCATATTTATGAATCGATGTCTTCGTAAGTACAAAGACATGTAAGATAATTACAAATAGTCAAGTCTTCGTCTTATATGACAAAAAATTGATGGCACTTATGGTCTTGTTGCACTCAAATACCTGAAAACATCCACCACTACTAATTTCTCAGAAATAAATACATATTACTGCATCGATGTAGTATAATAAAGATATAAAAATTTGTGTTTTTGTTGTAGATTAGTAATTAGGAGATATAAAAAATGATGCACATAATCAAACAATAATTTGTGGCCGCCATTCGAAGGTACATATGTATATATAATTCAAACTTTAAGGAGAAATGTTGATAGATTATCTTTATTGTTTATATTTTTATTTCTACGTAGGAACTACAGGGGTTTCTTCAGAGGTGCATCAACGTACTGTGGAGTAACAAGGTAAAAACATACAAAATAAATAATTTGTTATTGTCTTTTCAGTTCATAACATGACATAGTTAGATTACATATATAAAAAATTAAAGAATTAACCTTTTAGTGAAGAATCTGGCGCTCCTGGTAAAATCGCAAAGTCTTTGGTTCTGGCAGTAATAAAAAATAATGTTGGAGAAGAAGAGGCGATCAAGACAAATCTTAAAAATAAACTCATAGAATTTTTTAATTTTTTGAAACCTCGTGATTCGAATTCCAAACATGTTAGCCTGAGTTCTTTTCATAATAATGGTATCACTGTATATACGATTTACATGCGAGTAAGCTAAGACTTTCTAATATATGGTACAAACAACATTCAAATACGAATATCGCGGTATGACGAAAGACTTCAAGTCTGGTGTTTATTGTATGCATTTAAATCAGCATGAGTGTCCTTGTAACGTTGGCTCAGATGCGTCAAGCATCTAATCGGGGAAAACTTGGGGGGATTTTTTCTTAATTGAAGAAATCGAGAAAAAAAAAAGAGAAACTCACCAATTTTCCTTGTTCTTGCAGTAATCAAGAATGATGTTGGAGAAGAAGGGGGATCAAGACAAATCCTAAAAATAAACCCATAAAATCTTTTAATTTTGATACATATTAATTGAAGAAATCGAAAAAATAAAAAAAAACTCATCAATTTTAGGAAGAAAATGACGTTTCTGGTAGATGAAAAATTTTCAGTTCTTGCAGTAATGAATGACGACTTGGAGAAAAAGATAGAATTAAGACAAACCCTAGAAATAAATTTATTGGGTTTTTTCATCATTTTTGATATATTCTAATTATACAAAATGATTTGGAAAATAAAATTTGAGTTTGCAAATGACGTGGAAAAAAATAATGACATGATTTTTTTTTAATTCTTAGGGACCGATGATGTTGTAGGATGGGTCCATAGAATAATTTCTCGTTATCCGGTGATGTGGTAGGCCACGTGATAAGCTCCTATGTTACCACATGAAATTTTTATTAAAAAAATCAAGAAAAGAATTAATCAAAATGACTTTTAAGCAATTTGATCATTTTATTTTATAAAATAAAAAAGAAAAAGAACGCCCAAAATCTTCTTCTTCTTCTTTCATCTTCCTCCCCCTCTCTTTTTTGCTTTTCTTCAGCTATTTTTACCATTATAAACTTTAATCGGTTTCATCTTTACATCATCATCTAATCTATGCAATATATACATCAATTCTACTACTTCCCAATCCACAACATAAAAAAATTGAATGATTCAAACTTTAAAATGTATTTTACATATAAATAAATTCAAAAAAATAATATTTTCCATGAAATACTATCAACCCTCTCTAATAAGGGAAACAAAACCTAAAAATTTGTCTGAAAATAAGCTACCTTAAACAAAAAAAAAACATTTTATTTTTAGATAAAAAGAGAGAAAAAAAACCTCCATTTTTTCTATAATTTGGGCACTACGAAACCAAAATAAAACTCAAAAAGAATTTTGAAAATAAAATTCCTTTCGGTGATCAGGAAAATGAAGAGAAATTTTTATATTTCTGGTGAAATGTGAGGAAGGAGATTCAATGCTGTTAAAAGAGAATATGGAATAGAGAGATTGAGTCAAAATACTTTTTTTCAAATGTCGACCGCAAGTATTGGCTCGGCCTTATCTTGAGAGGCTCTCATCGCCGCAGTTAGATTTATAATAAAAAAATTAATAGAAGAAAAAGAAGAGTCGGGGAAGAAAATGAACAACGCCGTCTTTTTTTATTTTTTTCTTTCATAAAATAAAATGGTAAAATGGTCAAATTGCTTAGATGCTCTTGAATTATTTTTTCTTTGACTTTTTTTAACCGAAAATTTTACGTGACAGTATAAGAACCTGCCACGTGGCCTACCACATCACTGGACAACGATGTTAGGCGCGGGGGACATTCTATATAACAGAAGGAAAATTCAGGGCCACATTGAAGGCGTCCAAAATTTAGACACCACATTAAATTTTCTATCAAAGTACCGAGGGCATTGGTGCCATTATCCCTTATGAAAATGATTTGAAAATAATCCAAATACTGTCTACAATTACATGATGGAAAGTGGAAACACCTGCATCTATTGTTCTCATTTTGCTCTGCTTTCTCTAAAGGCTAAAAAAGGTCACAGTTCTTCACTCTACCTGTTGGGGTATACATTATTTACAAAGGAAGCTATTGAAGTGGTCAGGTCTTGTTCTGGTTGTATAAATTATTGTGAAAGATGAAAATGTTTCCCTACATGTCTAGATGAGAACTTATTTCTTTCTTATTTGAACTTCGATTCTGCGAGAATTCTTCTCTCTTCCTATGCACCTAGAGAGAAAGAATCCCGTCGAGTTAACTGGTAGTTCCTGTCGGTGGGTGTTGCGTTCCTGCTATTTATGGGAGTTACTTTTGAACAGAGGAAGAAGAAAGAACACGAATATATGGCGAGGTGCCAAATACTGCACGGAATCGAATATGAGAGAGTGAGAGAGATCAAAACAATTCTATATACCAAAAAGAAGGGAAAGAATTCCAACCTGTGCCAAATCCAGTAAGTTTCACTGTTTTCGAGGTTCCAGCTTAGTGCTGCCATGGCTAATCCAATAAAACCAGCAAGCATAAAATGCAATCGATATCGTTTCTTTACGGTGTTCACAAGTTTCCACAGCCATTCTCTGATCGGCCACCTACAGTTAAAATTACGTAGTCAGATTTCTTAGAAGAGCAAGTTTAATAATTCATACAAGTAAATACTAATGCATTATCTTCGAGTTTCATGAGTCTACAATATATCTACCGGGCTGTGCTTCTATAATGATAACTATAGGGTCATGTTTCTCTAATGACAAAGCATAGCTTCGTGTGTATCTTAAAAGCTTTCAGGTGATTCGTGAAATCGTGAACTTCGATATTAGATGCTAAATCACACGACAACAGTAACAGAGTCCCTTGACCAGCCTGAGGCATAGTTAGCAAAATAAAAAAAGAAACGAGAAAAAAGTTCGATTCTCACAGTACTAATTACTAAGAACTAAAAGCAGTTTATGTGCTACCATACAAAACCCTGAGTATATATTTTCTTCTCTCTAGACATTAGTTTTATGCAGTTTATGCATAGCACTTCACGATGGTACAGATAAAAAACTCACCTTTCGAGCCTGTTCAAACATAAATATGTTGAACAAGAAAGCGACCGATATTTGGTAGAGAACTCTATCAACCACCCAAGAAGAAGACCAAGTGCCCCGATTGCCAACACAAGGAAAATATTGGATGTGCTGCACAGCTTAGCTTGGTCAAACACCTTCCACAGCTGCTAGAACAGGGTCAAAAATTGAGATTAACACAAATGTCGCCAGATCCATATACCTGGTTGCCTTCGTTACGGCCATCAGGGAAGTAATGATAGCTGCAGCTGTGTGGATTGCCCTTTTAAGGGCTTCATCAATTGTTGTGAGGTATACAAAGGTGGTCACTACAGCCATGAAAGAGAGCCAAAAGTCCATAAACTGAAACATTTTCCGAATTTACTAGTCAATATCAGTAACTGAAAATAGGATAAGAGAAGAGAACTCTAGTGAATGAAAGACAATTGGAGGTTCTACGTGTTATATAAGTTGGATTCGTGTTTTACAGATGTATTTCCAAAATGATTTTTCCAAGTTTTTCACTGCCAATAACGTCATCGTTCTTAGAAAATAAATTATAACATATACCTGCAAAACACCAAAGGATAATGCACACCAGGCACCCGAATCACATGCATGATATAATGCACTTGATATTCCACTCGATGTGTAGATCACCCATTCTGCAAATGCCTGCATATAAACTAGTAATTAAGTTTTTTTTTACTAAATACTGAAGCAAGGTTAGCACCCTTTGCTATATCATTCAGAATCATATACAAGTGAATCCATGAAAAAAATGGAGCTTTACCCTCTGGTGGAGAGCCCAAAAGGAAGGAAGCACGGCTGCAATATTAGAAGCGATTAGAGCGATAGATCGCCATACGTGTCCTGAATCAGTTTCCAAGCAGATGATTGGCTAAATATGTTTTTGCCGCATTACAATAGAAAAAAAAAAACAAATCCAGAAATCATTTCATTGCAAACAAACTTGAAGGCTACAGCTCCGAATCATAAACTTTAGTAGGTCGTATCCCAAGCCTATGATTATAGTCTTGCCAATTCCTTCCCACCCCCTCCCAAAATGGGGGGTTATTACATAGATTCAGAGCCTAAAAAGAAGGAAGAAATAGCTATTTTGAAACCATAAACAACAATGTTGATGAAAACATATGGCTGGAATGGCATCTATATTTTTGCATTCAACTCCTAAAGTACGTTTACCTTGATATGATACAATTTCAATGCTACAGTCAAAACCTCCATGGTTCCGATCACAAGTGCAAAAGCTGAAAAACGAAATATTTATAAAAATAGGAAATTAGAAGGTGTGTGTGTGTGTGTGTGTGTAAACGAAAAGGATGACTGAAAAAAGTAGTACCTGTATGAAGTTAATCCACTTGCATCAAGAGCAGATTTGCATTCACCATGATGGGAGCATCTTTTTGGGCATCTTTCAAGTGAAATAGACATAGTAGTCCGGCCATTGGAAATGCCACCAGTTCCATTTAGATGCCTTAATGCAATATTCCAGATTCCTTCTCTAACATATAAGATGTAAAAATCGACCTTTTCATCACTTGAATTGTATAATTCAAAAAACATGGAGTTACTGCAGTTTGTCTCGTTTACATAATAATAGTCCCAGTTAATGAGTGATGGCAATCCACCATTTCTAGCATATATTTCATACTTTATCCTTCTATCTGACATTAGCCGAACATGGAGATTTCCACCGGCTGCACCTCGAGGAACATTTAGAAGAAAATAAGTCCACGTATCTAGTCCTCCAACTGAGTAGTTGCTTAAAAGGGGCTCGAACTGAAAATCGGCAGCATCTGACATCACATTCTCACCATCTGGCAAATAATAGTATTCAAAAGGGGCGGAATATTTCCTGAGAACCGTCTGCAGACAACCATTCTCAGATCATCAATAAATTAATCCTGCGAATGAGTTTCTTCAAGCATCAACAGAAAGGAAAGAGAGTACAGGCATAAAGTTCATAAATCTAATTAAAAAAGAAACTAAAATAAAATAAGTCTATGGTTGCATCCCATTGCTTGATGTGTAAGTGAACAATCTAATTAGGTCAAAGCTTTGAACATACTATTTATATTAATGTATGTCTTGTATTGTTATCTAATTCTCAAAAGTAAATGCATTTAGGTGTCTTAACCAAAAGCACCTAAAATTGGAATTGTGCATTCTCCTTGCTTGAGACAACTTTTAATGCAAGTTATACATCTCACAACTAAAAGAAAGTGTATTGGCAAGCATTATCTAAGGTATTTTATTTCAAATAGGCAGTCAAAATATAGAGCTAAAACTTACTGACAAACACCACGCATAATGCAAAAGCAAAAATGAATGGATGAAATCTGTAAAGAAGTGATACAGAAAACAAATATAACATATATGCTGACAATGCCCACCTGCAGCATGTATCTTTCAGATGAACAGTTTGGTCCAGCCTTTCCCAAAGGACATTCAAGCTCTTGCAGTTCCAGGGAATAGCAAACTTTTGAAACATTACTTTGAGCCACTTCGATTTCCTTCGAAACATTAAGGGCTAGAATAGAAAAATACCAGAGGCCAACCTTTGGGAAGTGAATAACCAAAGGGGATTGGTTTAAGTTACCGGAATAGTCATGCAGAGTAGCTGACGCCGTTGCACCATAACGGGCAAAGCACATTAAGTCAATTCTGCTACTATTCCCAGTGCTGTTCAGGGGTCTTAACCTTGGATTTTGTACTGAAAGTGTTAAAGATTCAGCTATCTGTAGTATCTCCAAGGAGTAGATTTTCATTTCTCCATCCCCGAGGCAAGAGGTGTGAAAATTGTTCCTGCACGTAACCATGCTTTGATTGAAGCCAGATACCGAACCATTTCCTGAACTATTACCAGATCGACCACAAGAAAGCATTTCAATAGTTTGGTTGCAGTACTGTCCTTGCACTAATGAGGTGGTACATCCTTCCACGCTAATATTGGCTGAAAAGGAGTAAGCAGGGCTCCGAACTATCTGCAATCCAGAGCAGTAGCAGAAAATTCAATTTCTTTGTTAAATGTATGCAACAAACATATCAAAACTATCTATCGTGAAGAACAATAATGAGATGAATAGGAATAAAAGCAAACATTCTTTAGACAAGGGTTTGATTTCCATAAGATTTCCACAAGTCTAAATGCAAGCAAGAAATACATTTTGCTGAGAAACCTTGTTATATGGGATAAGAAACCAGTCTAGATATTGCTTACGATAACCAACTAACAAGCAGATCTTACAATTAGAATATCCATCTATGAACATGTTATTTTCTTCAGAAGTGAATTACAACACGCGCGCGCACACACACACACACACATATATATATATATATTCGACGTTAAAATGTTTAACCAGATGAAGAGGGGAGAACTGAAAATAAGCACCATGCACAACTATGAAACCAATAACACAATAGACCAAGTGGTGAATAGGATGCAAAATAGTGTAGCTAGTAATTTACCATCTTTGATTGTGTTCTTGTAGGCCCAACACCATTGAAAAAACCAAAATACAAAACCCCGGCAGATATCTGAACAGCAGATTTTCTAGTTATAATGTCAACAGTTGAATTTCTAATAATAATATAAAAGAAAATAAAAAGGACACCGTGGGAATAACCTATGTACCAAATTAAGCATTTACCCCCCACCCCCACCCCCACACCCGTGATTGTGGGTTAAAAAATGTCAAATGGATGATGTAGTGTAAGCCTAAGAATTCAGTTAAACAAACTACACGACTAAACAAGATTTTTAAGAACATAAGGGAAAACACTTCTTCCATATAATATACATTTGATAATGAAGGCAAACCTGCTCGTTCGTCAACTTCATTGTCAGATTTCTTGGTACAGGATAGCACAGCTCCGAATTTTGAAGTACTTGTATTCCTTCAAAAGATCTGTTAGATAGTGCAACTAGTGCACCAACAATAGAAAACATCTTAAAATGGCTAAGATTCACCCTGGTTAATGAAATCAGTGATTGAAAGAAGAAAAATACGATTTGATGTTTGCTTGCAGGATACCATTTAATGAACTGCTCAAGATATCTGGTAACGGGAGGCTGCCATCTCTGAAGCATATCATCGGCAGCACATTTCTAGGAATTTTTTCAATGTTGTTAATATCCTGGAAGCATTTTGACGCATAAGCAAAAGAGATGAGCAAGAGTGAGTGGGGAAACTACAAAAAGTTTAGACTCCAGAAATCAGTGGTTAGACAAGTGATTCTTCTCCCGTGATTTGTCTCAATAAAAGAGTAGAAATGTACTATGAACAAACAAAAGAAATTCAAGAACCGGCATGGGAAAAAGAAAAGAAAAGAAAATCTGATAAACACATAAGACTAATTAACTCGGACAACCATACTTACAAGATCGACACTCGACTTCAATGCTACCGACATTGAAGAGAACCATGGGGGTAAATCAACTGATACAAGGCAAATAGCAAACCCAGTGAGGCACTACAAAATAAAATGATTCAAACAATAATTCAGAGAATCCAATTCATAGCACTAAATCCAATTAACATCTGGATAGACCAAACACTGAACAAAATGCATAACATTTTTCTTCTCTCTTCATACAAGAGGCTGGAAATGAACTTCCAGGACAACAGTAATGAAGCAGCTTCCCATAAAAGGAAAGCAATCTAATAACCATCACGACAAATTGACACCCTTCAAAAAAAACAAAATATTACAATACGAAAACAATTAGAATTTTTCCAGGTCAAATTCCATTGTTAGTTTAAAAAACTCAAAGAATTATAAGTTAAACTGACAATGAAATTTGACTAGGAAAACTTCTAATTGCTTTCATCATTATAGTAGACATAAAAGAACAAAAAGAAAACAGTTTCAAAATCATAATTCATAAAACAATGAAAAGAAACAGCAATCCATTCTCATGAAAACATTCCATGCATTTATTGGTAAAGTGTAAAGTTTGACAAATTTAGAGCAGTCCACAATTAAACAATTAAAAAAATAACCCAGAATGATAAATTGAATAGTTAAAAAGACCAAAGAATTAGTTTCCCATACCTCTTATATAACGCATATCAAAAGGTCTGATCTGGGTTTCTGGGTAATTGAAGCTTGAAATAGTAAAGGTATCATATCCACCAAGTTGCTCAACCGAATTACAATGCCCAAATAAACAAGAAAAGAGGGTGAAAATACTTAGAACCGAGCTGGAAACCGAGCCATGAATCGAATTCTCAGCCATTTTCCGGAGCTGATTCTTAGAGAGAGCTAAAAATAGTAACAAAGAGAAAATGTATGTAAAGGAATTAGAAGCGTAAAGTTTTTTTGGTTTATTGGTTATTGAAAACGCATTAAACGATCCAATTTGCAGACTGTTTTTGAAGTTCCTAACTCAGTGCAATATTGCTGAGATTATATTAATTTCCTCGAAAATGGCCACTGCTGCCCAGCAAAATGAACATCGAAAACATGTAAACAGGGCCACGCTCAAACGAGAGGAGCGTGTAGGAAACGCGTCACCGGCGTTCAAGAGAACACAGTGCTGTTTGCCGGTGGTCTTTGGCTCCAGAATGCCGCAAGTAGTGAGGTAGGGAGAAAAAGGAAGCAATCTTATTGTACTCGAAACTAAAGTCTGGAATTTTAATTAAATTTTTAAAAGAAGAAGATGAAAAAAAAAAAACAAGAATTTGATGCTTTAACTTTTAGAGTGCAATCGAGCGGTTCATGTTTAGCAGGAATCAAGCTATGATCTCTACACTTTAGGCTTAGACTTTGACTTACGTGATCAAATTTCTTTTTAAAAAAAAGGTCGAACTTGATCAAAATTAAAAAAAATCAAATTATTTAGATTTTTTGATTTTTTTTTTCAATTTTAGCTCATGTTTATTGTTCAGAGTTCTGGTTCTATAATTTGCTTATATTTTTCTAGAATTCTTTAAAAAAATTATTGTCAAATAATCTCTAGAATGAATGGTTAAAAACTTGTTGAAAATCTATTAACAACAAATTTTCTTTCCATTCCTCTTAAGTAACAATTGTTCAAAAAATTATTTATTTTTTTTAATATACTGATGTGATGCAAGAGTAGCATCTGTTCAACTTTTTTAGTCTTTTAAAAAATGGTACACACAGTATGCATTATTGATGTTGAAACCCAGGTCTCAAGGGATGATAAACATCTACCCTTACCACCAGGACACAAGGGGATGAGCTATTTAATGTTCTGTATTATTTGTTATAATAATTTAGTATAAAAGAATAATAACATAATTTTGATACACATGTTGTGTAATTTTTTAGTGTTTGAGATTAGAAGTTTAGTTTAGGATTTAAAATTTAGGGGTTTAAGTTTTAGGGTTTATAATTTAGGATATAGAGTTTAGAGTTTAGGGTCTAGTTTTTAGAATTTAGTGTTATGAATTTAAATTTTATGTTTTATAATGTAAATATACATGCTTGTGTAAAATAAATTTTACATAGTCTATGTATCAAAATTTTACTCAAAGAATAATATGAATTTATATCATATTTTTGTTATAGTTGAACATGCAAATTTTGGGAAATACGGAAGTTGGAAACAAATTTAAAGGAAATAAGGAAAGTTAGAAAAAATTTGGGAACTTACGACAAAATTTACCGCAAACACAAAAGTCGTTACCTGCAAAAGATGGACAATATTAATTTTTTTCTACATTTATAGCGAGTAGGGGTGGGAGAAAATACCCGACCCGAACTACCCGACCCGACTACCCGAATACCCGAATACAAATAACCGGGTAATTACCCGGAAATTTTTTTTTACCCGGGTCGGGTACCCGGCCCGCCATTTTCCGGGTCGGGCCCGGGTCACAAAAGTAGAAAATTTCGGGTACCCGGTTAATTTTGGGTACCCGGTTCCTATTTTTTTTTTATTTTTTTTTTTAAATATAATTATATTTTTTAAACAAAATATCCTTATATTCACTATATTTTCAAATCAAACAACCTAATTTTTAAATCTCGATCCCTCAAATGTTCTCCCTTCACAATTCGTACTAGTCTTCTCTCTCAATTTCACCGCACTCCATATATATATAATTCGAATATTATATATATTACAGTATATGTATATACAATATATTTAATTTTATGTTGGAATATAAATTGTAATTATTGACTCTAATGTTATTTGGGTTTGATATTTTGAATATTAAACTTTATGTTGGATTATATAATTCGAATTTTTCTTTTTTTTAGGTATATTTAAATCATTCGAATTAAAAAAAAAAAACTGGCGGGTACCCGGTACCCGATTAGACGGGTACCCGGGTGTGTCGGGTACCCGAATCTCGGGTACCCGGAAAAGGCGGGCCGGGACACGGGCCTTTATTTGAGGTACCCGGATGAACCGGGTACCCGAAACCCGGGTACCCAACAATTCCCACCCCTAATAGCGAGCCATGCACTTTTTTTCATTTGAAAAAATAATTGAATATTTTGATGTCGCTATATGTAGAAGGTGATATACATAATTTAAAAAAAAATGATATTCAGGTCATTAGTCGCAGCTGACGACTTTTATATTCACGGTTAATTTTACTATATATATTCTTAAATTTTCCCCAATCTCCCAAATTTTTCTTAAAATTAATTTCAACTCTTATATCCTACAAAATTTGCCAGTTGAATACATCCCGTGTTTTGTATAACTTATCTTTCTTATTCAACTTGCATAAAGTTTACACTAAATTCTGTGTTGCGTTCATGTATTAATTCAATCCACTTTCCAGACAAAAAGCTTATTTGTTTAAGGCTTCGTTTTCCATTGCTGCTTGACTCAATTTGCAGTGAAAAAATTATGACGTTAAAAAAGCTGAAAAAAATTGGTGGTTAAAAGGTCAACTTTTCAAGCGCAAAATTCAACAAAAATAACGGCAACGCTACTTTAAAAGAGCTGTTCAGTATAACTTTATCGTTTACGTGTAAAATGATTGTTTTTACAACAATGCTGAACGAGCCTTAAATCGTGTTCATGTAAATTAATATGTATTTAAACTATATAGATAGATATTTACACAATAATAATCTATTTTTGGTATATTCTTACACTATTCGGTTGAAATAATGCTAAGAATTTGTTAAAGGTTAGTATTAATCTCTGGGTTAAAGGTAAAGGGTATTTCCAAATAAGAGTTTGAGGCTCGAAACGATTTGATTCATCTTCAGATAATAATAATAATAATAATAATAATAATAATAATAATAATCGGATCATATTATTTTCAAGATATATGATCAAATCATTGTTTTAATGTTCTGTAAAGAACTAGTGTCTAACAAACCCGAGCATCTAAATGTGTACGAATTGTGTAGACCTATAAGTGACTTTCGAGTTCGAATATCATAATTTAAAAAAAAAAGAGTCGATTGAGAACTTTTAACTATATACTCTATAGATTATTGATGAGTTTGTGTAGATTTTTTTAATATAGCCACTGGACTTTTATTATAAACATAAAAGATATCACAATTACAACGCATCTATGAAAGAAAATAATGAGACTAATCTACCCAAATTTCTTACAACCCAAAAACAAAGAAAAGTGAAAAACTTTTATGGAGATAAGCATACCATCAAAATTCAGAAGTTTGCTAAATCTCTTTGTCTATATCCAATCGGGACTCATAACTGATGAAAAGGAACGGTGAGTGATCCAAACTATCAGGCAGACTGTTCCGCTACCCAGGATTAATTATGTCGGCAAACAACCATCAACCGAGTGGGGATCTAATTTTTTGTGACCACCGAAAAATCATAATCAGTAACTAGCGCCGATTAAAAACTCTATGCGAGCAACGATTAACCACTAGAGTATGCTGAATCATGCCACAAGGACAGATGAAACAAAAACAAAGAAAACATGTCACAATAACATAAGAAAACACGTATCACAAGGACAGAAAAAACGCGTACCATAAAAGCATCGATTCTTAGTCAAAAATTAAAAAATATATAAAAAATAGTAAACATCGGCGATCAACAATAAATAACTAGGTGATTACCAATCGTCGATTAACACTGAAAAATTAAAGAAACTTGTTGGCGGTGCAGGGTTGTTAGGGAGTTTTTTTAGATTTTGAATAAACTCTCGATTTTAGACCAGTATAAGATAATCTCTTACTTGATGTTTGTTATACGTATTTATACGTAATGTTGTTGTTATGTACAGTACTTTCCCGTAGTAAATACGAGAAGTGACAAAAGTAGTCCCATGATGTCATGAATAGCACCAAAGTCAGAAGGATCTTTATTACACCATTTTACTCCATTATTATTAATACATGTCCTAAGCACGTTGATTAATAATAAATGAGAAAATGAATTTATATAATCATTAGATTTTGGGAGTATAATAATAATAGTAATAATAAGATGCCATGCCATAAGTAAAGTTGTTGCTCCACTTGCAGCAACAAAGCCATACAGGTGTGTTGAAATTGCTGGGCAAGTCGGATTTTCTTTAATTGTCCCATCAAAATTTCTGTTTTAATAAGCACTCACCTTAAAAACAAAAATAAGATGGAGTAACTTATCTGCATTTGGTTTAAAAATGTAACATTATATTTTCGCAATAAATTATGAGAAAAAAATATTATAGATATATTATATATTTTTTGAATTTTCTAGTATGATTATAAGATATTTTTATTTATTAGTTATAATCTTTTAATAACGTGTTATATCGTGAAAATAAACTGTTCAAATATGAGTTATAATTATATAGGGATAACAATACTCCCTTTTTAAATAAGATCATTTGATAGGTTCAAATATGTTATATTGTCTCACTTGATTCACTTTGTTAGAATATAGATCTAAATTTATTATTTTTAATCTTTTTTGTATTGTCTTAAGAAAATTACAATATTTTAGCTTTATGTTTAATTTAAATAGGAAGCAAACAATCTAAAATAAAAGTTAATTGGTTGACATATATTTTTTAAAACAATTATTATTTTATATTTATAAATTTTTTAAAATAAAATAATAAATCTAAAATAATTATTTTTAAATAATTTAAAATTTATCTTATAATCTAAATAAAAGTTATAAATTTAATTTTTAGAATTCTTTTATACTATTTTTATAAAATAAATAAATAATCATTTAATTAATTTTAGTGGGGATAAAAGTTTATCTTAAATATTAATTTTGATATAAATTTAAGGTTTAACTATAAAATAGGTGCCTGAACTTATTTTTTACAATAGGTACTTAGAGTATTTTTTTGGCAGAAATAGGTGCTTAACGTTTCATTTTTGTCCATTTTAAAGTTACATGTCTAAAAAATTCATCACCCAATTATGAATTGACACGTGGCTTTTATTTTTTTATTTTCGAAAACAAACTAAAAATAAATTAAATTAAAAAATATTCCAAAATTTCCAGAAATTACAAAACAATCCCAAATCCCTAAAACTCCAAACCCCAAATTAATGTTATTGTAGTTGACAATAGTCTCGCCGAACCCCACCATCGTCGTCATTAGAGTCACCCTCTCATTCCCCCAACCACCCAACGCCGGTGACCGGCGAGAGGCGCATCAATCAGACGACGAACGTGAAAGACTATAACCGTTCAACGTCTGATTGGCACACCTCTTGTCGATTATCAGTGATGGGTGGTTGGGGAAAATGAGAGGGGGACTCCAACGACGGTGATAGTGAGGTTCGGCAAGGCTATCATCGGCGAAAATGGTGCTAATTTTGAAATTTGAGGTTTTGGGATTTTAGTGATTTAGGACTGTTTTGAAGATTTTGAAAAGTTTTAGATTTTTTTAAAAAAATATTTTTTTTTTCATTTTTTTAAATAAAATAAATATATGTCAAATTCTGATTAGGTGATGATTTTTTTAATGGCATAACCTTAAAACAATAACGAAATAAAACTTTAAGCACCTATTTCAGGCAAAAAAAATAATATACATTTATGTTGGTCAAAAATACTTTAAGCACATATCGTAAAAAAATATAATATGACCATTTATTTTGTATTTAAACTTAAATTTAATAAATCTCCTGTCTAACTTAGTGGTCTAGCCAAAAAATCCTTTATGTAAGGCATCTGAATCATGGTAGCGTTTTTCGCTTAATTTTGTGGTGTTGACTGTTGATACAATTTAAGTTAAATATTTGTTTTTATGGAATTAAACCGAGTTTTATGTCTAACTCAGTGCTGTCACGTATTGAATAAAAATTTTCTATCTTTTTTAGTATTTTTATTTGTGTCCCCATATAAAAAGTAAGTTTAGAATTTAGAATTAAAGTTTAATGATAAGGTTTAGGTTAGGTTTATTAAAATGTAGTATTATGTATTTTTTAGAGTTTAGAGTTTAAGATTTAGGATTTAGAATTTAGGGTTAAGACTTAAAATTTAATTTTTTTAGTGTTGAGGCATAAAAATGAATACCGAAAAGGAATGACATGTCACCATCATAGTTAATTTTTTAACAACGAGATACTAAAATGAAAAAAATATGTAATATTACTCATGATTTTATCAAAAAGTATAATTAAGTGACCAAAATAAAAATGCAAGAATATATAAAATATCGAATAGATGGATTATATATTTTAAAAGAAAATACCCAGAGGCGGATGATAATGGGGCTAGTGGGAACCCTGGCCCGCCCCCAAACTTTTGAAATTCTATTATTTAGTCTTTAATATTTTTAAAAATTTTAATTTGGTCCCTTCAAAATTTTAAAATATTTTTATTATATTTTATTTTTATGAATATTTTTAATTAAGTACCCTCCTTAAAATTCTAAAAAATTCTCTTAAAGTATTATTTTTTGAAAATTTTAGTCGACTCCAAAATTTAAAAAAATAAATAAATTAAACCCATCAAAATATTTAAAAACTTTAATTTAAACATTCAAATATTTTAAAAATTTTAAGTAGACCCCCTCAAACTTCGACCCCAAAATCCGCCCATGAAAATACCCTCTCCCTAAATAAGCCAGAATTAGGACAATTAGACAAGAAAACATTTTTTAACAAATTTTATTTAGAGGGAAAAGTAAATTTGTTGTTAATAGATTTCGAACTAATAACTTAAAAGAGAAAGAATGATGTCAATCAAGAACTTTAACCACTCGAAAGATCTATTTAAGTGTCAAAGTCGGGGGCGTCTCTCTCACAGGTCATAGGAGCAAATGGTCATTAAAACTAGCGCTCCCCTCGTCGCTTGTGCGATCACTTCCCCACCTCCATCTTCAGTTCAATCGGTTCTACAAAACTATCATATTTTTTAACCATTCTTTCTCTAACTATGAACCTCTACAAAGAAAAAGTGGGTGGTAGAGCCTGCAGCCATGGTGGCCGAAGCTAAAGAGGCATAAACCAGTTTAAAAGCAAAGTTTTACTGCTAAATGTGTTTTTAACCATTCATTTCTCCAGCATCTAATATCCCTTGTCTGAATAATATTGAAAGGCGTGTTCAATTATTGTTGACTGACCCTACTCTATCTCCAGTCGCCATACCCCCAAAAGATCGTAATATCTCAGATAATGGAGTCCAAATGCAGCTGAAGCAGATCTTCTTCTCCATTTATCTAATTTTTAGGTTTAGGACTTTGTATTTGCAAGAACAATCATCGGGTTTCTTGCGGTTTGCCGGAGCTAGCTATTCTTGTACATCTGTCTTTGATTATTTAGGGTTTCCTCATTCAGACCAGAGTTTAAACCTTGCCATAAGAATTTGAAAATTTTAAAAATACAAAAATAAATTATCAATATAAATATAAAGAAAATTTCTAAAATATATAAGAATTTATTTTTTTTAGAAGTGTAACTGGCCCTTATAAAATTATTTTATAGTCGCATATAAATATGTGTTTGATATCACATATTTTCAATGATGCATGGCTCCAAAGTTTAGGACAAAAAGAAAAGGGGACTTTGTATGTAGATCAAATAAAGTTGGTGTTACCTTAGAAAGTAATAGTGTGTTAAATATCTTGTTTAGTGTCAACCATGGCATTAGCCATTAGCAAAGCAAACAATTACTCCCTCTGTCTCATAATTTATGTCCCTTATTGATTTTTTAGGTCAATTTTTTAACTTTGACTTATAATTATTTAAAATATATCATTGATAAAAATATAAAATAATGTATTTTAAAAACCTCTAATTGAGTAGTTTTCAAATATATATTTTATAAAAATTAATTATTTGAAATATTCAATATAATTACAGTCAAAGTTTAAAAATTTTGACTTTCAAAAAGTCAATAAGGGACATTTTTTATGAGACGGGGGTATTTTTCTTTCAATTTAATATTATACGAATTACGATCATGCATATAGGGGCGTGCAGAACATCGCAGGGTTTTACGGGAATGTGGCCTCTGCCAACCTTTTCTTTTCAACAGTAATAATATATTATTTCTTTAAAAAAATAAAATCTTTTAATTTTTAGAAATTTATTTTTAACCTCTTTTAAAAATTTTAATTTTATTTTAGTCTATTTTTTTACAAATTTTTAATTCCGCTCCTATAAGCTGCAGGCATGTCATATCCACACACGATAAAGTAATGACAGAAAATGCTTAACCTGGAAGTTTTTTTTATAAAAGGATTAATATCCTATACACTGGCGGTAAAAACTGAAAGTTTTCACAAGCGCCTTAGTTTTAGGGTATAGGGAGTTAGTTTAGGGTATACAATTTAGAGGTTTAGGTGTAAGGGGTTAGAATTTAAGGATAGTTGTTTCAATTTAAGGTTTAGGGTTATAATTTAGGGTTTATAGGTTATGGTTTAGTTTTTAGGATAATATAGTGAGGATTTAGGTTTTAACCTATAAACCCTAAATTATAACCCTAAACTTTAAATTGAAACAGTTATCCCTAAATTCTACCCCTACACCCAAACACATAAACCTTATACCCTAAATTAACTCTCTATACCTTAAAACTAAGGCGTTTGTAGAAACTTTTAGTTTCCACCGCCTGTATATAAAATATTTATTTGTTTGCGATACTGTATATGGAATATTTATCCTTTATAAAATGGGGACATCTTTTATTCAACTGTCTATTCATGTCACTGCCAACAAATATAAGGGGAAAAAAGAAAAAATATTTATATAAGATATGATACTATCAAAGTAGAATGATAAGTCTTTTTTACTTTGCGTCTTTTGCAATGAATAGAAATCTTTTATTATATTTTGGTATTTTTATGTCTCAAAATTAAAAAATAAATTAAATTTTAGATCAAAATAATTTTTAAGGACTAAATTAAAAAAATTAAAATCTTAATAAAAATATTGAGTGAAATTATAAAATTTAATGATAAATATGGTGAAAATAAAATTAGATTTTTGAAATATAATTTGATAATTTTATTATTAAAGTATGGTAGTTGTTGGTCGAGTTACTTTCGATTTGGGTTGCTTTTTGGTTTGAGTCAAAATGGATACAAATTACTTTTAGTTCAGTTAAAATTCGGGTCAATTTTGGTTCGAGTTTGGAGCAAGTTTAGATAATAAAACCTAAATTTATATTGAGTCACAGGTCTAGTAAATCGGTTTGAGTCTCAAGTCAAATTTGTCAGATCTTGTAGGGTATACACAAATTTTTATTAATTGTTAAAACTGAACATATATTATCATGAATGACATTAAAAATATTAAAAAAATCAATAGAGACAACACACGACCTTTCATCCTTGTTAATTGTCTGTAATCATCTGTTCAACTTTCTTAGTCTTTTTCAAAGACGACACACAGCATGCATTACTGGTGCTCAAACCCGAGTACCAAAAGATGATGAACATCTACTTTTGCCACCAGGACACAAGGGGATGAGCTTTAATATGTTCTTTTAGTCATATATATCATGTATAAATCGGTATTTAGTTTACGATTATATTTTTAATCTATTGTTATAATTTTATATATTTTTTCTTTGTAATAAGATTAGTTGCTTTTATTTTAAAAAATATTAAACCAGTTGTAACGCATCACGTGTCAAACTGTGGGGGTGGGGGGTGAACGCGCCGACTTGGGGTCCTTCCGGCCACTGCCAAAAACCGTAAAAGCAAAGTGTTTTTAACTTTCGACCGGACACAATGTTTTAGTGTGTATATACGGATTCGCTCGGGAAATAACATTTCTTTTGATTTTTTTAATTATCTAAAAAAACATCTGATTTTTGTCATAATGTATTTTCAGATAAAATATAAAATAAATTATTATATATTTATCATTATCTGTAGTTTCAGCAACGATTAAACTACTGGATTTTAAAGAAATTATTTTGTTCAAGAGTTTACTTTTTTAGAAAAATCGTTTCATGCAATAAGATGGAAAAAAAATAAATTTTAAAATTCAAAACAGGATAATATTTCTTCAAACTAAGAAATTCTTTTAAATCCTAATGAACCAGGTAGTTAAAGTAACTTAATTATAATATTTAGGCTTAATAGTTAATTATTCTTATACTTTAACTTAATTCTTAATTTGGTTGTTGTGTTTTTTAAAATTTGTTCTCTATACTATCATAATCATTTATCTACCACTTTACTCTGGCCGTGATTACCATTAAAAAATCGTGTGACCGAAAAGATAGGAGAAGTTTACCACGTGCGACGAACACCGCTGAACACCACAAATGCTGAATATTACTGAACACCATTAAATTAGTTAATAAAGATTTAAAATTTTAAGAACTCATCAAATAATTAATAATTATTTTAAAAATTCAATTAAATTATTATATATATATATTAAAATTTTATTTTTTAATAAGGGTAAATTATATATTTAGTACCTCACCTATTTTCGTATTTCCATTGAACCCTCATTATTTAAATATTATTTCAATTTGACACTATTCTTTATAAAAAATAATTTAACCCTTAACCCTCAACGTAAAACCCTAAACTATTAAACCGTAAACCCTTAAACTCTTAAACCTATACCCTTAAAAATAATTTTATTTAATAAAATCCTAGTGTAATTTAAAGATTACAAGAAATAAATGAACAGTCTAATAATTTATTATGGTAATTTTTCATAGAAATCTAATAATTTAAATAAATGAACAGTCTAATAATATAAACTATGGTCCAACTCATTGGGGGCAAAAAGGGGATAATTTAAAGCTTCCTTAAAATAATTTTATTTAATAAAATTTATATGTTTCTGTTGCCGACTGCTGTGCGGAAACATTGGAGCGAGATGGAGTTTCTCATGTTGAACATAGAAATCTAACGGTTGGAGATGTTGTGATACCTCTTGCATGCAGTAGAGAGTCTCACGGTTTAAAGCATGAATTTGCTAATGGATGCTCGGGTATGGACGACCATAGTTTTGATGATGAACATAAAACTATTATGCTTAAAACCATAGATGTTGACAGTATAAATGATGGTCGTTCATCGTTAAAGTCAAATATAGACCTTTTACTAGCTTCTACAAAAGGTGAGCTGGATGGAAATGATGAGTGTACTTCCTCTAGTCTAAAATGACTCCCTGTACTTCAAAAGCAGACGAATGTTGAGAAAATTGGGCTATCTAGGGTTTGTGGTAATGAGAAATTTGGGCTACCACGTACGACGAACACCGATGAACACCACAAATGATGAACACTGCTGAACACCATTAAATTAGTTAATAAAGATTTAAAATTTTAAAGACTCATCAAATAATTAATAATTACTTTAAAATTTTAATTAAATTTTTATATATATATATTAAAATTTTATTTTTTAATAAGGGTAAACTATATATTTAGTACCTCACCTATTTTCGTATTTCCATTGAACCCTCATTATTTAAATATTATTTCAATTTGACCCTATTCTTTATAAAAAAATAATTTAACCCTATAACCCTCAACATAAAACCCTAAACTATTAAACATTAAACTCTTAAACCTATACCCTAAACCATATACCCTTAAAAATAATTTTATTTAATAAAATCCTAGTGTAATTTAAAGATTACAAGAAATAAATGAACAGTCTAATAATTTATTATGGTGATTTTTCATAGAAATCTAATAATTTAAATAAATGAACAGTCAAATAATTTAAACTATGGTCCAACTCATTGGGGGAAAAGGGGATAATTTAAAGCTTCCTTAAAATAATTTTATTTAATAAAATTTATATGTTTCTATTGCCGACTTTTGTGCGGAAACATTGGAGCGAGATGGAGTTTCTCATGTTGAACATAGAAATCTAGAGGTTGGAGATGTTGTGATGCCTCTTGCATGTAGTAGAGAGCCTCACGGTTTAAAGTATGAATTTGCTAATGGATGCTCGGGTATGGACGGCCATAGTTTTGATGACGTACATAAAACTGTTATGCTTAAAATCATAGATGTTGACAGTATAAATGATGGTCGTTTCATCGTTAAAGTCAAATATAGATATTTTGCTAGCTTCTACAAAAGGTGAGGTCGATGGAAATGGTGAGTGCACTTCCTCTAGTCTAAAATGGCTCCATGTACTTCAGAAGCAGACGAATGTTGAGAAAATTGGGCTATCTAGGGCTTGTGGTAATGAGAAATTTGGGCTACCACGTACGGCGAACACCGATGAACACCACAAATGCTGAACACTGCTGAACACCATTAAATTAGTTAATAAAGATTTAAAATTTTAAAGACTCATCAAATAATTAATAATTACTTTAAAAATTTAATTAAATTATTATATATATATATATTAAAATTTTATTTTTTAATAAGGGTAAACTATATATTTAATACCTCACCTATTTCCGTATTTCCATTGAACCCTCATTATTTAAATATTATTTTAATTTGACCCTATTCTTTATAAAAAATAATTTAACCCTTAACCCTCAACGTAAAACCCTAAACTATTAAACCTTAAACCCTTAAACTCTTAAACATATACCCTAAACCATATACCCTTAAAAATAATTTTATTTAATAAAATCATAGTGTAATTTAAAGATTACAAGAAATAAATGAACAGTCTAATAATTTATTATGGTGATTTTTCATAAAAATCTAATAATTTAAATAAATGAACAGTCTAATAATTTAAACTATGGTCCAACTCATTGGGTCAAAAGGGGATAATTTAAACCTTCCATAAAATAATTTTATTTAATAAAATTTATATGTTTCTATTGTCGACTGTTGTGCGAAAACATTGGAGCGAGATGGAGTTTCTCATGTTGAACATAGAAATCTAGATGTTGGAGATGTTGTGATGCCTCTTGCATGCAGTAGAGAGTCTCACGGTTTAAAGTATGAATTTGCTAATGGATGCTCGGGTATGGACAACCATAGTTTTGATGATGAACATAAAACTGTTATGCTGAAAACCATAGATGTTGACAGTATAAATGATGGTCGTTCATCGTTAAAGTCAAATATAGATCTTTTACTAGTTTCTACAAAAGGTGAGGTGGATGAAAATAGTGAGTGCACTTCCTCTAGTCTAAAATGGCTCCCTGTACTTCAGAAGCAGACGAATGTTGAGAAAATTGGGCTATTTAGGGCTTGTGCTAATGAGAAAATTGGGCTACCACGTGCGACGAACACCGCTGAACACCACAAATGCTAAACACTGCTGAACACCATTAAATTAGTTAATAAAGATTTAAAATTTTAAGGACTCATCAAATAATTAATAATTACCTTAAAAATTCAATTAAATCATTATATATATATATATTAAAATTTTAGTACCTCACCTATTTCCGTATTTTCATTGAACCCTCATTATTTAAATATTATTTCAATTTGACCCTATTCTTTATAAAAAATAATTTAACCCTTAACCCTCAACGTAAAACCCTAAACTATTAAACCTTAAACCCTTAAACTCTTAAACCTATAGCCTAAACCATATACCCTTAAAAATAATTTTATTTAATAAAATCCTAGTGTAATTTAAAGATTACAAGAAATAAATGAACAGTCTAATAATTTATTATGGTGATTTTTCATAGAAATCTAATAATTTAAATAAATGAACAGTCTAATAATTTAAACTATGGTCCAACTCATTGGGGCAAAAGGGGATAATTTAAAGCTTCCTTAAAATAATTTTATTTAATAAAATTTATATGTTTCTGTTGCCGACTGTTGTGCGAAAACATTGGAGCGAGATGGAGTTTCTCATGTTGAACATAGAAATCTAGCGGTTGGAGTTGTTGTGATGCCTCTTGTATACAATAGAGAGTCTCACGGTTTAAAGTATGAATTTGCTAATGGATGCTAGGGTATGGACGACCATAGTTTTGATGATGTACATAAAATTGTTATCCTGAAAACCATAGATGTCGACAGTATAAATGATGGTTGTTCATCGTTAAAGTCAAATATAGATCTTTTACTAGCTTCTACAAAAGGTGAGGTGGATGGAAATGGTGAGTGCACTTCCTCTAGTCTAAAATGGCTCCCTGTACTTCAGAAGCAGATGAATGTTGAGAAAATTGGGCTATCTAGGACTTGTGCTAATGAGAAAATTGGGCTACCACGTGCGACGAACACCGCTGAACACCACAAATGCTGAACACTGCTGAACACTGCTGAACACCATTAAATTAGTTAATAAAGATTTAAAATTTTAAGGACTCATCATATAATTAATAATTACTTTAAAAATTAAATTAAATTATATATATATACATATTAAAATTTTATTTTTTAATAAGGGTAAACTATATATTTAGTACCTCACCTATTTCCGTATTTCCATTGAACCCTCATTATTTAAATATTATTTCAATTTGACCCTATTCTTTATAAAAAATAATTTAACCCTTAACCCTCAACGTAAAACCCTAAACTATTAAACCTTAAACCCTTAAACTCTTAAACCTATACCCTAAACCATATACCCTTAAAAATAATTTTATTTAATAAAATCCTAGTGTAATTTAAAGATTACAAGAAATAAATGAACAGTCTAATAATTTATTATGGTGATTTTTCATAGAAATCTAATAATTTAAATAAATGAACAGTTTAATAATTTAAACTATGGTTCAACTCATTGGGGCAAGAGAGGGTAATTTAAAGCTTCCTTAAAATAATTTTATTTTATAAAATTTATATGTTTTTCTGTTGCCGACTATTGTGCGGAATCATTGGAGCGAGATAGAGTTTCTCATGTTGAACATAGAAATCTAGCGGTTGGAGATGTTGTGATGTCTCTTGCACGTAGTAGAGAGCCTCACGGTTTAAAGTATAAATTTACTAATGGATGCTCGGGTATAGACGACCATAGTTTTGATGATGTACATAAAACTGTTATGCTAAAAACCATAGATGTTGACATTATAAATGATGGTCGTTCATCGTTGAAGTCAAATATAGATCTTTTACTAGCTTCTACAAAAGGTGAGGAGGATGGAAATGGTGAGTGCACTTTCTCTTGTCTAAAATGATTCCATGTACTTCAGAAGCAGACGAATGTTGAGAAAATTAGGCTATCTAGGGCTTGTGCTAATGAGAAAATTGGGATTAGTGGTGGGAGTAGTTGTTTTAGGTTATGCAATATTTGTGGCAGTTCAGGAACAACACAGAAATTGCTAATCTGTGACAGTTGTGAAGAGGCATTTTATATGTGTTGCTGCAATCCCAATATAAAAAAATATGTTTAAAGGTATATGGTTTAAGGTATAGGTTTAAAAGTTTAAGGATTTAAGGTTTAATAGTTTAGGGTTTTAGGTTGAAGGTTAAGGGTTAAATTATTTTTTTATAAAGAATAAGGTCAAATTGAAATAACATTTAAATAATGAGGGTTCAATAGAAATAGGAAAATAGGTGATGTACTAAATATATAGTTTACCCTTATTAAAAAAATAAAATTTTAATATATATAAAAAATAATTTAATTGAATTTTTTAAAGTAATTATTAATAATTTGATGGGTCCTTAAAATTTTAAACCTTTATTAATTAATTTAATGGTGTTCAGCGGTGTTCGTCGCACGTTGTAGAATTTTCGAAAAGATAATATCATGTATAATAAAAATAAAAATAAAAGACTCATAAAATTCGAAAACATCCTAAAATTTAAAAAAAAATCTAAAAAACTCCAATTTCAAGATTTATGTTTGAACTTATATTTATTTCCAAAATTATGACTATACATAATTTATTAAAAAGAAAAAAATCCATAAAATCATAAAAAGTTGAAAACCGTACAATTATAAAAGTTTTATGAAAATTTAAATAAAGTTGGTATTTTTAATTTTAAAGGAATATATTAATACTCCCTATATCTCACTCAATATGTCTAGTAAAAAAATACGAGTCAATTAGATTTTAAAATAGATATTATTAAACTACTTGATTGAAGCTTTCTAAAATACGAGTCAATTTTTTTTTCACATTTTTATCAATAATAAATTTAAATTAATAATGAGTCAAAGTAAAAAAAATGACCCAAAAAAGTCAATACTAGACACATTGAATGGAACGAAGTGTAACACCCCGAAAACCGGTTTAGTCAGAATTGGATTCCGATGATCGAAAAATTGATGTTAAAATGTACAAATATTGCATCTTTGTCGTCCAATGATAGATTATATTGTTAATAGATCTTAAATGAACTTATCTTTAGTTAAGACTCCCTTGAAAATGCCTAATATGATATATTTGAGCTAGGCGTTTCGATACGACTAGACTCATACTGAAACGGCATAGGTGAGGCGTCTCGAAATGAGTATAGGGCGTTCTGATACGGTCATAACTGTATTAACTCACTTTTGGACTTTTACTCAACCGTTTTGACACGGTTTCACTCGTTTCGAAACGTGTCCTCTATTTCGAATATATTCAAAAAAATTAAAAAAAATGATAATGTGATTACTCACCTGCTTATTGATGCCCTTCCCACGTGATTATCATCAGAAAAAGTATCTACATGACTAGTTTTGAAGAGGATAAAGAAAAGATAGAAACTATATTATTTTATAGTTTACCCTTAGATGAGGGAAACCTTCTCATTGGCTAAATGAGAGGTGGGTAATGATTAAGGTTATGATTCTCTTAAAATGAATTAGAGAAAAGAGAGAGCTCTCATCTTTGTATTGTTTCGTTGAAACCTATTCTTCATTTTCTTGTTTTGAGAGAATAAGCAAACACCACCATTTTCATTTTCAACCTTAAGCCTTTAAGCATACACCTCTCTATTGTGAACCATAAGCTTGAGTTTTCCTTGATTTAAGAACATCGATTCATATCTATTGATCGGGTAAGTAAAAGCCCTAAGTTAATCATCGATTCTCTTGGCTATTGAATGCTCAATTTCAAGCTTTAAGTTAAGCTTTGTCTAATAGCTAATGGCTATTAAAGTATCGGTATTGTCATATTGATTCTAATAGCCCTTTATCGTTTTTCCTAGTCCAAGAAGTGGAAAAGATTAATCCATCGTCTCCATCGAAAGTTAGGAATAAGAGAATCACCATCCGAGAGCCTTAGGAGCTTCAGATTATCGAGGTGAGTGTAGTCGAAGTCTCAAAATTGGGCGAGGAGCCTTTTCGAATTTATCGTTGTTGATTTCGTATGATTTACTAACCATTGATTTAAAGGGGCTTTGTATAAGGCATTATTGAAAATCATATTGGTAAGTTTGGTAAGTATTTCATTGATTCATCGTCCATAGTATTGCTATTATTGTTATAGAAATCATTGAAGCATTGCCATGTAAAAATCATTGATATGTGTTTATTGCTATTGCCTATTGCTATGACCATGTGATTGGTGAGATATTACCATTGAATCATTGATATCGAACTATTGTCATTGAATCATTGATATTGAATTATTGTCATTGAATCATTGATGTTGAGCTATTGTTATCGGACCTTGGGATCGAAGTAATGGATACAATTGACATGTCATAAAATTTATAAGCTCAGTGGTACAGAGATTATACGGTGTAGTGGATGGATGTGATTTGTGTTGGTCAAAATGGTGTAGTGGAAGATATTGGACCATGTTGCTCATTGTTGGTGTAGTGGTGGAATTCGTGTATCCAAATACGGTTGAAATCGATCCAAGAAAGAATGTTGATTATTGACATTATCATTAAAGATATGATTATTGATATTGCATTATCATGATCTTGAGATATTTTTATTGGTGAATTGATTATTGATACTATGTTTCAACTTGATTGGAGAGCATGCCATGTTTATTGCATAATTGATATTATGATTGTCATTAAAGCATGATAAATAGCATATCATGATCATTCATTGTTATTGGCTACCTCACTTAGACTATGTAAGTCTAACGCATTCACTGTCCATACATTTCAGGTTAAGGAAAGTATCGAATCGAGATCGGGATTAGCTGGAAGTTTGACAAGTCACCACAAGTTTAATGTAAAGTACTTTTGTCCATTTGAACTCCTAGAATGGTGGTAAAGTAGTTAAAGTAGTTGATGATGATGTTTTGTTTATGTGTATGAAGGTTGTGTGTTATATGTGGATAAAGTGCCTTAAATGACTTGCTAAGTTTACTTGGAAATGGCTTAAAATGCATATTTGGCTTAAAAAGGTGAAAACGTTGTAAACATATTCAAATGATGCTAAAATTGGACACGACAGTAGTTTATAGCATTGGAATATTGTGTGTAAAGTCTCATTGTATTTGGACATCGTTTGATAGGTTAATTCGAATAAAAATCAGCAAGAATTTGTCATTACAGGTTAGGCCATCTCGAAACAGGTGATGACGTTTCGATACAGGTAAGCATAGTTGAACCTAAGAAAACAAGGCGTACCGAAATGGGTTAGGGTCGTACCGAAACATTTTGTCACTGGAACCCTTGGTTTCGATACGGGTTCATAGCGTATCGAAACGAGTCAAAGTCAAAGAAAATCAACCCATACCGATACAGGGCTTGCCCGTATCGATACGGTCAAAGGAGAAAAATCAACAGAGGTTTACCATCGTTCACCCATATCGAAACATGCTTGAGTGTTTCGATACAGGGTTAGTTAATTTTGTTAAAAAGGCATAATCTGAAGGTTTGCTTTATTTACAGTTTGGTCAAGTGTTTTTGATGATTAAATTGAATGAGTAAATGATCACCGTTTTGCATGAAAATTTACAAGCTAGTTAATATTGTACTGGATTTCATTGCAGTATAATTTATTGCATCGAAGTACCTCTATTTTAGTAGATTTACATATTAGTCTTTGAAACTTGTAATAACTATAAATTGGTCCTAATTGATTAATTATTGTTTTCCAATAAGTGAACTGGACTAAGATGTATATCCAGTAAAGTTTTGTCTATGTAATATTGTTTAAGTGTTGAAATTAAAATGAAATTTTATCGCACCGATCACCGCGTCGCTCACCAGTAGCACGCTCCGACCCAATTCTCTAACAGGCCGAGAAGGGGGTGTTACATGGAGGGAGTATTTTGTTTGAATTTTCTTCTCTTTCTAAAATAAATTTGATATTTTTGTTGTTATATTACGCATGACACGTTCTGGTTAGACCACATCGTTTTTTCTAAGATTAACAACAATTGAGACAAATTTGGAAATGAAACTAAAATATAAAGTCCATGTTTGACAATTAGCGGATAATTGATAACTGATAGCGGATTACATTAGTTGATAGCTGATAGCTTATTGCATTAGCTAATTTGATTAGCGGATTGTATTAGCTGATTGTATGAAAGTGTTTGGTAAAATTAACTGATAGTTGTTAGCTGTTTGATTATTTAAACAAGCAAAATGACATATAAGGATATGATTATATTTGATACTTATTTGAATAATTTATTAGTTATCAATATTTTGTATCTATTGATATTAATTAGATTATGAAAAATAATTTTTAATATAACATTATTAAGCATATTTTAAGGATTTATATATTAATTTATTATTTATATAATTATTTTTAATACAATTTAATTAATTATTAAATTTCAATACATATATAAATGTGTGAAAATAAAAAGAAAAAAAACAAAAGAGATTAGTTTACAAATGTCACAATGTAAATACATGAGTTTGAAGAATTAAAATAGAAATGGTTAAATTTAGGTTATTTGGAGAATTTTGGTAATTGTTAAGGTTAAAAGGGTCTTTATAACTTTTATATCAAAACCTCTAATTTCAAAAAGCTCCTATTAGCAGCTTTTTCAAAATTAGAGGTTTTACCCCAATCCGCTATTTACCGAACATCCAAATTAGCGAATTTAACCGGTCAAACCTCTAATTTTAGCTCAAACATCTCTTTATTAAACAATGCCTTTATAACGAGTGATTCACCGCATTTTTTAAGTGATAAAATTACTTTTTACTATATAAGTTGATTTAACTGGATATTGGCTATGTTTGGTAATTAGCGGTTTGAGCCAAAATTAGAGGTTTGAGCTAATATTAAAGGTTTGACTGGTCAAATTCGCTAATTTGGATGTCTGGTGAATAACGAATTAGGGTGAAACTCTAATTTTGAATTTTTTTTTTGCTAATACGAGCCTTTTGAAATTAGAGGTTTTGACATAAAAGTTATAAAGAGCCTTTTACCCTCAACAATTATAAAAAATTTCCAAATAACCTAAACTTAACATTTTCTATTTTAATTGTTCACCCTCACATATTTACACAGTGACATTTGTAAACTAATACTTTTTGTTTTTATTCTTATTTACATTTAAATTTAATAATTAATTAAATTGTATTAAAAATAATTATATAAATAATAAATTAATATATATATCCTTCAAATATGCTTAGTAATGTTATATTAAAAATATTTTTATAATCTAATTAATATTAATAGATACAAAATATTGATAACTAATAAACTATTCAAACAAGTATCGAATATAATTATGTCCTTATATGTCTTTTTGTTTGTTTAAATAATCAAACAACTATCAGCTATCAGTTAATTTTATCAAATATTTTTATACAATCAGCTAATACAATCCGTTAGTCAAATTAGCTAATTCAATCAGCTATCAGCTAATGTAATCCGCTAATTGTCAAACATGACCATTGTATTAGGTTGTTTAAATGAAGTTAACAATTTAAATCTTGTTCGTTGTGAATGAAAAAAAGATTGAGAATCATTTTATACTAAATTTTACAATATTTGATTCGAATTGATCAATAAAATAATTATACTAAAACCATATTGGTTTAAAATTTTAATCTTAAATAATTTACTTTTCCTCCATTTTAAAAAGATAATTATTTCATACACTGACGGTAAAAATTAAAAGTTTTCACAAATGTATTAACTTTAGGGTTTAAAGATTTATTTTTGGGTGCACGGGTTAGAGGTTTGAGTTTAAGGGTTTAGAATTTAGGGATACTGGTTAAAATTTAAGGTTTAAAATTAATATTAAGGGGATCTTATAAATTAAAATCTAAATCTTCACCACATAATCTTAAAAACTAAACCCTAAACAATAAATTTTAACCACACTTTCTAAATTTTAAAACCCATACTTATAAACCCCAAATAATTTTGAAGATACACTGTAACCTGACATGTAGAGTTGGGGGGTTAGGTCTATCCAAATAACTGTGGCTGTTATTTATAGTCTTTTCATATTATAATTCATAACCTACCACTAAATTAATTTATGGGGTATCCCATCCTCTGCTTTTCTCTTCACTTGTAAGAGTTTCGCCTCTTTAATCGCATCCCTCCAATCTTAACCCGGACCCACCCGTGTACGTTAATCCAATCCCATATATTTTTTGTGGGCCACACGTGTTCGCCACTCCCACCTCCCACTGCAGCGCGTTTGTTTCACTCCCTCTTCCTATCCTTCCGCCTCCGTTTTGGTAACTAAAAAAGATGTATAGCTTTTAAAAACAAATCGAATTGACCGAAATGCCCCTGAAATTCTTCAATTGGTCCGAGTAATAATCATCTAATTGCTTAATATATTCTAATAATAAAAAAATGCAGAGACCCCACGGGAGACGAATGTGGAATCAACTGTAGATGATCATTAACGTCCCCCGCCCCCAATTTATTAGAATAAAAAAATTAACTTTGGACAACTATCATGACGTGGAATAGCGGCAGCTTTTTTCCCTCCCGATGCCATTTCCCGAAAATAAATAAAAACCCGAAGGACAAAATGGGGAAACCGAAAAAACAAATCGAAACATATGAAGGGGCCGAGAAAGCAACAGGAAGTTAAGAAAACCCTGATTATCGAGTTCTGTGAGATCTGCAGAAAAACACCATAGCACTTTTGGATCTAAGTATTCTTGATTTCCTTCTTCTCTTCTATTCTTTTCAAGTTCCCCTCCATCTCCTTCAATTTGCTGTCGTTTATTCCATATTTATCTGGGTTTTTTTTATTATCGTTATCGATAAAGTATGAGGATTCGAAAGAACGCGAAGCTATCGTCGGTGGTAAACTCGACAGGTGCGGGGGCCGAGACTGTGCACGTGTGCGAGCTGAACCAGTCGCCGTGGGATGTGATTCCTTTCGCTCATGAGCCATACCCGTCGTATCTTCATCACCAGGTAACTCAAACTCTTTGCTTCTCGTCTTTGCTGTTTCGAAATAAATTGGTCGAGGTTCGTCTCTCATGGCAGATCTAGTTGCTCCTCCCTTACCTTTTCCCTCCATTTTATGTTTTTTTGTCCGACATTTTCATCTGCATATCCCCTCATTTCTATTTTAGGGTTTCCTACTTTAGGGTTTCATAAAACCCTAAATTTTCTCCTTCCTATCGTGTATTTCCTTCGAAATAGTCGATTTAGGGTAATGGGTGTTTGTCATTTCTGCGTATTATCTCTTTAGTTCGAGGTTTTAGTTGTTTGCTACCTTCGTTTATTGCTTTCTTTTTTAAAAAACCCAGTTCGAACCTGAAGATAGCTTTAATGGAAATGGGAGCTTAGGCGATTCTGTTGGTGCTGTCGAGAGGTAATCCACTTCATACTTCTTCGATCCGATTGTTTTTGTTCAATTTGCTTTCGTGATATTATATTAGGGTTTTTTTATTATTCGTCCTCTAAAGATAGTCGAATAATTATCCAAATTTGATGCTGGGTTGGCGAGTTATCCAAAACCCATTTCCTGATTATCCAACGGGTGTTGAAAAATGTCACGGTTTGTTACTCGGAAAACGCAGCGTAGCGTCGATGATGGACAGCGCAGATAAACCGATTATGAAAGCGGAAGGCATGGTTATCGACGATGACGACGAGATGAAAACAGCCGACCAATTCGGGTTCCGGACCCAATGCGAAGATCAAGTGAAGGGATCCAAGCAAGATTGTTCACTAAAATCTCGCCGCCACGATAATGGCAATAATCCCAGCAGCAACGCCGGGAACCGCCGCGGACGAGCCCGCGCAGCCAAGAAAGGGTCGGCGGCGGCGTCGAACCCGTATGAATTCTACTATTACTCCGGGTTCGGGCCGTCGTGGGGCAGGAGGAGAGGCGGCGAAATGAGGAAGAATATGATTATCGAGGGAAAAGATGTTGAAAACAACAGCAGCGCTGTCAGCACTCAAAACAACAATACGACGCCGTCGTCGTCTTCACAATTCGATAACAATGAAGGATTTGATTATGTCGATGATGAAGACGATGACGATGAGGAGGAGGAGGAGGAGAATGTAAGCAGCGGAGGGAAGAAACGGATGAGGAAGCCTATTAAAGCAAGATCATTAAAATCCCTAATGTGAAAATAAAATAAAAAAGTGTTCTTTTTTATTTTGTTTTAATGTGTTGAAGATTGTTTGTTGTACTTTTTCGTTTGTGTTTCTTCTTTTATGGTAAGTTTAAGTGTTTTTTTTTTTAATTAGTATTTTTTACTTCTAGGGTTTTAGATTATTGTTAAGTCATTTAATTTTGAAGGTTTTTTTCATGTTGGGTTTTGTCGCGGGTGAGACTAGAATTTGCTATGCCAACTTGTCAGTAGAGGAGATATTGTACGGTGTGACTCGCGTGGACCAAAACGAGGGTACGTTAGTCAATGTCTGAAAACTAAAGGCGGTTTTTGTAATTTCAATGCCTTTCTCGTTTCTTCTTTCAGCGGGTTGTTTTGTTGTCGACGTGGCGTCCTGGGATTCTTGTTGTTAGATTTTAAGTCCAACGGTGGCCGTTGAGAAATCATATTATTTACACCGAGTTATCCGACGGTATTTTTATTTAAATAATACATCATTTATTAAATTGTTTATCAAAATAGTTATAGTAAACTTATGAAAATAATATCTTTGGCTGAAACCCAATGATATTAATAGGTAATATATTCCTTGATAGGGTATAATAATTGGCTCAATTCATCATTTTTATGGAACACTTAGGCTCTGTTCTGCATGGTTGACCAAACTATAGTTTAAGTAAAAAAAGTTGAGTTTGAGGAGAATTTAAAATTTTTGGCTTCTCCAAAAGCAGCGTTGAGAGCAAATTTTGTATACAAAATGATTGAAAAGGCGTCAAAACAGCCCATTCGGTAAAAATTTTCAAAAAATTAAGTGGAAAAACTCTGTTAAACGGAGCCTTAAACGATTGATTATTTTGTTCTCTTTTATTGTTTATTTTTTTATAAATGTATTTGGGATGTGTATGTGTTTGGTCGGGTCGAGTTTTTAGTCAATCGGATTTAAAAATATAAACGCTCCATTCGAATTTAATCTGACCCAACATGTAATAAATATTTACTCGATCTGAATGTGAACTTGAATTTTAAGATTAAAATCCGTTCCTGACCAAAAACAAATGATATACATATAATTTTCATTAAAAATAAAGGGGATAATATGAAAAATATATAAAGAGGGTTATTTCTAGTAATTATTCCTATTTTATTTTTTTATTTAATAAAATTAAGAATGTATAAATAAATATTACATAGTAATATCTTTTGATTATTCAAAAAATAAATAAAATTAAGAATGTAATTGGAAAATATATAAAGAGATAGACATTATAATTTAAGGGTAATTATTCTATACACAAGCGGTTGTGAAATTTTTTATACAAACGTCTTAGTTTTAAGGTTTTAAGGACTCCATTTATGTTTATGGGTTTAAGTGCAGTAGTTTTGAATTTAGGGACTGTTGATAGAATTTCAGGTTTATGGTTAAAATTTATGATTTAGGTTAAAACATAAATCCTAACCATATTATTCTAAAACTAAATACTAACCCTAAACTCTAAATTATAACCCTAAACCATAAATTTTAATCATGAACCCTAAATTCTAAACCCCTACACTAAAACCCTTAAAGTCTAAACCATAAACAAAAACCCTAAACTCTAAAATTAAGGCACTCGTGAAAAGAAAAGTTTCCATCACCTGTGTATAAGATGATAATCCTATAATAATTACCCCTAAATATATGAAAAAATGTACAAATATCTGGGATCAAAACGAGTATTGTTCACCCTAAACCCTAACCCAATTTAACTCAAACCTAATATATATAAGGCCCGACCCTGGGCAGGGGCAACAAGGGCGCTTGCCAAGGGCTCACCGCTCAAAGGAGTTACAACTTTCTAATTTTATTAGAATTGTATTTATTTTTAATGTGTTTAATTTTTTAATACTTGTTATTAGGGGCCTAATTTTTTCAATATTTGTTAATAGAGGTTTAATTTTTTTTCCAACATTTATTACTAGGGTCCCGATTTTTTTAATATTTGTTATTTTGAGCATACTCTTAATTTTTTTTCCAATTTTTGTTATTAGGGCCCAATTTTTCAATACTTGTTATTGTGGATCTACTCTTAAAATTAATTTTTTCCTTGTTATTAGGGATAGAGATTTAAATAATGGTATGCAACCGCAACAACAGCCGTTATATGACGATAGCGATAGTGGCGGAGCCAATATTTTCTTATTGTGAGGTCATGAGTGAAGTGTGAGTTATTGAGGATTTCTATACCATTAGAATAAGCATTGTTGACCCCATACTCTAACAAATTAAGTGGAGCCAAATCTAATATTTCTTATGCAAATTTTTATATTACCTCCTTAAAAACCTCATAACCCCAACAAATCAAGTAGGGTCAATTGCACACTTAATTTATATGCTATATCCGCCCATAGTAGCGGCACTATCTGAAACTGCTATACCTGCAACTGTTATTTCCACAATAGCATATGTTATTAAGGGATTTCACAACCGCGATACTCGCAGTGACCGAAATAACATCTATAATGTCTGCAACCACAATAAAACTTAACATGATTGTAAATACAACCACAATTTAAATTTCTAATTTGGGATCTATTTTTTTATATTTGTCTTGGGCCACCAAAAGTCCAGGACCGGCCATGATATATATAACTCATCCCTATAGAGTCGAATCAGGTTGGAACCTATCGTATTCGAGTGAAATGCCTATCCTACTTGCATTTCATTGTAATTCTAAGATTCAAAGTACCGTTTTCTTCCTCTGAATTTCATTTTCGAAACCCAAAATCTTTAGTATCTGAACAATTAAACTTGGTAAATTTGACTCGAGACTCGATACACGATTAAATTTATCAGACCTAAGACCTTGTTGGACTCGAATATGATGGTCAAAATTTGATCCAAACTTGAACCAAAACTAACCTAAATTTTAGCTTAACTGAAAGTCACTCGTACTAAATTTGACCCAAATCGAAAGTAATCTGATTTGAAAGCAACTCTAACTAAAAATCAAACTCAACTGAAAATGAATCTGAACTGAAAGCAAATTGAATTTAATTTGCTCAAATATGTATGTTTTATTCTTCTTTTGTATTATATTACTATTTGATGACTACCTTAATAATTGTTTAAGGGTTTAATGTCATTTTTCTCCAATAAAAGGTCATCTTCATATATTGACTCAAATTAAAATCGACTTATCCGATGTTGGCCCGACCCAAATAATATAAATTGAACTAAATTTAAAAGTTGACACGATCTAACCGAGCTAAAAATAATCTGAACCAAAAATCAACCCAATCCAAAACAACGCAATTGTCACCTCTATAAACAATGCATCAAACAAATTAAAACTTCATTTCCAAGTGCAATGTTTGAGTCCATCATGTGTAGTTTCTTAATTTAATTTTTATTCTAGGTTAAGCTGTCATGATGTACGGATACTCCAAATTCGTTATGGTCTATATTCGATCTGAACTACCTTGCAGGGTTCTCTCTAGTAAGCTCTCTCTCCCGTCCATTTGTCTCCCTCTTCTTTGAGCCTTCATCCTAGCTGGTTCCAGGTTAGGATTTGGCCTGGTTGGTGTGGATTTCTTTGGAGGGGTGGTGGTTTAGAGCCACTACTTCGTTAGAGAACCTCGTAAACTTCTTACTCCTTTCCTTCCTTTTGTTCCTTAAAGTTCAGTCACCCTTTCGTCCTCTTTAACGATTTCAGTTCACCTAAACATCCCCCTAGTCTCCTTTTCTTCTCAAAGTCATCCGCATTTACTCTAGATGCAGAACAGTCAAGGGCTCAGTTTGGGAGTTGTGAATAGGGACTTCCCCACCAACCCATCTGACTCAAAACTGTCGAGTCAGGAGTTCTTTGATGAGGTGGAACTCAACGAAGACAATGAAGTTAATTTCTCCTTGAAGAACCTAGCTTTATTAGGTAAGTTGCTGTCCCCTACTCCAATCAAGCATTTGACCATCACGACGATTTTAAGAAAGGCTTGGAAATGTGACACTCTTGAATGCCACGACCTTGGAAGAAACTTCTTCCTTTTCCTGTTCAAGTCGACAGAAGAACGACACCGGGTCTTGGGTTGCAAACCATGGTCGGTGCAGGATTCCTTACTGATATTGAAGGAGTGGCAGTCGGACAAGGCCTTGGAAGAGGTTGACTTCTCCTTGGAAGAATTCTTGGTTCAAATCCACCACCTCCCCATAGGGCTGATAACACCCGACAACGTACGAAGAATCAGTAAGCTTTTTCCGTGTTATTATGGGTCGTCGATGGATGAGGATAGCAAGGCGGTGTGGCATGGACCAATAAGTATCCGTGTGGCCATCCGAGTTGAGGACCCTCTGAAATCGGGCTTCGTCCAGAACCGAAAAAAAGATAAGCCATTAGAGATAGGTTTTAAGTATGAAGGTTTGCCGAAATTCTGTTTCCGCTGCAGTCGCCTGGGGCACGTTGAAAGAGATTGTAACTCCAATCTGGTAATGGTGAAACTGGCTGGCCGGTATGGTCCTTGGCTGCGAGCCCAGTCGGAGCCAAGCATAAGTTGCCAAACCCTGGAAAAACCAAATGTGTCGGTGAAGGCCACAGAGCACTACAAGACAAATCTGAGGGTGGAAAAGACAACAAAATGGTGCACTCTCCAATCTAAATCTATTCACAATCTGCAGGACAATACCTTTTCATCTAAGGTTGCCAGTCACGTCTTGTCAAAGAAAGGCGAAGTCAACTTGGAATTTCCCGTTTCGGTTATGGAAAAGAAAAGTTGGCAAAAACCTTTTATAGGTCTCAACATGGAAATAGGGTTTGCACAAGGAACTACACAGAGCCCTACACTGGACGGAAACGTGTCTAAGGAAACCGCTTTTGGGGAGAAATCAGACCTACACCTTTATGCTATCTCTGCGTCAGGTTCAAAATCTAACCTTGCTCCTGAAAATACAATCGAGGATCCGGTGAGATCTTGGGGGAACCTACTAGCTGTTGGCCTAGACAAAATGGAAGTGACTACAAATAGCAAAAGGAAACGGGAGGATGATGAATATGTCCTTTTTGGTCCAGGAAAAAGAAGGGAACTGCATGAACAAGTCTCAAAGGCCATAGTCCAAATCAGTCCACAAAACTGGGCCATTTCGGAAAGGAATCCGGCTGCAAGCGATGCCTTCCTCACAACAGCTCTCTTTCCTTCTTCAGTGTTTAATAACTCAACAATCATTCAGAGTATCGAGCGTAAGAAAAGAGGGAAAACTTTTGGAGCGCGTAGACTTACCCTGATCAAGAAAGCTGCTCGACGCAAATATGCGATGGAATGTACGCGTATAATGATTGATGAAGCAGGCTTAATTGAGCTAGGAATTGATCCGTTCGGGAAGAATATTACCAGGGTTCCTTCAATGTGTATCGACGATGAGTTCTCACTTAACGAAGAGATTATGATCAGCGACGGCGAGGAGTTGATCTCTCAAGCCCCGAAGATGCACTATGATAATCCCTTCGCCGAATCTGCCTTTGAATCAGATAACTCCAATGGGAGTTATCTGGAATCACCATGAGTTTCGCACGTTGCGCAGCCTATGGTGGGAAGGAACATAGGCTCTTCTCGCAACCCTGCCCTTCCCCTCGGATCTCTTTCTCCTCACTAGTTTCGATTGATCCTTGGCCTCAGGTGTTTAGGTTTTTTAGCTCCGCGTTTTTTATTTCAATCGGTAACGAGAAGCTTGGCCTGGGGAGAGACTCAATGAACACCCTGCCTCCTTTCAACCGGGTGACAATGAACGATGCCTTGATAAAGACCAACGCCCACGCGTCGGAAGCCTGCCTCTAGATAGAGCTCTCAGGCACGATCAACGTCGGAAACCCAGGGAGGTGTCAAAGGGTCTCATTTTTTAGTCTAGCCCAGCATCAGTCAAGCTTGCTCGTCTTAGGAAACATTCACCATGTTACTGTCCATGGTTATGTTATTTGGGGAACCCACATCCGATATTTTTCTTGTTTAGGTGGCCGTCAGACTCCTCAGGTTTTGCTTTATGCCCTGGAGTGAGTCCGGTGCCTTGTTTGCTTTGCGGTTTTTCTTCTTCTTGTCTTTTGCAGCAGTTGGTTTGGCCATGCACGTCTTGCATGCTTGTTCCATGTTGTATGCATGGCTTCCACGCTTTTGGGTCCCACAGATCCTTTTTGTATGCTTGTTTCTCGGTTTAATGAATGCCAATTATATTTGAACAAAAAAAACTGGAAGACCATATATCGTTTCAATTCTGGCAAGTATTGTGTGAACTAACGCCTCTGGTTATTATTGCGACTCAGGTACTATAGTATCACCCATTCACCCTCATCATCCCCAAATTTTGGAGCTCTTTCCTTGTTACTATGGGTGTTCAAAAATACCAATTCAAGTCACCTGACCTATTGATTTGTCGACCAGAACCCTTAAAAATAAGGTATTTATATATATAAAAATATCCGGCCGGATCGGGTGCCTAAACCATAATTTTTTCGGTTATCGGAATGGGTCTGAAATGGAAATTTGTTGTAATTGGGTACCCGACCCAATACTTTAATTATATATATTTTTTGAATTATATTTTTATTTTTAGGTTATTAATATTTTAAGCCTAAAACTAAATTTATATCCCTAAATTCTTTCTACGTTTATATTATATACTTTTAAGTTTTAAAAAATTAAAAAATATTTATATTAATTTGTCAATATAATAGTGAGGTTCGAAGGAAAAAACTACGATCAAGATTAATATTTTTAATGCCTTCTTTTGGCGACAAACTTTAATATATATATATATATATATCCAAATATTTCCCCTTAAAATAAACTTAAAACCGCTAATTTTTGTGTTTAGATTATGTATTATGAACTTTTAAATTTCACATGTTTTTTATAGGATTTCTTTTAAAATTTTGGATTTTTTTTTAAAAAAGCGAACTAGGTACCCGATATCTAATTTTGCGGGTGCCCGACTAACAGGTACCCAATGGTCACGAGCTGGGATATGGACCAACAAATATGCTACTCGGGAAACTGGATACCCGACACAGGGGAGGTTCAAAGGTTTGCGGGGCCATGTGTAGTTTATTAAAACGATGTCCTTTAATTTATAATTCCAAAGATATATAAGGTTTTTTAAAAAATATTTTTATCTTAGTAAAAAGTATATTATTGACCCTCTTTAAAATCTTTTTTTTAGTTTTTTCTTTTTTGTAATTTATCAAACTAAAATCTTTTAATTTATCATTTATATACATTTAATTCAACTCATTTAGGCTCTATTTTCTTAGGGGCATGTACGGTCGCTCATCTCGCACAACTCAAACCCCGTAATAACCCTGCACCTATAATATCCCAATTTGAGCACCCCCTACTTTTAACCAATCAATTTCTTGGCATATATGTAGCAGCTATTGAAAATGATCACCACAATCCACTGTCAAAGAAACCATACATTAGATAGGGTCATGGCCCAAAAATACTTTGGACATACTCGAATCTGCAAGGATCTATATTAGAATCATCTTCTTGTATATAACTAACAGGAGACTCAAAATCCCTGTGCCATTTTTCGTACAAATCAAGTCAAGATGACAACTCAAGAAAATAAACCTAAAGGCAATCATCAAATTAATTTAAAAAAGGGACCAGTGATCTATGTAAACCCGGTCTAATAGAGGAAGCAATTAAAAAAAAGGGAAGGAATCCGAATCAAAATAAAAGAGGAAGCAATCGGCCATAATTTAGGAGATTTTCATTCTAATTTTCCTTATAAATTTAGCATGTAAAATTATATATAAACCAACCATTCCATTGTAATTGACACAACTCACAACTCACATCCACTACCACAACACACTACTTTCTACATCGAAAAAGAGAGGAAAACACACACATAGAAGTATATATAAAGTAGTTGTATTTTGAAATTCTGAGCAATAAAAGTTTGAAGCTTTTCTTGAGGTACATCGTTTAATTTTCTATTTCTTTTATATAATTTACTTTTTTTTGTTTTGTTGTTGTGTTTAAAAGAAAATGCATGAGAAGTGTTCTTGGAATTTTGGGCGTTTGATTTAAAAAAAATAAATTTGGGTGAGTGATTTCATGTTTACGAAGATCTAGATAATCTATTAGGGGAAGAACATGGGAGTGCTCATGGTAAAAAAGAGATTCGATCCAAGAACTTTAAATATTTCTGGGTTTGGAAGGTTTGATTATGCTATTTATTTACATTATTTATTTACTCTTAATATTTGTAAGATAGGATTAGAGCCATTAATTTATTTTCTTAATTAGGATTCTTTTAAATAACTATAGCCCTTAATTTAAGTTTCCTTAAAATTAAATATAAAATTAATACTCTTTAGGTTTATATATTAAATCCATACCATAAAAGAATTCTTAGGGTATACTCTTTCTTAAAATAATAATAAATAATTTTTTAGAGATTTCTTTAGACCTTTAGATACAGATTAATTTAAATAATCTTAAAATTAAAATTAAGTTTTTTTCAAAAGAAATCGAGCCTCGTAAAAAAGCCTTATCTAAACCTAACATGGCAAAAAGAATTAAAATTAAGTTAATATTAGTAAGTTTTTTTTAAGAATCCTTTTTGTATCATGTTATTTTTAATTTTTTTATGTCATCTTTTTATCTCTTTTAATTATGAGCTTATTAATTGCAAGTGCGAGGTCACGCCAAATGGTGACAAACAGGTTAGCTCGGCTATGTACCAATTTTTTGGCGTTGTGGGAGTGCTCACCCTTCCCACGCGTAACCAACTACTAAATTCGTTTTTATGTTTTTCGCAAATCAAAATGATTGTTTTATTAATATAAAAATGATTTTATAAAGTAACTCGTTTTTAGTGACGCAATTACACTTCGAAAAGATTGGTGGCGACTCTGTTATTTTGTTTTTTTAATGTCGAGCCCGAAAAAGGCTGTGACATGTCCTCAATTTAAAAAATACATAAATATTTATTGACTTGTTGTGTATGCGGTAAACTGACTTTTGAATAAAAATTAGTATAATATAATTTAAGATCTATTAAATACAACATTCTGTTTTCACAATATACTTTATCATCGGTCAAAAATTAATATTTTACTTTTCCCTTGCAATTATTTAACTTAATTCATTTTAGATATTTTGATCTTTGATCCCTGTTAAGAATGACCCTACGGCGGGACTTGGGTAGCTCCCAATTTTTTTTATTAAAATGTACAATAAGATTTTTTTTTATCTATTTGGACCTTAAATTTTCAATTAATTTGAATTTTACCTTTTGTTTTTATGATTAATTATGTTTTGCTCCCCTAGTTTTGATTATGACTATTACTCCGGTCATTAAATCATTTATTTATATTCCTATTGTCCATGTCTAAAACCACTCTAATTGAGACATGTGTTTTTTGTTGGAATTGATGGAGCAATAAGAACTTCTTTTCTAGTTAGAAGGATACATCAGTTTCAGCCCCGTGGAAAGAGGAAATAATGGTTGTTTGTTGCGTGCTGAAACTTGAAACAGTTGTATCCTAAGAACCTTAGGCTGGAAATTACATACGTCGGGTTCATGTTGTTTTCGATGAAAGCATTCGATTGGGGATGAACAAAAACAGGTACAAACTCATAATTTTATGTAAGGAGTGCGAACTATCAAGAATCTATATTAAAAATATAGAGGTGCAAAATTACAAAATTTTAAAGGTGGAGCAATGAATCAACTTACACAATGTAAAACTCTTTTAAGTTTTACACGTTTTTTGGATTGTTAGATAAAAGAATGGATGGCTCAGATTAACTCCTTACTATCTTTTTTTCCAATAAATAATCTTCATATATTTACTGTTAATTTCTTCCATTCGTTTTACTCATCAAATAGTTTAAAAAACGTGTAAAACTGAAAGAATTTTACACTGTATAAACAGATCGTATCTCTTTCACTCTCTCTATAGGGAAGCCAAAAAAAAAAGACGGAAATTGCTACTGGTAGCATATAGAGGGGGCTTTCTGTTAAATTAAACTTAACCGGGTTTGCAGGTGTTTTTGGAGTTGGAGTGAGTTGATGCACATGGTATTGGGCCAAACTCAGCTTAAGGGAGCCCACTAGCAAATACAAAGCTGCAGAAAAGAGGCAAATTCCTGCATTGAAGTTGAGGAGCTGTGGGCTAAATCTTTTTCCATAGATTCACTTTCTTCTTTTTAGTATTAAGATACAGAAAGCTGAATATATGCATAATGCATGGGGAACCAATGTTGAATTTCCACATCCCATTGCTAAAATACCCAGAAACTTGCACAACTTTATATGGAAAACCTTTTTATGTTAACTTAATTATGAACCAAATTGTAATGTAGGAGTAGGAGTAGGAGTATATACAGTTTTCTCAAATCTACAACCCCGGAACCGAAATGTACTCACTGTGTAAATCGCCGACCCCGGAAGCAGCCCAGAGTCGTCGATTGAACTCCTCCTGCAACTCCTCCGGCACGAATGGTGTTCTACAGAGCGGACATGTTTTCTGATCATGGTCCATCCAACGGTCCAAACACGCCCGGTGGAAAACGTGCCTACAGTTCCTCAACCACCTGATCTCTTCGCCTCCTTCGAACTCGTACAAGCAAACGGCGCAACTCTCCGGCGGCTCTCCCACCACGACCAGCTCCTCGAACTTTATAACGGGAAGGATTTCCCGGATCAGCAGGGCCGATACGGGCGGATTCTCCGGTCTTGTTCGGGTCCGGGTATCTTGCCAGACGGTGTCCGTGTCGAGGAAATCGGAGAGTCCGAGGTAGCTGGAAAGAGCGAGAATTACAGAGCGGATGAAACCCAGAAACCAAAGCGTGTGAACGAAGAGTTTCGGTAAGAAAACTTCGGTATAACCAACTGGAAATCCCATGAAGAATTTCTTTAAACAAAGGAAAATATTTGTTTGCGTAATTATAGAGAGAAAAAAATGGAGGGGAGGAAGAAGAAGAAGAAAAGGTTCCGCTTTCAGCTATATGGGTTGGTATGGAAATTAATATACTAGTAGTTTCTAAACTGTGACTGATTCGGTCACTGGCTGTGACATAGGTGGATAGTTGTGAGATTGGAGGGTGATGTAAGATTTGTAAGGGGTGCGGGTGAGATAGGAGGAAATGGAAATATGAGTGAGCCGCGCGTGAAATCATCATTGGCAATTCAGCATTCAATTCTCATCATTTCTTTTCTTGATTATCGCTTAATAGATTTTAGGATAAAATCTAATCCAGGTAAAAATGTTTTGAAATTAACCTAATTTGAGTATTAATTTAAGAGTATTCTACACCCAAGCGATTCTAGAAATTTTTTTTTTCTACAAATACTTTAGTTTTAGATTTTGAATATTTTATTTAGGGTCTGGTGTTTAGATTTTTGGTAGGGATGACAGACGGGTATAATTTCGTGGATTTCGCACTCGCCCCAATTATAAGTTTAGTGGGTAGTGGGCGGGTGTGGATGTAAAAAGTCATACCCGCAGCGGGTAGTGGGTAGGTGGTAAATTTAATACTTTACCCGCCCCGCATCCGCCCACCATGCATCTTACCGGCCATATAAATTTGGACCTTTATGAATTTAGATGTGATTTCACAAACTATTCTATAAATCCTAAAATTTTATAGGATATTGCTTGTAATTTATGTTTTGTGGTTGTTCTTGAATTTATGTTTTATGTGTATGGTTGTTGCCTGGCGGGTATAGGCGGGTATGAGATGGGTAATGGGTATCCAATTGGGTGGTGGGTGTGGGGATGAATTTGAGAATATACCCGCGTGGGCGGGTATGTATTTGAAAATTGTACCCGTCATGGGTGGTGGGTAGGTGGTGGATATGAAAATTTTAGGTGGGTATGGGGATGGGGGAGGGAATATCCGCACTCACCCCGCCCGTTTGCCATCCCTAGTTTTTGGTGGATAAATTTTGAAATTAGGGGATGTGGTTAGAATTTAGAGTTTGTGGTTTATTTTTTGAGTTTATATGTTAAAATCTAAAGATCTAACCATATTATCCTAAAAACTAAACCATAACATATAAACCCTAAATTATATCACAAAACTTTTAAAACTAAGACGCTTGTGGAAACTTTTCGTTTTTGTTGCGGGTGCATGATATATTTTTCTTTAATTTAAAGTATGAAATGATATATTCATTTAATTTGTTATTGTTTAAAAATATTAAATTTTTATATTCTTTTTATTTCATGTCTTATTTAAGGGTGAGCATTCAATCGAGTCGAGTTAAATTTTTTTTTTGAGTTAGTCGAGTTTACGAGTCATATTTTACAACTCAAATTTTATTTAATTTTTTTTTGAGTTGGGTCGAATTTATAAAACTCGACTCGAGTTTCTAATTGTAATTATTTATTTATTTATTTTGACCAAAATATTTATAATGTCATAGTACATGTTGATCTCAATTTAAACATCTTTAATATAAAAATAGCTTTGTCTAACCTATGCATACATGCATAGATTAAAGGCCATTTAAGAGCTTGCGTTAAATATGAGATTCCAGGAAAAAATCTATCATTCAATGTATTAGAAAACCCTAAAAGATTATGGCCATGTTTGACAATTAGCGGATGGCTGATAGCATATTACATTAGCTAATATCGAATTACATTAGCTGATTCGACTAACAGATTGTATTAGTTGATTGCATAAAAGTGTTTGGTAAAATTAACTGATAGCTGTTTAATTATTTAAAAAAGCAAAATGGCATATAAGGACATGATTATATTATATACTTATTTGAATAATTTATTAGTTATCAATATTTTGTTTCTATTAATATTAATTAGATTATGAAAAATATTTTTTCATAAAACATTACTAAGCATATTCGAAGGATCTATATATTAATTTATTATTTATATAATTATTTTTTAATAAAATTTAAATACAAATATAAATGTGTGAGAATAAATATAAAAAATATTAATTTATAAATGTCACAATATAAATACGTGAGGTTGAAGAATTAAAATAAAAATGATTAAATTTAAGTTATTTGGAGATTTTTGATAATTATTAAGGATAAAAGAGTTTTTATAACTCTTATGTTAAAACCTCTAATTTCAAAAAGATCATATTAGCGGCTTTTCCAAAATTAAAGGTTTCATCCAAATCCGCTATTTCAAGCCGCTCTTTACTAAACATTCAAATTAGCGAATTTGACCGGTCAAACCTCTAATTTTAGCTCAAACCTCTCATTACCAAACATGGCATATATTGAAAAAACTCTCATTCAGTGTATTACTAAACCCTAAACCATAACCCTTAAACTATAAAACCCTAAACCATAACCCTTAAACTATAAAACCCTAAACCATGAACCCTAAACCTTAAATCATAAACTATGAAACTATAAACCCTGAAAATATAAAATAATAAACCCTAAAACCTTAAACCCTAAAACCATAAAACTCTAAACCCTAATACATTAAATTAGAGTTTTTTCAATGAAATCTTTTAAGATTTTATAATACATGATGGATTTTTTATAATAAAATTTTATATTTAATACAAGCTCACCCTTAACTTTTACATGTATGCATAAAATAAGATAAATCCTATAAAAATATCAATCCATCAACGCATTTAAATAATGCAAAAGGAGTGAAGCAATTAATAATTTATGAGAAAACAAGGGTTTAATATTTAAAGCTGGAAACTATCCATCCCCATCGCTAATCATTGTTTGCACTCCTCACCTCTTAATTATAATGATTTCTTTTTCGTCTCTCTCACATTCACTATTAAGAAACATCAATGAAAATGATTTTTAAATAAATTTTAAGAAATTTATAAATAATATTTAATAATTATTTCCTATGAGCATCATTTAAGCTACCCGTGCAACTTTAAAATATATATCCACACACATGTAATGGTGCCCCCTTTCCCATTCTTGGTGTTTCTTAATACGAGGAGCTATAATTTCTATATAGTGAGTTCGATTCAAGATCATATTATCGATAGGTTTGACCAATAAAAAAAGTTGAACTTAAAGATGATTTAAAATACATACATTTTTTTAACCTTAATTCTCTGATCTTTTTACTATCGACTGTAATTTTTTCTTTTTATTGGTGGTCGGTAATAAATCTTAATTTTAGTTGTTGACCAGCAAATTTATTATTTTTTTTGTTTTTCTATTTTTTTTCTATTTTAATAAGAACCTTTGTTCTCGTGACACTCGTTTTCCTACCCTTCTGACATGTTTTCTTTGTTTTGTGGTTCGTTTCATCTGTTCTTGTAACATAATTTCAGCATACCCTAATGGTGGTTTGTTGCTCGCACATTCAACGACGCTAGTTCATGATTATGATTTTATCGTGGTCATGAAAATTTAGATCCCCACTCGGTTGATGGTTGTTTGTTGATGTAATTAGTCTTGGGTAGTTGAACATTCTATCTGATAGTTTGGGTCGCTCACCACTCATTTTCACCTGTTATGCGTCTCGATTGGATATAGACAAGGAGATTCGGAAAAGCTTCTGGATTTTGATGGTAGGCTTATCTTTTTGAAAGTATTCACTTTTCTTTGTGTTTGAGTTGTAAGAGATTTTGGTGGATTAGTCTCATCATTCTCCTTCCTGGATGTGTTGTAATTGTGATATCTTCTATGGTTTTAATAAAAATTCAGTGACTATTATAAAAAAAGAATCATGTTATCGATAAAGTATTGTTGATCATATATCCCAATAAATTAAGTGGAGTCAATTTTAATACTACATTTGTCCCACTAAAACGGTCACATGTTAATATTATTTAGGTAATTTTTTAACTTTGACTATATATTTTTAAAAATAATTTAATTAATTAAAATATATATTTAAAAAATACTTGATTGGAGGTTTTAAGATATATTTTTCATAGATTTTATCAATAATAAATATTAACAAAAAAACTCTAGTTTTTTGTACTTTGTAATGAGTTTGAAAGATATTAATTTTAGTGGGGCTCAAATGTACTCGAAATTAACACATACATCCACCTATGTTTTTAATAGGCTTGAAGTGATCCACCAAGTTTTAATATTTTAATAAAAATAAGACACATTTCAATGGTGATAAAATTAGTTGTCAACGTGTCATCATCGTTATATCTATTTTTATGTTAGCGTTAATGGTGTTTATCTTTCCCCACACCAGCAATGTTTTATTAGTCTTAAGGATAAAAGATTGATTAATGTGATTAGTCTACTTTAGCTTTATATGTTTTTCTTTTTTTGATATTATGATTCTATTACATTTATATCTATTTATTCAATAAAACCACCTGCTATTATTAGTTAAAAAATATTTACCATTTTGTTTTATCTTTGCATTTTAAAAAATAAATAAATTCACTAATGAGTTTGGTCCAAGTGGTAAGCAGTTTGGTATCGCTTAAATGAAATCACTAACCAATCTTTATATGTTTTTCTTTTTTTAAATTATGATTATATTATATTTATATATATTTATTCAATAAAACTAGTTGCTATTATTAGTTAAAAATATCTACCATTTTGTTTTATCTTTGCATTTTAAAAAATAAATAGATTTATTAATGATGTTGATCCAAGTGGTAAACAACTTGTTATCGCTTTAATGAATTCACTAACCAATCTTTATATGTTTTTTTGAAATTATGATTCTATTATATTTATATCTATTTATTCAATAAAGCCACCTGCTCTTATTAGTTAAAAAAATATCTACCATTTTGTTTTATCTTTGCATTTTAAAAAATAAATGGATTTGGGGTTAGTCCAAGTGATAAACAGCTTGTCATTGCTTAAGCAGATCTTGAGTTTGAGGCATTGTGTATGCAAAAAATTATCGCTAGGAGACTCACCCATTAAAGCCAGGTGTGCGACGCAAGTCAGTCCGAATTAGTCAAGGTAAAATCCTAAAAAACCGAGAGGGAAAAAATGAATATCCTTTATTTAATTTTTTTTATAGAGCTATACCTATTGATGTCACAATTATTTTAAAACTTGTGGTCATTCATAAATAGTTGGATAATCTCACATCTACATTATTAATATATGTGCAATAACATTAAATATCAAATGTTTAGCGAGATAAGATGCTAGATTTTTTAAGTAAGTTTAAGGATTTGAATCGTAATATTGTAAACAAAAAATTGAATTGTGAGCATCTCCTCCATATAAATCTTTATAAAATCTAACTTGAATTAATAAATTAATAAATTGAATACCGATAGTATAGAGAGGAGAGAAGGGGACAATAAGAAAAACAAAATAAGATAGAATGGTGGGTGGCAGGACGCGAACCCTGGCCAACCAACAACATATCATGGCTGGTCCTGTCGATAATGAAATCAGCGCAAGGGCGCGGCCATCGACATAAAGGAGTCCGAGTCTCGTCGCAATGCCCAACTCCTTGGCCTACCTCGTTTGGAGTGGACAAGACACCTATGGCCCAACTGCCTCTCCAACGTTATTTTCACACCTCTCCCATCTCTTTCTTTGGATAAGTAAAAAAATATACACATTCTCTGAAAGGTTCGACTAATCCAGACATTTGAGTCACTCACATCGTATCAACTTCATTTAATCTCTTTTTCATTTCAACTTGAATAAAATTTTCTTCTCTTTCTCATTTCAACTTGAATAAAATTTTTTGCCTCTTTTCGATGTTCAACATTAAAAAACACTAAAAAATTAAATTTTAAGCTCTAACCCTTAATTTTAAATCCTAAACCCTATACCCTAAAAATACACCATACCCTAAATTCCCTAAACCCTAACCTTAAACCCTAAACTTAATTTTTAGTGTGGAAACATAAATAAGGGCACCGAAAAAGGACACATGATTTTTATTCTTTCGGTTTAAATTAAGTATGGTAACTTTTAAGATTATATATACTTGACAATAGGAATAAAATGATGCTACAAGCCTACAACACGGTATAAAAGAAAATAAGGGTTTAGATTGTGGTTTTATCAGAGAGTTGGACAAATTTAGGAGTATGTGTTTTTACTTGGGGTTTAGATTGTGGTTTCATTTAGAACAGTCTTTGCTCAAATAAAAGGGACAAAACCAATGGTTAAAGCTTAAAGCAAACATGTTTGTCAAGGGACCCGAACCCGAACCCAAACCAAAACCAAAAATGTTTGGTTTTATGTTATGGGTCACCTATCTTACAGATCTTACAAACGACAATAAGCATATCATATGAATGATCAGATTTATCTCCTCCCTTGCTTGTTCGCCCACCCTACAGGGGGACCTTAATCATAATCTTGTCTTTCCACCCGATGTGGGATTTCCATTTGCTTTTGACTCCTGATTTGGATCTGTCCCAAAGGCAAACCCACTCTTGGTTCAGTTGGTTTTTTATTTCGACATGTCTCTATTCATGTCTGCCCTTTCTTTGCTGTTCTCCAAAAGCATGGTCAAACTGTTCTTATTGGACTTTGTCCAATTAAAAACAAAAATGGTTATACAAACACATGCTTATTTGTTGTCTTGTTTCATGTAAAATTTTCTCAAAGAGATTCTCATAAAGACGATACATCTCTTTCATTACAACTATGAGTTCTCTTTATACAGAGTTCTAGCCCCTTTGTTCCAATAACGTCATTTGATACAACAGCTTTATCGGAGGATTCGGCAAACCGAAGATAAGAGAATTTTATTACATTAAATTGGAAAATGTACAAGATTGATCGGTTTATTTAATATATTAACACAAGTTAATGTAGGATCTCATACTCTTTGTATAGCTAGAAAACATCAAACATGACCGACGAACAGTAATCACCAGCTGAAACTGATAGACTCAAAATGCAGATTATCAGCCAGACTGGACGAACAGATTGCCGCAATGTCGTGCCTCAAGTTCGTCGGACCGCTGGCAAGAACCCCGATGCTTTCTCCTTTACATTCAAATATCAATCCTGCAGCCAAAACCAAACCATAAAAAAAGTTGGTTGCTGCAAAACAGGCAATAGTGAATACCATTTAGACAAATCAAAAGAAACTTGCTCTTCAAGTCAGGTCTCCCTCCATAGTGAATTTCGGTAGCTTGTCCTCCCATGTATAATCCATCATGTTTGGTGATCCTTTTCGGGTTTGTCCTCCCATGTTCTGCACCTGTTCCGTTTCCCTAGCGTACCGTCTCTTGTTTGAAAAGACCGCCGCACTAGCTGTTGCAGCTATGGAAACACATATGGCCAAGATATTCAACACAGCTTTCTTAGAGGCAGAGAATACGTTTTTATTGTGATCCCTCCGGTAAATGTCGAACCGGGATATCATCCCTATTAAGATAACGAACATGATGAACGAAAAGGGGCTTGAAAGGGGCCTAAAATGGCTGCCATAGGTTCATCCGTTGAAAGGGGCTTGAACCATACAGAATGAACTCATTTCGAGTTATCGGTTGCAGATTCTTTCTCCTTTGTTACTTTTAACAAAAATAATTCAAAAATCGAACCGTGTTTACTCGATACAATGCGTTACCATAGGAAATGGTTCGATGCAGGTTGTAGGGTCCTTCGATCGAAACGCCGAGACGTTCAACCGAAGACGAAATCATCTGATAGAGCTTGGTGGACCAACTTCCTTCACTTTTAATGATCACACTAATCTTATCAGCCTCCAAATTACTGTTTGAACTAACGGTAAATGGATGCCATTGCAGCTTAGAAATGTTAGGCACATTCACGAACACAACACTCGTTGGGTTATAGGCCAAATCTAGATTTTAAACCAACATATCAGCCAAGCCAAAACAAGGGTTGAACATTAACAAAGTTGATCATATTCATTACCACGGGATTTTGCGAAATTAAGCTCCACAACGTTGCAGGGTAAAACTCGAGCCTAAAGTAAGCGAAGGGAGGTTCGAGATTGCAGGAATCTGAGGTAACGGTCGATCATGGAGGACGAAGAAGAATACGAAGATGGTGCAGAGGCCAGAGATGGTGGGTGTCGAAGAATTTTCACTTGATTCGAGGGAAGGTTGCTGCCCATAAGCCTAGGCCAATACCAGTTAAATCATAGTTCCAAGAATTTAGTTACCCAACCTCTTTAACCCTAAATTCTAAAATTTAACCACTATCCTTAAATTCTAAACCCCTAGAACTAAAGCACTTGTGTAAACTTTCAATTTCCACCGTCAATGTATAAGATAAAAAAATTATTATATTATACATTGGCGGTGGAAATTAAAAGTTCCACAAGCGCATTGGTTTCAGGGTTTAAGGTCTTAGTTTAGAGCGTAAGGTTTAGGAGTTTAGGTGTTTAGGTGTAGTGGTTTAGAATTTAGAGACAATGGTTAAAATTTAGAGTTTAGGGTTATAATTTAGGGTTTATAACTTAAAACCTAAATACTAACCATATTATCCTACAAACAAAACTACAACCTCTAAACCCTAAATTCTAAACATAAACCCTAAATTTTAAACCACTATCCCTAAACTTTAAATCACTACACCTAAACCCCTAAACTCTAAACCTTAAATTAAGACCTTAAATCCTAAAACTAAGTCGTTTATAAAAACTTTTAATTTCTACCGCCAATCTATATAATATAAATCCTTGTTAAAAAACAATCTGACATATAGATTTTCTAACATTTAAACATATTTTAATATTATTCATTGAGTTCGAGCAGGGATAGAGCCTTCGATGTGCGGCGGGACTCTTGCCCCCCAAGACAAATTTTTTACCCTTATATATATATTAAATGAATTAATGATGTCCTGCCTTTTATTTTCAGACATTTATGTTTTGCTGCTCCAATTTTTAATTATAATTTTGTCACTGGTTTCAAAATTGTAAGTTGTGGTATTTAATGTTTAGAATTTAAGATATATAATTTGCATTTTAGAATAAATCATTTTAGTTACAATATTCAATTGACAATAGTTGAATTTTTGGGACGGAGCCAGGTTTAAATCATGAGGGAGCAAGATGTTTAATTTTGAAATAATCGGGATCTTAAAAAGTAATTAAACCATAAAAAACAAAGGAGATAGGGTTTAATTTTATTAATTTTAAAATTAAAAAGTCTTAAAAGTAATTAAACCATAAAAATTTGGGGCTAATAATTAATTTAATTAATTTTAAAACTGATAAGGTCTTAAAAATAAATTATACCAAACAATGTTGGGAGGGACAGACTTAATTAAAAATGATTTTAAAACTATCAATGTACTCAACATAGTTCCGTCCTTGGTTGATTTTGTTTCATAGACCGTTTAAACTGAATTTTAATATTTTTTATTTTAATATATTCTTTACGTATAATATATAAAAGGAAAAAAATATTCTATGTACGTGAAAAGCTTGTTCTTCACGAGTGTAGTTTTTAAGGGTTTAGAGTTTTTAGTTAAATTTTAAGGTTTAAAAATATATTTTATAATTTAAAATTTATAAGTTAAGGTTTAAAGCCCTTAAAAGATATACGTAACAGCTTTAAAAGTTCATTTGTAAAAAAAATCACAAATAAAACAAACCACCATACTATTATTTAAAAAAAATTGAAGTATTTTGAAGCTTAGTTAAGTGGATTTTGGCGCATGGGTAAGGGAGTTGGCTGCATAGTTCTAAACTTCATCTTATATAAGTAGTCAAAATAATATTACCGTAATTATTCTATGCAAACGTGTTTGTGAAAAATTTGTTTTCATAATTACATTAGTTTTAGAGTTTAAAATTTTATTTAGGGTCTAGTATTTAAGGGTTTAAGTGTATGAGTTTTGATAAGGGATGTGGTTGAAATTTAAATTTTAGGGTTAAAATATAAGGTTTATAGGTTAAAACTTAAATCCCTAACCTCTAAACTCTAACCCTAAAATCTAAATTGAAAACATGTTTGGTTTTGCATTTGGGGTCCAAAAATCCCGATTGAACGGGAAAATATGCCTCGGTCATCGTGCTAACATGTTTGGATCTAAAAATCCAAACGTGATTTTGGACCCCAACCGTGATTTTAGAAAAAGCAAGGTAGAAGTAGCTTTTGCGTTTCGTCGTGATTTTTAAGAAAAAAATTCTCAAACATAAATCACGTTACTTTAAAATCAATTATACACAAAATCAATTCTATAAAATCACGATGATCCAAAATTAATTCTACCACCGCACAACCAGACCCCTAAACTCTAAAACTACGTCGTTTGTACAAAATTTTTCGTTTCCACCTCCAGTACATGAGATATTTTCCGTAACATTATATACTCAAAATAACCTCATCATATTACAAATTGCAGAACAAGTACTCAAAATAACATTATATACTGTTTATACAGCTTAAATACAGATTACCAGGCACAAACCACTTCACAAACTTCATATTCAGACTCAGAAGAAACCTTTAACAAATAGCATGCGCTATTCCCAACTGATTACTTTGCTTGTATATCTGAATCCTTGATATTTATACTTTGCTTGACAATTGTTGTTTGCCTTGCTTTGGAGTAGTTTCAGGGACGTCCACAGGCAATTTCGACCACGGCGCATCGATCCTCCTACGCATAAACGCCGATAAGCTCAGCAATAAACACACAAGAGAAATCAAAGGGAGCAGAATGCGGCCACTTTTTCTTCTTGGCCAACACTTCAAAACCGACTCCGCAGACACCTTACCGTCGAAACTACTCATCACATCATTCATCTTCATGATCTCCACCCCGTTCAGGATAGCATTGACCGCATATGCCATGCTCTTGTTTGAAGGTCCAACGGCTACATTCATAACCTCAGAATGATTGGCATCGACTCCAAAATCCAGATAAAACGGTGAAGCCAACACGTAATTTGTAACGGCGGAGGGATCCAAATCCTTGTATACTAAATGTCCATTAACATAAACATTGAAAAACAACAATCCAAGGGACACACTAGCAATATCACAGAAATGGATCCTAACAAGATACTTATAATCCTCCATCACCGGAAACTCCCACGATACGGGCCATCCATATATGCGAAGAGAATGACTTTGCATACCATGAAATGGGTGTTTCAGATGACGGGGATCTACAAAGACCGTGCCGATAATCACTATGATCCCCAATGCGTTGCCGGTGATTCAAGGGATCAATTATAGAGACGTCTTCGCGGATAAGGTGTCGATGGCGGCCAGGTTGGAAGGGATTGAAGGTGACCCTTTTACACTCAAATCTGCTTACCCAATGCCACGACCGGAATGGCAACTAAGGCTAAGGTGTCGTGGTCCGTGGACTTGCACCCACATTGAGGGGAATCACAAGTGGAGTAAGTCCTCGGCCATGTGAACTCCTACAAGATCAAGGCTCAGAGAAACTCATGGCTTTCTACTTGTCCATTGATCAAGTGGTGCTCAAAAGTTGTGACCTGATACTAGCAAAGTAAAAATAAGTTGATATCCTAGACGTACTGAAGAGTTCTCATGTCTCTTAATTTATCTCATGAAGTATCACATTACATATATATAAATCCACGGATGTGTTACAGATCATCCATAAAAAAACTATATGAGAAATTCCGCTAGTAGACCGAATACATAATCCGTTTTATGGTCCATAAAAGCGTCTCGGTACTATCCATGGAAATTTTACGAAAAACTATAACTAAGAAACTCAGAATTCTGTATTGTGTGGGGTTGAACCGTTTAAAGTTCGATAGATAGAGAGATGGTGGCCGCTTAGCGCCATTGATATAACAATGACAGCTGATGGTTCAGTAGCCTGCAGCTATTTAAGCTCAAAAGATTAGGTGAAGTAAAATCACCTCAAATGTTCCGTTTTTTCGGGTAAATGAACGCATTTTATTAACTAGCAATGTCAGTAGCATGCAAGTAGTTATGAATTTCAACCGGATAATCAAAAACAAAAGCTAAAATAAATTCAAAAAAGAAAACATTACTACGAAGGCCCGATTGGGATGAGTGATGCACAGCTTGATTACTCGTACGGTTGATGAAGCAAAATCGAATCCACCAAGAATCTATGCTTAAGCTGCGAGCCTCCTCAAGAAACTGTCCCAGGTAGAAGTCTGTCGTGCTTCAGTCGGTAATCACCCCATATGCATCCCCTTCAATGATGATGCCTGAAAAATCGTTGTCGAGCTTCAGCACAGTTGCATAGCAATGGCCTCCACCAAATCGGAGTGGCAAGTCCTCTGATGGCTCGTGCACAACCTCCCAGTACAACCCTCTCATTGTCCCTGCCAATCCTTCTTCGTGGCAGAAAGGACCATCAACATTGAGATGAACTGTGATACCTTCAGGTGGTGTCCACTGCACCACTCTTCTAGTTCATGGTGGTAGCAACCAACTCCTCACATAATTATGCAAACAAAACAAAAAGAAAAACCAGTTACCATTAGCCACCAGGTGTGAAGTGACGGTGCTTAAGTCCAGTCCACAACCACATGCGCGGTTAAGAACACAACAGCTCAAGGAAATGTCTTCTAGCTTTGCCTGCCATAGTAATATCTAATCACATTAAAAATCAATGTCAATTTCACCAAATGCGATAAATTTGCCTGCCACTCCGACGACATATGAGTTTGTCTCAGAAAGCTAATAACTTGTAACTGCCTTCATCAATTCCTGCATCATATCCCTTGATCACACAAAGAGTAGATGTTCAATGCAACCGTGGCAGGATCATAAACATTACAAATTGAAAAGATCGATCTGCACCAAGAATTTATAACAGTAATCCGTTGTCATACAGTATGCATGTCAATGACTGAAAAGGTAAATTAGGAACACTTTAATCAACGCTATCCTAGGCGAATGAAAACTTATAGCAAGTACTGAACAGTTGCAAAGAAATATGAGCCTTTTATATAACTTTCGATATAGGATGACAAGGATACATGAACAACCAAGTGACTACTATCATAAGAAACCACCTTACAACTCATACTAGCATAACCCAACGGTTGTATGTCGGCTAGTTAGAAAACAGAAGGCCTCATACCTAAACCATCTGTGTACAGAAGGGTTTAGCTTCATTACATTCATATGATTCACCTCACAAGTTGCTCTTTTACATTTTTTCCTATCATCGAATTCGGGGCAACACCACCAGCCTTTCTTAGATTACAAAGCAATGCATCACGCCCTGTCAAAACTATTTTGAAAAAGCTATCTACTACCTTTGAAAGATTATCCAGCCCTTGTGCTAGTTTCTCTTCCGTAGTTCTCAAATCCGAAACAGAATTCTTGAATGACTCCCTTTCATTAGGATCTGCTGCATCTTGGAGCAAAGGAGACAATTTCTTGACACATGCATCAACGGCCTCCAGTTCTCTTAGAACTGTAAATTTTTCACAAGAAAATATATTTCTAATTTCCACATTCACAGTAGTTTGGACATCTGAAAAAACTTGTGCCCATGGTAGCGTAGTAGGAACAGTTAAGTCTAACAAATTCTTGGAAGAACCAGAGAAAGCTGCAGCAAAGACACTACATATGTATGTAGTTGCCACCTTAGCTCCATACATAGCTCGCATCAACACCTTTCCTTTAGAAGAGTTCTTAACCTTTGGCAAGTTCAGTGATTCCACAAGGTTGTCCAGGATCGGCCGACAAGTTTCAACTCTGGGATTTTTAGAGCTAATATGCTGTTTCCAGCTATCAAGTGAGGAAGAGGCCCGTGTGAACTGCTCTGGGGAGTCGGACTCCAACTTATGCAAGACATATTGAAGCATGAGATGGCCTTGGTTGAGCCGTGTAAGCTCAGAGGTAAAAGCGTTACTAATATCAAGCAACTTCACACTGATATCCAAGTATACATCCATCCAATTTTGATCCCAATCGGTCACAGGGAGGTCAAGCTCAGTTATCAGGTTTTTTATGTCACAATGAATCTCAGAAAGTGACTCCATTGCCAATTTCATCCATGCCAAGCTGAGGATGTCACCCTTGTCTTTAGGCACAAGTTTTACCAGCCTCTCCGATAAGGTGCCCTCAAAAGTGTTCAATAAAGAAATAAGTCTTGGAGACAACTGAGAACTCTTGGGTGATATCATACGGAAAGGATTTCCAAAATGGAAGAAAGGGCGATTTGGTTCCTGAGGATGACTCATCTTGATGTATTAACTGCAAAACATAAAAGAACGTATACAATCATCAGAACTCAAACTCAAACTCAAATCAAATTAGTAATTCGGTGGATTATAATAAATAAAAACACCCAAAAGTTTCCATACGTAATCATCTTTATAATTACAAGCACATAAGTCTTAAGGCCATAATCTCAAAAACAATAGCATGCCATTGGTTCCAGGACACAACAACAAAGGCGTTCCTCCCAAAACCTCCCTCTCATTTCTAATCAGAAGGCAAATTAAGTTGAAGCCTTCTTCGAGATTACACCCAGCAGATCTAACCGCCATAACACCTCATAAACATCAAAATTCATAACCAAATAGATAAGCTGAATTTTGTGGATTAAGAAAAACCATTGACCGCGGTAAAGACCAATTAGTTTACACCAAAATCATGACAGATACATGCAAAAGATCTGGAAAAACAATAAAACAAGGAGACATGTCTGAAAGGAATCAAGTCGAGGTAGCAAACCAAGATCTCCTTTGTTGCCTTCATTACGCCATCTTTGCTTTTAAATTCTACACGGTTCGTTCTCTCAATATTTAAACACAAATCTTTAAAGTCCAAAGTCATAAACACGTAAACTAAAGCCAGATCTAATAAAAACTATCACAAAGATCTCCACAAATATAAAGTCAAACAAATCTGAAAGTAAATTAACCGATTATATATATAACCTTACCCAGTATTAGATCCTTAAATCCGAACAGAAGTAAAAATTCTCCACAGACTGATAGCGCTTCGTAAGGAACTGAAGCTTAAAAAACGATAACCTAAAACTAGAATATTCAACTACACATTTTTCCCCTCAAAAGCGCACAAAGATGTGAGAATTAAAAACATGTAACGAAAAAGAAGCAAAAAAGCAAAAGGAACAAATCATAACCTAAACCTAACAATCCTCATCTCATAATAGAATAAAAGAATTTGTGTTTCTTCAGAATCAGAACGATCAAAAGAAAATTAAACACAGAGGAAATTTCACCTGATTTAGTACTTGGTAATCGGGAAATTTCTATGAAATCTTCAAACGCGTATTGTATTTGATCGTTGAAATTCCGCCTTTGAAATATGTGTTATTTATCTTTTATTTTATTTTGTGGGGTAGTTGTAGATGAGAGTGTTGATTAAACCACTGCCTGTTATGAGTACTCCGTCACAGAATACATACGTGGAGCACAGAAATTGGGGGAAATGGGAGATATCAGATATTAGATTAGGAGTAGCCGAGGTTATTATAGACTTATAAAAAGGCCGTCGGCTGGAATTTATTTTGCAATGGGCCATGCCCCACACGTCAGCCCTACGTAACAAAGATGTTTATGAGTATTTAAAATATATTTTTTATAAAAATAAGTACTTAAAGTATTTTTTTCAAAGTAAATATTTAAAGTATTTTTTTGTCAAAATAGGTACCTAAAGTATTTTTTGGGTCAAAATATGTACTTAACGTATATAAATTTTTCATCTAGGTTCTTAAAAATTGTCACGTGACATTGATTAAAAAATAGATTAGGTTCTTATTTTAACAAAAAAATACTTTAGGTACATACTTTGACGAAAAAACTTTAGGTGCCTATTTTGACTAAACAAATATACTTTAATTACTTAATTTAACAAAAAATGTAGTTTAGGTACTTATTGTGGAAAAAATTATTTTGTACCTAAATAAAAATGTTAATATAATTTACGTACTAATTTGTGATATAAACCCTTACAAAAATTAGTATTAGATCAAAACTCTATTTGAAAAGTTAAATTGTTATAATTTTTAGCTATTAGAATAGAGTTATTTAAATCAACTCAAATTAGTGAGTCGACTTTTGACTTTGAACTGAGTTCAGATTTTTTTTTTTAATTTGAATTTTTTATTTTACGATTTAGTTTCTATTTTCTTATTTCTTCAATTATTCTTCGTTTAAGTTTATTTTGACCAAATTTGAACAACATGTTCCTAGATCACTAGGAAATAAATGAACCGAGCTTGAAAACGAACAAGACTTTGTCCGTGTTCGTTTGTTTATTTTTGAAGGTGTTCATGTTCGGTTCATGTTCATTTTAATTCTATTTTGACCAAATTTGAACAACATTACACTTACTTACACATATAACGAACAATATGAAGAAATATATATGTATATCTTATATAATCAAAGAAAGTTGTTTAAATTAAAATCAATCTTTATTATAATATTATAAATAATTACAATTAAATTTGAAGAGAAATTTGAACAACTCGACTAAAAAAAATCAAATAAAATTTAAATCTTAAAATAAAATTCACCAACTCGATGAATTTATATAATATTTTTTATTTTACTCAATCAAATATTCACCCTTATAATCCAGGTGGTACCGGTACAAACAATGGGCCAGCTGTATGTTTCCAAGAGACTATCACTGCGTTTAGTATATTACGCCTGGAATACGGTTCTTAAAGCTCCGCAATTTAGTCCTTTTCCAGAAATGGTCAGCATTGGCGCACGTTGTTTCTTATTTTTATGGGTAAACTACTGCAGGGGTCACTTTCGTTTCTCGTTTGTACAGATTTAGTCACCACTTTTGAAAAGTGCCAATAAGTGGTCATCTACGTTTTCGATGTGTAAAGACTTGGTCACTCCGACGTTATAGTTCGTTAGTCCCTTAACGGATTGAGAATTAATTAACAAAAAAATAAGGGTAAATTACTGCAATAGCCATTAAAATTTATCTCATGTATATTTTTCTCCTCAATTTAAAAAAGTAAAAATTATACACTAATAAAAATGTTTCTTTATAATTTCACCCTTAAATTTTTAAAAATTCATTTTTCAATCCTAAAACTTTACAATTCAAACTTTATTTTGAATTTTTGAGTCGAGTTTATGAAATTATGAGTCGAGTATTTTCACATCAAACCTAAAAATTTAATTTTTTCGAATCAAGTCGAGTGTTGCACTTCCCTACATATAATTTTTAATTTTAATCCGTGTTTGTCCCAACTAATTGTTTTGTTTAAATCGAAATTTAATAAATGTCTGAACCAAAAACCCACATGGGATAATTAACACCCAAAAATATCCAGACCCTTCCATTTTTTTCTCTCGACCCCTCACCTTCCCCGCTCCGGCTTTTGCTCCGATCTGCCACACCGCCCGGCCGTGGCCTTCACCACTGCCGCCACGGTGTCCGCCCATCCCCCTGATCGCAACCACGGTGACCACTCGCGGTAAGTCACCGTCGTCAGCCATGGCGAGCAGTTTGAAGCTTAGAGAGGAAACCCACCATCGCTTGTGTTTTCACGTTGATCTCGGCCACCGCTCGACGGTGGTGTACACCGTCATCACCTCCTTATCCGCCATCGTCCCCCGAACAAAACCCCAGCCGCCACTCGCGGTAGTTCACCGCCGGTTGCCGCGAAAGCTGTGACAAAGGTTCGTCTGTCCCCTTTGTTTTTCTGCGATTCCGGCCACCGCAACTGTCCGCTTGCCGCGCCGTCATTGTTATTGAGTTCCTCGTGTCGAGGCGAACAAAGCCCATACCGTCAATCGTCGGTTCGGTGTCGTTTAAGGCTTCGTCGGAGCTTCGCCTGAACCTGCCCGTTGACAAACAAGAATTAAAATTAAAAATTATATGTAGGGAAGTGCAACACTCGACTTGATTCGAAAAAATTAAATTTTTAGGTTTGATGTGAAAATACTCGACTCATAATTTCATAAACTCGACTCAAAAATTCAAAATAAAGTTTGAATTATAAAATAGAAATTCCAATAACTCGACTTGACTCGAAAAAATTAAATTTTTTGGTTTGATGTGAAAATACTCGACTCATAATTTCATAAACTCAACTCAAAAATTCAAAATAAAATTTGAATTATAAAATAGAAATTCCAATAACTCGAATTTTTTAGTAGTTAGTGGACTAAATTTTTAAGTTTGAGTTATTAAATAGGAGCAATTTGGGCACCTAAGTTTCAAAGGGTATACTTTGGGCACCTATTTTTCATCTAAGCATTTATAATATTATTGTACTAATTGATTGTAAAGTTTTAGGATTGAAAAATGAATTTTTAAAAATTTAAGGGTGAAATTATAAAGAAACATTTTTATTAGTGACTATAATGTTTACTTTTTTAAATTGAGGAGAAAAAATGTACATGAGATAAATTTTAATGGCTATTGTAGTAATTTACCCTTATTTTTTCGTTAATTAATTCCCAATCCGTTAGGGGACTAACGGACTATAACGTCGGAGTGACCAAGTCTTTACACATCGAAAACGTAGATGACCACTTATTGGCACTTTTCAAAAGTGGTGACTAAATCTGTACAAACGAGAAACAAAAGTGACCCCTGCAGTAGTTTACCCTATTTTTATTAGCAAAATCCGACGGGATCTTTTCCTCATTATATTGCTTTATGTTACCACACACGAATTTTCTAATAAGTGAAAGCCGCCCACAATTCACATGAACAGTATGTGTTAATGGAGTTGAACAACTAGCAAGTGGCTCGAGCGAGGTCAGAGTTTAGTTAATATTTAATTTGAGTTGACTCGTTTCGAATTTGAACTTAATTTGAGATCTTAATTAGTCAAGATAAGTAAGGTCCAACTTGATTCGATAAGTTTCGAAACAACTCGTTAATTATTTTTAAAATTTATTATAATTTTTTGGTGGTTACCTTAAAAAAGTATGTTCTGAGAAGTTTAAATGCTAGTTGAAATTTTTAAAAAAGTTCAGTGGCTTACTAAGTAATTTACACATAAATCTTTATGGTTCAAATTTTTAGGACTTTCTGTATTTACCGAGTTTAACGTGCAACAAGTCGAATCGAGCAACGAGCCTTTTTAACGAGTATGAATTGAGCAAATTAAAAAAGTTCAGTGGCTTACTAAGTAATTTACACATAAATCTTTGTGGTTCAAATTTTCAGGACTTTCTGTATTTACCGAGCTTAACGTGCAACAAGTCGGGTTGAGCAACGAGCTTTTTTAACGAGTATGAATTGAGCAAAATTTTATCGAGCTTATTGAGTATCGAGTCAAGTAGAGCACGAGTCAAACAATTTTCGAGTCGAGCCGAGCACTACTCAACGTGCGATCAACCCACTCGATATCTAGAGAACCAAAATTGAAACAATAGATAGATAACTAAAGAAATAATACCAAAAAATGCTCCTGATATTTGACTAGATAGCACTTTGGCTCCTACTTTTTTTTGAAGTAATTAAAACTCTCATCATTTTATTTTAGGCTAAAATGACCCATCCACTGATAAAAATTGTTAGTCGACTAATAGTAAATGGCTTAAAATGACATGACAAACTTACATTTCAGTACACGCTGACATAACAATATCATATAGACAAAGGTGATGACTTGACAGAATAACATGACAATAAAAAAATTATGTTATAAAATTATATTTATATAAAATGTAAAATTATTTTTTCTGTCGACGTTCAATTTTGTTAAATCATTTCAAACTATTTATCATTAGTTGATTAACACTTTTTATCTACATAGGAGCCATTTTGACTCTAAAATGAAACGTTGATGGTTAAAGTATTTCATAAAAAGAATATTGACCAAAATAACTATCCAACCAAACAATCGATAAAGGTATTTTTTAACATTATACCCTAACTAAATCACACACATTTATCATGTTTAAATTCCGAATTACGCTCATACAATTTACTATTATTCCAACGTTACACCTCTATCTTGACAAAGTTTAATTATATCACCAAGTGTGGTAGATTAGGTGATCTATCTTGACAAAGTTACACATCTATCATGTTTATTTTTACTAGTTTTTCTATAGTTATAATTGAAATTTTTAAAGAAAGAACGAGAAATTCAAGGATAAGGAAAGAAAAAATTAACGCTAAAGTTTATAATGGTTAAGTTTTACTTAGGCTTAGTTGTCAAGGAGTATAATTTTTTTTAATCAAAGTGGAGTAAGTTATTTCGTTAATTTGAAAATATAGCATTTATAACTCCTAGCTATTGTTTTAGAATAAACACCATGCTATCAACAAATGTTGAGTGCTTTGGCAAGACACCTTGTACTCCTAAGGAGAGAACATGAGTTCGAACCTTAAAATAGATATATTATGAAGAGCAGCCTCGTACCCCGAACATAAATCGTAAAACGTACATGATATAGGGTAAATGTATATTTTTGTACATCAACTTGAGTTATTGACTTTAAGGTGTAATCTGAATTTTTTTTTCAATTGAGTATTTAAATTTTACTTTAAGGTAGAATTTGGTATTTAACTTCTTTTTAATTAGTACCGTCTATTTTTTGGTTCAAATTAGTATATGAATTTTGCTTTTTGGTACAGGTTAATACTTATGGTAATGATTTCTTTGAACTAATTTGATCCATAAAGACAAATTTTATGTGCCAAATTAAACTTAAAAGTCAAGTTAAACGGATAAAAATTATTTGTCCTTTTTCGGTGTCCTACTTATGTCCCAATATTAAAAAATATTACAAAATTAAATTCTAAACCCTAACCTTAAATTCTAAATCCTAAACTCTACACCCTATTGCCTAAAAAATACTTCATACCCTAAAATTTCTAAACCCTAATCATAAATCTTAACCTAAAACTTTAAATCTTAAATATTAAATTTAATTTTAAGCGTGGAGACATCAGTAAAGCCACCGAAAAGGAAGAATATTTCCATCCAAGTTAAACCTCCATTATTTATTTTTCGTAAATTCGGGTCAAAATACTGGACACAAAATTGTTTATGGATTCAACCCAACTTCATTTTCTACTGAATTTATTTATGTTTTAGGCGTAGAATATTAAGTGGTGTCGACGTCCATCGACCTTAATGCATTTTCACTAAGAGAATGTTCGATAATTAGGCTTAGTTTGCGGTTGCTTTTAAAAAATGCAGTGAAAAAAAATAGTTTTTAAATTAGGGGTTGAAAAGTAATTTTAAAAAGCTGGTTAGTGTTTGTCATTGATGTCAGAAAGTGATTTTGAGGAGATAAAATGTCTATTTTGAACATGATATTGAAAAGTAAAAGTAAACTTAGGTGATGTTCAAATTAGTTACTATTATTATATATATGAAATAAACCAATTTCAATTATAATAAAAAATTATTTTTTTATAAAATTTAATTTGAAAATATAAACTACATTCTAAATTATATACGGGCATACCACTTACAAATTAATAATAAATATAAAATAAATTACAAATAAAACAATTTTATTCTCAATATAAATATTATAAAATGTATATTATTTTACAATTATGTATGCATAAATATTATTTTAACAATAAATAAATTATAATTGAATAACAAGGGTGAAAAAATAATTTTATTTCTAAACTAGTTTTTTCATCCAAGAAGTTATAAAAACTAACTTTTTAGTTTGAGTGTAAAAGCTAGTTTTAAAAGCAACCAAAAACAACATATTTTAATTAAAAGCACTTAAAAAGTACTTCTAGAATGCTAAACGCAACAAAAAACAGGCCCTAAGACACGTTTACTTTGCCATTCACGGAGGAGACAAAGTAAACAGGGACGAAGCCACATGGGCCATGGGAGGGGCTGTGGCCCCCCCGGTAGGGGGAATTTTTTTTTTTTTACCCTTTGATTACTTATATTTTTCCTGAAAAAATTGGGATAATTGTGAATTTGCCCCCCCCACCTTTCAAATTTTATGTTTTGCCCCCCCTAACTTCAAATCCTGGCTCCGTCCCTGAAAGTAAACACAATCTTGAGTCAAATCAAATTTTTTTTAGTTATTTAAGTTTATAAAGTTATATTGTATGATTCAAATTTTATTTTAAAATTTTCGAATCGAGTCGAGTTTTCGATTCAAATTTTATTTTAAAATTTTCAAATTAATTCGAGTTTTTGAGTTTCTGTACAAATTTAATTGTAATTATTTATAATGTTATAATAAATATTGATACTAATTTAAATGACTTTCTGTATTCATATCTATATACGATATACGTATATATTTCTTCATATTTTCACATGTGATATACATAATATATCCGACAGAATTGACAGACTCGACTCGAACTTGAAAACTGATCAACTAATTACTAAAAATTTCGAGTTATTCAAGTTATTAGAATTTCAATTTCATAATTTAAATTTTATTTGAAATTTTTTCGAGTCAAGTCAAAACGAGCCGATTTTTTTTCCGCGTCGAGTCGAATAATTCAATTTTTTCGATTCGAGTCGAATTTTATCCATCCCTATATGGTTCCTCTCATTATGGGCTTCATATGTACGAGAAGCAGAGGCCTCGTCGAATCGTGGATCACCTAATTCCGTGGCATTGCACAATTTGTTCGCTGATCATTGGAATGCTCGTTAGCAATCCGACGTTCCTGCAAATAAAATGACATCAAACCTCCCTTTTTGGATGCCATAAATGTTGGTCTTTATAGTATGCGGAAAATGGTGCCTACGTCTTGGACTAGCACTCTAGCAGATCGTCAAACTCGTCCTATTTTTGGTCTCTTCGTTGTATCAGTATCGACACACCGAAGAAGAACTAGAAGTACGCGTTTAAGTGCTTTGGAAACTGGCATCCGAGGTAGTTTATGTCCCGATGGACAACCTTCTGTTCAAGAACCTCATGAAGGTAGGCCAAACTGCAAAAACAGTGATAAGGCATGATAATTATATTTAATTATTTGTAGATAAATTCTCACATTATCTCTTTACTTTTGCTTGCCATCATCGTTGTTCTTTTGTTTCTGCATAGTTCTAAGTAATTTTATTTAGTGTTCAAGAGCGACTTAGCCGCACATTCTACTGAGAAAGCAATTAAGGCAGCACGAGCTTGCTAGCAGCAGTCTAGCCCAGTGACAAATTGAATTCCTTCTTGGCTCGACCCCTATTATTAAGCAGATTCTTAGGGAAGCAAAACAGGATAGCGAGTACAATGAGTGAACCAAATAAGAATGTTTTGACTTGAAATAAAAGACACGGGTTTGTATATGCCATTGCCATTAATTTAGCTTGTCATGTACAGTTTTAAATAAGTTTGTCACCATTGGTTTACAAGATTTTGATAACAAATAAAATTTGTTTACCTTTCATAATAGAACTGCAGACAAGGCAAAATGATGAGAGTGGAGTAAAAGGAAAGGAGAAGATAATTAATAACTAATCCAAGTTAATTGACATTCAATGTTTTCGGACTATCGTCTATTGTCTACTCTTTCCCTCTTTTAACTAGCTCCCCGACTCGGTAAGTGTAACTAGTGACAACATGAGGAGGCCATGCAACCCGATATTGAACAACAAACAAAATATTACACAGCCAAATAAAATTAATCCAACCTCTGTTTTTATATATTCTCTCCTCAAATCACTCTTCTTTTTTGTCTGCTTCGTCAAGTGCGGCCAATCTTTCAACGAGCGGAGGATGAGAATAGTGATACGCAGAGTACCACGGATCCGTATTCATAGCCGATAGATTTTCCTCCTGTAAATCATGCACCCAAAGTAAGATGTGTATAGTATTTTTCCTTGAGTAGTTAAGGACAATTAAATCAATTTCATATACGACAGGGTAGACCCGGATTTAAACAACAATAGAAAGTCAAAATGACCAGAAATTCACCTGCAGCTTCACTAGACCGGCACGCAAAGCAGATCCATAGCCAAGCTTCTTTGCAAAGGCATCAGCCTACATAAAACAACAAATATGATACATGAATATCGAAATAAGGATTAGTGGCAAGAAGAGAAAGCGACAAAACTCAAAATCAGCATTCACTGCAAAAAAAATTACCTGAAATTCAAATGATCTGCTTACAAGATTGAGAGCAAAGCTTACAAGGTGTTGGAGTGGTATTACAGTATGCTGCATACGACAATATCAGAAAAAATGGTTAATCACTTAACAATTTTTTTTCATAGATTATAAAAAAATAACAAACAACGATCCATAGCTTTCAATCCAATATATAATCAAACGGGTTACAACATGTTTGCTCCCTTGATAAGAACTTAGTCGTACTTATATAGCAGGTCCTATTATTAGACTACATATTTCAACCGGCGTACTTTGTTTTGATATTTTAGTACCTGAAATATGATGAGGCCAATTAGTACAGGCTGTGTGTCAAACCCAAAACTTCGGAAAAGATCAGTTGAGTTCCTGACCAGTGTATAACCTCCAAATTGCAAAAACGTAAGAATCTGCATATGGAAGAAAAACAAATCAGCCATCAAAATAAAGGCATGGAACTAGATACGGAAGCAAGAAATTAGACACATCCACTTCCAACTGAAGAAATCGTTGCATAGCATAATATGATGAGTTGATGACAAACACGGATCGTGCTCCAAATATTAAGAAGAATACATTGCTATTTTAGCAGGCTTAGGCAGCTTGTGTGGCTTATTGACGTGCTTTTGGTTTCACCTTCTTCCTTATATTTTGTAGTGCCAGATGGAGTATACAGGACAGCAATAAATGATAGCAACAATAAATAAAAGGATAGAGAGAAAAAGCTTGCAAGAGAACAACCACAGCTTACCTGCACAGCGATAAATGAGTACATGGTATGGTTTAGCTTCCAATGCCCCAGTTCATGAGCAATAACAGCAACAATTTCCTCATCATTTTTGCACTGCAAAAATAAAACTGAATAAATAAGACTTTTCCAAAACGTTAAAGGGCCTTCACTACACAGACAATAATGAGATCATTTATCATTCTTTCCAACCCCTTTCATAACTTAGAGAAGGCAAAAATTATGTATTTGGAAACTTTCATGTTAAGTCAAAATGCATCCTCAAAATCAAGATAACTAGAATGGACTTATGTACAAGTTTCTATATAAGCAATAAGATTGTTTGCTAAGAGAGAAATTTACTGGCATAATATTAGACTATATTTGCCACAAAATCAAAGTCTCCAAAGATCGGCAGACAATGTGCCTATTATACAAATAAATATGCATTAAGCCAAAGGCACAAGTTACTGCCATATGCTCAACAGTAGAAGGAATGAGGTTGAATATTGAAAAGAGATCGATTCTGAACTAAAGATTAGAAGACGGAGATATCAATTCACTTTATAATCACTGAAAATAGCTTTGATACAAAATCAGCATTACTAAGTTTAAAATGAAGACTGAATACATTTTACTGGAAGGTCCTGTGTGCTCACAATGAAGACAATGATCAAGGCAAACAGACAATAATATTAACTCTTCCATTGCATAAAAACACAGACGTTTTCATCTATTCTTTGCTCAATACAAAAATCTTAAGAAAGGAAAGCACAAACATGAGAGGTGAAGAAACTTTTACTTGGCATTAGATCCATACCTGCTGAATCAATGTGTCATAAAGGACAATACGCTTGTTCTTAAAGAATCCATACATATAGGCCTGCATGACATTGAAAACATTAAATCATAAGTGGATCATGAAAGGTCAATTCTGCAATTAGTATCAATGTGAATAAGTAACAGATATTATCAGACTGGAAACGGACATAGTTGACTTGTTCTCAATGCCATCCACTACATTAAACAATTTATGACAATACTGTTCCTACTGTGTGTGCGTGTGTATAGAGCAGCCACAAGTCTTTAAAGTAAGATGACAGAGGTAATCATTATTCTAAAAATACCAGTTCAAAGTTTTACATAAATGGTTTTGCAGGAGAACGGGAATGTAATCCTAAATGATAGAAAATGAAAATGTTTATAAACACAACCAAGTGAACAAAACCAAAGATGCTTACATTGCTATGGCTTGATCTTGTGGATCCATCAACAACAAACAATTTCTTTAAAGGAAAATTTAGGGAGGAAGCAAGTTTCTCAATCTTAAGCCGGAGCTCTCCGTCAGGGAGCTATTTTCCACAGTCCATACCAAGCAAACAAAAATAAATAATTAGATTCAGGGAAAATAAGATGCTTGAATGAAACTACGGCACAATAGCTATGAAATACTCACAGGGGTGAACTTGTTAAAGAGTGGAGCTATTAGAACGGGGTAAATTGTCATCATCACAAGAGAAAGGACGAACATAAATGTCCAAAGATAGATAGCTAGATATGGACCCCCTTTCTGCAATCTCAGAGTTAAGATTCACCATAGTGAGAGAAGGATGACATAATAGCAGAAGGACAAGAGAATAAACAAGAACATAAAATCTTGTTGTTAAGCTACCACAGAAACCAAATGCTAGAAATGTGCACTAATTTTACCTGTACTATCCAAATAATAGCAGAAACAATAGGTGGACCAAGTACAATAGCAAGACACATTCCTTTGATAAGGTCCCTAATGAATAACCATATTGTTTGCTGACAAAGAGATGAGAAAATAGTTAGGGACAGCAAGATAAGTGTAATCTAAAAATAACAAATGTTCCCAGAAATTAGTGGGGAAAGTAAACAAGGAAACAAAATGGTATAGCAAAGAGATTTAGAGATTAAGAATACAAACTTTATTGAAGCCATGACGGGACTCGATCACAAAAGTTGAATAAAGAGAAAAGGGTAGGTCAGTGATCTGCATTATAAAATCACAGAATAAACGGTCAACGCTGTCTTCTTCAATGTGATGATTATTTAAAGGATCCAGAAGTCAAAGGGAATATCCTGAGTTCACCTGTGACCATATCATAACACCAGCCAAAAATGAAAGAGTGTGCAGTATTTCATTCTCTTCATTTAGACCAACTAAAGGCAAGAAATTTCCTGATTTCTGCAATAAGTAACAATTAAATATACAAGATAGTGAAAGTCAATAAAAAGAAGGATCCACAAGTTAAACACCAAACAACTCACCTTCCAGAACCAAGGCAATATGCCAAAGAACAAAATTGCTGAGTCTATCAAGATTGTCACACACTCATGAACAAAATGGAAGTGGCTGAGATGTAAGAGAGAAGCATTACGGGTAAATTCAGATCGAGTCAAAAGGAAGCTTTATTGGTCACTGATGACATAATCTTGTAAATGATCAATAGAAACAACAAAACCAACCTCTTATCAAGACTATAGGCTCGAGACTTTTCAAATTTCTCTTGGCTGATTACTCCTTCCAATGTTCTTGGAAGTGTAGGTAATTTGAGGGCAGCATGTTGCCGTAAGTCCAGATAAGTTTCAAAGAGGTACATTAATATCATAAAACCTGTAAATAGTAGAGGGTAAATCAGGGAGAAAAAGCCCGGAGCACAATTAGAAACTCTAAATGGCAGAACCATCAAAACAGAACAAGCATAAAGAACAAAATCTTTTATTTAAGAACATTAATAACTGAGTGATTAACAAGTCCCATGATATGTATCATGTACTTTTCACAACACATTCCTTAATATACATAAAAAAGTGAAATCCGAACACATTGCATCTAAGTGAAATGCAAAAAGTAAAGGAAAACATATTCAGAGATTGAAATCCTTTTATCTTACAATCATTGGATCTGTCAAGTATTTAGAATTGAACTCTTACTTCTGTTCCAAAGGTTTTTTTAGCAACCAATTCAACAAGAAGACAAACCCCAAGGAATTAGATACAAACAAGCAGAGCAACATTACAAAAAGCAGCCACATGCCCAAGAACACAAAACGCCTCAATATGGCATAAGCGCAAGTACATATTTAGATTCTTTCATAGGAAAAGCTTCATTATCATGATACTTACAGAAACTATAGACATGATTTAACTCATTTCCACATACTTTCTTTATCTTTTATAGATGTGAAACAGTAAAAAAGAAAAGAAAGAAACTTGAAAGATGCTTAAAAGCCAACTTCAAAACCTAGAATTTTGAATCGCTAACAACCAAAGAAAACACACTCGTATGCATGGACACTAACTGAAACTGGGAAAAAGTATACTTTAACTAATCTATTCAAAATTGTATATAAACAGAAAAAGAAACGCTTCGTAGTTCATTTCCATAGCCAGAGTTGTGTGACAAGAAAAGAAAATAAGGAAAAATGTCCAGATGAAAGCGTTTAAAATCAATAATCTAAACCGGAACCATAAAAAGCAAGAAAATTTTAATATCGGGAGAAATAGGGTGGGAAAGACAACAAGTTTTAGCAAGAATATAAATCTGGAAAGAGAACAAATGGATTCAAGCTAAAACGAGAACAAGGAAATAGAAAAGAAGGAGAAGAGCGTACCAACAACAGCTTCCATGTACGGAAACGCCATGTCGTATCGATTAAGAAATCAGAATCCAGAGGGAGAAATCGAGAGAGAAAGATGGGAGGGGTTTTCGCTACGGTCCTAGTCTCTTAGATTTATATAAATGGACTCTGTACAGGTACGGTTTTTAAAACCCGCATTCGACCCGACTATCACTATCCGTTTCTTGATCTCCAAAACAGAAAAGAAATAGACCATTTTGTCAAGCGTCAAATTCATTTTTGGAAAAATAACTTGCCCTAGGTTTGTTTGTCGTTTGTGAGCTTATTTAGAAAAAAAAAACATTTAAAAAAGAGACTTGAGAATGGTATATCTAGAAAATTATTTAGGAAGATGGTTGAAATCTATAACAACAAAAGAGAGCCATTAATAGTTGTTGATATTCATGAATGGGGGTGAAAGTTAAAGATTTAAAATTTCTGATAAAAACAGAAAATTTAAAATTTAAAAGAATAGTTTTTACAATAGAACTATAGTTCAAAAATATAGGCATGTTTGATAAAAATAAGTTTGAGTTAAAATTAGAGGTTTGAGCTAAAATTAGAGGTTTAATCAGTCAAATCCGCTAATTTGAATGTTTGGTAAAGAACGGATTAAAATAGCAGATTGAGGTAAAACCTCTAATTTTGAAAAAGTTTTCTAATATGAGCTTTTTGAGATTAAAGGTCTTGACATAAGAGTTATAAAGACCCTTTTACCCTTAACAATTATCAAAAAAATTCAAATAACCTAAATTTAACCATTTCTATTTTAATTCTTCAACCTCACGTATTTACATTGTGACATTTGTAAACTAATATTTTTTTCTTTTTATTCTCACACATTTATATTTTTATTTAAATTTAATAATTAATTAAATTGTATTAAAAATAATTATATAAATAATAAATTAATATATATATATATATCCTTCAAATATGCTTAATAATATTGTATTAAAAATTATTTTTCATAATCTAATTAATATTAATAGATACAAAATATTGATAACTAATAAACTATTCAAATAGGTATCGAATATAATTATGTCATTATATGTCATTTTGCTTGTTTAAATAATCAAACAGCTATCAACTATCAGTTAATTTTACCCAACACTTTTATACAATCAACTAATACAATCCGCTAGTCAAATCAGCTAATGCAATAAGTTATCCGCTATCAGCTAATGTAATCCGCTATCAACTATTAGCTATCCGCTAATTGCCAAACAAGGATATATACTATGTTTGGCAATTAGCGGATTACATTAGCTGATAGTGGATAGTAGTGGCGGAGCCACATACAAGCTTGGGTGGGCACATGCCCACCCTGAACTTTTTAAAGTCCATACATTTGGCTTTAATTTTCATGAATTAGTCCTTAAATTTTATGACTTGTCTCCACCCTGAAATTTTGAGATTTTTATAATTTGCGCTCACTCTAAAAAAATATTTTGACTTGTGCCCACCATAAAAAAAATTTGGATCTGTCACTGGCAGATAACAGATTACATTAGCTAATAACATGTCACATTAGCTGATTTAACTAGCGGATTACATTAGTTGATTGTATAAAAGTATTTGCTAAAATTAATTGATAGCGGATTACATTAGATGTTTGATTGTTTGATTAGTTGATTGTATAAAAGTATTTGCTAAAATTTATAACCTTAAAACTCTGCCCAAAACATAAACCCTAAATTCTAACCATGAATCCTAAATTTTAAACCTTACAACTTAAACCTCTAACCTCTAAACCATAAACTAAAACCGTGAATGTAACACTAGGGGTGTTCAAATATGGGTGTTCGGGTACCCGGAGTACCGGGTACCCGAGTCTTCGGATATTAACTTATTCGGCTCGTGTCTCGGTCTGTGTTGGTCAGGTACCCGCAAAATCATATAATTAAGTACCCGAATATAAAATATATATTTATTAAATATAAAAAAATATTTTATTAGTTTAATATAAAATATGTATTTATTATATATAAAAATATAAAAAAATATTTTAAGATTTTTTATTAGTTTAATATAAAATATGTATTTATTAAATATAAAATATTCTAATTTCAAATACATCTAAGTATTCGGCTAGTCGGGTACTCGAAAATTTAAGATTTTGTGACTCAGGCTTGACCCGAAAATATTTTTTTAATAAAATTATCCGAATTTTTTTATCGGGTCGGCGGGTCAACAAGCCGAGTATTTTTAAATACCCCTATGTAACACCCCAACCTCGATCCAGATCTGAAGTATTACATTCGTGTCACCTGAAATGCAACCCAAAAAGTTTCCATTTAGAAACCATAGATTTATCCACCATTTAAAACATTAAATCATCCACGATTCATATAATTAAGTAAGCAATATAAATTGGCTTGCAAAATAAGAGCTCTGAGTTTATACGCTGTATATTAAGATAGTATTTCAAAATAGAGCTACATACTCAATAGTTGTAAGGTCCTACGAATACATTAGCCTAAAACTAAATAACAAGTATTATACTCTGAAGCAATGTGGCGTTGAGAAATCCCTTGATGATATGTTCCTTGATCACAAACCACCTACTAACCTATGATCAAAACAACGATTCTGAATACCGAGCTTAAAAAATTCAGTGGTACATTTCTATTTTACCATAGTTTGTGCATATCATAAAGATAAACATGCAAGATAAACATAGTCTAGATGACATAAATATGGCTTCTCTATCTATAAATCGTTATCTAGCCTATAATGCTAGAGTTCTAGATCACTTATCGAAAGGCATCCTTAAAACTACAAAAAGTCTTACATGTTTCATAGTGCTTCTGTAACACCCTAAGCCCGAATGTCATATTTGGGCCCCAAGCTCTATTCGCTACTAAAAATTTTGACCTAGTTTAGCCCAATCCACAATCTAATTTCTATAAAATCCATTAAGTTCAAATCTTTCAAGCATATATGAGTAGTTAAAACGTTTACATATGAGCTCAATTAAAAATACATCATAAAAGCATTCAACTCACGTTTAAAATCCAAAATACGAGTTACAATACAACAAATATGGTCCTACGAATACATAGCCCAAGCAAATCTAAGTATTGTACTCTTGATGAGGCGATGCTGAAATCCTACACCGATGGTGCTCCTCTAATGCAACATGCCAAACCTACTAACCTGCTAACGGAAACAACGATTCCGAACGCTGAGCTAACAAGCTCAGTGGATACACTTCCACTCAATCATGCTTCATGCAATTCATAAGCACGAGTATATAGCTAGAGATGATAACATGAAAATTATGTAAACATGCGACGCTACCACTAGTCGTCTAAACACATTGCAAACAATATATGCATTCAATCTCACAAAGCAATTATATCTGTCATACCACAAACTTAGAGTAAGGCCCGATGTCACACAGCCTAAAGAATGTACACTCTGAGTGAGGCCCGGTGTCACACAACCTCGAGAACGTACATTCATACTCAGAATCTCTCGTCTAGTATCTTCGAATAAGGTTCAATGTCACACAACCTCGAGAAAGTACATTCGGTGTCTCATCTCATGGTGTTGCAACACACTCTAGGTATCTGGATCCTACCAACTAAGGTGACTCGACCAAACAAGTGCCCTTACCCGGCACGTAACATCATATGGTCCACCAAGGATCTCCTATTGTTGCTATTACAAACAAGTCACCCAAGGTTTTACCAAGTTATTACACATTAGGTTCGTATATGAGGGTAAATCTCAATTTCTCAGTTTTATAAACTATTTTATCACCATTAAAGCCTATTGGACCATTGTCCACAATTTTTCAACCTCTCGAACTCAAACTCATATTTTTCGGGCAGATTACCCAGTCGGTATTAGTAATCAACTACTCATACCGGTATAGACCCCTTGGGTGCCGGTACTTGCATATGCGTACCGGTACAACGTGTCTTACAAAAGAGGTTTTGGGCTCATGGTACCGGTACCCGATCCCGTGTATTGGTATTGTACCCTTGATATCGATTCGCCTCACACGTACCAGTACCAAAATAGCTTACAGGAATCTTAACCAGCTGCTGAGTACCGATACGTGTCGACTCGTACCGAAACTCCCCTCACAGTTCATCCATGTTCATCAAACTTAACACGGTGTATTAGCACAGACACCTCACGTACCGGTACTCAAACCAAAACTCACGTTCTAAGGCTCGAAAATGGTCCTCCAATTCCCCCAAATCACACATGCCAAGGTCCTAAACTTATCCTAACAGTTATGGGAGTCGATTATATAGAACTAATTGTTTTGATATAATAATTGAAAAATGTTTTAGACTAGATTGAAAAGAATTTAAAATATGTTTTTAGTCAAAAACAACTTGAAAATATGTTTAAGGATTTTACAAGGCTTTGGAATGATTTAAAGTGTATTTAAAGTAGTCAAAACCATAATTTAAGTGTAACTGTACCGATACGGTATGGTACCGTATCGATACCCTTTAGGTTTTTAACTACAGTGATTTTCCAGTAGCCAAAACCCGTACCGATACGGTGTGCTTTAAAATAGCCAACGGCTAGTTCGCGTACCGATACGCTCAACTACCCCCAACGGTCATTTTCCCAACGGTCTTTTAAATTGCAGGACCGTACTGATACGCTAGCCAAGCGTATCGATACGCACCAGCTGAAGTGCTCAACGGCTACTTCCTTATTGGGACCGTATCTGTAACACCCGGGTTCAGGGTCGGGTGAAAATAATAATTAAATAATGGTTCGGGTTGCGGTTCCTAATTTTTAATAATAAAATAAAATATTGGGTCTCGGGTTTTAAAAACGGATAAGTTAAGTTGGACCATTTTCAAAGCAAGCCCAAATAGCCATGAGTGTCTCCTATTGTGATTTCCTTAATTCATTAAGGGTACTTTGGTCTTTAGCTCCCAATTTTAAACAAACATAAAAAATGCTTTTGGCTCATCTTTTTCCCCTCTCCATTTTCCCATTTTGACGACAAAATGAACCCCTCTCCCCCTAGATACTATTCCATCCAATATCTTGCTCATTTTTGAAGATTTTGCAAAGGTAACTTTGTTTTTGACTTGTCCTCGTTATTCTCTACGAGTTAATACCATTTGTTTTCATTTTTGTACATGGTTTGAGATTTGAAGTTTGGAGGATTTTAGATTAAAAATGTTGTCTTTGAAGCCTTTAACTTAAGTTTTCGATTTGTTGAAGTTATATGAGTTGTCTACAACCTAAAAGGTCCAAAAAAACCTGATTTTTTACAAGGTTTTATGGAATTTTTCGGATTTGGGTTTTGTGGGGTTTTTGGAAGGGTTTTAAGTTGGGTTTTGGGGGTGTTTTATGTGGAAATGTGATGGCTGATGGCTAGGCTATATGTAAGGGTTGTTTTGGGAGTTGTAAGGAGTAATTTGAGGGTTGGAATAATTGGTTTTAGGGTGTGCTTAGGGGCTGCTCGAAAATAAGAGTTTTATGGGTGTTTTTGGCTTGGTTTGATGCTTAATTGGTGTCATGGGCTACAGCAGTGGTTTGTGGTTGTTTTGGTGATTAATGGAGTGTGTTTGGTTGTTTAGAGACAAGGAACTTGGTTGGTGAAGCTTCGGGAACGAATCCGGAGAGTTCGGAGTCTTGAGCTTGGTCTTCGGTTTTCACTTGGGTAACAACGGTGAGTAGATTTTGCTAATCTTTGAATTGGGCACAATATGGAACTTCTGGGGTTTGGGTGAGACCTCGAGGGTTCACCTAAACCCGAGTGTAAGCCTCTCTACTCCTATGTTTGTTGTGAATGAATGAATAGTTATGTGTTGTGATTATCTCGTGCATCTTAAGTTGTTCATACAATTGTTAATGTGTAGTCGGGTTGAAGTTATGCCTCACGTGATGGCAGTCTAAACTACGATGATGTGTAGTCCCACCGGTAGTGACTAGTAGGAAAGTACTTTGATGTGTAGTCCCATTGGAAATCTACTAGTCGAAACGGTGATGTGTAGTCCCACCGTGTGTGTATGTTGGTTGTGCTTGTGCAAACCATGCTTTGTTTAGATAGTCATTCGTGCATCCATTGTTTTACTTACTTATGAAAAGTGTTTTGAAAACTGCATGTTGTGGATTTGTAGAGCTTCTCTCACTAAGCTAGTAGCTTACACTCTCTTTTGTTTCCAACATGCAGATCGTTAGAGTTCGGGAGGCAAGCGGGTAAGGGAAGAGCTTTGGAGTTCTCGAGCTAGCACAAGTATGATTTGTGTTTTGTAATAATGCCTAAACAATGGGGTATAGAGTTGTTGGAGTTGGTGTCAAACTTCTTAGGTGATTTGAGTTATTTGAGCATGTTAAATTGTGGTTGTGTATGCTTTTGTTTCATGGATTGAGGACCATGCTTATCTTGTTGCTTGATTTTATGTGCCTAAAGGTGTATGAGCTAGACTATGTATGCTCTATGTTTACTTGGCTTGTGTATGAGGCCTTATGATTGTGAAGTATGCTCTCTTTGTGGAATTGTATGAGACCTTTGATTTGTATGCCTCCTTGTTAAATTGAATGCCTCGTATGCTAATTTTTGGTTGTAGTCTAGATGTATGTATGCTTGAATGAGTCTAGGGAAGTCCCAAAATGCATGTTGAATTGAGTCTTGTTTGGTTTTTGCTGGTTTTTGGAGAGTTGCAGTGCAGGGTGTATCGATACGCCTAAGGGACGTATCGATACGGTCTTGCCTAAAAAGCTCATTTTAGGCTGGGCGTATCGATACACGGGTCCGTTTCGATACGGTTTTTGCTCACTGGAATTCTGAGATTTTGGGGAGTTTTTGACGTATCGGTACGGTGTTGGGGCGTATCGGTACGGGTTTATCTCGTTGACCACGAGATGTTGACCGAGAGGGGCGTATCGATACGCTCAAGGGCCGTATCGATACGGTCTCCTCTGCGTTGATTGATCGTGTTGACCTGGTCAGGGCGTATCGATACCCTTGACTGGTGTATCGATACGACCTGCCCTGAAAGCTAAAAATGAACTGCTTGAAGTGTGGTTGTGGATCGCATGTGTTTCTTTATTGATGTTTCCGCTGTTGTGAATCATTTAGGAATTAATACGCCTTCAGACAAGATTAAAATGAAAGAAAATTTTTAGGGTTTCTAACCGAGGGGAAGCTTTAACGGGTTTCGCTTCGGTTTTCCCCGTGTGGCCCACTCGGACCGGTCATCCGGCCAGACCGAGACGAGGGGGTTACATTAATTGGTATCAGAGCCAGGTTTTTCGAGACCTCGAGCGGGTAAGTGAGGTGAGTTAAGGTATTATGGGTGTTTTGCCATGTATGTCTAAATTTTGTTGCTAGCACGGTGTATGATTTCATGTTGTGATGACTCTGTTGATGCTTGAGAGTAGGTCCAAAGTCCCCATTGTTAGGTGTTGTTGTAAAAATTAAAAGAGAAATTATTTTGGTTTAACGAGCTTGAGAACCGGAGTCCCTGCCCTTTTGCTAACCTAACGTTTCCTTTGTTGTTGTGTGTTTGTTGTTTTAGATTATTATAATTGCTATGGTGAGACCGAGGGGACGGCCTAGAGCGGGTGACCAGGCACCCGAGGATGTGCCTCATGCTCTTCATGCTCCCGATGGTAATGGAGGGAACGTTGGAGGTGACGGTAATGGGCCTCAGGTTGAGGCTAATGTGGGAGGTAATGGGGCTCAAGCGGGCCAAGGGCAAGCAGGTCCAGATGTGGCTCATTTGATTCAGACCATAGCCGGAGCTTTTCAAACAGCTTTGGCCGGTATGCAAGCTGCAGCACCACCTCAGGGTGCGGGGACAGGACTACCCCTAGAGAGGCTTCGTAACTTAGGGGCAGTTGAGTTTCGGGGATTGTCTCCGGAAGGTTCAGAAGGATGGCTCGAGAGTACCACTCGCATCTTAGGTCAGATGGAGTGTTCGGATGCCCGTAAGGTTGGATGCATTGTCTCTTTGCTTCAGGGAGACGCTTATACTTGGTGGACCACTGTTATTTCCGGTATGGCCGAGGCAGATGTCACATGGGAGTTCTTCAGAAATGCCTTCAAGAGGAAGTACCTTGGAGTTCGGTACTTGGATGAAAAGAAAAGAGAGTTCATGGCTTTGGTTCAAGGAAATAGGATCGTGTCTGAGTATGAGGTCTAGTTTGTGAGGTTGAGCCAGTACGCGCCAGAGTTGGTCCCGGATGAGAAGAAGCGATGTGAGCGTTTCAGATATGGGTTGACTACAGATGTGAAGACCTACATGCTAGCCTCCGACTACACTGAGTTCGATGTCTTGGTCTCTAGAGCCAAGGATATAGAGCAGAACCTAAGCTCTAGGGCACGTGCTAGTGGGCCTGACTCCAGAAAGAGACATACGAACTGGGATAGAGATCATGCCAAGAGGCATAGAGATAGGAGGTATCAACCGGATACGAGACCTAGGGGTGGTAACCATGGTCAGGGCCGTCAGGGCCAGAGAGCTGTTGGGCACATTCTGGAGTGCACTAGGTGCGGGAGACGCCACCCATGAGAGTGTATGGGTATGTTCGGGGCGTGTTGGAACTGTAGCTCCCGAGACCATTTGAGGCGTGATTGTCCACACCCTGTTAGGGGCGGACCAGCTCCAGCTAGGGGCTTTGAGCAGCAGAGAGGCCGTGGGCGTGGTCGTGGGAACTTTCAGCCAAGGAATGAGGGTCAGAGGAACTTGGCTCATGTAGTAGCAGTTCAGCCCGAGGGAGGAGGACCGGCTAGGGTGTATGCTCAACGGGAGGCTGGAAATGACATTGATGTCATTGCAGGTAATTTCGCATTACAGTCTTTGAGTTTGCTTTCTTTGATAGACTCGGGGTCAACGCATTCATATATTTTAGGTGAGCACGCAAGGTCATTAGGGTTACCATGTGAACGGTTAGAGATAGGTGTAAATGTCACTAGCTCTTTTGGTGAAACAGTAGTAGTTAGGAAAATATATAGGAGGTGTCCTTTGATGGTTCAGGGCCACATATTTCCGGTCGATATGATGGAGTTACCCTTCTATGGTTTCGATGTGATTTTGGGCATGGATTGGCTTGTAGAGCATAGAGCTAGGGTTGACTTCGAGACTAAGAGAGTCTATTTGAGGCTTACCGATGGCTTTGAGGTTGTGGTAGTTGGGGAGAATGTCAAGTTCTTGTCCAATGTGGTTTCGGCTCTAGAAGCTCAGAGGTTGTTGAGTTCGGGGTGTCAGGCTTACTTGGCTTATGTAATGAATCCGGATATGAGTGAGGTGAGACCTCAGGACATCAGAACAGTATGTGATTTTCTGAGTGTTTTTCCGGAAGAGCTACCAGGCTTGCCCCCAGATAGAGCAGTTGAGTTTGCTATCGAGACATATTCTGATTCTGCACCGGTGTCGATTTCTCCATATAGAATGGCACCGAAAGAGTTGAAAGAGTTGAAGACTCAGCTTCAGAAGCTGACTGATAGAGGCTTCATTAGGCCTAGTGTATCCCCGTGGGGTGCTCCGGTCTTGTTTGTGAAAAAGAAGGATGGTAGCATGCGGATGTGTATAGACTATAGACAGTTGAATAAGGTGACGGTGAAAAACAAATATCCCTTGCCTAGGATAGATGACTTGCTAGACCAGTTGAGGGGTGCTTCTGTGTTTTCGAAGATTGACTTGAGGTCCGGGTACTATCAGTTGAAGGTAAAGGATGTGGACATACCGAAGACAGCTTTTCGTACACGTTATGGACATTATGAGTTTTTGGTAACGCCTTTTGGTTTGACCAATGCTCCGGCAGCCTTTATGGATATGATGAACCGAGTGTTTCATGAGTTCTTGGACAGGTTTGTGGTAGTGTTTATTGATGACATCCTAGTGTACTCTAGGACCGAAGAGGAACACGACGAGCATTTGCGGCTAGTACTTCAGACCCTGCTTGAGAATCAGCTGTATGCCAAACTAAGCAAGTGTGAGTTTTGGATTAGGGAGGTGGTCTTCCTAGGTCACGTGATCTCGGCTAGTTGGATTAGTGTAGATCCCAAGAAGATAGAGGCTATAGTGAGTTGGAAACAACCGAAATCAGTGACCGAAATCCGCAGTTTCCTAGGTTTGGCGGGATACTATAGAAGGTTTGGTGAGGGGTTCTCGAGAATAGCGGCTCCGTTGACCAAATTGCTACAGAAGAATGTTCCGTACGAATGGTCAGATGCAAGACAAGAAGCGTTTGAGAAATTGAAGAAAACTTTGACCGAAGCTCCTATCTTGATTCAGCCCAAACCGGGGAGAGAGTTTGTGATTTACAGTGATGCGTCCTACGTAGGGCTAGGTTGTGTGCTTATGCAAGAAGGCAAGGTAGTAGCGTATGCTTTGCGACAGTTGAAAATCCATGAGAAGAATTATCCCACACATGACCTAGAGTTGGCTGCAGTGGTGTTCGCGTTGAAAATTTGGAGACACCATCTTTATGGTGAGAAGTGCACCGTGTACACCGACCACAAGAGTTTGAAATATTTAATGTCTCAGAGAGAGTTGAACCTCAGACAACGAAGGTGGTTAGAGCTTCTTAAGGATTATGACATTACCATTGAGTACCATCCGGGCAAGGCAAATGTGGTGGCCGATGCCTTGAGTAGGAAGGTGGCCGTTGAGCTGCGAGCAATGTTTGCAAGGTTGAGTGTGTCTACGGATGGTGGATTGATATCCGAGCTTCAGGTTAAGCCATCGTTGGTTCAGTTGATTCGTGAGAAGCAGTTGCAAGACGGGTCTTTGGCACCTCACGTACAAGACATAGCCGAAGATAGGCCTACCGAGTACTGTTTTGGAGAGAATGGGATCCTGTGTTTCAAGGATAGAATAGTGGTTCCGGAGGATGCTGAGTTGAGACATACGATCTTGAGTGAGGCTTACAATAGTCCTTTTGCTATGCATCCGGGTAGCACGAAGATGTATCGAGGGTTGAAGGAAGAATATTATTGGGTTGGATTGAAAAGGGACGTAGCCGAGTTTGTAAGTAGATGTATGGTTTGTCAGAGAGTCAAGGCTGAGCACCAGTTTCCCTCAGGGTTATTGCAACCGTTGAAAATTCCGGAATGGAAGTGGGAGCGTATCACTATGGACTTTGTGTCAAGACTACCGTTGACTCCTTCGAAGAAAAATTCAGTGTGGGTGGTTGTGGATAGATTTACTAAGTGTGACCACTTCATACCGGTTCATACTACCTATACTTTGGACAGGTTGGCCGAACTGTACATCCGTGAGATAGTGAGACTACATGAGGTACCGAAGTCGATTGTGTCAGACTGAGATCCGAGATTTACCTCTAGATTTTGGGAGTGTTTGCATCGAGCCTTGGGTACTTGTTTGAACTTCAGCACTTCGTATCATCCGCAGCCAGATGGTCAGTCTGAGAGGGTGATTCAGATATTGGAAGATATGTTGAGGTGTTGTATCATTGATTTCCAGGGGTCATGGGAGAAACACCTATCGTTGGTGGAGTTTGCGTACAACAACAGCTTCCAGTCGAGTATTCAGATGGCTCCTTATGAGGCCTTGTATGGTAGGAAATGTAGAACCCCGATTTGTTAGGCTGAGGCCGGACAGAAACTTGTGCCGATGCCCGAATTACTTAAGGGAACCACCGAGAAGGTGAAGTTGATATGTGATCGCTTGAAAGCAGCTTCAGATCGACAGAAGTCCTATGCCGAATTAAAGAGGAAAGAGATAGAGTACTCCGTGGGGGATAAAGTATTCTTGAAAGTCTCACCTTGGAAGAAGGTGATGAGGTTTGGGAGGAAGGGCAAGTTAAGCCCAAGATTCATAGGACCCTATGAGATAGTTGAGAGAATTGGTCTTGTTGCATATAGATTGAGGCTTCCGACTGAGCTAGAGAAGATTCATGATGTATTTCATGTGTCGATGCTTAGGAGGTATAGATCGGATCCGTCCCATGTTATGCCAGTTGAGGAAATAGAATTGAATCCAGAATTGTCTTACAATGAGGAACCAGTTGAGATACTTGCTTCTGATAGCAAGGTGTTGCGTGGCAAGACCATAGAGTTGGTCAAGGTATTATGGAGACACAGGGGCGTGGAAGAGGCCACGTGGAAAAGGAAAACTGATATGCTTGAGCAGTTTCCGTATTTGTTTCCGTCAGGTAATTTCAGGGACGAAATTTCTTAAGTGGGGGAGAGTTGTAACACCAGGGTTCGGGGGCCGGGTGAAAATAATAATTAAATAATGGTTCGGGTTGCGGTTCCTAATTTTTAATAATAAAATAAAATATTGGGTCTCGGGTTTTAAAAACGGATAAGTTAAGTTGGACTATTTTCAAAGCAAGCCCAAATAGCCATGAGTGTCTTCTATTGTGATTTCCTTAATTCATTAAGGGTACTTTGGTCTTTAGCTCCCAATTTTAAACAAACATAAAAAAATGCTTTTGGCTCATCTTCTTCCCCTCTCCATTTTCCCATTTTGACGACAAAATGAACCCCTCTCCCCCTAGATACTATTCCATCCAATATCTTGCTCATTTTTGAAGATTTTGCAAAGGTAACTTTGTTTTTGACTTGTCCTCGTTATTCTCTACGAGTTAATACCATTTGTTTTCATTTTTGTACATGTTTTGAGATTTGAAGTTTGGAGGATTTTAGATTAAAAATGTTTTCTTTGAAGCCTTTAACTTAAGTTTTCGATTTGTTGAAGTTATATGAGTTGTCTACAACCTAAAAGGTCCAACAAAACTGATTTTTTACAAGGTTTTATGGAATTTTTCGGATTTGGGTTTTGTGGGGTTTTTGGAAGGGTTTTAAGTTGGGTTTTGGGGGTGTTTTATGTGGAAATGTGATGGTTGATGGCTAGGCTATATGTAAGGGTTGTTTTGGGAGTTGTAAGGAGTAATTTGAGGGTTGGAATCATTGGTTTTAGGGTGTGCTTAGGGGCTGCTCGAAAATAAGAGTTTTATGGGTGTTTTTGGCTTGGTTTGATGCTTAATTGGTGTCATGGGCTACAACAGTGGTTTGTGGTTGTTTTGGTGATTAATGGAGTGTGTTTGGTTGTTTAGAGACAAGGAACTTGGTTGGTGAAGCTTCGGGAACGAATCCGGAGAGTTCGGAGTCTTGAGCTTGGTCTTCGGTTTTCACTTGGGTAACAACGGTGAGTAGATTTTGCTAATCTTTGAATTGGGCACAATATGGAACTTCTGGGGTTTGGGTGGGACCTCGAGGGTTCACCTAAACCCGAGTGTAAGCCTCTCTACTCCTATGTTTGTTGTGAATGAATGAATAGTTATGTGTTGTGATTATCTCGTGCATCTTAAGTTGTTCATACAATTGTTAACGTGTAGTCGGGTTGAAGTTGTGCCTCACGTGATGGCGGTCTAAACTACGGTGATGTGTAGTCCCACCGGTAGTGACTAGTAGGAAAGTACTTTGATGTGTAGTCCAATTGGAAATCTACTAGTCGAAACGGTGATGTGTAGTCCCACCGTGTGTGAATGTTGGTTGTGCTTGTGCAAACCATGCTTTGTTGAGATAGTCATTCGTGCATCCATTGTTTTACTTACTTATGAAAAGTGTTTTGAAAACTGCATGTTGTGGATTTGTAGAGCTTCTCTCACTAAGCTAGTAGCTTACGCTCTCTTTTGTTTCCAACATGCAGATCATTAGAGTTCGGGAGGCAAGCGGGCAAGGGAAGAGCTTTGGAGTTCTCGAGCTAGCACAAGTATGATTTGTGTTTTGTAATAATGCCTAAACAATGGGGTATAGAGTTGTTGGAGTTGGTGTCAAACTTCTTAGGTGATTTGAGTTATTTGAGCATGTTAAATTGTGGTTGTGTATGCTTTTGTTTCATGGATTGAGGACCATGCTTATCTTGTTGCTTGATTTTATGTGCCTAAAGGTGTATGAGCTAGACTATGTATGCTCTATGTTTACTTGGCTTGTGTATGAGGCCTTATGATTGTGAAGTATGCTCTCTTTGTGGAATTGTATGAGACCTTTGATTTGTATGCCTCCTTGTTAAATTGAATGCCTCGTATGCTAATTTTTGGTTGTAGTCTAGATGTATGTATGCTTGAATGAGTCTAGGGAAGTCCCAAAATGCATGTTGAATTGAGTCTTTTTTGGTTTTTGGAGAGTTGCAGTGCAGGGCGTATCAATACGCCTAAGGGACGTATCGATACGGTCTTGCCTGCAAAGCTCATTTTAGGCTGGGCGTATCGATACACGGGTCTGTATCGATACGGTTTTTGCTCACTGGAATTCTGAGATTTTGGGGAGTTTTTGGCGTATCGGTACGGTGTTTGGGCGTATCGGTACGTGTTTATCTCGTTGACCACGAGATGTTGACCGAGAGGGGCGTATCGATACGCTCAAGGGCCGTATCGATACGGTCTCCTCTGCGTTGACTGATCGTGTTGACCTAGTCAGGGCGTATCGATACCCTTGACTGGTGTATCGATACGGCCTGCCCTGAAAGCTAAAAATGAACTGCTTGAAGTGTGGTTGTGGATCGCATGCGTTTCTTTATTGATGTTTCCGCTGTTGTGAATCATTTAGGAATTAATACGCCTTCAGACAAGATTAAAATGAAAGAAAATTTTAGGGTTGCTAACCGAGGGGAAGCCTTAACGGGTTTTGCTTCGGTTTTCCCCGTGTGGCCCACTCGGACCGGTCATCCGGCCAGACCGGGACGAGGGGGTTACAGTATCGATACAGTTTGAGAGGTATCAATACGACAGGCTGCAAAACTGCATTTATGGTGGAAAATAAAGGCTCCAACAGCTCCAAAACAACTCCAACGGTCCTCAATGGCTACAAACTCAATTGGGAGTATAAAAGGGACCTTCAAGCATCAAGAGGTGGTTAATGCTTCAATTGTCAACAACATTATGATGAAAGATTGTCTTTAGAGCTTAATTGTACATTACTTGTATAGACAACACTTGTGAGCTAAACATTGTCAAATTTGCTCAAGTATTTAGGTTTTGGGTGAGGGCTTAATTGTGCAAACAAATACATATTAGAGGGGTTTTGTAACCCCCTTAACCCGGCCTAGACGGTTGACCCGAATTAAGAAGTTTACACGGGGAAAACCAAAGTCAACCCGAAAGTCAACCTTGATTAACGACCCTTTTTTTCTTTTTAATCTTATCTAAATGCACATTAACCCTAGGTGTGTTCATAACAACAGCATACTCAAAGATCAGCGCACTCGGAAAACATTCAGGGACTTAATTGCACAAAACACGAATTTAGGGACCAAAATGTAAATTCTAGAAATTATAAGGACTTAACCAACTTTTAAGTTACCATTATGAAATTAGTCATGTTTCATGCTTCTCTGCCAAATTTCAACTCAAACGGACATCTCAAACTCATTCAATTGCATAAACAAGATTCAGGACCAAAACGCAAGGATTTCAAAACATAAAACCGTCAATTTCAGTGCCCAACGGTCGGGTGTTTCGGAACAGGGATGATCCGTTCCAAAACGCGGGACCGTTCCGAAACGCGTTGCGCAACAGGGCCTGGCAGTGGCCAAACTGTTTCGGAACAGCCCTGCCCGTTTCGAAACGCCTAGGCCATTTCAGGCCCTATGTTCCGAAACGGCAGCACCTGTTCCGAAACAGGCTGCCTAGATTGTAGATTTTTCTCTGGTTTAACATGTTTTTAACCAATCAAACATAATCCAAAGACCCTCAAATTATACCAGCAAGACATTACATGCTTTTAACATCCACATCCTTCACCTTCAACTGGTAACACCCTGACCTTAAGTCAATCTTAGAGAACACAGCTGCTCCCCGAAATTGATCAAAAAGATCATCAATTCTCGGCAATGGATACCGATTCTTGATAGTCAACTTGTTAAGCTGACGATAATCAATGCACATTCTCATAGTGCCATCCTTCTTCTTCACAAACAAGACCGGCGCACCCCAAGGTGACACACTCGGCCGAATGAAACCACGGTCAAGCAACTCTTGCAATTGCGTCTTCAGCTCTTTCAACTCTTTAGATGCCATTCGATAAGGAGTAATGGACACTGGAGTTGTGTTTTCATACAGCTCAATCCCAAACTCCACCTCACGATTAGGAGGCAATCCAGGCAACTCCTCCGGAAACACACCAGGAAACTCTCGCACAGTCCTGATATCTTGCACACGCAACTCCTTAGAGCTAAGATTCATCATAAAATCTAGATAAGCTTCACAACCTTGCCTCAGCATCCGGCTCGCCTCCAATGTAGACACCACATTGGCAAGAAACTTCACATTCTCACCAACCACAACCACCTCATAATCATCCGCTAGTTTCAACGAAACTCGCTTATTCTCACAATCCACCACAGCACGATGCTCAGCAAGCCAATCCATACCAAGGATTACATCAAAACCATAGAAAGGCAACTCCATAAGATCAACATGAAAAACATGATCTTGCACAACCAAAGGACATCTTCTATAGAGCTTTCGAGTCACAACAGTCTCACCAAAAGAACTAGTGACACGCATACCAACATCCAAAGACTCAACAGGCAAACCAAGCAATTCAGCATGCTCACGCAAAATGTATGAGTGCGTAGATCCAGAATCAATCAAGGAAAGTAATGACAAGGACTGCAAAGTAAAAGTACCTGCGATCACATCCGCGTCATTTCTCCCCTCCCTCTGAGCAAACACTCTAGCCTGGCCACCACCCTCAGGATGAACAGCTACAATATGAGCCACATTCCGTCCACCCTCTTCTCTCTGCTGGAAGTTACCACAGCCGCGCCCACGACCTCTCTGTGGTGCAACAACTACAGGAGCACGCCCTTGGCCACCAGCCAACATAGGACACTCTCTCCTCAGGTGATCCGTAGATCCACAGTTCCAGCACGAATTACCAGCTGCCACAACAGGAGCTTGCACCTCTCTCACAGCTCGAGGACAATCACGTTTCATATGGCAGCGCGATCCACATGTCCAACATGCGTTCGGTTCAGCTCTTGCCTTGCCTCCCTGAGCAGGCGCACCACCACCTCGCTTAGCCGAAGGCTGATACTTCTGATCACGTCCCCTCTTGTTCCGTCCACCACCAGAACTATACTCAGCAACTCGCTTACCAGCACTAGAACTAGCACCTTTAGATGATAAACCCAAATTCATCTCAATGTCCTTTGCTCTCCCAACCAGCACATCAAAATCATTATACTCAGCAGCTAGCATATACGTCTTTACTTCTGTCACCAAACCATAACGGAACCTTTCACACCTCTCCCGCTCATCCGGGACAAGCTCAGGTGCATACTGACTGAGTCGAACAAACTGAACTTCGTACTCAGCCACAGACATGCTCCCCTGGGTAAGAGACATAAATTCTCTCTTCTTCTCATCTAGGTACCTCACACCCAGATACCTTCTCTTGAACGCGTTCTGAAAGAACGTCCAAGTTACATCAGCTTCCTCCATTCCAGAGATAGAGGTTGTCCACCAAGTGTAAGCATCGTCCTGCAACAACGATACCACACAGCCCAGCTTCTGCACATCAGTGCAATTCATTTGCCCCAAGATTCTCTTGGTACTTTCTTGTAACATCCGTGTTTTGGGGTTAGGAGTTAGTCGGGTTAATTGGTTCGAGTTGGTAAAATTTATTTTAATCAAATTGACCTTAGTATGAGCAAATTGAGTTTAGAAAGAAAGGGAGGGATCATTTTGGTAATTAAACCAAAATAAAAATAAACACCACCTTATATCATCTTTTCTTCTTCATCTTTCTTCTTCACCGTTCATAAACACCCCAAATTCTCTCAAACCCTCATTACTATTTCCTTTGATTTCTTCCTCAATTCAAGGGCGTTTTTGAAGGTAATTACATATTCGAACTCTCCTCTTCATCCTCTACGTTTACATAGTTTTATATTTCGAAACTACCCACTTTTGTGATTTTCAAGTTTAATGAAAATCTGAGTTTTTATTGAGTTTTTCAATTGATTTTGAATTATTGAGATGGGTTTTGAGTTAGTCACCTTAAAATACACATAATATGTTAAAATGAGTAATTTTGGATGAAAATCCGAAATGGGTATTTATGGCCATTTTTGAATAGTCTAAAACTTGAATTTTGGTGAGTTTTAGAGTTAGGTTGAAAGGCTGATGATATATGTATGTGAGGAAAGTGTTTTGGGACCATTTAGATGTCATTTGGATGTTCGAAAATGGTATTTTCTGCTGGGTAAAATATGAGTACGAAAATGAGGAGTTTGAAAGGGTTCTTGGCTTGAAATGTTGAGCTTAATGTTTGAATTATGTTCCGGGTTAGTTTCGATGACAAGTTATTGATTTTGGATATTTTGTTGGTGTTTGGGATTGATTAGAATCAAGTTTGGGCATTGGTGAAGCATCGGAAGTGAATCCGGAAAATTGAAGGTTGTTGCTTGCTTGGTCTTGAGCTTGGAAGCTTAGGTGAGTGGTTAAATGTTTTAAGTGGTTTTAAAATGGTTGGTTTGAGTATACGGACTAGGTCGGGCTTGGTAGACCCACCTAGAGTTGGGATTAGTGTGGTAGCCTAATCCTAAACTTGATCTAAAGCCTTTGGATGAACTTAAATGTATGAATGCTTATGTATATTGTATTATACATGTGAGTTAAGGCATGTTTTGTATTGCATAAAGCATACATGGAAATGTGGTTGGTGTATGACGGTGATGTCATGTTGAGTACATGCTATGCATGGAAATGGTGTATGACGGTGATGTCATGTTGAGTACATGCTATGCATGGAAATGGTGTATGACGGTGATGTCATGTTGAGTACATGCTATGCATGGAAATGGTGTATGACGGTGATGTCATGTTGAGTACATGCTATGCATGGAAATGGTGTATGACGGTGATGTCATGTTGAGTACATGCTATGCATGGAAATGGTGTATGACGGTGATGTCATGATGAGTACATGTTAGGCATGGAAATGTGGGTTGTGGCTGTTTATATTGAGGAAGTTAGAGCTTGGAGAGCATGACATTTACAGTATAAATTGTTCATGCATCTTATATTGTGGCTCTTGTAAATTCTTGATATATTTATGTGATGCTTTGGTTAGATTGTGCTCGGACCCTGCAATGTTGAGGTTTGTTTTTTAAGAGCTTACCCTCACTAAGCATTATTGCTTACGCTCTCTTTGTTCAACATTGCAGATCCTTAGTTCGTGGGTTGCTCGCGCAAGTGGAAGGCTCCAAGTGTGGTTTTGGACTTGAGTTTATCAAGTATGGTTTTTAAATGTTAGACATGTAATAGTTTGAGCAATGGGACATGTATGGTTTTGCTGGATAGTTGTTGATTGTTAGGGGCATGTTTAAACGACCTTGATGCCTTGTTTGTGTGTGTCTTGTGTTGCCTTGATGAATGATAACTCATGCTTAAATGACTCTCTTGACTTTAATAGGTGTTCTTGTATGTGTTTTGTTGAAATTTGGAGTCTTGCAAAACAGGGTGTATTGATACACTAAAGTGGTGTATCAATACACTCTTTCATAAATGGTAGATTTTTGGTCAGGCGTATCGATACACTAGGTGTATCGATACGGTCCCAACTCTCTGTTTTTTTGATGAGTGATGCAGTGTGGGTCGTATCGATACGGTGAAATAGAGTATCGATACGGGTTGACCTAGTTGACCAATAGTGTATCGATACACTCAATAGTGTATCGATACACTGTAGCTGTATTGATACACAATAGTGTATCGATACACTGTAGCTGTATTGATACACAATAGTGTATCGATACACTGTAGCTGTATTGATACACAATAGTGTATCGATACACTGTAGCTGTATTGATACACAATAGTGTATCGATACACTGTAGCTGTATTGATACACTCAATAGTGTATCGATACACTGTAGCTGTATTGATACACAATAGTGTATCGATACACTGTAGCTGTATTGATACACTCAATAGTGTATCGATACACTGTAGCTGTATTGATACACTAGAGAGCTGTATTGATACGGCCTGCTTAGAAAGGATAAATGAGTTGTTTTAATGTGCAGATTTGGTGGGTCGTTGTTTTATCGTTCGTGTTTCCGCTGGCATGTTTCACTTAGGACTTAATAATGCATTTAAACAAGATTAATTAATGAAAAAAAAATAGGGTTGTTAACTGAGGGGGAACCTTAACGGGTTTCGCTTCAGTTTTCCCCGTGTGACTCACTCGGACCGGTCATTCGGCTAGACCGGGATGAGGGGGTTACACTTGTTGGCATCAGAGCTGAAGGTTTCCGAAACCTTGGGCAGGTAAGTGAGTAAGTTGTATTTTATGATTAAAATGCACGGTGTTTGCTTATCATGTAAGCATGTTGCTTGTTTTATTCAAAGCATGTGTGTGGGAGTCCCATTGCTACTATTACATTGGAAAATGGTTTTGTTTTAGTGAGGGAACGTACTTGAACACTTGGAAGCCTTGCCTTGCTAACCCAACTTGTATGTTTTGTTGTTGTGGTTGTAGTTAATATTTGTGAGAGCAATGTCTAGACCGAGAGGTAGACCAAGAATAGTTCGTCAGGAACCACGGGTTGCGGCTCCTATTGAGCCGGCTGTTGGTGTGGAGGCTTATTTGGAAGGGCCGGTGGCCGCGGGAGTTGGCGCTCCACCACCTCCACCACCACTTCCTCCGCCTGGAGTTGGAGGCGATGATGGAGTTGAAGGAGAGGAACCTCAAGGTGGCCAGGGTGGCCAAGGTCCAGCTGGTATTGATATGACTCCGCTAGTACAAGCGATAGCGGGAGCTTTTCAGGCCGCAGTTGCGGGAGCTCAGGCTGCAGCTCAGCCTAGGTATGATGATGCTAGTCTACCTTTGGAGAGGCTCCGTAGTTTGGGAGCCGAGGAGTTTAGAGGATCTACTCCGGAGAGATCGGAGTTATGGTTAGAGAAGACAGTCCGAATCTTGGCTCAGATGGGTTGTGCGGGCGCACGTAGACTGGGTTGTGTGATCTCGTTACTTCAAGGTGATGCCTACACCTGGTGGGTCACCATTACTGCCGGGATTCCAGAGGCCGAGATAGATTGGGATTTCTTTGAGTTTGCATTCAGAAAGAGGTACTTGGGACCGAGGTACTTGGATGAGAAGAAGAGAGAGTTCATGGCTCTTACTCAGGGAGATGCTTCTGTGACTGACTATGAGATTCGCTTTGTTCGCTTGAGTCAGTATGCCCCAGAGTTGGTTCCTACTGAAGTGGAACGTTGCAACCGATTCCGCTACGGGTTGAATGAAGAGGTTAAGAGGTACACCTTAGCTTCTGATTACTCAGACCTTGATGTGTTGGTCGCGAGGGCCAAAGATTTAGAACATAGTTTGGGTTCGGCCAAACGAACTGGTGGTTCTAGCTCTGGCAAGAGACATAACCACTTTGATGGTAGAGATGCCAAGAGGCACAAAGGTGGTGGGCATCAGTTTGATCAGAGACGTGGCGGTGGCCACCCTGGTAGAGGCCATCAGGGCCATGGAGGAGAAGGGCGTTCGCCCGAGTGTGCACAGTGTGGGAGACGACACGCTGGTGAGTGTTGGGGTAACTCCTATGTTTGCTGGAACTGTGGCTCGAGGGACCACTTTAAGAGAGATTGTCCGCATCAGGCAGCACAGGCACCAAACATAGCTCAGGCTCCTACGAGAGGTAATGATTTTCAGAGAGGTCGTGGGCGCGGTCGTGGCTACTTCCAACCTAGGGCTGATGCACCTAGGGTAGATGCTCAGAGGAATCTTGCTCATGTTGTGGCTGTACAGTCAGATACAGGAGGACCAGCGAGAGTTTATGCTCAGAGAGAGGCCGGGAACGACACTGATGTGATAGCAGGTAATTTTGAGTTACAGTCTATGTCTTTGCTTTCTTTGGTGGATTCGGGTTCTACGCATTCCTACATTTTGAGTGAGCATGCACAGAAGCTAGATATCCCTGTTGAGATCTTAGACGTAGGTATGCATGTTACTAGTTCTTTTGGGGAGACAGTTGTGGTTAGACGTATGTATAGGAGGTGTCCACTGAAGATTCAGGGTCATATGTTCTCAGTTGATATGATGGAACTTCCATTCTACGGTTTTGATATTATTCTGGGTATGGACTGGTTGGTTGAGCATCGGGCTAGTGTGGATTTTGAGACGAAGAGAATTTCTTTGAAGCTTTCTGATGACTACGAGATAGTAGTAGTGGGCGAGAACATTAAGTTCTTGTCTAATGTGGTGTCAGCTTTAGAGGCTCATAGGTTGATGGACTCTGGATGTGGAGCCTATTTAGCTTATGTTATAAATCCGGACATGAGTGAAACTAGACCGAAAGATATCAGAACAGTGTGTGACTTTCCAGATGTGTTTCCTGAAGAGTTGCCGGGTTTGCCTCCTGACAGAGATGTTGAGTTTGTGATTGAGACAGTTTCAGGGTGTAATCCAATTTCGATAGCTCCGTACCGCATGGCTCCGAAAGAGTTGAAAGAATTGAAGAGTCAGTTGCAAGAATTATTAGACCGTGGTTTCATTAGGCCTAGTAGTTCTCCGTGGGGTGCTCCCGTGTTGTTTGTGAAAAAGAAAGATGGTAGTATGCGCATGTGCATCGACTATAGACAGTTGAATCAGATGACTGTGAAGAATAAGTATCCGTTGCCTCGTATAGATGATTTGTTTGATCAGTTGAGAGGTGCTTCAGTATTCTCGAAGATAGATTTGAGATCTGGATACTATCAGTTGAAAGTGAAAGAGTGTGATGTTCCGAAGACAGCTTTTAGGACTAGATATGGTCACTATGAGTTTCTTGTGATGCCTTTTGGGCTCACGAATGCACCTGCAGCATTCATGGACATGATGAACAGAATTTTTAGAGACTATTTAGACAGGTTTGTGGTTGTCTTCATTGATGATATACTTGTGTACTCGAAGACAGAAGAAGAACATGAAGAACACTTAAGGTTTGTTTTACAGAGATTGTTAAGCAATCAGTTGTATGCGAAGCTTAGCAAATGTGAGTTCTGGATTCGAGAGGTTGTATTTCTTGGCCATGTTGTTTCGATCGAAGGTATTCGAGTTGATCCATCGAAGATTGAGGCTATCATCGAGTGGAAACAACCTAAGTCTGTGACCGAGATTAGAAGTTTCCTAGGATTAGCCGGTTACTATAGGAGGTTTGTTGATGGTTTCTCTAGAGTAGCTGCTCCTTTGACTAAGCTGTTGCAAAAAGGAGTCAAATTCGAATGGACAGATGCAAGACAGAAGGCCTTTGAGAAATTGAAAGAAGCCTTGACGAATGCTCCAGTATTAGTGCAACCTGTTTCAGGTAAGGAGTTTGTGATCTACAGTGATGCTTCCTACGTAGGCTTAGGATGTGTATTGATGCAAGATAGGAGAGTTGTTGCTTATGCTTCTAGACAGTTGAAGATTCATGAGAAGAACTATCCTACTCATGATATAGAACTAGCCGCAGTTGTGTTTGCATTGAAGATTTGGCGTCATTACTTGTATGGTGAGAAGTGTATAGTTTACACCGATCACAAGAGCTTGAAATATTTGATGACACAGAAAGAGTTGAATTTGAGACAGAGAAGGTGGCTAGAGTTGCTAAAGGATTATGACTTGACCCTTGAGTACCATCCGGGTAAAGCAAATGTGGTAGCCGATGCTTTGAGTAGAAAAGTGGCCGTTGAGCTGAGAGCTATGTTTGCTAGATTGAGTGTGTCCAATGATGGTGGTTTGATCACCGAGTTGCAAGTAAAGCCTTCTTTGATTCAGTTGATTAGAGAGAAACAGTTGCAAGATGCGAGCTTAATTCCTCATGTCCAAGACATAGCCGAAGGAAGACCGACTGAGTATAGTTTCAGTGGTGAGAGTTTGTTGTGCTTTAGAGATAGAATTATTGTACCAGAAGATGTTGAATTGAGACGTCAGATTCTGAGTGAAGCACATTCGAGTCCCTTTTCTATGCATCCTGGTAGTACTAAAATGTATAGAGATTTGAAGAATGACTACTTCTGGGTTGGTTTGAAGAGAGATGTAGCCGAGTATGTGAGCCGTTGCATGGTTTGTCAGAGAGTGAAGGCAGAACATCAGGTTCCTTCAGGTTTGCTACAGCCTTTGAAGATTCCGGAATGGAAATGGGAGAGGATCACCATGGACTTTGTATCGGGGTTGCCTTTGTCTCCTTCGAAGAAGAACTCAGTTTGGGTGATTGTTGATAGGTTCACTAAGTGTGCTCACTTCTTAGCAGTGAACACTGTGGATTCCTTAGACAAGTTGGCAAACTTGTACATCCGTGAGATTGTAAGACTTCATGGGGTTCCGAAGTCTATTGTTTCAGATAGGGATCCTAGATTTACTTCAAGATTCTGGAGTTTCTTGCATAGTGCTTTAGGTAGCCGTCTGCATTTCAGCACATCTTATCATCCGCAGTCCGATGGACAGTCAGAGCGAGTGATACAGATTCTAGAGGATATGCTTCGTTGTTGTGTGATTGACTTCCAGGGTTCTTGGGAGAAGCACTTACCGTTGGTTGAGTTTGCTTACAACAACAGTTATCAGTCAAGCATTCAGATGGCACCTTATGAGGCTTTGTATGGTAGACGGTGTAGGACTCCGATATGTTGGGCTGAGACAGGTCAGAGATTGTTACCTATGCCAGACTTGCTTAAGGGAACGACAGAAAAAGTGAAGTTGATTTGTGATCGTTTGAAAGCAGCTTCCGATCGCCAGAAGTCTTATGCAGATTTGAAGAGGAAAGAGGTTGAGTACTCAGTGGGTGAGAAAGTATTTCTGAAAGTATCTCCATGGAAGAAGGTAATGAGATTTGGCCGGAAAGGCAAGTTGAGTCCGAGGTTCATTGGTCCGTATGAGATTGTTGAGCGGATTGGGCCTGTAGCTTATCGTTTGAGGTTACCTTCTGAGTTAGAAAAGATTCATGATGTCTTCCATGTGTCTATGCTTAGGAGATATAGATCAGATCCTTCTCATGTGATGCCCGTTGAGGAGATAGAGTTAGATCCAGATTTGTCCTATAATGAAGAGCCCGTTGAGATACTTGCTTCTGATAGCAAGGTGTTGCGTGGCAAGACCATAGAGTTGGTCAAGGTGTTGTGGAAGCATAGAGGGACGGAAGAGGCCACGTGGGAGAGAAAAGCAGATATGGTTGAGCAGTTTCCGTATTTGTTTCCACCAGGTAATTTCGGGGACGAAATTTCCTTAAGTGGGGGAGAGTTGTAACATCCGTGTTTTGGGGTTAGGAGTTAGTCGGGTTAATTGGTTCGAGTTGGTAAAATTTATTTTAATCAAATTGACCTTAGTATGAGCAAATTGAGTTTAGAAAGAAAGGGAGGGATCATTTTGGTAATTAAACCAAAATAAAAATAAACACCACCTTATATCATCTTTTCTTCTTCATCTTTCTTCTTCACCGTTCATAAACACCCCAAATTCTCTCAAACCCTCATTACTATTTCCTTTGATTTCTTCCTCAATTCAAGGGCGTTTTTGAAGGTAATTACATATTCGAACTCTCCTCTTCATCCTCTACGTTTACATAGTTTTATATTTCGAAACTACCCACTTTTGTGATTTTCAAGTTTAATGAAAATCTGAGTTTTTATTGAGTTTTTCAATTGATTTTGAATTATTGAGATGGGTTTTGAGTTAGTCACCTTAAAATACACATAATATGTTAAAATGAGTAATTTTGGATGAAAATCCGAAATGGGTATTTATGGCCATTTTTGAATAGTCTAAAACTTGAATTTTGGTGAGTTTTAGAGTTAGGTTGAAAGGCTGATGATATATGTATGTGAGGAAAGTGTTTTGGGACCATTTAGATGTCATTTGGATGTTCGAAAATGGTATTTTCTGCTGGGTAAAATATGAGTACGAAAATGAGGAGTTTGAAAGGGTTCTTGGCTTGAAATGTTGAGCTTAATGTTTGAATTATGTTCCGGGTTAGTTTCGATGACAAGTTATTGATTTTGGATATTTTGTTGGTGTTTGGGATTGATTAGAATCAAGTTTGGGCATTGGTGAAGCATCGGAAGTGAATCCGGAAAATTGAAGGTTGTTGCTTGCTTGGTCTTGAGCTTGGAAGCTTAGGTGAGTGGTTAAATGTTTTAAGTGGTTTTAAAATGGTTGGTTTGAGTATACGGACTAGGTCGGGCTTGGTAGACCCACCTAGAGTTGGGATTAGTGTGGTAGCCTAATCCTAAACTTGATCTAAAGCCTTTGGATGAACTTAAATGTATGAATGCTTATGTATATTGTATTATACATGTGAGTTAAGGCATGTTTTGTATTGCATAAAGCATACATGGAAATGTGGTTGGTGTATGACGGTGATGTCATGTTGAGTACATGCTATGCATGGAAATGGTGTATGACGGTGATGTCATGTTGAGTACATGCTATGCATGGAAATGGTGTATGACGGTGATGTCATGTTGAGTACATGCTATGCATGGAAATGGTGTATGACGGTGATGTCATGTTGAGTACATGCTATGCATGGAAATGGTGTATGACGGTGATGTCATGTTGAGTACATGCTATGCATGGAAATGGTGTATGACGGTGATGTCATGATGAGTACATGCTAGGCATGGAAATGTGGGTTGTGGCTGTTTATATTGAGGAAGTTAGAGCTTGGAGAGCATGACATTTACAGTATAAATTGTTCATGCATCTTATATTGTGGCTCTTGTAAATTCTTGATATATTTATGTGATGCTTTGGTTAGATTGTGCTCGGACCCTGCAATGTTGAGGTTTGTTTTTTAAGAGCTTACCCTCACTAAGCATTATTGCTTACGCTCTCTTTGTTCAACATTGCAGATCCTTAGTTCGTGGGTTGCTCGCGCAAGTGGAAGGCTCCAAGTGTGGTTTTGGACTTGAGTTTATCAAGTATGGTTTTTAAATGTTAGACATGTAATAGTTTGAGCAATGGGACATGTATGGTTTTGCTGGATAGTTGTTGATTGTTAGGGGCATGTTTAAACGACCTTGATGCCTTGTTTGTGTGTGTCTTGTGTTGCCTTGATGAATGATAACTCATGCTTAAATGACTCTCTTGACTTTAATAGGTGTTCTTGTATGTGTTTTGTTGAAATTTGGAGTCTTGCAAAACAGGGTGTATTGATACACTAAAGTGGTGTATCAATACACTCTTTCATAAATGGTAGATTTTTGGTCAGGCGTATCGATACACTAGGTGTATCGATACGGTCCCAACTCTCTGTTTTTTTGATGAGTGATGCAGTGTGGGTCGTATCGATACGGTGAAATAGAGTATCGATACGGGTTGACCTAGTTGACCAATAGTGTATCGATACACTCAATAGTGTATCGATACACTGTAGCTGTATTGATACACAATAGTGTATCGATACACTGTAGCTGTATTGATACACAATAGTGTATCGATACACTGTAGCTGTATTGATACACAATAGTGTATCGATACACTGTAGCTGTATTGATACACAATAGTGTATCGATACACTGTAGCTGTATTGATACACTCAATAGTGTATCGATACACTGTAGCTGTATTGATACACAATAGTGTATCGATACACTGTAGCTGTATTGATACACTCAATAGTGTATCGATACACTGTAGCTGTATTGATACACTAGAGAGCTGTATTGATACGGCCTGCTTAGAAAGGATAAATGAGTTGTTTTAATGTGCAGATTTGGTGGGTCGTTGTTTTATCGTTCGTGTTTCCGCTGGCATGTTTCACTTAGGACTTAATAATGCATTTAAACAAGATTAATTAATGAAAAAAAAAAATAGGGTTGTTAACTGAGGGGGAACCTTAACGGGTTTCGCTTCAGTTTTCCCCGTGTGACTCACTCGGACCGGTCATTCGGCTAGACCGGGATGAGGGGGTTACATTTCTAACCAAGACTCCGAACCTTCAGCAGACAAACCCCTGAACTCAGTCCCTCCCAGACTGCGCAAACGCTCCAAAGGTAGTCTAACACCAGAATCTCCCTGATGCCCAGCTCCTTGAGCTCCAGCTACCGCTGCTCGAAAAGCTCCAGCAATAGCTTGAACCAGCATTGTCATGTCAGGAATAGCTTGTCCCTGACCAGCTTCAGGTCCAGCGACCCCAGCACCAGCTGCAACTAGAGGTGGCAATCGGGTCATTCGGTTCGGGTTCGGTTCGGGTCGTTTCGGTTCGGGTCATTTCGGGTCTATCTAGAATCGGTTTAGATTCGGTTCGGGTCGGTTCGGTTCGGGTTCGGGTCTGATTCGGGTTTGTGATGAGTCGGATTCGGTTCGGGTATTGGATCGGGTCAAAATCGGATCGGTTGTTTTCGGGTCGGGTCAATATCGGATCGGTCCCTTTCGGTTCGGGTCAAAATCGGGTCGTTCGGGTCGCTTTCGGGTCGGGTCAAAATCGGGTCGATTTCGGGTCGGGTCGATTTCGGGTCAATTTCGGGTCAGGTCAAAATCGGGTCCCTTTCAGTTTAGTATTTATGGTTTAGTTTAGAGTTATTAGTGTATGAAATTAATTCTGATTCAACTTGTTAATATATGCATTTGAATTTGATTAAATATTTAAATCAAAGCTTCATGTATCCATATCAAATTTTTTTGTATAATTATATTAAATCAAAGTTTATTATATGTAATAATAATAATAATAATAATAATAATAATAATAATTTCTGAAATGAATTAATTTATTAAACTTATGATCTAATTGAGCTAACTAAAATCTAAAAGCATAAATCACGGACATAATTAAAATAATTATAAAACTAAATGTGAAATTTCAATTAAATTAATCTAAATTAAAACTCAATTAAATTTAAAAAGAAAAAGAAAAAAGAGAAAGACAATTGGTAAAAATAAAGAGGGAAAAGACAAAAATTTGGAGGGAAATAAGCCACCAATTTTTTAAGCTAGATTGAAAAGAAAAAGAAAAAGACAATTAGAAAAAATAGAGAGAGAAAAGATAAAATTTTGGAGGGAAATAAGCCACCAATTTTTTAAGCTAGAGATTAATTACTTTTTAGGTCACGTTTCATTTAAAATGTTACATTTTAGTCAACTTTAAGTTTTAGTTTAATTTAATTTAGTCACAAGTATCCCCACGGTTTAGACTTCGGATATAGAAATCCCCTCCCCGTAGTGATATTTAGTCTCTAAAAATTTACTTTTAGTCGAAATTAACTAATCTTTGTAATTTAGTCTATTAATTTAATATAATGATATTTTTGTTCATTTTAATTTCTAAGATTTAATTTTTAGCCAAAATTGACCCATATTTATTTATATGGTATAATTATAAAATTGGTCATTGGACTCTCAAATTTCTCCACTTCCAAATTGTCAATTTAGTCCACAATTTCAATTTTATGCTATATTTTATGGTGAAATTATAAAATTGGTCACCAAGATCTCAAATTTCTATACTTTCAAATTGTAAAGTTGGTCTCTAATTCCGGTTTTAGCTACATTTTATGGTAAGATTGTAAAAATTATCTCTAATTTTAGTTTATGGTTTATGGTTTATTATGTATTGGTCTATTATGTATCCATTCCTTTTAATGCAATCTTTTGACATTTTTTTCTTTGTAAATGTAAGATTAAATATTGGGAGAGAAAATAGTACATTGAAACTCTAAATTTAAAAATTAGTTTATTTAATTAATATTGAAACGTAAAATAACATAAAATGTTATTATACCACAACTTTGACAAGAGGAACAATCTCTTCCATGATATAGTATAAAAAGATAATAAAACATACTTCTTTTTATTATTTATTATATTGTTAAAAATAGATATTCGGGTCAAAATCGGGTCAAAATCGGGTTAAAATCGGGTTAAAATCGGGTCGATATTCGGTTCAGCTTTCGGTTCGGGTAGCATTCGGTTCGGGTCAAATCGGTTCGGGTCCATTCGGTTCGGGTCCATTTCGGTTCGGGTCCATTTCGGTTCAACAAAAAATTTCGGTTCGGTTCGGTTCAGTTCGGGTTTCGGGTCAACTTCGAATCATCATTTCGGGTCAAAATCGGGTTTCGGTTCGGGTCGGTTCGGTTCGGGTTTCGGATCTCGGGTCAAGTTTGCCAGGTCTAGATGCAACACCAGCTCCTTCGCCCCCAGCACCACCACCACCAGGTGGAGGAGGTAAATCCACCATATTTTCAGCATTCTCCTCATTCTCATTTCGAGCCATAGCTCGCGTATTAACCCCCAATTCTCTACGAGGTGCCATTCACTAAACAATGCAATCACAATGCAATAAACAAAGTCAGGCTCAGCAAGGTAAGCAATCCAAGTACTCAAGCTCATTTCCAATTAAAACAACATCATTTCATTAGCTTTGATTTGGCAATGGGTCCCCCTAACATGCTTCACCATAGCATACATCACAATTGTAACATACTTACAATTCACACAACATGCTTTCACTCAACAAGCATACAAAGCATACATACATTAATCACCCACATAATCATTCCCAATTACTCGAAAACTCAGCTCTGATACCACCAAATGTAACCCCCTTAACCCGGCCTAGACGGTTGACCCGAATTAAGAAGTTTACACGGGGAAAACCAAAGTCAACCCGAAAGTCAACCTTGATTAACGACCCTTTTTTTCTTTTTAATCTTATCTAAATGCACATTAACCCTAGGTGTGTTCATAACAACAGCATACTCAAAGATCAGCGCACTCGGAAAACATTCAGGGACTTAATTGCACAAAACACGAATTTAGGGACCAAAATGTAAATTCTAGAAATTATAAGGACTTAACCAACTTTTAAGTTACCATTATGAAATTAGTCATGTTTCATGCTTCTCTGCCAAATTTCAACTCAAACGGACATCTCAAACTCATTCAATTGCATAAACAAGATTCAGGACCAAAACGCAAGGATTTCAAAACATAAAACCGTCAATTTCAGTGCCCAACGGTCGGGTGTTTCGGAACAGGGATGATCCGTTCCAAAACGCGGGACCGTTCCGAAACGCGTTGCGCAACAGGGCCTGGCAGTGGCCAAACTGTTTCGGAACAGCCCTGCCCGTTTCGAAACGCCTAGGCCATTTCAGGCCCTATGTTCCGAAACGGCAGCACCTGTTCCGAAACAGGCTGCCCATATTGCAGATTTTTCTCTGGTTTAACATGCTTTTGACCAATCAAACATAATCCAAAGACCCTCAAATTATACCAGCAAGACATTACATGCATAAGGAACATAATTGCATCAACCATACTTAAACATGGCATCAATTAAGCAAATCCCCAATTCTAAAGGCATGCATCCTATTTAGAAACCATTCAAGCATCAAAAATTCCAAACCAACCACATAAAGGCCATTTACATGTTCCAACATCAATAACAACATAAAACCAACTTAGGGAGTCTAAAACATCTCCCAAAACAACAACATAGGTTCCCCATTGCCAAATGCCAAAAGCTAATAGTGTTAAGAAACTTTCACCATACATGAGCTTAGTTTTCCACTTGGATTCTTGACCTCTTGCTGCCCTTATGCACTTCAATGCTCTGCATTATTGGTTTAAGAAAAGAGAGAGCGTAAGCACATAGCTTAGTGAGGAATGCTCATTTAAAACAACACAATAATGCATTTATAAACACTTTTATAAACCTTACTTCAAAACAACCTTAAACCATGCACAAAAGCATTTAAAACAAGCATACATGCTTCACATTATTAACATGTCATATTGGCCACAAGTGATAATCATAATCTTTCCATTTCATAATACAATCAACATAAGACTCACACATGGACTTTTAAACACCATTGTGATCTTACAATTCACAAGGACCACACATGGACTTTTAACCACCATTGTGTCCTTAGCACAAGAATCACCCATGGACTTTTAACCAACATGGTGTTCTTAAAATACACAAGGTCTACACAAGGACTTTTAACCACCTTGCGACCTTAAAACAAGAATCACCCATGGACTTTTAACCACCATGGTGTTCTTAAAATACACAAGGCTCACACAAGGACTTTTAACCACCTTTGTGACCTTACAAGGCTCACTCAAGGACTTTTAACCACATTGGTGACCTTAGCACAAGAACCAATCATGGACTTTTAACCACCATGTTGTTCTTAACACAAGAACCACCTATGGACTTTTAACCACCATAGTGTTCTTAACCTTTCTCAAAACCTCACTTGCCAATATGCATCATTTAACAACAATAATCCACTGTTTTAAAGCATTTAACAAGGCCATTAATCATCATGCATCCTTATGCAACAAAACCACATTTTATCAAATGTTCAAAACAAGGATCTCTTACCTTGAGCATCCTTCAACACATGGCTTATAGAACCATCAAATAAACATGCTAAGTATGCTTTCAAAACAGAATTTAAAACATGCAAACAATCACATTGCACCCAACCAACTCATGGTTCATCAACAAGAGAGTTTTTCCGAAAACTTACTCTTGAGCTTAGCAAAGTTGTTTAGACTTAAACTAAGCTCCCAAACCTTCAAAACATTGGTTTCAAAGCTGAAAACCAAAATCCACTCACCGATTCCGTTTCGCCACTTGCCGAAACACCAATCAAGCTTCCGGATCAACACCACAAGGATCCGAAGATGTCTCCCCTGTTTTAAACACATCAAAACAGTAGATTAATGCACCATCATGCATTAATATCCTCAACCAAGACATCTAAACTCGTTGCTCACATCAACACTCACATTTCGGCTACCAAACACAACCGAAATCACATCCAAACAACTCCACAACACTACCCAGCCAAGATCCATCAATTCTAAACATCCTTAAACATCAATTAACATCCAAAAAGGATCTAACCACGTCCTTATACCTCTAGCTATAACAGATCATCAAGATCACTCCAAAAACCACCAAAAACTCAAGCAAAACTTAGGAAAATCAACCTATTCGGGATTGCATTGATTAAACCTCAATTTCTCATCAATTATACATTCATTTTACATCAAAATGACATCTCAAAACAGTGCCCAATCAGATCATACGAATTTCATCAAAATTAAAGCAAATCTTGCATTTTAAAGCCAAGATCAAGAACACAATTGTAAAACCTTTAATAAAACACAAATCAAGGATTGAGAACTTGGGAATTTCAGTAAAGAACTGAGAATTTAGAGGAGAAGGACGTTCATACCTCTAAACTTGAGTTTTCTCCCTTTTTGGAACCAAAATCTTGAAAATCCAATAAGCAAATGCTAAGGTTTTGTTGTAGATTTGATTAGAGATCAAAAGAGGATTGAAATCTCATATTTGGATGTCAAAATCAGAGGGAAAATGTGCTGGAGAAATGTGTTTGGGTTGAGAGAAAATTGAGAGAAAAGGAAAATGGAATTTGGGAAAAGTTAGTTGAAAATGCCAAAATATCTTTCCCTCCCTTTTACTTTTATTTTTTAAACCATTAATTAATCCTTTAATATTTAAGAAAAATCTGGAGAAACTCCTATTGGGAAATAGCTCCTTAAAGATTCAAAGTTTCAATCCTTTTTAAAACAGTCACCCAGTTTTCAAAAATTACATTTTAGTCACTAACCCAAAATGTCACTCTTCCAAACCTCATTTTGTAAAATTGATTTCACCTTTATCTTATATATAATAAAAGAGGATTTTAAGACATTTTTCCATATTTTTAATGCAACCCGAACTAGGCTTTCCTAAATTCACCCTTTTATATTCGAACCGCAACCCGACCGGTCCGGTCCAAACCCAAAACTTCTAAGCCCAAAATTGGGGCGTTACAACTCTCCCCCCCTTAAGAAATTTCGTCCTCGAAATTTACCTGAAGGAAAGAGGTACGGAAACTGTTTCAACATGTCATCCTTCCGTTCCCACGTGGCTTCTTCAACACCATGATGTTTCCACAACACCTTTACCAACTCAATGGTCTTGCCTCGAAGAACCTTACTATCCGAATCCAGAATCCTCACCGGTTCCTCATCATAGGTCAAATCCGGATTCAATTCCACATCTTCCACAGGCATCACATGTGAAGGATCCGATCTATACTTCCGAAGCATAGAAACATGAAACACATCATGGATCTTCTCCAGCTCTTGCGGTAACCTCAACCTGTACGCAACAGGACCCACACGCTCAATCACCTCGTATGGTCCAATGTACCTAGGGCTCAACTTACCATTTCGGCCAAACCTCATCACCTTTTTCCAAGGCGAAACCTTCAAAAACACACGGTCACCCACCGCATACTCAATCTCCTTACGCTTCAAATCCGCGTAAGATTTTTGCCGATCAGAAGCTGCTTTCAAACGCTCACAAATGAGCTTCACCTTCTCGGTGGTTCCTTTCAACATAGCTGGCATCGAAACCAACTTCTGACCCGTTTCAGCCCAACACAGAGGAGTCCTACACTTCCTCCCGTACAAAACCTCATAAGGTGCCATTTGAATGCTTGCCTGATAACTATTGTTATAAGCAAACTCCACCAAAGGCAAATGTTTCTCCCATGAGCCCTGAAACTCAATCACACAACACCTCAACATATCCTCCAAAACCTGGATAACACGCTCGGACTGACCATCCAACTGAGGATGATAAGATGTACTGAAATTCAACCGTGTACCCAAAGCTTGATGCAAACACTGCCAGAAACGCGATGTAAACCTCGGATCCCTATCCGATACAATCGACTTAGGCACACCATGCAGCCGCACAATCTCAGCAATGTACAGCTCCGCAAGCTTATCCAAAGAATACGTAGTATGCACAGGCAAGAAATGCGCACACTTCGTCAAGCGATCCACAATCACCCACACCGAATTCTTCTTCGATGGCGACAAAGGTAAACCAGATACAAAATCCATGGTAATCCTTTCCCACTTCCACTCAGGAATTCTCAACGGTTGCAACAAACCTGACGGAAACTGATGCTCAGCCTTAAATCGCTGACACACCATGCACTTGCTTACAAACTCAGCAACATCCTTCTTTAAACCCACCCAATAGTACTCATCACGAAGATCACAGTACATCTTAGTACTACCAGGATGCATAGAAAAATGACTACTATGACCTTCAGTCAGAATAGCACGCCTCAAATCAACATCATTGGGCACTACTATCCGACTCCCAAAACACAACACTCCATCATCATTAAAACAGAAATCCGAAGGCCTACCCTCCGCAATGTCCTGAACATGCGGTACCAAGGAATCATCCAACAACTGTTTTTCCTTGATCAACTGAACCAAAGATGGTTTCACTTGCAATTCAGCCACAAGACCACCATCACGCGAAATACTCAAACTGGCAAACATAGCCCTCAACTCAACAGCTACCTTCCTACTCAAGGCATCCGCTACAACATTAGCTTTTCCAGGGTGATACTCAATCGTCAAATCATAATCCTTGAGCAACTCCACCCAACGCCGCTGTCTAAGATTCAACTCCTTCTGAGACATCAGATACTTCAAACTCTTGTGATCCGTGTACACATTACACTTCTCACCATACAGATAATGTCTCCAGATCTTCAAAGCAAAAACCACCGCAGCCAACTCAATATCATGCGTAGGATAATTGCGCTCATGCACCTTCAACTGCCGTGATGCATAAGCCACCACCTTACCCTCCTGCATCAACACACATCCCAAACTAACATAGGACGCATCACTGTACACCACAAACTCTTTCCCTGATTCAGGTTGAACCAAGATAGGAGCTTGTGTCAAAGTTGCCTTAAGCTTCTCAAAAGCCTGCTGTCTCGCTTCCGTCCACTCATACTTAACATCCTTCTGCAACAACTTTGTCAAAGGTGCAGCAATCTTCGAAAACCCATCCACAAACCTTCGGTAGTATCCTGCCAAACCAAGGAAACTACGAACTTCATGAACAGACTTAGGAACCTTCCAATTCATCACCGCCTCAATCTTCTGAGGATCGACACGAATCCCTTCAGCAGAAACCATATGACCAAGAAACACCACTTCTCTAAGCCAGAACTCACACTTGCTCAGCTTAGCATAAAGTTGATTCTCCAACAAAGCTTGCAGCACAATTCTCAGATGCCCTTCATGCTCCTCCTCAGTACGCGAGTACACGAGGATATCATCAATGAATACCACCATAAACTTATCCAGGTATTCATGAAATACACGATCCATCATGTCCATGAAAGCTGCAGGAGCATTTGTCAAACCAAACGGCATCACAAGGAACTCATAATGCCCATACCTCGTCCTGAAAGCTGTCTTTGGCACATCCACATCCTTCACCTTCAACTGGTAACACCCTGACCTTAAGTCAATATTAGAGAACACAGCTGCTCCCCGAAATTGATCAAAAAGATCATCAATTCTCGGCAATGGATACCGATTCTTGATAGTCAACTTGTTAAGCTGACGGTAATCAATGCACATTCTCATAGTGCCATCCTTCTTCTTCACAAACAAGACCGGCGCACCCCAAGGTGACACACTCGGCCGAATGAAACCACGGTCAAGCAACTCTTGCAATTGCGTCTTCAGCTCTTTCAACTCTTTAGATGCCATTCGATAAGGAGTAATGGACACTGGAGTTGTGTTTTCATACAGCTCAATCCCAAACTCCACCTCACGATTAGGAGGCAATCCAGGCAACTCCTCCGGAAACACACCAAGAAACTCTCGCACAGTCCTGATATCTTGCACACGCAACTCCTTAGAGCTAGGATTCATCATAAAATCTAGATAAGCTTCACAACCTTGCCTCAGCATCCGGCTTGCGTCCAATGTAGACACCACATTGGCAAGAAACTTCACATTCTCACCAACCACAACCACCTCATAATCATCCGCAAGTTTCAACGAAACTCGCTTATTCTCACAATCCACCACAGCACGATGCTCAGCAAGCCAATCCATACCAAGGATTACATCAAAACCATAGAAAGGCAACTCCATAAGATCAACATGAAAAACATGATCTTGCACAACCAAAGGACATCTTCTATAAAGCTTTCGAGTCACAACAGTCTCACCAAAAGAACTAGTGACACGCATACCAACATCCAAAGACTCAACAGGCAAACCAAGCAATTCAGCATGCTCACGCAAAATGTATGAGTGCGTAGATCCAGAATCAATCAAGGAAAGTAATGACAAGGACTGCAAAGTAAAAGTACCTGCGATCACATCCGCGTCATTTCTCCCCTCCCTCTGAGCAAACACTCTAGCCTGGCCACCACCCTCAGGCTGAACAGCTACAATATGAGCCACATTCCGTCCACCCTCTTCTCTCTGCTGGAAGTTACCACAGCCGCGCCCACGACCTCTCTGTGGTGCAACAACTACAGGAGCACGCCCTTGGCCACCAGCCAACATAGGACACTCTCTCCTCAGGTGATCCGTAGATCCACAGTTCCAGCACGAATTACCAGCTGCCACAACAGGAGCTTGCACCTCTCTCACAGCTCGAGGACAATCACGTTTCATATGGCAGCGCGATCCACATGTCCAACATGCGTTCGGTTCAGCTCTTGCCTTGCCTCCCTGAGCAGGCGCACCATCACCTCGCTTAGCCGAAGGCTGATACTTCTGATCACGTCCCCTCTTGTTCCGTCCACCACCAGAACTATACTCAGCAACTCGCTTACCAGCACTAGAACTAGCACCTTTAGATGATAAACCCAAATTCATCTCAATGTCCTTTGCTCTCCCAACCAGCACATCAAAATCATTATACTCAGCAGCTAGCATATACGTCTTTACTTCCGTCACCAAACCATAACGGAACCTTTCACACCTCTCCCGCTCATCCGGGACAAGCTCAGGTGCATACTGACTGAGTCGAACAAACTGAACTTCGTACTCAGCCACAGACATGCTCCCCTGGGTAAGAGACATAAATTCTCTCTTCTTCTCATCTAGGTACCTCACACCCAGATACCTTCTCTTGAACGCGTTCTGAAAGAACGTCCAAGTTACATCAGCTTCCTCCATTCCAGAGATAGAGGTTGTCCACCAAGTGTAAGCATCGTCCTGCAACAACGATACCACACAGCCCAGCTTCTGCACATCAGTGCAATTCATTTGCCCCAAGATTCTCTTGGTACTTTCTAACCAAGACTCCGAACCTTCAGCAGACAAACCCCTGAACTCAGTCCCTCCCAGACTGCGCAAACGCTCCAAAGGTAGTCTAACACCAGCATCTCCCTGATGCCCAGCTCCTTGAGCTCCAGCTACCGCTGCTCGAAAAGCTCCAGCAATAGCTTGAACCAGCATTGTCATGTCAGGAATAGCTTGTCCCTGACCAGCTTCAGGTCCAGCGACCCCAGCACCAGCTGCAACACCAGCTCCTTCGCCCCCAGCACCACCACCACCAGGTGGAGGAGGTAAATCCACCATATTTTCAGCATTCTCCTCATTCTCATTTCGAGCCATAGCTCGCGTATTAACCCCCAATTCTCTACGAGGTGCCATTCACTAAACAATGCAATCACAATGCAATAAACAAAGTCAGGCTCAGCAAGGTAAGCAATCCAAGTACTCAAGCTCATTTCCAATTAAAACAACATCATTTCATTAGCTTTGATTTGGCAATGGGTCCCCCTAACATGCTTCACCATAGCATACATCACAATTGTAACATACTTACAATTCACACAACATGCTTTCACTCAACAAGCATACAAAGCATACATACATTAATCACCCACATAATCATTCCCAATTACTCGAAAACTCAGCTCTGATACCACCAAATGTAACCCCCTTAACCCGGCCTAGACGGTTGACCCGAATTAAGAAGTTTACACGGGGAAAACCAAAGTCAACCCGAAAGTCAACCTTGATTAACGACCCTTTTTTTTCTTTTTAATCTTATCTAAATGCACATTAACCCTAGGTGTGTTCATAACAACAGCATACTCAAAGATCAGCGCACTCGGAAAACATTCAGGGACTTAATTGCACAAAACACGAATTTAGGGACCAAAATGTAAATTCTAGAAATTATAAGGACTTAACCAACTTTTAAGTTACCATTATGAAATTAGTCATGTTTCATGCTTCTCTGCCAAATTTCAACTCAAACGGACATCTCAAACTCATTCAATTGCATAAACAAGATTCAGGACCAAAACGCAAGGATTTCAAAACATAAAACCGTCAATTTCAGTGCCCAACGGTTGGGTGTTTCGGAACAGGGATGATCCGTTCCGAAACGCGGGACCGTTCCGAAACGCGTTGCGCAACAGGGCCTGGCAGTGGCCAAACTGTTTCGGAACAGCCCTGCCCGTTTCGAAACGCCTAGGCCATTTCAGGCCCTTTGTTCCGAAACGGCAGCACCTGTTCCGAAACAGGCTGCCCAGATTGCAGATTTTTCTCTGGTTTAACATGCTTTTGACCAATCAAACATAATCCAAAGACCCTCAAATTATACCAGCAAGACATTACATGCATAAGGAACATAATTGCATCAACCATACTTAAACATGGCATCAATTAAGCAAATCCCCAATTCTAAAGGCATGCATCCTATTTAGAAACCATTCAAGCATCAAAAATTCCAAACCAACCACATAAAGGCCATTTACATGTTCCAACATCAATAACAACATAAAACCAACTTAGGGAGTCCAAAACATCTCCCAAAACAACAACATAGGTTCCCCATTGCCAAATGTCAAAAGCTAATAGTGTTAAGAAACTTTCACCATACATGAGCTTAGTTTTCCACTTGGATTCTTGACCTCTTGCTGCCCTTATGCACTTCAATGCTCTGCATTATTGGTTTAAGAAAAGAGAGAGCGTAAGCACATAGCTTAGTGAGGAATGCTCATTTAAAACAACACAATAATGCATTTATAAACACTTTTATAAACCTTACTTCAAAACAACCTTAAACCATGCACAAAAGCATTTAAAACAAGCATACATGCTTCACATTATTAACATGTCATATTGGCCACAAGTGATAATCATAATCTTTCCATTTCATAATACAATCAACATAAGACTCACACATGGACTTTTAAACACCATTGTGATCTTACAATTCACAAGGACCACACATGGACTTTTAACCACCATTGTGTCCTTAGCACAAGAATCACCCATGGACTTTTAACCACCATGGTGTTCTTAAAATACACAAGGTCTACACAAGGACTTTTAACCACCTTGCGACCTTAAAACAAGAATCACCCATGGACTTTTAACCACCATGGTGTTCTTAAAATACACAAGGCTCACACAAGGACTTTTAACCACCTTTGTGACCTTACAAGGCTCACTCAAGGACTTTTAACCACCTTGGTGACCTTAGCACAAGAACCAATCATGGACTTTTAACCACCATGTTGTTCTTAACACAAGAACCACCTATGGACTTTTAACCACCATAGTGTTCTTAACCTTTCTCAAAACCTCACTTGCCAATATGCATCATTTAACAACAATAATCCACTGTTTTAAAGCATTTAACAAGGCCATTAATCATCATGCATCCTTATGCAACAAAACCACATTTTATCAAATGTTCAAAACAATGATCTCTTACCTTGAGCATCCTTCAACACATGGCTTATAGAACCATCAAATAAACATGCTAAGTATGCTTTCAAAACAGAATTTAAAACATGCAAACAATCACATTGCACCCAACCAACTCATGGTTCATCAACAAGAGAGTTTTTCCGAAAACTTACTCTTGAGCTTAGCAAAGTTGTTTAGACTTAAACTAAGCTCCCAAACCTTCAAAACATTGGTTTCAAAGCTGAAAACCAAAATCCACTCACCGATTCCGTTTCGCCACTTGCCAAAACACCAATCAAGCTTCCGGATCAACACCACAAGGATCCGAAGATGTCTCCCCTGTTTTAAACACATCAAAACAGTAGATTAATGCACCATCATGCATTAATATCCTCAACCAAGACATCTAAACTCGCTGCTCACATCAACACTCACATTTCGGCTACCAAACACAACAGAAATCACATCCAAACAACTCCACAACACTACCCAGCCAAGATCCATCAATTCTAAACATCAATTAACATCCAAAAAGGATCTAACCACGTCCTTATACCTCCAGCTATAACAGATCATCAAGATCACTCCAAAAACCACCAAAAACTAAAGCAAAACTTAGGAAAATCAACCTATTCGGGATTGCATTGATTAAACCGCAATTTCTCATCAATTATACATTCATTTTACATCAAAATGACATCTCAAAATAGTGCCCAATCAGATCATACGAATTTCATCAAAATTAAAGCAAATCTTGCATTTTAAAGCCAAGATCAAGAACACAATTGTAAAACCTTTAATAAAACACAAATCAAGGATTGAGAACTTGGGAATTTCAGTAAAGAACTGAGAATTTAGAGGAGAAGGACGTTCATACCTCTAAACTTGAGTTTTCTCCCTTTTTGGAACCAAAATCTTGAAAATCCAATAAGCAAATGCTAAGGTTTTGTTGTAGATTTGATTAGAGATCAAAAGAGGATTGAAATCTCATATTTGGATGTCAAAATCAGAGGGAAAATGTGCTGGAGAAATGTGTTTGGGTTGAGAGAAAATTGAGAGAAAAGGAAAATGGAATTTGGGAAAAGTTAGTTGAAAATGCCAAAATATCTTTCCCTCCCTTTTACTTTTATTTTTTAAACCATTAATTAATCCTTTAATATTTAAGAAAAATCTGGAGAAACTCCTATTGGGAAATAGCTCCTTAAAGATTCAAAGTTTCAATCCTTTTTAAAACAGTCACCCAGTTTTCAAAAATTACATTTTAGTCACTAACCCAAAATGTCACTCTTCCAAACCTCATTTTGTAAAATTGATTTCACCTTTCTCTTATATATAATAAAATAGGATTTAAAGACATTTTTCCATATTTTTAATGCAACCCGAAGTAGGCTTTCCTAAATTCACCCTTTTATATTCGAACCGCAACCCGACCGGTCCGGTCCAAACCCAAAACTTCTAAGCCCAAAATTGGGGCGTTACAGGTTTCTAGTTTGCTTTGAATTATCTTTGTACAAGAGTGTCTTTGTTAATCTTTGGGTAGAAAGATTAACCGATTTGTAAATGTTACCTCCTTAGCCTAGAAAAGGGGAAGAATTCTTAGTGAATTGGTGAAATCCTTAGTGGTGTGCTAAGGTAGTGGATGTACGCTTTGGGTTAGAAAGTCGAACCACTCTAAATCTCGTGTTAATTTTTCTTATCTTTTACCACCACCAAAAACACCCAAAAATCTACTCTTCTCCACACTTGACAAACACATCGGTTGTGACCATCGAGCTCAACAGATTACGGTGATTTACTACCAATTTTACGCATTAAAAACACAAATATCAGATTTAGCCATTAACATGCCTCATTTCACCAAAAACACCAAAACAACAAAGCAAGCATACACGACATCATTTGTATGATTTCCATGAAGACAAAGGAGTTAAAGGTACACTAACCTTACTCTCAAAAGTTGGAAATGAAGCTCCTATCTCAAATCTTTAAGCCTTCCTCTTCTTTTGAACCTTTGAGTTTTCACCCACTTCTTTCACTACAAAAAGAAAGTTGTAAAATAGATTACAACTTTGCAGGGTTGATAGAATAACTAAAACATGCTCTCAAGCTTGAAAAACGGGGTTGGGTCCTTTCCTAATCCATTTTCCCAAACCCCCAACCAAAACCCCAAAGCTTGACCTTCCACCATTTTCAACCAAATTTACCTTAAAATATAAATTCTTGAGTGCTGATTGAAACTCTCTCAACAACAATTCTAAAATTCCTTCCCCATTTGACAAAAAATTGATGTTTCTTTTTGGGTCTTTAGGACGAAGATAAAGAGAAATGTGGGGAAGCAAAAGAGGCAAGTAAAAAGATTTCATTTGCACCGAAATTCTTGTAATTTCACTTGTTATAATTACAAGTAAAAAGATTTCCTTTACACCGAAAATCATGCAATTTCACTTGTTGTTGTCGCTTCTACTACATATATAATTTTTATTTTATTTTAATTTTTCATAATTTTATATTTCCTTTGCACCGAAATATTTTAATTTTTGCTACTGATATTATGAATTTCTTCGCATTTACTGTTGTTTTTTATACAGTAAGGCCGACATTTATTAGAACAACAAAGACAATACAACGGAACATAGGGATCAAACATACCCAAGAAAAAAAAACATAATCAAGAAGAAACAAGAACATAAATGTGTGACTAAAAAGACACCTAGAAAAATTAAAGGCAAAGTGGGTTCATTAGGCTGTCAAAATCGACGAGGAAAGCAAGACTAGAACAACACCAGCGAAACCCATTTCCACAAATGCATGCCACTTCTATTGTCACGTAATCATAGGGACGATGAAAAATGAGGAGAATCAGACGGCCAAGATCGACCAATCACCGAAGGAGATAAACCGAAAGATATCTGTGGAGAAACCTACAACCAGAACAAACCACTCAAAAAAAAAACAACGAAGAACAACTCGAGGAGGAAAAACGAAAGAAAAAGAGAATTTTTCTAAGATCTGTATATAATTTTTTAAGATGGTAATTTAGATGGTAGGTTTAGGATGGTAATTTAGACGGTAGATTTAGGTATATAGTTTTTTAAGATTTGGATATTGTAAATTTGAATAATTCGTGGATTCATATTTTAAAATATTATTTGTTCTGGATTTTAAGCGGATACAAATATACACCATCATATTTTTATTATTGAGATCTGTATTACTTTTGCGAATACAACTTGCGAAGTTAGATATTTAAATTTAAATTACAAAATGAAGAATATGTTTGCTTTTAAGAGGACCATAATTTTAATTTTTGTTTTTTTTTTCTTACAAATTTGGATAATTGAAAATTAATAATATTTAATTTAAATTTAAATTCAGGTATTAATACTTTGATAATTTAGGGAAGTTTTAGGCAAAATTACGGATACAAATCCAAATAATTAAAAAATTACAAATATCACGTCACAAACATTTTTATACGTAAGTATATTGAATTTTTAAAATGACATCCATTTGAAATCCACTCATTGGCTTAGTGGCCAAGGATGCTCATATTGCACCATCTTGTATGAGTTCAAATTCCGGTGTGAGAATGTAATACATCTTAATTAATAAAAAAAATAAACTACACCAGTGACCACCGAACTATTTAGGGATATTTATTTTGACCACCGAACTAGGCAACTCGTCAATCAAACTACTGAACTTATTATTTTTTTTTTGAAATGTGTCGGGCCTCGTTAAAAACCCCCACTAGACCTAAATTGGGGGAAAAGAGTGCCCTATATTATTACCAAATAAAGAGGTACAGAGTCATGGTTCGTACATAATAGTCATACAACACTGAAAAGCTAGAGGAAAAACACGTGAGCATTTCCAAGATCTAAATGCTATCACAGTACCATGTCCAATCTGAAATTGCATCGATGCCTTTTCTTGCCAACTTAGTTGGCTCCCCTCCTTGCTCAGGCCCTGCATACTCTAGGACCCAACCGAACCTCCGAAGCATTATAACACCCCTGTTAATAAGGTCAACAAAGGAATCTTGAGGGAGTACCAGCTTGTTGAGCCATTGGAAAGCTAACAGACAGTTCGTCTCAATAATTATGGTGTTTGAGACTTTCTGATTCCACTCTCTAAAAACGATACCAGCCTCCAAAATAGCTAGAATCTCAGCTTTAGTGGTTTCAATCAAACCCACTGATTTTGCGAATTTAGCAAGAACAATACCTCGACCATCTCTTAAGACTCCTCCGATACCTCTCTGCCCAAAGCTTCCACGCACAGCGCCTACAACTGAAAATTTTAGGACCCCGGCTGGAAGTGCAGACCAATCGCGACCATACGACCTGTTGTGTTTCACTCTATGACACTCAATACTGCATCTGTTGGGATATCGAACGAAGTCAATCAAGGAGAGAATCGAGTTTGGCCATTTGCTTTTACTCCACAAACCTATACGAAGCACCGTGGAATCGCATAATTTTTTGATGCACGGACTCTTCTGGTTAAATACCACTTCGTTCCTCTCGAGCCATATAGACCAGGCAATTCCGAAAAAGGATAACAACCAAACTGGTTTAGATTTTTTCCGTATCACTACATTATTCCACATTTGGTATATGTTATTTACTTATTATATCAATTTGGTTTAGTTTTAATTTAATTAAATAAAATTAATCAACCAATCAGGTGATGACACGTGTCATCACCCAATTGGATAAATTTACTCAATTTTTAATCTATTTTTATTTAATATATTTTCTTCTCCAATCAGGTGGTGACATGGTTAAAGGAAAAATTAAAGATGGATGGAATGACCTTAGGGTGAATCAAACATGGGACCAATGGGTGATATACTCATTCTTTTACCACTACACCAACCTACTCTTTGTAATATAAAATGCACCCTTTTATATACATATCTTATAATATAATAAATATTAAAAAAATAAAAATGGTTAAAAAGTGACTCGAATCTAAATCACTTGGGATGTGTAAAATCATACAAATCACCACATCAAATCAAGTAATTAACTAAAAATGAAAACATTTCAAATATGTTTAAAGTAGTTATTAAAGGAAGAATTAAAATGAAAATAGATGTATTATTTTTTATTTTTAAATTAAATTAAATATTTAAAGTAGTTATTAAATATTTAATTTAATTTAAATATTAAATATTAAATATTCGATTTAAAAGAAAATAAATTTGATTTAAAATATTTGAATACTTTTTATTTTCATATTTAAATTAAATCAAATTTTTATTAAAATATTAAATATTCAATTTAAAAGAAAAGAAAATAAATTTGATTTAATTGAATGATTTAAATTTAAAATTTGATTTTTTTTTTACAAATTTGGATGTTTGAAAATAATAATATTTTATTTAAATTCAGGTATTAATACTTTGATAATTTAGGGAAGTTTTAGGCAAAACTACGGATACAAATCCAAATAATTAAAAAAATTACAAATATCATATGACAAACATTTTTATACGGAAGTATACTGAAAAAAGGCTTAATGCACTTTTTGCCCCTAACATTTATCACTTTTTCTAATCTGATACCTAAAGTTTATTTTGGGCTCTTGTGCCCCTAACGTTTGTACCATTTCCCGTTTGACCCTATTTCGTTACCCATGCCGTTAAATTTTTTTCAGCCAATAACACCGTGTCACATCATCTCCTCTTTGGCTAAGTGAACTGCCCGGTTTTATTTAAAGGGTAAATGACATGTCAAAGTCTGTCAGGTTTGTTTTTCGTTCAATTTAGTCGCTGAAAAGTCTATTTTACCTAAAATTGACCCCTATTTGTTTCTAATTTTTATAATTTAGACCAATATTTGTTATTATTAATAATATTATTTTATTTAAATTTTAATATTTAATAAAAATAAAATAAACTAAATATTTTAATATTAAATTAGTAATTTTTTAGATAAATTAAATTACCTAAAATTGACCCCAACAATTGTATATTCGAATTATATTCGTTTTATTTGACAAATTTGAATTGTATTCAAATTATATTATAATTACATTCCAATTATATTTTTTTGAGAAAAAATTGAATTATATTATAATCATATTTCAATTATATTCGAATTTTGCTTAGTTCGAATTGTATTTTTTTAGCAAAATTTGAATTATTTTAGAATTATTAATTTGAATTTTCCTATATTTGAAATATATTTTTGAGCAAAATTCAAATTATATTCTAATCGTGTTCGTATTATATTCGAATCATGTTTGTATTATATTCGAATTATATTCAAATTATATTCGAATCATATTTGTATTATATTCAAATCATGTTCGTATTATATTCGAATCATGTTCATATTATATTCGAATCATATTCCAATTATATTTGAATTTTTCTATGTTCAAAATATATTATTTGAGCAAAATTCAAATTATATTCGAATCATGTTCGCATTATATTTGAATCATGTTCGTATTATATTCGAATCATATTCATATTATATTTGAATCATATTCGTATAATATTCAAATCATGTTCGTATTATATTCTAATCATGTTCGTATTATTCGAATCATATTAAAATTATATTCGAATCATATTGAAATTAATTGTTCAAATTTTGTGAAAAAATATAATTTGAATTTAACAAAGTTATAATTAATAATTTGAATTTTGCTAAAAAAATATGATTCAGATTTTGCTAAAACGAATATAATTCAAATTTACCAAAATTTGAGTTAATAATTCTAATATAATTGAAATATAATTCGAATATAATTGAGATATGATTAGAATATAATTCAAATTTTGCTCAAAAAATATAATTTGAATAAGTAATTGTTGGAATCAATTTTAGGTAATTTAATTTATCTAAAAAAAACTAATTTAATATTAAAATATTTAATTTTATTTTATTAATATTAACATTTAAATAAAATAATATTATTAATAATAACAAATATTTGACTAAGCTATAAAAATTAAAAACGGATAATAGTCCATTTTAAGTAAAAATAGACTTTTTCAGTGACTAAATTGAACAAAAAACAAACCTGGTAGACTTGGCATGTCATTTACCTTTTAAATAAAACCAAATGGATTTACTTAGACAAAAAAGAGATGACATGGCACGATATTATTGGTTGAATTTTTTTTACTGACAAGAGTAATGGAATGGGGCAATGAAAAACTGTGCAAATGTTTGGGGCAGAAAAGCCTTAAAAAAATTTAGGTACCAAGTTGAGAAAAATAAATAACGTTAGAGGGCAATATGTGCATTAAGCTTTGAAAAAATAATTATAAAAATAACATCTCCCAATATTAATTCCTGGAATGACATCCTTTCCTAACACATGGAGCAAAGACGTGCTTAGGTAGCAACGTCTTTCAGGGATTTGAAATTAAAAAAAAAAAAAAAACATTTCCTACCGTGCCTTTGTGGAACTTTTAACAACACACGGACCAAAATGAAAGAAAAACTAAAATGTAGGGATTGAAATGAAAATTTTAGAAAATATAAAGTAATTACACTTATCAAGTCCTTATAAATAATGATAAATTTTGATAAAAATGATTTTTTAAGTTAAAAAATTAAAAGAACGAACCCAAAAATTAAAAATTAATAATAAATATTAAAAAATTCAAAATCAAAGGACAAAACGAGGACAAGACATCTTGTTAGAGAGTAAATTATGAAAAAGTTTCATAAATTAAAAAATTACCTGAATCGAACATCGAAGAACAAAATTATAAAATTTCAAAAATTTACACTTAAAATGTAGGTGTAGAAGAATTAGGGGTGTAAATAGACAGAGCATTCGACGAACCGTTCGTGAACCGTTCGTTTATGTTCGTTTATTAAGTTAAATAAACGAGCATGAACAAAATTTTTATGTTCGTTTAATAAACGAACGAACACAAACAGAGGTGTGTTCGGTTCGTTTATGTTCATGAACAAGCTTGTTTATAGGCTCGTTTATGGGCTCATTTATAAGCTCGTTTATAGACTCGTTTATAAGCTCATTTATAGGATGAAAATGTTTGTGGATGAAAATGCTCCTTTATAAGATCGTTTACAGGTAAGTTTTATTTTGTTGCTTTTGTTTTATTTATTTATTTATTGTTAATTTAGTTAACATTCCAGAACATATAAACGAACATGTTCGCGAACGAATAAATCAACTTGTTCGGGAAAACTTAAACGAACACGTTCGCGAATACTTAAACGAACACGTTCGTGAACACTAAATAAACGAACACGAACACTTCAAAAATAAATAAACGAACACGAAAACAATATTAAAAATTTAAACGAACACGAACCGAACATGAACACCTTTAAAAATAAATAAACAGACACGAACATAATCTTGTTCGTTCAAGCTCGGTTCATTTAGACCGCTAACAAGAATACGAGATCATGTTAATTTTTGTTGTTGTTTCTTTGTTGGTGTTAAGCGTAGTGAAAGGTGGAGAACGTCATTTCTGAAATTGCCACAGAAAGAGAGGCATTGCCAGTCATTGGTCTCTCTCAAAAGTCAAAACTTTCTTTCGTCAACCAAAAAACACGAACTTTGCTTTCTCTTTTGTATTCCATCGATCAATTGAAAAAAAAAGAGAGGAAAAAATAAAGCTAAAAAAAGTTACTCTCTCTCTCTCCTGGCCAATTTTATTTTTCAATGCGAAGAACAAAACCCTAGTTTCAGCTTTATCTTCAGTGAGGATTTTTATTTGCCTTTGGATTTGGGGTTAGTTGGGAGAAGATGTATGGGAATTGATTAGTAGAATTAAAATTTTGAGTTTATTGGGGAGGCAGCTAGAGCTAAACTGTTAAAGAGTATTTTTGTATATGCTCATCTTCTAAATTCGTGTAGAAATGAGCTTAGAAAATGATGAGCAACATTCATTAGATCAGCCTGCGGATACCAGCAAGGAATCTCAAAAGTAATCACTTTTTTCTGCTGAATCATTAATTTTTGTTTAATGTTTTTGCAGATGTTTTAGGTTGAGTGACGCTGATAACCAATTTGTTTTTTTAATGATTCAGGAAATCTAGAATTTCATATACCAGAGATTTTTTGCTGTCATTGAGTGAATTGGATGTTTGCAAAAAGTTACCCCGTGGATTCGATAAATCAATTTTGAGGTGAGATTCTTTTTTATGGTCATGGGGTATGCACTTCATAAAGTTATGAAGTTGAACAAGGCAAACTTAGATCCTTTTGGTATTCATTGGTCATTATGTGGTTGGAACAGTGAATTTGAGGATACATCACAAGATCGGCAAAGAATTCCTGCCACCTTCTCCGGTTACAGGCGTAATGAATATAGTTCATCACCACCTACAAGAGGGGAATCGGGTAACTATTCCCGGGGCATTCATGGACGGTGGGACAGTTGCTCTAGTGGAAAGAGTGATAGAGACAGTGATACCCAGTCTGATTTGGACGCCGGTAATGTTTATAGTTCTTTTGTTCTCCCAATGGTATTATTTTGTGTTTACTTTTAAAATGGGCTACTTTGTGCATTGTACACCTGGTAATTCACTCTTATCACCTCAATCTCAAAGATGTTTGGTAAAACCATTTTTGTGGTAATCCATTATCCACTTCATTTATTTGTTGCATACAGCATCTGAAAATTCTATCACTTCCTTAATTGAATGATTTTAATGATACACAGATCATGGAAGACACCATGGTAATCAATCCAGCCGGTCTTGGCAAGGTCCTGAGCATGATGGGCTTCTGGGGAGCGGTTCTTTTCCTCGACCATCTGGATTTACAGCAGGAGCTTCTGCACCAAAGTTTCGAGCTAATGATCAATACCATCTAAATAAAAGTAATGAGCCATACCATCCACCCCGCCCTTACAAGGTACTTGTTTGCTTTTATTATCATTTGCAGATAATATTGAGACTGGTATCATGATAGTTGTTTTATTCAATTTAGCATAATTATATCCCATGTACTCTGCTTAAATAATATCTGCCTGCAATTGTAAGACGATCCATTGCCCACTGAAATACGGTTTTAATAGATGTCATTTATGTGCTCACATATTTCAAGGCGGTACCTCATTCAAGGAGGGGAACTAATGACTCATATAATGATGAAACATTTGGTTCCACTGAGTGCACTAGTGAAGATAGAGCAGAAGAGGAAAGAAAAAGAAGAGGTAGGTTCTCTGTTCTAGTGAACACTGTGCTGATTGTAGCTTATTGTGTTTATGTTTTATCTTCTTCCACTTCTCTGGTTTTGTTTTCAAATAATAAAAGCTAAAGCATGATGAGTTTCTCTTTTAGCTTCCTTCGAGTCATGGAGGAAGGAACAACAGAAAGCATTCCAGGAGAGGAAGATTAATCCTGAAAGGTGTAAAGATGACTTCGATATTTCTGAATTGCTAGTGGACTCCAAAGATGATAAAGGAATTGCAAACAGAAGCAAGGAATCAGATGAACCTATTCCAGCATCAAATATTATTTCTGAAAAATCATCTCTTCCCGTACAAACTCCTGCTTCCAGACCACTTGTACCACCTGGTTTTACAAGCACAGTTTTGGAGAAGAATTTTGGAACCAAAACTTCAATGCACTCCCATTCTTCACAGGTAAGTATTGCATTGGTTTTCAGATTTCAAAACACCCATTACGATCCCTCTCTCTTTTTTTAACCTTTTGGCATATAATTTTGATTGTAAATGTCAATCGTTGATTTTCAAAGTTTTCATCCTTTTTTCCATCACGTGATCTTTAATTGCTACCTTGAACCAACTATTTGATCTTCATGTATTGGATGCTTCCTTAGTTGTAACATAACAGGAATAAAGTTGGGAACCAGTTGATTTTTTAATTTTCCGTCATTTCGGTCAGATTGGGGAGAGAAACAATTTTATCACTTTCGATCAGCGCATGAAATTGGCCATATATAATTAAAATTCAGTGGGAATTTTTGGGATCTTTTCCTTATTCATTTGGATTTGACTGGAAAAGATGTGTTGTTTTATACTTGGTAGATCTGTAGATGTCTGTATATGACACCAATAGTACGCATGCATAACTGAGACATTAATAAAGACAATTTATTTTTGTAAGTCACTTAATGGTAGTATAGATTGGACAAAGGTTGCATTGTGCTCTGTTTTAAAGTGACATGTTTTTCTGTTCCTTCTTTTGGCCTATAAGTTAATACACTGTTTGGAGTGCTGAAAGATTGGGTATTATTACCTAGTGGTTGTTGCTTGCATGTGATTTTCGTTAAGTAGTAGTTTTCTTATTTGTAATTCAGAGCTGATCTGATGCTATTACGACAAAGCATGTTTCAATTATATTGAGTAATATTGCGTCTCATATTAATCACATGTGTTCTTTGGTGTAACTTGATTATCAATATATATTCTGTTATGCTTCTATAGGTTGGAAGTTCTGAGATTGAGGTCAACCTTTCAGAGTTCAAAGGCAGCCTTCTCTTTAATGGGATTTCTGATGATCTTTTGGCAAAACAGTCTAAACAGCTTGAAGAGGAAACTTCAACTGAGCAGAGGCTTGAAAGTAAAAACATCCACCTTTTAGACAATAACAAGAGTGACAATGCTCTGAGTTTCTCATCGGCTTTAGATAAATTTAATGAGACCATAAGCAAGGATTCTCATCTATACAAGAGTTCTAGTCTTTCAGAAGTCTTTGTAGCCCCAGGAAACAGTGGAGTTACTGAACTTGATTCCAAGGAGCTGCTAGCAGATAAAATGTTGACTGAAACCGGCCAAGATGGTTCTACTTCACTTCTAGACAAGATTTTTGGCAGTGCTGTAATAATAAATGGAGGTGGCTCCACTAATATCGCTGAGGTACTATTTTGGTTTTGAGGGACATTCAAATTCAAGCACATGTATAGAAGTTATTTACACTGAATCATTTCAATTGAATGTTCATTTCTAATTCCCTTGCTTAATGTAATTAAAACTATACATCTTAGTTACATGTAGTTCCTTTAGTTACTTATTTTAAACCCTTCACTTCTAGTTTTCCTTGATGAAATATTTAACGACCTTTTATATCTCTTGATCTTCAGGCTAATGGTAGCAACACTGATGAGATATGGTCCCTTGACAATTCCCATTCTTCTAAGTTTGCTCGTTTGTTTCTTGATGAAGGTTTGTTGGCACTTGTTACAAGTAATCTGGCTTTAAGTGATCTGCGTAGTTCTAATATTATTGTTTTGATCTTGTCTTTGCAGAGAAGAAACCAATAGATGGTCGCTCCCCTGGCAGGCCAAAAGACTTGCTCTCATTAATTCAGGGTGGTGAGAAAGACGGTTCCCATGATAGGGTGGATGGTAAGCATGTAGCTTCAAACTTTCCATTTCAAATCTCTGAAGTTGCGAACAGGCATGTTAGAGCAAATTTGACATCTACTGGAATTGTGAACTCCAAGCAATCATGGAATATTAATGATGATAACAACTCAGCAGCAGTTCCAGCCATCCTTACATGTGAGGATCTTGAAAAGTCAATTCTGTTAGAAAGCACTGAAAATGATCCGAGTTTGCCTCCTGCTATTAAAGAATGGAAAATTTCTGATGCCGAATGTGAGACGCAAGAAGTTAATGTCGATAATCATGCATCCCAGCACCTTCTTTCAATGTTACAAAGTAAAAGAAGTACAAAAACTATAGTATCATCTGCCAATCATGACGTCAGGTCTTCAGAAAGGATGCAAACTACTGAAACGGCAACTGTTGACATGGCACCTTGTGATTCAATAGACACAAATTCAGAAAATGTTTCTGGTTCAGGGAAGAGTCTAACTCTTGAAGCACTTTTTGGAAGTGCTTTCATGAAGGAACTACAATCAGTTCGAGCACCAGCTTCTGTTCAGAGAGGCTCAATAGAGCCTGCTAGAGTTGATGTTTTCGAATCTAACAGGCTTCCCCTTAATGTCGCAGATGATAGTCTTCTTCCTTCCACTGATCATGTTGAGTCAAACAGGGCTAATTTTGAAGAAAATATTTTAGCATTTACGCAAATAGAACAAATGAATTCTGATGGCGTTGAAGGGAATTTGTTAGGCTTTAATGATGCTCCATCTGCAGTGGATTTGTCACATCTCCGAGCTGGATTAGGATCTAAACTTGGTGGTTTTGACGGATCTGCTAAAATTGGGCTTCCTGAAGAGGATAATTTGCTTGGCGTCAGTAATCATGTGAAGCTCCAGAATTTCATGATTGGTAGTGTAAAACCAGAGCTATTGCCCTCCCAAGAGGCATCGATTGATGTAGCTGAGAAACTAGCAGCTTTAAAGGCTGTCTTCCAGGATGAAAGACCTGTTGTAGGAGGGAAAGAAGGTCCACCTTTTCTTCCCGGTCCTTATGATACGAGGGAGCCAGATATTCCATTTCATAACCATAATATCCAAGCATCCTCTCCACCCCTTCGTCCTCAATTGAATCATGGAGGTCCTTTGTTTCATTCATTAGATTCACATCCTTCTAACATCAGTTCTCAGATGAAGTTCATGGCTCCAGAAGGCATCATGCATCATGATGCCCCTGCAAGTATGCTTCGTCCTCTCCATCATCCTAGCAGTGGACTAACTGGATTTGATCCTCCTATTCATCATCCAATGTTACAGCAAATGCATGTGCCTGGAAACTTACCTCCACCCAACTTGCAACGAGGACTTCCTGGTGTTGCACCGCCACCACCTCATTCAAATAACCAGATGACTGGTTTGCTACCGGAATTGAATCCGATGCATGGTTTTACATTGGGGCATGGCCACCGGCAGCCCCAACCCAACTTTGCTGGTCTTGGGATGCCTCCGGGTAAATCATTTAATATGTCTTGTTTCGTTCTCATCTTTGCCAATTTCAAATTTGAAAAACCTAACCCATTTAAGAAGCTTGAGCTGACCATGTCAACTTTCTGCACTTGACTGCAAAACGTTTACCTCATCCAGGATCCCCCAATTCTGCTGGAAAAATAATATGTACATCATTGTCTGTTCATTATTTCAGGTCATGACGTTGTCAGTGGGAGCCATCATCCAGAGGCATTGCAAAGGCTTATTGAGATGGAACTCAGGTCAAAGACAAAGCAGATGAGCCCTTTCGGTGCATCCGTCCACAGTCAGGGCCAAGGGATGTATGGTCACGAGCTAAACATGGGTTTTCGGTACAGATGATGACTTTTGGTTGTAGTTTTGCCTTATCCCCAATGGATTGTTTCTCTCCGAGAATCGAGGATAGGTTTGATGTTCTTAATTCTGGAGGGATAACTGTGGCTCACTGTAATTAAAATGATCATTGTCATACTTGAAATTTCCATTTTGGTTGCAATTGCCCCTTGCCTTGTTCTGTGTCGTTTTCTTTCCAGGCAAGTTATTATTAACAAACTGAAAATGTTTAAACCAAACCTCAGAATGTAAAGCATTATAATTTGCATATAGAGCCTTTTAATCACCCAGCTGTAATATCAAGATCTCTAATATTAAGCAGTACTGAATCACTAAACTTCATTCATGGATCGGATTCTCTTGTACAGGTGATTAATCAGCCTTGAGCCACGCATTTTGGGCTCCCTATTCAGAACAGCGAGTACATCCTTAACACAACTCTGGTTTCACCGGTGACCTCTTTGATATGGCCGGGTTTTCTAGTTGCTCCCGTTGAAACAAGACTAGGGTAAAAACTAGAAAAGAAATATATAGAGGAATAATATTTCGACTAGGATAGGAGAAGATATACATACCAGATGTTGAAGAAGACTTTAGGATTCAATTCTTTACCTGCTTTAGAACTGGGTTCGCATGTTTCTGCGGGGCTTGTTCGGCAATCAGTTGCTAGTATTTGGTTACTACCAGAAGCATAGAAACAGTAGATACTAATAAAAGGTTCAACATTGCATACACCAAAATGCAGAAATGAATGTACACAAATGAAACTGCAGGATCTTCAATCGTATGAATCAACAAGAAGGGTACAAGAGTGTTAACTAATCTCAGCCAACTTTCTCTGCAAAGGAATACCTTTTTTCATCATCATGCACAACCCTTCTAGATGCTTCTGAAACTCGGATGTTCGGTTTGTGTCCGGAAAATAGTTGCTCCATCTCTTCCTGTTTTAGAAGAATGTCAAAATTTTGTGAACTACATAGTAATTCAATATGCGGATTAGGACTTTAGGAGAGTTGACCATCATCATACCTGAAGATTGATTCCACTGATCATTGAGTTGTTCAACGCTCTCCTCAGAGAAGGCCCCGGATACCCTTCCTGAAACAGGTGTTGGTTCTGCATTCATTTGAGAAGTCAGCATTCCAGTAGTTTGAGAAACCTGACCAGCAACTCGGCATGTTTCTGTTGTAATGAAAGTCGATTGAGTTCTTTGGGGACATTCAATTTGGTACTGGTGGTCTCATTTAGAACTTCATGTGTTAGAAGAACCGAAGTTTCAAAGTGTTTAAAACTCAGATGAAGCTCACATTTCATACTTCAAATTGGAAGTATAAAACCAGAATTATGGATGTTAGAGATGTTATTTATGAATGCCAAAAGTTAGCTACCAGAAACTACCATATCCAGATTTTTGGTTTTCAATTACAAATAGTACATTTTAAGACTTTGGTTTTCTTAGCATATAAAATTTTTAATTCGAGCCATTAGTACTAAATATGATCTATTGTAACAAAAAACTACATCAACACCACGAGCCGCGAGATGTGGGGTTTGTCTAAAATACAGCATGTTACGGTACGGCTATAGTGCAGTATGACACTGAAAATGTAAAATATGACACTGAAAATGTAAAATATGGAACTGAAAATGGAAGTGAAAAGGATCAAAATTTTACTTTCGAGTTTCGAAACTTTTGTAAGAACTGAAACTGAAAATGTTATAAAAAAATAATATTTTTAATACCGTGTTTTAATTTTTATAATATTTTCAATTAGTGCGGCATTGTAGCCGTATTGTAATCTACCCAAAATGTGCATCTAAAGTGTAAAGCAACAGACTTTGGTCAATGGTTAGATATATAGCTTCAGGGCTGAATTAAATTTTATGCGTTCAATGAACATATATATATATATATATATATATATATATATATATATAAACCATTTTTTTAAGAAAAGGTATTGACTTTGCCGTCCACTTTACTCAATCCATTTTTTCCAACAAACAAAATAGTAGCCAAAGTCGAACTGAAAAAATCGTAAAAAAAAAAATAAAATCCAATGAATTTACTTACTATTGAACGCAAAATCGACGTTTGGCTAATATATTGTTCGTCGTTTTCGACGACGTCATGTTGAAGGGAATGATCGACTAAGTCTGGCGACTTAAAGGGTGTGATTAAGGACGACGATTTGGAAGTTTAATTTCGAAAAAATTTAAGAATTTGAGAACTGTTTTGTAAAAATTTGAGAATTTCAGGCTTCTCTAAAAAATGATAAAATTTTGATTTTTAAATTAAAAAAATTAAATTATTATCACATGTCAAACATTGATTGGTTACTAAATTTTTTTAACGACAGTTAATTACTGGGCACCTAAAATTGCAATGTTGTAAACTTTAAGCACATATTTTTAATAAAAATACTTATTTTCATTTAAACCAAAGAAAAAAATGAATATTTAATAAGATACGGTAATCAAAATAGTGTGTAGTGCATATCAACAGGTCAATCGAAAGACTAAACAAAAACAAGAAGAAAAAGATGATAGATAGAAAGTGGGTAATAGATAGGAGTGTAAATGAACAAAACGTTCGATGCACTATTTGTGATTCGTTCATATAATGTTCGTTTATCTTTGTTTATTAAGATAAATTAATGAACATAAATATAATTTTTATATTCATTTATTAAATGAATAAACACAAACAAAAGTGTATTTAGTTCATTTATGTTCAAAAACAAGCTCATTTATCGACTCGTTTATAAGTTCATTTACCCGATTCCATTTTTTTATTTTTTCCTTTTTTTTAACATTTTAAATATTGGTGATGTTAGGTACTAAATTGAACACAATTTGAACTCTAAAGTTCAAACTGTAAAACTTGAGGAGCTTAATGACTAGGGGCATAATTCCACAATTTTCTTCAATTAATATGTTCGCAAATGTTAAATGGACATGCTCGCAAACGTTAAACAAATATGTTGGCAAACATATAAACGAATATATTCACGAACGTTAAACGAACATGTTCGCGAACACTAAACGAACGAACACGAAAACCTTTAAAAATAAACAAGCGAACACGGTGTTAAAAATTTAAACGAACACGAACCGAACATGAACACCTTAAAAAATAAACAAACAAACAAACACGAACACAACCTTGTTTGTCCAAGCTCGGTTCATTTACACCCCTAGCAATAGAAAAGTTATCCCCTAAATCTGTTAACAACTAATCGAGCCACCGAGTTACCCCATCCTCCTCCCCTACCGCTGCTAGAATCTCTACGCGTACATCCAAAGTTGCCTGCCATTTCCAGTACCGGAAGCAAATCAAAACGAGAGAAGATAACAGGGAAAGGCACACTTATAGGATACTTGAATCATAAACATATTCAAACATACATATGGAGGTAAAATCCTTCAAATATATGGGATAGCTTCTTTTTTCCCCTCTCCAAATGATACAACGTGTTAAAGTGTGTGTAGGGTACATGTAAAACAGTACGCGACTCTCATTTTCAAATCCGGGTAACATGGCCAAGGATTAACGCAATCATATACTATTGTCAGTACACAGACGCTTGGCCACGTCGGGAATCATCCTCAAATGCTCCGAATAATTAAAACTACATATACAAGAGGATTACAGAAATGATGGGAACTTACCGAAGGATTTCTGCAATTGACCAGCCTACATTCCTCCAAAGGACCTTGCACTGTCCAACCCTCCCAAACATCAAAGCTGTGACTAGCAAAGACGAATTCCATCTTTCTATTAATCTGCCATGAGAATACATAACATTAAAATCTCCGACTTCATCAAAAGCAGAAACTTAGCTGATAATGTCATAGGAATTGCATTGTTCTCATGATAAGTTACCTGCAGTAACTTCCCACCAGCAGCAAAAGAACGCAGACCAATAGTGTCCTGGAAAAATAGCATAAAACTTTCACCCACAGATACCAAAAGCCCAAGAACTGTAGTTAATTAACGCAAACAAAGCCTACCAAAATAATTTTAAGTAAAGGCAAATGCTGAGAGTGAGGATCAACACAAAGAATGATAAATTCCTGTCAACAAACCTTGTTTCTGTAGACAACAAGGAACTGTGCTGCAGGATCTTTTTTAGTTACATTTGACATGGTATCTAGGAACCAACCACCACCTTTAACTCTTTGTCTGGACAGGTGGAGTGCAGGACGGTCTCTTGCATACATAGCTATAACATATCCCTCCTTCAGCATATCACCAGACTGTCCACTTAGGTTCTTGCTAGTTTTAAGAAGCTGATCAGAATTTGACCCCAGTGGTAATTCTTTAGGTGTTTTCCTACTCAAATCTCCAGGGGAGCGAGAATCAGAACTTAATGCTTGATCTGTGCCACTCATAGCAGTGTCATCTTCTCTTTGTGAAGTACTTTCTCTCTCTAATATTAAGGGATAGTCTGATTTTTGTAGGGTAGTTTGACGGGCATGCCTCTTTTTCGCTTTTTTACCTGACCTGCTGCGTTTTGAATCTGATTTAGTTGCAGTACCAGAAGACATACCAGAATGCTGGTTTTGATTAGGATAATACTTAGATCGGTTGATATCCTTTTTAAGGGAACTTTCAGGACTTCGTTGAATATCATCAGTCAATAGTTCACCACTAGATCCCTGCAAAGCACTTTCTTTCTCTTGTATGCTAAACTGACCTTTTTCATCTACTATTTCACTTTCTTCCTCATCCTCATCAGAAACAGCATCCTTTGGAATAACCCCGTCGCAAAAGAATGTTTGCAACATAGAGATAGCCTTCTCCCTTATCTCCATCCACACTTCTTCACTATAATCAGCACTTCGAGGAAGTATCAACACATTGGGCATCTCCTTCACCTGAAGCAAAGATGTTATGATAATTTGATTAGTTACATCTTCAGTAAGCTTAATTATGCAATACAAAATTGCAATATACGACTTCAGCAACACAATTGAAATTGAACCTTCCAATCACAAGCTGAAAATACTCTTTTATCTTAGATGAAGATGATGAAGGGGAGAGAGAAGCAGAATTATAAAAGATTCACCTGAGCATTATCTATCACTCCCCACATTTCCACTCTCTCTAATCCCCTTTCAATTGTAATGTAACCATAACCAATTACATTCTTAGGATTTGCACATACTGGAGCAATATTCTACTAAAATGACATTATGGCAAAACGAAGGAATTGGGTATACCACGGAACAGAAACAAGAACCTATTGCAAAGTTGATCTCATTTAAGATGCCTGGCCTTGTAACCTGACTACCTTCCTATGGAAACAGCATAGCACGGCAAAACCTGAATTCATAGAATAAGAGATTTTATCATACCCAAGCTTCCATCCACTGTGGCCCTTCAGCTCCATCCAGAGCACAACCAGCTAATGTGCCATCAATCAGAAGCTGCTTCAGTGCGCAATCATCCAAGAGCTGGCTGCTACCCGTATTCACAAGAAAAGCCCCTAAAGGGAAGTCCCCAAAAAGAAACGATTTTATACAAAAGGGAAGAGACGGAATCATAAATTTTTGAAACAAAAAAAGAAAGCAAACGTACCAGGCTTTATATGCTGCAAACATTCAGCACTTATAATCTGAATGGTTTCATTTGTTAAAGCACAATGAAGCGATACAAGGTCACTTGCAGCCAGTAAATCATTAAGGGTATCCATTCGGCGAGCAGCTGGTGGCAATGTTATAGAAGACCTATTTACTTTTCCATTTTCCTGTGAAAACAAGATTCAGAGGAAATTTTATTCCAATGGAAAATCAATCTAACAGAGGAAATTAACAGACCATGTACACAACACAAGACATGCATATATACCACTAAAAACCTTATTGAAGCTCATTTTTAGTTAAATGCAATTTGCAATAGATCTGTTATCCGCTTTCAGTTTACCTAATAAGATACAACTGAATAACATGTTAGATGAGACTATAACTTTAAGATCTTTAAATCCAGCTCAAAATGCCTATAGCAATTTGCAATTCAGTTATATGGCGCTTCACTCTTTCATAGTTCAATAAAAATATGCTTAAGCTATTTGTGATAGTGTCAAATTTAAGTTGACAAATTCTGTCGCACTTATCACAAAGTTTCTAAATTTTATAAACAAGCAAGAACTGAAATGCTAAGTTTGAATTTGAAGTTAAATTGGTGAAGCAAAAAAGAGGTAAATTTGAAGTAGCAATCTAACGGAATTAATGAAAGCTTAGAGGTAGAGTGCAGTCGGAACTCAAACTAATTGACCCATGAATACTGGAAATCAGCCTATCTTTTACCTCCACGATATCATAATAAAGCACACTCATCTTGAAGGCTAAGCTTCTGCAGGCCAGAGATCGGGCCGAAGCAGATCTACCAACAATTCCCAACACTAGTCCTCGGCACCGCCTCATTCCCCGACAAAGCGGCTGAACTGATCCAAGCCAACCGGAAGCCGAGAGCGCGTGACGAGAGAGCAAGTGCGTCCGACGGAGCAAGCCCAGAAACAGCGCCATGACAGTGTCCGCGATCTCCTCAGCTCGCGAGGCATCGACATGGACGAGACGTAGCCCGAGGTCAGCGGCTAAGGCGGAGTCCACGGCGCGATCAGAGGAGCCGAGACAGAGGATGAGCTGGTAAGGACGGAGGCGACGCTGGGCAGCTCGAGGGAGGTAGGAGAGGGAGTGGAGGAGGACGGCGGCGGCCGCCTCGATCTTGCCATCGCCTAAGCAGCTGAGAGGGACGGACTGGACGAGCGCGACGCCGGCTAAGGACTCTTGTTCGAGGGCGCAATCTTCGATGCAGTTGAGGGAAACGACCAAAGGGAGAGGCGTGGGGTCGTCGCTGTGACGCATTGCGGAAGAGGATCTGAGCATAGACGACGTCGTAGTCGTGGAGGTGATGTTCGTCGTCGGATCCCTGCACTAATTGTGTGGAGTGAGCGACAAAAATGTCTCTACGAGGGTTAGAGGGTTTATGGGTGTAATTTTGGGTATTTTGAGGGTCTAAAGGCAATTCCACTTGAAGAAAATGATTCTTTTAAGAGTTAACTACTAGTATGGTCACTTATGTTTTCTCTAATATAAAGTTAGTCATCGATTTTTAAAAACGACTAGTAAAGTCACTTACGTTTTTGATCTGTAAACTTTTGGTCACTGTGACGTTTGTTGTTGTTAAACTTAAACATAGGTTGACCTGGTACAATAAAAAAAGGATAAATAACTTAAATAGTCCTTAAACTATTACTTCACTCTTATTTTGAACATTAAAATAAAAATAATTTATATAATTACACATTTAATCCTTCTTATTTACATTATTTTTATTTCTTCTCCCCTTCACCATCTTTCATATTCTTCTTCATCTAACCCATCTTTCAAATTCTTCTTCATCTAACCCATCCCTAACTTTCATTGCTTATTTTCTTGAATGAACCCATCAAGGAACTCAATGACTACTCCGTATGTGTTATTCTTACTGTTGTCGTCGTCTTTGAGTTCAGTATATGTATGAAACTTTGATGAACTATCCATATTTCATACTATATAATCTCTTTGGTTATTTTTGCTCACTGAATTAATATATATACAAAAGTATTTTTTACTGCTATTGTACTATTTGTTCTTTTGCTTCTCAAAACAAAAAATGGCTCAATTTTTATTGTGTTAGTGCTTAGTAGTTAGTTAGCAGAGTTGATCTTGTTTCGTTTTTTCATCTTCAGTTTTATTGTTGCAGTTGGCTAGAAAATGGAAAAAAGTTGTTACTGTTATTAGCATCTTTATAATAGGTAGTGGCGGAAGATAATGGGGACATGTGGGTGCCATGGCCCCCCCAAAATTTGAAAAATTATAATTTAAACCTTTAGAATTTTTAAAAAATTTAATTTAGCCCCACAAAATTTTTAAAAATTCAGATTAAACTTTAAAGTTTTTGAACTTTTTTAATTAAATCCCTCTCATAATTTTTAAAAGTTCTCATCAAGCCTCTCAAATTTTTAAAAAATTTAGTTAAACCCCAAAATTTTTGAAAAAAAAATGTAAATTGATCTCTTCAAAATTTTTGAAAATTTTAATTTAAACTTGTATTTTTTAAAATTTTAAGTTGGCCCCCTCAAACTCTACCTCCAAGTTCCGCCACTGATAATAGGATCAGTTTTGTGGTCATGATCGTGTATTATGCTATTAGTTAGTAGTTTCTTTACGAGGTACTATTAGATTTTTTTTCTGACATGCCATACATTGCAGGATTCTTTTCAACTTATGCAAAACTATACCCGACTATGAAGGCTTACGAGTATGAATTTTGAGTGTTTACATTAACGTACTGTTGCATAAAAATATCGGGGTATAATACAGGAGATTTTGTCAATACAACTGTGACTCGATTTTTGCTAATAGCATTCGGTGCCTGTGTTTGTTTAGTTGTTATAACAAATGCAAGAATCTTTGAAAAACTGCAAATTTGTGAAATGAAATTAGAGATTCAATTTAATTGTAAGAATCTTTGAAAAGCAAAAATAAACACTTTAATGGGATTAATAGAGTAGAAAGCTAGGTACAGATTAGATGAAGAAGAATATGGAAGATGGTGGAGGGAAAAAGAAATAAAAAAATATAAATATGAAGGATTAAATGTGTACTTATATAAATTGTTTCTATTTTAATGGTCAAAATAAGAGTGAAATAATAGTTTAGTGACTATTTAGGTAATTTATCCTTTTTTATTGTGCCAGATCAGCCTTCCGTTTAATTTTAACGGCAACAAACGTCTCAGTGACCGAAAGTTTACAGATCGAAAACGTAAGTGACCTTATTGGTCGTTTTTGAAAATCGGTGACCAACTTTGTACTAGGGAAAACATAAGTGATCATCACAGTAGTTAACCCTTCTTTTAATTCAAGTTTTTTGAATAACTCGAATAATTAGTGAAAATCTTGAGTTCAATTTTGTTCAACACGAATAACCTAAAAATGAAATTTTACTGTTTAGCGATTTAGTCTTAAATTTTATTTAGTCTTTAATTTATGCTTTATTTTAAATTTATTTTTCGACCAAATTTAAATAACATGTTTTTAAACCACAATAGAATATTTTTTAAAAATATTTTTTTATTTTATAATTTAGTCATTCAACTTTGTATGATTTTCTCACTTCTTTAATTCTCTCTTCTTTTTTAACTCCATTTTTACGAAATTTGAACCGCATGTTTCTAAACTACCGTAGAATACTTATCTAGCTTCAATTTATATATATATATATAATAAATTTTTTATTTTCTCGATTTAACCTCTCAACTTTGTATGATTTTTTATTCCTTCATTTTAAGTCCCTTTGACCAAATTTAGAGCACATACTCCACTACCACTATAAATATTTATGTAACTTCAAGTCTTCAATTCATGTTTTTAACAAAAAAATATTTATTTTTCAATTTAGTTCTTTAACTTTGTATTTTATTCAATCTGGTCCTTCAACTGTTATTTTTTTTGTAAATTCTTTCTTCTCATAAATTCCTTGACTCATTTATACTCTCCTCAACATTTTATCCTCAAAATTTTATTCTTTAAAAATAACGTTATAAATATATTTTTAGAATTTTAGATGATTTTTTATTAAATAACATTATAAATTTTACTCACATGTGTGAAAAATATGAAGGGATATATATATATATATACCTTATATGATTAGATAACGTCGTTTAAATTAAAATCAATATGTATATTATAAATAATCACAATCAATTTTGTATAAAAAAAACTCGACAACTTTACTTGAATTGAAGAAAAATAAAATAAAATTTAAATCACAAAATATAACTTATCAACTCGAATTATACAACCTAAGGTTGACCCTACTTAATATTCCAAGGTAGTGAAATGTGTTCCTCAGTATTTGGGAGTACGGACTGACTATTAATTTTGAAATTCCAGTTATGTATGTCCAACTTTTTTGGCAAATAGTGCACCGACAAGCATAGCAATTGGCATGAAACGCATTAGATTTGCACTAGGTTAGGCTATGAAATTTACATATGTGAAATAAATATGGCCCTCCATGCCCCGGTTTCTCTTGTCCTGCTTGGTAGGGGTTACTTTATCGGCATCCTTGCGGTTGGCTTGGCTGGAGATTGTTGATGTGATGGGTAAGGCCCCCTCCAGTGTTGATGGGTTGTTTCTCCTTAAATTTTGAGTGAGTTTAGGGTAGGCAAGATACGGTACATTAATTAAAAATATTTCAAATACGAAATTAAAAATATTATCCACCAACCAAAAATGTTATATTTGAATTTTGATTATATTTTAAGTAGGTGGTCTCACGACAAGTAGCGATACTTAGAACCAAATTTCGATATTTAACCATCAATTTAAAATGTTGTCAAAAATTATAACATTTTAAGTTAGAGAGTAACATTTTAAGTTTTGAACTTATAATATTTTCGGTTGGTGTCACATCACAATCGTACTGTATCCTGTCATACTCTAGCCTCACCGTTAAATTTTCTTTTTGTGGTAAAGTTATCATTTGCCAAAAAAATGCAATGATTAGGACAGAGTTTTATGCATTAAAATGTCGTTTTAACTTCGGTGATCCGTCAACATCATCGACAAAAACAGAATTAAGAATCAGACAAAGACATAATTAAAAATTAAGATCAGAATGAACAAAGTATAATTAATCATAAAATTAAAATAAATAAAATTAAAGGTCCAAATAGATAATAAACGCATTTATATTTTTTAATAAAAATTTTGGGGGGATCACAGCTCCCTAGGCATCATATATTTCCGTCCCTGGCCATCGATGAGAGCTTGCCTTGCTTTCCTGCGCGCACCGATTGTGATATGATTGTGATTAGATGATTGAACCAGTTGGATTTTATAACTGAACCAAGATAAAAACATCGACATTTCAAATTTTGTTAAAGTTCAATCCTCGTTTTAGATATAGGCTGTTCTAATCGATATTTAAAAAAAAAAATAATAAGTAGTTTAACCTCCAATCCAATTTTTAAAACATTAACTAGATCCTTTAAATAAGCTCAAACTTTCGAATCTTAAGATTGTGAACGAGAATAATAATTATAAAAGAAATATTATGCTCAAATTTGGAAGCTTAACATGATATAATTCCTCTACTTTTATGATATTAATTGTCCAAATTAAGCACAAATACGAACTAGTAGCAAATCACTAAAGGCACCACAAATGAACTAAAAGTCTACTTTTTCAGAAAGCAGCAGAAAGCTCACAAGCTTACAACTCATAAATTGAATGGAAGAATTTCTCAAAGTTTATACAAAACATTCTACTTTTATATTACCTATAAAGACAACAGACCATCCAAATCAAAATTTCTACAGGATACAGAAACCTAGATACCTGTTTAGCCTCACACCAAACCAATTACTGAACAACTCCATAACATCAGCAGGCTCAAGGTATATACTTAGGAAAAAACCGATGTATTTACAATCCGTAATCTACTAAGATGTGGAGGGATTGAAGACGTACATACTATAGCCGTTAGCATATTCTCGAGAGCAAATTCATATCTTAAGCATGCTAAGCAAACAAGATACACTCACCTACCAGAACCCCATCAGTACCTCGCATTTATACGTTTGAATTGCTATGGTGGAGCTTTTCTTTTGATATCTTCCAGACTGCTATCAAAATCCTGGAATATATCCTTTTGCTTTTATAAATGAAACAGCATATCACACTGATAGGTGAAGTGATCTATCTTAGAAAAACCTCCTCCTGATATTCCGGGTAGTTGTTTGATACGATCGCATAAGCAGTCCAACTCCGACTCCAACCCCAAGGCACACCCCGAGGCCGATTCCAACACCAACTCTAACACCAGCATTAAACCATGAAAGCTGCCCATTCTCGACGGCATACATTTCTTCAGTGTAGTGAGTATGTCCAATTTTCCCATCAGAGTCGTAATCTTCAACTTCAGCATCTGTAAACTGAACATCACCACAATGATTATTCTATTTCTTAGTAAAAAAAAGTGATGGCAAGACAGCCAATCATAAACAAACTGACTTGCAAGAAAAACTAAAATAGAAGCTACTACGAATTTGCATGAAACACAATAAACAAGCACATTCCATTATTCCAATTGTTATTTTGAAGCTCGTAGTTACAGAGCAGCATCGTCATAACAGGTTGCTGTTGTTCTTAGGCCTGCGGGAACTCGAGACAAGATTATATTTTTCACCCTAAAAGTGAATCTAGGAGACAAATTTGAATGGGAAAATTACAGAAATCAGTGAACAGCTGACAATAAATTGCGGCCGCAACACAATGTGACTGCACATTGTAACGGTTTTGGAGGTCACCGCAACACACAAATCGCATTTAAAATCATAGTTATTTTTTTTAGAGAAAAATCATGCTGTAACAGAGGCAACGCCCGCAATTTACTACTTGAATCTACATCTAAACTTATGAATAGTGATCATATTTAAAAAATTTGACAAAAAAAATGTAGTTTACCTGCAATTTCCGGTGTCTAATCAACCCATTGCAAACCTTATCGTTCCCTTTCCCGAGTTCCTCGTCCTCGGGAATTGCATCCAACATCCATTTAAGCCTCGATACGCCTTTCCTCTTAGGGCTCACAAGTATATTCTTGGTCAATATCACCGGCGTACCAGCACAACACCCGGCGATATAAACTTCAGTCCCCGGCGCCGAAACACCCATCTTGGGCTGAAAAAAAGCCGAATTCCCAGGCTCCGTAGCCGCTGCCGCCAGATAACAGTCCATGCTCCACTCTCCATCCATCCTTTCCAACGATCCACACAACAACACCTTCTTCTCATCCTCGTACGCCTCGAATTCAAACCCGCCCGTGACGCGGACGCTATCGGTGCTCAAATAAGTGACCTCGGACGCTTCCCGGTTGATACGATCGCGGCGAAGGGTAATGACGGCGGAATCGGAGGCCGGAACACGAGAGCCATTGATTTCGAGGGATACACCGATATCGCGGCGGAGGTGGCAGAGGGTGAGGTGGTCGGGAACGCTGTCGACGACGCACGGCGCGATTCGAACGTAAAAGAGACGGATTTCGAGCCATACCGAGGAATGGGTTATGAGATCGTAGGAATTCGAGGTTTTCTGAGGTAGAATCGATGGAAGATCATGCGGTTGATGATCCATGACATAAAATTTAGAGGGGGGAGATGATTGGGGATATCAAAAGAGGGGAATTTTGAGGGAAATCATGAATTTTTTTACATTTGATTTGGGAGATTTGTCGTGTTAATAATTAGGGCAATGGCAGTGGCGGAGAGCAAAAGAAGGAACCGAGTCAAAGAGTGGAACCGTTGCGGCCTCTCCCTCAGGGAAGCTTTGATGGAGAGGGCGAGAGAAAAACGGGTTGAAGACACGTGTGTTTCAGATATTTAGTTGGCTTGGCCCGACCCGAGAAGAGGATCTTGGGTAAAAATGTTGAATCATATTATTGGTACTATGTTAAAAGTTAGTTATGATGGTGACACACTAACATTTATAAATAATAATATATATAGTATAATCAATGTTAGATTAATGTTACTCTCACAAATGAGGGTAAAATTAGGGAAATATTGTAGTTAGGAGTAATTATTAGGGAAATAAGGTTTATTGGTTTATATTTTGTAATATACAGTAAAGGTTACAGTGACGCATAAAGTCGTCATTTGTAGATGGCGATTTATAATTTATTTTTATTTTTTAGATTTATTAAATCGGCATTTGCATGAGGCGTTTTCAATTATTTTATTTTTTTAGATGATCACTTGTATATAGGGACGTGTTGCATGCTGCATACACGGCTATTCTGTCGGTTCACATGAATGACAACCTTTATTGCTTTCATGGCAGCCTTAAATGATTAATAATCGATGACGTCACTTGCAGATAGCGACTTTATGCTTCACTATAATTTTTGTCGTATATTGAAAAATATAAGCCAATAAACCCTATTTTCCTAATAAGTATTCCTAGCTGCAATATTTCCCTGATTTTGCCCACAAATGAGTATATTAATTTCATATTGGTTCAGTATTAATTTTTAAGCGTTTAAATTTAATCTTTTAAACATGCATTTATCGAGTGATATACACGTGGGTTATCTTCGTCATCCGATTTAACTTGTACCAATACTAAAGCCTACCTTTGACACATAACACACATGTTTCATTTTTTAAGGTAAAGTTTATAGGATTAATATCCTATACACAGGCGGTGAAACTTTCAGTTTTCACAAGCGCTTTAACTTTAGGATATAGAGAGTTAGTTTAGAGTATAAGGGTTTAGGTGTAGGGATAGTTGTTTCAATTTAAGGTTTAGGGTTATAATTTAGGGTTTATAGGTTAGGCTTTAGTTTTTAGGATAATATGGTGAGGATTTAAGTTTTAACCTATAAACCTTAAATTGTAACCTTAAACCTTAAATTGAAACAACTGTCCCTAAATTCTAACCCCCTATACCTAAACTTTATGCCCTAAACTAACTCTCTATACCCTAAAACTAAGGTGCTTGTGGAAACTTTCAGTTTCCACTGCCTGTGTATAGAATATTTATCAAAGTTTATATTATTTCTATCTTTTTTTATTTTTATCTTTTTTTTGAACGAAGAACTTTAACTGAATTTTATTAATCAAAAGGAAGAACTACAAAGTATAACACACTCTAATATCTATGGAGATAAAAACATCATAAAATCAAAGAGCGTGTAAGAAAAAATTAAACACAGTATTTTCTAAGAAAACTTGTTCCGTCTTCCAAATGAAATATCATCAAAGATAAACTTTAACCAAAAAGCTTCATGTATCAAGCATTCTTTTCGCTACGAGTTCTTGGCACATCGGCAAATTACCACAAAAAAATTCAAAAAATAATAGACCACCGATTATCTTGTGACTTGAAACGTTTGATAATACTTATTATTGAAACGCTAAATTACTATAATATTATGCAATACTTGTTATCTTTGATGTTCACTTCAAGCGTTACATAGGACAAATGTGTGCCTCATAAGACATGTCATTGTCTAAATAATTTTATGAAAAATGTCAATTCTCTAAATGATTTTTTGAATGATATTTCATTCAATTATTTAAAAATAATATTATATATGTAAATAAGCAAATTTTTTGTGAACTTGGATATGTAAAAAAACATCATTTTTATAGTTTTTTAATATTTAATAATTTTTGTATACTTTTTAATATTTATTATTTCAGTAAATTTTTAATGTGAACATGGGGTGTTGGTTTTTCACCCAAAGTGTAGAAAGGATAGGTATCACCCACATCTGTTTTGCAGATGACTTGTTGGTATTTAACTATTTATCAAGGGCTCAGTTGAAGCTGTGAGTGCTGTGAAAGATCTCATGCAAGTTTTCTATTGGATTTCGGGAATGCAGATGAATGCTTCCAAGAGTAACAAAAAAAAAAAAGAGAGTAGGAGTGTGCTGATATATGGGACCTAGTGTAGGAATGTGCTGCTAATGAGTTTTTTTTTTATTCTTTTGTGTTTAGCTGGTTTGATCTTTGTTTTGTAATTAAGTAGCTAGCTATTTGTATAGGGTCTAGATGGTTTTGTATTGAATGGTTTCATAGTTGGTTCTTTGGATGAATAAAAACATTTATCCAAAAAAAACTTTTAATGATTTTTAATTCTTTTTTGAAAAAGATTTTTTTAATATTTTACAAGAACCCAGAACAAGATTCCTAAATATCTTCTTTTTTCTTGTTGCAAGTAGGGATGGTAATCGAGTAAGGAATAACCGAAAATTGTGGAGATTTGAACTGACTGGTATGTGGAATAACTAAAATCTTTATTCACGGGGACAAAAACTTGAAAAATTTTATCATCGAAGCTCAAATGGGGATGAGGATCACTATATCAGAACCATGTGGATAACCAAACTGTAACTGTATAAACCACCGTGGGGATCCCTGAAAAATATTTGTAGGGATCTCAATATTCGTTTAAAACAAACGATTCTTGATTTCGAGTTATATATTAAGAGATATTAATTTTTGAGTGAGCAAAAGTCAGAAGAAAAGACTGTAGACTATTTCCAAAAACAATAATGGCAATGACTTTAGAAATGCGCCATAAATCGTACAAGAAAAATTAGAAGAGGTAATTTATTTGATTGAAAAGATTGTCGAATCTAGTTTCTTTTAGAACAAACGGGTCATGATTTGGAACTGTAGATTATTAGTTATATATTTTCTTTTAAAGGTAGTGCAGGCTGCTGTGTTTCAATAGTTAATATTTTAGTCATGTTTTATAGTTTTGAAATGATTTGTTTGTTGTTGGTAAAATTTAAATTTATCATTTATGTGTGTAATTTTGAAGATTTAATGTTGAGTATTTGTTTTAATGTATGAAGTTTTGTTTACTTTCTTAGTACAAAAATTAACCGAAAATTGCGAGGACCCGTAAGAGATGAGTATGAGGACGAAAAATTTTCAAGACGTTTAGTGGGAATTCTCTACAATCGTACTTACAAATATCAGGAACATAGTGAAAAATATAAAACCGTCTCCGTCCCGCCCATTACCACATTTAATTTAATTTTCAATATGGTCTATACTTAATTTAGTATCTACCCAACATAGTAGATCCAACCCGAGTGGAGCTGGATCTTAAAACACTAGTTTCTCACGGGGATTTCAGCCCAGTTTACACTATTTTGAGCCACCCTCACATTTTTTTGTGTTCGTTTTGTTTAGCGTTTGTGAACATGTTCGTTTATATGTTCGCGAACATAATTGTTTAACATTCGCGAACATTTTTGTTTATATGTTTAGAAATGTTAACCAACCAAACAAATTAAAAAAAACAGTGAAATACGTCACTAGTCCTTAAGCTCCTCGGGCTTCACAGTTTGAAGTCCAAAGTTCATCATTTGTTAAATTTACTCTCTACCTTAACCAATATTTAAAATGAAAAAAAAGGAAAAGGGGGTCTCATTTGTTAAATTTACTCTCTACCTTAACCAATATTTAAAATGAAAAAAAAGGAAAAGGGGGTCTGGATAAACGAGATTGTTCGTGAACATAAACGAATCGAACACACATATGTTTGTCTTCTTTCGTTTAAACAAACATAAAAATTATATTCATACTCATTTATTTATTTTAATAAACGAACATTATACGAACAATTTATAGAACGCACCGTTAATTTACACCACTATCTTTCATTCCTCCGATCCTTATCCTCCACTGTACTGCTGCTAACTATGCTCTTCACCTTGCTCTCCACGGGAAGCAAAATAATTGAAAACCCGATAGGTTTCTTGAGGCATGCACGTCTAGAGTAACAGTGTTTTGCCTAGTAAATCCATATAAACCCCTTAGATTTGATAAACATCTCGTCTAATAGTACTTTAGCTTCAAATTGATGGTTTAGTTGTATTTTAGGTCATTTAATATTTTTAAAATTATTGTAATTAAGTTCTTGTCCGTCCCAGAATTATACGGTTTATCATTTTTAGGACTATGCTGGTTAAAATTAATAAAATTAAGCTTTGACCCTTATTTTTTGTTTAATTATTTTTTAAGACCTTACTTTTTAAAAATTAGTGGAAACTTTAACTCTCTTAATTTTTATAGTTTAATCACTTTTTAAGACTATATTCATTTCAAAATTAATCAATTTACCTCTTATAGTTCAATAATGCTTGAAGTTGGGGGCAAAACATAAATTTTGAAAGGTGGGGGGTAAATTCATAATTATCTCAATTTTTTCAAGAAAATATAAGGAATCAAAGGGTAAAAAAAAATTCCCCTACCGGGGGGCCCACAGCCCCTCCCATTCAACTTGTAGCACCGTCCCTGCTCTCATATAATTTATGTATTCTTTTGTATGTTCATTGTATTTTCTATCGATGACCTAAGTTTGTACCCTTTAAAATTTTGTAATACTATATCCACTAATTTCTTAATATAACTTTCTAACGGTTCGTACTCTTAATATAAAATTATGTGTCCATTTATACCCATGACCTCTATAAAAAATGAATACCATCTGAATTAATTAGAGATTGTGAGTTCGATACAATACTCTAACAATATTAAATGTTTTTTAGCATCCTTGACGTGATCCCTTAGTAATATTTACAAATAGTCTTCCAACTATGACCTAATTCTTTGTTAAGTCCTCTAACTATGAGAAGTTACAAATAAGTTCATCGACTAACCACGACTAACAAATCGGTCCAATTTTGTTAAAAAATAAACGACTGATGCCGTGGCAGTTAATAAATCTGTATAATAATATATTTAACCCTCAACTTTTACATTTTATTTTAATTTGGTCCTAAATTTAAATTTTCATCTCTCAATATTTAAATATTACAACATTTTAGTCCCTTAAATCCTAAACTTCATCTTCTTCCCTTTTAAAAAAACAAACCTCCATTGATGTTAACGATAGTCATCTGCAACCCCATTTGTATGAGCAGTACTGAAAAATCGTTGGAGCATCAAAAGCTCCATTGATGTTTACGGTAGCCATCTACGATGAGCTACCCACAGCGGGAAATGCATACGTTTTGTTTTAGAAGGGAAGAAGATGAAGTTTAAGATTCAAGGGACTAAAATGTTGTAATATATAATTGTTGAGAGCTAAAATTTTAAATTTAGGACCAAATTAAAATAAAATGTAAAGGTTAAAGGTTCAATTTGTTATTGTACAGATTTTATTAATTGTCACGTTATTGATCATTTATATTTTAACAAAATTTGATCAACTTTTAATTGTGATTAGTTAGGTGGCTTATTTGTAGCTTCTCATAATTAGTCAGAAGTCAAAATTTCGTCGTCCCATCTTTATTTTGAACAAATATAAAGGCATTTAAAGGTAAGTGGTCAGTTCTAAACACACTAGGATCATGTGTTTATGTGCATCGGTGTCATTTATTGAATAGAAGGATTGAAGGTGCAAACAAGTGCAGAATAAAGTACAAACATTTTGTTGGTGGTGGGGGCAGGTTGTCTACCCCCGTTGGAGAAATTACTTTTATTTAGGGTGAGAATTGTCGGGTATCCGAGTTTTGGGTATTCGATTTTTGAACCGGATACCTCAAATAACGGTCTGTGTCTCGGTCTATTTTATTCGGGTACCCGCTAATTTTTTTTAATATATACTTAAAAAAAGAAAAGTTTGAATTATATAATCTCAATATAAAGTTTAATATTCGAATTGAAATTTGGGGAAAAACTGAAAAAGTCGGGAATCAGGATGGGTAATTGGATTATTTGGATATCACCCATTTATTTTTTAATTAAAAATAATAAAATATAATGTATATTATAATTATAATTAAAATATAATAATATATATATAATCGGGTCGCCGGGTACCCAACTGAGACTGGTTTTTCGGCCCAGGCCCGACCCGAATACTCGGGATAAATATCGGGCCGGGTACCCGACCCGAAAAAATAAATTCGAAATATTACCCGACTAATTTAATTCAGGTCATCGAGTATTTGGGCCGGGTCAATCTGGTCGGGTAATTTTGCCCACCCTACTTTCTATCTACGCTTCTATGTTGGTGCACAAAATCAAAATATTCCTATCTTAGTTGACGTGGACCAATCGTTATCGGCCACAACTTAGCCACACTAATAGATAGTCAAAGGCACACGGCCTCACACTGCTATTCTACGTTTCAATAGATGGCAGTTGTTTTTAGTCACGGTGTCACACATTTAGATAGTTAGAAATATATATATATATATATATATATATATATATATATATAAACCCTAAAAAAACGTGTGTAATAAAAATCAGGATTTGAAATCGTATTAATGGTGAAAAAAAATAAGAAAATGATAGTTTTAGACTATTTATTTTTTCTGATTTATGAAAATTTATAGTTATTGATAGTGTGTGGAGAAGATGAGAGATGGATTCTAATTTAAAAACTCGAAAATTTATTAAATGGACTTGGCTCACAATATTATCTATGGTCCATTCAATAACACGTTTCCATGTCATTTTTTTTTCAATTAGAATTTTCATCTCTTTTTTATATGTAAAAAAAATAAGTAATTATTTGAAAGTTAAAACGAGGTGGATGGGCTTTATTAGCTGTGACTACATATGACTTGGTGAGTCGGGTCTATCAAATAATTTTTCTAAAAACTGACTTAAAAGTTTGTGTATAATCATTTTTTATATTTGAGATTTTGTGTTGCGAGCAAGAATTAGGTTTACTTCCACTGACATAGAAGCTGTTAGGTAAAATCTGGAATCATCCAGGCTCTTCTAGGCGTCTTCGAAGATCTCCAGAATCATCTCCAATTCTCCAGATTCGTCTTCATATTTCTGAAGTTCTCCAGATGGTTCAGTTGTTAGAAGAACTGTTAAGAAGGCTAACAGATTCTGTTTTGGGCTAGTTGAATTAGGCATGGGTTTATAGTTGTGTATAAATAGGACGGTATGGGCTAGCCCAAGTAGTAAGTTGGGTTTTCATAATTTCCATTCATTTTTATTCTTTTATCAGAATTAATAAAACAAGTAGACCCAAATTCTTTATTCTTTTTCCCTTTTTCCAAAATCCCCAATTCTGCTAGGGTTACGTTTTACCCAAACAGTCTCAGCTCTCTGTCGTATACAACCGCTGTTCGTTTTCTTGATCAGAGCTGCCGTCCGACAATCTGGAATCATCCAGGCTCTTCCAGGCGTCTTCGAAGATCTCCAGAATCATCTCCAATTCTCCAGATTCGTCTTCATATTTCTGAAGTTCTCCAGATGGTTCGGTTGTTAGAAGAACTGTTATGAAGGCTAACAGATTCTGTTTTGGGCTAGTTGAATTAGGCATGGGTTTATAGTTGTGTATAAATAGGACGGTATGGGCTAGCCCAAGTAGTAAGTTGGGTTTTCATAATTTCCATTCATTTGTATTCTTTTATCAGAATTAATAAAACAAGTAGACCCAAATTCTTTATTCTTTTTCCCTTCTTCCAAAATCCCCAATTATGCTAGGGTTACGTTTTATCTCAGCTCTCTGCCGTATACAACCGCTGTTCGTTTTCTTGATCAGAGCTGCCGTCCGACATGGTATCAGAGCTCCGGTGACAACCACGCTCCGTCGTATTAAGAAGGTTCTTGCCGTGTACCTTTCTTCTCCGGTGATTCTCTGCTGAAAAACGAAGTTGTTCTCTCGTTACGATGGTGAATCTGGCATCTGAAGAGGCATCCGCAGCAGTGTGTCGTGGTGATGATTCCACCGCTCAAATTTTCTCCAATAAACGTGTCAATGTGTATCTTGATGACACGAATTTCTTGCTGTGGAAACAACAAGTTATTCTCACTATTCGCGGGCTAGGTCTGGAGGAGTATCTCGATCTGGAAGTTCCTAAACCGGCGAAGTATGTTCAGAATACAGCCGGTGAACGTGTTGTGAATCCCGCATATGTTCAGTTCGTCAAACAAGATAGTTCGTTGGCATCGTGGTTGCTCTCCACAGTTGGATCTGATGTCCTGCCGCAGCTTGTTGGAGCAGAGACGTCAGCAGAGATCTGGAATGTTGTCACCAGACTGTATTCGAAGCTTTCTACGACGAAGGTGATGCACCTTCACTGCAAGCTTCGTTCGATGAAAAAAGGTGCAATGCAAATGCGAGATTATACTGTGAAGATCAAGGAGGTGTGTGATCTGTTGGCGTTATCAGGCAATAAGGTGTCCGATGTAGAACATATTGCCACTATTCTGAACGGCTTGCCATCAGAATATGCACCGTTTATTGCAGTCATCACTGCGAGCAAGGAACCGTTCTCACTTGAAGGAGTCGTCTCTGTTTTGGTAGACGCTGAGTCGCGGCTTGCTGATCCTGTTGAAGAGCCGATCGGTATCAATCTGTCACAATTTCAAACAGCTGAGCAGTTTCAAGTGACTGAGTCCCCTGGTCGAAACAATTATGGTCGAGGCTCACAAGAGTGTGGACGAGGTTTTCGGTCTGGATACAATCGTGAAGGACGTTTCCGTGGTCGGGCTAGACCACAGTGCCAATTATGTGGAAAGATGGGCCATATGGTAGACACTTGCTGGTACCGTTTTGACGAGGATTTCAGAGGGGTTACTGCAATTCAGTCTTCTTCAAGGCAACTTGAAGCACCGCAGGCTAATGCCTGTCATTATCAACCAGAGATGTATGGTCAGTATTATGAGCCTTTCGTTGCTACCTCTGCTGAGATTCCTGGTCCTGCTGATGCGCAAGAGTTAAAGGAGGAACCTGCTAAAGTTAATTCTCTGACAGTTGCTGGGATTGATTCGAGCTCACTCAAGTGGTTCCTGGATTCTGGTGCGACACATCACGTTACAAATTGTAAGTCCTTACTTCATTCCTCTCATGATTACACTGGATCTGGTTGTGTGCATTTGGGTGATGATACTGCTAGTAAGATTGAAACTGTTGGTTGCTCTTTTATTCATACTGCTAGGAAGAAACTGAAAATTGCTAATCTGTTGCATGTGCCTCGCATATCTCGAAATCTGCTATCCTTGTCTAAATTTGCCTATGATAATGCTGTGTATTTCGAATTTCATGCCACTAAGTGTTATGTGAAGGATGTGAAAACTGGTGAGATCTTGCTTCAAGGGCATCAGGAACAAGGTCTCTACTGTTTGTCTCTTCAGTCTTTCTCTGGTTCAGTTTCTGCTTTAAATACAACAGTGAATAAAGGAGAATCTAGCTATTGGTTATGGCATCAACGACTGGGGCATCCATCCCCTGAGGTTGTGCGTTCTGCTGTTCATCAATCTTTGGGTTCTACTTCTACTTCTATATGTGATGCTTGTCAACAGGGTAAGGCACATGCTTTACCGTTTGTGTCTTCTAGTACTGTTTACTCTACACCTTTTGAATTAGTGGAGTTAGATGTTTGGGGGCCTGCTTCAATTGGGTCTGCTGGTTTTAAATACTATGTGAGCTTTGTTGATATGAGTAGCAGAAATTGTTGGACATACCTACTACGTAATAAAAATGAAGTCAGTGTTGTCTTTGATTATTTTATTGCTCTTGTTACAAACCAATACTCATCCACTGTTAAGGCTATACAAATTGATGGAGGGGGCGAGTTTCAAGCCTTAGTTCCTAAATTAAATCATCTAGGCATCCAACATAGAGTAACATGTCCTTATACATCCCAACAAAACGGCGTAGTTGAACGGAAACATCGCCAAATAATTGAAACTGCTCTGTGTCTACTTGCTCAAACCTCTGTGCCTCTTCGTTATTGGTCTTATGCTGTTCTTAGTGCAACTTATATCATCAATAGACTTCCTTCTCGTAATCTTGGTAATATTTCCCCATTTGAAAAACTCACTGGCAGGCCACCAGATTATTCTTTTCTGCGGGTGTTTGGGTGTGCGTGTTACCCTTACCTTCGACCCTATAACAAAAACAAACTTGACTTTCGTTCTCATAAGTGTATTTTTCTTGGTTATTCCCCAAAACACCATGGGTATCAGTGTCTTAGTGATCGTGGCAGAATTTACATTTCTCGTCATGTAAGGTTTGATGAAACATCCTTTCCTTTTGCTGATCTACATCAGAATCATGTTTCTTCATCATCTGAACTCAGAGTTGAGTCCTCTCCTGTTCCCATTATTCCATCTTCTGATGTTCCTATTACAACACATTCTTCCATTCCTTTTTCATCTATTCCTACAGAAACTTCTCCAACATCACATGATGTTTCTCCACCACCTTCTTCTTTATCTGAGACTGTCACTCTTCCTCTCTCATCTGTTGCACCTTCTGTTAATCAAGTTGATGATGTGGTGCCCAGTGCTGATGTACCCACTGTTAGTGCTGATATTGGTGAGGTTGCAGCCTCTATCACTACAGAACATGTTGAAGTTGATGCTCCTTCTGTTTCAGCTGAACTGAATGATGAGTTGTTGGCTGATGCACAGAACACTGCTGCTGGTCTTATGGGAAGTATCCCCTCAAGTACTAGTGAGTCCTTTGATGGTGTTACAGCTGGAGTGCCTTGTGCTAAGACAATAGCTAATACACATCCTATGAAGACTCGAAGTAAACATGGGATATTTAAACCAAAGACTTATTTACTCAGCTGTGATGATGTGCCACGTACCATATTTGAGGCCATGAATGATCTCAATTGGAGGAATGCTGTAATGGACGAGTATTCTGCTTTACTTGCAAATAGAACCTGGGATTTGGTTGAAACTCCTTCTGATCGCAAGGTAATTGGCTGTAAGTGGCTCTTTAAGATAAAGAGAAATGCAGATGGGACAATCAGTAGATATAAAGTACGCTTGGTTGCGAAAGGATATTCGCAAGTTCCCGGACATGATTTTCATGATACATTTAGTACGGTAGTGAAATCTTTGACTATCAATGTGCTTCTTTCATTGGCTGTTTCAAACAAATGGACTGTTCATCAAGTTGACATCAATAATGCATTTCTCAAGGGTGATTTGCATGAAGAAGTCTTTATGGTGCAACCACCAGGGTTGAACAAAAGTCTCTCACTGGAAAACCACTTGTTTGTAAGCTCACAAAGGCTTTGTATGGGCTTAGACAAGCACCTAGAAGTTGGTTTTTAAAGCTTAAAGCCTTTTTGGTTTCATTGGGCTTTCGCAACTCTCTAGCTGATACTTCATTATTCATTTACAAGAAAGATGATGTGCTTACTTATGTGATTGTCTATGTGGATGACATATTAATTTCTGGCAATTCTGCTGAACACATTACTTCAGTGAAACATCTTCTACACAGCACATTCTCCTTAAAAGATCTTGGTGTTCTTCAGTATTTTTTGGGTATGGAAGCCTCAATCTCAGAATCTGGTATCTTTCTTGGGCAACAAAAGTACATAAAAGAGCTATTACAACGGCTAGAAATGCAAGATACAAATCCAGTGGACACTCCCATGGCAGTATCTCCAAAGCTACACAAGAATGATGAAGATTATTTTTCTGATGTCACAAAGTATCGAAGTACAGTAGGAGCTTTGCTTTATATCTGCCACACTCGGCCAGATATTTCGTTTGCTGTCAACAAAGTGGCCCAATATATGCAGCAACCAACTGTTGTTCACTGGACTGCTGTTAAACGAATTCTAAGATATCTTCGTGGTACTATCGAGTATGGATTGTGGATCAATTCTCAGCAAAGTACTCGTCCAGTCTTGTTAGCCTTCAGTGATGCAGATTGGGGGAGTGATGAAGATGACAGAAGATCAATTTCTGGACATTGTGTTTATTATGGAGAACATCTACTATCATAGAGTTCCAAAAAGCAACGTTCTGTTTCAAGGTCAACCGCTGAAGCAGAATATAGAAGTCTCGCAGATGCTACTTCAGAAATTATGTGGGTTCAAAATTTACTCAGTGACATGCATGTTCCACTACCAGATTTGCCAAAAATCTGGTGTGACAATACAAGTACCATAGCTATGGCAGCTAATCATGTTATGCATGCTAAGACAAAGCATGTGGATTTAGATTTGCATTTTGTCCGTGAGAAGGTTCTTGGTTGCTCGCTACAAGTTGCATATGTTCCTGCCAAAGACCAGGTGGCAGATGTGCTAACCAAACCACTTCCAGTGCAACAATTCTTTTTCTTTCGACAAAGGTTAAATGTAGTTTCTCTCAGTAGTTTGAAAGAAGAAAGAAGTGGGGTGAATGTTAGGTAAAATCTGGAATCATCCAGGCTCTTCCAGGCGTCTTCGAAGATCTCCAGAATCATCTTCAATTTTCCAGATTCGTCTTCATATTTCTGAAGTTCTCCAGATGGTTCGGTTGTTAGAAGAACTGTTATGAAGGCTAACAAATTCTGTTTTGGGCTAGTTGAATTAGGCATGGGTTTATAGTTGTGTATAAATAGGACGGTATGGGCTAGCCCAAGTAGTAAGTTGGGTTTTCATAATTTCCATTCATTTGTATTCTTTTATCAGAATTAATAAAACAAGTAGACCCAAATTCTTTATTCCTTTTCCCTTCTTTCAAAATCCCCAATTCTGCTAGGGTTACGTTTTACCCAAATAGTCTCAGCTCTCTGCCATATACAACCGCTGTTCGTTTTCTTGATCAGAGCTGCCGTCCGACAGAAGCCTCTCCTCAATGCACGTAACACCATGCCAAACCTAAAACAAGACAATAAGGTTTTAATTGTCCCGTATTTCAACAAAACCGTATTAAATAGAGAAAATTAATTTGGAAGAGTCGTTCATATAATAGACTTCTGTAAAATTTGATCTGGATTAATTGACCAATGAATCGAATACCTACATGTAAACAAAAAAATGTTTTCCGGAATGCATTCGTAGGTTAACGGTGGTTTACCTGTTTCAGTTTGTCATGGAACATTTGGCCTTCTAGATATCACGTGAAACCTTGTCAATTTAATGTAGTGGTTGGGACATATCCAGCGTATAGACTATCTTTTGCATGTATTTTTATTTGTAGTCCACATGTCACAAATTACTAGAAGAACAAATCACTTATTTTATCATTAAATTGAAATAATCAAACATCTTGGTACAAATTAAGGTTCCAAGTATGGTAAGAAATCAAACATACAATTTACTAATACCACAAATGCACACTAATCTCCCACAAAACAATGCTTAGCAGCATAGGCTTTAATGTGGGAAAAAATGAAAGAGTAAAATAAAAAGATTGGCCTCAGACTAAAAGATACTAGTAATTAACTTAATCAATCTGAGCCACATTAATCTCCTAAAAATGAATTATAATCACTAGCTAAACGTTATTAGGCATGCATGCAATGCAATGCAATGCTGCGTAAGTTATGATTGTTGGGGTTTGATTTAAGTCCTCGCTCGAACAAGGGGCGAGCGAGGAATCGAGGAATGAGGTGAAATCATGTGCGCTGGAGACATGAGACTTTCGTCGTATAACCTAGACGAAGAGAAGCTGAGGCGAAGGTTCTGCACATAAGCATATAATTAACTATTATAGCAAACTAAAACGTTCCCCTAGAAGGGGCCGAATCAAGTGCTTGAGCTGCTACTGCAGGACTGCCAGTAGTCTGCTGTTGTTTAGGCTAGTCGTTGTTCTTTCTTCAAGCAAAAAAAAATTACAAAACAACAATTAAATTAATAACTGGGGTAAAACTCAACACATAACATCTTGGCATAAAAGTGGAACTAAGAACCCAGAACAAGATTCCTAAATATCTTTTTGAACAAAAAAAGGATTCCTAAATATTTTTTTTTTCTTGTTGCAAGTAGGGATGGCAATCGGGTAAGGAATAACTGAAATTGTGAAGATTTGAATTTATCTTCATCTACGGGGACAAAAGCTTGAGAAGTTTTATCATCGAAATTCAAATGGGGATGAGAATTGTTATATTCGGACCGTGTGGATAACCAAACTGTAACTGTATAAACTACCGTGGGGATCCCTGAAAAATATTTGCAGGGATCTCAATATTTTTATAAAGTTGAATTATCATAAGGGTAATTTACCTATTTTTCAACAAAAAATTAAACTCTCATAACCTGAGTATAACCGACTGGAGTAAGTTTGGAAATTCTCCGTAAATTCCTTTAAATAATTAGAAAGTGGTCTATATATTACAACGTGATTTAGTCTAGTTTTGTTTTAAATACATGGTGATCGATTTTAAAATATATGAATATTTAAATGTTGAATGATCATAAAAATTTTACAGCAGATTTCTTAGAAAACAACTTTAGCAGTGACTTTAAAAAAATAACCAAAAATTCTACAAGATAAACCAGGAAGTGAGACTTATATTTCTATAACCATACGGAAGTCTAGATTCGTTTAAAACAAACGATTCTTGATTTCGAGTTATATATTAAGAGATATTGATTTTTGAGTGAGCAAAAGCCATAAGAAAAGATTGTAGACTATTTCCAAAAACAATAATGACAATGACTTCAGAAATTCGCCATAAATAGTACAAGTAAAATTAGAAGAGGTAATTTATTTGATTGAAAAGATTGTCGAATCTAGTTTCTTTTAGAACAAACGGGTCATGGTTTAGAACTGTAAATTATTAGTTACATATTTTCTTTTAAAGGTAGTGCAGACTGTTGTGTTTCAATAGTTAATATTTTAGTTATGTTTTATAGTTTTGAAATGATTTGTTTGTTGTTGGTAAAATTTAAATTTATCATTTATGTGTGTAATTTTGAAGATTTATTGTTGAGTATTTGTTTTAATGTATGAAGTTTTGTTTACTTTTTTAGTACGAAAATTAATCGTAAATTGCGAGGATCCGTAAAAATAAGTATGAGGACGAAAAGATTCTCAAGACGTTTAACGGAAATTCCCTAAATCGTACCTACGAATATTAAAAACGTAGTGAGAAATACAAAACCTTCTCCGCCTCACCTGATTGCCACCCTTTAATTTGATTTTCAACATGGTCTATACTTAATTTAGTATCTACCCAACATAGTAGATCCAACCCGATGGGAGCTGGATCTTAAAACACTAGTTTCTCATGGGAATTTCAGCCCAATTTACACTATTTTGAACCGCCCTCACATTTTTTGTGTGTTTGTTTTGTTTAGCGTTTGTAAACATGTTTGTTTATATGTTCGCAAACATAATTGTTTAGCATTCGCGAACATATTTGTTTACATGTTCAGAAATGTTAACCAAACAAATAAACAAATTAAAAAAACAGTGAAATACGTCACTAGTCCTTAAGCTCCTCGAGCTTCACAGTTTGAAGTCCAAAGTTCATCATGTGTTAAATTTAGTCTCTACCTTAATCAATATTTAAAAAAAATGAAAAAAGGGGGTTTGGATAAACGAGATTGTTCGTGAACATAAACGAACCGAACACATATATGTTTGTCTTCTTTCGTTTATTAAACAAACATAAAAATTATATTCATACTCATTTATTTATCTTAATAAACAAATATTATACGAACAATTCATATAACCCACTGTTAATTTACACCGCTATCTTTCATTCCTCCGATCCTTATCCTCCACTGTACTGCTGCTAACTGTGCTCTTCACCTTGCTCTCCACGGGAAGCAAAATAATTGAAAATGCATTTGACCCGATAGGTTTTTCGAGGCATGCACGTCTAGAGTAACAGTGTTTTGCCTAGTAAATCCATATAAACCCCTTAAATTTGATAAACATCTCGTCTAATAGTACTTTAGCTTCTAATCTGTCACTCTACTTTGGGACGAACCTGCATAGTGGTTGGGAGGAATAATTCGCCCTCAAATTGATGTTTAGTCGTATTTTAGGTTTTTGATATATTTAAAATTATTGTAATTAAGCTCATGTCCGTCCCATAATTATACAGTTTATCATTTTTTAAGACTATGTCGGTTAAAATTAATGAAATTAAGCTTTAACCCTTATTTTTTTGTTTAATTATTTTTTTTAGACCTTACTTTTTAAAAATTAGTAGAAAGTTTAACTCTCTTAATTTTTATAGTTTAGTCACTTTTTAAAATCCTATTCATTTCGCCAAAAGGACGATAAAATATGTTGTGTTTTTTGGTCAGCTCGGCATGCCTTGGCCTGCTTCTTTTGACTTCATTGAATCGTCTCTACGTATCAAATTCTCTTTGCATCCTCACTTTCAATAAATTCCTCATTCTTATCCTCCCAATAATGCAAACCTATCGTACTTTTTCATTAATCAATCCCTTCTTGTAATGATATATCTAACAACATAATGATATTTCAGATATCACAATTCGAACTTTATTAATATATAAATTTACATGATCATGAGATGTTTAACGTAGAATTGGGTTGTTATATCATGGTGGGTCAACATATTCCTATTCTGCGTTGGTGGTCTTCGTTGTGAGAATACATTCAGGTATTTCGAACACATTAAACCTGAATCTATCCGACAAAGGAAGCTGGCTTGTCGGATCTAAAACTTACCTGGGCAGCTGGGCTTATAGCTAAAATATAGTAGATGCAGTGTGCATTTCGGCCTTGGCACGTGTTTATATACTTATTACAATATCGTGCTAAAAACATGGATATATCGTTGTGTTAAAAAAGTGACGTATCCGTAAAGTTTTGTCCCTTGATTCTAAGGAGAGTTTAAGATATAGTCTTTTGATGTTAGAAGAATAAGCGGAATCATGACTATTGAAAAGCACAGACCCATGGTGTCATAATCGTTAGGGTGACTCAATTTCAACTCAAAGTTCGCATCAATAAAATTTTGTAATATAACATTCCCTAAATTTCTAATATAACTTTCTAACGGATCGCATTCTTAACATAAAATCATGTGTCCATCTCTACTCATGACCTCTATAAGAAATGAATACCATCTGAACTAATTAGAGATTGTGAGTTCGATACAATACTCTAACAATATTAAATGTTTTCTTAGCATTCTTGACGTGATCCCTTAGTAATATTAAGGGTAAACTATATAAATAGTCCTCCAACTATGACCTAATTCCTTGTAAAGTCTCATGACTACGAGAAGTTACAAATAGGTTCCTCGACTAATCACGACTAACAAATCGGTCCAATTTTGTTAAAAAATAAACGACTGATGATGTGGCAGTTAATAAATCTGTATAATAACATATTTAACCCTCAACTTTTACATTTTATTTTAATTTGGTCCTAAATTTAAATTTGCATCTCTCAATATTTAAAAAGTACAACATTTAGTCCCTTAAATCCTAAACTTCATCTTCTTCCTTTTTAAAAAAACAAACCTCCATTGATGTTAACGATAGCCATCTGCAACCCCATTTGTATGAGCAGTACTGGAAAACCGTTGGAGCACCAAAACCTCCATTGATGTTTACGGTAGCCATCTACGATGAGCTACCCACAGTGGGAGATGCATACATTTTGTTTTTAGAAGGGAAGAAGATGAAGTTTAAGATTCAAAGGACTAAAATGTTGTAATATATAATTGTTGAGAGCTAAAATTTTAAATTTAGGACCAAATTAAAATAAAATGTAAAGGTTAAGGGTTAAATTTGTTATTGTACATATTTTATTAACTGCCACGTCATTAGTCATTTATTTTTTTTAACGAAATTAAACCGATTTATTAGTTGCAATTAGTTGAGGGACCTATTTGTAACTTCTCATAGTTAGGGGACTCAACAAAGAATTGAATCATAATCGAAGGACCATTTATATAATTTACCCTAATATTTATTTTGTAACCCTGAATAAAATTTGCACACACTTTACAAACAACGTTGCCGTTTAAGAAAAACATCCTAGCTTTTTTTTTTTGAATAATAATGTTAAATATATTGACTTCTTTTTGTGAACAGTATTAAAGTAGTACGCGTTCATATTTCTTTTAACCATTTAATAATATACATACATTACAAATAAAACTATTCGAATTCAAATCTTATAAGATTAACGAATTATTTTTTTATTGGAACCCGTTGAATTTAAATATGTATTAACTTCTTAATCGTAGATGGACAAATTTAGCATGACAAGCTGGACGGCAAACAGAAGCCGGAAGTCAAAATTCCGTCCCGTCTTTAATTTGAACAAATATAAAGGCATTTAAAGGTAACAATTGCATAATAGAGTACAAAACATATTGTTGGTGGTGGGATGGAAATCGTCTGCCCCCAAAGTATGTCTCAATTTGTGCCCCACTTTAAAATATTGGGTTTAGGATTTAGGGTTTAGGGTTTAAGGTTGAAGTTTAGGGTTAGGGTGTAGGAAATTAGGAATAGGGTGTATTTTTTAGGGTTTAAAGTTGAGATTTAAGGTTATGGGACAAAATTTAATTTTATCTATTTTTTAGACTGAGGCATATAAAGAGGCATGGTTAGGGTGCAGAAGATTTTTACCCTTGGTGGTGGTGCGGGCAGGTTGTCTACCCCGTTGGAGAAATTACTTCTATCTACGCTTCTATGTTGGTGCACAAAATCAAAATATTCCTATCTTAGTTGAAGTGGACCAATCGTTATCTGCCACAACTTAACCACACTAGTATATATATATATAAACCCTAAAAAACGTGTGTAATAAAAATCAGGATTTGATATCGTATTATTGGTGAAAAAAATAAGATAATGATAGGTTTAGACTATTCATCTAATAATTTATCCAAAAACTGATTTAAAAGTTTGTGTATAATATTTTTATATTTGAGTTTTTGTGTAGAGAGCAAGAATTATGTTTTCTTCCACTAACATAGAAGCATCTCCTCAATGCATGTAACACCATGGCAAACCTAAAACAAGACAATAAGGTTTTAATGGTCCCGTATTTCAACAAAACCGTATTAAAGGTGTTTTCTATACTCAGTTTATTGGTTTAACAAGATTAGGTGTTAAGATTTTAAGTAATGTTAGAAATTTAAATTTTGATATTATAAATTGAAAAAATTGATTTGAGAGAGTTCTTTATATAATAGGCCTCTATAAAATCTGATCTGGATTAATCAACCAATAAATCGGATACCGACATATAAACAAAAAAAAATGTTTTCCGGAATGCATTCGTAGGTTAACGACTTAACGGTGGTTTACCTGTTTCAGTTTGTCATGGAACATTTGGCCTTCTAGATATCACGTGAAACCATGTCAATTTAATGTAGTGGTTGGGACATATCCAGCTTATAGACTACCTTGTCCTTTTGCATGTATTTTTATTTATAGTCCACATGTCACAAATTACTAGAAGAACAAATCACTTATTTTATCATTTAAATTGAAATAATCAAACATCTTGGTACAAATTAAGGTTCCAAGTATAGTAAGAATCAAACATACAATTTACTAATACCACAAATGCACACTAATCTCCCACAAAACAATTCTTAGCAGCATAGGATTTAATGTGGGAAAAAAATGAAAGAGTAAATGAAAAAGATTGGCCTCAGACTAAAAGATACTAACTTAATCAATCTGAGCCACATTAATCTCCTAAAAATGAATTATAATCACTAGCTAAACGTTATTAGGCATGCATGCAATGCAATGCAACGTAAGTTATGATTGTTGGGGTTTGATTTAAGTCCTCGCTCGAACGAGGGGCGAGCGAGGAATCGAGGAATGAGGTGAAATCATGTGCGCCGGAGACATGAGACTTTCGTCGTATAACCTAGACGAAGAGAAACTGAGGCGAAGGTTCTGCTTTCGCCAGTGCTTAGACGTATGTGATAATGATACATCTTTTTCTTCTTCCTTTCCTTGAAGCACGAATTCTCGGATTCTCTCGAGTGCTACATGGACCGTCTCATCGTCCATGTTCGCGAAGCAGACTCGGAACCAACCAGGCTCCGAGCATTGGAAAGAAGAGCCCGGGGAGACATTGAGTTTCACTTTGTTGATAATCACACGCCAGAGCTCTAATTCGGCTTCCACAGTTTGTTCTTTGAGGAGTGGTCGCATGTCCATCCAGAAAAACAAACCGGCATTGCTTTTTAAGCTCGAAATCCCGACTCGTTCGAGTCCTGTAGTGAACACACGGTGTCTTTTAGCCAACCTTTTTGAACTCTCCCTTAAGAAATTCCCGACAAACTCCTCGTCATTCAGCATCGCCGCCAGCAGGAACTGTGTTTGAGACGAAACGAGTCCGAAACTCGACATCTTTCGGGCACAATGCATAACATCATCGTTGAAAGAGTAAACGATGCCGACACGAAAGCCGGGAAACCCCATGTCCTTGGATAAGCTGTAAACGATGTGAATCAAATCACAGTTACAATCCATGTCTTGTATGATCTCGGCGATGCTAATGAACCGAGGAGAGCTGAACGTGGTGGCGGCGTAGATTTCGTCGCAGACGAGGTGGATGTTCTTGTCGTTGATGAAACCGACCAAGCTTCTCATTGTCTCTTTGTCGAGGACCGTGCCTAAAGGGTTCGAAGGGTTGGCTATGATGACGCCTTTGACATTAATGTTCGATCTCTGAGCTTTTTCATAGGCTTCTTCCAAGGCAGCTCTTGTTATACGGAAATTGTCGGAGCTTTTGCAGTCAACCGGAACTATGTCCAGCCCGGTCCGCCATCTCAGATCACGCGCAAATCTGCATAGTTTACTTTTAATTAGAAAAACAAAAATAACTGTTTTTTCATATATAATTATATATATGGAGTACTATATGAAATCACCTACCCTGCGTAATAAGGTGAAGGCACGAGAAAAGCGTCGCCGGGGTCGGCCAAGCAAAACATGACGGTCTCGTTTGCACCGGTGGCTCCACCGCTTGTGACAATACGGTTCGGGTCAAATACAACCCGGTTTCCGCCTACTCTTCCCATAAACTTCGCTACACCCTGAAGAAGATGCCACCATTAATAATAAATTCTTCACTGCGTTTGAATGTTGGGAATATTTTGTTTTTTCATACCTCTCTAAAGTCCTTGAGAGCGTGATAATCCTGAAAGATGGCGATATCCTTGAACTTATCGACGCCTTCAGCGGTGCAGATGGAAGCGTCCGGGTTTTCCAGTATCCACTTTCCGATCAAATCAAAGCAAAGCTGAATGGAAAAAAGAAGAAAAAAAGTAAGATAATTGCTGGAAAAAAATCTGGGTTTGGCACCAAAAATAAAGGAAAGGGATGCACAACTGGTTGGTCCAAATGATACGAAGTTGGTCAAGATATCGAGTTCAAGACTTTATGTATGCAAAAAATCCCGACTGGAGTCTGTATTAGTCAGACAACAAAAAGAAAAGGATGAATATAAAACAGCAACCTGATTCTCTGCAAGTCCCATTTGAATGACCCCATGAGGATTATGAGTTGGGTGATAAGGGTTGCTATCGTAGGCTTTCCAGCCATCGAAATAGGGCGAATTCTCTCCGTGCCGGTCGTTGGTGGCTATCTTGGACAAGAGTTGTCGGTTGTTTCTCGTAAACTCCATTGGTTGGGTGTGGGGCAAGAAAAGGGGAAAAAATTGTATGTTTGTGGGAGCAAACATGGATAAAATTGTGTTATTTATAGGACAAAGAATTGGAGTGAAGGAGGCGAAGGAATGAAAGAATCGAAAAGTTGTTCAAAGGTTTGATTTGGACACAAGAAAATGAAGCCAACTCAATGCATAATAAGCACGCGAGGAGTTGGTTCTGGGTCCAACTTCTTCGTAATAGCTTGCGTCTTAGATACTATCATGAACCTTCTAATTACTCAAATTTTTGTACTTTATTTTGGTTGGTTATAATTTTTTTACCTTTTAAATTTTAAAATTACTATAATTTGAAATGATTAAATTAAAGATTAAAAACTAAATTTACCATTGAAGTGGGGTTTTACTCAACAAGTGTGACGAACATTGTTTAAATCCGGTTAAAATTAAAATTTTCAAATTATAAAATTATAGAAACTAAAAATTGTCAAGTCATAGTAAACAACCTAATAGAATTATTTTACCTTTTCTACTTTTATGTTTTATTTTTCTTTAAAAAAAATTAAAAACCATCGAATTTCTTCGCTTTGTGCGTACTTATGTGATAATTCAGATGTCAAAATTTAACTCTAATCTTACTAAATACATTCTCTTTTAAAAAATAACATAAGGTATTATTACACTTTGTAACTTGAATTTCATCTAGACATGACCCAACTAATGAAAATATAAAATTAAAGAAACATTGGGGATTTGTGTGGGACATAGGAAGCAAGACGAATAAAAGTAAGAAACTTAGTTTAACTAAATTTTTTGTTGTTACACAAGCTTCTTTTGTGATTAAATAACTATTTTTATAAACCTATGGTAGAAATTAGGTTAGAATACCGGTGATTGACCCTTAAATTCGTGTTTAGTCACAAACCTCTTGTATCATTGTCATTTTCGACATTATGAAAGTTTTCCTCTTATGCTCATGATTTTTCATGTTTAAAAGTTTTGACGTTAAAATGGGTAAAATACCTAAATTATCACTCAACTTTACTTTTAGATTTATTTTAGTCATTGTACTTTAAAAACGCTCAATTTACCCACTAAACATTATACATTGACATATTTTTGTCACTCTACCGTTAAATCTCTAACACTAGTATGACATGGAAATAAAAAATAATAAATGAATAATTAAATTAAATTATGTATTTTAAAATCACCGGCAGACTCCACCGTCAATTTACTTCTTCCCCCTTTCCTTCACCCCACTCGTTTCTCACCTTCACCGCTCCGGTAGGTTTTACGGCCAACAAAAACCATTGGAAGACTCCTCTTCTTCTCCACTTTTCTTCTACCGGTTTGTTTTTCTGAAAACCACCCCAAATAGCTCAAAACGAGTCCAAACTCTTGCGTCTTGGGAGCGCGATTCGCCGCCATCCACCGTCGAATCGGCCTGAAAACGACCCTTAGTTTAATTTTCTCTTTTCTTTTCGCTCTGATTTGTTCTGATTTCTTTTGTTTTTCTTTCGATTTTCGGTTATCAATTTGTGGTTGAGTGTTGAAGGGTGATGGTGGTTCGAGTTAACAGCAGTGGAGGATTACAATTTTTTTCCGATTAATTAAACTCCTCTCTTTGTTCCCACATGTTGAGTTATTTTCCCAAACTTTTCTGGTTTTTAGATTGTTTCTTTCCTCTATGTTTTTAAAGAGGACCAGTTTATGGTGATTGGAGGTGATCAATGATAGATAGTGGGATTGAAGATGAAGGTATGTGGTGGTGAAGGGCAAAGCTCGATTAAGTTTGATTGTGGGAATAGAAGACCTCGTTGAAGGGGTATTGAATTGTAACGATAGAATTGGGTGATGGTGAAAGGTAAGCAGCTTGATGGTGAAGAAAATGGAGTGAAAATTTGGTTGTCGATGAAGGTGAGAGAGGGGTGGAGTGGAGTAGGGGTGAAGGTGAGAGAAGTGAGGTAAATTTTAATTTTTTTTAATTTAGATATTTTTATTTAATCAGTGTATTAATATATATATTATTTTTTATTTTTATGTCATAACGGTGTTAGAAAATTAACGGTGGAGTGACCAAAATATGTTAATGTGTAAAGTTTAGTGAATAAATTGAACGTGTTAAAAGTTTAGTGACCAAAATAAGTCTGGAAACAAAATTGAGTGATGATTTAAGTATTTTACCCCGTAAAAATTAATATCTCTTTTATAGATATTGTATTTGTTGTTATCCTATAACAAATATGTTTGAGATTTAAACTTTCAACCTTTGGTTATTAATTCAGTGTACCTTTTCTTCTCATATATTCCTTTTTAATAAATTTATTCTTTTGGGGTTATACATAACATTCCACGATTTTTATTCCAAAATGTGAGATTCAACTCAAAATGTTCCGTTCATGAAACTCCCCGAAACATCATAGGAAAATCCACCTGTTTTCAAAAGCAATTAATTAAGTAGAGCAATTACATGGATGCATATTTTTTTTATTAAACCACATTTAAATTATTCATAATCTTTAATTTTTAAATCCTATTCAAATATACAGACACAAAAATGTTATAACAACAACGATATATCAATACTTTATCTTATAATTTTAGGAAATAAGAAAATGGAACCGTAGTATGTGTATGTATGAGTGTCAATGTTTATCATGATCGGTATGTTGTTTGACTTTCATGTTAGCTATTGTCAAACTGAAATTTAATTAATACACATCATTAATACACCATGTTGTTGCACACTGTCACGTGAAATCTTTTATTTCTTAGCTATTGATTTCTGGTTTTTAGAGAATAAAAGTTCAGTGTTCTAATCAGGGGCGAATTTTGACGATTTAGGTTGAGGGGTTATTTAAATTTTATTTAAAAAATTAGATGTTTAAAGTATTCAAAAAAAATTGAGATTTATAAAGAAATTTTAAAATTTTTAATAGGCTTAATTAAAAATATTTTTTTAATATAATAACAATTTTTGAAAAGTTTAAATTAAAAATTTTCAAAAACTAAAAAGTTAATTCCCATTTTTTAGGAGAGCCAAGGTCCCACGGCTCTTGAAGGGGTTCGCCCCATTTTCTAATGTTAATGTTGGAAACTTGGTGGGATCGGTGGGATCATGATCTCTCAAATTTTAAAATTTTATTTTTTGATTTTTTGAAATTTTTAAAAATTTCATTAAACCCTTTTAAATATTTTAAAATTTTCAGTTATTTTTTTAAATTTTCATTAACATGTGTTTGTATATTGAAGAAACAAAATAACAAAACTCAGTCGAAATTTTGCGTTATACAATCTATATTAAAACTCATCTAAAAATATTTTTAGTTCGCCTCCTAAAATTGAGTGTCAAGTTCTGTCACTGATTGTAGCTGTTGTTAATGTCAATAATAAACCTAAAAAATATATTAAAAAAATCAATGGTCACATACAATGACATAACTCAATATTATTTATTGAGAGGCCATTTAAAAATTTTAAATTTAGAGACCAACAGTAAATAGGTAATTATTTGATGCACGCTAGTAAAAAGTTTTTTTCCCTATAAGCATGCTTTGAAAGCTGCCACGTATCCTTCTTAGGAGCCCTAAATTTTAAATCCTAAACACTAAACTTAAATCTTAAAACTTATTCCCAAACCTTAAAAGGCTAATAACAAATACTAAAACTTTATCCATAAACCCTATCATTTAAACGCTAAAAAATAAACATGTGGTGTATAGAATATTTTCCTATTATAAATTACTATATGTTTTTTTTTCTCAAAAGATTAAGGAGTAATTTTACCATGAATTTTTAAGTTTTAGATATTCCACTAGTTCTGTTGTTGATCACTTGTTTAAAGCACCAAAACATGTACATGTTAGACCATTGCTCAATCATAAGATTGACAAATCTTAATTTTAATCTAATTTAGAAAGAAGAGAAAAAGACGACTCTAAAAAAGGAAGAACGATGTTCTTAGTGGGTCTAGAACCATAACTTAAAAAAAATGAGAGAACAAATATAAATAGTTTGACTAATCAATCAAATGTGCTTGCTCAATGGTAAAATTAAGTTCTTAATGTCTTTGATGTCCTATAAATTTTATAGTTAAGAAACTACCGTATGTTTCATTTATTTATATTTTTGTGAAAAAATTATGATTATGTAGATGAATTATGTATGTTTCATTTATTTAATATATATATATATATATTGGTTTAACCACTTTTCGATCTATTATGGGACAATTTTCTTAATTTATTTTTCTTCATTTATAACAACAAGATTGAAACCTTTGACCTTGTTTTAGAATTCTAGTGTCTCGTCTCACTAAACCAACTGATTGTTGGTGATTTAAAAAAAATATTGATTTACTAGTTTGAAGTGATTATTAGAGAGATTTATTATGAGAACAATCATTTCTACTCAATTTATTTCATTCATAACATCTATGTCCGAACTCAATTTATTTATTTATTTTAATTATTATTTTAACCATCATTAAGGGGCGCAATCCAAAGGGGTAAGCACGGGACTTCAATGAAAGATTTTGGTTGTATGTGTGTCAAATAATTATAATTAAAATTTATGTATTTGTTTATTTATTGTGAGTGAGTTATAATCTTTCGTATTGTTGAACTTGTAATAGAATTCAAATGAGTTTAAAATATATTATTTTAACATTTCACTAGTTTCTACATAAGTATTAAGTTTAAAAGTAAACAGTTGGACGAAGTATAGAATCAAATCTACTTTATGAAGTTTGATTTCAAATATTTGAATAGCAATTTTTTCCTTAAAAAAGCTCATTCTTTTATCTTTATTTTTACTACTTATTTCAGGAACATATAAGAATGAAAACGAAAGTGTTTGTGTGAAACCTAAAAGATTTTGGTCAATTTTCCAACATTCAATTCCACACACACACGTCTTCCATGGAGATGGCTAAGTGTCCAACTTTATTACATTTGTGTTGGCTAAAACGGAAAAATATTTTTTACACCGACAATGAAAAAAGAAACGTTTTTTATAAATGAGTTTAATTTAATGCTTAAAGGTTAGTTTAAGAGTTTAGGTTGTAGGGTTTAGAATTTAGAGTTAAGTTTTAGAATTAAAAATTTAGATTATAGTTTTTATAGTAAAATTGAGCATGTTTGTAGAATATATATTTTTAATTGTTAATGCATGAAATAATAGCGCACTAACATTAATATATATTATATGAATATCAAAACTCCGGGTAGGTGGTGACAATAGTGGATACATTGATGGCTCTCGACGGACATATGTGAACAATTGCACAAAATCCTCCGAAAAAGTGAGAAAAATTACACATGACCTAAAGTTAAAGGAAAACAAAATTACACGAGGTCCTAAAACATATTTTAATATTCATGTATCCAAATTTCTTATCTTTTTATCTGAAATTTCTTTTGAATTATAAATTAAAAATCTCATTTTTAATAAATGGTAAAGAAATTCTAAAAAAATTTAATTAACCTTACACTACTAATCAATTTTCAGATATGAAACATATGTTATGTGTGAAAGGTGGCAAACTCTTGTTGTTTACAAAATTGGACATTGATTTTGGGCAATAAATCATCTGCACCCAAGTATGCCTCCATTTGTGCCCCACTTTAAAATAGTGGGTTTAGGGTTTAGATTTTGGGGTTTAAAGTTGGGGCTTAAGGTTAAGGTGTAGGGAATTAGGGGTATGGTGTATTTTTTTTAGGATTTAAGGTTTGGGGTTTAAGATATGAAAATTAGAGTTATGAGGCAAGATTGAATTTTTAAATATTTTTAGGCAGTTGCATAGAAAGAGACATTGTTAGGGGCAGAAAATTTTTACCCTTGATTTTGAGTTTTATTTATTTTATAAGGACATGGCGATAATATTAATTAAGAATTGAAGTCAATGAAGGTTTGATCAAACACAGGTGGGAGATTAATTTCTTTGACTTTGGGGGAGGAGAAATAGTCATCTTTTGGCTGGGGGAAGGAGTAAAGTAAAGCCGACAACTGGACTGTTCAAACTTCAAACCTTTTTCAGACATTTGACTCTGAGTCTGTCTTTACAAACGTAATCTGTGGGCTTTGCTTCTCTTTATTATTAGGGTAAACTAACCGTCTGACCACCTAAACTATTGAAATTGGATCAATTAAAGTACCGGCCGTTAATAGGCTAACGGAAGGTGACGTGGCAATTAAAAAAATAAAAGTATAATTACACAGTTGGTCCTCATTACTTATACACTCTATTAATTTGATCCATTAACGGAAGGTGTAATTATACCTTTATTTTTTTAACTGCCACATCACCTTCCGTTAGCCCATTAATGGCTGGTGCTTTAATTGATCCAATTTCAATAGTTTGGGTGATCAATTGAATCGATTTTTTTTAATGTGGTCATTTTAATACATTTACCATAGTATGATAGTCATTAGGTTAGTTTACCCTTATTATTATTATGAATAACACCATTCCTTAATTCCAACTAATTGCATTAAAAGTTGAGGTTCCGTTGTATGTACTTGAAAATCTAATTTTAAAATTCATGTGAATTTTCGATTTCTTTGAATTTAGAAAAGTCTATGAAATATTGTATGTCGAACAATACATCGAGCTTTCATCAATTGATATTGTAGGGCTCGAACAAAAATCGTGTTCGTTTGTGTGCTCATTTTCATACCCCCAATATTAAAAAACTAAACCTAAACTATAACCCTAATTTCTAAATTTTAAACCTTAAACCTTAAAAACTAAACCATACACCCTATTCCTTAGCCTGAAACTTTAACCCTAAACTCTAAATCTAAATCTAATTTTTTAACGTGGGAGCATGAATAAAAACACTAGTAAAAAATATAGAGAAATTATGTTCATAGGGTTCACAGAGTAAAAAAACACCTCCAATCGATAAAATACAAACCACTACTTTGCAAATGTGGTATCATTTAGGCGACAATTAATATGAACACAATATCAAATTATCAATTATTAGAAATTTGGGTAAAGTATGCCAGGTACCACCGAACAATAGGGTGTTACCTGTTTTTACCATCAACCTTTCAATTGGTCTAAACTTACCACTAAACTTTATTTTTCGACTCGTTTATACCACCCTGCCGTTAAATCGTTAACTCCCTGATGACATGGACGCTGCACCAAAACGACGTCGTTTTGGTGCCGCTATTTTGATAATAAATGACCCAAAACGACGTCGTTTTGCTAGCGAAAATATGTGAAATTGTGCACTCAATGGGATTCAAACTTAGGACATTAAGCATCAAAGACAACCTCTTAACCACCAAGCCAATCTAATATCTTTGAATTAGCTTTAGCACAAATAATATATATTCCCAACTGTAGTTTGTCATATAAATATATTATTTCTAATATAAAAATATTCAAATATTGTTATACATATATTAATACATAAATAATAAATTAAATAAAAATATATAAATATTTTTATATTATTAATAATATTAAATATATAAATAGATAAATATATTATTATAAAAACTAAAAGACTAATTTTCAAAACAAAATTTGTTTAAAAAATTTAAAATTCGACAAAATCTTAATCCTTAAACCCATAAACCCTAACCCTAACCCTAAACTATAAACTTTAAACCCTAAAATTTTATTCATAAACAAAAAAATATTAAAATATATAAACAAATAATATATTATTATAAAAACTAAAAAACTGATTTAAAAAATATAACATTTTCAAAATTTACGAAAAGACCCAAAAATTCACCAAAATCTTAAAGCTTTGGGGTTTATGGTTTAGAATTTAGGGTTTAGGATTTAAGATTTTGGTGAATTTTTGGGTCTTTTCGTAAATTTTGAAAATTTTATATTTTTTAAATCAATTTTATATTTTTTATAATAATATATTATTTGTTTATATATTTTAATATTATTTGTTTATGAATAAAATTTTAGGGTTTAAAGTTTATAGTTTAGGGATTAAAATTTTGTCGAATTTTAAATTTTTTAAACAAATTTTGTTTTGAAAATTAGTCTTTTAGTTTTTATAATAATATATTTATCTATTTATATATTTAATATTATTAATAATATAAAAATATTTATATATTTTCATTTAGTTTATTATTTATGTATTAATATATGTATACCAATATTTGAATATTTTTATATTAAAAATAATATATTTATATGACAAACTACAGTTGGGAATATATATTATTTGTGCTAAAGCTAATTCAAAGATATTAGGTTGGCTTGGTGGTTAAGAGGTTGTTTTTTATGCTTAAGGTTCTAGGTTCGAATCTCATTGAGTGCACAATTTCACATATTTTCGCTAGCAAAACGACGTTGTTTTGGGTCATTTATTATCAAAATAGCGGCACCAAAACGACTTCGTTTTGGTGCAACGTCCATGTCATCACGGAATTAACGATTTAACGGCAGGGTGGTATAAACGAGTTGAAAAATAAATTTTGGTGGTAAGTTTGGACCAATTGAAAGGTCGATGGTAAAAACATGTCACACCCTATTGTTCGGTGGTACCTGGCATACTTCACTCTAGAAATTTTGTTGCTCAACAAATGACACTTCCTAATTTCTGTTAGAGTCGAAAATTCTCTTAATATACATGTTTAAAACGGTATATATAAACGAGAAACCATCACATTTGATAACCAATATAATTATTAGATTTTATATAATTAATATAATATTAACACATTCTTTAAAGTTTAAGAATATTCTTATATTTATGCCAATGAGGTTTAAGTAGGGTAAATAAAGGTTAATGCTATATGTCCTTTAGCTTTTAAAATCGATTTTCAAATTCTGTTAATTATCATTTTTTTACCTTTCTTTACTTGAGTTGTACATTTTTTTATTTAATTATCGGTATCTAATTAATTCGGATCGACTACTATAAAAGCTCATTGTGGGGTGAGATTCTCAACCCAATTGTTTCATTCACAACGTCAAAATCTGAATCTCTAACTTTGCTTAAGGGATCTAGTGTATCTTCCCACTAGACCAACTGATTGTTAGCTGAATTGTAATTTTTATTCAAACTAAGTTATTTTAATTTTGATAATTTTTCGAATGGACTAAAAAAAATCTAATAACAGATACTATTTAATTTATCATTCAATTATTTTTCACATTTAAATCAGATTTTTGCTCACCGCCTCACCCTAATCCTATGTTCACCCATTAAGTTGAAAAGAATATGTTGTATTATTTAATAGTATATATATATATATATATATATCAAAAAAATTAATAGTATTAAATCTCTATTTTGGTTGGAATTAGAGGTAAATCATGAACTAACTTAGTTGAAAAAAAGATTAAAAACAACTTTTGCTTATAAATATTATTATAACCACTACTTAAGGATTAAACGAGAAATTTATAGATTTATATACAATATTACTTTAATTTTTTTCTATTGAATACTTAAACATGTTTGAATCCAACTATAAATATATACAGCTAAATGCTGGAAAATAATTTTATAAGTGAAAAATCAAATCATTAGCGCCACCAAACATAGTTTGTTTTATTTATTTATTAAAAAAACAAACAAAATAAGCATAATATTAAAGAAATTCCTCGACGTTTGACTGAATAGTCATTTTGACCCTTATTTTTTAACTAATTTAACCCGCAAAGTTTCATTTTGGGTCAACATGACCTTATGTAGATGAAAACTGTTAGTTAACTAACGATAAAAAGCTTGAAATGACATGACAAACTTACATGGTAGTGTAGGTCGTGATAGCATCATCATATATACAAATATAATGACTTTACGAAATGACACATCAGTCAAAAAATATTTTTATAAAATTATATAAAGTATAAAATATTTACTTCTTCTAACATATCATACTATCAAGTCATTTTAAATTGTTTATCGTCAGTTCACTAACAGTTTTCATCCATATGAGTTATTTTGACCCAATTTTTTTAACTCTAGGCGAACAAAATATAAGAGAATCAACCAATTCTGTTATCCAAACATTAGTCAACGGATTAGGTAGGTGTTATCAAATTTCAATGTGAGCGTAAACGTATCTTTTTTTTTGCTTTTTAGCTGTCCGCTTAGACCCGCCTGTCCGGGTGCCCTCCCTGAATGCCACGCACGCAACAGTTTCTGGGAACCACACGATGCGCTCAATCTTCTTAAACCCTAAATTTTAATTTAAACCTTTAAATTTTAAATTAAACTCGTTAATAAAAAACAATTTTTTTTATTATCGGTGTAAAATATTTTCTTTAAATGTAATTTTAAACTTTAATGTTTATAAGATAATTTTATTTTACTAATAATGATATATTATTGTCTTGTTAAAAAGTCTCCTAAACCTAATTAAAAAAATACACATAATAATATTTGCAGAAATAAAACTAAAATTACTTCGTCACAAACAAAAACGAAAAGTCAAGAAAGGCGACATTAATGACCAATAAGTAAAAGAACCTGAATAAAATTTGGTGTCGGAGTGAAAAAAATCTTACTGAAAATTTGATTTTTTTTTATTTTTTGAATGTTTTTATAAATTTAAATTATTTATTGATCTAATATATAAGACAAATATTTTCATGTTCATATAAAATGCTTGTAGACTATCACATGGCCTGCACCTCAAAACCATTAAAATTGTAATGTTTTGCCAATAATTTCGTTAAAAAACAATTTATTATTCTTTAAAAAGATTGATATCCAAATTTAACTCAAAATATATATATTAGTCAATTTAACAAAAAAATAACATTGAAAGCCAAATTTACCTTTATTCCTTAACATCATGAACAAAATAATGTATTTATTAAATAATAAAAATTAGCTGTTTTAATTTAATCTAATTATAATATTTCAAATTTAAAAGTTAATTTCTCAATATTAAATTATCACATTAAATCATAATGTTTTATAAAAAGAAACTGGTGTAAATCCGGGGGCAGCCATTAGTATGTAATGTTGAATAACTTAAAACGACTTCAGAAATCAGAACAAACTATCACTATCGAATTTTTTAAAATTCTTACCCTTTTTAAAACCTTGTTTTTTTCTCTCTAGCTATGGTTCTGGTATTTGTTCTGGAATCGTCAACCGTCCTATAACAATACGTGGTCTATAACTAACCTCGATGATAACCATATAGACTTAGAAATAAAACCAATCTAGAGAAGAATCAACAACGAAGCTCACCAGCACAGCAAAACTGACATGTTTCAACACAGGACCATGAGTTTGGTCCTGTAAAAAGCCATCAAAATTCTTGCACAAAGAAAGAAAAAACAATGTTATTAAATTCCCACCCCAGAGTGCGTAATTCATGTTTCAGTCCAACTTATCGACCGAATCCTGGCGTGACTCGTGTCGGACCTGTGAGGCAATTACAACCGGGGTGTGCTGAAAGAAAAGGACAGCATAACAACCTTTTTTGTTACCTTTCTTAATGATACTAGTCAGTGGCAACAGCCCACGAGTTCTCATGTTTTGTGGTGTAGGCCAAGTCATTAACATGAAAAACAAATTCCATTCGGCTTTGTTGCATTATTCACAAAAAGTCCGAGCTGGCTGCATTTAAACATAAGAAAATGAGATTTTTACATTTTCTACACCTATTTCATGCTCCAAGATAAAACCTAGGGAATACTTTAAGCAAGGGTCATTCAAATAAATAGAAAGGCTTGAACCAGTGGCAGAACTCAACATTATTTGTTGAGGGGGACATTTTAAAAATTAAACTTAGGGGGGCAACACTGAATTTTATATATTTTGAAGGGTCAAAGAGCAATTTTACCATAAAATTTTCCAAACTTTTAATATATTTTTATGAGGGCCATGCCTCCAGTAGTCCCTTCATAGTTTCTTAAGCCCCTAGCTTGAACTCTGGCAATGAAGTGTCAACAAAGAGTTTCAACCATTCGCTCCATTGGGTTGCAGCACTTGACACCCTTCTTTATATAGCAGTTTGGTATCAACTATGATCAGTCTGCCGTTTCATTAGATTCTAGATGGCAGGTTAACACTTAAAACTAAAAAGTTTCGGCGGCAAACTACATAACATTAATGTCAGTTAACAAAGTTTAAATATAACGGCTGTTCTCGTTTGTGGTAAAAATTGAATAGGAGCCTTTGAGGACTTACCAAATTGCCATGGGCTGTGCCTTCAACTTCCAATCAGTGGCGGGCCTTTCCAAAGAAGTGCTCGATTTGCAAACATCCTTGAGACTGCAAACTATTTTGTTTGGCTCCACATTTGAATCTCTTTACACTAACTGAGTTCTCCTTATCATCCTGCGTTGATGGATAAAATCACTAGTTAAGTACAGTAGGGAAATAGGTAAAGAACCAAAACACCATACTTGAATCGTCATAATGTTCTATCAGTATTGCAAAAGATAAAATGTGATCATTGAGTTGTTCTATACTTTATGCCGGTTAAATACTGATATATTATCAATAGATGAAACAAAAAATCAACTAAAATAGCAATAACTGATAAGAACCACTTGAACCCACCTGAGAAGATTGATTCACCGATCGCATAACCTTAATTCTACCACCTCTCCCATCAGCACCAACAGCAATTAAATCACCACTGTTTTTAGTTGAACCTTGTGTGTTTATTGATCCAAGTGCTTTGCCTCGCTTGCACCATTTCCCTAAATGTCGTCTTGTTCCATCAGGACCTAGGAACCCACCAGAGAAACAAATATTCCCTGGAGGTATTCACATGTTCCAAAAAAAATGTAAGAATATGACAATGTGGAAGGTAGACCGACCGATGCACTTATCGTAGTATGGCTTAATCAACACATTAGAAACCTACTTACAAAACTTAAATTGTCATGATAACATACCTTCTTCAGAAAGTGGATGTGAAGGAGTTGCAGTTTTAATGTTGAATATGGGCTTTACGGAAGCAGCAACTGTGGCACTATCATCAATACTTGAACAAGTTCTTGACCCTGAAAACCCAACCACAGTAGCAGCTTCCACATCAATAACGGGCACTGCCTTTGGCATTGGAGTTGTAGAATCTTGAGTAATATTCTCACGATTTTGACATTTCAAATCAGAACTTGAATGTATGTATACATCCTCAGTCATGTTTCTCTCTTCATCGGGAACCACAAAACTTGAACATCCTTCTCTACCATAACTGGCAGCCTTAGGACTATCAAGAGAGATGTTTTTCTTTGTTGAACTTGGTAAATGTTTGGATGGTATTGCACTCACATCCAAGTTATTTGAAGGTAAAACAGGTCGTTGCATCAGCTGTTCTTTTGAAGAATTTTTGGCCTTGGAAGAATCAGAATTTCCATCCACAATCAAAACACCCTCTTCACTAGTAGTCTTCTTAGAAGCTTTAAGAGCCCTCAAGACTTCATTATCTTTCACCTCAATCAGTATATCCAGTTCCTGGACTCTTTTCTGATGAAAGCATAAAACAGAACATTTCAATAAAATGACAGCACTCATGAAACAAGATATTCATAATGCTTCATAGTGGACTCACTTTCAGTTTATCTATCTTCACTTTCGCTTTATCAAGTTTCTTCTGCAAACGAGCTTCACCTCTACCAAGAAGATTGCACTTGGCCATCAATTCTTTATAACTCCTGTTGAAGTTCAGCTATTGTCAAAACTTAAAGTGCACAAGTAAATATGATGGATGCAACCATCGGTGATGAAAAATGAAATGGAAAAGATAATTACAGCAATTTGGTTTGTTAATAATAAGTCCAGTATCACAACAAATCCAGAACATCGGGACAAACCAATCCTTTCTGTCCTCATTTTATAACCTGTGCATTTGGAATTAGATATCGCGAGACAGATGAGTGGATATGTTATCCTGATTCCCCATTTTCTTTTTGTTCCAACCACTAGCCTACCACCATCCAATGACCCAATACATATTTCAGTGTTTGAGATGGATAGGATATGATAGTGTTTTCTGCCATTATGAGGAGGAGAAACTAGAATCACCCAGTAGTGAATGCATGTTCATAGGAAATAGCCAGCTGAGCATTAATGATGAGCATTACAACTTCCAAAATGTATGGATAAATCTTAGTAAACAACTTAACCAAGCAATAATTAACTGAACATATAAAATTCGTTATATAGAAAACACAACTAGATTTGTATAATATAGCTTGGAAAAGGTAAGCATATAAGCAATTTCAGTGGAGGTAACCAACTTACTTTTTATGACAGGACAATGATCTAATCAGGTTATCTACTACATCTTGGCTGTTCCCTTCATTACCTAGTGAGGCAAGCTTTAACATCTCATCTTGCTCCAGGTCCAAATCTGTCACTCTATCATAAACCGTAGAAACAAGTAAGCAGCAAACATCATTAATTAAAACATATTGTGGGAGAAAGATGTGAGGAAGGTTGTATGATTATGGTGAAGGCACTTCATGAGGCTAAAGGAAACAACCCATGTTTAGGAATGAAGTTTATTTGAGTTTAGTTGGTGTGTTTCGAGTTAATATGATTGTAATATTTCATAAACGGTTTGATAGGCATTTTGACATAACAGTAGCAAAACGATAAATGAACTCACAATTTCAGTACAGCAAGTTCCTTGGCTAGTGCCAAATTCCTTTGCTCCAGCCTTGAACATTCCAAACTTGATTTACTAAGCTCCTAGATTACAATCATCGAATAAAATTTATTCAAAATCACTCAAATGAATCGGTAAAAGAAATTACTTTTTTTCTTCTAATGGCATACATGATAGTCACCTCAGATTTAGAACTGAACTTTTGTTGAATGGATGCCTTTTCTCTTAAGGCCTCGTTTTTCAATGCCATTTCCCGCTTCATCTGCTCCTTGCACAGACACAGCTAAACACCAGAAGACACATTATTTGGGAAATTGAGAGTACAAAAATTGAAAATTTCAATTCTAAATCCATTTTAATTTATACAAAAAAAATTCTTCAAAACGAAATGGAACCAAAAAGTACCTCCTCGTTTATCTCATTGCATTCTTTCTCTTGACGTTCTAAAGCCGAACTAAGCCCCGAAACTTTGACGAGCAACCTCTTCACTTCGATGCGTAATGACTCCGCATCTTCCTCACAATCCATCGGCGTTTGGGAACATAACGATTGAGATTGATCTCCAACTGATTGGAAATAAAGACGAGTCGCATTGTGCCCAACACAATTCTGCTTGCACACAGGACAATTGTACTTCTTCGTAGAACTCGAACAGTATTCAAACCACTGCTGCAAACTATTCGATTCCAAATATGGGGAACGAGGTTTTAATATAAACTTATTTGAACATTAACTGAGAAACGTGTGTGTAAATACTAACCATAGCTCGTGGAAGACATGGCCGCAAATGGAGATGGATTGGAGATCTTCGACGATGGGTTTAAGATCTTCGTAGCAGATAGAGCATATGGTTTTGGAAAAGGAGTTGTCGCCGCTCATTTCTCCGGTTTCTCTCTCCGGCTACTTTGGCTGCTCTCGTATTTTCCTAAATTTTCATTTTAGTACCTCGCTCCTTTTGTAATTTTCTCAGCGGAAAATGGAGCGGAATTTGAAAAATAAAATTGTAAAAGGCGGGAAAATAACCTAGCTCACGTGCGGCACGTGCAAGTTTCTAATTATGAAATAAAATAAAATAAAATCGAGTAACCACCGGATTTTGATTTGGTAACGGTGGCAACGATGACTGAGACACGAAAATTTGAATTCTGATAAATATTCCTCTAAAACGCAATTTTCCGATTCAGTGTTCAAATTCGTCGATCGCAGAAACTAGAAAAAACGACAAGAAACTAAGAAAGAAGAATATAAGAAATTTGCGAAAACAGAGAGGAATGCGAGAAAGATTATTGATATGAATAATAAAGAATCGGAACGTGAATGAAAGGACTCGGCATTGGAGACTTATCTGGGCTAGGGCTTAGGAGAGGCGGCTACATTTTCTTTGACAATAAATATTCCGATCCTTTTGCTCTTCGAATGCAAAAAGATCAAAGGGGAGACGGAAGTAAACAACTTTTCTTTCTTTTTCTCGAGAAAAAATGAAAATATTCTCATGGGCCATATGGATTCGTAGAACATCTAAGGGGCACAATTTAATTATTAGATCAGTCCAGTTCAATCGGAATTATTATATTTTTAAGGGTAAACTACACAGTTGACCACCAAACTATGGGGTTAGTGTCAAAATGACCACTATATTATTTTTCGTCGCAAATGCACCACGCAACTATTTAAATGGTGCCACGTTAGCCACACGCCGTTAAAAAAACGAAAAAGTTGACGGAACTGTTAAAAAAATTGGTATAATTACACATTTGGTCCTCTATATTTATACAATATATCAATTTAGTCCTAATTTTAATCTAATAAATAAATTAATTATTTTTATTTAATTAATTTAATTAATTTTCCACCTCCAATCAGGTGGTGACATGTGTCACCCAATTGGAGGTGAAAAAATGAAAGGAACAAAATCACACCTACTAGGATTCAAACTCAAGACCTCTGGGTACAAAGGCTGTGTGCTTGCCACTAAACCAAGCACACTTTCATGTTATGGGGTCATTAATTTATGTATTTAATGATTGTTAATGCCCAGAAAATTAAAGAGAAGAAAATGCAATTGCAAGGATTCAAACCAAGGACCTCATAGTAGAAAACACATGTGCTTGCCACTGCACCAAATGTATTTCTTGTGATATAAAGTACAACATTTAATATATGTCTTATATAGATTTTAATGCTTGAGTAAAGGAATGAAATGTGGTTTTAAGAAATTCGAATGTAATATTTTTATGATCCATAAAAAAATCTAACCCAATTAAATAAATCTAATAACTAAATTAAAGTTAACATTATTTTGTATATATTTTAAACTATAGTTAGTGCTCGATTTAAAATAAATAAAAAATTAATATTATTTTCAATATAAATATCATTTTAAAATTTTTATATTTTAAACTAAATTTAATATATTTTTTAATTTTAGATTTATTTTTATAATTCCACTATATAATCGTTGAATTGATTTTTTTTACTTAATTAATAATTTTAATATTTATTAAAAATTTAATTAAATTATTATATATAATTATCTTAAACTACTCCAAATTATATTAAATTCATTTAGCGAATTCAAACTCACAAACACAATTTAATAATGTTAACTTTAATCTAGTTATTAGATTTATTTAATTGGGTTAGATTTTTTTTATGGATCATAAAAATATTACAGTCGAATTTCTTAAAACCACATTTCATTCCTTTTCTCAAGCATTAAAATCTATATAAGACATATATTAAATGTTGTACTTTATATCACAAGAAATACACTTGGTGCAGTGGCAAGCACATGTGCTTTCAACCATGAGGTCCTTGGTTCAAATCCTTGCAATTGCATTTTCTTCTCTTTAATTTTCTGGGCATTAACAATCATTAAATACATATATTAATGACCCCATAACACGAAAGTGTGCTTGGTTCAGTGATAAGCACACAGCCTTTGTACCCAAAGGTCTTGAGTTTGAATCCTGGTAGGGGCGATTTTGTTCTTTTCATTTTTCCACCTCCAATTGGGTGACACGTGTCACCACCTGATTGGAATTTAAATTAATTAAAGACTTCCAATAAGGTGGTGACACGTGTCACCATCTTATTGAATAGTTAATTTATTTTATTAGATTAAAATTAGGACTAAATTGATATATTGTATAAATATATAGGACCAAATGTGTAATTATACCAGTTTTTTTAACAGTTCCGTCAACTTTTTCGTTTTTTTTAACGGCGTGTGGCTAACGTGGCACCATTTAAATAGTTGTGTGGTGCATTTGCGACGAAAAATAATATAGTGGTCATTTTGACACCAACCCCATAGTTCGGTGGTCAACTGTGTAGTTTACCCTATTTTTAATCATATATTTTAGGCTTAATGGCCCGTTTGACCCTTAAAGTATACACAAAATACCGAACTGCCCCTAAAGTATTTTTTTGGGACATTTTGCCCCATGAACTAAAGATCGTTACCCATTTTCTCCCTCTTTTTAAAAAAATTCATGGTCCAACCAAAACGCGCCATGTGTCATTTTATTAAAAAAATAAGTTGACTTAAATAAAAGGGGTAAATTGTACATTAGGTATGCCAAATTTTACGTTTTGTTCATTTTAGTCCCTTATATGTTCATCTTCTTCCTCTGTTATTGCTAAAATTGCAATCTGCAAACTAAAGGAGACAATTAAATGATCATTAACAATTTCATTACGCTAAAATCCCAAGAAAAATTATTTTTTCTTATACTGTAAGTAAAAAAATAATTAATGGAAGCGCACACAATATTACCAGTGTTAATCTAAGCAATTGAAGTACTAGCAAAGTTCCTAGTGATGCTAAGAGTTCACTGGAAAACGAAAACTCAGACGGGAAAGATAAATCAAGCAAAAAGAAATAGTTTAATTTGAATCTGAAGGGATCGAATAAAAAGCTTGGTTTAAATTGTTTTCAGGTTAGAAATATTTGTCGCCACTCTGCTTGCTTTGTATTATTTATTCAATTCATTACCTATCTCTCTGATCCACCATAGTTTTTGAGTGAGTCAGTCTAGAGTAAAGATTATGTTAATGGATGAAGATATAGTTCTTATTTTTAAGTCCCTTTGTTTTTTGCTTATTTTAACAAGTGATCCCTCCATAGATACTTCATTGTTTTTCTGCAATTTTGTTGGTTAAACTATTTTGTTTCGAGTTTGATTGAAAATTAATTGTTGACATGAATTGAGTATTAATAGATAAAAAAAGAAAATAAATAATGACTTCAAAAAGTATACCAACTGTAAACCTAAGCAGATATAGCCTTACTAGAGTAAAATATACAAAGTTAAAAAAAAAAAACCATGAACAATGGGCGCATGGCAGGGTTTATTCGAGGGAGCTATGGTTGAAACGAGGGAGGAAGAAGATGGTTAGATTGAATAAATATAGAACTTGAGAGACTCAATATGTTATTTACCCATTTTTATTAAAGCCAGTCAATTTTTTTTGTCAAAAGAGCCACATGGCGCGGTTTAATTGACCCGATTTTTTTAAACAGACGTTACAAAATAAGGACTAACGGAGGTCACGATTTTTATTTCAGGGGTAAAACGTCCCAAAAAAATATTTTAGGAGGTAGTTCAGTATTTTGTGTATACTTTAGGGGCCAAACGGGCCATTAAGCCTATATTTTAATTCAATTTAGTTTTTTAAGGGTTAACTACATAAATGGTACCGAACTTTTAGGGCGGATTTATTTTGGTCACCGTACTTTTAAAATGTTCGATAAGGTCACCCAATTTTTAGTTCGGTCTCAATATAGACACCCAACTTTTAGTTCGCTTTCAATATGGTCTCTCTCGTTTACCTTTTTCATTAGAAGTTGACATTAGTTTTTGTTTTTTCCTTAATACAAAATGGGTAAACTACACCAATCATCACTCAACTTTCTTCTCACTCCTATTTTGGTCATTAGAGTTTAAAAATTTTCAATTTAATAACTTTCGAATTTGTTCATAATTTGGTCACTCTCAAATGACATGTTTATAGAAATAGAAAAATTCGATTAATCCTTAAAAATTATTTTGGTTAATTGGTAAATTCAGATTATTCAATTCCTGATCTTATATTGTACCAATTAAATTAGATAATCGATTAACCAGTTAACAAAAATATTGGATTCTTTAAATGATTTTTTAATTTGTTTATTAAAATATCAAATGTGATAATATGGTAAATTTAATAATTGTTAGGTTGTGATAAAAGTGTAAAAACAATTAGAAAGTCAAAAATTGAAAGTTAACACATATTAATTATAACACCCCTCACCCCGGATTAGGGGCAAGGAGCGTTATATTAACATGTGATTGATTCGTATTAGGCAGCGGAAGGGGTTTATCAAATTCGTGTAATATTTTTTTTCTTTCGAATACAAACATATATAACTTAGCTATCTTATACTCAATCATTACCCATGTATAATCAACCATATCAATTACAACATTATATATTTATCATACCAAAATCTCATTTCATAACTCTATTGGTACTAAGGTGAGTTCGTACAATTCGTTCCAACTTTTAATCTTATACCAAATCTAATTGGAGTACAAGTTGCATAAAAATTAACATATACATTTGCACTATACATTTAATTTCTAAGTTTATTAACTATACTTCATTCGAAAGAATCAATTCAATTTCCTATTCCATACGAACATCATTTAATCAATCCAATTTGGTGTACATTTACAATTTTCTAAATTCATTCGAATGTCATATAGTTCATTCCATTCAGATTACCCAATTTCAATTTCCTAAATTCTCCAATTTGATCATTCGAATATCATACACATAATCCAATTCAAGTAATTAAATCTATTTTTCATGATATCATGATAAAGTAATTCCAATCAATACATAGTCGAAACATTCATCATACTTTGTAGAACTAATGTTTTGATATAATAATTGAAAAATGTTTTTGGACTTATCTAAAAAGTATTTAAAACAATTTCCAAAGTCCACATATCTTGAAACTATGTTTAGGGATGTTTTTAAATGAGTTTAATATGTTTTCAAAGGCCAAACTACTCAAAACTGTCCAGGTGTTTCGAAACACCTTAGGGCATTTCGAAACAGGGTGCCTCCAGTAGCCAAAACGTTTCGAAACGTGTTTCGAAACGGGCTCTCTATGGACAGCATTTTTGCCCAGCGTTTCGAAACGGGCTAGGCCGTTTCGATACGCCCACGTGGCACTGACCACAACGGTCATAAACCCCAACGGCTCTTTCCCAACTAACTTTTAAATGCAGGTCGTTTCGAAACGGGCTTATAGCGTTCCGAAACGCGTTCCGAAACGGCAAGGGGGTGTTCCGAAACGGGTACCCTGACAGACTGCAACGGCTCTTTCTATATTGAGGGTGTTTCGAAACAGGCTCGAGTGTTTCGAAACGGGGAGCTGCAGACTGCATTTATGGAGGGAATTAAAGGCTCCAAACGACTCTATTTCAACCCCAACGGTCCTAAACGGCTATAAACTCAATTGGGAGTATAAAAGGGACCTCCAAGCATCAAGAGAAGGCTAATGCTTCAATTGTCAATCAACAAATGATCAAAGATTATCTTTGCACTTAAATTGTCATTTATTGTATAGACAAACACTAGTGAGCCAAAATTGTCAAATTTGCTCAAGTGTTTTAGGTTTTGGGTGAGAACTTCATTGTGCAAACAAACACCTATTAGAGGGTTTAAGTTTGCTTTATTTATCTCTTTGTAAAAGAGGGTTTTGATCAAGGCTTTGGGTAGAAGCTTGATCGGTTGTAAGGGTTTCCTCCTAATCCTAGAAAAGGGGACGAATCAATTAGTGGATTGATTGTGAAATCCTTAGTGGGAAGCTAAGGTAGTGGATGTAGGTGCTTGTTAGAAGACCGAACCACTCTAAAATCATTGTGTCTTATTCTTTTTAGCTTCCTTAACCCTTCCACCCAAATATCCACCTCTCCACCACTTGGTGAGCATAATTGGTTGATCGAATCGAGCACCATACAACCCAACAATTGGTATCAGAGCTTGGCTCAATCGAAGAGGATTAACATCCCATTGAGAAGATCCGGCAAGCTCGATCACATATTCATCAACCGGCTCAAATGGCACAATCTATCGACAAACCGCCTTTCTTTGACGGAGCTCACTATGCCCATTGGAAGACAAAGATGAAATTCTTCATCAAATCAAGAGATTACAAGCTATGGGATGTAGTTGAAGATGGTCCGTTCGTGCCTAAAAGAAGCAAAGCGGAGTGGAGTGCCGACGATCGCAAGAAGATGGAGCTAAATTGCAAAGCCTTGCACATTCTATTTTGTGCATTTGGTCCATCCATCTATGAGAAGATGTCTTCTTGTGAGAGTGCCAAGGAGGTATGGGACAAGCTTGAAGTCACATACGAGGGGACAAATGAAGTCAAGGAGACCAAGATTGGGCTCCTAACCTTGGAGTATGAGAACTTCAAAATGGATCCGGAAGAGAACATCGAGAAGATGTTTGATAGGTTCTCCACCATCACCAATGGTCTCAAAGGCTATGGAGAAGCCATCCCGGAGGAGAAGCTTGTTCGAAAGCTCATCTACTCACTTCCCGAGTCTTGGGACTCAAAGAGGACCGCCATCATCGAAGCCAAAAATTTGAAGACTTTGAAGCTTGATGAACTCATGGGGTCACTCCTTACTCATCAAATCATGAAGAAAAATAAAGATGATGAGAAAAAGAGGGAAGAAATTAGAGCTATGGGAGAGAAGAAACTCAAAGGGCTTGGCATCAATGCAAGTGCCATGGCTCTCAAATCCTCCACTTGCCATCATGTCTACTCAAGTGAAGAGGAGGATGAAGAAGAAGAGATAGTTCATCTCTTCAAGAAGTGTGCCCCGTTCATGAAGAAAGCCTTGAGAGAGCTTGAACGAGAACCTAAAAGAAAGGAGAGGGCAAGCACTTCAAGCCATAAGAAGAAGGCACATGTGGCTACTTGGAGTGATGAGGACTCCACCGACGATGAACAAGCCAACCTTTGCCTTATGGCCATCGAAGAAGATTCAAGGGTAACTTCTAATTCATCTACTTCATGTTCTTACACTTTTGATGAATTACAAGATGCCTATGATGACTTGGTTTTAGATTTTAAAAGCCACATTTTGAAAAACAATAAATTGGTTTCAAAGTTAAAAATTCAAAATGATTTGCTTTCTAAAACCAAACTTGAACTTGAAGCAAAAATTGAAGAGTTTGAATTGAAATGTCTTGATTTACAAAAATTGCTTCAAAAAGTTCAAGAAGAAAAAGATTTGATTTCCAAGGAACTTGAAAAGAAAAACAACTTTGGAAAATCAAATTTTTATGTTAGACAATCTAGTGCCCCTAGATTTAAAAATGGTAAATGTTTTAGAAGTGTTTGGGTCCCAAAAGGACTAACCACTTCAATTAAAAAGGATGACATTGAAAAATGGATTCCTAAGGGGTCAAAAATTTGTGCTACTAATGTTCATGGATCCAAAGAAATTTGGATACCAAAAATTACTTAATTGTCTATTGCTAGGTGTGATGGAGATGTTCAACAAGTCAAACATTGAGGGGGAGCTCCATGCACACAAGGAAGAACACTTGAAGAAGGAAGGCTTCACATCCTACCTTGAGTTCAAGTGTTGGTAAAATTTCTAGTTGTTTTGTTTTTATTAGTCTTATTTTTATTTAATTCAACTAGATGATCATTATATGTTGGACTAACATTTCAATGATGCCTTGAGTAAGGGGGAGCCATTTTAAAACCAAATTCTTACTTTTGTCAATTTTTTTACCTCTATTGTTATTTTTGAACTTAATGTTTTAAATTCTTTTTGATATAACAAAAAGAGGGAGAAATGGTTTGAAAAATTGAATTTTCAAATGAATAAGGGGGAGCTTTATTTGATTTCATATCTTTAGTCTCTTATTCACATTTTTAAAGTTAAAGGGGGAGAATCCCAAACAATTTTTCAAGTGAATTTTATTATATCAAAAAGGGGGAGATTGTAGAACTAATGTTTTGATATAATAATTGAAAAATGTTTTTGGACTTATCTAAAAAGTATTTAAAACAATTTCCAAAGTCCACATATCTTGAAACTATGTTTAGGGATGTTTTTAAATGAGTTTAATATGTTTTCAAAGGCCAAACTACTCAAAACTGTCCAGGTGTTTCGAAACACCTTAGGGCGTTTCGAAACAGGGTGCCTCCAGTAGCCAAAACGTTTCGAAACGTGTTTCGAAACGGGCTCTCTATGGACAGCATTTTTGCCCAGCGTTTCGAAACGGGCTAGGCCGTTTCGATACGCCCACGTGGCACTGACCACAACGGTCATAAACCCCAACGGCTCTTTCCCAACTAACTTTTAAATGCAGGTCGTTTCGAAATGGGCTTATAGCGTTCCGAAACGCGTTCCGAAACGGCAATGGGGTGTTCCGAAACGGGTACCCTGACAGACTGCAACGGCTCTTTCTATATTGAGGGTGTTTCGAAACAGGCTCGAGTGTTTCGAAACGGGGAGCTGCAGACTGCATTTATGGAGGGAATTAAAGGCTCCAAACGACTCTATTTCAACCCCAACGGTCCTAAACGGCTATAAACTCAATTGGGAGTATAAAAGGGACCTCCAAGCATCAAGAGAAGGCTAATGCTTCAATTGTCAATCAACAAATGATCAAAGATTGTCTTTGCACTTAAATTGTCATTTATTGTATAGACAAACACTAGTGAGCCAAAATTGTCAAATTTGCTCAAGTGTTTTAGGTTTTGGGTGAGAACTTCATTGTGCAAACAAACACCTATTAGAGGGTTTAAGTTTGCTTTATTTATCTCTTTGTAAAAGAGGGTTTTGATCAAGGCTTTGGGTAGAAGCTTGATCGGTTGTAAGGGTTTCCTCCTAATCCTAGAAAAGGGGACGAATCAATTAGTGGATTGATTGTGAAATCCTTAGTGGGAAGCTAAGGTAGTGGATGTAGGTGCTTGTTAGAAGACCGAACCACTCTAAAATCATTGTGTCTTATTCTTTTTAGCTTCCTTAACCCTTCCACCCAAATATCCACCTCTCCACCACTTGGTGAGCATAATTGGTTGATCGAATCGAGCACCATACAACCCAACATACTTATATATATATAATGCATCATATCCGATTCATACATCCATACCGTTTCTAGTTTCCCTTTTTACAAAATAAACCCGGGGTACTACATCGGCTAAACCTATAGGTTGCCTATACAAAAAGTGATTTTTCAACAAAAAAGAATTTAAGCCCCAAACATATACTTGGGCAATCTATACCCCAAATATTTACCCCTTACATACATATCAAAATAGAGGGAAACATACTAGAAAGTTCATATCGAACCAAGGTAATAATTCATAAACATAACCATCAGACCAAACTGAACTAACATGCTGAACGCTAGGCCACCCATCATAAGCACGACAAAGACAGGGAAAATCATACTTAAGCTTCGTACAAGTAGAATACGGGTAGAGGTCAGCGGTGCTAGAACCTGAAATTTAGGGGAAGGAAGGAAAGGTTCGAGTGGTAAGTACTTCTCGTACTTAGTGAGGAAACCCTATTCTATTCGGTTTCCAATTAAATTCTTATGATCATACAATAAAATTTCACTTTGCACATTAGTTTATTCGAATGGTTCAAGTAATGCAATCAATTCACAATTTAATTGCTACACAGTAGCTAACAATCGATTATATGCAAAGAGAGACATATAATTTCCATTCGAATACAAACTATAAATTTCATATCATTCATATCATGAATACACATACAAGCCATGAAACCTAATTTAACTTCCAATTATCAACTTATCACAAATTAAAGTTTCATAGCATATCAAGAATAGCAATTCATGAAATTTCAATATTTCATTCGAATGTTCCCATAACCAATTTCATGAATTTACCTTCAATTTTCAGATTGCAATACTTTAATGGTACATTTTATTCAATTAGCAATGCCTTGGATAGTAGAGTATGCTAGGTAATCAAGTCACGTGTAACTGAATTTGTGAATCAAAATTCACCATGTAAAAGGTACCACGTACCAAAATCGTGTCAACATATAACATATCATAATGTCCGCAGACATTAAGCAAGAAGGTACACTTACGTACCACAATATCGAGTACACTAACGTACCGATTTTCTTATTGAGCTCAGACTCTAGGCTAGCCGTACTACCTGGACAGACTATACACACCAAGGGCTTTGCTTATTAACATTTAAATTCAATCGTATCATTAGTCGAAATTTTCAGAATTTAATAGTAAATCCTTTCGATTGAATTCATAAATTTTCAATTCAATCTAATATCATCAAATAGCATATCCATCATCCAAATCCAAGTCACATAGTTCAATTACATATCACAATTCACATTTCAATTGAGCTTAACAAACAAATATATATATACATGGCATCAATCAATTCAATTAACATTGATCATTCGGCCAACATATGAACAAGCCTAATAACCAGAAGTTTCCCTAATCAAAATCAGTCCAATAGACATACATTTCAATTCAAATTCAGCACAGCAACATCATGTTTCAAATCAAGCATATAATTCACAAAAATTCGCATGTCACATGCATAAAAATCATTTTCCATTTAATCCTTCTTCCCTTACTAAAATCAGATAATTAATTAGTCCAATTGCATGCTTATCATAGATAAAAAATCAAATTAAGGTAGTTGGGACTCTAATCCCAACTCTAAAGTCGTTTCACTCACTGTTCGCCGAGCTAATTTTGTATCCAAATGCCCTTCGCTCGATCCGAAGCCGATCCCGGTGCAATTTCTTCTTCGACCCTTTCGCTTCTAGGAGCTAAGGAATTGAAGCCAAGCAAATAGAAATTTTTCAGAATTCAATTCATGCATTTAGAGGCTGAATTTTGCATTTTTATTTAAAACAGTCCCTAAACTTTTCGGTTCAATTCGACTAGCTCCCATTTTCCTATTTTCTTTCATTGACCATTTAATCCTTCAAATTGACCATTAAAATTGGTAGATTTCACATTCCACAGTTTATAATTAAATTTATCAATACTTCATATAATCCAATTTTACCAATTTCATAAATCTCATGTTCTAATTTCTCTTCTTTTCATTTATACTCATTTCTGATCACCTAGATTGATTCATTTCGTATTTCCTGTATACAGCTCCAAATCGAACACCGTTTGTTCCTAAATTCGATTAACATATCAAAAATTCAGATCAAAACTTCTAGTAGATTATTTCTACGATTTTTCAAAGTTCACTGTCCAGCTTGAATCATTGCTGGACAGTTTTGCATGTTGATCAATTTATGCTTTCCAGATTTCAATACAGCCATTAAAACTCTGTTTTATCATTTTTCTACTATTTTAAACATGTCAAGGTAAAACATATCCAAAATTCAGCATTAGACTCTCATTAGTGAATTTTCTATGAATTTCCAAAGATGCATGTCATATAGCTTAACAAATCTGCCAACATAACTTCATGCATGCTCCTAATCTTTTATGTCTCTTAATCCTTAAGGATTCTTATGGATTTCTACATTTTTCTAGCAACTACACTTAAGACATCATCTTCATGATTTTCTAAACATATTATAACATGTGATCTAGTAAATTTTTCACCATGATCGAATTAAGAAAGGAGTAAGCTACTTACTTCCGATCTTCTTTTGAATTTTCTAAAGAGATTTCACCACCATGCAAGCTCTCCTTCTTCTTCATCGAAGCTCTCAACTCTCTCTAGCTTTTTATGTTTATGTTTTGGTGTGAATGAGCAAAATGGAATAGGTGGTTTGGTTGGGGTAGCCGGTTAAGGGAATGAGAAAGGGGAGGGGACAAATTAAATGGGATATGACTTTCATGTCATATCTAAACTAATTTTCCCTATTATCAATCTTAATTATACCACTTTAGTTATGTAAAATCTTGTTAATCCTATCATTACATGGAATTTCATGAGTTAATCAATGCTCTTTAAGTTTAGCATGCAAGCCTTTTGTTTTCTTCCTTGTTCGAATTGGTCACTAGACATATTGACCGAATTCTTCTTATACATTTACTTACATTTCAATTTGGTCCATAATGAACCTAATTTCACTTCGAAAATTTGGGAAATTAATCTAATAATTCACTTAATCATTTAATTAAACCTCTAATCTTCTAGGCTAATTTTTAGGATGTTACATTAATCCTACCCAAAGCCAAAAAAAATTAAAAATCATAAGGGTATCAAAATCACTAGACTATAAAATATTGTAATGCATAACATTTAGAAATATTGTATATAATAGATCATATTGACTAATCAATTTGCTTAAAATTGCGAACCGTAGCAGAATCGAAATAATTTATTTTAAAAATTTGTACCAAAATCGGGTTCGATTAATCCTTAAAAAAATTATTTTGATTAATTGCTAAATTCAAATTATTCAACTCTTGATATTATATTGTATCAATTAAATCGAATAATCGATCGGCTGGTTAATTGGAATATTTGATTTGAGTAATATTTTTTTTACTTTGCTTATTAAAATATCAAATATGATAAATTTAATAAGCAAAGTAAAAAAATCATTACCCGATTTTTTTAAGAACTAAACGAATATTTCTATTTGTATAACCATGTCAATTGAGAGTGACCAAAATATGAACAATTCGAAAGTTAAGTTATTAAATTGAAAATTATTAAACTCTAATGACAAAAATAAGTGTAAAAAGAAAGATGAGCGATAATTGATGTAGTTTACCCGCACACCTAGGGGCCATTTCCAGCACCCACGGGCCCCCAATTCGTCCAGCCCACTCCGTCGCACCCATGGGGCTACAAACCAGCCGTGCCAAGCACCATGGGCCTGTCCGTGTACACCCTAGGGCCTGTCCGAGCAGCACCGAGCAGGCCGCCCAGCAGAACCCGAGGGCCTGTCCGAGCAGCACCGAGCAGCCCGACCATCAGCACCCATAGGCCTGTTCGAGCAGCACCGAGCAGCCCGTCCAGCCACACCTATGGGCCTGTCCGAGTTTCCACCATCCATGGCCATTCAAGCCCATTCCTTGGGGAATATCTACCCCTTTGACCATGGTATTCAAGGCAAGGACCAAGCATCCACTCATCCCTCGATTCATGGAGAATCAAATCCCTTTCACAAGGAAAGAAGACCTACCAAGATGGAAGGAATCATGGATAGTAATCTCTTGCCTTCATTAGATAGCTTAGGCCAATCTTGGCCATCCATTGTAATCGGTAACAACCGTTAGATCGGGAGGTGTCAGGCTATAAATAGAGCATCACCCCCTCACTTGTAATCATCCTGAATTCCCTTTGTTTTCTACTTCCTTTCATTAATAAAAGAATAGCAACGTCGAGTACTCTTTTCCCCCTAACTAGGCTTAGAGGGGGTTTTTAACGAGGCTCTTCGTTTTGCAATCACTCGAGCCATCTCATTTTCCCTTTCTTCGCAACGCTTCCGCAATGCTTCCGCTCACCTAGCCAAGACAAGACTTGACTTTAAGGCTTACTTGGTCCCTTTCGAAGTCCTTTCCCGACCAAGTGCCACACGAGACTAGCCATATAAGCCTAGCCCCGTGACAAGTGGTATCAGAGCCACGTTTCAAGCGAAGAATTGTTCGAGACGACGAATCCAAGTGATGTTCCCACCGACGGAACCTCAAAGCCAATGGAAACTCGTGGTGGAAAAGCCAAGAGGGGTAGTTTGAGAGATGTCATCTCAACCTTGTAAGACAAAGTTACCCGTTTGAAGGACAACACGTATGAGTCGAGAACTAGGCTCGATGTTGTCGAGAACCGACTAGATACGTTGGAATCTCGGGGTGATGATCGCAAGGATGATTCACAGGACCTCTTAGAGAGAGTCGATATCGTGGAGCACGAGAATAGATCTCTTAAAGATGGGCTAACCGAACTAGAGAAGGCGATGAATGTGCTAAGGGCCGAGCTCAACATCTATAAGTCCGCCGTAGCCAACGGAGTGGTTTCAAGTCCGAGTAGAGTGCTAGCCGATGTGCCGAAACCAAAGGAATTCAAAGGATCGAGAGATGCTCAAGAAACCGATACATTCTTGTGGAGCATGAACCAATATTTTCGCAACACCAACATCGTGGATGAATCCACTAAGGTAAATATTGCTTCAAGTTATTTTACTAACAGTGCTCTTTTATGGTGGAGATGCAGGTGTGCCGACTACGATGGAGACGTTCCCGTAGATACTTGGGAAGAACTTCAAAACGAGATTCGTGAGGAAATTCTATCCCAAGAATGCTCAAAGAGAGTTGCGCTCAAAGCTACGCCAACTCAAGCACGACAACAACATCCATGACTATGTGAAGAAGTTCATCGAATTAAAGCTACAAATCACCAACTTAGGAGAAGATGAAGGCTTCTCAATTTTCATGGATGGGTTGAACCGATGGGCTAACATGGAGTTGGAAAGACGTGGTGTCAAAGATCTTTCACATGCCCTTGATGAAGCCGAGGCAATAGCCAAGTTCGAGAAGCGAGACTCGCCCAAATCAAAACCGAAATCCAAAAATTAGGGAGATAAGAATGCCAAAGCCGGAGGTGAGAGATTTAACCACGACAAGACTTCCAACAACAATAACTGACAAGGTCGATCAACTAAACCATGGGAGAGACGAGGATGTTTACAATGCAAAGGACCCCATCATATTCGAGATTGTCCACAAAAGACAAATCTTTCTACCGTCAAAGCCAACGACGAGCCCACCGCCCAGCTTGGAGCAATTGTAAGTAATCTCCAAGTAAATTCTTTATCTAACAAGCCCAAAAGTGGTCTTATGTTTGTAGAAGTCACGATTGCCGGAAAGCAATTACGTGCACTTGTGGACACCGGAGCTTCCGAGCTGTTCATTTCCAAAGGAGCCGCCCAAAAACTCAATCTCAACGTGTTGAAGACGAGTGGGTGGATTAAGACGGTCAACTCGAAAGAAGCGCCCATTGCCGGAGTTGCAAAGAGGGTCGAGATCCAACTTGGAAGTTGGAAAGGCCGCGAGGATATTAAGGTAATTCCTCTTGATGATTATGTTCTTGTGATTGGTTTATCTTTTTTAGACAAGATTAATGCACTTCTTTTGCCCTTTGCCGATGTATTGGTTGTGCTCGACCGCGCCCAACAATGTTTGGTGCCCGTGAGTCGAGATGTAGGTATCCAATCCAAGATGTTGTCTTCCATCCAGTTCCGCAATGGTATGCGAAAGGAGGAAGAGTCTTTTCTTGCCGTGCTCAAGGAAGACGAGGCGATAGAAGCCGAAGAAGTTCCCGAAGAAGTGGAACGTGTTCTCGTAGAATTCGAGGACACCATGCCTTCCGAATTGCTGAAGGCCTTACCACCCAAGCGTGAGGTGGATCATCGCATTGAGTTGGTGCCAAATGCCGAGCCGCCGAGCAGAGCACCTTACCGAATGGCGCCATCGGAGTTAGAAGAGCTCCGAAAGCAACTTGGAGAGATCTTGGATGCCGAGTACATCCGCCCATCCAAGGGTCCATTTGGAGCACCCATCCTCTTTCAAAAGAAGAAAGATGGTAGCTTGCGCATGTGTGTCGACTACCGCGCTCTAAACAAACTCACGGTAAAGAATAAATACCATATTCCTTTAATTACCGATTTATTTGATCAACTTGGAAGTGCTAGATTCTTCACAAAGTTAGATCTACGTTCGGGGTATTACCAAGTTCGCATAGCCGAAGGTGATGAGCCCAAAACCGCGTGCATCACAAGGTATGGTTCTTTTGAGTTTCTTGTAATGCCTTTTGGCCTTACAAACGCTCCCGCAACATTTTGCACTTTAATGAATAAGGTACTTTCACCTTTTCTTGATCGCTTTGTTGTTGTCTACTTAGATGATATTGTCATATATAGTGAGACTTTCCATGAACACTTAATGCACTTGAGGAAGGTTTTGCAGGTTCTTCGTGAGAACGAGCTTTATATCAAACGCGAAAAGTGTAGTTTCGCTCAACAAGAAGTTCCGTTCTTAGGCCACATCATTGGAGGTGGTAAGATCCGAATGGATCCAAGCAAAGTTCGAGCCATCGACGATTGGGAACCGCCGACTAAGGTAACCAAACTTTGTTCTTTCCTTGGTTTAGCTAACTATTATCGTAAGTTTGTGCAAGGTTACTCCGCCATAGCTACGCCTTTGACCGAACTCTTGAAGAAGGACAAAGCTTGGGAATGGAGTCCAAGTTGTCAACAAGCGTTTGAAAGGCTTAAGAAAGCCATGGTAAGTGAGCCCGTTCTAGCCTTGCCCGATCATTCCAAGCAATTTGTCATCCACACCGATGCATCCGATTATGCCATTGGTGGAGTTTTTATGCAAGAAGGCCATCCCATTGCCTTCGAAAGCCGGAAGTTGAACGACACCGAGAGGCGATACACCGTTCAAGAGAAGGAGATGACCGCCGTCATCCATTGCCTTCGCACATGGCGACATTACATCTTGGGTTCCAGGTTTGTCGTCTTTACCGATAATTCTGCCATTTCTTATTTTCTAACCCAAAAGAAATTGTCTCCTAAGCAAGCTAGGTGCAAGATTTCTTGGCGGAATTCGATTTTACAATGGAGCACAAGCCCGGAAAGACCAACACCGTGGCCGATGCGCTTAGCCGAAAAGCTACCTTTGCCTCCATTAGCCAACCAAGTGGTGAGTTACTTGATTCCATCAAGGAAGGCTTGACGCACGATCCCACCGCAAAGAATTTAATCACCTTTGCCAAAGAGGGTAAGTCACGCCGATTTTGGGTCGAAGATGATCTGCTCTTCACAAGAGGCCAACGCTTGTTCGTCCCCTACTTTAACAATTTGCAAAAGACATTGATGAAGGAATGTCATGATTCGAAGTGGGCCAGACACCCAGGTATGCATCGTACCTTAGCTTTACTTAATGAGCGTTATTATTGGCCCCATATGAATGAAGATGTAGAAGCATACGTGAAGACTTGTCTTGTTTGCCAACAAGACAAGATCGAAGCAAACAAGCCGATGGGACTACTTCAACCTTTGCCAATACCGGAAAGACCATGGGAAAGTATTTCTCTTGACTTTATTATTGGTTTTCCTTGTGTTAATAACTTTTCGAGTATTATGGTTGTAGTAGACAGGTTTTCTAAGTATGCTACTTTCATTCCCGCCAACAAGACATGCCCCGCCGACGAAGCTGCTCGTCTTTTCTTGAAGCATGTCGTGAAGCTTTGGGGGATTCCAAAGTCAATAGTAAGTGATCGGGACGCTCGGTTCATGGGTAAGTTTTGGACCGAGTTGTTCAAGTTGTTGGGTTCCTCCTTGAACCTTTCAACGAGCTTTCATCCACAATCCGATGGGCAAACCGAGAGGGCCAACGCATTATTGGAGATCTACTTGAGGAATTTCGTCAGTGCATCCCAACGAAATTAGCCCGACTTGCTAGATGTGGCCCAGTTCTCCTACAACTTGCATAGGAGTGAAGCCACAAACCAAAGTCCGTTCGAGATAGTGATGGGCCAACAACCGCTCACACCCGATGCCATCGTGACCAAGTACCAAGGTCCAAATCCAGCCGCCTTCCATGTAGTGAAGGACTTGCAAGAGCAAAGAGACTTAGCCAATGCTTGCCTCTACAAAGCAAGCAAGCAAATGAAGAAATGGGCCGACAAGAAGCGACGCGACGCCGAATTTCAGGTAAATGATTTAGTTTTGGCTAAACTTCATCTAACACTTCGAAATTCTTCTGTTCACAGGGCTCTTGAGAGGAAGTATGAAGGCCCATTTCGTATGATAAAGAGAGTAGGCAAGGTGGCCTACAAGCTAGAATTGCCATCCAACATCCAAGTCCATCCCGTCTTCCATGTGAGTGTCCTTAAGCCTTATCACAAGGACGAGGAAGATCCGGAAAGAAACATCTCCAAGCGAGCACCCGTTGGAGTTAGGACTTCTTTCGAGAAAGAAGTCGAAGCCATCTTAACCGATCGAGTCATTCGACGCAAAGGCTTCCAACCAAGGCACGAGTACTTTATGCTTTGGAAGGGTCTAACCGAGGCCGAGGCTAGTTGGGAGTTAGACAAAGACTTGTGGCAATTTGAAGACAAGATTTCCGATTTTGAAGCCCAACGAGCGACGAGGGCGTCGCTCAATTCGGTGGAGGAGAATGTTACCGTGGTGCACCCTAGGGCCCAATCTGCCGCACACCTAGGGGCCATTTCCAGCACCCACGGGGCCCCAATTCGTCCAGCCCACTCTGCCGCACCCATGATGCTACAAACCAGCCGTGCCAAGCACCATGGGCCTATCCGTGCAACCTTGTCCGCGCAGCACCCGAGGGCCTGTCCGAGTAGCACCTGTAACCCCCTCGTCTCGGTCTGGTCGGATGACCGGTCCGAGTAGGCCACACGGGGAAAACCGAAGCGAAACCCGTTAAGGTTCCTCCTCGGTTAACGACCCTGAAAAAAATTCTTTTTATTTTAATCTTCCCTAAATGCACATTTTATTCTTATGTGACTACAGCAACGGAAGACAAGCATTCATGCAACCAAGACTCAAACAACCTGAACCAAACAGCCCATTTTTATGTGGATTAACAGGCCGTTTCGAAACACCCTCAAGGTGTATCGAAACGCCTTGACCTGGTCAACACTTCAAAGCCCACTCAAGGATGCCGTTTCGGAACGGGGGTCAACCGTTCCGAAACACCCTCCCTGGTCAATTTCTCGTGGTCAACGAGAATTGACCGTTTCGAAACACCATAGACCCGTTTCGGAACACCTTCATCTCGCCAATTTCTCAAAATTCCAGTAGCAAAAGTGTACCGAAACAGCCCCTATCCTTTTCGAAACGCTTGGCCAAAAACAAAGGGACCGTATCGAAACGGGGTAGCCCGTTTCGAAACGCCCTCTGCCTGCAGACTGGTTTTAGCTGATTTATGGCACAAGGGTGCCCCTAAACCTCACTAGAACCTCCAACAACACCCTAACAACAATACTAAAGGCAAACCAACATACGAGCATGCTTGAACATCATCAAACAAGACTAAACACCAAGGCACAACATCACAAGCCACACATCCATACATGTCATTAGAGATATTAAGCTTTAATATATCCAACACCTAGGCAATTCTAGATAGCAAAATACTAACATGGTTTCAAGCATAACATACATCCCAAAGCCAAATTAACAACACATACGAGGAGTCTAACATGCTCCTAAACAACAACAACATTCCAAAGGCATCATAACACGACTCCTATCCCATTGCTTTACTATTACAATCTTTAAATTTAACTATCATACTTGAGCTAACCGTAAGCAACACTTGGAGGCCTTTCCTTGCCCTTGCCACCCACAAGCCATTGATCTGCATTGTCGAACAAAAGAGAGCGTAAGCATAAAAGCTTAGTGAGGGTAAGCTCATAAAACAAACCTTCGACAATGCAGGGTCCAAGCACGGGCTACAACTAAGATAAAGTGCATGATCTTACCTCCGATCCACACGAGCCATAAATATAGATGATGCATGAACATATATTCAATATCATGTCATGCTCAACATGTTTAAATTCACAACATATGAAATCGCATATATTAAACCATGTTAGCAACACATCCCATATCACATAGGCTCCCAATTAATCACACATTGGCAACATAAACTACAATCCGTATTGGCACCTAGCTATGACTCGAATACGCGGATAACCTTTGGAACTCACATCCAACAACACAACCATTACCTGACGGTGGGATTACACTCATCACCGTTCACGCGGAGGGGATTCCACTCATCCTCACGCCCGTCGATGGGATTCCACTCATCACCGACTAATATATAAAAGAAGATTTTTGGGCGAACCCGTACTCCATCTTGATGACTACCATCATCAAGACCACGCGCGCATTTTGACTCACGTGTGCACACTAAACATCCTAATGATCGATCATTTGTACTCAAGCATACTAGTGCCAATACTACACATTTCATTAATCTTTCACAATATCATTTCATAATACTTCCGTGCTTAGCACGTACTCACCATGACTTACCGTCATGCACAAGCCACATTCCCATGCCTAGCATGTACTCACCATGATCCTCGGATCATACAATCACCTCATAATATCATTTCACATGTCAACACCACATGTACATCATTAACAATCATATCACATCATATTATACACATGTGTATAACCATATCATATCTATCATCAACATGCATATAACAATGCATCAAACATGCCTCAACATATATGTATACAACATATACATAATCAACACCATCACAATTTAACACGAGGCATATACAACCATTAAAGAGTGCAACCAAAGTCTCTAATCAAAGCTTGAGATTAGGCTACCACTCTAATCCCAACTCTAGGTGGGTTTACCAAGCCCATCCTAGGTTTACATGCTTGAACCAAATACTCAAAACTATTTTAAAAAAATATTTAACCACTCACCTAAGCTTCCAAGCTCCAAGCCAAGCAAGCAACCACCCTCACGTTTCCGGATTTCCCCTCGATGCTTCACCAACACAAGTTCCCGATTCTAAACAACCTCAATCACAATTCAAATAACCTCAAATCAGCCCAAACATCAAAATACCAACCCGAAACACAATTCAATCACAATTCACAATGTTTCAAGCCATGAACAAACCCCATATTTAGCAATCTCGGACAGCCCCAAAACCACATCCAAAATCCATGTTTCCAACACCCAATGTACCCACAAATGATCTCAAAACAACCCCTAACCATAGTACTACCATTGGCTATCAATTTCCACCTAAAACAACCCCCAAAACTCACCCAAAACCCTTCAAAAACCTCATTTATGCTCAAATTCGGGAATTCATTTAAAATGCTCTAAAAATTATATATGTTGGACTATTTGATTCACAAACAACATATCTAACATAAATAAACCAAAAGCCTTGATAAAAACTCATAAAGTCACAACCTTTAACCAAAACTTTGAAAAACCCAAATTCTAAAACATTGATGAAAATGAAATCTATTTGTACTTTCAAGTAGAGGAAGATGAGAGCAAGTCGGAAATGTAATTACCTTTCAAAACCGAGCCAAAATGGAGGAGAAATGAGATGGAAAAGTGAAAGAGATGGGAGAGCTCTTTTCACGTTGGTTTTTGGTTGAAGAAGAGGATGAATAGTGAAAGTGTTGGATAAAGGGGGATTTAAAATCAAAGTTGGGCTAATTACAAAATGGCCATTAATGAATGGCTATCTTCTTTATTCTTTAAAAACTCTTCACTTTGCAATTTCTTCAATTTGGTCCAATTTCAAATATTTGTTTTTGAAGCCCGAAACTTAAAAGATTATTTTAATTATAAAATCGAGCCCAAAATAATATTAAAATATTATTTTCACCCGACCCCTAAACTCGGGTGTTACAGCACCGAGCAGCCCGGCCATCAACACCCATAGGCCTGTCCGAGCAGCACCGAGCAGCCCGTCCAGCCACACCTATGGGCCTGTCTGAGTTTCCACCATCCATGGCCATTCAAGCTCATTCCTTGGGGAATATCTACCCCTTTGACCATGGTATTCAAGGCAAGGACCAAGTATCCATTCATCCCTCGATTCATGGAGAATCAAATCCCTTTCACAAGGAAAGGAGACCTACCAAGATGGAAGGAATCATGGATAGTAATCTCTTGCATTCATTAGATAGCTTAGGCTAATCTTGGCCATCCATTGTAATCGGTAACAACCGTTAGATCGGGAGGTGTCAGGCTATAAATAGAGCCTCACCCCCTAACTTGTAATCATCATGAATTCCCTTTGTTTTCTACTTTCTTTCATTAATAAAAGAATAGCAACGTCGAGTACTTTTTTCCCCCTAACTAGGCTTAGAGGGGGTTTTTAACGAGGCTCTTTGTTTTGCAATCACTCGAGCCATCTCATTTTCCCTTTCTTCGTAACGCTTTCGCTCACCTAGCCAAGCCAAGACTTGACTTTGAGGCTTACTTGGTCCCTTTCGAAGTCCTTTCCCGACCAAGTGCCGCACGAGACTAGCCATATAAGCCTAGCCCCATGACATTATGTTCTAATGTGTGTGTTTTGGTGCTTAGTAAGGACTCGTGTATTTTTCTTCTGAGGGAGTGTGATTTATATTTATGTTGTATGCATTCTTAGCATTAATGTTGTGCATTTTTTTCGACTAGATTTAAAGACGTATTTTAATGAGGTCAGTGTTTAATTTTTTTTGAAGGGTAAATAGGGCCTCGTTAAAAACCCCCTCTAAACCTAGGTAGGGGGAAAAGAGTGCCCGATAATATTTTATATAATAAATTAAAGATTACATGGTTCAATCGAGAAAAAAGAAAAGCTTACATGTAAACCTGAAAAGACTAAAAACAGAACGATGTGGGAATCAAACGACCAGGGAAAGGAGGGTCTTCATGACATCTTGATTCGGCTGTTAAACCAGAAGAATTAACCTATCCCCGTCTTGGCTAGCAGGTCCGCAGACATGTTGCAACATCGAGGTATCCATCTAACTAGAATGCATTTGGTACTAATTGTTTTAACCAAACCTGCTACAATCGTAGAAAACAAAATCGGTGCCTCTGCTTCCTGTTTTAACCATTTAACTGCTACTTGACAATCACTTTCTATCACCAGTATGAAGTTAAGGTCCCATTTGAAGGAGAGGAATTTCTCTAACCCATACTTGATGGCTAGGATTTCAGCCATAAGAGGAGGAGAAATGCCGCAAGGTTCCGAGAACTGAAACAAAGTTACACCATTCGAGTTTCTTATGATACCTCCGATGCCTTCTTTCGAATTGGAGACATCTACCGCTCCATCGGAGTTTAGCTTCAGCCATCCAACGGGAGGGGGGACCATTGCACACACTGAGGGGGTTTTGCGTTGTCTAACAAGGCATCTGTTGTCACCATAGGATCGCTTATTATGAAGTCCTGGGGTAAGTGACAGTTGTTGTACTTGCCTTTAATCCAAATTGCTAGGTGGCACCTTATCAAATGGAAAATTTGGACACCATCCATGCGTTTATCGTTGAAAATCAGATCATTCCTAGATAGCCAGATAGTACACATCACTACAAAGGGGATTAGCGCCCAGATTTTCTTGTTCGATGGGGGGCTAAGGCCATTCCAAAATTCCAGAAATCTCACAGGGTCATTTGGAAGAGCGGAAAAGATGCCAGCATAAGCTAAGAACTTATTCTAGATACCCCAGCTTAATTTGCAGGAAAAGAAGAGATGGGAAACATAATCGTCTTCCACTGCGCACAAAGGGCAAGCGAGGTTAAAACCGTGCCTTAAGCCCCTTTTCCATAGTTCCAATTTGACGGGAATTCTACCTTTGCATACAAGCCAAGCGAATAACTCGACCTTGGGGGAGCCACTCCACGCCATATGAATTTATTCCAGAAATTACCTGCGGGGATGGAGCCAAAATAGATTGTCTTTAGAGATTTTACGGAGAAAGAGCCATCTCCCGATCCCAACCATCGAACCCAATCATGATCAAGGGGGTCGATTTAAAATTCTTTAGCAACGAGAGTAGATTATTCCATACTGGCAGCTCCCGATCAAGAAGCCTCCTTCTCAAAGGGATGTTCCACAGCCACGATCGATCAGATTTATGTCCAAAATCCGCAATACATCCATTTTTATCAGTGGCTAAGGCATATAGGCGTGGGAAATTATCTTTAAGGGGTCTATCAGTCAGCCAAACATCATGCCAAAACGAAATGGATTTACCGTCCCCAACTTGTAGCGCTAAGTTTGATCGTAAACACCCACCGAAACTGTCCTCTCTATATTGCAACTTAGTGATTCCATTCCATATCCAAGATGTGAGCTTCGGAGCAGGCTGGTCTGGTAGCAGTTTGCCACTGCTTGAGCAGGTTTTACACGCAATCACCTGTCTCCAAATATTGTTTGGTTCGTTGTCGTATCGCCAAACCCACTTGCCCAATAAAGATTGATTGAAAATGTCTAGATTTAGAATACCCAAACCTCCCAGTCCAGTTGGCTTACATATCGAATCCCAGTTAATCTAGTGGATTTTCGCTTTGTCTTCACCACCTCCCCAAAAGAAGCGAGACATCAATCTATTTAACTTTGTGGAGACAGAACATGTAATTTGAACAGGGATAGATAATAAATTGGGAGGCTTGTGAGAATGGATTTTATGAGCACTAACCTTCCGCTCTTTGATAGAAGCCTCGGTTTCCAACCTTCCAATTTGGATTCGAACTTTCTGATCACTGGTTCCCAAATAGCCATTGAATTCTTCTTGGCTCCAAGGGGAAGACCCAGATATTTAGTTGGGAAATTGTCTGTCAAGCATCCGATTGAGGCAGCCCATGAGTTGATATTCCCTTCATCCACGTTTATACCATATATCTTGCTCTTTTTGAGATTTAACTTCAAAGCTGCTGTTAGCTCAAAGACTCTCAATATTCTTTTAACATTCCTCACTTGATTTAGAGAATCCCCACAGAAGATCAGTAAGTCATCAACGAATTGCAAGTGGGAGATGTTTACCTTGTCGGTTCCTCGCCCAATCTCGAAGCCTTTAAATAAATTGTTGTCTACCGCCTTGATGAGGATCAAATTGAGAGCCTCCCCCACAAGATTAAACAAGAGGGGGGATAAGGGGCAGCCTTGCCTTAAGCCCCTAGAAGTGCAGAAAGATTCGGTTGGTGCCCCGTTGACTAAGATAGAGACTGAAACTGATGAAAAGCACTGAAAAATCCACTTGCACCATCTTTTTCCAAAGCCACATTTGCGCAAAATAGACATTAAAAAGCTCCAATTAATCGAGTCGTAGGCCTTGTGAAAGTCTATCTTAAACGCAACCCCTTTCCTCTTTTCTTTCAACATAAAGTCAATAGCCTCGTTGACAATTAGCGAACAATCCAGAATTTTTCGACCCGGAATGAAAGCAAATTGGGATTCACCGACGATATCCCCTATAACTGGACTTAGACGCTTAGATAAAACCTTCGATAAGATCTTGTAAACTCTTCCAACCAGGCTTATGGGGCGGAAATCGTCTAATGACACAGGATTGATCAATTTTGGGATGAGAGTGATGAAAGTGTGATTGATTCCCAACTCCCAATTTCTTCTGTGAAAGACACTGTCAAAAAATTTCATTATATCATCCTTCAGGATAGGCCAATTTTTTTTGAAGAAACTGATGTTGTAACCATCTGGCCCTGGCGCTTTATTGCTGTCTGAATTCTGTAAAGTAGTCTACACTTCTTCCACTGAGAAAGGTTGTTCCATTTTCTTCGCCTTGGCTCTTGAAATGCGAGAGAAGTTTAAATTAAAATCATCTATCTGTAACCCATGAGAGGTGTTATAAGCCTTGAAGAAATGGTCTTTGATGGCAGCTTTAATCTCAATAGGATCAATAGACACCACACCGTTAACCCTCAAAGATTCGATCGCATTACTTCTGCGTCTACCTGAAACCACTGAATGATAGAATTTTGTGTTTCTGTCTCCTTCGTTGAACCAGCGAAGGCGCGACTTTTGTAGCCACGTACTCTCCTCTTTACGGTATGAATCTCATAACTTTAATCTCAATTCTGCCAGTCGGTTAGAAGTGGTAGCTGAGCTAAATCCAGATTGCAGATTGGCCTCAAGCCTAGAAATCTCCTTTTCGAGACGAAGAATCGAGAAGGGAGAAGGCTTATCAATGTTATTCGACCAAGTTTTAACTGCCGACTTTGAACCCCTCAATAAACCCCTTATGCCGATTCTGGGATTCTTCTGTTTTAACTCAAGCAGAGAGTTCTTTATTGTTTTAGAGAATCCATCTTCATTGAACCAATAATTAAATACTTTAAAGGGTTTGGGACCCCAGCAGTTTACCTCTTCATGTAGGACGATAGCATTATGGTCGGAGATGGACTTGTCCAACACTCGTTGCCTGATACTGGGAAAAGCGGATTCAAAAGAGGCCGACACCAAGAAGCGGTCGAGGCGGACGAATGTGGGGGGTCTCGGTTGTTGCACCAGGTGAAAACCCCACCATAAAGCGGTAGGTTCATTAACTCAGCGTCGAATATAAAGGATCTGAATAAATTAACAGTGGTGATGTTCAATGAGAAACCCATTTTTTCGCTCGGATCAGTAAACATATTCCAGTCACCTCCCAGGCACCATGGGATATTAAACCTCTGTGTAAGAACTAGAATCTCCTTTAGGAAACCATCTTTATCCGCTTCAATTGATGGGCCGTATACATTGACAATCCCACATTCAAGATTTTTAGAAGTAATAATCCCAATCAGAGCTATATACCTGGCAGTGATAATGGTGTCTCGAACTTGAAAGAAAACCCCGTCCCAAATGCATAATAGCCCGCCTGAAGAGCCAGACGCTGGTAAGAAAACGAAACTGGAATCTGATTTGCTCCATAATTTGCGAATCAAAGCATCATTTATAGAATCCAATTTGGTTTCTTGTAAACAGACCATTCTCGGATTTAGCCGTTGAATCAATCTCCTAACCGCTCTAGTTTTTTCATTTTTCCTTACGCCCCTGATATTCCATGATAGGATTGATAAACTCATATTGGAAAGAAATAAAGACCCTTGGAAATAACCGATAGGTTTAGCAGCCCACCCTTACCTCTTGTTCCAGCTTCATTACCTTCTGAATAACTGCGTTTTTTCCTCCGACGAAAGAGAATTCCAATATGTTGCTTATTTCCCAGACGACATTAGCTTCTTGTCTGACTGTAATGGACGGGTCTTCGGGGGGAGGGGGCAAAAAACCCTCCCTCGAAGGAGACAAACGCTCACGAGCTTTGCGAACATCTCTCCTTAATTTTCTTCTGATTTCCGCGCGATAAAACCCGTTGACCACTCCATCTACTCTGTCTCCTTCCAGTGAAGATAATCCCAAAATTTCGAAGCTATCAGGGACAAAAGACCCAGAACTGCGGTCATCCAATGAAATTTCCTCTACGGAAACGACATTATACTGAAAATTCTCCTCAGTAGATAATTGTCTGTTAGGAAGTGAAGAGGGGGATTGGGAGACTGAAGAAGAGTCTCGAATCTGTGACTGGTTAGGGGTCAAAACTGGGCCATCCGCCGAGGTGGGCCTGCAACCCAAGGACGACGCAAAAAACGCCCCAAATTGACGCCCAAGAAACGGCCCGGATTCTGCTAAGTTGCAAGTCCGTTGGGGGCCCAATTTAGGACTGAGGCAGCGGTTATTCTCTTTAGGGTCCTCATTGTCTGATATACTATCATCAATAACACTTGTCTTATTGGGTCCCATGTTTTCATTTCTACGCAGCGAATGATGAGTTTCCGAGGTAGCATTAATTTCCTTTGGGTTAAGATTCGAGGGGTCACTACACTGAACGTTAGCCATGTCGGGGGGAGGAGAACCGTTTCTTCCATCGGCTGCCGACGGGAAGGGTTGCGACTGATCAGAATTTCCGTCAGAATTGCTTTCGTTCCAAGGATCCATGAAATTGTTTCCTTCATCATCATAAATGCTCTGGACGTCCCATTCCTCTGTAGAGACGATACTGATCTTGATCCGATAATGAAGCCTCCGAAAGATTATCCTCACATTATCAGGAATGTCAGTCGGGCTAACTGCCCTTATCAGGAGTTTAGCCGTGTCTAGCTTATTCTTGAGTCTTGTGTTGTCTTCTAAAGTAATGAATTTGCCCCATCGATTCCCCAATGCCATGAAGAATTGCTCATTCCATGCACTGTAGAGGTACATCTAACAAGGATAATCGAAAGAATTGGTGAGGTGTATTGTCGATCAACAGAGGGGAGACATTATCGAACCAAAAGCTGATTGCTTCCTTCTTTGTGTCCCACGTTTCATTCAGCTCAGACAAAGAGTTGAATTTGATGATATAAGTGTTGCAATAAGTTCCCCATTTAGATATTCTTGCTTTTATCCCTTCGAAAGAGAATGCTTGTTTGACGATTCCTTCCTCATAAGAGTTCTTCAGAATTCCCACTAGACAGGTTTTGAGCCAATCGTTTTCATCCAATCCCACGTTTAAATCAAAGAAGCTTCCATCATTGCAACCAACCTGGAACGTTTCCCTGTTAGTGTTGTCCGAACCCTCGTTTGGACCTGATTGGTTCTTCGGATCTTCAGACCGCTTCGAAGTAGGTGGGATGTTTCTAAGGAGAACATCTCTGAATGATACTTTGTCTTCTACCACTCTATCCCAATGACTTCTACGATCTGAGTGAAACTGATCTTTCGATACTCTGGAATGCAGATTATCTTGTCTCTTCGAACTTGTTTGTCTCTGGTTCGCTCTAGAGAAATCACGTTTCGGATACCTTGCCTTCCCAGCCAATTCCACCTCTCCATCGATCTTGGTCGCATTTATGTTCTCAATGATAGCATCCATATCCCTCCTGGAGGTCAGTGTTTAATTAAATTCTCTTTTAAAAAAAACTTTTAACGGAAAGTAATGGGAGGGACCGTATCGAAATCGAATTAAAAGTTAGGCGACCATATCGTATATTTTAAAAGAATGGTGACTAAAATGAATCCGCCCTAAAACTTCGGTGACCATTTATTAGTTTATCATTTTTTAACTAGGAATGATAAATTGGATTTTATCAAAGGGTTATATTTTGATACACAGACTGTATGAAAAAATACACAATCATTCATATTTGAGCTATAAAATTTAAAACCTAAGTTCCTAGCCCTAATAGCCTAAAATCTAAACCTTAAACCCTAAATTCTAAATATTAACCATAAAACTTAAATTCTACACCCTACAACCTATAGCCTTAAACCTTAAACCACAACCTACAACTTTAAAGCCTAAAATTGAAAAACTTGTGTAAACTTTAAAAAGTTTACACAAGCTTATGTAGGGATGGACAATTTACCCGATTCGGTCGGGTTCTGACCCAGCCCGACCTGATCGAGTCAAATTTTTTAATGAAAAAATTGGGTTCAGGTCGAGTCGGGCCGAGTTTTTATTATGGGTAAACTCAGGTCGGGTCGAGTTCAAGTTTAGGGTAAAAATATTTGACCCGACTCGGGACTAATTATGTAATTTTCCCCTAGATTTTTAGGGATATTTATAATAATCCCCCTCTATATATACATTTTTATAATTGGGTCTTAAAATTGAATTTTTATTTACAATTTAGTCATTATAATTATATATTTTTTACAATTAAGTCCCTTAAAATTATTATTTTTACAATTAGGTCCCTAAAAATAATTTATTTTCTATAGCTCAGGTCAGGTTTTTAAAGAATATGTTCAGATTGGGTCGGGTGCGAGTTTATGATATTTATTTTCGAGTCGGGTGCGAGTGGGCCAAAAACTCGACTTGTGCCAATCCCTAAGTTTATATATCAAAGTATTTTAATTTGTTAAAACAACTGAAAATACATCATAACATATTAAAAGGGAAATTTAGCAACTAAATTCACCGAAAACTCATCCAGAAAAATAAAAAGCCAACAATCATCAACAACACTCATTGTTTCTATCTAACTAGACGTTTAAAATGTGATGAAGGAGTGCTACAGACAAATAAACAACAAAAAAATGATTAAATTGCTCAAGAAAACTGACAAACACGGATCAGGTTTGAATGTCGTAAAAAACATTGCACGAACGTAAATCTACTATAAAAATAGATAAAATTGTGTTAAAAGATAAAGACATACAAAAAACAAAGGAAACAAGCCCAACAGAAATGAGATAAAGTAGGAACTCAAACCAAGATTAAAACCGTAGTTATTATATATTTCTGCAAAACTTGTGGTTATCAGTCGTGTCCAAGTCTTCATTCGTGTTAACTGAAAACATCTTTCAACTGTCTTGTTACAATATTTCGATACCTAACAAAGATTGAAAAGGGAAGGCTTTCGAAAAAAAAAAACATTTAATTAATAAGCTGAAGATATGATGGTTAATTTTTTTGTTCAAAGGTAAAATTCCATTTCATTAACAATAGGAAACATCATCAAGTACGAATGAGGTGAAACGTCGGATAATGGTTGAAGCATTTCATCGAGCACTTTGAGGGCGTATTCAACGCATCCATCTCTTGCCAAACCATCAATCAGGCATTGCTAACGCGCCTGGCTCTAAGAGAAGGGTCGAGTTCATTAAAAACCAAAACAGATTTATAGGAAGGAAGGCTACGAGTAATTTTGAAGGAGATGGAGGAGGAGATGTAAAAAAGAGAGATTGCAATGAGTATCATCCTCTTGCGGCGGCGTCGATGGTGGCTGAGGATTGGGTCCGGCGCAGAGGTGACGGTGGAGGAGATAGTACGACGGCTTTGAGTTTAAGGAGACGGAAGAGTTCTGAGTGTTTTGATACGAGTACTGTAGTGTTCATTTTTTCTTGCAGGCATATTCAGTTTCTATCAAGGGTTAAGATCAGAAGTGATCTGGAAAGTCTTGGCATCCAACGGCTGAGGTTTATGCAAAAATCTAACAAACAAGGCAAAGTCGAATCCACGTGTCGTTCCTTATGAGTTAAAATTTCTATACATCGCAGCCATCACCATCCCGAAAATGTTGAAAATTAACGCGCCACCTTCCTTGATAAAACCTCTCTTTTACTTCAACTTGTCCTTTTCATCATCTATCTCCGCGGCTTTCTCGCCACTCCAATCCGCCAGTCTCCGCCGCTTTCGTCTTCGCCGGACTTCAATTCGTCCACTTGTCACCATGTCCGTGTCCAAATCCGACGCCACTAAGCAGTCAACGCCGGAACACGTCGCCGGGAACTGGTACTCGGTGCCGGACCTCCGACTCCGGGACCACCGATTTATGGTCCCTCTCGATTATAAAAATCGTGATGCTTCTTCGAAGATATCCGTTTTCGCTCGCGAAGTCGTTGCTGGTAATCCCACTACTTCCCTTAGAACTTTAATTTAGGCAATCTTGTTTAATTAATTTATTTTCTGAATAAATCTCTGTTTACTTCATATCTCTTTCATTTTAGCTTGGGCTTTCAAAAAACAATGTTGAATTACCGAATTGAAAACCAACTGATTGTATGTTTTTAAGTAATGTCTAATGTTGAATTGGATTTCAGTTGGGAAAGAAGAACAGCCAATGCCATACCTTTTATATCTTCAAGGAGGGCCTGGTTTTGAATGCCCTCGACCAACTGAAGGCGGCGGATGGATACTTAAAGCATGCGAAGAGTTTCGGGTTATATTGATGGATCAGGCATGTTTTCATTGAAAGATGTTTATTTTGAAACTCAGTGCTTGTTTATACTTTGAATCCTTGGTGTTTTCCACTTTTTATTGCAGCGAGGAACAGGTTTATCAACCCCTTTGACTCCATCATCTATGCAGCAAATAAAGTCTGCCCAAAAGCTGGCCGATTACTTGACACATTTCCGAGCCGACAGCATTGTCAACGATGCTGAATTCATTCGAGTTCGTCTCGTTCCTGAAGCTAAGCCTTGGACTGTTTTGGGCCAGGTACTATAGTTAATTACATTTTGCATATCATAATGCCGTTATCTTATCCTTTGTTTTCTTGATTGTGTAGAGTTATGGTGGTTTTTGCGGAGTTACTTATCTGAGTTTTGCACCTCAAGGTTTGAAACAAGTGCTTTTAACGGGAGGGATACCTCCAATTGGAGATGGATGTACTGTGGATTCTGTTTATAGAGCTTGCTTTGAACAGATTATTCTTCAGAATGAAAAATACTATAAGAGGTTCCCTCAGGATATTGACATTGTCCGAGATGTTGTTACCTTTCTGGCAGAATCGGAAGGAGGCGGGGTGATGTTCTTCCTCCTTTGATCTTGCTACCTAGAAGCTAAAATCGTATCTTAAACATTTCTTCAAATTTCCTTATTCTGCAGGTACAGCTTCCATCTGGGGGAATCTTAACCCCCAGGGGGCTGCAATTTCTTGGTCTATCCGGTTTAGGAGGAAGCGCAGGTTTTGAACGACTGCATTATCTGTAAGGCATCATAATTCATACGTTTTAGCTCCGTCCTTTAGAACTTATGATTTAGTGTCGCTCAATATATTATATTTTAGTTTTCATCTTTCCTTAACAACTACAGGTTTGAGAGGGTCTGGGATCCAATTTTAGTTCCCGGAGCACCAAAGCAGATCAGTTCATACTTTTTAAATGCTGTAAGGAAAACCGATTTCCCCTTATTGATCACTAATTGAGGTTCTATCTAATGGATATATCTAAATTCATTTACACGCAGTACGAAAGTTGGGTGTCTTTTGATACAAATCCACTTTATGCAATTCTCCACGAGTCGATATACTGTCAGGTAAGCTTCCATGTTCTCTAGATTGTTGCTTTCTTGTGTTTAATAGGATAGTTTGTAAAGTTGAGCATGACCTCTAAAAATTGGAAAATAATATAATAATGTTTGTGGTTGCTGGTTAAACAATTTTCGCCTAGCAAAATCTTGACAAGTCGGCACAGCTTATGTTTTGCAAATGCACATTTATTCAGACAAGCTAATCCTTTGTATCAATTATGTTGCTATTTGAACTTGATCTTAATTTTGTTGTGTTCTAAAGGGTGCTTCGTCGCGGTGGTCTGCTCACAGAGTAAGGGCTGACCATGAGAGCAAATTCGATGCAATCAAGGCTGCAAAAGAAGGACGTCCCGTACTTTTTACGGGGGAGGTAATACCATTGTGCTTTCTGGATGACTATAACTCAAACTTACATCAAAACATTTAAGTTTATTTGAGAAATAATCGGTAGGTTTGAAGTGAAGATCTGTAACTAAAACCACTAGAGCAAGCTCAAACCTTTTTTTCGTGAAAACTCGGTTAGTTTTTGTGATTTGGTTTCAAATAAGTTAAAAACCAAGCAGATTGTTTGAGACATAGGAGATATTTGTATACCTTCCTATCATCTACATCCATTTCACAACAGAGTGAGGCTCCATTGCTTGCTTGTTTCGGCTTCATGGCATCCCTGCCTTGAGGGGCAATGTTGGTCATTACCTGCACTGTCGATATCTTGGTCATATTTAGAGACTAGCACTGACATATCGGATACCCTGACTCCCAAGTATTTAGTAAACCAAATAGCCGCTGAGGTAAATATTATTGCAAGTCTTTCTTATTTGTAAATAATGCCAAACATTTAAACCTTTTCTAAGTTGATGCATATGTATAAGTAAACATTGTATCGCCTTGCATTTTGAAGAAGAGTAGTGGTGATGATATTATAAAATTGAATATTTATCTTGAAGGCAAATCTTCTTGTTTGTGATGTCTAAGACTCTGATACTTTTTCTTCTATGACGGTTATGGCTTCGGACAATTAAGTGTAGTTTGTGGCCTACAAGCGTAGTTTCTGCCATGGTTTTGTCGATGGTATTTAAACTGCTAGTTGATGCATGTGGTTTTAAATTTCTGCAGATGATCTATCCATGGATGTTTGATGAAAGTGAAGCTTTGAGGCCTTTCAAAGAGGCCGCTCATATATTGGCCGAGAAGGAAGATTGGCCTCCACTCTACGATATCACTGCTTTGAAAGATAACAAGGTACGAAGACGATAGTATCAACTATCCACATTTGTTCCCTAAAAACTTCATTTTGAATCAGGGTGTAGTGCTTTTACTAATAATCTAAAATGCGAGCAGGTACCTGTAGCGGCTGCCGTATATTACGAGGATATGTATGTCAACTTCAAGCTGGTCATGGAAACAGCTTCTCAGATAGCAGGAATAAGGTTATGGATAACAAATGAATACATGCATTCAGGGCTTCGCGATGCAGGTGGGCAAGTTCTTGATCACTTGATGGGGATGCTCAATGGGAAGAAACCTTTGTTCTGAATTCCTAATTAGCGTCTCGACTGTGTATATTACGAGCAACTAAAACTTCGTTCCAGAACTCTTATCAACCGATCACATGGCTGTTGCATTATCTTACATTTTAGTTGCAGAATAAGTGAATGGTGTCTAGTTTATGAGACTATTGAGTCGATCAATGGAAGTATTGATAAGTACCAATCTCTTTGCCTTCCACCACTTTTCTTCATTCTCATTTCCTTTCTCTTTGCACATTCTCATGTGGTTGCCCAAGAAAGTACTCTGGCAAAGCTCCCGCCGCTACCCTTGCTATCACCCCTTACCGTTCCTTTCATCTTTCCAACTTCACTCCCGTCTTCCTCGTTGAAAACTCGGAATATTCTCCCCGGTATTGATTGGGTCAGCCTCGTCTCTAGTCTCGGACAGGAGAATATGCTGATGAATGGAAGTGGTTCTAATAATATGATGTCTGAAAATGGAGTTGGTTATCAACAGGATGACAAAAGCAATAAGGTTTGTCTCCAAACCAGGAGTGAAGATTGGCATTTTGGACGATGGTTACAGGTGGAGAAAAGTACGGTAAAAAATCTGTCAAGAATAGCAGGCACATACCCAAGGTTCTTATCTCCTATGTGTATGTTGCATGAGATGCATGTTTATTTGTAACTATAGCGAAGCTAGGATCGAACGTTAATAATGTTTAAGTATTTAAATCTAAAGAATGGAAGGAACAAATGACTTAATTGACTACTATTTAAATTTAAAAAGACCTAAAATGTCATTCTACCAATTTTTTTTTTGAAGGGGCATAACCCCTAACACCACGTTAACCTTTGATGCACACACATACATACACTAAGATTGTTAATGATGATATATACATAAAAACAATGGAGTGTAATTTTATGTGTTGTTAGTGAACTAAATAAAGATATATTAATATAATGTAAATTAAATTGATTTATTTTTTAATACTAAAGATAGTTATTGGTCATATCAGATTACTTTTTTAACTGATCTGCACCTGACTTAAATCCGCTCCAACCGATCCAAACAGTTGACCTATCTTTAGCATTATCCTTTTTCACTTTATTTTATTTTCGTTTCTTTTATTTTCTTTTACTACCGTAAAGCTTAAATAAAACATAAAATACATAAAAATATCCCGGACTTAAAAAACTAATGTAAAAAAACGACCAAATTAATTAAAATCGATTTAGTTAATTATTTTCGAAAGTAGTATAATTAAATTAATTAATAGTCAAATATTTTAGAATATTATTAATCAATTAATAAAGAAATCGATCATTTGAAATACTCTTACAATTATATGTACGAGGATAGAAGGGACACTAATATTATACATGTCTAGTTTGAACTAGAAAAAAGAAGAAAAGAAAAAGGAGGCTAGGCCAGGCCTAGGTCGTGCCTGGTCATTTCAAAGTCTAAAGCCCTCCAGTTTGACCTTGGGCTTGGGATTACTACTGCCTAAACTGGTACCAGTGCTATAAACAGTGAAGAAACTATGTAAAAGATGAAGAAGAGATACGAGGGAACGAGAGACGGTACTCTCAAGATTTTATTAAAAAGACTGTAATATTTCTAAACGGAGATCAGTCTATATATATACAAAAGATAGTAGTCAGTAATCAGTTATTAACAAAGTGGTAAACTAACAGAAATCCTAACCATCTCTTAACTGCCACAACCACTTTATTTACACAAACAAATGCTAACTCATAACATTCACCATATTTTCTCGAGTTTCTAAAACTAAAAACAACCTGCAAAAAATAGAAAGAAAAAGAAACCACATCAAAAAATTCAAGTTAGAATCACAAACCAAAATCAAAGTTTTACCTGACCCTTAGTCTCCATCATAGGTAGAGCAAGTAGCTTGTCTCGAAACCTGCTAAACAATGAAGCTGACAAAGGCTTGGTCATAACATCGTCCACTTGTTCGCAAGCTGGAACTTCATTCACACTTATCCGACCAGTGGCTACTCTTTCGCGAACAAAATAAAGATCCAGCTCAACATGTTTAAACTTAGAGTGCATAACAGGATTCACAGAGACAGCCACGGCACTAGATTTATCACACCATAAGGTAGGTGTACCATCCACAATAAGACCAAGCTCTTGAAGTAAAGATTGCAACCACAATAGCTCTGTTGTAGCACAAGCAACACTGCGATATTCTGCCTCTGCAGTTGAACGAGACACCACTTGTTGTTTTCTTGAAGCCCATGAAACAAGATTGCCTCTAAAATAAAGACAAAAGCCTGTAGTTGATTTACGATCATCAATATTCGAACCCCAATCTGCATCAGCAAAGACAATAATAGACAACCGAGAGGAAACAAAAAAATGCAGACCATACTCAAGTATACCATGTAGGTATCTAAGAATGCGTTTAACAGCATTGTAATGTTCATCAGTTGGAGATTGCATGAATTGACAAACTCTATTCACCGCAAACCCAATGTCTGGTCTAGTGATGATGATGTATTGTAATGCCCCAACAATGCTACGATACTCAGTAGCATTGAGCAAAAGACTCCCCTTATTAGATGAGAGTTTGCAACTGGACACCATAGGAGTAGGAAGTCCTTTAGCAGAATCAAAACCACTTTTCTTGAGAAACTCCACAATATATTTTCGTTGATGAAGAACAAGACCAGTCGAAGTATATTCAACTTGAATGCCTAGGAAATAATGGAGTAAACCAAGATCCTTCAAGGAAAAAACACTATCAAGATCCAAAATAACTTGCTGAACTTGATTTGCATCACTCCCCGTAATTATTATATCATCTACATAGACAAGTAGATAGATAACACACTTACTATTCTTTCAAACAAACAACGAAGCATCAGACTTCGAAATAACAAACCCCACGGAGGCCAAGTAATTTCGCAGCTTCTCAAACCAAGCCCTGTGAGCCTGTTTGAGACCATAAATAGCCTTGTTAAGCTTACACACCACCTTTCTTCTATCTCCTTGTTCATACCCCGGTGGTTGAATCATATAAACTTCTTCGACTAAGTCTCCATTTAAGAAAGCGTTTTTAATATCAATTTGTCGTAGACATCAACTTTTGGACACAGCTACAGACAAAATGGTCCTTATAGTAGTTGGCTTAACTACAGGACTGAAAGTCTCATGATAGTCACACCCAGCCTGTTGCAAATAACCTTTTGCAACAAGCTTCGCCTTATACCTCGCAACAGACCCATCCACATTCCTTTTAAGCTTAAAAATCCATTTACAATCAACGACCCTTTTATCCACTGGTAGATCAACTAGGGTCCACGTATTATTCTTAACCAAAGCATCGAATTCAGCTTGAGTTGTTGCCTTCCAATCAGAAGAGCACATAGCTTCTTCAATAGTAAGTGGCTCAGAACTAGTAGTTGTACTTGTAAAATAAACTTTAGGCTTATGTATCCCATTTTTACCTCTTGTCACCATAGGATGAACGTTGGTAGAATCTGTAAGAGCAGATGTAATATCCACTTGTAGAGCTGAAGTACCCAAAGGAAAATTGTGATCAGCCTCAAAGGAAGGTGCAACAGCCTCAAAAGAAGGTGAAACAGACTCAATAAATGATGGAACAACGTCAAAAGAAGGTGCAACAGTTTCAGAATGATATAGAGAAGTAAAAACTGGAGATCCAGACCCAGCTCCAAGAATGGGAGATGAGGAAGACCCACTAGTAGAAGATAACCTTTCAGTACCAAAGGAAGAATCATCATGAGCAAACGAAGTGTCTGCTGCAGGAAAGCCTACTGGAGACCGAGAATTCACAACCTCTTGATGCTGCAAAACTGACTGATTCTGTCCAGAAGGTTCTGGTGAAGTAACAAATGGTTCGGGTGTAGCAGAAGGTTCTGGTGAAGTAATAAATGGTTCGGGTGCAGCAAAAGGCTCAGGTGTAGTAACAGGTGGCTCATGTGTAGTAACATGTGGCTCAGATGCAGCAGATGATTCATGTGTAGTGACAAGTGATTCACGTGTAGCAGCAGATGTATGCATAACACCATTATTTGCCGTATTTATAACAAGAGGAAATGTAACAGATTGAACAACTTCAGACTCATTTTCCTTAGACTCAAGTTTATCTTTAAAAGGAAAAATTGTTTCATCAAAAATAACATGACGCGATATAAAAATACGACCACTATCATCCAAACATTTATAACCTCTGTGACAAGTACTGTACCCAAGAAAGACACACTGCTTGGATCTAAATTCCAACTTATGTTTATTGAACGGTCTAACATAGGGATAACATGCGCATCCAAAAATTCTAAGAAAAGAATAATCAGGATCTTGAACAAATAACATTTGATAAGAAGCCTTGTTCTGTAGAACAGGCGTAGGCAATCGATTTATAAGAAACACAGCAGTAACAAAAGCATAACTCCAAAAACGTAAAGGTAAATGAGCTTGAGAAAGTAAGGTCAAACCCATTTCAACCACATGGCGATGCTTCCGTTCAGCCTTTCCATTCTGCTCAGAAGTACTAGGACAAGAGAGCCGATGTTGAATACCCTTGGACGCCAACCATTTATCAAGTGCTTGATACTCACCACCACCATCTGTTTGTAATGCCTGTATCGTACATCCAAACTGAACCTCAACAAGTTTGCAGAAATCTAAAAAACACTAAAAAAACCTCAGATTTTCGTTTCGGCAAAAATAACCATGTATGTCTAGTAAACACATCTATAAACGTAACATAGTACAAGAAACCTCCTGAAGAAACAGGAGTAGGACCCCACACATCTGAAACCACAAGTTGAAAGGGTTTCTCATATTTATTTGAAGACAAAGCAAAAGGGAGCTTGTGAGCTTTCCCTTGAAGACATGCTGAACAAACATCAGGCACCTTATTATTAGAGAAAGAAATGCTATTATTACGTAAAATTGACTGTAGAACACTTAAAGATGGGTGCCCCAGCCGTTGATGCCACTAAAAGAGAGAACCAGAACTCTTCGTTACATTGTAAAAACAACTTGAACTAGGTGAAGAAGAACCTGCAGGTGGTAGAAGTTCATAGAGACCCTTAGGTGTGCGCCTCCCTCTCAACAGAGTAGCCTGTGTCTGTGAATCCTTCACAAAACATCCATGAGGATGAAACTCAAGAAAAACATTGTTATCACGCGTCAATTGTGAAACAGAAATTAAATTTTTCTGTATCCGTAGAACATGTAATAAATTTTGTAAAATAAGAGGCTTAGACGAAGTGAGTAGAGAACCCTGACCACAATGGGTTATTTTGACTGCATCACCATTACCCATAAGCAAAGATTTATTACCTGAATAAACCGCTTATGATTGGAGATTCGAACGATCATTCGTTATGTGATGCGTGGCTCCGGAATCTGGAAACCAAGACACATCCCGTGGCAAAACAACATTGGAAGAAGATGGAAACAGAGTAGTCGCAATAGGAACCCGATTCGAAGAAGAAGGAGATAACAAAATTGGGGAGGGATTCATGGTCGAGTAAGAAGCAGTCGGTACACCAACAGAAATTGCAGTAGAAGAAGAAACCCCAAACGAAGGACCAGTCGACAAAGGAAAAGTAACAGATGACCCAGTGGGAAAGTGAGAGTTGGGCATCCCATGATAAACATTGGGCCAAAAATTATAACCCGAGGATGACCCTTGTGCAAGAGAGGAACCAGGATAAAAAGATTGGACACCTGGGCCACTATTCGAAACAAGCCCAGCAGAGCAAATAGGGCCATGATGACAAGAGACACCTAGCCCAGAAGAGGGACTCAAAACATGTGAAAAAGCCTAGGCTGAGTTCTCCACACGAGAATTGTAAGCAACCTTGCCATCGGATCCCTTGTTTGAGTCCTCATGCCTATCATTAGTGTTTCCCGCAAGATCCTGAAAATCTTGGTCAAAACGATACCAACACTTCTGCACTATTTGACCAACTTTACCACACAGTTGGCACTGTGGTCGATGACTAGAATAGCGACCACCACGACCACGGCCACCACGATTTCCACCTCTTTGGCCGCGAAAAAAATTCTGAGTATGTGAAGAATTCTGAGATCCAGACTGAATCCCATGAGTATAAACCTGACCTCCAAGATCAGAAGTTTGTTGAGCCACATGTTGTACAACAATATTGGCCTGAGCTGACAGAGTTTCAAACAAAAAATTCTTCTGACGAATTTCACAATCAAACAACATATCAATAAGTGTATCAAGAGATAATAACTCTCTAGAAGCAATTGCAATAACCGACTCAAACTCAGCAGTCAATCCTGACAATATGACACTAATTTGCTCTTGCTCAGAAACAGGACTACCAGCAGCATTAAGAGTATCACAGGTAAGTTTAATCTTTGCTAAATACTCACTGATAGAGAGATCACGTTTCTTTTGTGAATGTAGACTATGACGAAGATAGCTTACTTTAGCATTAGTTCGAGCTCCATACATACGTGATACAGTGCTCCAGATGGCACTAGTAGTAGTGAGACCAATAAGATGAGGTAATACACCAAGAGTAACAGTTGACAAGAGCCAGGAAGCAAGAAGTTTATCTTGCTGGCGATGAAGTAAGAAGGCCTGATTTTCGACCACAACACCCTCAACAGAAGTAACAAACTGACTTGGTGGCTTATTCGTATCAGACAAAAAATTCAACAATCCATAACCATCAATTATCAGCAAGATTTGATGTTTCCAGAGAACATACATGCTTTCGGTAAGTTTTACAGTGTCAAGCTTAGGTAAATGTTGATCTTTAGTAACAGAAGAACTAGAAGTGAAAACATTAGAATTCAATGAAGTGTTTCCTGTAACAGTGGCCTGAGCAGAATCAATATGAGTTTCAAGCGGAACTGAAGAATCACCAGCCATTGAACAAGCAACACGAACAGACTCAAGCAATCAACCAAACAGTAGACCACACAACCTCACTCAGGCAATTAATCAAACACCTTGTAGGCAGACAAGCAACTAAAGTATGAAAAAGCAACACGAACAATCAAGACACGCAACAATGATCACCAAAGAGCAGGAAGAATCAAACGCTATCAAATCTCACAACCAAAAACAAGTAAATGAGATACAATCGTCAGATCTAAAGGTATCGAAAGGATCACTGATCTGTTCTTAAACCATTCTACAGAAACTGACTTCCTTGCGACCATAAATGATAACCTTGAATAGAAATCTAAACAATCGATGCATCATGAATCAAAATATGAGTACAAGAATCTGACCATAACTAACCTGACTTGAACACAAAAGAAGCAAGAACAAATTAGTTTAGGAATTGATTTTTGAGTCACCTTTGATTCGCATTGATAGCTGATTCTTCCGAAACAAGAAATGATAAAGAGCAACCGCAGTGCCACAGATCAAGAAAAGACGAAGAGTGCGAAAACGAAAGCTCCAGGACGAAGAGCGACTGATACCATGCTAGAAACATTGAAGAAACTAAGTAAAAGATGAAGAAGAGATATGGGGGAATGAGATACGGTACTCTCAGGATTTTATTAAAAAGACTGTAATATCTCTAAACAGAGACCAGTATATATATATACAAAGGATAGTAGTCAGTGATCAGTTATTAACAAAGTGGTAAACTAACAGAAATCCTAACCACCTGTTAACTGCCACAACCACTTTATTTACACAAACAAATGCTAACTCATAACAACCAGCTTAGGCTATAATGGCCGGATTAGATATATCTATAATCTACGCAAGCACCTACTACCACCTCAAACTTGATTTTTTTTTTGCCAAAAACCCCCCAAATTTGTATGAAAAAACGTTTTCTTTCAAAATAATAATAATAATATCAATAACTTAATATATGTTAATTGCATCAACTTATCCTCAATTTAATTTAAAATTTTAAAAATTCAAAAATTGAATTAAAACGATCTATTTGATATTAATTCGAAAATCTAAAGGTTGATTTTAATAAAATTGATCTATTATTGATCGAATTAAAAATCGAACAATATGATATTGATCCGATCCAAAAATTGACCGTCCCAATATTGATCTAACCCGTAACGTGAACAACCCGATATTGATATGACTCGATTTACTATAGACTCGAATTAAATATGAACTAGATTCAATCCAATTTGAATCAATCATAAATCAAACATAGTCCATACCTAAAATGACCGAACTGAAATGATCCGACCAAAACTCTCGAACAATTCGATTACCACCTCTAACAAAAATTGCATTATAAAACAATTAATCCAACCCAATTTATTTTATTATATCCTATTAATTTTATATTAAAAATATAAGGCTAAAGGGTCAAATTTGCCCCTGTAGTAATCTGAAATCAGCAATGTTGCCCCTACTTTTTTTTTCTCCGTAATTTTGCCCTCAAAGTCAGTCAATTGTAGCAATATTGCCCTTTGACCGATTTTGACCATTAAATGCTGACGTGACAGTTAACGGTGCTGACGGGGTAATTTTACCCTCGAAGTCATTCATGCAATTTTGCCATCGAAGTCATTAATTGCAGCACTTTTACCCTTGGTTTATTTAGTTTTTGAATAAAATTGGATAAATAATTTGGTTTTTTCGAGTTGAACTTTAACAAACAAAATATATGAAAAATCAATTAACAAATTGATGTAAATATCCTTTGAGTCCCTAGTAATTTTAAAAATAAGCAAAATGAGAACTCTCACAAAATATCAAAATATTATTCAATTTTTTTAAATCTATAAACTTAATAAAAATAAATACGATATTCAAAAAAATTATTGAAAATAAACCAACGAGAAGCGTGTCAATCGAACGTCGAATCATGTGTTGTTAGGAAAAAAATATTGAAAATATAATTGAAAATAAACCAACGACGTTTGATTGACACACTTACCGACGATGGGTTGTTAGGAAAAAATGTACGGTGAACTCGAATCATGTGGCTCAGGTTGAATTCTACTTTATCTTCTGGATATCCTTGTATTTATCTCCCATGCCCTTATCTCCCATGTCGTTTTCGCCGAACACCACTAATGTCTTTTTCTGAGATCATCGTACATTTTTTCCTAACAACCCATCGTCGGTAAGTGTGTCAATCAAACGTCGTTCGAATAGAATAGTTCGCATTCACCGTTCAATTAACACGCTTCTCGTTGGTTTATTTTCAATAATTTTTTTTGAATATCGTATTTATTTTTATTAAGTTTATAGATTTTAAAAAAAATTGAATAATATTTTGATTTTTTGTGAGAGTATCCATTTTGCTTATTTTTAAAATTACTAGGGACTCAAAGGATATTTACATCAATTTGTTAATCGATTTTTCAAATATTCTGTTTGTTAAAGTTCAACTCGAAAAAACCAAATTATTTTTCTAATTTTATTCAAAAACTAAATAAACCAAGGGTAAAAGTGCTGCAATTAATGACTTCGAGGGCAAAATTGTACGAATGACTTCGAGGGTAAAATTGCCCTGTTAGCACCGTTAACTGCCACGTCAGCATTTAACAGTTAAAATCGGTCAAAGGGCAACATTGCTACAATTGACTGACTTTAAGGGTAAAATTACGGGAAAAAAAATAGAGACAACATTACTGATTTTGAATTACTAAAGACAAATTTAACCTTTAGCCAAAATATAATATATTCTGTAAAAAGCTAATCAAGTTGGGGAAATGAGCACTTCGTTCGAAAGTGACTTCTCTCAGAAAACGTGTGACATGTGTAAAGAAAGAGGATAGAACCAAAAGCAGAGATCTCCATACACGCCCTCTACACGTCTTTTACTACCCATCCTCTCGTACGTGTTTCCACTAAACTCATCCAGCAATCCAATCCCAAATACACGTGGCACGAACCCAGATGCCTGGTTCCCCCTATAAACAACAACATGGGAAGTGGGAACTCAGACGGACACAGACTACATCGTCAGGAACATCAAACTAACCAAAAACCCTGCAACACTTGTTTAGTTAATTCCTTCCTACGGAATGTCGCAGTTTGTGGACAAAGCTAAGAACTTCGTGGCCGAGAAGGTGGCCAACATAAAGAAGCCAGAAGCCGACGTTACCGACGTTGATCTCAAGCACGTCAGCCGTGAGAACATCGAGTACGGCGCTAAAGTCGCCGTGAACAACCCCTACAGCCATTCTATCCCCATTTGCGAGATCTCTTACACTTTCAAAAGTGCCGGAAGGTTTGACTTTGATCATCCCTCTTTATCTCTTGTTGGGAAACAAATCATGTTGATTTTGATTGTTTGTGTGTTGTCGGGAACAGAGAGATAGCGTCGGGGACAATACCGGACCCGGGGTCGTTGAAAGGCAACGAGACGACGATGCTGGACGTGCCGATGAAGGTGCCGTACAACATACTGGTGAACTTGGCGAAGGATATCGGTGGGGATTGGGATATTGACTATGAATTGGGGGTGGGACTTACCGTTGATCTTCCCATCATAGGGAACTTTACCATCCCTCTTTCTAAGAAAGGAGAGATCAAGCTTCCTACTCTTAGCGACATCTTCTGAACTAAATTACTGTCTCTCTACTTATGTTGTAATATGAAGGACGTGTCCAAATATTATGTTGTTGTTTTTTTAATATGGTTATGGCGGAAATCTTTTAACAGAAGACGAGAATATAGCAACTTTGTCTTAATGAACACAACTGTGAAAACGGAAAATCAAGGCCTCGTTCCATATTACAAATTCAAACCATTTTCCATCGTCCAATAGTATTGTTCTGGACGAATGGGAATTCGTTTTCGAAAAATTGAAACAGGATCATACGGACCGACAAAATGCAGAAACTTCGATAACATGAAGATTATACCTTTAAAAAATAAGGTAAGAAAATAATTTTAACTATTTATTGACCAAGTAGATTCAGATATGAAATATGTTTAGAGGTTATGTTTGGTTCACATACTTTATATTCGATTGATGGAATATAAAATTTTTTAATGAAATTTTTTAATAAAAATTTACACAAACTTTAACTTAAATTTTTAAGGGTTAATGTTCACTTGTTCTAGTTTGGTCATCAGATTTTAAAATAAGTTATTGTAGTCCCTTAAGTTTATAATTTGTTTTATTTTAGTCACTTTTCCGTCATTCTCCGTTAGAGGAGTAACGGCCGGCTGACATAGTAATTTTAAAATTAAAAAAATTCCACGTGTATAATACACGTGTATTATGTTTATACACATGGACTGCATTCTCACATTGCCTATATAATTTCTTTTACTTAACTGAAGAATCCTAAATCAATTTCTTCTTCTTATTCTATCAAAATTTCAGAAACAACAAAGAAAGGAAGAGGGAATTTGTTGGTTAATCTTGTTGATTTTGTTGGTTCGCACCGAAAACCAAATCCGTTCGGGACAAATTCAGAGGTTGATGAAGAGACATTGAAGGTTTTGAAGCTTTGAAAATGGCAGGACCCTTATAGAGAGTCACTACAAATGCACCTGTAATGGATATTATAGTGCCCATCACTTTAGCCTTACTGCTGCTGCTATTCCAAACCACCTTCTCCATTCTTTAAAATTTGCAGCAACATAAACATATCGAAATCAAAGAAAATCAGAGATGGTTATTTAGAGTTATCGGGATAAAAAACTGACCTAAAAAGGATAGCTAGGATGAAGGTGAAAGCTGGAGTGAGGTTGCTGATAGCAAATGAAAGAGTAGGCGAACTGTAAATGATGCTTGTGTACCCCATGATCTGACATGAAATCCTGAAATCAGATCCACAAATATTACAAACCAAATGAAATTAAAAAAAATCATGGCTCTTGTTCCTGAATCATAATGATTAATCAAGTTAACAAAGTTTTACCCAATAACCGCGAGAATCCCAATTTTGCGTAGTAAGGGGAATCTGAGCGGAGGAAGCACTCTGAATCTGCAAGAAATTCAAAAATGATGAAAACCCTTTTGGGTAATTACTGGAAAGAGTGAGAAATGGAGGAGGACCTGTAAGAGAAGAAGGGTGCAGGAAGAAGAAGAAGAGCGGTGCAGTCCATGTGTATAAACATAATACACGTGTATTATACACGTGGAATTTTTTAATTTTAAAATTGTCATGTCAGCCGACCGTTACTCCTCTAACGGAGAATGACGAAAAATTGACTAAAATAAAACAAATTATAAACGTAAGGGACTACAATAACCTATTTTAAAATCTGGTGACCAAACTAGAACAAACACCAAACGAAAGGGACTGTTTGTGAACATTACCCAATTTTTAATTACTTAAAATTGGATCATTCAGGGTTAATTTTAACTTACATTTTCAAATCCTACTAAACGTTTAATCAATTAATCTAAAAATCAAGTCAAGAAAGGATCATTCAAGGTTAATTTTAACTTAATTTTTAAATACTTTAAATCGAGTGAAGATGAGCTTTATGTAAAAGCATTGAATCGAACTCGAATTAAATTCAGTGTCTATAATTGTCTTTCTATATCCAATATTATGAAAGGGGAATACCAAAAGGACAAACATCGAGTTTAGTCTAATAATTAGGTTTATTTTCATAATGTGGACTTAAAAAAATTTTCAATGGCGTAAAATTAATTAAGCTCTTGAATTTTTTATACTCGACAAAAAATTGATTAAAAGTTTTGACTACTAAATCTTGACAATTTTTTTTAGTAAAAAAATTTAAATAAAATAAACAATTTTGAAAATGTGTGAAAATATTGTGACCCGACGTACTGCACCAACAAATAAAAAACTGTCAAAATTTAATGGTCAAAATTATAAAAAAAACTTAATTAATTTAATTTTTTGACTCAAGGACTTAATTGAGTAAACAATTTTAAAAAATTAATTAATTCTTTTTTCAAAAGTCTAAGAACTATTTATACCCTTTTAAGTCCGGAAAAAAATTATTCTGGCGAGAGTATAACTTTTTTTCTTGTGAGTTGTCAATTTAGGTAAAATTTTTCATCTAGAGGGCTGATTAGGAACATGGTACTCTAAATTGGTAAATGGCCAACTCGAAATTGATGTTCTCTTCATCAAAAGCCGCCTTCTACTCAGTTCACTACACCAGACCTGTTCTATGGCGGCGCTATTTGTGGCGTTTTTAACACAAACGCCGCCACCATTTCACTTATAACGGCGTTTTTAAAACAAACGCCACGAAACAGTAACAGTGGCGGCGTTTTTACGACAAACGCCGCCATAGGGTGACATATAGTGGCGTTTTCATTAGTAAACGCCGCAATATGTTTATATCAGCGGCGTTTTTTATCGTAAACGCCGCAATAGGTGTCGGGCTAGTGGCGTTTGATAAACCAAACGCCGCAAAATGTTCTTGTTAGTGGCGTTTTCTATCGTAAACGCCACAATAGGTGTCGGTCTACTGGCGTTTGGTCAAACCAACGCCGCAATAGTCTAGATTTAGTGGCGTTTATTAATAGAAACGCCGCCATATATTTCTTAAACCCTAACTACAACATTTATTCTCGGTCGCATAACGGATATATTCATGGATAAACAATTAATGAAATTAAAGGTTCAATATAAAGATTTGTATTTTTAGTCGCATATGTAATCAGAGATAAACAATTAATGAGATTAAAGGTTCAATATAAGGATTTGTATTTTCGGTCGCATAACGGATGTAATCAACCATTGTAAGTATTGCGATCGTGAATTTTGTAAAAAAACAAAAGTATCATAATTTTGGAGTGAAACTATATAATGTTGGTAATGTTTAAGGTGAGAGAACCAAAGGCAAAAGCTTATATCCCACATGGGTTGACAAAAAGACTTATGAAGGGTATTTATACCCAAGTTTCTCCCTTCCCTTGTTGAGTAGGAAAGAATAAGGGACAATCTCGCGCGCCGCCGCCGCCGTCGTCGGGTTCGGGTACGGGTACGGGTACGGGTACGGGTACGGGTACGGGTACGGGTAACACGTGTCTTCGACACGTACCAAAAAAAGTAGTTTTTTATCCCTTGCTGGCGTTTGTATTTGAAAACGCCGCAAAAGGTCGACCTTTTCTGGCGTTTGTATTGGAAAACGCCGCAACATGTCTACAAGTGCTGGCGTTTCAATTTGTAAACGCCGCTAGCTTTAAAATATATCGTAATTTTTTATCCCTTGCTGGCGTTTGTATTGGAAAACGCCGCAAACGGTCGACCTTTCCTGGCGTTTAAATTTGTAAACGCCGCTAGCTTTAAAATATATCGTAATTTTTTATCCCTTGCTGGCGTTTGTATTGGAAAACGCCGCAACAGGTCTACAAGTGCTGGCGTTTTAATTTGTAAACGCCGCTAGCTTTAAAATATATCCCCAAATCCCAATCTCAGACAACCTATCGTCGAAACTTAAAAAACCCAAATCGCTCTGCCCTAGTTCCTCCTGCTCTTCCTTCCAGCCTGCTCCCACCCTCGTCGTCGACCGTCCGTCCTCGCCGCCGATCGTCCTCGCCGCCGACCGTCCAGCTTCTCTGCCGTGCAGGTTTGTAAATTTAACAAAATTGCATCACTGCAACTTCCTTTCTTGTTTTCCGCAGAGCACCAACACTACTAAGGGATTTCTTTGATATTATGTGAATTTGATGTATTCATGAGTAGGACTGCAAATGTATATAAGAATAAAGGTCATTTTGAGAACAATTAGTTTGAAAAAGAGTTTTCCATTAGTAAATCCATTACACACATATATTCTTAACCAGCAATATAAGAATAAAGATTTGCCATTGCCTCTTGCAGCCAATCATCCTCATCCTGCTTCATCTGCAAACCAAAAACAAAATAAGCAAACATCATTAATTGCCTCAAACTTATTGTCTTATTCCCCATATAATATAATCAAAATATAGAGTAATATGAAAAGAAAGATATATATATACCTGGACTGCTTCACTGAAATCATACAAGTTTATGTCAATGGGTGAATTATCGTCTTCCTTTTTCAATATTATAATATCTGAGAAAATTAATGAACAGAGACCTTAATAGTCTTGTTAAAGTTCCTTTGATTTCGTATATAATTAAATATTTTCATGATGAAGATGTATGCTTAATGGTGGTCCAAATGTGATTAAAGGATAAGAAATTTCTTACGCATGAATTGCTTGAACTTGTATCTATGAATATGTAAAGAATTTTGGATTGTTTCAAGATTTTGTTGTATGTGTGAACTGTTTTGTTGGAATAAGAACTTGTGGGTTGTCTTGTTAAAGTGCGAATTTGTTTTGCTTGGGATTAACAGATTTTTAAAGACGGGAATCTGCTGGTGTTCTCCAGCTAATAATCCAACACCAAGCACCACTGGTCATCTCAGTTCAGGTATTTATTTTCTTCTTCTTTTCAAAACATAGATTCTGTCTTTGTTTTTCTAAATAATACAATTTGATAGTTGGTATTTTTTTTTCAAAACAATTTGATATTTGGTTGAGCTACAATTCTAGGGTTGACTGATAGGTAGTTTATATCTTTAATTTGGATATGACAGAAATTGAAAATGGATAGGAGTTGGATGAATTTGCCAAGGGTAAACGCTGAGTATCGAAATGGGGTAGAATATTTTCTGAATTGGGCTTTTGCAAATGCAAGCCAAGAAAATATGATTCTTTGTCCCTGTAAGAAGTGTGCTAACGTTAATTGGCACTTTCGTGAAGTTGTGCACGAACATCTAGTTATTTTTGGCTTTGTTCCGGGTTATAGAAAATGGACATTCCATGGAGAGTTGACATCTCGTACATCTTCTTCCACGAGCAATCTATTTTTTCATCATAATTCTGATCGTGGATCTCTTAGAGAAGATGACATGGAGGGCATGCTGCGAGATGCATTTAATATGCACGATTATCATCAGTCTGTTAGAGAAGATTGTGATATTGGTGTTACTGATTTCACCGAGATGAGAAGAAGTGGATGTGATGAAGAGCCAAATGGAGAAGCGTCAAAGTTTTACAATTTGCTTAATGAAATGAATGAACCACTTTATGAGGGATCAAAGTATTCAAAGCTCTCCTTTTGCATTCGCCTTTTCCATTTAAAATGCTTGGGAGGGTGGACCGGTAACTCTTTTACACAATTATTAGAGTTGTTGACTGAAATTTTTCCTTTTGCAAAAATTCCTCAATCTGGCAAAGATATGAAAAAAATGATAAACGATTTGGGGCTTGGTTATGAGAAAATTCATAGTTGTCCGAATGATTGCATGTTGTATTGGGGTGATAGAAAAAACCAAGAGTCCTGCCATGTATGCGGTAAATCTCGGTGGACGAATGGGGACACAGAAAATGTGAGTGAAGACGAAGTTGCAACACGAGCAAGAAAGAAGCCAATAAAGATTCTGCGATATTTTCCTCTAATACCCAGACTTCAAAGACTTTTTATGTCTTCAAAGACTGCTGAGTCTATGAGGTGGCATCACGATGGACGAACAGATGATGGGTTATTAAGGCATCCTGCAGATTCTTTAGCTTGGAAGACATTTGACCAAAAATTTCCAAGTTTTGCAGGAGATCCTCGCAATGTTAGGCTCGGTCTTGCATCTGATGGGTTTAATCCTTTTAAAATCATGAGTACTTCATACAGTACTTGGCCTGTTATACTTGTTCCTTACAATTTGCCTCCATGGATTTGCATGAAACAATCATCATTTATTTTATCCATGATAATCCCAGGTGAGAAAGGTCCAGGGAATGATATTGACATCTACATGCAACCTCTTATTGAAGAGCTGAAACAATTATGGGTGGGTGTCGAAACATATGATGTGTTGAAGAAAGAGAACTTTAATTTGCGTGCAGCTTTATTGTGGACTATTAATGATTTTCCCGCTTATGCAAATTTATCTGGGTGGAGTACCAAAGGCCGTTATGCTTGTCCTTGTTGCGCTGCACAGACATGCTCGAAGTGGTTGTATAATGGAAAGAAGTTCTCTTATATGGGACACCGTCGGTGGTTAGATGAAAATCATAGATTTAGATATGAAAAAAATTTGTTTGATGGTACTGAAGAGTTCAGAAAAGCTCCTGAGCAAACAATCGGGTCTGATATCTTGTCGATGTTGAAACACATCAAGTTCACTTATGGAAAAATGACCCAACCACCAAACCCACGATCAAAGAAGAAGACAAAAGAGGTGTATGACCGTGAGCTTGAGCAGCTTAGTGATGATGACTCTGATGAAGAGGATGATCCAAATGAGGCGGAGTTGTGGAAAAAGAGAAGTATTTTCTTCAAATTGCCTTACTGGAAGCATAACATTTTGAGACATAATCTTGATGTAATGCACATTGAGAAGAATGTCTGTGAGAACATTATTGGGACCATTCTCAATGTCGATGGAAAATCTAAAGACAATCTAAAGAGTCGACTTGACTTAGTTGACATGGGAATTCGGCATGATCTTCATCCTCAAGAACTTCGTAATGGAAAATTTTCTTTACCGCCTTCTATCTTTACGATGTCGAAGAAAGAAAAAGAAGTATTTTGCACGGTGTTGAAAGATATAAAGGTCCCAGATGGGTATGCATCAAATATATCTCGATGTGTCAGTGTTAAAGATCGAAGACTTTATTCTCTAAAGTCACATGATTATCACATATTGATGCAAGATTTAATGCCAGTTGCATTACGCGGTTGTATGTCAACGGAGGTGACATCTTGTATTATTGAACTTTCTAATGTAATGAAAGCTATTTGTGGGAAAGTTTTGATGGTTGAAGAACTTGACAAATTACAAGATCGAGTCGCGTTGACTTTATGCAACATGGAGAAGATATTTCCACCTTCATTTTTTACAATTATGGTGCATTTGTTGATTCATCTCCCACACGAAGCTAAAGTTGGTGGACCTGTTTTCTATCGGTGGATGTATCCTATTGAGAGGTACAAATTGTTTAACATATAATCATACCATTTAAAAATTCATTTAATTACAACTACTTATATAATGTTTTGTTTATTACGGTCTAGGTTCTTGAGCAAGTTGAAGTCTTACTGCCGTAATAAGCGTTATCCAGAAGGATCAATTGCTGAAGGGTATTTAGCAGAGGAATGTTTGACTTTTTGCTCTAGATATTTGGAAGATGTTGAAACGAGATTCAATAGACCACATAGAAATGAAGTGTGCATCAATAGTAACTTAGCTGAGAGTTATTTGTTTCAAAGTTTTGGTGAACCACTCGGCAAAGTTGAAATTGCACAGTTAGATGACAAGTCTTGGGTACAAGCACATCGATATGTTCTCTTCCATCATGACTCAACAGAGCTCTTACGGACGTAAGTTTATATAAATTCTAATGTATTCACTTCATCTTTTATATTACTCCCATTTTTTAACCACTTAGCTTATTTTGTAGTGAATTTAAAGAAGAGCTACAATCTCAAGTACGCTCCCGAAGATTACATCAAAGAGAAATTCATAAGTTGTTCATAGAAAATTTTCATGATTGGTTAGCGAAGATGGTAAGCAATTGAATCTTTGTACTACACGTACTTAATAACTTCTCTTCCTTTGCTACATCAATATAAATGATAACTTATTCACTTTTTATGTGTAATAGGTTTGGTGTGGGAGAGAAGTTAGTGAAGAGGTTAAGTGGCTTTCTCAAGGTCCAAATAGAATTGTTAAAAGATATAATACTTTTCTTATTAACGGGTTTAGGTTCCACACGAAATCTCGAGAAAGATTAAGGAGGACACAAAATTGTGGAGTAGTTGTAACTTCTTCAACTACAAGTTATGCTAGTGCTAGGGACAATCATCCTGTGGTGGGAGATGTAGAATATTATGGAATTCTTACGGATATTATTGAGTTGGATTATTATGGCAAACAAAAAGTTGTGTTATTTCGTTGTGACTGGGCCGATGTAAATACGGCTCGAGGCATTAGAAGAGATCAATTTGGTTTTACAATGGTCAACTTCTCTCGGTTAATTCACACAGGTCACCAATTGATTGACGAACCATATGTATTTCCTTCTCAAGTCAAACAAGTTTTCTATTGTCCTGATCCAACAAAAGAGGGTTGGTATGGTGTACTCCGTAACACTCCTAGAGACTTGATAGACATCGGTGAAGGAAATAGAGATGACATTGAAATAAGATCAGAAACTCTACCTTTTGCAGCGCAAAACCTAGATAGAACAATCCCTAGTTCTAGTTCACAATTCCAATGGGTTCGAGAGGACATGGATGAAGATTTTAATGAAAACTAACTGCATAACAATGTAGTAAGTTTTATATCTTAACTTATTAATTTATAATAGTATTGTTGTCTCTAGTTACTAAAATGTCTTTTGTTTATTGTAGATACTATGCCTAGGAGGAAATTAAGTGGTCTGCGGATAGTTCAAACACCGAGAGAGGGGGAAGAAACAAATGATGATGATTTCTCTGGTGTTGGATCCTCGCAAGTTCCAGAGACAGTTCCGGAGACAATTGAAAATATAGAGATTGATGGTAATGTTCAACACTTTATTTAAATGCTAGTTGTTTGTTATTATTGACTTTATTTTAAAAATTGAATATAAACAATTATTTCTTATGTAGGTGGAAATGGTCGAACTCGCAAGAGTAGAGGGCGCACGACGTTGAATGAATTATACAATCTTCCCGCTGGTGAACGCGTGAAAGTTTCAAGAAACGATGTCGGCCAACCCATTGGGGCAGAAGCAGGTGTTCTGGGCAGTTACTTAGGCATTGTTGCACGCAATCATGCGATTTTGCCGATTAATTATGAGTCATGGCGTCAGATGCCGAATGGTAACAAAAATCAAGCTCTGGAACTTGTTAAGGTAATAATGTCATTGTAATAATAATCTATTACAATTCAAAATAATATTTATATTTAATGCTTTGATTGTATCATTTGTAGGATAAATTTTCTTTAGAAGTCTCAGATGATTATCTGAAGCATGCATTAGGGAAAAAATGGAGAGACAGTAAGAGTTTCTTGAAGAAGACATATTTCAAGAAGGATCTCACTCTTCAAGAGAAGCTGCAAAATATCCCGCCGGGAATTATGCGACATCAATGGGAAGATGCAGTCAGGTTTTGGAGTTCAACAAAAGGAGAGGTATGATCGATGCACTTTAAAAAATTGTCATTATAATATTAACTTTATATATAATGCAAATTTTAAATTGTAGGATCGAGAGCGCGTTGGAGTTACTAGCAGACAAAAACAAAAGTATACTCACACCGCTGGATCGAAGAGTTTTGCTCGTTTAGCTAATGAGGAGGTATTATTATTTTTAATTATTGATTAATTTTTAATGAATTACTTTATTGGTTTAATATTAATTTTTATTATACGTTGTAGCAAATTACAACTGGCACTAGCATTGGACGGATAAAGCTCTTCGACATTACGCATACAAAAAAGGATGGCTCTCCTATAACTCCTGAAGCTGCAGAAATTATGGTATGTTAATTAGACAGAAAATTTTGATTATATTATAATTAATATCAATTGTATAAAATTTTGATTTGATTGTCAGGAGAAATTGAGGGAAAAGAAGACCGAGTATGAAGCTACAGCTTCAACTAATGGTTCTGTTAATATGGAAGAGATCGAGAATCAAGTTATTGTTGACGTCTTGGGTCCTGAAAGATATGGTCGGGTTCGCTGTCAAGGATCATTCGTTACCCCGACAAAATATTTTGGGGCTAACTCGTCTCAGTACATGCCATCACAGAGCCAATCTTCTCAAGCAGAAGTTTGTCGGTTAAAACAACAGTTATCTCAATTTCAAGCTGAGGTAGCAGCGAGAGAAGCTGAAAGAGAAAGAAAAGAAGCTGAGAGAGAAGCTGAGATAGCAAGAAAGGAAGCCGAGAGAGAAGCAAGAGAAGCTGAGAGAGAAGCAAGAGAAGCTGAGAGAGAAGCAGCACACCAAAAGCTTCAAGAAAGATTTGAAGAAATGATGGCGATGTTGCAGAACCAACCAAAGAAATGATGGCGATGTGTGAATTTAAATGAAAATATTGGACTACATTTTATGAACATCGTTTGAACTATATTTCACTTTAATGCTGTAGACTTTGAATTTGTTATTGTTGTGTTTATTTATTGTTGGAGTTTTATAGATTTGATGCTGAACACTTTGAATTTGATGTTATTATGCATTTATTTTACAGGTTATTTGGGTATTTACATTTTTAAAATTTATTTTTATAGAATCAGTGAGTTTAGCGGCGTTTTTAAGGACTAAACGCCGCTAAAAATACATAACGTATTGTGGCGTTTCTCTAAAAAACGCCTCCATAGAGCAGCCAATGCCGGCGTTTATGAACACAAACGCCGCTACTGAATCATCATTCCCGGCGTTTTGTTTCCCAAACGTCGCTATAGACCATTCACCTTTTGCGGCGTTTGTATATTTAAACGCCGCTATAGAATAGCATTGCCGGCGTTTATATATACAAACGCCACTGAAGAACATTGACTTTTGCGGCGTTTGTATATAAAAACGCTGCTAAAGAACATTGACTTTTGCGGCGTTTGTATATAAAAACGCCGCTAAAGAACATTGACTTTAGCGGCGTTTATGCGATATAAACGCCGCTACCTATTGCGACGCTACTTCTTGCGGCGTTTTTGGCGGCGTTTTTTTTAACGCCGGGAGTGTTTTTAGCGGCGCTAAAAAACGCCGCTATAGGGTTATAAAAACGCCGCGAAAAGCCTGTTTTGCTGTAGTGGTTCTAACTTCTACTAACATAAGTTGCAAAAATCATAATATTTGAAGATTGTTTAATTTGTCATAATATTAAAAATGTCCCGAACGTTTAACTAAATAATTATTTTTAATTTTTCAAAAATATTTTAATTCTCAACGTTTTATTTTGGGTCAAAATAACCTATTAGTAGATGAAAACTATCAGTCAATTCACGATAAACAATTTGAATTTACTTGACAAAATAACACATCATCAGAAAAATAATTTTATATTATACAATATTATAAAATTATATTTAACTAATGTCTCATTCTGTAAAGTCAACACATTTGTCTATATGCAGTGGCGGAACTTGAGGTAAGAGTTTGGGGGGCCAACTTAAATTTTTAAAAAAATTGGAGGCTTAAACTATTTTTTTTAAATTTTGAAGGTTTAACTAAAATTTTTAATGATTTTGAGAGGATTAATAAAAACTTTTAAAATTATGATAAGTGAATTAGTTAAAATTATTTAAAATTTGAAGCTTAATATAAATTTTTAGAAATATTGAGGGGGCAAATTAAATATTTTAGAAAATTTTAGGGGATAAATTTTAGTCTCCCAAAATTTTGGGGTCATGGCCCCTAGGTCTCTTAAAGCTTTCGCCTCTTTTTATATGACACTGCTATATCGGTATGCACAACCATGTAGGTTTGTCACGTTATTTCACAACCATTTAATGTCAATTGACTAACCGTTTTTATCCAAATATAGACTATTTTGACCGAAAATAATATGGCTTAAAATACTTTAAAAAAAGAATATGAGTAAAAATAACTATACAGTCAAATGTTAAAGACATTTTTTTACATTATGCCTTAATTTTTTGATATAATTATTATTGTATGATTCATTGATCGATTAAGCATGACCATGTATTATAAAAGCTCGGTATAAAAACGACCCTCTAAATCTAATTATTTACAACAATAAATTTTAAATCCTTAACTTTTTTAAAAAAAATATAATGTTCCATCTTTTAACACCGTAATTTTTTAATTTTGTTCTTGTCCATTATTTATTGCGCAACTTCAATAAGTTTTTAATCCGATTTGACTGGTAAATTGATATGTCCATTTCTAGTTTAAAAGCCAAATATATATTACCAAAAAAAAAATTACAAAGATAATTGGATTAATGGTCGCTCACATAGAATCAAGTATGATGATGAGTTCATCATTTTGTCAATGCCATGGAATAATGTCCGTTGAATTTCAAACTTGTTTAAAGTGTTTGTATCACTAACATTTTGCCATAGCTGAAAAAAATATTAAAACCTTTTAAGATCATTGCAAAAAAATTTAATATTTAATATTTATCATTTGTCCATTTGTTAAGATATAAGTTTTGATATAATAATTGAAAGATTGATTTGGATTAAATTAAAAAAAAATTAAAAATATTTTGTAAGTCTAAACAACTTGAAAATATGTTTAAGGGTTTTTACACGGTTTTGAAATAACTAAAAATATTTTTAAAATAGCCAAACCTATGATTTTAATGTCACCGTACCGATACTGTATATACCCTATCGATACGCTTTAGAATTTCAGCTACAAGAAAACTTTAGTAGCCAAAACCCGTACCGATACGCTTTTGTCGTATCGATACGGAGTGCTTTAAAACTCCCCAACGGCTAGTTCGCGTACCGATACGCCTTAATCGCTCCCAACGGTCATTTTTTCAACGGCTATTTGAAACACAAGTCATACCGATACGCTCCCAAGCGTATCGATACGCATCAGCTGAGAAGAGCTCAACGACTAGTTCTGAAGAAGGACGTACCGATACGGCTACCCGCGTATCGATACGTACAGCTCCAGAACTGCATTTATTGCGAGAGATAAAGGCTCCAACGGCTCTAATTTAATCGCAACGGTCTTCAACGGCTAGAAGCACTGAGACAAACCCAGAGTGCTTTAAAACTCACATTTGTTCAAGTGTTTAGGTTTGGGTGAGTGAGCTAAATAATGCAAACTATTCACCTTGTGAGGGTTTTCAAGTTTGTTAGATTTTTCCTTGCTTAAGAGGGTTCCCAAAGCTCGGGTTGTGAGTTTGGTTGCTAGACTTAGGTTGAATCTAGGATTGTAACAGTTGCCTCCTAAACTAGTAAAAGAGGACGGATTTCTAGTGTAATTGACTGAAAATCCTTAGTGAGAGCTAAAATAGTGGATGTAGCTGCTTGTTAGAAGGTCGAATCGCTATAAATGATTGTGTCTTTTGTTTATCTTTTTGCTTCCACAAAAAACACTCAAAACACAAATTTCTCCGCAACTTAGCAAGCAACGATTGAGTGTACATCGAGTCCAACACCCTTTAACTATATTTGTTTTCCAAATTTGATATACATTTTTAATCTTATTTTAATATATAATAATTTCATGTTATTTTACTAAAAAATGATATCTAGTAAAAACATATCATGCTTCAAGCTCTTATCAACGACTTTTTTATATGAAAATTTTATACTCCTTTTTTCTCCGCCATCATCTCCTACGTAGCAGTTATCCGCGACACTTCAATGCACAACATTCTTTCACGTCACTCATATAAACATAGAGTCCAGAAATTCTTGGACTATTCAAGATCAACTCCATCAAGAAGCTACAACACCATTAATAAGATAGTTGTTATATCTACTTGATCCGTCAGCTAACTCTACTGACTGATAGCTAGATTTATATTGTTGTATTAGTCACATTTTATAAAGTCTAGACTTGATAGTTTCGCCAGAGCTCTTTTAATATAAACGTGAAACGAGAGACGAGAACTAAAGGAATCAGAACACGAATCCATCTTCCTCTCATTTCTCTCTACAACCATCATTAAACTCTTCGTTCAAATCAGAAGAGGTGAATTATCAAAATACTGACGATCACCACCCTAGTATTTTGCTCATCAACAATAGATTAGAACAAAAGTGATAGTTTAGATACCCAAATGAGATAGAAATCCTTTCACTTCTTTCTACAATGGTCATTAATCGCGACTCTCTATTCAAATCAAAAGAGATAAATTGTCTAAACGTTGGAGATCACCACCCTCGTATTTTGCTCATCAACAATAGATTAGAACAAAAATGATAGTTTAAATACCAAATGAGATAGAAAATGAAAGATTTAGTACCAAAATACAAAAGTAATAAAATTAAGGGGTGGAAGAAAGAAAACTAAAGTCAACATACACCGGCTCCAAATCTTAGGTAACAAACAAACATGAACATGTTCAACAGTTGAAATCATTTGAAACAAACAAAAGTCTACCACTTAATTTCCACTCACATTACTAAAATATTATAAACCCCCCAAATCTCATCAGCCGATCCATCATTTCCTTTGCCAAGCTCTAGCCTCTAGCCATGGTGGGAAGGGACCAAGTAAGGCCTCTAGCACCCGCCGACGCCCCGAGCAGTGACGACGGAGAAGCCGCTTCGCAACTCAAAAAAGCCAGACACAAGAAATTCATCAAATGCTGCGGTTGCATCGCTGCTCTGATCATCATCCTAGCCGTGGTCATCGTAATCTTGGTCTTCACGGTGTTTCGAGTCAAGGACCCGATCATCGAAATGAAGGGCGTGTCAATTACAAATCTGGAGCTGATCAATGGTACAAGTACAATTCCTATTCCTAGACCGGGCTCCAACATATCTCTAATAGCCGACGTTTCGGTCAAAAATCCCAACATAGCATCTTTCAAGTATAGAAACACCACCACGACTCTTTACTACTACGGCACCGTTGTCGGGGACGCCCGAGGCCCCGGGGGCAGTGCAAAGGCCCGTCGGACGATGCGGATGAATATCACGGTGAATATCATGACGGATCGGTTGTTGGCCAGTCCGAATCTGGTGGCGGATGTCGGGTCGAGGGCGTTGACCCTGAGTAGCTACTCGAGGATTGGTGGGAGGGTGAATATGTTGAGCATTATAAAGAGGCATGTTACGGTGAAGATGAATTGCACCTTTACAGTTAACATCACCAGCCAGGCAATTCAAGAACAGAAGTGCAAACGAAAGGTTGATCTCTAGGTTTAAGCTATGCATTCCCATGTAGTATTCATACATAGGTATACATACATACATACATACATATACATATATAGGTGGACTTATGGTATGATTAAAATTTCTTTGCTATTTGAGTTTATGTTTAGCTTCGCTTTATTCCAATGAATACTTTTGGTTTTTATGATACAAAATTGATTAATTTCCCATCAATTGCACGAGGGGTTTTAATGTTTTGTATTTAGCAGGTCAAGACTTAATTTATCTAATGTCTAAATTTATAAGGATCTAAATTATCATTAGATCAAAAATTTGAAGGCAGGGTCCATACCATTGATGCTTTAGTTCCTTGTGAGTAGATTTGCTGTGGAAGCAGGAATGGACCGAAAGATGATAAGGAACAGTCGCACCTTTTGAAAATTTTAAATTCTCATATATTTTAAAATTTTTATTTGTATTTTATATTGATGATCTAATCTTGTACTCTTAAAATTTTCAAATTTTCACATAAATTTTCCATGTATAAAAGTTAACATCTCTAATGTAAAATTATGCATTCGTCAATGTGTGTAAGCCTTTTTGTTGAACATAAGTATGTAGCATCTTTAACAAAGAGCTTGGTTAGTACAATTATTGGATAAAAATTCTCTGCCCCTTTTCGGTGCTCCTACTTATGCCCACACTAAAAACCACTACAAAACTAAATTCCAAGCCCTAACCTTAAATTCTAAATAAACCCTACACCCTATACCTAAAAAACACACCCTACCCTAAATTTCTAAAACCCTAACTACAACCCCTAACTTAAAACCCTAAACCCTAAACTTAATTTTGAGCATGAAGGCATAAGTAGGGCACCGAAAATGGTAAAAAATTTCCATCGAACAAGTATTTATTTTGTGGCCCAAAGTTGCCATAATGGAAATTGGGAAGCTGCCGAACAGTCTGAAAATTAGAAACATTATTTCATTGACCGAACATCATAGCACAAAGGGGGAAAAGTAAACAACAACAACAACAGAATTTCCAGGATTTAAGTGAACTTTGACTGAATTTATAAGAATAATAATAATAAAATTATTATTGGTATGAAAAAGTAGGGAACAAAGTATTTGGGACAGCAAGAAAAGTGGGAGCATGTTCCTTGCTTTAGCCCTTTAAAGACACACTGCATCCCGCTGCTGTCCGGCTCCATCAATTTGTTAATCTGCTGTGTTTTTTTCATACAATGAAACCCAATTTTTAGGGACCAAGTCGTGGACATGAATTGTTCAAGGACCGAATCTAAAATCTATGTTAGTCGAAGATTTCATTCAATCGACATATTTTACACTATCAATAGGTCAAATTTAATGTTACATTAAACATCACACAACCTGTTTCAAGTGGAGCCTCTGATTTTAAGGTCTCGGCTAATATTATTAACTCTTAAGGCTAATAGTTAACCAACAGCTGCCGACGCCGCCATTGTTGCAAGTGCAACGGCCAGGAAAGTCCAGGCCACCGGGGACGGAACTACTCTTAGTGTGGGAGGGGCCGTTGTATGGTAGACTAACAAGAACTTGCTAATGTTGGCTTGGCATCTAAATATTTGGATTTAATTGGTATGAATAAACAATGTTTCCACTAAAAAAAAACATGATATGGTTTGAAAAATGCTGAAGAAAAAGGCATTGGGTTCCCACTAAAAAGTGAAAGAATATTATAGAAACAAAGTATGAACTGAGAGTATCTTTCTCCATTGTTGTAATGTTTTAGTAACGACAAAGAAAGAAGCTGAGCATCTTTTTGGGACCAATTGTAGACTCTAGAGCACCACAACCAGTTGCAGCCGTCACAATCAATCCTCCGAAATTTCTTGGCTTTCAGCCAATTTTTTGGTCTTTGAGTACATACTGAATCAAGTTTCAGAAGTAATCAAATCTTCGATTTCTTTTGGTACTCTTTTTCGTGCTCAAACATTAAACAAAATTAAATCTTAAACTTTAACCCTAAATTTTAAAACATAAACTCTAAACTTTTAAAAAATACAACCCTATACCAAATACTTTAAACCTTAATCATATCTACTAAACCTAATTTTCTAATTTTGGGACATAAATATAGACATCGAAAAAGGGCAAACGATTTCTACTAACACAAGATTATATGTTAGGAGTACGAGCTTTTTTACTTAATAGAATTATATGTAAATTTGAAAATTTTGACGGGTAAAATTAGATTTTCAATATAAAATACAAATAAAAATTTTAAAATTATAAGATAATTTAAAATTTTAGGGTGCGACCAGAGATTCAAATAACTCTCCATTATCACAATAGTGGCCGTTAAATAACAGTGATAGCACCGACTAAAAGTGTTATTACAAAAAATAACAATCTGCAATGACCGCAATAACATATGTTATATTCGCAACTGCGATAAAAGACTATGACTGAAAATGCAGCCGCAACTACTAGGGGTAGCAATCGGGTGACGAATAACCGAAATCGTAGGGATCCGAACCGAGCGGGTATGAGAAATAACCGAAATATTCACCTACGGGGACAGGGACGGGAAAAAAATTTATCAACGAAGCTCAAATGGGGATATGGACATGGATTGCTATATCCGAACCATGGAGATAACCGAACCGTACCCGTATAAATCACCGTGGGGATCCCAAAAATATTCGCATGAAACCCCAATATTTTACAAAAATTGAATAGCCATAAGGGTAAATTACCCACTTTCAACAAAATTAATCTCCTGTAATCTGAGTATGGTCAGCTGTAATAAATTTTGAAATTTTACGTAAATTTCATAAAAATGATTAGAAATGAGTCTTTTACATCGTTCTAAATGTGATGCAGTTTAATTTGGTTTAAAATATTGATTTTGATATGTATTTTAAAAATATAAATATTTAAATATTTTTATCAGCAAGCAGTATGATTTTATTGAGACTAATCATACAAGCCAAAACATGTTCATGTGTCTCGTTAAAAACTTCCATAAACCTAAACGGAAAAGAAAGTACAACATAAACATGTAACATAACAACCAACTAACAAATAAAAAATCGTACCAAAACAAAGCCCTAACCCTCGCTCAAAAACCAAGCACAACCAAGGCAAAAACCAACAACAAGAAGTAAACAATCGACCCCCAATACCAACACCATGCAACCTGCCATACAAGATAACATGGATATATTTGAATGTTGAAAGGTTATAAAAATTTGGCCGTGAAATTTCTAGAAAACAATTTTAGCAATGTCTTTGAAAATTTACCAAAATTTCTACAAAATAAATTAAGAAATGAGCCTTATATTTTTATAACCGTACGAAAGTTTAGATTCGTTTAAAACATACGATTCTTGATTTCGAGTTATATATTATGAGTTATTACTTTTTAAGTGAGCAAATGTTAGAAGAAAATATTGTTTCCAAAAAAAGCAATGGCTGTGACTTCAGAAATTTGTCATAAATTGTACGAGTAAAATTAGAAGAGATAATTTATATGGTTGAAAAATTATTGAATCTAGTTCTTTTTAGAACAAACAAATCATGATTTGAAACTGTAGATTATTAGTTATATATTTTCTTTTAATGGTAGTGCAGATTGTCATGTTTCAATAGTTAATATTTTTGTAATGTTTTATTGTCTTAAAATGATTTGTTTGTTGTTGGTAAAACTAAATTTACCATTTATGTTTTATTGATTTTTCCATTAAAAAATATTTATAATTTTAGAGATTTAATGTTGAGTATTTATTTTAATGTGTTAAATTTTATTTAATTTTTTGGGTACAATGATTAACTGAAAACCGTGAGAAATCGTAAGAAATGAGTATGAGGACGAAAAAAAAATCTATGAAACGTTTAATAAGATTTCTTAAAATCGTACATACAAGTGTTAGGGACAGAGTGTGGAATACAAAACTGCCCCCGACTCTCCCTATTGCCATCCCTAACAATTACAGTTTAAATTTTTAAATATAACTGTCAAATATTCAAATAATGATCTACTATTGCGATAACTACTGCGATAGCGGCCACAACACCATCTGAAATAATTATTATAAAAATAACAGTTTAAAATAATCATAATACATTCATTATTATCTACAATTATGATAAAATATCACGACCTCAACCACAATCTAAATCCCATTGCAACATGTATCCAAGCAGCCCTGTGTTTTTCGCTGAGTATTAAATGCTGGAAAAGCAGCAGCTACCCACTTTCTCTTCCTTTTCTCTTTCCCTTTCCTTCAACAAATGGATCCTTCCCATGACCCCAAATGTCCACTCCTTCCCCTAACTATCTCACCAACTTAGGCCTCGGCTATTCCATCGTCATCGCCGTCGGTTTCCTCCTCCTCCTCTCCACCCTCCTCCTCGCTTCCTACATCTGTTTCCGCTCCTCCGCTTCGCCTCGCGCTTTCACTCCCAATCCCACCACCTCCAACTCCGATGGAATCATACTCCCGAGAATCGTTTTCGTCGCCGAAGATGAAGAAAGTGAGAACATCGCCGTCGGACTCGACCAGGCCGTTATAAATTCTTACCCGAAGTTCCGGTTCAGTAAAGAGTCTGCCGCTGCGTGTTCTAGTAACCTGAACACCACGTGTTCAATTTGCTTGTGCGAGTATAAGGATTCGGAGATGCTAAGAATGATGCCAGAGTGTAGACATTATTTCCATGCCTTTTGCATCGATGTTTGGTTGAAACTCAACGGGTCGTGTCCCGTTTGCCGGAACTCACCGCTTCCGACACCACTTTCCACGCCGTTGTCGGAAGTCGTGCCTTTATCTCAGTTCGCTGCGGATCGGAGAAGGTCTAGGTGACTTTTGGGTGTTCTTTTTTTTTCATATTTAGTTAGGAAAAGTGGGATATTTGGATGTTGAATTTAGTTTAGGGATTTGTTTCACAAATCATATGCTCTAACTTCAATTTTGAAATGAATAATTTGCAGCAATTTTGTTTGTTTGTTTGTTTCGCCTCTTTGACATCAAACATATACAGCTGTAGCAGAAATCTGATGAGGCTATGGAGTAGGATTCAAGAGTGTGTGGGAAGTTGAAGGGATTATCAGGCAATGATGATTTGAAACTTAGTTCAGGAGGTACGGGTAGAAGTAGAAGAAGTAGGACATTTAACTTTAGCATGCCTATAAATTTTATATTTCATATTTCTACATATAGCACCCTTACATTAAACACTTGCCGTGTATGCTCATAAATTTTATAATTTTATAAACTTGATTAGAATCGAAAAATTTTAAAAAAAATTTAAATTAAAAAATATAACGCGTTAACTCAAATAATTTAATAACTTTTTACTCGATTCAATCTAAAGTTCACCTCTAATCATACGAAGGGGTAGTTGTCTGTCCTTTTCATTGCACAGATGGACTGTGAGTTGAAAGACAGATATTTGCGCATGCAATGGGCCAAGTGGAGTAGGCCCACCAAAACATCTAGTCTGCTGTACCTTATACTCTTTCTTTCTTCTACATTGGACCAGGGACGTCAATCTCGATATTTGTTATAAAATATCTTATGTCCTGGATCTTAGGATTTATGTTCTAAATTTGAGTTGTCCTTTTTTATTAAGGATTTTATATTTACTTTGCGGTGAAAAATTAAAAACTTTCACAAGTGTTTAAAGATTTGGTATTTAAAGATAATAGATAAAATTAATAGTTTGGGGTTGGGAGGTTACGGTTTATATTTAATGTAATATGATGAGAGATTTAGATTTTAACCGATTTTAAATTTTATCGAGTATCCCTTAATTTTGACCTATAAACCCTACACTCTATAACGAATTTTTAAACTTTAAAATTAAGACACTTTACAAAAACATTTAGTTTTTATTATCGGTGTATGAAACAATTACCTTTTATTATTGCATCATTGATTTATTTAAAATGTAATTTAGTATTTGTGTCCAATTTTAAATTTACATGCAACTACAGGTTAAATTGTTCAAATCTTAATAACCATAAAATAAATCAATTTTATCATTGAGACTATTCTTTGGGTTCATGAGTCACGACATTATCTCTTTAAACTACAGACCTCGAGAAATCAGAACCAGCGGTTGTTTGGTCAGAAACAGATGAACTATGTTCTGCAACATTCGGAATTCTTCCATGAAGGTCTTCCCTAGCATCTACTGCCGATTCCCTCTTTTATCTTTCTTCAGAAACAGATCGGAACAGCTAAATAAGAAGCTTTATTTGTTCAAAGAAACCAATCGGTTTTAACTAAGTGCCAAAAAGAGAACCTGGTTATCGGAGGCCATATTTGCATGTACATCAGCCCAACTTCCGCCCAAAATGCCACCAACCAGACGACCAGGTAGACCCAAAACACCCCGAACAACACCTTTGCCAGCACTTTGTATGGTTTTTTCTCTCTTCATAATAGTAAACAGCCAACACCCTCATTAAATTAAAACTATCACAAAGTATAACATCAAGAAAGAAGTTACAAAGTCAAGACTAGGATCTTTAACGTGGAAGAATTAGTTGTCTAAAATCAAGACTAGAATCTTTAACAAAAAAGAATCAGATCTCAATACTTTCCATAATATTTGTAAACAAAGGCCAGACAATTGGTGTTGCATGCAAAGATCAAGGAGGCTACTAATGATTGTAATATCATCTAGTCAAGAGGAACATGGAGTGGTGGTGGATGTTTTCGTACCTACAAAGCGATCAAAAGATGAAGCCCAATTCGGTTTTGTACGAATGGAATCGCTACAGGACGCGGAGAGAGTTATTGAACGATTCGATGGGTTTCGTCTCTACGGATCGAGAATCAGGGTATCGCTAGCTAGGGATGAAGGACGTGAGCAGTGGTATAAAGAAGGGGGAAAAGGAGTTTCACCCAAAATCAGTGGCGACAATAAGGGGATTCGACCAAAGGAAAACAAACAACAACCTAGGCGATGGGAGGATAGGGGGCATTCCCCAGCGTCGACACCCCAAATTAAGCAAGTTACGGGAATTGTCGATATGGATAAATGGCGAATTTTGCAATCATGTGCAATAGGTTTTTGCCGTCAAACCTGCTCAATTGAGGAATTGGCTAGTGAATTCAAACGGGAGGAGTTGAAGGGGTTATCCGTGATGAGAGTGACGGGATCGCTAGTGCTATTGATGTTTGACAATTGCCAATTACGAGAGTCGATGATTAAATCAGGGAAACTTCAGCGGTGGCTGGAAAATGTAATGGAATGGACGTCGTTGATGGCAATACCAAATCGACGAGCATGGCTCTCTTTGTGTGGACTGCCCATCCACTTATTGTCGGAGGATACGTTTAGAAATATTGCAAATTTATGGGGTGAATTAGTGCGTGTGGATTCGGAAACGAATGCTCCTTCGTCATTCGAGCGAGCTCGAATCTTAATTGAAACGGATTGGGTCTATCGGATTGACGAAATGGTGGAAATTAAAGAGGGAGAATCGAATTTCTTAAACCGAGTCACTGATTTTGAGGAAGGATTCGGTATGAAGAGGGAGTGTAATTGTGACACGGGGTCATGCTCGGAAAAAGGGGATAGCCTTAGGGAGGGGGAAGTGGAATGGAAGTCCAATTCGGTGTTCGCAAAAGATGATGACTCCGACGATGAAACAATTGTGCCGAATTCTATCGATAGGGAGGAATATCACATGGAAACCGGAAATGGAAGCATTCGAGACAAGACTTATATCGATCACATGTGGGAGGACAATGCTAGGGAGGATGATAAGGTGCGATCGATGGAGAGTGTAAGTGAAGAGGAGCAGCTGGTTTTGTTGAATAGGGATTTAGAGGTGTCGTTTCCGTGCGAAACAAGTTTGCGTGTGGATGAATTGGAGAGGGAGACAACAACTAGGGGGACGTACATCCACACCTTATACTGGATAGCGGATGTGAGGAGGAGTCATTGGGATTGATTAATCGCGATTTAGAGGAACAACCGGCTGAAGAGGAACGTTGTTTATTGGAGGCTACAACGATTGGGGGAGGGAGGGAAGAGGGGCAGGCGGTTGCCTCGGATGAGGACGGTGTGCTTATGATCGCGGACCAGGTGAATGTTGGGTCCATGGGCGGGGACAGCAGAAAGTCTAAGGCATGTGTGCTTGAAGTTAATGGAGAGAGGAGAAGAGTTCGACTCCTATCGGAACTCAACCCTCCTCAAGTGGTTGACTCATCGTCAAAGACCAAAATAGTGAAAAGAGGGCGTGGCCGTCCGAGGAAAAATAAAGAAGAAGGACAACAACAACCGATTGAAATAGCGAACGACTCTTTGTCTGATTCGGATTTTATTTGTCGGAAGCAAGCTATTATTCGTGAGGCTGCGGAAACAGCGAGAGTGGGTAATTTAATTGGGGCGGTGACAGCGGGTAGAGAAGACGAAGTGCTACAAGATATCGCGCGCTTATTGGAGGCGCGAGAGGTTTCGAAATAGCAGCATATGAGGTTGTTGTCGTGGAACGTGCAGGGTCTAGGGGCAGTGGCGAAACGACGTTCAATTGGACGTGTTCTACGGCAACAACGATGCGGATTGGCTCTCTTTCAGGAGACAAAGATGGAAAGCATCTCAGAGAGGTTAGTTAGTCAATTATGGTTTTCCGATTCGTTTGAATTCCTTTTTGCTCCTTCGGAGGGTCGGTCGGGAGGGGTCCTAATGGTGTGGGATCCCGCGAGTTTTCATGTTTCGGAGTCAGAGATTGGGCGTAATTTAATTATGGTCATTGGGAAATGGATGAGAGAAGAGTGGGATAGTGGTTTTATTGGGGCTTATGCGCCTTGTGGGGTAACGGAACAGGTCACTTTTTGGGAGGGGATTAAAGAGATTGTTCAACGTAGGCCAATCGAATGGTGTGTGGGAGGTGACTTTAATGTGGTAAAATGTCAAGAGGAAAGGCGTGGGAGGGGGAATGGATATCCGGGGTTGGACAGATTTTGTGAGTTTATCGAGCAGCTTGCATTGATTGATATTCCGGTAAAAGGGAATTTGTTCACGTGGTTCGGTCCTGAGGGGAGGTGTAGTCGCCTAGATCGATTTTTGGTCACGGATGGATGGATTCAGAGGTTTGAGTCGTTAGTGAATTTGCATCTGCCGAAGGAATTGTCGGACCATTCGCCTATTGTCTTGGTGAGCGAGATGGAGGACAGTGGCCCCAAACCATTTCGCTTTGTGAATGCTTGGTTGAATGATATTCCACGCTTAGAAAAAGAATGGAAGCAGTTATCTACGGGAGCTGAGCGTATGTCAATTCGATTGAAATTGAAGGGTTTAAAGCATATTTTGAAGGGTTGGAATCGATCCCAATTTGGCGAGTTGGATAAGGAATATGAGGATTTAACGAAGCAAATTGAGTGTTGTGATAATAAGCTGGGTACTAAAGATAGGACGAAGGCCGAGGAAGTGGAATACCGACGTTTACACACTCGATTATGGAAGGTGGCGAGTTTGCGGGAGTCTATTTGGCGTCAGAAATCGAGGGCTTTATGGCTAGCGGAAGGTGACAGAAACACATCGTTTTTTCACAAAACGGCAAAAATCCGACAAGCACAAAACACAATTAGAGGTATACAATTTGGTGAGGTATGGGTCACGGAAATTGGGCGCCTAAAACAGCTGGTGCGGGTGGAGTTCATTAAGCATTTTGGGCAGCAACCGGAAGGTGGTATTTTAGTGCCCGAAGTTTGTTTTTCACATATTTCGACACAGCAACGAGATGTGTTGGAAAGACCGTTTACGGTAGAGGAAGTTAAAAAAGCGATATGGAGTAGCGAGGGGGCTAAAGCGCCGGGACCGGATGGCTTTCCCTTTGAATTTTTTCGGAAGGGTTGGGAGTTTGTGCGTGGTGACTTAATGGCTTTTATGGAGGATTTCCATGGTACGGGTCGGCTTCCGCGGGGTTATAATTCGACTTTTGTTGTGCTGATTGCGAAGAAGGAGCACCATCGGATGTTGGGGGACTTTCGTCCGATTTGCTTACTTAACTCGGTGTATAAGATTCTAGCCAAATGTTTAGCTCGTCGCCTTCAAGTGGTATTGCCTCATCTTATTAGTGACATACAGTCCGTATTTATTGATGGGCGACAAATCTTAGATGGGATCATGTTAGCTAACGAAGTAATTCTTTCTATGAAGTCTTCGGGTGATCGGATAGGTAGTTATGTGCTGAAACTTGACTTTGCTAAAGCCTACGATTGCATTGATTGGGGTTGTTTGCGGTTTGTTCTCACTAGAATGGGTTTTGGGGAGACATGGTGCCGATGGATGTCTGAATGTGTGGAAACAGTGAGGCTTTTAGTGTTGATTAACGGCAGCCCGACGGAGGAATTCCCTATGAGGAGAGGGCTGCGGCAAGGAGATCCAATTTCGCCACTGCTGTTTGTTATTGTGGCCGAGGTGCTTCATATTTTTTTGTCTAATGCTGAACGTAGTGGCTTAATTTCTGGGGTTCGGATGGTAGGGGAGGTATCGGTGTCGCACCTACAGTTCGCGGACGATACTGTGCTTTTTATACGAGGCGATGTAGAGATGGCTCGCAACTTGAAACGAGTGCTTACTTGCTTTGAACTTACAACAGGTTTAAAGATAAACTATGATAAGTCATGCCTAATTGGAGTTGGTTTAGAGGACTCGGTTCTTGATAGTGTGGGCAGTGTTTTGGGTTGTCCGAAGGGAGTATTGCCGATGAAATACTTGGGAATTCCCATCGGTGTAAGTCCTAGGGGCATGGAATTATGGGATCCGTTAATTCAGAGATTTCGTCGGCGTTTGGCGGGATGGAAACGCGACTCGCTTTCGTTTGCGGGGCGTCTAGTGTTGGTCAACTCGGTGTTATCGGCCCTTCCGGTGTATTACATGAGTGTCTTTATGATACCGAAGCGTATCATTCTGAAAATTGATCGGATTCGGCGGAACTTCTTATGGGGAGGTAAAGAAGAGCGAGCTAAATTGAGTCGAGTTGGGTGGGAAGTGGCTTGTCGTCCGAAACAGCTAGGTGGTTTAGGGGTGATAAATTTACATGTCCGCAACTTAGCATTGTTGGCAAAATGGGCATGGAAATATGCAGTTGAAGAAGGATCGCTTTGGAGGAAGATTGTATCCGCAAAGTATGGATCTGAGGTGCTGTCTTGGAGGATCCATAAGCAAAGTACACGGTCTATGTCATCAATGTGGAAACAGGTGGTTGATGTTCAGCAAAATGAAGTGGTCGAAAGGTTCATGAATTCTTCTCAATTCGTGTGGATTGTAGGGAACGGTGAGAGTGTGATGTTTTGGCATGATCGGTGGTGTGTGGCCGAACCGTTGAAGCTGGTTTTCCCGCGGTTGTATGGGCTGGCTGTGGATAAAAATTGAGCGTGTTGGTGAGGTGTTGGGACGGTCAGAGGCAGATTGGGGTGGCTGTTTTCGCCGAGAATTGAGGACGTTCGAGGGGGTATGCTGAGGGACTTGCTGGCTTGTATTCAGGGTTTTGTGCTAAGGCATGGAGTGGCGGATCGGCTCATTTGGACCCCGGAGATGACGGGGGAATTTTCGGTAAGGGCGTTAAACAAATTAATGTCATCATTGGGTGTGTCGGACATGTCGGAAGTGAATTGGCCGTGGCGTCTTCCGGTGATGCCAAAATTGCAATGTTTTATTTGGTTTATTTTACTTGACTGCCTGTCTAGTTTGTCTTTGTTGATAGCCGAGGCTTACCATTGGGGGAAACATCTGTATTATGCCGTTTTTGTGGGGCAGGCGAGGACGCGATAGATCACATCCTGTTGCATTGTTCGACGGCGTGGAAGATTTGAGACTGTTACTTCGCGTGGTGGGGAGTGGCAGTGACACGTCCGAGGCAGGTGAGGGAGTTTATTGTTATGTGTTTCAACAGCTTCTTTTATGGTGATTTGAGGGAATGGTGGCTTATCGGATGTACGAGTGTGTTGTGGTCTATTTGGCTCGCACGTAATGAACTAATGTTCCAGGCCAAGAGGATGCCGATTGGGGGGATTTTCTTTTTGATCCAATTGCGTTCGTTCCATTGGACTCGTATTCGGTTTGATAAGATAGACATACGTGAGGCAGCATGGTGGGAGTGCCCTTTGCTTTGCGTTAACGATGCAGCGGAGGGGCTATCGGTTCGAGGTGGTGTGGCGTGGGTACCGCCTTGGAAAGGAATGTGGAAGTTCAATGTCGACGGGGCAGCTCGGGGTAAGCCGGGCTTGGCGGGATGTGGGGGAGTGCTCCGAGATTGGGAGAGTCGAATCCGAGGTTTGTTTTCGGGGGCGATCGGAATGGCGGACTCGAATGAGGCCGAGGTTCAAGCAATAGCATTTGCTCTGAAGTTGTTGAGGGAATCGTCGTGGGAGGGGGTACAGTCGATAGTCATTGAATCTGATTCGAGGGAGGCACTTGCGTGGATTCAAGGGGTTGAACGGAGGCCTTGGCGATTGTGGCGTTGGTTCTTTCAGATCGACGACGCTTGCAAGTCTTTGCCAAATGTATGTTTCGCGCATGTGTTCCGGGAGGGAAATCAATTGGCGGATGCCCTTGCCAAGGGGGGTGTCGATCGGGGTTCGTGGCTTTGGGTAACGGCGTGAGTTGTATTCGTGTTTGTCCTTTGTTTTGACACTACTAATAGTACTCTTTTCCCCCAATTAGGATTAGGGGGGTTTTTAACGAGGCTATTAGTAGTGCTTTGTATGATTTTGCTTTAATAAAATCATATTGCTTTTCAAAAAAAAGAGGAACAAGATTAAGCAATGTATATTCTCTATAATATACACTTTGGTTAAGGCAATACATAAGTAACTTGAAGATGTATAAGGTTATATTTTCACCAAAAATTTCATAAAAGTTCAGGGACCTGCAACCTTTTCTAACAAATGCTGCTTAAGACGAGTCAATTCCTTTCGTCCTCCCGTATATTCAACTCCTTTTGTAGACGTCTTATTTCTATTATTTTTTCGTTCAGTTCATTGCGTATTTTGCTTAACTCGGTAAAACTCTGTCAATGCTAAACAGATTAAGAATATATGACAACAGAACTCAAAGGTTAAAGAAGAAGAGAGAAGAGAGCTTACTGTCACGGACTTATTTCTTCAAACTCGATCCGTGCGGCACTAGCACTCTCGGCACGATGCTAGTCAGCCTTAATCTTGCGCAACGCTATGGCAAACACAAAGGAGCAAAAAAGTTTACAAGGAAAGGACCTTGTATTGCACAATGGAAGCTTTACAAGTGTTTGAGTGAATGACTACTTGGATGGATTACAAATGAGCTAGGCAAGCCTATTTATAGCCTCCAACCTCCCGAATGGACGGTGGAGATTTATTTGATCCAACGGTTAGGATCTTGCCTCCTAAAATATCTAAGATGCCTAGATATTTCTAGAGAAGTTCATACTTATCTACACACATCCATAATATTCTAGATTACTCCTATAGATCTACACTTTTCTATAGGCTTCTAGAATGTTCCACAGGTGTCCAGAGTAGTCGCAAACATTCCAGAGTCTTCCAGGGTCTTCTTCACCATTCTAGATCCTTCTAGAATGTTCTAGATGCTTCCAGGATGTTCTGGGTCCTTCTAGAATGTTCTAGAACCTTTGAGAACCTTCTAGAGTGTTCTAGAATCTTCCAGGGCGTTCTAGGCGTCTCTAGACCTTTGGAGAGCGTCCCAGATCGTTCTAGACTTGTGTAGGACCTCATGGAACCTTCTAGATTCATGTAGGGACGTCTTAAGAGGGTTGTGGGCCTCTCTAGGCTGTTCTAGATCCTTCTTTGGTTTATTCTTGGCCTTAAAACGTCCATGGCACTTCATTTTGCCTTGGTTGGCCCGAGTGCACCTAGGGGGCACTTCTCGGTCGGTCCTGGTGCACTTTGGCGGGGCGTGACATTACGCATATTTATTTAGCCATGAAACAAATGATGAACTAATAAAGGCCTCTTAACTAACAATAGATAACAATGATTCTCTGCCTCCCAAACACTGCTCAAATGAAGAACACCATGAAAAGTAGCAATCACTACCAAACATCATTACAAGAAAAATATACTTTTAGGCAGGAATTTGAGTTATGTGATCAGTACAAGTATTTGCAACTAATATGACTGATCTGATATCATGTATGGTTTACAAAATTAGATGCCCATGCTCTATCTTTCAACAAAGATTATCAAGTAAGAATTCACCAGCATGACATCTATTTTGTACATATCCATGCCAGCTAAAATAAGCATGACATTATTGATATTGGAAAATAGAAAGTAAAGCATTTGAGAGCGATGAAACAGGTAAAACACAAAAAAATGCATAAACAATTTTCTTAGGATATATCAGAAAGGACAGTTCCATACATCAATAATAATAATAAATCTACAATGGGCTGCCTCTAACCTAAACTTCTCTCATAACCTAAACACAATTATAAATGGATGATAAAAGCAAAATACTTCATTACAATAAGTGATACATTATGCATCCAAGATATGATGAAGGAATAACAATTCCAACTATTCGAATTATTATCATTTATAAATTTGAAATTTAGACCAATCCCAAAGAATTATTGGAGAACTACTACCAATCATCAAGTACCTCTTTTTCTTTTAACAAAGCAGCATAATTGACTGATAAAGCCTTAATTTCTGCCTCAGATTTCTGAAGCTTCTTAATTTATGCACATATCTTTCAATCTGCAACCAAGAGAGAGAGACGGTTTAGTTATCATGCATGAAGATTGGAATAACAGAAATGCCACATCAACTAGTACAAACCTGAAAAGAGGTGCATGTAGCCCAAAAGTGGCTCAGATTCAATCTTAAGCCACTAGCTCTTCAAATATTATAGTATCGACCATAGTACAAACCTGAATCAGTTTTTCTAACTCAAATAAGAAAATTACAATAGTAGAACGCATTAAACCAAGCTCTTTAGGTTCTAGTCCCGCAATTTACTCACTCCCCAAGCAGTCGAGTGTAGACTAATTTGGAAAGCATTGAACCCACTGAATTAACCCAAAGCTACGCGAAATCGCAAATAACAAACACCGAATACTGTTAGGAAAAAAAACAAGCTAGAACATTAAATGCAATAATACCTCGGGATTCAGCGAGATTCTGGACAAGCGCGATAAAAGCGACCGCACAAGGCCCCTAACAGAGAGGGCACAGAATAAAGGACCTAAATTAAATTAAATATTTGTAAAAAATTATAGATATATATATATATATATATAATTATGTGTGTATACACACATAATTACGTGTGTATATAAGTTAATTTTTTGTATTAAGGTTCTTTTTTTGAAAAAAACAACTTATATCTCTTATTGATTATAAATTAAGTGCCCCATTTTAATATATTGCACAAGGCCCCAAAATCTTTGAACCGCCCCTGTTGAAATTGAACGGTGAAATGAAACAATTCCATTTGCAACCAATCTATGAGAATTTCGTCTTTCGGAGACAGTCGAACGGTGTTCATTCTCCAAACCATAGATCTCGAGTTTGTTGTAACACCCACATTTCCGCCCTAAAATTTAAAGCCGCTAAATCTTATTTATTTATTTATTCTTAGAAGCAATTGAGTTTGCAATTAAGTAAAGTATTCAATTTGATCCTTGAATTTCCTAATTGGGCAACTAATGCACCAATTCGAATTAAAAAGAAATTAAGCCTTGAATCAAGAAATTTAGCCAAATGATAAATTAGTGGATTCGAATTAGTAATAACAAGATCCAAAGTGTGAAATTAGAAGAATTAAAAGAAATTAAGAAGTGGTACATTTCCTTGTGGAAATCGGACCAAATTGGAGAAATTAAAGAAAGCATGGCAAAGGAAAATTGATGACCAATTTAAAATAATTATAATGTTTGAAAATTGCATGATAAAAATGAAAAGTCCTTAGGGCTGCCCTTAGTAAAATGTTGATAAAAGAGAAAGGTTAAAGGATACTTGAGTAATTTTGGAAGCTATCAAATCCCCCAAATTAGGGAGGGTGTCTTCTCTCCATCATTTCTCCTCCTTGTTGCCGTGAGGTTTGAGAGAAAATGGAGAGAAGAGAAGCTCAAAGGTCTGAAAGTTTTGAAGCTCAAATGGTGAAGGTTTAGCTTGCAAATTTGAAGGATTAAGCTAGGATTTGAAAAGGGTAGCTAGTGATAACAAAAAAATCAAAAAGTAAGTTCTATTCTCCTTGTAGCTATTCGATTATGTAACACACCATGCATGCAAACTTAAAATTTGTATAAACATGAAAATATGAGAGTCTCGATGAATATAATAAGTTGAACTAATGAAATCCTTGAAAAATTACTTGAGAATTATAAATAGATTCATAAAGGGACTGTTTTGAGAGAAGTATAAAGTCATGGATAGTTGGAAAATTTGTATGATTAGAGGTTTAATTAGAAAATTTTCACTAGGGGAAAGTTGTAAAGAAATAAGAATTCTATGAGAAATTACTTTTGGTTTGTTGGAAAAACGAATTAAAAAGGGAAAAATTCGATTAGAACTAAAAGTGGACATGTATTCGAAAATAATGAAGATTAAGGACTGAACTGGAAAATTGGTAAAGTCGAGTACTTGATCGTTGAAATTGAAAGTTAATGTGGATTGTAAAATATCATGGAAGAATAGTATAAGTCATGCCATAAGTTAATTTGGACTTTGAATGATGTAATTAGATGAACATTAAGCTAAAGGTGATAAATAAGTAAGTTGTCCAGTGGAATACAAAACATAAGCAGTAACTTTATAAATTCACCAAAAATTGGATATAAGGTATTTCGAATTAAAATTTTTACTGTATAAACTTTGGTATGTCTAAGATCATTGAGAGAAAACGGAACTCAATTTTAGTATGTAAATTAGGAGATATGAATTTTTAAAGTTGGACAGTACAAGCTGTCCAGATTTATCGAAAATGGGTATATTTAAGTAATAAACTGTATTTACTCGAATAAGATAAAAATATGAGGTTTACATGAGTAGAAAATTGAGTTTAATACCTTTCAAACGGTATATGATAAATGAATTTTGGATTAGTAATTAAAAAGATATGATTAAAACACTAACTAGTCCTCCAACTAGTTTAATAGAAAGTCAGATTTAAAAATGTATGCCCATGTTTGAAATTGAGGAGTAATTATGATTGAATGACTTCCTAATATAGTGTGTATTCGTTTTATGTTGAGAATTAAGATCAGAATTGTGAAGAAACTTTGAAGGAAGCTAGGATCGATCAATCGAAGGGAAGAAGCAAAGGCATCTTAATTCAAGATCAAGCTTAAGGAGTTGTGAGTGTAATTTTGTATTAGGGTTGGGACTAGTGTCCGAACCATCTTATTATTGTGTAATTTATGATTTCTATGCATGAAATTGGACCTAATTGATATTTGGTAATGTGTTTAGTAAGGGAAAGAGATCAAAGGAAAAATGGATGCATGAATTGAGATTTTGGCTAATGTTTGAATGTGTGAAAATGCGGACTGCTTTATGTGATTTTAAATGACATGAATTATATTCTTGATTTGGATGTTGATAATGTTTGAATATGTGCAAATGTGGACTGCCTATGTGATCATTTGTATGTTGAACATGTGTAAATTTGAATTCTTGATAATGCTTGATTATATGAGTATGTGGACTGCTCTATGATATTTATGCTATGCTTAAAATGCATATGATAATATGTGAAGTTGTTGCCGTGTATGATGATGTGATCGAATGAAGTATGAAATTGATTAATATGATTTATGTGAGTTGCACAACTATGTGATTGAAAGAGCATGCAATTTGAATTATGAAAAATGTATATGCTAAATAAAGTAATGAATAAATAATTAACAAAAATAATAATGCCCTCAGTCGATTAGAAGTCTTAGATAGTACGGCATGCCTAGAGTCTGAGCTCTATTGTTTGTTGCTTTGTGCAACCATTGCTTGTTGTCTTGTGCAATCATTGTTAGTACCTTGTGTACTCTTCGACTATGATAAGCTGTTTTTGATTGTTGTTCAAGACACATGATGCTATTGAGCATCCATTGTTTGTTGCTTTGTGCAACCATTGCTTGTTGCTTCGTGCAACCATTGTTTGGTACTTGGTACCCTCTTGATGGCTTGAATATCTGACATGTCTACTCTACCTAGGGCAATGAAATAAAATGCAATGTAACCTAATTAAATTAAATGGAATTGTTAAATTATGTATAGCTTATGAAGTGAATAAATGGTTTGTATGACTTGGTATGTTATGATGTGAAATGAAATGATGAATTATGTGGACATTGGTACTTCCGATTATGATGTAATGCATATGAAATGCTTATGAGTCCGACATATGTAAAATGGGCAATGACCCTGTTCGAATACATAGAAATTGAGATGAGATAAGTTTGATAATTTTTTATTTTTGGCTAATGGTTTGAGACCTATTCGAATGAGATGCTTATGGAAATTTGTGATTTCGTTTTGATAAATTAATGATGCTATGAATTGATTGGCATGAATTTCGGTTAATTCAATTGTTAAGCATGAGATTGAGTGTGCTGAAAATTGAATTGAATTATGGTATTGATCGAATCAAATGGAAGCATGTGATAAATTAATATTGTTTGTTACGTATTCGAGCATGTGCTATGAATGTTGTTTATGTTATGCATAATGCTATGTGTATTTGATTTCACAAGCTTAGTTGGGTGAAATTTGGATGTTAATAAACCTAGCTAAGTAAACTCAATGCTTGATCACATTAAAAGCTCACGAATGAATTAGATTTAGCATTACCTCGCTAAGTACTATTTGTACTTATCGCTACGTTGTTTTCTTCTTCCCAACCTTAGCGGGATCGCTTGGACCTTAAAGCTAGCATTCGATTGGATCAAGTTAAAAGTTCAGAAATATATATGATCTTAGTCTTATCTTTAGACTCCTAGATGGTGGCTTTGAAGTTTGTCTAAGGGCTCGTTTTGTTGTGTTTGGTCGTAGCCTAAGTCTACGTTGGTGTTTAAGATTATATGCTCCATGATGTTTGGTTAGGAGGCTAGAATTATGTTTTGTATGTAAGTAGAAAGCCTCATTATTTTGTTGTATATAAATGTAAGTCGAGCTAGTGGTCTTGCCGATTCTTTTTGTTGTTCATAGTCTATAGCTTGACATGGTTTAGAGGCATATAAAACTTGATATTTTGTAATGATCTAATTAAAGGAAATCGAATGCCATGGTATTGAAATCTATTATGTCTTGTATGAAAATTGATGTAATTAATTATTGGTAAATGTTTTTTAAGGGAAGTGGGCCTCGTTAAAAACCCCCTTCGTACCTATAGTCGAAACCTAGGCATTGGAAGGAGGAAAAGAGTGCCCAGTTTTATTGCTTTAACGACGTTAATCAAGTTCTCTGTTACAAGCTCCATCACAAGAGCTAGGAGTTCGAAGATACATCAACCCATTAAAAAACTAAACAACACGACATCCGAATAGGAATAGACAACCAGCTGTTCTTGCTATCTGAAATGGTTAATTACCTGCAATCCAACAGAGATTCAACTTTCTACCAATTCCGTTTTTAGCCAAAGAATCAGCTTCGATGTTGCGTTCCCTGTTAATAAACTCGAATTTCCAATTTTTTGACGCGCTCTAATTACAAATTTCTGCAGCCATGGACCTGAATATTGAAGGCGCCACGTTTGGATTTCGTATCCATGACACGGCAAGGGAACTATCCGATGCAAAGAGAATTCTTTTGTCTAGCAGCGTTGCAACCGACAAACAAATAGAACACGCCTCCTTAATAGCCACCAGTTCAGCGGAAGTAGCATCTAATACACCGATTGATTTTGAAAATTTTGAAACCAAGATTCCATTATTATCTCTGCACAGACCCCCTCTGCCAGCTTCGCCAAAACTCCCACAAACAGCACCATCCACGAAAAAAGTGAAATCGGCCTTTGGAAGATCAAGCAAAATAGAAACTGTATTCTTCGTTGTATTAACTGTAGGGCAAAAAGAACCAGCCGGGTTTGCTAAGAAGTAGCTCTCGGAAAAGAAGGACTTAGGCCAATTATAATTGCACCATTTAAATGTTCTAATTTGCGCTCCGGCGAAAAGCTGATCAACCGTCATCCGCGAATTGTTGCAAATGAGATCATTTCGGTGCAGCCAAATACTCCAGCAAAATGCGAAGAAAGAGATAACCCAGACCATTTTTGTTTCGGCTTTAACTTCCATATGGGACCACACAGAAAACACACTGATAAGAGACCCTGGAAATACAAAGGTGTAATTCCACTTGAGGCACCATTTCATCCAAACTTCCCAACTGCTTCGACAAGAGAAAAACAGGTGGTACTCAGTTTCTTCTTCAATTCCGCATAAAGGGCACAAAACATCATTTATTTTGGAGGAACCTCTTTTAAGAAGATTGGCTTTAGTGGCTAGTCTCATTCGGATCAATCTCCACATAAAAAATGCACTTTAGGAGGTATATATTTATTCCAGACATCTTTCCAGATAGGATCGTTCACTTTATCGAAAGAAGAACTGAGCTCGCAGAACTTTTTAGGTGTGTAACAACCGCTTGAATCACCTAGCCAGCGCAAGGAATCATTAGACAATGTCGATGCGGCAATTCTGTTGAGAGTGCGATTGAAACTCTCCCAATCTTCTACCTCCCAATCGAATAAATCTCTCTGAAGTGTGATCTCCCAATTCCATCCACATTGAGTTTTCACTCCAAATTGATTAACCGTGCCTTTCTTCAGAACTGCTAGTGCATATTTTCTAGGATAAAGATATGCGAGAGGTACATCACTAGCCCAGCACTCGAACCAGAAATCTATGGAACTACCATCGCCTAAAATAGGCCGAAGATTTTCCATGAATGGATCAGAATTGAAATAGATTGGCCTCGAGATATCACACCACATCCAAGATAATTTCCTTTGATTTATTGTTGGAGGAATTAAAAACTTAGATTTACCATAATATTTGGCATCAATAACTTTACGCCACAAACTAGCTTGATCAGTGTTGTACCTTCAAATCCATTTATTGAGTAGAGCACTGTTTCTCAACCTGATGTCGACGATACCCAAACCTCCAGTTTGTTTGGGGCAGCATAAATCTTCCCAACGAACCCAATGAGTATTTCTTCCATCGGCTTTGCCCCAAATAAAATTGGATATGAGTTTATTTAATTGCGAACTGATGGATGCCGACATTTTGAATAACGAGAGGTAATAAATCGGGAGGCTGCATAGGACAGACTTAATTAGGGTCAAACGACCAGCTGGTGATAGATTGGATCCTTTCCATCCAGCTAAGCGTTGACGAACTTTGTCCAGAACTGGATCCCATAAAGCAGTGCTGTTCTTAGAAGCCCCTAATGGTAATCCCAAATACTTAGTAGGAAGGGAGTTGTAGGAACATTTTATGGTATCATCGAATTTCTTCACAATTTCCTCACTGACATTGACATCGAAAAGTTCTGTTTTCTTCATGTTGAGTTTCAACCCGGAAGAGACCTCAAATACTCTTAATATTCTTTTCAAGTTACGGATCTGTTCCAACTTTGCCTCAGAGAACAATATTAAGTCGTCTGCAAACTGTAGGTGCGTGACAAGAAGGCTTTCATTTTTGAATTCATCACCCTTGAAAAGGCCCAACGCAGCAGCTTTAGAGAGGGAAGCGCTCAAACCTTCTGCGACCAAGTTGAATAGGAGAGGCGAGAGGGGGCAGCCTTGTCTCAATCCTTTTTTAATGCGGAAAAACTTTGTCGGAATGCCATTGATCAAAATAGAAAGTGATGCAGACGTAATACAAGCTCGGATCCAATTACACCACCTTGGACCGAAACCCATCCTCCTAAGAACAAGAAATAAGAAGGTCCATTCGATAGCATCATATGCTTTCTTGAAATCCGCCTTGAACACTACCAACTCTTGGCCACTGTTTTTAGCAAAATCTACAATCTCGTTTGCCACTAGCGAACAATCAGCTATTTGACGACCTTTAATGAAGGCAAACTGGTTATCACTTACTACTGAGCTCATGTGAACCGCCAATCTTTTAGCAAGAACTTTTGCTAAAATTTTATATAAGCTGCAAACTAAGCTGATAGGTCTAAAATCCTCAACGGCTTCCGGATTTTTGGTTTTGGGAATTAAGGCCACAAAGGTGGCGTTTAGATCAGTGGGAATGCCTTTACCTTGATAGAAGTCCTCAAAGAATAGCATCACTGGATTTTTCAGAGAACCCCAATATTTCTTGTAGAATTCAATATTAAAACCGTCTAAACCCGGCGCTCTATTACCATCCATAGATTCAATTGCTTCCCACACTTCCTCAATTGAAAAAGGTCATTCGAGCGAAGAGGTAGCTTCGCAAGTGAGGGAGTTGAGAGAAATCTCCCATCGACGCAACCTTAGAGTCTTTAAGTCAGAGAAGAAACTCTTAAATTGCTGCTCGAATTCACGCGAGATGTCATGCTGTTTAGTGTAACTGTTCTGCCCAACTTTGATGTGAGAAATGAAATTGCAAGCTTTACAAGTCGAGGCAGAGAGATGAAAAAACCTCGTATTTCTGTCCCCTTCGCGAAACCATTTTAATCTAGATTTCTGGAGCCAATCGAGTTATTCTTTTCTGTATAATTTCCAAAGTTGAGCCCTTTTTTTCTACTGCTTCTCGAATAAGTAAAGGCTGAGGATTATTGCCAAATAACATTTCCTCAATCTTCTGAAGATCAGCTTCGAGAAATTTAATAGAGTCAACATTGTTCTTCCCAGCAGCGATGATCCAATCTTTCGATCTCTTTTTGTATTCCAATAAGACTCTTCTAATGCCTTTAGTTTCAGTACTATCCACCGCATCCTTGATCAAATCAGAATAACCCTCCATATCGGCCCAAGAGTTGAACCATTTGAAAGGTTTAACACCTAGTGATTCTGTCTTAAAGACCATAGAGATCGGACAATGGTCGGAGATACCCCTCGGAAGAACCTTCTGAACCAAGTTAGGCCAAAGAAGCAACAAATCAGGAGATATGCAGAACCTATCCAGCCTGCTAGCTTGAGGGGGAGAATTACCACCAAACCAAGTGAATTCACCCCCTTTTAAAGGAAGATCAAGCAAATTCAGATTGTCTAGAAACAAATGAAAAGATTCTGCAGAATTCTTGTTGAAGAAGGATACAAGTTTTTCATGTTCAGAGAGGATGGAATTAAAATCACCTCCTAGAATAATAGGTAGGTTCAAACGTATCAGCAAACACTCAAGATGTTCAAAGAAAATTTTCCGATCAGCATCCACATTAGGAGCATAAATGTTCGCAATGCAAATTTTCAAATTCCACAACTTCAATACCCCAACCATAACAATGTACCGCTGTTCTATTATGTTGGATTCGATTGCAAAGAAATCCGGATCCCATATTGAAATCAAACCGCCCGATAAACCATCAGCAGATCTAAATAACATTTCTCCCCTTTTTGATCCCCATAAATTCCTCAGTAAATTACCCCTGTCTACTTTCAATTTGGTTTCTTGAATAAGAGTTAACTTGATATCACTGCTATAAAAAACTTTCCGAATTGCCCTTTTTTTGAGAGGATTGCAGCAATCTCTAATGTTCCATGAAATGAACTTAAAATCAGGCATTGCATGAAAAAACAAGTCGAAATGAGATGCCTTGAAAAGAAGCTATGATTGGTGAAGGTCCACGCAGTCCAGGTCCAAGAATTTAGCAATTACCCGATCCTTTGGTTCAATGAATGCGAAACCCAACTTCTCAGCAACCTCGGCTGTCTTAACAGCTTCTCTCTGACAAGAAGATAGTTCAGAAATATGTGGAGAAAGAGTCGGCTTGCTACCTTTACTGTTGCGAACTTTCTGACAATCCGAAGCTTCAACTGGATTCGGACATGAAGAATCTGGAGTTGACGGGCGAGGGGGGCAATCGGAGAAGCAAGTTGCTGGTGGTTTGACCAGGTTAAGCGGTTGAGACTTTGGGCTGAGGTTTGAGAAAACCCGGAATAATGTGGGTATACCCCCTTCAGCCGGTAATTTTGAAACACGGACAAGTTTGGGTCGGATGGTGAAGAGGCCAGTTTTTGGATCGAGGATTGGGCCTATAGATTGGCTTTCCGACGATGTAGAGAAAGATGGCCCAAAATCTTTTTCCACCGGAATATTAACCAAGTCTGGGTCGAAATAGAGATTAGATGGGTTTGGGTTGACTTCCATAGGATTAGAATTGGGACCCATGTTAGAGGGAATATCCTTAGCCGACACAAAAGCTGTGCCCCCATTATTGGGAAAAGAATTACCCATTACCTTGGAGGAGTCAGAATCAGCCGCCGAAATTAAATCTTCCTCTCCAGCAACGAAGCGTCTAAGTTCTTTCTCACCGTCACTTGAAGACAACGATACTCCCACCGGAGCTCCATCTAGCCACTGTCAATTGTCTTCGTAGGCCGAAGTGTGGATTTTAAGCCTGAAAATCTCACCATTAACATTGACTCGTGGATAAACCGGAATGTCTGACACCGAACTAACACCGATTAAGACCTTTGCAACATCGAATCTCTTTCTCACTCTAGTGTTTTCTTCTATTTGGATCACTTTACCCCATTTACCAACTACAGCTTTAATGATCTTGGGATACCAAGCGAATACTGGTAATCCTTCTATATTAGCCCATATTTTTAGCTTCTTTTTACTCGTAAAATTAGGTAAGGTATCTATATCATCTAACCACGATTCCAGAAGGTTTTCTCTTAAGTCCTAGAAGATGGGAACTTGCTCCTCCTCCAGAACGTGAATAACTGTGTAGAAGCTGGACCAAGGACAAACTCTCACCTTAAAACCTTCAGATGATAGAGCCTGTTCCACCAGTTCTGAATCATACAACAGTTTTACTTGACCCACAAAACAGTTCTTTGTCCAACCTGATTCATTCTTATCCAATTTGACGCTAATGTTTAAATCCGCTGAATCGATACCCTTCATCTTCTTAAGAGTTTCCTCTTCTGATATCCCTTTAGCGCTCTCGGAAGTGTTTACAATGCCTATATTCAATAACGCGTCCTTGTATGACTTACCGGGGTTTTTAGATTATGGTTCATAGAAGGTTTGGCCTGATCTTGGTGATGAAACCCCTGGACTACTTTTCTTGCCTGGGTGAGTGGTTGGTGCTTCAAAGCTGGTTGAACCGAGATGAAGTTACCATCTATTTTCTTCCCATTACCTTCTCTAATAGCTATGTCTGCTTCAGCCGCAGAAGAGAATCTAACGAAAGCGAACGTTTTAGACGATCTACTTCTTTTAGCATTATTGTAAGCAATATACGCATGCAAGATTTTCCCATATATTGAAAATGCTTCTTTGAAGGCAGACCAAGGAACTCTTTTGCTAACATTATTGATAAACACAGTTGCTTCAGTGTTGTTGTTCTTGAGAGATTGTCTCCTCACAAACTTCCGCGTCCCCCGAACGACTCCCTCCGGCAGCTGCAACAAATCCGGCCATCTTCATCGATGCTTATAGTATAATTATTATTGGTAAATGTGATTAATTCGAAAATCATTTAGACTACTTAATTAAAGTTTCGAATGGTATGGTAATGAATAGCTTAAGCATTCGGCATTTTTGATACAATTGTAATCAATATAGTAATTTGGTAATCTACTAGATAATGATTAGAATTAATTGGCTAAATAGGAAGCATAGTGACCGAATGGTTAAGTTATAAATCTGAAATTAGAACTCGATAATGATAATAGAAAAATTTTAAATTGACTTGTAATTTGGTAACAAGATTAAAAGAAATTTTGTTTAGTCGATTAAGTTTAGAAAAAGTTTTTGTTAGCCCACTTTCCGCGTGCGCATTAATATGAATAACTTAATTAAGAATGGTTTCTTGTATCCTATTGTCTGTTTTTCGGCTCTGGTAACGCTTCTAACTCCCGGCCCGAGTTAGGGGTGTTACATTTGTAGTCCTCATTGTCGTCACCGTGTACATCGAGCGCGATCTTATTCAAAAAAAATTCAAATTAGCAATCGATGTCCTCATCGCCCGATGATCCAATAATCAATTTGTACAGAAAAAGAAAGAACAGTTGCTACTGATAAAATATTTGGTTACAATCGACTTTTTCAAATTGCAGTTTCAAGTTCTGTCTCTTATCTCTATATTATGATTAGGGGCATGGGCGGAGCTATGTTTGTAGTTGGGGGGTCAATTGACACCCCAAAAATGGTTGAAATTTTTTTACCCTATATATATATATATATATATATATATATAACTTAAAATGACACCCCTTAAAAAATATTAAAACCCTTTTAAAAAATTAATACATAATTAAAAACTCATTTAAAAATTAACCCACATAATTTTAAAATACACTTTATATTTTAATAGTAATAACATCTCATATTACAAAAAAAAAAAAATTTTAAAACCCATGCCCATGGCCCACCACTCTTCTCCCCAATACTTCTTCTATACGATTCCATTCTATCTTCTCCAAATTTCACTTTTTAGAATCTGCTACCCAATAACCACAAACCCCACCACCATATCTTCTAACCTTTTCTCCTTCTAAAATTTTCAAGGTCCCCCACCTTCCATTTACCAATCAATTATTATTTTAAGTTCACAATATAAGCATTTGTGTGAAGAAGCAAGCAAGTTCAAATCTTTGTTCTAAAACTCAAGGTAAATACATTCCATTAATTATATTTATTTATTATTTTTAAATTTAAAATATTTTATTATTAAGGAAATTAAGGTGAGTTGTGGATTAACTTTAGAATCTAGATGTAAATTCACTAGTTGCATATGACTTTTGAAATTTGAAATCAAAATTAATATTTTTTTTAGAATGTGGGTTATGTATTATAAATGTTAACCATGAAAATGTGAGTTAATATGTCATTTATATTTAGATAAATTGTGATTCTTCATAGCTAAATTAGTAGATGCCATATTATATTTTTATAATCTAAACTTCTTGTTGTTAATATGTGCTTTATGGGTTGAAATCTAGTTGATAATTTTTACCATGTTTAAACTAAATTTGTATATTTATACATGCTTAAAATTATATTTGTATTGTTTTAAAAATAATAGTTAAATGTCAAGTATGTATATTTATTTGTTATAAATGTTTAACAGGAATGGAGAGATATTTTAAAAGGAAGTCAATTTTTTATAGAATAGAACAAAAAGAAAGAGTGAATCCCCAAGGCGACAAACAAACCAATTTAAAACAAAGTGAAAAAAATCATGCTACATTTAACCTTGACAATCTTCCAGCAGATTCAGGATTGAGGATTAAAATTACAGATTATCATCAAAATGATAGAGACAACATAAGAAGAGCATATTTGCAAAAAGGGCCTTTCCAACCTCGCAATCACAACTTCCCCAAAACAACAATTGCAGGAGTGGAGCGAAGATTTCCAACTTCTTGGTATAAAGACCATAAAAATTGGTTAGAATATAGTATTGAAAAAGATGATGTATTTTGTTTATGTTGCTACCTTTTTGCTGACCAGAACAAGAGAGGTGGTAGTGCATTTGAGATTGATGGATTCAACACTTGGAACAAAAAAAATAGACTGGAGTTGCATGTTGGAGCTACAAATAGTTCTCATAATATGGCCGTGAGAAAGTGTGACAACTTAATGAAGCAAAGACAACACATTGATACGGCTTTCTTAAGGCAATCAGATGAAGTTCTTAGTAAATATCGAACAAGATTAACCGCATATGTTGATTGTGCTCGATTTCTTTTGAAACGAGGTCTAGCATTTCGAGGACATGACGAGTCTGTTGATTCCATCAATCAAGGTAATTTTTTTAAACTTCTTAAATTAATTGGTGATCATAATGAAGTTGTAAGAAATGTTATTCTAGAAAATGCTTCAGAAAATCATCGTTTAACTTCTCCAGATATTCAAAAGGACATTGCACATGTTGGTGCAATAGAAACAACAAATGTTATAGTTGAAAATCTTCAAGATGAGTTGTTTTCTTTACTAGTAGACGAGTCACGCGATGTGTCAAATAAAGAACAAATGGAAGTTATGCTGCGATATGTGAATGAAGAGGGATGTGTTTTAGAAAGATTTTTAGGAATTGTTCATGTTAGAGATACTACTGCATTATCACTTAAAGTAAAAATTGATGCATTCTTGGCTAAATTTGGATTAAGCACATCAAGAATACGGGGGCAAGGTTATGATGGTGCTAGTAACATGCAAGGGGAGTTTAATGGTTTGAAAAGTTTGATTTTAAGAGAAAATTTGTCAGCTTTCTACATTCATTGTTTCACACATCAACTTCAATTGACATTGGTTGCTGTAGCAAAAAATCATATTCAGATTGCATCTCTTTTTAATTTGATAACTTCCTTGATAAATGTTGTTTTCGGCTCTTGCAAACGACATGATATGCTTCGTGAGTTACAATTTTTTCAAGTTCAAAATGCTTTGATCAATTCTGAAATTTGTTCGAGACGAGGATTAAATCAAGTGAGAACACTTGTTCGACCAGGAGATACTCGTTGGGGATCACATTATGGTACGCTTCTAAGCACAATCACTATGTTCAATTCGATAGTTGATGTTCTTGAAATTATCATAGATGATAGATTAAGATCCGAACAAAAGGCAGAAGCTAATACTTTGTTAGATTTAGTACAATCTTTTGAATTTGTTTTTTTTCCTTGCATTTAATGAAACGTGTGTTGAGAATTACAAATGAGTTGTCTGAAGCACTTCAAAGAAAAGATCAAGATATTGTTAATGCCATGTCTATGGTAAGAATTTCAAAAGAACAATTACAGAAGCTTCGCGAAGATGGATGGAATTCATTGCTTTTAGAGGTATCATCATTTTGTCAAAAACATGAGATTGATGTCCCTAACATGGATGATGCATTTATTAGCAAAGGAAGATCACGAAGAAAAGCTTACAAGGTAACAAATATGCACCATTATCGCATTGAGTTATTTTATACTGTTATAGATATGCAACTTCAAGAGCTTAATAACCGTTTTAATGAAGCAAACACAGAATTGTTGTTATGTGTATCTTGCTTATGCCCGAAGGAAGGTTTTGTATCTTTTGATAAAAAGAAGTTAATTCGTCTTGGTGAAATTTATTCCTCCGATTTTTCTACTATTGAAGTTCTTGCACTTGATAGCCAATTGGATACATACATATGTGACATGTGTTCAAACGAAGAGTTCTCAAATTTGAAGGGGATTCAAGACCTTGCTAAGAAGATGGTTGGTACAAAAAAGAATATTGTTTATCCGTTGGTATATCGTTTGATTAAGCTTGCATTGATTTTGCCCGTTGCTACGGCAAGTGTGGAAAGAACTTTTTCTGCGATGAAGATTGTGAAAAATCGTTTGAGAAATCGAATTCGAGATCAATGGATGAATGATTGTTTGGTTACTTATGTTGAGAAAGATATTTTTAATAGTATCGACAAAGAAAAAATTATTCAACGCTTTCAAAACATGAAGAATCGTCGTGGACAATTGTAAGAAAAATGTACGAGTTATTGAACTTTATTCTATGTACTTAGTCGTTTAATTTTTGTTTTAATAGTTTTGTAATAGTCTATCGAATATTAATGTTATGTATTATTGATTTATATTGCTTTACTTAAATATTTTGATTCTCGAAATTATGACACCCCAAAATAAAATTCTTGGCTCCACCCATGATTAGGGATGGTGTTCTTTAGTTAAACATGTCGGTGTGGTTACAGTATATAATTTTTTTAACTTTTGAATATGCACGTACATCATGTATAGTGTAGATTAAATTATTCGAATTCAAATCACCTCAAAAGATTAACGGTATCTTTTAATCATCAGCACTCAATAATTCATAAATATTTAAACTATATAATACATATTATAAAGTTAAGATGTTATAAACACCCTTATGTTTAGTAATATAAATATTTAAATTATTTATTTTTTTAATAGTAAGGTGATTACAAGATAATATTTGTTCGTAGAATTTTAAGAAAATAAATATTATAAAATTAACATAAAAAATAAAATTAGAGTTTTAGGAAAAATAACATTTGGAAAGCTAAATAAAATCTTAGTAAATAAACTAATTTAAAATAAAAATATATACATTAAGAAAAACTTAACCAAATTTTCGGGTATTCGTTTTATTTTATTTCTGCGGTTCAGGTCCAATCCGTAAAACAATAATTTTTGGTGGTCGAGTATCCAACTCAAGAAAAATAATTGAAGATAAAAATACCCCTTTTATTCCAAATTAACAGAGAAATATTTCAAAATCTGATATTTTTGAAATGCTCTAATTATGATTATATATATTCACTTTTTTTTTTATTACCGATAAATAACTACATTAGAATTTAGACGTGTATTATTTACTATGGAGAAACATATTGCTACCGTTTTTGTAAATATAAATAACTGATTATTAACCTAGCATTCAAGTCGAAGCGTTTGTAGTCCAACGGTTAGGATAATTGCCTTCCAAGCAATAGACCCGGGTTCGACTCCCGGCAGACGCAAATATCTTTGATTTTTGGACTTTGCTCTGATTGACAAAAACAACTTGGTAAATAAATACACTGTAAAATTTTACTCGAAAGCGTTTGTAGTCTAACGGATCATGAACTAGACCTCGAGAAATCAGAACCAGCGGTTGTTTGGTCAGAATTAGATGAACTAGGTTCTGCAGCATTCGGACTTCTTCCATGAAGGTCTTCCCTAGCATCTACTGCCGATTCCCTCTTTTCTCTTTCTTCAGAAACAGATCGGAACAGCTAAATAAGAAGCATTATTTGTTCAAAGAAACCAATCGGTTTTAACTAAGTGCCAAAAAGAGAACCTGGTTATCGGAGGCCATATTTGCATGTACATCAGCCCAACTTCCGCCCAAAATGCCACCAACCAGACGACCGGGTAGACCCAAAACACCCCGAACAACACCTTTGCCAGCACTTTGTTGAGCAACACATATCCTCTGCTTGTCTTCATCCGAGAACCCCAGCATCCGAACCATAAGATCCAGAACCTAGAATTTATATGAATTTTAAGTGCAGGAGAAGGAACTATTTTAAACCACAAGCAATATTTTCCAACCAAAGATATCCTATGATGCCAGTCTTGATTACCAAATGTAAACAAAAGGAAAGTAGAACATTAAAAAAAACAAAATGAATCATAGCAGTTCCAAACTAAAAAAGGCGAGGAGAAAAAGTCATATTCCAATAATACAGTGACACTAATTATATAAGATTATATAATGAATCAACAATATTCAGTAGTGAAAAAAGTTGGTATCAGTTAACATTATGATTATAGTTAAGCAGGTTCTGAAGACCAACTGTTGCAAAAAATGGCCTAAGAAGTTTTGTATAGAGTTCACCTTCATTGAAGGTCTATTTTATTTTGAAGGTAAATTGATAGTTTGTTGATAAAAAAGTTCCTTTACATGGCATAAATGCGCTATTCAATTGAATGCTGACGATGCATCTATAGCGGTATTGCTTGTCAGTCAAGAAAAGAAAGCTGCTATCCAAAAATTGAAGAAAGGGAAACTGAAAACAAATATTGATACAGATAAATCCAGTTCTGATATGTAAACAGTCTAACCTGTCAACAAGGTAGTCAGAGTCCATAGACATTCTGTTAAGCCTTGTCATGCTCAGCTCGAGAGCACGCCTTAGTTTTCCATTATCTTCCTCATGCTTGTTTACTCTGGTTTTCCCTTCCGCTAGCATTCTTTCGGTTTGTGAAAGCTTCACCAGAATTTCTTCCTTTTCCTTCTTTGAGAATTCTGCATGTTCATCTGCATCCCGGAGAACGCGTAGATGATAAGAAAGGAAAAGTATGGAAAGGCTTTTTGACATTAAGACGTGACTTTCACAATTGAGCACAGAAAAGTTACAAGATCACCAAACAGAAAATATCTGATATAGAATTAAACTCATTAGTCTCATTTTTTACTGAATCCATTTATGTAGAGAAGTAATTAGCAAGGAAAGGAGGGCAGACAATACTTTCAGAAGACCTGTGAGTCTAACTGTTTCTTCTCTTGCCAGAGCCAAATCTCGCTCCAAATGCTCCTGAAACAGAATAATATAAGCATTATGAACTGTGCTCTATTCATTCATCCACCGCTCTTGAGAAAGTTTATGCCCACAAAACCCAATAAAATCTTACCTTAGCTTCAATTTCAGCATAGTACTGGCCAAGGGCAGTTTGAAGATTCCGAAACTCGGCATCTTTTGCATCTATGGTTCCAATACAGTTCGTAAATTTCGTATTCAGATCCTCAATAATTTCCTTTGACTTCTGAATTTCATTGTTGTTCATCAGCTTAACTTCCTCCTGTTTTGCAATTTCCATGTTCAGGGCTTTCTCCAAATGTGCAACTCGAGCTCTTTGATATTCATAGCTCTCACGAAGTTCTAATATAATTTCGCTATCTTCATCCATTTTTTCTGATTCTTCAGATTCCTAGAAAATACAGGATACATGATCCAAATAGAATTTAGAACATGAAACAGAAAGTAGAAGTCGATCCAAAAGAAAGCTTAAAAGTTAGACAACCAGGCTGGTAATTTTTTCTCTTCATAATAGTAAACAGCCAACAGGCAACACCCTCATTAAAATAAAACTATCTCAAAATATAACATCAAGAAAGAAGTTACAAAATCAAGACTAGGATCTTTAACGTGGAAGAATCAATTGTCCAAAATCAAGACTAGAATCTTTAACAAAAAAGAATCAGATCTCAGAATTCTTCTTTCCTTTTTCTACTTTTCCCCTAACGAGGAGGGTTGGGGAAATGAAGCATGGTTACAAGATAGCGAATAATTTCCATAATATTTGTAAACAAAGGCCAGACAATTGGTGTTGCATATGCAAAGATCAAGGAGGTTACTAATGATTGTAATATCAACTAGTCAAGAGGAACAAGATTAAGCAATGTATATGCTCTATAATATACACTTTGGTAAAGGCAATACATAAGTAACTTGAAGATGTATAAGGTTAAATTTTCACCAAAAATTCCATAAAAGTTCAGGGACCTGCAACCTTTTCTAACAAATGCTGCTTAAGATGAGTCAATTCCTTCGTCGTCCCGTATATTCAACTCCTTTTGCAGACGTCTTATTAGTTATTTCTACTATTTTTTTCATTCAGTTCATTGCGTATTTTGCTTAACTCAGTAAAACTCTGTCAATGCTGAACAGATTAAGAATAGATGCCCATGCTCTATCTTTCAACATTGATTATCAAGTAAGAATTCACCAGCATGACATCTATTTTGTACATATCCATCCCAGCTTAAATAAGCATGACATTATTGATATTGGAAAATAGCAAGTAAAGCATTTGAGAACGATGAAACAGGTAAAACACAAAAAATTGCATAAACAATTTTCTTAGGATATATCAGAAAGGACAGTTCCATACTATAATAATAATAATAATAATAATAATAATAATAATAATAATAATAATAATAAATCTACAATGGGCTGCCGCTAACCTAAACTTCTCTCATAACCTAAACACAATTATAAACTTCTCTCATAACCTAAACACTAGTATAGTAGCATCCACAAGACTAAATAACAAATAAAAATGCTTTAAAATGACACTCAAATAGCACCCCAGAAAATTTGTCACCAAAAGTGGTTCAGATTCAATCTTAAGCCACTAGCTCTTCAAATATTATAGTATCCACCATAGTACAAACTTGAATCAGTTTTTCTAACTCAAATAAGAAAATTACAATAGTAGAACGCATTAAACCGAGCTCTTTGGGTTCTACTCCCGCAATTTACTCACTCCCCAAGCAGTCGAGTGTAGACTAATTTGGAAAGCATTGAACCCACTGAATCAACTCAAGAGAAATAATTGAAGATAAAAAAAAACATTTGGACAATAATTTTTGGTGGTCGGGTATCCAACTCAAGAGAAATAATTGAAGATAAAAATGCCCCTTTTACTCCAAATTAACAGATAAATATTTCAAAATCTGATATTTTTGAACAGCAAACATTTTTTTGGACAAAACTATGGGCAAACATATTGCTACCGTTTATAAAATATAAATAATTAGTTATTAATTTAGCGTTTAAAATGAAGCGTTTGTAGTACAACGGTCAGGATAATTACCTTCCAAGCAATAGACCCGGGTTTGACTCCCGGCAAACGCAATCATTTTTGATTTTTTGGACTTTGCTCTGATTGACAAAAACAACTTGCTAAATAAATAGACATTGTGCAATTTTAATCGAAAGCGTTTGTAGTCCAACGGTTAGGATAATTGCCTTCCAAGCAATAGACCCGGGTTCGACTCCCGGCAAACGCAGTTATCTTTGAATTTTTGGACTTTGCTCTGATTGACAAAAACAACTTGGTAAATAAATAAACATTGTAAAACTTTATCCAAAAGCATTTGTAGTCCAACGGTTAGGATAATTGCCTTCTAAGCAATAGACCCGGGTTCGACTCTCGGCAAACGCAGTTAGAGTTCTGGATTTTTTTTGTCAACCGAGACCATAGAAGCATATGAATATTGGGGATGTAAATGGTAATTGGTTCTGCAGGAAGAAATGATACAAGGTTTTCCAACTTTTTCATATTCTGCCTACTGGGGACTCTAGTTCATGATCCGTGATCGTCAACCAACCAAAGGCTGTAGTCTCGGAAGCGCTCGATCTTCTTCTCGAGACCTGTTATATAATTGTTATGAATTATGACTGCATTCCCTTGGTTTGCTGCGCCCATGTCTTGTTCTTGAGGTATAATCCTCCCGTTGGGATGCTGTGTCTGGGGAAGCAGGTAAAGATCCACCTGCAGAAAGCATCACCACTGTATGGTCATCAGTAAAGGAAGCATCACTTTCACAAATATTAATAATCGATCACGAACCATCAATTAATATGTCACAAGAAAACTGTCAGACAATTTGCAATGGACCGGTAACGAAGGTCGTATCATGAATAGGCCACTTGACAGTTTTCCTGTGACATATGGAAGGTAGTACATGCAGGCAAATGAAATTACTAAAGAACCTAAGATGGAACTCGACATATATATTTCCATCAGCATTATGATGATCCAATTTTCCATCTTACCAAAAGAAACAACCTAAATCACATGATTGAGAATTAAAACATTATCAAGGCAATTCAGGAAATACGAAGTAGAAGATGCAGGAACATACCGAACCAGCAGTTTTGTCTAGTGCCCACTTAAAAGAAGGTTGATCATTTGCTTTCTTTCTTTTGGACCATGGCTGAGCTTGAAGCTCCTTGATCCATTTCTTTCATTACAAGTTTTGCACCATTTTTAGGGCGTGAGAAAATTATGCAACTACATTTATAAGCAAGACAATTATGGTGCCATTTTTGGCGACTAGGGAAAATAAATGTTTATATATATATAGCTCATCTACAACCTCAACTACTTCGTCCTTAAAGGGCATTGAATCCTCGTATCAAAATAGAATTCAGGAATCAGTGCTACTGAAATATCATATACGTGCATGTCAAAATCTTGGAGCTGCAAATAAAATAAAAATCCCAAAAAATAAGTAACAAATAACAATAACAACAACGACAACAACAACAGTATTGTGTAGCCTACCTCCACCAATGGTTGCTTCGGGAAGTCGTTCAATTGAATACGTGTGCTGAGTGATATACGTGATCGGCACACCAGGAACCTGCATTAAATAGTGTGTTTATAGGCCAAAACATCAAGTAAACATTTCATGGAAACATATCAAATAAACCTAAAGATTTTTTTACTTTTTTTTTGGATAGCCCCCATGGTGAGAAAGGAATGATGCTAGCATACAATCGCACACAAGACACAAAGTTCATGCCTGTGAAACTCTCTCAACAATACATTCATCAGGCGTAAGTTCCTTTGTGCATACGCGGCAATCTTTCAAAAACAAGGATCCTTAGCAATCCTGAAAGAGACATGCGGTGAATTACACAGATATAGCCATTGTCATTCTCTAAATAAAATTAAATATTCAATAACAAAAGTTCAAGATTCAAAATATCAAGGGCAAATCTACATATAAATATCAAATTTAGATGCATTTAGTCAGATAAGACCTACAAAGGGATATTGCAGAATAAAGGAATGGAGGCTTTACCTCAGAGCTACCCGGTATTTTTGGCCCAACTTTTCAAGCTTAGCCATCACACAATCCGTGATGCACGGAGTGCCTTCATATACAAAGAATATACAAACGAAAAGGAATCATAAGTAAGCATCGTGTGGATTAAATTAACATAAACATTTAATAACACGCCTAATTTTCTCATTATCATATCGAATTAAACACTACAAGAAATACAAGAGGGAAACACTTGCTTTGTTCTGGTAGAGGAGAATTAGAAAACAACATACAACAATACAAGTAAGCTTACACGTTTCTGGGGAGCTTTTCCTGGGTCAGGGTTCAAAACTTGGTCCTGGTAGCTGAAATTTTACATAAACAAAGAGTTAATTGTTAATCCTCCTGATTTGTAACATTAATAAAGTAAATTAGAGAGTACAATGAAACAAAACAGGATTTGAAAGCTTGCTTTTTTAAGTAGCTTTTTGAGTAACTATCTTCTTCATGTCAGCAAATGTAGGGGCCGTTTTTGCTCTTCCCATGGCTACGAATCAAAACTAGTAAAAACAAGCGCCAGAAACCTCGAAGCCGAGCAGCAACCCTTCGGAACAGTTTAGAGAATTTCCGCAAAAAGAGGCTGGGAACTCCTTTTGGGTCTTTCTTTTTGTTTATACTTCTATTCTTATAAACCCAAAGCCTTCACTGGCCGATTGCCTTAGCTTTATTATTATTTTTTTGGGTGATTTGGATCCTCTATGCACAATCAAGGCCTGCTTTCGAGACTGGATTTGCATTCAACAAGCTTCAAATATCTGGATTTTGACTCATGAGCCTGGAAAGAAGACAGAACTTTTTCGATTTGAATTTGTAAAATTTGAGTCAAGTCAAGTCGAATTGTTCAATTTTTTTCTTCAAATTTCTATGTAGTTGAGGATGGACCATGGTGACCTTTCCAAGGAGTATGAACGGTGGTGAGGGGTGTGGCCGACGAAGAATGTGGTCGGTGGGAGTGAAGGGAATAGCTTTAGGACTTGTGGATTGGAAATTAGGTATGATTTGGGATTTTTTTATTTTAAACTACTTTTGTATTCAATAGTAATAAAATATACTTTCATTTTTATTTTAAATTATTTTTATATTTAATAATAATAAAATATGTCAAGTCATATCAAAATATTAATAAAATAATATTGAGTGGTCAAAATAGATCAATGTATAAAGTACAATGAGTAAATTAATCGTTTTGAAAGTTCATTGACCAAAATAGATCAAAGAGCAAAATTCAATGATGATTTTTGTAATATACCCATAATTCAAATTTTATTTGAAATTTTTACGATTCGAATTTGTAAAATTTAAGTCAAGTCGAGTCGAGTTGTTCGAAATTGTTGTTCAAATTTAATTGTAAATATGTATAATATTTGTGGTACTGATTAGTTCCAATTTACACGAATTTCTATAATCATATATACAATATACATATATCAGGTACAATAGAGTTGAGAAACTTAAACTTGAAAACTAATCCACTAATTATTAAAATTTTGAGTTATTAGAATTTCATTTTGGGTAAATTACACATATCATCACTCAACTATCTTCTTACTCTTATTTTGGTCACTCAACTTTGATACTTTTCAGTTTACTAACTAAACTTTCGAATTACTCCTATTTTGGTCACTCTCAATTATTTTTTTATTATTTTTTTATTTTTGGCATTTATTATTATTATTTAATATAAAAATAATATAAAAATAAATCCAACTGTGTGTTGGCCACCATTCGTCGGATGCCACCGCCGATAGCCCCAAATTTCACCGATCATTTCGTCTTGACTCTCTGAGTTTGAATACAACCTCCATTTTTCCGAAAATGCTCCAAAGTGCGGGTTTCAAGACATTTTTCGATGAAAATAACACCAAATTCAAACTCAACGTGTCAAAACGAGTCCAGTGGTGCCATTTGGGATCAAACGATCGTCGATTCTGAGACCAACGGTGCTCGATGGTGGTATTGATTTTTTTCTTCATATTTTTAAATTTAATAATAATAAAATGTGATTTTATTATTTATTTTACATTACTTTTATATTTAATAATATTAAAATTTGAAAATAATAATAAAATATTTCCTAATATAAAAAAGAACATGAGCAATATGAAAGTTCAATTAGTAAATTGAAAATTTTAAAAATATAGTGACTAAAATAAGAGTGAAAAGATAAAAGATAGTTGAGTGATATATATTTTACCCTTTCATTTTATAACTCAAATTTAAATTTATTTTTTCAAATTAAATGAAAAATTAAATTTTTTCGTGTCCAACTTTTTTCTCCCTCAGTAAATATAAAGGGCTAGTTTCTTTCTCCCTGAGCATTGGCGCAGCGGCGGCAGTAGATTGCAGTTTGCACCAATAACAAGAAGGGTAAGAAGACAGGTGTCGATTTGTAGGCAGCTGGTTTATGAACAAATCTGCACTGACTACGACGTGAGGTTCTTCCATTTCTTTTTTTTGTCTGATTATTTACCCAGAGCCGATTCATGAATGCTCTCAACAACCAATCAGATATCAAAGAAACTTTAATTCCAATATCAGTTTTAACTTTTTCTTGTCTTTGTATTATTATACTGTCTGGTCTACGGAAACTGTCGACTGTCGTTACGGCGCTGCTTGTCTGTCCCTCGGAAATCTCTGGGTTTTGCGCCAATCCCTCTCTTTTCCTATCCTTGTGTCAGCGTCGTCTTTCTTTTCAACTTTTTTACTCTAACTTCCTTTTCAACCGTTTTCGAATAAAAATATTACACGAATGAATATGAATTGTGGAAGGAACTGGTAATGCTATGAAACGTTATGATGTTGCTCCATGACAATCCAACACTTATTAAAAAAAGACATCCACTTGAGTTGTGCTTGGTTTTTTTCTCAACAATACTTGAGTTCTGCTTGACTCATATGTTTAATTACGAATTTCATCCTCTTTTTTTTTTATAAAAAACGATAACTAAATTATAATAACTCAAACTAAAGAGATTAATTTATCAATTTTATAAGATAACGTTCTATTCGATTTTTCCAAAGTAAAGACATACTGAAATGTATGGTTTTTAAGGAAATAATATAATTAAAATATAATATTAGATATATAGAGGATGTTGGAGTTTGCTTAGCGAAATAAGACATTTGTTACGGTTGAGAGAGAACTCGTAGTGTGATGTGTTAAGTGTTTTGCTTATTATTATTTAAGGACATGCAAAAAATGTTTTGGGGAATTCATCGGAACCATATGACAAGTTTCTCTACCCATTAAAAAATAACATGAACACACGACGAATTCTCTCTCCACTGTATTAAATATTTTCATTTACTAAATAAATTTTAACATACCTTGTATCCTTAATATTATATTCTAATTTCATTATTTCCCTAAAATATCAAAATCTATGATAATATATATATATAGTAAAAATGGGACAATTGCATCTCATTAAATTTAGACAGGCCAATGAACCAAGATAATTCTCAGATCCAATGGTTAGTTTTGACTTTTGAGTCAATATCATTGTCGGCAAGGGGAAGGTCTGGATGACAGTGGGGCTTATCTCCCCCATCAGTTGTTTGTTTGATTAGATCCACAACACGAGCATGAACAACATATGCATTGTTCCACCACACACTCAAATTCAAATAAGAACTTGTATGCACGTCCTAAAGAGACGAAAGACATTAATCACACATTGTAAAAAAAAAAAATATTTTAAGATATAAATGTCTGCCCATATTATTATGCATATTATTCAGTAAGAGAGTAATAACCTCATGACAATATACTTAAAAACGATGGAAAACCGGTACCCATTTTTTCAAGTAACATCTACTATTGTTCACTGTTTTTTTTTTCTTTTTCTTTTTCATATCTTTCAAAAACACTCCCCAACAATCACGTTACATGATTACAACCAAACCCAACATAAAAAGCCTTTAAAGCAATCACAAAAAACAGAAAAAAAAAAACAAAAAAAGGATTATATATTTCATATAAATGCTTGTTTCGTATAATCATGTGTGCATATGGTTACATCTGTATCATAATTCATAGATGTGTAATTTGTTTTTTGAAAGACCCCACAGATTGCACTAACCAATGGGCGGTGAGCTTTGGGGCTGCTCGCACGCGGCACGCCCCCGCTGAAAAAGCCTGTTAAAACTCCCCACATTTTAGACCTTTTCCCCCGTATATTGTTGCCCTCCATTTTCCAATCGGGTAAATTACACATTTAGTAGTTCAATGTTTACGGATTTTTTTTGGTCATCCAATCGTTAGTTTTATAGCACTTAGTAAATTTATGCAAAAATTTCCTTAAAACTTTTATCTTAAATTTGAATTCTGGACTCCCTTTGATTTACCAACGTCAAAGTATTTTTCTTTTAGAATTTGAATGGTTGGAGGTAGTGAAGGAGGAAAAAATCAATATATCTCAATTTCACACTGATTAAACGGTAAAGATTATAAATCAGACCAAAATAGAATCGAAGTTTGGAAGTTGAAGGGACAGTTGGATCTCCTGAAAATTTCAAACTCTCATATAGTTTATGCATTTTCTTTGTATCTTCTATCGATGATTTAAGCTGACACCCCTTAACTTTTATAATTCTGCACCCTTCAATTTTTAAATATAACTCTCTTGTAGAAAGTCAAGCAATGTGGTGGCAGCCAAAATTGAAAATGGGAAATTTCAATTTTGGCAGGTGCAGCCAAGGTTGAAAAATGGCATGGGAAAATCACAATTTTGGTCCCTAAACTTTAGGTTATTTATAAGTTAGTCCCTAAAGCTCAACTATAAATAGCCTAGCCATTTGCCATTCTTACACATCCCAAATCATTCTAACCTCCTCCCAATACTAGAGAAATTAGAGAGTTTTCATAGAGTTGTTTTCTCCTTTTTATCAAGAGAGAATTGTCATTGTTTTCTCCTTGTTAGACTGAGAGAAGTTGTAATTCCTATTTTCTCATAGTGAAATTCTTCTACCTTTGTCCGTGGTTTTTACCCTATATTATTTAGGGGTTTTCCACGTAAAATCTGTGTCTCCTTTATCATCATTATTATTTTCTCAAATTATCAGTTGCGTTTTTGCTCTATCCGACGATCGTATTCCGCAACAATTGGCATCAGAGCCAGATTTGGGTGCGTATATCTACTTACCGTATTCTCTGTTGGTTGCCACTGAAAAGTGGATCCTCCATCATAAGAAAGTAAGTTAGATATTACTCATTCATTGAAGGTGGTGGGCACTATTCACGTCAAAAAGGTGAAATAGTGGGAGCTATTTGAAATAGAAGCTATGGCAACGAAATTTGATATTGAAAAGTTCAATGGGAGAAATTTCTCACTGTGGAAATTGAAGATAAAGGCCATCCTAAGAAAAAACGGATGTCTAGCGGCTATCAGCGAAAGGCCGGCAGATTTTACGGATAACAAGAAATGGAATGAGATGGACGAGAATGCTATTGCAGACCTTCATTTAGCATTAGCAGATGAAGTACTATCAAGCATCGAGGAGAAGAAGACAGCCAAGGAGATTTGGGATCACCTCGCAAAATTATACGAGGTCAAATCGTTGCACAATAAAATTTTCCTTAAGAGGAAATTGTACACTCTTCGGATGTCAGAATCTACTTCAGTGACAGAGCACTTAAACACGTTGAATACTCTATTTTCTCAGCTTACATCCCTAAGCTATAAAATAGAGTCACAAGAACGTGCTGAACTTCTACTTCAAAGTCTACATGATTCGTATGATCAACTCATCATCAACTTGACAAACAACAACCTTACAAGTGATCTAGTCTTCGATGACGTTGTAGCTGCTGTTCTGGAAGAAGAAAATCGGCGCAAGAACAAGGAAGACAGACAAGGAAATCTGCAACAAGCAGAGGCCTTAACGGTGATGAGAGGAAGATCAACAGAACGTGGCCAAAGTAGCAGTCACAATCATGGTAGATCAAAGTTAAGGAGTAAGAAGAATTTAAAGTGCTACAACTGCGGAAAGAAGGGTCACTTGAAGAAGGATTGTTGGAGTTTACCTAAAAACTCCAATCCTCAAGGAAATATGGCAAACACTTCAGATGATGGAGATGCTCTCTGTTGTGAAGCAGCAACAGCCATGGAAGGCAGAAAAAGATTTGCAGACATATGGCTTATTGACTCGGGAGCCACATATCACATGACCTCAAGAAGAGAATGGTTCTATAATTATGAACCTATCTCAGGAGGATCTGTGTACAGCTGCAATAATCATGCCTTGGAAATTGTTGGCGTTGGAACCATCAAATTGAAGATGTATGACGGGACAACCAAAGTTGTTCGAGATGTGCGACACGTGAAAGGCTTGAAGAAAAACTTATTATCCTACGGATTGTTGGATAATAATGCAAGCAAAATTGAAACACAGAAAGGAATCATGAAGGTGTTCCATGGAGCGCTTGTGGTGATGAAAGGTGAAAAGATAGCTGCAAATTTGTACATGCTGAAGGGAGAGACTTTGCTAGAAGCTGAAGCCTCTGTTGCCTCATGTAGTTCAGATTCTACCATGTTATGGCATCGGAAACTTGGACACATGTCAGAACAGGGAATGAAAGTCCTTGTGGAGCAAAAGCTACTTCCGGGTTTAACAAAGGTATCACTTCCTTTGTGTGAACATTGTATTACAAGTAAGCAGCATCGATTAAAATTCAACACATCAAATTCTAGAGGTAAGGCTGTTCTAGAATTGGTTCACTCTGATGTATGGCAAGCACCGGTTACATCCCTAGGCGGAGCAAAGTATTTTGTCTCCTTCATTGATGACTACTCTAGGAGATGTTGGGTGTATCCTATCAAGAGGAAGGCAGATGTGTTTTCAACCTTCAAAGTTTTCAAAGCGCGGGTGGAACTTGATTCTGGAAATAAAATCAAGTGTTTCAGATCAGATAATGGAGGTGAATATACAAGTGAAGAATTTGATGACTTCTGCAGAAAAGAAGGCATCAAAAGACAGTTCACAACAGTATACACTCCTCAACAAAATGGAGTGGCAGAGCGGATGAACAGAACTCTGTTAGAAAGAACACGAGCAATGTTGAGAGCTGCAGGGCTAGAAAAAGCTTTCTGGGCAGAAGCAGTCAATACCGCCTGTTATTTGGTGAATCGGGCTCCATCAACTGCAATTGAGTTGAAGACACCGATGGAAATGTGGACTGGTAAACCAGTTGATTATTCAAACCTCCATATATTTGGAAGTATTGTGTACGTGATGTACAATGCCCAAGAAATTTCAAAGTTGGATCCAAAATCCAGAAAATGTAAATTCTTGGGGTATGCTGATGGAGTAAAGGGGTATCGGTTGTGGGATCCCACTGCCCGCAAAGTGATTATCAGCAGGGATGTTATCTTTGTAGAAGATAAGCTACAAAGAAAAGAAGAAGATGATAGCACTGATAAAGAAAAGCCAGAGACTACACAGATACATGTTGAAAATGAGTTTGAACAGAAAGATTGTTCTGAAGCAGAACCAGAGCTCGAGGAATCAGAACCAGAGAATTCTGAAGCTCCAACAACTCGTCAATCAGATCGTGTGAGAAGACGCCCCAATTGGCACTCAGATTATGTTATAGAAGGTAATGTTGCATACTGCCTTTTAACGGAGGACGGTGAGCCATCAACATTCGAGGAGGCAATGAACAACTCAGATGCTTCGCAGTGGATGGCGGCAATGCAAGAAGAAATCGAAGCCCTTCATAAAAATAATACATGGGAACTTGTGCCACTACCACAAGGAAGGAAGCCAATTGGTAACAAATGGGTCTTCAAAATCAAGAGAAATGGTGACGATCAAGTGGAGAGGTATCGTGCAAGACTGGTGGTCAAAGGATATGCTCAGAAAGAAGGTATTGATTTCAATGAAATCTTTTCTCCTGTGGTTAGACTAACAACGGTTCGAGTTGTCCTGGCAATGTGTGCTACATTGAATTTACATCTAGAGCAGCTAGATGTTAAAACAGCTTTTCTTCATGGAGATCTTGAAGAAGAGATTTACATGCTCCAGCCTGAAGGTTTTGAAGAAAAAGAAAAGAAGAACTTGGTTTGCAGGTTGAACAAATCTCTGTACGGTTTAAAGCAGGCGCCAAGGTGTTGGTACAAGAGATTTGACTCCTTCATCATGAGCCTTGGATACAACAGACTTAATGCAGACCCTTGTGCTTACTTCAAGAGGTTTGGTGAAAACGACTTTGTTATATTGCTGTTGTATGTAGATGACATGTTGGTTGCAGGCCCCAACAAAGATCATATTGAAGAATTAAAGGCACGACTGGCTAGGGAATTTGAAATGAAGGACTTGGGACCAGCAAACAAGATTCTAGGGATGCAAATTCACCGAGACAGAAGTAGTAGGAAGATTTGGCTTTCACAAAAGAATTACTTGAAAAAGATCTTGTCACGATTCAGCATGCAAGATTGTAAGCCAATTTATACCCCTCTTCCTATTAACTTTAAATTATCCTCCAGTTTGAGTCCTAGCAGTGAAGAAGAGAGGATGGAGATGTCTCGAGTACCGTATGCATCAGCAGTGGGAAGTTTAATGTTCGCTATGATTTGTACAAGACCAGACATTGCACAAGCAGTGGGAGTGGTTAGTCGGTACATGGCGAATCCAGGCAGAGAGCATTGGAATGCTGTGAAAAGGATCCTGAGATACATCAAAGGGACCTTAAATGTTGCATTATGTTACGGGGGATCAGACTTTCTTATCAGCGGGTATGTCGATTCTGACTATGCAGGAGATTTGGATAAAAGCAAATCTACAACAGGGTATGTGTTTACACTTGCTGGTGGAGCTGTAAGCTGGGTTTCAAAACTGCAATCGGTTGTGGCTACGTCAACAACGGAGGCAGAATATGTAGCAGCTACACAAGCCAGTAAAGAAGCAATATGGTTGAAAATGCTATTGGAGGAGCTCGGGCACAAACAAGAGAATGTCTCTTTGTTTTGTGACAGTCAGAGCGCCTTGCATCTTGCAAGGAATCCTGCTTTTCACTCAAGAACAAAACACATTCGGGTCCAGTACCACTTCATTCGTGAGAAAGTGGAAGAAGGGACGATAGATATGCAGAAGATCCATACCGATGACAACATAGCAGATTTCATGACAAAAGCAATCAACACTGATAAGTTTACTTGGTGTCGATCCTCTTGTGGCTTGTTAGAGACGTAAGCAACATGGAAAATACGAGGTAGAAAGAATGGTGTGAAGATATGATTGTTCCAATCAAATCTTCAAGTGGGAGATTGTAGAAAGTCAAGCAATGTGGTGGCAGCCAAAATTGAAAATGGGAAATTTCAATTTTGGCAGGTGCAGCCAAGGTTGAAAAATGGCATGGGAAAATCACAATTTTGGTCCCTAAACTTTAGGTTATTTATAAGTTAGTCCCTAAAGCTCAACTATAAATAGCCTAGCCATTTGTCATTCTTACACATCCCAAATCATTCTAACCTCCTCCCAATACTAGAGAAATTAGAGAGTTTTCATAGAGTTGTTTTCTCCTTTTTATCAAGAGAGAATTGTCATTGTTTTCTCCTTGTTAGACTGAGAGAAGTTGTAATTCCTATTTTCTCATAGTGAAATTCTTCTACCTTTGTCCGTGGTTTTTACCCTATATTATTTAGGGGTTTTCCACGTAAAATCTGTGTCTCCTTTATCATCATTATTATTTTCTCAAATTATCAGTTGCGTTTTTGCTCTATCCGACGATCGTATTCCGCAACATCTCTAACAGTTCCCACCAATAAAATAAAATTTTGCGTCCGTTCCTACTTCGAATGCATAGTGATGTAAATGTACGAATGTATTAAAAATATATATAACATTAATTATATTGAACTAAGATATATAGAAATAAAAAAAAATATTGTAAATGCGGTTATAAATAACCTTAGATGAAATAATTAATATGGATGAAGACTATACATCATTAATAATTGGACCGACTGCCGAGCGTGCACCTACCCTTGCTGCTAAAAACAACGTTTTCAACGTTCGGTTAATACCTCTTTCCATGTCTCGTCTTTGAGTTTCATGTTCCAAATATCTATTAGTAACAATTTATCAGGAAAAAATATCTATTACTAACAAAGGCAATATGTATTTCTTCTGGTAAATATATATTATCTGATATATGAATTTAAGTTTAAGGTTTAAATCGGTATTTATACATAATTGTTTTAAATTAGAACTTGAATTTAACGTGTGATAAAAATTAAGTTCAGACGTTGATTTATATAAAAAAAACAAACAAACACTTATTTAAATCACAAAATTAAGAATCCAGCGTGTGGTTTAGTGGAAAAGATGATGTTATTCATCTTAGGAGATCTAGGTTCAATTCGTTTGTTTGCAAGGTGTGTGGCACATTAAATAATTAAAAAAAGTTTAAACAAATACTTTATAATATCACTTTTAGACTATTCAAAAAAATTATAAAATTAAATTTAGATACTAAATAAAGTGACTTTTAGACTGAGTTTTGTAGGCAAGTTTTATGATTAGATTTTTTAGTATGGTCATTGATATACAATCAATTTGTTGATTAATTTAGATCAAGTATTGCAAAAGTTTATTATAGAAATGACTCTTTAATTTAGTTTGTTCAATTTACAACGTCAAAATTAAAACGTCTGACATTGTTTAAAAAATATATTGTACAATTATTCTATAGACTAACTTATTGTTAATTATTTTTAAAAAAATTAAATTATAAACATAATTGAGACTTCCACCCATAATGAAAAGAAAATAATAGACAACTTACTCCTTTGTCATTCGGGCGGCCAACGACTATTGAGGGCAAACAGGTTACGAGTATTGTAAAAAAACTGAAAAATCTAACAGTCATCAAACGCTCGTTTGGACGTTAAAATTAATTGATAAACGCTCGTTTGGACGTTAAAATTAATTGATAAACGCCTGTTGAGAATCAAATTGATAATCGTTTAGTGAGCTATTAAAGAGTAAATTGTCGTTAAAAATATTGACAACAACCAAAAACGGGCTTTAACAAAATTTAAAAATATAGCATTTTGGAAAAAAAGGTAAATCGTTCAATAAAATACTACTATTTTTTTTTCAGAATATAAAATACTACTATTTCAAGATTGTAAGTGAGAAATGAGTTGATGTGCACAAAATGCTTGGCTGGAACGAGGTGGACTAGTGGCGGTGATGCCACTATCAACCCTTCTTTCAGTTTCCCCATTAATACAAAGCACAAGTAACGTTTAAGTTCCGTCTGCTATGAATAATAAAAAATATAAAAGCATTTGTTAATTTAAATAATAAGTTATAAAATAACAAAACCATAAACACTAACTATCAATTAATATATATATTTTTAATTTTTTTCACGAATTTCAAACCAAAAAAAATGTCAAAGTCTCTCTTCTGTAGTTTTGTTTGACTTTCTTCGTTGTTCATGCATTGCATGGTGTCCCTCAGTGCCGTCTTAGAAGGGAAAATAACATGAGCATTCGTTTAAAATTTTTAATTTTTATTTTCACAGCTTCAATAATTTTTCAAGCGATAATTTTATAAGTTTTAAACCAAACACAAAGGTTGTATTATTGGGTTAGTCAACTATTATACTGAGACGGAGCCAGGATTTAAAGTTGGGGGGCAAAACATAAATTTTGAAAAGTGGGGGACAAATTCACAATTATCCTAATTTTTTCAAGAAAAATATAAAGAATCAAAGGGTAAAAAAATTCTCACTACCGGGGGCCCCACAGCCCCTCCCATTGAAGTTGTAGCTTCGCCCCTGCTATTATACCTAGACAATTAGAAACCTAAACAATTCGAAGTAGGTTTATATTTTTATACATCATATACGCAACTCTTCTCATTTAAATTATACAACTTAAATTTTTAACCCTAAAACTTTAACATATAAGCTTTAAATCATAAACCTTAAATTCTAAACTATACAACCTAAACCCTAAATAAAACCCCTAAACCATAATTTTGACAAGCTTCTACGAATTTTAATTTACTCAGATATAAAAGTTTAGCTATTTAAGATGAATTTACTAATAAAAAAACTAAAAATACAAAAATAGGCATTCAGATTAATACATTGTAATTTAGATATTTATAAATTTAAATATTAAACAAATTAAACATTACAATATTCTCTCTAATTTTAAATTTAAAAACTTAATAAATCATTAACACTTTAAAATTAAATGATTTAACTCTTTTTAATATTTGATGTTCTTTCGTCCATATTCATGAAAAATACCATTTTCCCATCTCCGTTTCTTATCCATTTTATCAATTGGATGTATCACTAATTAATTATTAATAACAAAATTAATTAAATGAATAAAACATTTATTCAAATTTAAAACTGTTTTCAAAGATTTAATTAAAACAATAATATAAAAGCTCAGTTAGGTATAACAAAATAAAATCATGAATCTAAAAGTCAGTGACTTATCGATGTATTAATAAATTTATGGGAAAAATATTTAAATTACTCATATATTCTACTAAATACTAATGGTGAATTTTGACATACGATTTTAGGGTTAATTAGAGATTTTTTTAGATAGATCTTATAATTTTAATATAATACAAAAATTTTGACAGTAAATTTTATAATGATATTTCTTTAATATATAAATACATATAAGTATATTAATAAAAAATTATAAGAAAAAGTTGAAAATTTTAAAATATTTGAAGGACGTAATAGTATTTTTAAATTTTTTAAAGGAACAAATAACACATTTTCTAGATTTTAAAAGTCTATTCAAATATTTGAAAGGGCTTAATAATATTTCTAAAAAATATCAATTGATCAAATGATATTAAAAAAAAAATTGGGGGGGGGGGGGGGGGGGGGTATGCCCCTTAGTTTCCACTGTGTTTCACTTTTGTCTCTCACCTTTTAAGTTATAAAACATAGGGGTGAGCAAAACTCGACTCGACTCGAAAAAATCGATATTTTTTTTTAATTTCGAGTTATTCGAGTTATTCGAGTCAACTCGATTAACTCGAAAAAATTTCGATTTCGAGTCGGTTTGGAATTTGCCCAACTCGAAAAATTGAAAAATCGAAAAATCGAATTTTACAGTTTTGCAATTTAGTCACTGATTTCATTTTTCTTCAATTCCTCCTTCATTTTAAGTCAATTTTTGACCAAATTTGAACCACATATTCCTAAACCAGCGTAGAATACATATTTGTCTTCAATTTATATTTTTAAAATAAATTTCATATTTTTTCAATTCAGCCCCTTAACTTTGTATGATTTCCTCATTTCTTCAATATCTCCTTCGTTTTAAGTCAATTTTGACCAAAATTGAACCACATGCTCCTAAACCAATGTAGAAACTAGAATACCTATTTAGCTTCAATTCATATTTTTAAATTAAATTTTCTACTTTTGTAATTTAGCCCCTCAACTTTGAATGTTTCCCATTTCTTTAATTTCTCTTTCGTTTTAAGTCTATTTTTTACCAAAATTAAACCACATGATTCACTAACACTATATAATATCTATATAACTTCAATTCATATTTTTAACAAATTTATTCTTTTTTAATTTAGCCCTTTAACTTTATATTTTATTCAATTTGATCATTCAACCGATTTTTTTGTAATTTTTTTCTTTACATCAATTCATTGACTCATTTATACCCCCATCAGTACTTTATCCTTAAAAGTTCCTTATTTAAAAATAATATTATAAATATATTTTAGAAGTTTAGATGATATTTTTTTATTAAATAACATTACAAATCTTACTTATGCATGTGCAAAATAATATGAAGAAATATATATATATATATATATATATATATGAATAGAGAAAGTCGTTTAAATTAGAATCAAATCGTACTATAACATGGTAAATAATTACAATTAATTTTGTATAGAAACTCGAAAACTCGACAATATAATTCGGAACTCGAAAAAAGTTTGTTGCAATTCTCTTTTTTGAACTATTATGTTTTTGTTTTTATTGGTTTGTATCTTTTGACATGTGATGTTGGATTTTCTAAACTCTACTGTGTTATTTGCTTTAGTTATTAATATATTTTAGGGTACTCTTTTCCTCCTTCCGCTATCTTTGGTCTCGTCTTGGCGTTACCTAGATAAGAAGGAGGTTTTTAACGAGGCCCGTAGTTTATAATGGAAGGTTGAGTTTTCTTTTTGTTGGTTTGATTGTTACAATTGAAATTTGGACAGGTTTACCTTGTTTGATGAAAAATGTGTTCTTATTTTTGTGCTTTTAGAATCATTGTATTGTTTAGTCATAAGTCAATTTATATGTATGTAGATATAATTCAAAATCTTTTTTTACACATGTGAAAAAATAATATGAAGAAATATATATGTAGATATAAATAAAAAAATGTTTAAATTAAAACCAAACTCGAAAAATCGAATCGACTCGAACTCGAACTCGCTAAAATCGACTCGAATCGAAAAAATTTCAATTTAAGCTCAAGTTGTAAAATATGACGATTGAACTCGAATAACTCGAATTTTTTTGACTCGACTCGACTCGCTCGAACGCTCACCCCTAATAAAACATAAAATATTTAAATATATTCAATTTCATATCAAATATACATTATACAAATTATAATATCAATCAGATTTAACCTAATCAAAATCGGAAAACACCTCAACCACCAAAATTATTTAAGAACGGACATAAAATTTTATGTTAAAGGAGTTAAAATAGATTTTTAATACAAATACATATAAAATTTCTAAATCGTATACAAAGTTCAAATTTTCAGGTCGCCCTTTCCAACTCCTTCAGTCCATTCCTGATTTTGTTGTTGTCAAATTTTTAAACAAAAAATAAAAATTCCAAAAGCATCGGGCATAAAGCCTAAAAATGTCCCTAAAGTTTGATTCAGTAGTCATTTTAGCTTTTTTTAAACTAATTTAACCCTACAAAACATTTTATTTTGGGTCAAAATGACTCATCTGTAGATGAAAAATGTTACTCAACTGACGATAAACAACTTGACATAATGTGTCAGAAGAAATTTTTTTTATATTTTATAAAATTCTATAAAAAATACTTTTTGACTGATGTGTTATTATATAAAGTCAGCATATTTGCTATATGACACTACTATCGCGGCATGCATTGTCACGTAGCTTTGTCACGTCATTTCAAGCTATATATCATCAGTTAGCTAACAATTTTCATTCGCAGAAGAGTCATTTTGACCCAAAATGAAACATTAAGGTTAAATTGGTTACAAAATGAATAGATGCTAAAATGATTATTCAGTCAAAAGTTAGGTCACTTTTTTGGCATTATACCAAAAAACAATAATAAAAAGAGTAAACTATTCCAGTCACCACCGAACTATAGGGCGTACCTATTTTGACCACCGAACTATCGAACTTGTCAATCAAACCACTAAACTTATTAAATTGAACTATTTTGACACCCGCATTAAAAAATTAATGGAAGCGTAACGGAGGGGTGACGTGGCAGTTAAAAAAAATTTGTAAAATTACACATTTGGTCCATGTTATCTATTTATTAAATCAATTTGATCCTAATTTTATTTAATTAAAATAAAATTAACCAACCAAATGATGACACATGATATAATTTTTCCCTCCAATAACGTGTCACCACCTGGTTAAAGGAAAATTAAAGAAGCATAAGGAATGGCAATGAGGAGGTTCAAACCTGGGACCTTGGATTAGGGTAAATTCTGACGACTTTACCACTGAGCCAAGTTGCTCTTTGTGTTATAAATTGCACCCTTTTATATACATTTCTTATAAAATGGTAAATGTTAGGGAAAATTAAAGAAGCATGAAAAATGATAATGGGGTGATTTGAACCTTGGACTAAGAGAGTTGTTACAGATTCTCAGGCTAATACCTAGACTATTTATTAAGCTGGAATATATTGTAATTAATGTAATATATTATGTTACCTAGTTTAGGTAAATTAGATTTGTATATATAGCCCATATGTTTTATGAATAAGATATGAGAAAAATTACTTTCTGCATGGTATTAACTGTCCTAGGTTTTTCGAGTACTTTTAAAATTTTCAATTTTTGGGCTGTTGGGGTTTCAAACTAAAAATTTTTTGGTCGTTCTTCACCGGCCATCTTCGGAGGTCCCTCTGTCGACACCGCCCATACCACGGGAACCGCCGTCCACCGATCTGCAGATTTGGAGATTCCGGTCACCGAAATCCCAACGCGTAAGCCTTACACGTCGTCCCAAGCTTCCGCCTATCTTTCACGCGTCGGCGCGTGAGAACGCGTGGTGGCTCCGTTCTACCGTCGATTTTTCCGTCGACGTTGTTGCTTCATTCTGATCACACTTCTGTCGTCGGTCCTTGCTTCCAGACCGTTTTGAGTTGGGTGTCTTATCTTTTGGTACCATTAGGGTTTTGTTTTCCCTGATTTTTTTGGTTCTTTGCTTCTTTGATCTCATGGCTGACAAGAAAGTTGATTTTATGTCTGATATCGTTCCGGTTACATCTAAAATTATTGATCATAAATTGAATGACTTTAATTTTCTCGATTGGAACCATACAATTGAGTTGTATTTGTTAAGCCTTTTTATGGACAAATATTTGACTGATGATCCTCCGGTGAATGATTCTCGCCTTCCATGGATGAGAGAAGATGCTCGCATGTATATCCAGATTCGTAATTCTATTGACAGTGAGGTGGTAGGTCTGGTTAATCATTACAAGACGGTGAAACATTTGATGAGCTATTTGCAATTTTTATATTTTGGCAAAGAAAATTTTTCACGTATCTATGATGTTTGTCAAAATTTTTACAAGGCTGACAAAGAAGACCAGGCTTTAACTAGTTATTTTATATATTAAAAAAACATACGAAGAGCTTAATATGTCGCTTCCCTTTAGTGTTGATATCGAGGTTCAACACAGTCAGCAAGATCAAATGGTGGTTATGAGTTTTCTAGTTGGTCTTCCACCAGAATTTGAGACTGCTAAATCTCAGATTCTCTCTGGTTTAGAGATCTCCAGCCTCGATAATGTTTTCGGAGGGTACGCCGTACTGAGAATTCTTTGCCTACTTCATCCCTGCAACATAGCAGTGTTCTACTCAGTCGTGCCCTTCCTTTCGACTCTGGCAAGCAACATTTCAATAGTGGTGGTCCTGGTCGTTCCATGGGGTCTAAGCCCAACAAAATTGATCCACAGTTTGGAGTTCATGGTTAAGATCATAGTGCAATTATCTGTCATTACTATCACAAACTGGGACATACCAAACGTGATTGCCAGAAGCTGCAGTTTAAAAAAGCTTCGTCTGCTCATGTTGCTTCTAGTGTAAACACTTCTTCATCAGTTGTTACGATATCTGCAGATGAGTGTGCCAAGCTTCTTCACCTTCAAGACACTGTAAAGCATCATTTCGATTATGTTTCTGCCCTTGTTGAGTCAGGTAAACTCAATACATGTTTTGTTTCCACCTCTTCCAAATGGGTCATTGATTCTGGTGCAACAGACCACATGGCAGGTAACCCCAATCTTCTTTCTCATTTTACAACCCATCATTCTATCAATCATGTTACTTTAACCAATGGTTCCAAATCTTCACTTATTGGCTCTGGCACTTCGTACATCAGTCTCTTTCTTACTTTGTCCTCTATTTTGAGTCTATCGCATTTATCCTTTAACATGATGTCAGTTAGTAAACTTATACGTACCCTTAATTGTTGTGTCTCATTTTTTCCTGGTTATTGTGTGTTTTAGGATCTTTTGACGAAGAAGATTATTGGTAAAGGGCATGAGTCTGATGGTTTCTACATCCTTGACACCCATGCTCTAGAACATGTCGCTTGCACTGAAATTGTCAATCCTTTTGAAGAACATTGTCGATTGAGTCATCCTTCTCTACCTTCTTTGAAGAAATTTTGTCCTCAATTTTCTAGTTTATAATCATTAGATTGTGAGTCTTTCCAGTTTGCTAAACACCATTGTCATAGTTCCAGTCCTAGAGTCAATAAACGAGCTTCTGCTCCATTTGAGTTAGTTCACTTTGATGTTTGGGGGTCCTAGTCATGTTACTTCCAAACCTGGTTTTTGTTATTTTGTTACTTTTTTATGATTATTCTCGAATGACATGGCTCTATTTAATGAAATCTCGCTCTAAATTATTTACTCATTTCTCTTCTTTTTGTGTTGAGATTCGAACCCAGTTTGGTATGCCTGTCCAAAACTTGAGAAGTGATAATTCCAAAGAGTATGTTTCAGGTTCTTTTTAAAAATACATGCTTGAGCACGGTATTCTCCATCAAACTTCTTATGTTGACACCCTTTCTCAAAACGGTGTTGCTAAACGCAAAAATAAACATCTTCTTGAAACTGCCCGAGCATTGCTATTTCAAATGCAGGTTCCAAAATGTTTTTGGGCTGATGCCGTCTCCACAATTTGCTTTTTGATCAATCGTATGCTCTCTTTCGTTTTGTTGGGTAACATCCCTTTTCAAACTCTTTTCCTAGCTAAAAATTTGTTTCCTTTCTCCCTAAATTTTTTTTTGTTATACTTGTTTCTTTCGGGATGTCCGTCCTCAAGTTACAATACTTGATCCTAAGTCTTTGAAATGTGTGTTTTTTGAGTATTCATGTGGCCAAAAAGGGCATCATTGTTATTGTCCGAGTTTGGGTAGGTATCTTGTGTCTGCTGATGTTATTTTTTTGGAACACAAACCTTTTTCGTTTTCTTCAGGTTCTATCGCTCAGGTTGACGAGGATTTCTTGTTTTATTAGGTCCGATCACCCTTGGAGTTGTCCTCATCCTCCTTGGTTCCGCCCTCTTTCATCAAGCTCCCCATCAAAAACATTTACACCCGTCGGCCACAACCACCCCCTTCCGATCCACTTGTACTTACCTTATTTCCTCTGTTGTTTCCTATAATTATTTTTCTTTTTCTTCTTTCTCGTGCCTTTGTTACATCCCTAGATACTATTTTTGTCCCAAAAGCATTATTTCATCCTGGATGGCGTGCGACTATGCTTAAGGAAATGACTGCTCTAGATGTCAATGGAACATAGACTTTGGTTTCTTTGCCTAATGGTAAACGAGCTATTGGATGTAAGTAGGTGTTTACTATTAAATTTAATCATAATGGCTCTATTAATCGTTTGAAAGCCCATCTTATTTTCAAGGGATACGCTCAGACCTATAATATGAATTATTATGATACTTTCTCTCATGTTGTCAAACTTGCTTCTGTCGGGCTATTTATCTCCATTACAGCCATTTTTATTGGCGTTTGCATCAGTTGGATATCAAGAATGCTTTCCTTCATGGTGATATTCAAGAGGCGGTGTATATAGAGCAACCACCAGGATTTGTTGCTCAGGGGGAGTCTGAGAAAGTATGTTGTGTGAAGAAATCTTTACATGGTCTAAAATAGAGTCATCGGGCTTGGTTTGGTAAGCTTAGTCAGGCTATTGAAAAGTTTTGGATGCAAAAAAGCGAATCATACCATTCTGTTTTCTTTAGAAAGTCTGATAGGGGCATTATTCTACTAGTCGTATATGTGGACGATATTATACTCATTGGTAATGACACTAGCGAAATTTTCTCACTAAAGTCTTTTCTCCATACTCAGTTCATAAAAAAAATCTAGGGGCGTTGAAATACATCTTGGGGGGTTAAGGTGAACATAAATAAAAAAAGAATATTTCTATCTCAGAGGAAGTATGTGCTTGATCTTTTATTAGAATCAAAAAAAATTGGGCGCCAAACCTTGTAGTATACCAATGGTCTCTAATCTACAATTAGCTAAAGAAGGTGAATTATTTGATGACCATAAAAGGTACAGAAGACTTATTGGTAAATTAAATTATCTCACAGTGATTCATCTTGATATATCTTTTTCGGTGAGTGTTCTGAGTCAATATATGTCGTCACCGACTGTCGATCATGGGAAAGCAGTAGAGCAAGTTTTATGTTATATAAAAGTGCTCCTGGGCGTGAAATTTTATATGGCAATCATGGTTATACTAGAATTGAATATTTTTCCGACTCGGATTGGCCAGGATGTAGGGAAGATAGAAGATCCACCTCAAGATATTGTGTGTTTGTTGGAGGAAACTTGATTTCTTGGAAGAATAAAAAGCATAATATAATCTCACGGTCTAGTGCAGAAACCGAATATAGAGCAATGGCCAAGTCCGTATGTAAGATTATATGGGTATATCAGCTCCTTGATGAGATTGGAATTAAAGCTTCAATACCTGCAAAACTTTGGTGTGATAATCAAGCTGCACTACACATTGCTTCTGATCCAATTTTTTATGAAAAAACGAAACACTTTGGAATTGATTGTCACTTCATATGATACAACATGTTTTGATATCTACTGGTTATGTGAAAATCGGAGAACAACTAGGAGACATCTTCACCAAAACTCTTAATGAAATTCAAATCAATTATCTATGTAATAAGTTGGGTATGATTAATATCTGTGATCTAACTTGAGGGTCAGTGTTACAGATTTTCAGGCTAATATCTATAATCAATATTATGTTACCTAGTTTAGGTAAATTAGATTTGTATATATAGCCCCATATGTTTTATGAATAAGATACAAGAAAAATTACTTTCTACAAGAGTAAATTCTAACGCCTTTACCATTAAACCAAGTCGCTTTTAGTGACATAAATTGCACTATTTTATATACATATCTTTTAAAGCATTAAATGTTAGAGAAAAAGAAATAAAAATGGTTGAAAGGGGAATCGAACTTAGATCACTTGGGATGTGCATAATCACACAAACATTCGATTTAATTTAAGTCTAAAAATTAATAAATATTCGATTTAAAAGAAAAAATTTCGATTTAAAACATTCAAATATTTTTTCTTTTTCATATTTAAATTAAATCGAATATTTATTAAAATATTAAATATTTGATTTAAAAAAATGATTTAAAAAAGTATTCGAATATTTAAAGTATTTAAAATTGGATTTAAAATATTCGAATACTTTTTAAAATCAAATTTATTTTCTTTTAAATCAAATATTTTTAAATCGAATATTTAATATTTTAATAAATATTTGATTTAATTCAAATATGAAAAAGAAAAAATATTTGAATATTTTAAATCGTATATTTAATAATTTCTAGACTTAAATTAAATCTAATGTTTGTGTGATTATGCACATCCCAAGTGATCTAAGTTCGAGTCCCCTTTCAACCATATTTTTCTTTTTCCCTAACATTTACTACTTTAAACTATATGTATATAAAGTGGTGCAATTCATGTCACTAAGAACGACTTGGCTCAGTGGTAAAGGTGTTGAAATTGACTCTCTTAGTCCAAGGTTCAAACAACCCCATTATTATTTTTCACGCTTCTTTATTTTTTCCTAACATTTACCGCTTAATTAGAAATATATATAAAAGGGACTCAGTGGTAAAGGTGTTGAAATTTACCCTGGTCCAAAGTCTTAGGTTTGATCCTCCTCATTGTCATTCCTTATCTAATTGGTTGATTAATTTTATTTATTAAAATAAAATTAGGATCAAATTGACTTAAAAAATAAATAATAAGGACCAAATATGTAATTTTATAAAATTTTGTTAACTGCTACGTCACCCATCCGTTATCCTTCTGTTAATTTTTTAACGACGGTGGTCAAAATATATCAATTTAATAAGTTTAGTGGTCTGATTAATGAGTTCGATAGTTCAATGGTAAAAAACTCAAAATAAGTATGCCCTTATAGTTTGGTGGTCACTCGAGTAATTTATCCTAATAAAAAAAAGTGTTCACGCGCCCCACACACTCTCTCTCTCCTCTCTCTCTCTCTCTCCGTTTATTTGTTAACATTCTCTGTCACTACTCTGTATCCATGAACACAAACACCCTTTACAAAAACCGCCTTCTCTCTTCATTTTGTCTACCGTTTTTTTCCCTTTTGTTTTGTTGCAAACAGTGAAACACCCATTTCTATACAATGGGTTTTGCTTAGGGATTTGAATATCATCCAAAACAAGAGTGACCCTTTCTTTGTTTTCTGCCAATAATCTGTTTTTTTTTTCTCTCTTAGAAAACCATTTTTTATTTACCGAGTTTCCTTATGTTTCTGTAAATATTGAAACTTTGTCTGAATCTACCAACACCCATTTCCTCAGCTATATCAGAATCAGCTTCATTACAGGTTCGTGACTCTGTTTTTTTTTCTGGAAGAAAGTTTTCATTTCTTTATTTGATCCGTTTGTCTGTCTTTAATCTAATGATGTTTTGTTTTAGTTTCGTGGGGTTTTCGCCTTTGATGTTTGATTGATAGGTAAAGATGGCCTAATCCTTCTCCTTTTCTACCTAACATTATTTTATTTATTCTCAAAACGTTTTTGATTCTTATATTATTTTGGGTTGCTAAATCCATGAAAGTTTGTTTATTTAGCTGAAAAAGAACACAACTTGTTTTGGATTCAAACACTATTTACTCTAGCAAGAAATCTGGTTAAAAAGTGTTTCCTTTTTATATTATTTTGTCCGTCTTTTCTCCTTTTTTTAAGTAACAAATGATTTTGCTTCTCTGTATAGCCAATGATAAGATCTTTTCAAATTTATAAACGGGGTTTGATTAAATTTCCAGTCTTTGATATTATCAGAATTCTGACATAGTCCTCATTTTGGGGTAACATTGATTAAATATGTTGCCTGATTTGTTCCCTTAATCTTTTGTATGTATTTTAATTTTCATTCAGATTATTAGATGCCTTATTTTTTAAAAAATTTACCATGCCTTTGTTATAGCACTCTGTAATATATGAGGTGATAGATTCCCATTTAGATTCTCTTTCCCTGTTTGGTTTGATTTTGTGAAGAAATACGATCTCGTTTTTGTCGAATTCTCAGGAGTTTTATTTAGCTGTTCTTCATCATGAACGAGGAGACTTCATGGATCAGCCATTGCTTTGATGACAGGCCGAAAGAGATCGGTGACTGTGATTCGTTTTCGGAACTTAGCGATGAAGGTAACAAGGAAACGACTGCAGTTTCTATGGACTTAATCCTACCCGATGACTTGTTGGAACGAGTCTTGGCTTATCTCCCCATTGCTAGCATTTTCCGAGCTGGTTCCGTGTGTAGAAGATGGCATGAGATCGTCAGTTCCAAAAGGTTCCTATGGAACTTTTCGGATTCCCTATCGCAAAAGCCTTGGTATTTCATGTTCACAAGCTCTGATGAACCAGTTGGTTTTGCCTATGACCCGATCCTTCGAAAATGGTACAGCATTGAACTGCCTTGCATTCAGACTCCTAACTGGTTCATTGCTTCATCATGTGGTTTGGTTTGTTTCATGGACAATGACAGTAGAAGTGAGATGCATGTCTGCAATCCAGTCACCAAACATTGTAAGAAGCTTGAGGATCCCCCTGGTCTGAAATTCCCCGATTATAGTGCATTGTCGATCTCCGTAAATAGGACATCACACGATTATACTGTATCCATTGTGAAGTCTAAACAAGTGCCTGAAATTTTTTTCCAATGGGACATTTCAATTCATATTTATGATTCGAAAACTATGATGTGGACGACCTCCTTGACGGAGGTCTTCACCGGATGGCGCGGTGGAGATGAAAGTGTGATATGCGACGGGGTTTTATACTTTTTGATCTACTCAAGTGGGGGTGGCAGACCGGAGAACCGACATGGTCTAGTTATGTATAATCTCTCTAGTCGATCATCTCCATTGATTAGGAGTTTTATTCCAGTACCTGGCTCTCTTACTTGTGGTCGTCTGATGAACCTAAAGGAAAAGCTGGTGTTGGTTGGAGGTATGGGGAAGCCGGATCGGCCTGATATAATCAAGGGGATCGGAATCTGGGTGCTCGAAGGGAGGAATTGGGTAGAGGCTGCTCGCTTGCCCCACAAGTATTTTCAAGGATTCGGTGAGTTGGATGATGTTTTCGCTAGTAGCGGTACCGACAACCTCATATACATCCAGAGCTACGGTGCCCCCGCTCTTCTTGTTTTCGACATGAACCTGAAACTATGGAAATGGGCGCCAAAGTGTCCGGTGTCAAAGAAATTCCCCCTACAGCTTTTCACAGGTTTTTGCTTCGAACCAAGACTTGAATTCGCTCCTTAATTAGTTTCCGATTGGATTTCGAGGGTGTCATTGATCGAATTCCATCCCGAATCCCCACCATTCGTTTCTTTCTTTTCCTTTTGCTTTCATTTCAAGTTATTATGATGCCACTGCACTACCAAAAGAGATCACAGATTGTAGAAGCAGGTAAAACTAAAACCTGCTCATTATGAAAATGTAAGAGATACATTCTCTTGCATTGCCGTATACTGCATACATAAATACAAGTCTGATACTTTTGATTATCGATTTTTGTTCCTCGGTTCGGAATATTTTCCCATTTTTCCGTTAAATTCGAACATCGAACCTTCACTTAAGCAAATAGATGGAAATCTAAGGGCATCTCTGTGGCTTGCTGTTAACTGCTAAGGCTTCTTGTTCTTGTCTTGATTTGTCTGTGGAACCCACTGCATGTCACAAGGAAAGCTGGCTATGGCCATTGCATTATTCTGATTCTGCCGTGGATTATTGCAAAGCCTATGTTTTTGTACTCTTTTCTTAAAACATACAAAAAGGAATTTTCTTCTTACTTTGTTGTCTAGTACATTGAATAATTCCCACCGTTCGATTATTGTCGTTTAATAAAAAAATGGTCTAACTCTAAACTTCATCCCTCTATTTTACAAAAACTAATAAGTTAGTCACTCTAATTTCTTATAATTTGATCATCATACTTTACAAAAAAAAACTTATAAATTTCTCTAATTGAGTAATAGTGTTAAGTATTTCGGTTCAACAATTTATAACTAATGAATTAATAGAAACCATCTGTTCAACAATTTATATACAAAGAATTAGTAAAAATTAGCAGTTCAAGTTTATATGTTGGGATAAAGTTTGATTTCGTCTCCGAATTTGACTACTTCTATATTGATCCTCATGTTATTTTAACTACTATTTTTTTTAAATTAGGTTATATATTTATTATAAACAATCCACGTGAAGCTTTTTATTGGTCCTCTAAGTTACAAACTAACGGTGTTAGGGATTAATTTGTATTGCATAATGTAATTTCAAGGATTAATGTGGTGGAAAAAAAAACTCATGGACCATTGTGGAAAGAGTAGTCAAATTTGGGGACTAAATCAAGCTTTATCCCATATATGTTTACCAACAAGTTGATTACCTTTTCCATTTTGTAAAATATAAAGATCAAATTTTGAAAAATTAAAGTTGAGGTGTTGTCTTTTTCAATTTTGCTAGAGTGAAATGATTAAATTTAAATTAGACCTATTTTTATTTGACTACTTTTCCTTTGCTTGGGTTAGGAGGCACAATTTAAGGCCCAAAGAAAGGGAAAATGGGCCAAACGGAAAGAAGGGAGAAAATTTTGGATAAACTTATGTGGTAACTTAACCGTAATTACTGATAATGGCTGACTGCTCTCAAATCTGGGAAATTATTATTTAGTTTCTTGAAAATTTTGAAATTATAGTTTGACCCCCCAAAATTTAAAAGTCCTTTCATTTTTTGAAATATTTAAATTAATCCCTTCAGAATAAAAAAATAATATTATATGTATCCAATTATTTTGAAATGTTAAATAGACCTCCTATATTGTTTTCCCAAAATCTACTCTGAGTTAACGTCCCGAACCCCAACGAGCAGGGACGAAGGTATACTGTCCATGGAAGGGTTGTGGCCCCCACAGGGGCAATTTTTTTTTTTTTTTTACCTTTGACCTTTTTATATTTTTTAAAAAAATTAAAATAATTATAAACTTACTTTTACCCTTCAAAAATTATGTTTTGCCCCTCCTAGACCGAAATCTCGTTTCCGTCGGAGCCATGATTGAATTATGAGGGGGGCAAGATGTTTAACTTTAGAATGAACAAGATTTTAAAAAGTAACTAAAGCATACAAAATTAAAGGAGATATGATTTAATTACACTAATTTTAAAGTTAAAAGATCTTAAAAGCAATTAAACTATAAAAATTTAGGGTTAATGCTTAATTTAATTAATTTTAAAACTAATAAGGTCCTAAAAACAAATTATACCAGTTAATTTTGGGAGAGGCAAGGACTTAACTAAAATAGTTCCAAAACTATCAATGGCCTAAAATGTAATTATACCATAAAAGTTGAGGGGGGCAATTGCCCCTCCCACCAGGGCCGGCCCTGGGCAGGGGCAGCAAGGGCGCCCGCCCAGGGCCCATTGCTCAAAAAAATTAAATATGGTATATTCTCGAATTATATTTAAAGATTTAGTTTGTTTTAATATTTGTTATTAGAGCCTATTTTTTAATATTTATTAATAGTGATTAAGATTTTTTCAACATTTATTATTAAAGATCTATTCTTAATATTTATTTTTTTTTCTAATAATTGTTATTAGGGGCTATTTTTTTATATTTGTTATTAGAGGCTAAGTATTTTTCAATATTTATTAGTAGGGGTCTACTCTTAATTTTCAAAATTTTTCTAATACTTGTTATTAAGGGCCCATTTTTTAATACTTGTTATTAGGGGCTGAGTTTTTTTCGATATTTATTATTATGGATCTACTCTTAATATTCATTTTTTTTCTAGTACTTGTTACTAGGGCTCCAGTTTTTTCCAATATTTGTTAGTATGAACATAGTTTTAAGGTAAAATTTTGATATACATGCTGATGAAACTAATTTTATACAAACCTGCATATTTAAATTATAAAACTCAAATCCTAAATTCTAACCATAACCCTAAAAACTAAACCATAAACCTTAAACCCTATACCCTAAATTCTCAACACTAAACTTAAATTCTAAACCCTACAACATAAACCCTACACTTTAAACCCTAAACTAAAACCCTAACCCCTAAAACTAAAAGGCACATGTAAACTAAATTTACACGGCATGTGTATCAAAGTTTTTTTAATAGTTTTAAAATTTAATTTTTTCAATACTTGTTATTAGGGGACTAATTTTTTCAATACTTGTTACGATGGACCAACTCTTAAAATTTAATTTCTTTCATTACTTGCTATTAGGGACAAAGATTTAAATATCGGCATGCAACCACAACAACGATCGTTATATGACGGTAGTGACATCATCTAAAACCGCGATATATGGAACCATTATGTCCACAATAGCATATGTTACTAAAAAAATTTCATAACCACGATACTCGCAATAAACAAAATAACATCTATTATATCCACAATCATGATAAACACAACACAACCGAAAATACGACTGTAACTATAATTGCAATTTAAATCCTCAATTTAAGGCCCATTTTTTAAGTTCGCCCCGGGCCTTCAAAAACTCAGGACCGGCCCTGCCTCCCACCCTCAACAGTCATCATAGATCCGTCATTGGTCCCTATCAATAAACACACATATGTTGTTTTGCAGGTTGCAGAGATCATGCAAGGAATAATGAGCATACATATTATTTCTGGCGCTCTACTTTGGCATGTAAAAGTACAAAAAGAAACAATGGTGCCTTGTTGAAGAAATTAACGACCAACCATGCAAGGGCGTATCTACATTGGTACCGATGGGTCATGTGACTCATCATTAAAAATAGGGATGGACCAAGGGCAGTAACCCCTCTGAAAATTTGAAATTCGTATATGGTTTAAAAAATCTTTAGGTATTTTCCTATTAAAAATATATTTCCCCCAAAAATTTTATAAATTTACCCCTATAATTTTATAGGTTCGTCTGCTAACATAAAATTATACTTTCGTGCCGATTAAAAATGAAAAAAAAATCTTATTTACCCTTTTGTTTGTAATTCATTTTAATATAATTTCACATAATTTTACACTATATTTTTCAAATAGGTTATTTTGACCATTTCAAATTTTATTTTCTTTCAATTTGATCCCTCAATGTGTTTATTCTTATTTATTATTTTATTGCACTATATATTTATTGTTATTAGATTTTTATTTTATTATTATAAAACACCACCAGGGGGTATCTACATTGGTACCTGGTGGGACACGTGACCTGTAACCCCCTCATCCCGGTCTAGCCGGATGACCTGTCCGAGTGGGTCACACGGGGAAAACCGAAGCGAAACCCGTTAAGGTTCCCCCTCGGTTAGCAACCCTATTTTTTTTCTTTCATTTGTTTTAATCTCGTCTAGAGGAGTATTAAATCCTAAGTGATCAAACAACGGAACATATTACATGAGACAAACATTCGAACCCCAAACCACATTCAAACAGCCCAATTTTAATCTTGACTAAAGGCATCTTAGTACCTATGTGTTTTTCTCTTAAAAAGGCCAACAAAGTTCAAACAGTGCATTTTTAAGTAAAGGTTTCGAAACCTCCCCAAATGGTTTCGAAACCTAGACTGGCAGTAAGGTCTGGAACCCAGATTTCTGCAAAGGTTTCAAAACCTTACCCATGGTTTCGAAACCATTGTGCAGGGGAGCACTTACTGCTTAACTCTAATGACTTCCTTTGAAAAAAGAACATCAAGAGCATATATAGCCAAACACAAGAGCTTAAAAAGGGTTAAAGGCATGAATTAACACACATGAAATTTGCACATACAAACATTCAAGTGATCATACTTGAGTCAAAGGAAGCAATTAAACATGAAACAAGGCATCTAATCATGGCATTCATACAAGGGCAACATTTTAGCATTTACGGTCATACATGCACTTAAGGTTTCATGTCTTAGCAACCCAAACATGTAGACATACAAGGTATGCAACATAAACGATATTTACAAATCAAACAAGGCATCCAAGAACCAAGCCAATACGACATACATCGAAACTCAAAACAATAATACCTATCCCATTGCTTAACTATTACATTCTATCATTTAAAATTCATACATTGAGCTCACCAAAAGCAACACTTGGAGACCTTTCCATGCCCTTGCCACCCACAAGCTATTTATCTGCATTGTCAAACAAAAGAGAGCGTAAGCATAAAAGCTTAGTGAGGGTAAGCTCATAAAACAAACCTTCGACAATGCAGGGTCCAAGCACGAGCAATTTCCAAAATGAAATACATGATCTTACCTCCAATCCGCAAAAGCTCAAAAGAACATGATGCATGAACATATAATTAAAATTATGTCATGCTCAACATCTCATAAGCTCAACTTACCACGATACATAACTCAAGCATTAACCACATCATATATCCATTCATAAAGGGCGTCACATTTCGTATCATATAAGCATATATGCATAAACTCATATAGGTATATATATACAACCTCATATTAGCACCTAGCTATAACTCGAATACGCGGATAACCCGTTGGAACGCATTTCTAACAACAACATTACCTCGGTGGGATTACACTCATCACTGGTCCTTGCATGGGCGGGATTCCACTCATCACCACATGCCCTACGGATGGGATTCCACTCATCACCACGTAGAATGTATATAAATTTTCCGGTGGAATATTACATCACCGTACTCCTCCTTGGTGCCTTAACGCCACCAAGGCCACATACGTTTTGACTCAATTTGTGTGCACACTTATCCTAATAATCGATCATTGTACCCAAGCATACTAGTGCCAATATAAATCCAATTCCACAACCTTTCACAATATAAATTTTAATGTAATTTCCGTGCTTAGCACGTACTCACCATGATTCTCCAAAATCATACAATCCACCTCATAACCTCATTTCACAAACCAACACCACATGTACATCATCTAAACAATTTTCACATCATATATCCACACTATATTTGTCATCAACATGCATAAAATCAATGCATTAAGCCATACTTCCACATTCATGCATATCACAATATACATAATCATCATGAGGCATAATAACAATTAAAGGGTGCATCCAAGGTCTCTAACTAAAGCTTAGGATTAGGCTACCACCCTAATCCTAACTCTAGGTGGGTCTACCAAGCCCAACCTAGTCCACATGCTTGAACCAACCACTTAAAACCAATTTAAAAACATTAACCACTCACCTCCACCTCCAAGCTCAAATACCAAGCAACCATGGTCTTCAATTTTCCGGATTTGTTCCCAAGGCTTCACCAACTCAAAACCTCGCTTCTAATCATCTCAACACAAGCAAAACAACCCCAAATCAACTCAAACATCAAAGTAGCTAACCCGGAATACAATTCAAATATCAAACTCAATATTTCAAGTCAAGACCAAACCCCAATTTTATCTAATTCGAGCAACCCATAAACCTTGATGAAAACCCAAGTTTCCAACACATTTTATATCCACAATGATAGCTAAATTCCAGCCACAACTTCAACCCATAAGTGCAAGCCAAGCTCCAATAATTTCCAACCCAAACAATCATCAAGATTCCCATGTTCGTACTCCTATTTTACCCAGCAGAAAATCATGTTTTCAAACACCCAAATGACATCTAGATGGTCCCAAAACATCCTCCTAACATACATAAACCATCAGCCCTTCAATTTCCACTTAAAACCCACCCAAAAATCAAGTTTTGACACCTTAAAAATTGTCTCAAAAACCCATTTCGAGTTTTCACCTAGAATCCCCCATTTCAACATATAATGTGTAATTTCATGAGATTAAACCAAAACCCAACATAATAAATCGAAATCAATTGAAAAACCCAATAAAAACTTAAACTTTTATCAAGCCCTAATTTTCCAAAGTTCATGGTTTTAAAATCCATAACCATGGATAGATAGGAAATGAAGAGGAGAGTAAGAATATACCTTTGCTTTTGAAAAAGACCTTGAGATGAGGGAGAAATCAATGGAATAGAAAATTTAGGGTTTAGGGGGGTTTGAGAGCTCTTCCACGTTAGATGTAAAAATGGGGGATGAGAAGACCATTTTATTTTTTTGTTCTCTTTAACTTTCAAAAAGTAGTCTAGCTTTTTAAAACATTTGGGTTAAATCACCGCATTGGTCCCTCCTTTTTATTTTAAAACCCAATTAGCCCAAGTCAAGGTCAAATTGATTTAATTTAATTTTACCGACTCGGACCACTAACCCGACTAACTCCTAGCCCCAAAACACGGGTGTTACATGACCCACCATTAAAAACAAGGATAACCCCTCTAAAAATTTGAAATTCGTATATGATTTAGAAAATTTTAAGAAACTTTTTAGGTATTTTCCTATTAAAAATATATTTTCGCCCCCTTAAAATTTTATAAATTCGCCTCCTATAATTTTATAGGTTCACCCTCTAACATAGAGTCATGCTTTCGTGCTAATTAAAAATGAAAAAAAATTATTTACCCTTTTGGGGTAATTTCCATATTGGTTCTTCCCTTTTTATTTGTAATTCATTTTAATATAACTTCACATAATTTTACACAATATAATTTTCATATAGGTTATTTCGACCCTTTCAAATTTTATTTTCTTTCAATTTGATCCTTCAATGTGTTTATTTTTTATTTGTTTATTTGTTTATTACATTGTATATTTATTGTTATTAGATTTTTATTTTGTTATTATAAAACGTAATTTTTAGCTAAATATTGTAGAAGAATTTTTTCCTCCAACATGTTGCACATTGGTTTTTATTTCCCAATATATTGCACTTTCTACAGTATAAACAAAGAAGGACTCATCTGAGTCCGATTTTGAATAGTGATTTGCAATTTTCGAATAAAAAATTAAAGACTCGCCCATGTGAGTCCGACTTTGAACAGTAAAAGACAGAAACACGGGAATGCATGCATAGTACATGGAACACTATTCAAAGTCGGATACAAATGAGGCTGCCTTTAGGAAGATCACTGTTTGAAGTCGGATACACATGTGAGAGTCTTTAATTTTTTATTCAATTTAATAAAATCACTGTTTAAAGTCGGATTCAGCTGGGGTAGTCTTTAGTTGTACTGTAGAATCTACAATATTTTGGGAAATAAAAATGAACATACAATATTTTGAGGAAAAATAATCTCACAACAATATCTATGTAAATTATCCCTATAAAACACCACTATTATGTTTCGGTAGTTAATATATTTTTATTATTATAATTGTAATTATTGTGTAATATATTTATCCCTATGTTATTATATTTATTATGATTATTTTTATTATTATCTCTTTCATTTTTATTATCACATATATTATTTTTTATATTACTATTATTTTATTATTATTATTATTTTCACTAATTAAGTTTATTTTGTAGTTATTATCATGTCTCAATAACTTTTAATTTAATTTTTTTAAATATAATTTTTATGAACTTATTCAATTTATTCAAGATTTACATGTGATTATATTTATTGTTAGTCGATGAACTACTAAATTTAATTTCATAAATCCGCGCTCCTGCATATAGGGAAAATCCTAACCAACTAAATTTAGATGAACATTCATTGATTCATGTTATGCCATCGGGTGGCTATATATGTAACTCTTTTCACAACTATTTTTCTACCATAATTGAAAATACAATTAAAAAGAACAAAGTATATGGAATCTCTACTATTGCGACGTTTATTTTTGTACGTACGGAAAGTAACTATGAATGACATAAAGTTTTCATGATATATAGGCTTTGTTTGAGAATTAACGGATATCTGATTATATTAGTTGATAGTGGATAGTTGGTAACATTAGTTGATTTGATTAGCAGATTGTATTAGCTGATTGTATAAAAGTGTTTGATAAAATTAATTGATAGCTGACAGCTATTTGATTCTTTGAACAAACAAAATAACATATAAAACCATGATTATATTCAATACTTGTTTGAATAATTTCTTAGTTATTAATATTTTGTATCTATAAATATTTATTGCATTATGAAAATTAATTTTTAATATCATTATTAAGCCTATACGAATGATGTATATATTATTTTTTATATGTGAAATTTTCTTTTTAGTATAATTTGAATAATTATTAAATTTTTAAATGTATATATTAATATATATATATATATATATTAATTTCTCATTTTCAATAAAATCATACTTACTTGTCGATAAAAAATAATTTTTTATTTAAGATTTTTTTAATTTTATTAGTTATTCAAATTTATGTTATTTAAAAAATTATAATTATCAAGGAAAAATAGTCTTTACAAATATTTTATTCAAACCTCTAACTCAAAAAGCTTATAAAAGGAGCTTTTTCAAAATGAGAGGTTTCACATCAATCTGCTATTACATGTGTTACTTACTAAACATCTAAATTAACAGATTTGACTAGTTAAACTTCTAAAAATACTTTAAACCTCTAATTTTAGCTCAAAAAACTGTTTACCAAACAGAGCCATAATATTTATATATTAATTGAATTTTGAATGAATAAAATATTATTATTATTTGTGAATAACATAAAACTTTACCATCTATTATTTTCTTTGAAAGTCTTGCAATCATCTTTAATTCCTCGCGTCGTTAAGTTAAAAAGGGACGTTTCTTTAATCATAATATATATGTCGCAACAAAGGGTTGGACATGTGTGGTTTTGTGCAAAATTATACGCAAAACTGCTGAAATGGACATCATCCTCAACTCTTTTCAATAGAAATCTTAGTAATATCTCTTTTGGTGTTTCTATGTGCCTCAACAATAAAGGAGTAGATTTAGGGTTTATATTTGGGGTTTATGGTTAGTATTTGGTGGTTAGACTGTGAGAACTAAATTTTAGAGTTTATGATTAAAGTGTAGAGTTTATTTTTTTTATTGTTGGGGTATACATAGGTCAACAAAAAAGAATAGAAACTCCCTACACTTTTCGGTGCCCATATTTATGTCACACACTAAAAAAAAATATCTTGTTGGTTTATGGTTAAAGTTTAAGGTTATAGTTTAGGGAATTATGGGTTAAGGTGTATTTTTAGGGTTTAAAGTTTAGATTTAAGATTTAAGATTTAAAATTTAAGTTTAGAGTTTATAATTTAATTTTTTAGTATTGGAGCATTAAAAGAGGAGGAGAGATGTTTACTCTTAAAAAAACAAAACAAAGCATAAAAAAAGTCAACCCTATGAATTTTCCTCCTAATTTGTCGGGTGGCGCCGCAGTCAACCCTTTGTTTGATCTGGCGAATGGTCGGCCGCCGGATGTTTCCCCGGCTGACTGCCCTTCACGCCAGGAGATGCAACCGTTGGTGATCTCGGGTTTGCCTGAAAGTAAAGATGTGCTGGTGGAGAATGCGATGGAGATCCCTGATGTGATGATGGATCATGTTGGATTGGGAGTTTCTTCCCTGGAACGGTTTGGTTCACCGGTGGCTGTTGATGTACAGCCATTAGTGGAAAAAGGGTAAGGGGATTGCTAGTAATGTTGCTGTTGATAACCATGAAAAGTCTAAGGTTACAGGAGATGCCGATATTCCTATGTCTGAAGCTAATGCGAGTAACTTGGGAACGACGGTAAGAGATCGAAACACTGGTGTGCAGAATTTCCCTCCCCTTGCTCAGCCATCCTTTCGAGATATTATGACAGGAGCTTCATCGACTCATGCTCAACGTCATATGATTGAGGATTTCGATATTGAAGTCCTTGAAGAGGATGTTCGGCTAAGCCCTAAAGGTGCTTTCACTGAGATACTGTTTTCCGACAAGGTCCATTCTGCTATCGACAAGAAGCTGGAAAAATCAGTAGTAATCAGGCTTTTGGGGAAAACGATTGGTTATAAAACACTGCTTCACCGAATTGAGTTACTATGGAAACCAAGAGGTGAAATGCGTCTAATTGATCTTGATAACGAGTATTACCTTGTGCGTTTTGCTTTATAGGAGAACCTTGACAAGGTAATGACCGGGGGGCCTTGGGTTATCTATGGTTCATACTTAACGGTTCAACCATGGAGCCGCACATTCTCTACGGAAGCTGATCACCCGGCTAGAATTATGGTTTGGGTAAGACTCCCTGGACTGCCATATCGATATTACACGAAAAGTCTCTTCCGCCATATTACGAGTGCTTTGGGTACGGTGGTTAGGATCGATTATAACACTAGTATAGCGGATAGAGGTAGGTTTGCGAGACTTGCTATAGTTGTTGATCTCGACAAACCTCTGAAATCCGGGTTAATAATTGATGGGCGGATGCAACCAATAGAGTATGAGGGTCTCCCGGTGATTTGTTTTGGTTGTGGTAAGTACGGTCATTCTAAAGAGTCATGTGGTAATGAGGTGGTCCCTGAGCAAGTAAAAAGTGGTTCAATGAATGCTGTTGGTGAAAAGGACCCTTACGGTCCATGGATGCAGGTTATCCCGCGGCGTAGGGGTACCCAAGCTCAACGTCAGGTTAATCTTAAAGGGACTCCAGTGAACACAAAGACAACCACGAAAGTTGGCTCTCGGTTTTTAGTTTTGGGTGGTGATGAAGAAGAGTGTGGGATGACACAAGGAAATATTAAAGATAGTGATGCGGTCTCGGAGCAGAGGGGAAGTGATGGTGTTGCTGTGCATGGAGAGAGTTTGGGGTCCAAGGGACAAAAGGATAAAGCGCCGATGTTGGTTTTCGATAATGAACCAAATGCTCACAAGGGGGGTCATGAGAGGAATACGGGGGATATCTTGACAAGTGTGAGTGTGGAGTCTCTGGTGAATAAGGGGAATCTCTCTACGGATGCGAACAAGGAAAAGCTGGCACCAAGGTCTAATGGGGCGTTGGTTATACCGGGTATCCAATCTAAGGATGTGGCGTCGACATCAGTAGTGGTTCCGGTTAACAAATCGTTAAGTAAGGCACATCATACGACTGTTAAGGTGGTTGAGGATGGAACTCGGTCGGTATTAAAAGAGAGAAATGAGAGAGTTCTTCCGTCTTCCATTATGAGCTCCTCGGTAAAAAACCAAAACAAAACTCTATCGGTATTGAAGGGTGTTTCTCGAAAGGGTTTGAAAACAAAAAAGAAAGAGAGGAATTTATCTGGAAAACCACCTTTGGCTGAATTGGTCAAAGTGTTAACCCATGATCTTGATAATGCAACAGTAAGCCATTCCCGTCCACCGGCAGTTTCATCTAGGGATGGCAGTAATTTGGTGCAGTGGAGGGAAAATTCAGCATTTGGAATGGCAAATGGTGCTAGTTCGAAGGTCTAGTGTTTTGTTCTCTCACATTTATTATTTTGTTATGGTTAAGTTAATTATATGGAATGCTCAAGGTACCCTTGGGGCTGATTTTAATCGTTACTTTAGAATGTTTGTGCACTTGTATAAGCCGGATATTTTTGCAATTATTGAACCTCGTATTAGTGGTGTGAAAGCTGACTCTTTCATAAGGCGCTCGAGGTTTCATGCATCGTATCGTATTGAGGTAACGGGGTTTTCAGGGGGTATATGGGTTATGTGGCGGCCATCGGTAATTGTTGATGTGGTGTCGATTTCTACTCAATTTGTTCATGCTTTTATATCAATTCCTGGTGATCAGAAAAAGTTTTTCTTTACATTTGTGTACGCAAGCCCTACCGCATCTCGTCGTGGTACTCTTTGGAACCAGCTATTAGCTTTGACGCCTGATGGTAGATGGTCGTGGGCTCTAGGAGGAGACTTTAATGCTATCGCTGATATATCGAAACATAGCGGGGGTTCACAACGGCGACTTGGTGTATGTCAGTTGTTTAAGGAATTTTTATTTAATTCATGTTTGTTGGATATGGGTTTCCATTGCTCGGATTATACTTGGAAGCGTGGTAACCTTATGCAAAGGCTTGACCGTTACTTATGTACTGCTCAATGGTATGATATGTTTCCGAATTCGGAGGCTGTACACCTTCAAAGACTTGGGTCGGATCACTGCCTTATCTTACTTGATATTGAGCGTAGTGTGCCGCAACCATCTTCTAGGCCTTACCGATACTTGTCGGCATGGAATTTACATCCCCAATTCCATGAATTCTTAAATGGTGCTTGGAAGGGTAATATGAGCTTGAAGAAAAATATACTAGCTTTTCAGGAGGAAAGCGATGATTGGAATGCTAATGTTTTTTGTCATATTGGTAAGCGTAAGTCTCTCCTGCTTGCCCGTATCCGTGGTATTGAAAAGGCGTTGAACAGAACTGATTCGACCTTTCTCTCAAATCTGGAAATGGATTTAAAAAATGAATTGAAGATGGTTCTTGAACATGAAGAGGCGTTTTGGCACCAAAAATCTAGGGTGGAGTGGATAGGTGATGGCGATCGCAACACGCCATTCTTCCATAGAAGTACCATGATCCGTCGACAACGTAACTTTGTGAGAATGCTTCAGTTGGAAGATGGTAATTGGTGTGATGATCACATTGTACTCAAATGTCTTGCAAGTAGATTTTTTAAAAATCTGTTTTCCAGAGAGGCTCGACAAGATGTTGGTACCTTACATAATGGTGTTTTCCACCATTTTGCAAATGAGGAGCTGCGCATACTGACAGCAGCAGTATCCTCCGAAGAGGTTCGCAGAATTGTGTTTAAAATGGCTCCTTTAAAATCGTCGGGGTGGGATGGTTTACCTGCTTCTTTTTTTTCAGAAGAATTGGTCGATTGTTGGCCCTACGGTTGTTAATTTGGTTCGTAAAATTTTTGATACTGGGGAGATGGAGGAGTGGATTAATCGTACACTTGTTGTGCTTATTCCGAAGGTGCCGAACCCTATTGATATTAAGCAGTTCCGCCCAATCAGCCTTTGCACTGTAAGTTATAAGATTATCTCTAAGATAATTGTTGAGCGCTTGAAACTGTTTCTTCCAACTTGGATTTCCCCTACACAGACAAGCTTTGTGCCGGGTCGTAATATTACAAATAACATTATTTTGGCACAGGAGGTGATGCACTCGATGTCCAATAAAAAAGGGAAATATGGATGGATGGCTATTAAGATAGATCTCAAGAAAGCATATGACCGGATAGACTGGGACTTTCTGGAGGAAACTCTACATCTTACTGGTATGCCTACTGCTTTCATTGATATTATTATGCTTTGTGTACGTACAGTGTCACATCAAATTGTATGGAATGTTGATTTGGCGGAAGCATTTAAACCAACTAGAGGGCTCAGGCAGGGCGATCCGTTATCACCGTATTTATTTGTTATTTGTATGGAAAGGTTGTCGCAAGAAATTTCACATAGGGTTGATATTGGTCAGTGGCAACCGATTCATCTGTCTAGAGGAGGGCCTGGTTTGTCGCACCTTTTTTTCGCAGATGACTTAATTCTTTTCTCTAAAGCTTCTTGGGAGCAAATGGTTGTGATTAAATCGGTTCTTGATAAATTTTGCTCATTGTCTGGACATAGAGTCAATGTGCAAAAGACTCAGATCCTTTTCTCTAAGAACGTGGATGCGAGTTTGAAGCTTGGTGTGGTTCAGCATCTTGGTTTTGAGGTTGTTGAGGAGCTGGGTAAATATTTAGGAGTTCCTCTCCTACATTCGAGGGTGACAAAAGCAACGTATGCTTATATCATTGAAAATATTCAACGTAAATTACCTGGTTGGGCTGCTCATTCCTTGTCTTTAGCTGGCCGCATTACATTGGCTAAACCTGTATTGCAGTCAATTCATGTTTATGCAATGCAGTCGTCTTGGCTTCCGAAAGGGGTATGTGAAGAGATTGAGTCCTTGATTCATCGTTTTGTATGGGGAGGTTCTAGTGGCTCATCACGTCCTGCCCTAGTCAAATGGGAAACATTGAAAAGTGATTTGGAGAATGGGGGCCTTGGCTTACGTGATATCCATCAACAAAATAAAGCATTTATGCTTAATATAGCTTTCCAATTGGTGTCCGATGAAGATAGATTATGGGTGAAAGTTCTTAAACACAAGTATAAATGGAATGACCGATTGTCTGCTACTCTTGTTTCAGGAAATTGTTCCCGTTTATGGCGAGGGTTAGTGAATGTTTGGGATACTCTTCGCAGTAATATTGTTTGGAACATTCGTGATGGGAGGACTACGGATTTTTGGAAGGACAATTGGCTCAATTTAAATGTACCTTTAGAGGCTTTCAGTGCAAATTCTGTAGTAGATACCGACACTAGGGTGGCATGTTTTTTGGGCGCTAATGGTGATTGGAATTGGGACCAACTACGTCAAAGTGTGCCTGAAGATATTCTTCGGAAAATAGCAGCTATTCCACCGCCTAAAGAGAGCCTTGGAGGGGATACTGTTGGTTGGAAATGGGAGGAGACTCGCCGCTTTTCGACAAGGACAGCATATGATTGTTTGGAGTGGAGGGAACTTATTGGGGTGAAACAACATTGGAGAGTAGTATGGTCGTTAAAAGTTCCCCAAAGAGTTCGGGTTTTCTTATGGTTGGCGTTGAGCGATGGTCTATTAACGAATGCCGAGCGTGTGCGTCGGCATATGACAAACTAGAATTTATGTGAAATTTGCAAGGCGGGTATTGAAGATGTCTGTCATATACTGTGGGACTGTCCAAGGGCAAAGTCGACATGGTTAGTATTAGTGAGTAATCAGGCATATATTTCTTTCATGACGCAGGATTTTCGAGAATGGTTTGTGGAGAATCTTAATTGCACTAGGACATATGGTATTACTGATCTTATTTGGTCTACAGTCTTTGCAGGGTGTGTTGGCAATTTTGGAAGAAACGTTGCAGCTCGCTATTGGATCCGGACTACGTGGAACAGACGGATTTTTCTGCTCATTGCTTGCAACTTGCAGGTGAATATGAAGATGTTTCTCGCAGGTCCAACCCTGTATTAAACCCAAGTTTGGTGCCTATCGTTTCTTGGGAAAAGCCAAGACTGGATTGGGTGAAGTTGAACACTGATGCGACTGTTAATTTAAGGACTGGAGCTGCTGCAATTGGTGGTGTTATACGGGACAGTAATGGCGTTTGGATTTGGGGGTTTTCGCGTGGCATAGGGGACTGTACTGTTCTCTTATCGGAGTTATGGGCGATCCATGATGGTCTTCAGCAAGCTTGGCAATTTGGTTTTCGAAAGGTGATTTTGGAGTCGGATAATTTGGAGGCAACTCGGATTTTGAATCGTTCATCGCAGGCCCTTTGTTCTCACTCTCTTGTCGCTTCGCTGCTGGAAATTATCTCGCGGAATTGGTTGGTTGAAGTGTGCCATGTGCATCGTTCGACCAACTTGGTTGCTGATTGTTTAGCTCGCTTGCATCGGGATGGTCTGGTTGCTACTTCGACGTTTTCTTCTCATCCCCCTGAAGCTGATGCTGCGTTAATGCATGATGCTGCTAACTAGCAGCCAGTTCACTTTGTGCACTGTTTTATCTTTAAAAAAGAGGAGGAGAGATGATTTTTGTCCAAAAAAACAGAGAATTTGAATAAGTTTGGTTCAAAATCGTTCAGCACAACATCTGAAACGGCCGTTGGAGTGCCAAATTGAGCAGTGCTGAACAGCTTCTCCAACACCGAGTTGCCTTCATTTTTTTTTCCTGATTTTGCGCCTCAAACGAGCGTTTTCTACATCCCATTTTTTCAGCTTATCTAAAACGGCCGATTGGGCAAGAATTTTTTAACGCAAAATCCCTGTTGAACGAGCCCTAATTATGTCTCCCAGCCCCTATACTCTTCAGACTTTTGAAATTTAATCCCTCTATTTTAATCTCATGATTCGATCATCAATTTTTCTGAATTAAAAATTATAATCTAATTAATAACATTGTTTATTTTTTTAAATAACGATTTTAGTTGATTTTGGTTAAATTTGAACACATGTTACCGATTGGATTTTAATTCTTATACCGTCATAAATATAATGGACCTGATTAATCGTGTCATAAATTAGATGTTAATTTATAATATCATGAAGTTCAAAGTAAAGGGACTGAATTTAAAAAAAAGTCATTAGAGTACACGGATCGGGGGTATAATTAAACCAAGAGAAACAAAAAAAAATTGTTTTGTACAAGGTTAACACATAACGCAAGCCTTGGTTTTAAAAACACAAAAGGAACAATTGGAATAGGATGTGGAGTGTGGACCACCAAATTTGGTCGATGTGGGAGGATCAGAATTGCATTGCTTGCAAGACAATAAGTCGTACGGCAAAGCTTCTGGCTTCAGCTAAGTTGTGCGAATGGAATAAAGCCAAAACCCCTTTGCTTGGAAAGGGAGAAAAAGAGGTACAAACGAAGCTGCAAAGTATAAGCACATGTTCACATCTTTTAATTCCGAATAGTTAGAGTGCTCATGTTATCTTTTTTTGTTTGTATATATTTGAATTCCAATATTTATTTTGAGAATTTAATTATCTTTTTATTTAATAATAAAAAAGCACAAGTTACACCGACAACCCGTTGGTCTAGCGGGATGAGACGCTAAGTCCCTTAAGCAAGGTCAGTAGTTCAAATCGTAACATCATGAATGAAGAAAACTGGGTTAAGAGCATATTAAGTCTTTAAAGAATTCAATCCAGATTAATCGACCAATGAGTCAGATACCGATAGTTAAAAAATAGCACAGGTCTCTTGTTCCTTATGCTTTATAATATTTACTTAGCCATAGGCTTAGAATTAGGTAGATGATGCTTGTTGTGTTCCATATTCCACGAGCAAATTTTAATCAATTTTACCTTCAATTGACATGGTTAGTATATAAGATGCTTGAGCTCCCCCCCCCCCCCCCTTAGTTTCAACTTTTAGCAAATGATTTTTAAAAACAATAAGATAAAAGAAACGAAAAATTGAGATTTTGGTATAATTTATCCAATGTACTTGAAAAAAATCGATCTAGAGTGAAGTGTGATAATAATTTATACAACTTGAGCTTAATTTATGTTTTATATTTAGGGATATTTGGCGTAATTAATCCGGGTGTGTATCACATAGCTACTTATTTGATTCAATTAGTAATGGTTGACCCCTTAACCATTTTGAAAGATCACCCCCTCATGTAAACAACCTTCTAAAGGTTTCTTCTACCTTAATTCAGTGATTGAGAGTTTAATTCTCGATCAGAATATTAATAACTTTAAAATTTATGATCAACATCTACTTTAATATTAACCAACATAACGTGATGATTAGTCATTGTATTCCTTCTAATGCATAATTTAAGAGAAAAATACTTTAGTGTCAATTTAAGAATGTTTTCAACTTTAGATACCATTTTTAGAATTGTTGACAAATTCATGTATCAAAATAGTAAAGAAAATATCACCAACAATCAATTCATACAACGAGATAAGGCAGGTCGATGCTTCAAAAAGTGATGTTGTAAATGGAGAAAATTAGTCGGGAGGGTCATCGTCATAATAGACTTCTGCAAATTCATCTAAACTAATCGGTCAATTAGTCCGATATTAGTGATTAAAAAATAGTAAATAAAATTTCAATTAAAAGGTATTCATAAAAACAATTGTCATGCATGTCCGTCTTACGGTCCATGTTTGGGGGTGGGATTGTTTCTCTCAACAATGTCGTCTCTAAGATTTGAACTCGCATCCTCTCCTTGGAAGTGCAATGTTCTTTATCAATGCACCCAACAATTACCAACCAACAAGTGTTGGGTGCATTGGTAAGTTACATTATACTCTCCAGGAGAAGACTCAAACCTTAAAGATGATGTTGTTGAAAAAGACAACCTCATATTTCGAGCATTAACAATCTGACGAATATGTATATATCAAAGAAACAATTACCAAAATTGAATATCAAATATTCCAAAAATAAATAAATACTAACTTGAAAAGATTATCAAAATTAAGTGAAATGGAGTATTTATTAAGCCATTATATTTTGACTTCGAAAAAAGTAACTCGATGTTGGGCGGTTCTTTATTTTGAACGTGGAAGTAAAACTTAGGCAACAAGTTATGTTGTTTCCTTGTATTATGTGGACTGTGTCCTACTTATGTAGTATGTTGACAAAAAAAGCCATTTCTCTTAGTTTAAGATGTTTTTTTGTTCAAAGAAGAAATATATGTGTAGGTATATTTTTATCTGATTGATTGATAAAGTTGTTTATTTTTATTTCTTAATTTTTTTTAAAGTTATTGATTCGAGATTCACCCAGGGCACTCTCTAGTTCAAGGAAAATAGAATATATATAGGGATAGGATCAACTTACACTGTGTAAAACTCTTTAAGTTTTACACCTTTTTGGGATCGTTGGATGGGGAAAATGAATGGTTGAGATTAACTCCGTGTTTTTAATTCCCAAGTGATAATCTTCACATAATTTACTGTTAATCTCATCCATCCGTTTCACTCATCCAACGATCAAAAAAAGGTGTAAAATTAAGGGAATAAAATTTGATCAAAAAACTTATAGAGTTTTACACAGTGTAATTTGATCCTATCATATATATATATATATATATATATATATATATATATATATAATATTGGGAATAAAATTAAGGGAATCCAAAGGAAATGAGTAAATAGTATCAGTCCTAAATTAAGGAGGAGAGAAAAGAAAAAAAAAAACAGAGGAAGAGCCGCACATGCCCCCAACAAATAGCGAAGAAAGTTCAGTCTTGGGAGGCTGACCAAAAACTCTAAGCGGAGAGACAAAGCTGAGAAGAACACGAGCGAAAAGAAACCAATAATACCAAGGAGAATGAGTGAAGAAAAATCCCACAGTTTGAAATTTTGAAAACACGCCCAGAAGAGAGATGGAAAGAAAAGAAAAGAGTGTGGGGAGTGAAGGAGAAAACCAAGATTTAATGGTGAAAAAGTTGAAAGGCGGGATCGTGGTAGGGAAAAGAGCTGACCCCTCTACTCCTTCACCCACATGGAGACTCGAGTTCTCTTCTCAAAATGGCACTACCCTAGAGTTTCTCTATCTCCCCACCGGACATTCTATTTCTTCCAGAAAACTATGTGCCAATCTTTGGGAACTTCACCCTCATTACCCACTTCCCAGTATGCGCAAAGGAGCTGCCAAACTTCGCCTACACAATTTTAAAGAGAAGGGTTTTGATGATGTTGTTCATCTTCCTCATACTCCCCTTGATCAGGTACTGCCTTTGCTTTCTTACTAGTTATTTTTTCTTAAAGTTTTAAGCTTTTGTTTAAATGTCAGTATCATGCTTTGGCGGTTCTTTGGGTTTCAAGTTTTGAGTTTAAGTGGGGTGGTGGTCAATTTTTTATTTGTTAAAGACAGGAAAAGGTTTTGCTTTTTTCTAGATTCTAATTGTTCTGGTTGCTTTGCTGTCCCTTGTCTTGGTGTCTTTAACTCTTCCTTTTTCTTTCTTCTGCTTGTGCTTTGTTGTGAATGCTGAAGATTTTGCCTCTTTTTTTTCACTAATTGTCGAGATTCTTCCTTGTCTTGTGTCTGTTTTTTTCTGTTGCTTGTGTGGGGCGCATACACTAATTTACTGCAACCGTATGGCTTGAATGGATTCATAGTTGTTGTCTTTGCAGATAGCAGCTTACAAACCTGCGATTGCACGGCCTACTTTGGATTTTAAGGGAAGGTCTGAGCCATCAGGTTATAGCCTTAAGACATCAACGGAGTTGCTCAAGGTACTCAATCGAATCTGTGCTCTTGAAGAACATCATGTATCAAACATGTCATTGGTAAATGCGTTGAAGGTTGATTTGTATCATTCTCGGGGTCGGATCAAAGAGTTGTTGCCAGAAAAGCAGGCAGAAAGACAAGGAATTGACAATTTGATGAAGCAAGTTATGGAGGATAAACTTGTGAAGAAGGACAAAGAGCAAGACAGAATCAAAGCTGACGTTCAGCCATTGAAAGTTGAGTTAGAAAATGAGAGGAGGTTAAGAAAGCGCTCCGAAAGCATGCACCGAAAGCTAGCTCGAGAACTCTCGGAGGTGAGATCGTCTTTTGCTAATGCTTTGAAAGAACTTGAGAGGGAGAGAAAAGCACGAGTTCTGTTGGAGAACTTGTGCGACGAGTTTGCTAGGGGAATAAGAGAATACGAACAGGAGGCGTAGTTCCGTAAGCACAGGCATGAGATTGATTACGTTGATGGAGAAAAACCTGAGCGGCTAATTCTCCATATTTCAGAGTCATGGCTTGATGAGCGGATGCAAATGAAGCTAGCTGAAGGGAAAACTGATCTTGCAGAAAAGAATTCGATTGTCAACAAGTTAAGCCTCGATATAGAAACTTTTCTCGAAGCCAAACGATCCACCAGGTCTAGGAAAAGTGATCTTGAAGGGAATTTCTCACATCAACACTCTTTAGAGTCCTTCCATTAAATGAGGCTGTTAGTGCTCCTCAAGGTGCAGTTGATGAAGAATATTCCAGTGATAGCGACTCGGAGTGTTATGAACCGAAAAAAACTGCCAACAGACTCCAAAGCAACGGGAGCTGTAAACTTCATAGGGACAATCCTTTAGTATGCCATTGTGAAGAATTAGGAAACCGGATTTCAACAAGGAGAAAGGCACAGTCTCAGGATGCCATCAAGGGCAGTAAATCTCGCAGTTTCCGAGGCCGGTTTGATGAACAAATGTCTACCGGAGAGCCTATCCACGATAATAAAGTGAAACCGAGTGGATGCCATAGACTGAGCTCAAGTAATGTGCTCGATAGCTTAATCAGAAACCATTATTTGTCCTCAGAAGGTGACGAAGTTCATCCTGAGTGTAGCTTGAGGGAAGAGTCATGTGTTCAATCTCTATTAAAAGGTCGAACTAGTCCAGTTGGACAGTCGGTTTCGAATCCGGGTTTTAAGGAGTATACCCTGAAAGAAAAACTACTAGAAGCAAGACTAGAAGGCCATCGATCTCGTGCAAAAGCCACAAAGGGCATGATGTAGGGTTTATGTGTTGAGAGACACTACATGATGGAAGATCTTACTAGAGATCAGCCGAGACCGAGGACTATGGTTCTAGTTTTATTGTACACCAACTTTCTTTCTTGGCCTGTAATCACCAAATTAGTTATGTAATGAAAAATTAGCATTGATTAATTAGAATGCTGCCCCCCTTCATGGACATCAACACATTCAAATCTTTATAGATTATAATTCATGCAGAGTTTACGATTTGATATAATAATCAAATAAGTGATCAAACTATACATTTTTTCCCACATAGGTGTCTACTATATTTTAGGGATTTGAAGAGTTTTTTTTTTGAAAAATAAACTTTTAAGTTATTTTTGTAAAAAAAAAAGAAAATTTTAGAAATTTTATAACTCGATACGTGTCACATTTTTATTGGTTAACGAGAATTATTTGACTGTTGTTATGAAAAAACTTAAAAGGATCACAGAATGAAACGTTAGACAAGTTATTTAGCCTAAAATATAATTTAGGCACCTATCTTGAAAAAAATGTATATTCTGAGCACTTAATTGACTATTAAACCTTACAATTTCTTTGATTACAATGATAATACTTTGGGTAAAGTATACCAAAGGTCATCAAACTTTTAGGGCGTTTTCATTTTGGTCACCAAATTTTTGAAATTTTTATTTGGATCACCCAACTTTTATTTTGTTTTTTATATTGGTCCCTCCCATTACCTTCCGTCAGAAAATGCTGACATGGCCCGTTAGGATTCCTTTTCTTCAAGGTAAACTATATAAATGGTTACCAAACTTTTAAAATGTTTTCATTTTGGTCACCAAAATTTGAAAACTTTAATTAGAGTCACCCAATTTTTTATTTTGCTTTAAAGCAACCGTGTTGGTTTAAGAAAAAAACTCTTTCAATGTATAAAAAAAACAAAAGTAAGAAGTAGATTCTACCTTATGATTATTGATGAACAATATGTAAAGTTGTATAGATTGATGTATTTACCAACATAAAATATTTTTATATATTATGCTCTTGAATGTTGTATGTAATGTAAACCCATTATTTTAACCTATTGATCACATTGTATGCAACCTCATCTTCAAGCTACTTTTTTGCAAGTACAAGGGAGATACAAAAACATTGAGGTTAATTATTGACCAAGAGTATAACATTTTAGTTTGTATCTGAAAGTTGTTCCACAAATTTCTTAGAATATGCAAGCAGAATTGATACACCACATGTTTAAGTTCAAACATTAATTTACTTTGCCATTAGAGGAGTTAGGATCAAACATTAGGAGGGGGAAGAGTCTATGAAACCTTTAAATATAAAAATCGAGATGGACAAAAATCTTATTTGATTAGTATTTAAACTAATAAGGACTTAAAATACTATTATACCTAAAATCGGGAGAGGTAACCCATACATCCCTGTTCGCCATCATATGTTCGGTGTTGTTTTGATAGATGCCTTTTTGTTGGGTGACTCGAATGAAAGTTTTAAATTTTGGTGACCAAAATGAAAGCATTTTAAAAGTTCAGTGACCATTTATATAATTTACCTTGAAGAAAAGGAAAACTAACAGGCCACGTGTAACACCCCCTTCCCGGCCTGGTAGAGAACCGGGTCGGAGAGCGCTACCGGAAACGATGCGGAGATCGGAGACATAAATCCAAAGTTTAAAAATTATTTCGGATTATTTTATTAATCTCTTTTAAGACTTAACACTTAACTTATTAACAACTTACTCAATTGGGGTCAATTTTAAATTTTTTTCAAAATTAGGGACTAAATTGTAATTTTCACAAATTAAAGGTCTTTATCTGAAATTCGTGAAAATATACTGAAATTAAACTTACTAGTTATTAGCCTGTAAAACCTCATTACTATCGGAGGTTATTTATCTACCTGATTAGACGATGCAATATTTAGTGACTATTTTGTAAAATATTCAAATCTATTTCTTTTTATTATCTTACTAAAATTCTTTACATATTTAAATGAGTCTAACAACTTACAAAAATCTTAGAGTCCTTTCTAATCATTTTTATTAGAAAATTATTCATATCTATCATTATTATTGTTCTATCATTTATTTAATAGGACTTTTCTAGATTACTAAAATAAAACCACATTATTAAATTACAAAACACAATTTATACAAAAGTTGGATCATATGCCACTTTACTAGGAGTTCATGAAAGATATCATACATATAAGGTAGAGATGTGACTTGCAACTGCACCACACGATCAAAGGTTGGAAATCTATCAGGGTCCTGAAAATGCATGAGACACGTATGTTAGGCTTACATAGCCTAGTGAGGTAGTCATGATAGTAAATTGACAATAATATGAATGTCATGATTAAATATAAATTTAATCTAACTTATTTGCATGCTTCTATAACAGTATAAGCATAACATGATCAGATATCCATATCACTAACATAACATAATATAATCATATATCTTATCATAAACATGTCATGGTATAACATATCGAACACATATTATATTGGTACCATTGGATACGCGGATTCCCTGTACACCATATCATAAATCATAAATGAGCCGTAGCCCTGAGCCGTAGCTCCATGTATCCCTTACACTTCCATCCTTTTATCTCCCACATATAGGCCGTAGCCCTGGACCGTAGTCCTCCCTTACATGGTGAGCTCGAATATTCCTATGGCATGCCAATTGTATCCAATGTCCATAAATACACACAAATTTCACATAGTCCATGATTTTTAGATCATATCATATCAAATAGCAAGATGAGCCGTAGCTCCATATCAGATAGCATTTCATATTATTTTCATGTACATATAGCATATCATAATCATTTTTGAACATATCCAAATAATGCAGGGTACTTACCAGATGCAGATAAATTCATAATTAATGCAACGGGGCAGCACCGAGCCTACCCCTGACACGACTATACTCACATATCAAGACATAAAAATATCGGAATGACACCGTGTCACCCGAGACAAATGCATCTACACTCACATATAAAAACAATGATCGGAATGACACCACGTCACCCGAGACAAATGCATCCACACTCACATATAAAAACAATGATCGGAATGACACCACGTCACCCGAGACAAATGCATCCACACTCACAAATCAGAACATAAAAACAAATATCGGAATGACACCGCGTCACCCGAGACAAATGCATCTACACTCACCTTGACAGACCGGTGATTTATTTTTATTTATTGGGCTTGAAAGTTGATCTGAATTGACCTCGTGTACTACGATAAAAATTAATTAAAATAATAAGACAGTATCGAATATATATATAAATATTAATCAAACTTGATACCGAAACTTAAACTAACTAGAGATTTGAGCTTACCCCGTCGTCGGCAAAAATTCGATATTACTATATCGAAAATATCGGACTACCAATCAAACATTGGATCGTATCCTACTAAATTTTTTTTTTCTTCTTCAATTGCCGTGTAAATCATCAATCTCCCCCCCCCCCCCTTTTATACTAATTTGGGCATCTACTATTACACCCACTATATTTGTTTTTATTCAATAATTCTAATAATGGTTTAGTGGCCAATTAAAAAAATAAACAAGTGGCTACTTTAATGACAATTTGCAAGCCACCAACGCCACTTGCTTCTTTTTCCTTTATTTTTTTTTATAATAATAATAATAATAATAATAATAAACTATCATAATTTAATTCGAATACTCAAGATAAGATCGAATAAATTATTTAATCGATAAAAATATATATTCGATCACCGGAACTTAATTCCGACTAGACCGGTTTTTGGGGTGTGACACCACGTCAGCATTTTCTAACGGAAGGTAAGGAGAGAGACCAAAATAAAAGCGAAATAAAAGTTGGATGACCCAAATAAAAATTTTAAAAGTTTGGTGAACAAAATAAAAGCGCCTTAAAAATTTGGCGACCATTGGTGCCTTAAAATTTTATATGTACTTCTAAATATTCAAAAATTGTTTTTTAAAAATTTATTTATTTATTTAAAAAAACCATGACACTTCCTTATCTTAAAATGTGACGTTTTGTGATTGTTGAGTAGGGATGGCCATTTGATCCAGGCCCAACGAGTTTCGATAGGGTCAAGCTTTTTAAAAGAAAATTTCGAGTTCGGTTCAGGTTCAGGTATGATTTGTGATGATGAGGTCAGATTGAGTCGAGTTTGAGTTTAAGGTGAAAAATACCCTACTCAACCTGACCTGAAATAACAATGTAATTTTATTCTAAATATTTACGTATAATTGCTATAATGCCCCCATCTCTATATATTTTTAATTATCTCCCTATTTTTTAAAAAATAAAAATGGAATAATTATTATAATACTCCATTTCTATTTGTATTTTTTTCAATAGCTCCATATTTTATCAAATAATAATGAAAAATAATAAATTTTTATTTATGTAGGGTTAGGTTCGGATTTTTACTCTAAAATTCGGATCAGGTGAAACATTATAAAATATCGGGCCGAGTTGGGTTTGAGTGGAGGTGTTAAATTTTCGAGCCGGGCATTAATTGACCAAAAACTCGACCCAACCCGACCTATGACCATCCCTATTGTTGTGTCATCTTTACATAGAATGATTTTTTTACAAATAATTACATAGAATGATAGTGAGAGAATAACAACGAAATCTTTTTACAACTTCAGAGGATTAAGTAATAAATATTTGCCTAAAGGGGTACTTTTGTTCCTGAGTTCGACTCAAAAATGTAATTTTGTCCATTGTCGAAAAGTGCACTCAATGTGGCCCTCCAGCCTATGAAATCGATCAATTGACCCTTTGATCGACGTTGACCGTTACGATGCTGACGTGACAGTTAATGGTGATGACATGGCAGTCCATAATGCTAACGTGGTAGTCAACGGTGCTGACGTGGCAGTACACGTGGTGGTCAATTGATACATCATTGTATTAAAGTATTAATAAAGCCAAAATTCTCTTTCATTTCTCTACATCAAATATTAATGAGCCTCAATTTGATGTAAAAAAACGGAAAAAATTGAATTTTATTGTTACTCTAGTACAATGTTGAGTCCACTAAATTTTTTTAACGAATAGTAATACTCAAAGTGACGAAGTCGAATTTTTTTCTATAAAAATGTTTAATTTTTCAATACTTTATAAAAAAATTATAAAGTTTTTACATTAAAATTTATATTTTTTAATTTATAATATATTTTAATTTTTATATAATTTTTATTTTCAGTAACTTTTAGAATATTTTATTTTTATTTATTAATTTTATGGATTTTTATAAAATAAATTGAAGAATATTTTGATCTTCTATAAGAGTCTTCACTTTGTTTTTTAAATTATTCTCACTTAATAAAATTATTTATCTAGTTTTAATATTTTAAAATTTTAATAATTTCATAAATTCTTATTTTTCAACTTAAATATTAAATAAGTTATCAAACTTTTAATTAAAATCAATTATGCCCCTAAACTCAGGAAAAAAATCAATTATGTCATCAAATTCGGTTAAAATAATCAATTCAGCCCTACTGCCACGTCATCATCCCACGTGTACTGTCACGTCAGCATCATGGACTGCCACGTCATCACCGTTAACTGCCACGTCAGCACCGTAACGGTCAACGTCGGTCAAAGGGTCAATTTGATCGATTTCATGGACTGGAGGGCCACATTGAGTGCACTTTTCGACGAGGGGCAAAATTGTATTTTTGGGTCGAACTCAGGGGCAAAAGCACCCCTTTAGCCTAAATATTTTTACGAGGGAAAGTGAAAAAAATAGATAACTACGCGGTTAATATATCAACCATGTTTGGCAATTAACGAATAGTTGATATAATAGATAGCTGATAATATTAGCTGATTTGATTAGTGAATTACATCAGTTAATTGTATAAAAATGTTTGATAAAATTAACTTATAGTTGTTTGATTATTTGAACAAGCAAACATGACATATAAAAACATGGTTACATTTGATACTTGATTGAATAATTTATTAGTTATTAATATTTTGTATATATTAATATTAATTAGATTATAAAAAATATTTTTTTAATATTATTACTGAGCATATATGAGGATGTACATACTATTTTTTTTATTTGTGAAATTATTGTTTTAATATAATTTTAATAATTATTAAATTTAGGTGTATATATTAATTTCTTATCTATGAAATTATATTTTGAATATAATTTTATTAGTTATTAAATTTATATGTATTTATTAATTTATATAATAATTTTTATTTATGAAATTATTTTTTAATTTTATTAGTTAATCAAATTTATGTTAATAGAGAAATTTTTTTATAATTATCAATGAAAAAATAGTCTTTAAAAATCTAAACCTCTGAAAATAAAAATGTTTTATTTATTATATTTTAATATTAAAATATTATTAATTTTATTATTTACCGAATTCTCTTTTATTATAATAATTAAGCTTAAATGTCAAATTGACCCTCAACGAAAAATAAAAAAAAACTAATTAAGCTCTTATAATTTTTTTTTTCACACAATTGAGCCCTCAAAAATTCAAATTACGATCAATCAGGCCCTCAAAATTCAAATTGCGATCAATTTAGCCCTTCCGTAATGTTGACCGTTAACTTAAATTTTGTTATTATAATGGTGACATGTGGCTTACTATTGACATGCCACATCATCAAAATTGTAAATAATCATTTAAAATTTTAAAAAATGTTTAAAACTATAAAATAATATATTTAAAATTCAAAAAACTATTAAAAATTTTGAAAAATATAAAAAATTATAAAAAAATTATTTAAAAAATTCAAGAAAAATCCAAAAAATATTTAAATGTGTAAAAAATTAAAAAGTATGTATAAAATTATAAAAATACTTTTAGTTAAAATATAAAAATATAAAAATGTTTATAATAATTATTAAAAATATATAAATATTTAAAATGAAATAATATTTAAAAATATATATTTTTAATTATAAAACCCTAAAATTTCAGAAGCAATATGTAGGGTGTTTTCATGATGAATCTTTGTTGATATTTATGTTTAAGAGATCTAAAGTTGAGTTATGAATTTGGATTTTATATTAGTTTGCCTTTGTAAGACGAGAAATGTACCGAGAATTTTCGTGATTTTTGTTTAGAATTATGTGGGGAGAAGAAAACGACTAAATTGATGGAATTTTGAAATGTTAAGGGTTATTTTTTTAGAATTAAGACCAAGTTAAAATAAAGTGTAAAAATTGAGGAATAAATGTGTTAATATGCCACTTTTTGTTAACTATCACGTCATCATCCCTTAAATTTTTAACGATATTAGACCAATTTATTATTTTTTTAAATCGAAAGATCAATTTGTAACTTCTAAAAGTCAAAGTCTAAAAAAATTAGTTTATAATAAAAAACCACATCGGTTATCACTACTAATCCATCATTACAACTAATCTATTAAAATGACATATCATGCTTAGAAAATTTCACGTGCCGCAATAAAAAATACAAAATATTTATGGTTAAACTACACCACATACCACTCAACTATGACCACTGAGTCGAAAATACCACCGAACTTTAAAATTGTTTAAAACTATCACTAAACGTTAATATGTTAGTCGAAAATGTCACTTCGTCGTTAACTCCCCCATTAAGTCAAAACGACGGCGTTTTGGTGCGACAATTTTGAAGCCTAATTTAGCACAAAACAACGTCGTTTTGCTGGAGGAAAAAAATATTATGTTGAGTGGATCGCAAGATCGAAATTGACCAAGAGGGGGGTGAATTGGAAAATTAAAGCTTTGTGGTGGAAATTGGCAAATTAAAAATGATGGACAAGAGATTTAGAGTGGTTCAAGTTCCAAATGAACTCTACATCCACTACCTTAGCTTCACTAAGGATTTGCAACAATTCCACTAAATTGCTCTTCCCCTTTTCTAGGACAAGGAGGCAACTCTTTACAATTTCGGTTGATTTTTCTACCCAAAAATCAACCCAATCCTCACACAAATGAACAAAGAAATTTGAAGGCTAATAAGGTATCTCTCAATACAAATGATAGCCCCAATACAAGCACTCAACCCAATTTGACAAAATATGAATGAAGATTACAAATGGGTTTCTAGACAAAATGGGATTTTTGCACAATTGCTTGATTTTGATGTTTGGATGTTTGCTTTTGGATCAATAGTTGTTGCTGATGCTTTTGGATGTCTCTTTTATACCTCCTCATTGATTTCTAACCGTTTGGGTGGTTGGGAACATAAATGGAGCCGTTGGAACCCTCTCTTACCACCATAAATGAAGTCTGCACCAACCCGTTTCGAAACGCGGGGTACCTGTTTCGGAACGGACTAAAATAGAAAGAGCCGTTGGGGTGCATTTAAGAAGCCCGTTTCGAAACGCCTTAGGGCCGTTTCGAAACACCTTAACGAATTTCAGAAATTCAGTTAAAAACACTATAACAGTCATATTTTCAAAATCAACTTAAGACCTGTTTCGAAACGATATGGATCCGTTTCGAAACGGATTTGCTACTGTCAAGGGTCGTTTCGGAACGACCTTGATCCGTTTCGAAACACCCTTTTTATCTATATAAAATCAGCAAATATTTGAACCGTTGTACTCTTTTTAAATCAAATATGAAGAACAGTTTCGAAACGAGTGATTCCGTTTCGGAACGGGTTCAAGTGTTTCGATACACGTTTCGGAACGGTGGTCGACAGTGATGAAAACGTTTCGAAACGCCTGAGGGCCGTTTCGAAACAGGAGCTTAAAATTCACTGTTTTGACTTGAAACGCTTAGAAAAATATTTGAAAAGCTTGTTTTTAACTTGGGCATAATCTTAAAATTATATAGGGATATTTTGAGGACTTAAAATTCGTTTTAACATTTTCAATTTAGTCCTTAGGTTTTTAGTTATATCAAAATTAAAATATTTGTTTCACAATCTCCCCCTTTTTGATATAACAAAACCAAAGTTAGAATTTTTGAGAAATTTGAAAGTTTTGAGAAATATTCTAACTCCCCCTTAATTTAAGATAGGTTTTTAAAGTTAAAAGAAATTTTTGACTTGAAATCCAAGTTTGAAATCCAAGTTGTAAACCTTTAAAAAACCTTTTAAAATTTAAAATGAATTTTAGTGTGGCTCTTAAATTTCTTCTCCCCCTTTTTGTTAGATCAAAAAGAACAATGAAAGCTCATAGAGAAGATAAAGGATTAGTACCAATAAGCAATAATAAGCAACCATAATATTAATTCATAATCAAAATATCCAAAACATAAACCAACATTAAGTTCAACATAAAATCCCAAATAAAAAGCCATAAGCATAGGTTCCTAAAACATGAGAAAACATAAAGATGCAATCTTAATCCTAAAATGCATAGATAATATGATATGATATGATATGATATGAAGATCCTAGGCCTCGTCATCATCATCCGAAGTATCATCATCGCTCTTGACTTGAGAACGGTGAAACTTCGTCCATTGCCCATAGAGCGTAGAGAAGGATAGGTCCAAGTTTGCATGGGAAGTCTCAAGAGTATGAAGACGATCCTCGACATTCTTCAAGCAATTGTCCATAGAAGTAAAACCCGAAGCAATGCTTGTATCCAAAGCATTGAACCGCTCGGTAATGAGAGCCGTGAGGGCTTCATTGTTTGCAACCGGAACTTGCGGTAGAGGAGCAACGGGAGGAGGAACCGCTTCTCTATCAACTCTTTCCCAAACATCATTCACATATGTGAACCCGGACTTGCGAAGGGATGACTCACCAATTGTGGTCTTGCGAGGTTCCGGAGAGTCGTAGGAACAATCAATACCAAGATCATTAAAGAGGTAGCTCAAAAGAATGCCATAGGTGAAAGATTTCAACTCATTTGTGTCAATAAGCTTAATGTTATTGACTATCTTGGCAAAGATAATCTTAGGTACATTTGGGCGCTCACCTCTACGGAAGCATTCAAGCCAAAAAAGATCGGTTTGACGGATGTGAGAGTATTTACCTCCGAAAGGTCGAATGAACCAAGAGACCATCAAGTGAAGAACTCGATCATGCACATCCAAAATAAGAGCTTTACCGGTGAAATTGCCAAAGTGACGTTCATCCTCAAGACCCTCATCCTTAAGTTTAAAAATAGACTCCAAAAGAGCAACATTGACAACAAACTTTTTGCCCAATAAAGAAGATTCAATTCCTATAATCTCGGTTTTGGTCTCATCATAAAGAAAACGAGCATTAGAGTAAAAAAGGAGTACCATGTGTTTGTAGCGAATATCCAGAATGCTCAAGAAAAAGAGAAGATTCCGCTCGGAATTGAGGAAGTCAAGATCAATGACACGTTCTTTACAAACTGCGAAATCCTTGACAAAAGAGAAGCAAGCACGCGCGTCCGGAGTTTTAAGGGATTTCTGAAAAAGCATAGTGAGATTTGGACGAATGCTCGAATCACCGGATTGAACGGCCTTGCGCTTCTTGTTAGCTTGATCCGCCATCTAAAAACATTAAGCAAGTGTATTTTAAAATTAAGTGTATGCATGGATATTTTAGAATCAATCCAATAATAAATCCCACTTAGGTTTTTGAAAACAAAATTAAAATAGAAATAAAAAAAAATAAAAAAAAAGTAAAGAAAAATACGACTGAAATTTTTTTATATTCGAATCAAAAATTTTGGGATTTTGAATTTTTTTTACAAGATATGGAAAACCCACAAAGGAAAAACTATAATTTATACAAAAATAAAATTTTCTAACCTAAGATTCGAACATAAATTGAAAGAACAAGAAAAGAAAAAAATTACCTTAGTTTGGGATTTTGGATGATTTGATGAAAATCCTTGCACAATGTTGATGAAACTTGCTTAGACTTGAGTTTTAGAGTAAAACCCCTCACAATTTTGTGAAAATCAAAGGGTTTGAGAGGGTATTTATAGAGAGGGAGGCGATTTAGGGTTTTAAGAGTTTGATAAAAAAGTGAATTTTATCATTAAAAGCCCTAAATAAAGCAATCCGCGATGCCGTTTCGAAACGGTCAAGGCCGTTTCGAAACGGGGCGGCTAGGGTTTTGACCGATTTGAGACCATAGGCAGACCGTTTCGATACGGTGTTGACTGTATCGAAACCCTTTTGACCCATATCGGAACGCGTTGCGATACACCCCTTGGCAGTAGCAAAAACGTTTCAGAACGCTTTTGAGGCGTTTCGAAACGCCCTTCTCTCAGAACTGGATTTAAGGTATCCGTATCGAAATAGGGTCACCCGTTTCGATACACCTGGGCCTAGAAGTGCAGATGAGGCTCTAAAAGTGCAGAAAAATGAAGTTTTAAGAGGCCTAACATGCATAAATGTTATGAATGAGCAGGCAAAACATATTTAAGCATAAACATACTCCCCCTAACTATAGGCATGGATGAAATTAGGAGTTTAAACACATAAACATGGCATTTCACAAGATCAAGCATATTTAAGCACAAAAGAGGTCCTAAAAGGTCAAGATAGGCTAGCTAGACCTAACTCTCTCCTAAGGGACCAAAAACGCTCTTTGTCTAAGGGTTTTGTAAATATGTCCGCTAATTGATTCAAGGTGTCTACGTACTCTATAACCACATCTTCCTTAAGGACATGATCTCTAATGAAATGATGCCTTATTTCTATGTGTTTGGTTCTAGAGTGTTGGATGGGATTTTTAGTTAAACAAATAGCACTAGTGTTGTCACATTTTAGGGGTATAGTTTCAACTTTAATTCCATAATCTAAGAGTTGTTGTTTCATCCAAAGGACTTGAGCACAACAACTCCCTAAGGATATGTACTCGGGTTCGGTGGTAGATAAGGCTACACTATTTTGTTTCTTAGAGAACCAAGATATGAGCATACTACCTAAGAATTGACAAGTTCCCGAAGTACTTTTCCTATCGATTTTACAACCCCCATAATCCGCATCCGAGTAAGCATGAAGGTTGAAGGTAGATTCTCTAGGATACCAAAGACCTAAACAAGGAGTGTCTCTAAGGTATCTAAAGATTCTCTTAACGGCTATAAGGTGAGACTCTCTAGGACTAGCTTGAAACCTAGCACACAAGCAAACACTAAACAATATATCCGGTCTACTTGCGGTAAGGTAAAGCAAAGATCCAATCATAGAACGATAAAGCTTAGAGTCAACACACTTACCTCCTTCATCTTTGTCAAGCTTTGTAGATGAGATCATAGGAGTGGCTTGAGGCTTTGCATTCTCCAAGCCAAACTTCTTGAGCATATCCTTTATGTATTTTGCTTGGTTGATGAAGGTGCCATCCTTCTTTTGCTTGATTTGGAGTCCCAAAAAGAATGAGAGCTCCCCCATCATGCTCATCTCAAATTCACCTTGCATTAACTTAGCAAACTCTTGACAATGACATTCATTAGTAGAACCAAAAATGATATCATCAACATAAATTTGAACTACTAAGATGTCATTTTTATACATTTTTATAAAGAGTGTAGTGTCCACCTTACCTTTTTCAAATCCTTTTTCAATCAAAAAATTTGAAAGCCTTTCATACCAAGCTCTAAGAGCTTGTTTTAAACCATAAAGAGCTTTGGTAAGTTTGAAAACATGATTTGGAAATTTTGAATCTTCAAAACCCGGTGGTTGTTCCACATACACTTCTTCATTTATAAAACCATTTAAAAATGCGCTTTTAACATCCATTTGAAAAAGCTTGAAATTATGATAACATGCATATGCAAGCAACATCCTAATGGCTTCCATTCTAGCTACGGGTGCATAGGTTTCATCAAAATCTATTCCCTCTTCTTGAGTGTAACCTTGTGCTACAAGTCTAGCTTTATTTCTCACAATGTTACCACTCTCATCTAGTTTGTTCCTAAAGACCCATTTAGTTCCTATTGTAGATTGATTACTAGGCCTATCAACTAATGTCCATACATTACTTCTCTCAAATTGATTTAACTCTTCTTGCATAGTCATAATCCAAAAGTCATCTTTCAATGCTTCTTTTATATTTTTAGGCTCTATGCATGAGATAAATGCAACATGGTTCATTAATCTAAGAGAAGAACGAGTGGTTACCCCCTTGGATGGATCACCCAAGATTTCACCATCTTTGACATAGTTCAACTCCCTTGGGTAGCTCACTTCCTTTTCCTCAATAGCCAAGTCCTTCAAGGCTTCAAGAGGTGGATCTTGTGAGTCATCTTCCTTTGTTGGAATCTCATCCTCCTTTGAAGTTTGACCTCCATCAAAGGCATTTATGATCCCTACATCATCATCATCACAAGAATCCTTCCTAGGAAGGAGGTTATCATCGAATACAACATGAATAGATTCTTCTACTACTAAAGTTCTTTTGTTAAATACTCGATAGGCTTTAGAGGTTAAAGAGTAACCTATAAAAATGGCTTCATCACTTTTTGCATCAAATTTACCTAAGTTGTCTTTTCCATTATTTAAAACAAAACACTTGCACCCAAAAGGGTGGAAATAGCTAATGTTAGGCTTTTTAGATTTTAAAATCTCATAAGGTGTTTTCTTTAAAATTGTCCTAATCATTACTCGATTTACAATATAACAAGCGGTGTTTGTAGCTTCCGCCCAAAAATATTTAGGTAAATTGTTTTCACAAAGTATAGTTCTAGCCATTTCTTGTAAAGTTCTATTTTTCCTCTCAACTACCCCATTTTCTTGAGGAGTTCGAGGAGCCGAAAAATTATGGCTAATACCATTTTCATTTAAAAACTCTTCAAACCCTAAATTTTGAAACTCGGTTCCATGATCACTTCTAATGTGTGAAATTCTAAGTTCAAGATCATTTTGGGTTAGTTTTGAAAATGTGATGAATTTTTCCAAAGCCTCATCTTTAGTACTTAAAAAGAGAACCCAAGTAAATCTAGAAAAATCATCAACTAGCACAAAAGCATAAGACTTACCACCCAAGCTCATAGTCCTAATTGGCCCAAATAAATCCATGTGAATTAATTGTAAGCATCTACTAGTAGAAACATCATTAATGGATTTAAAGGAAGACCTATGTTGTTTACCCTTTGAGCATGCATCAGAAATTTTATCATTTGAGAACTTTATTTTGGGTAAACCTCTAACTAGATTTAGAGAGACTAGTTTTTCTAAAACACTTATGCTAGCATGTCCTAGCTTCCTATGCCACAACCATGCATCATTTTCATTTTGAGCAACTAAGCATGCATGAGATGTATGTATGTCATCTAAATGCACCATGTATATGTTTCCTATGCGATGACCTATGAGCATAATATTATTAGATTTAATGTCTACAATTTTGCATCCATTTTTATCAAACAAAACATTAAATCCTTTATCACATAGTTGACTTATGCTCAATAAATTGTGTTTAAGACCATCGACATATAAAACATTTTCAATGAGAATGGTAGAGTGATTACCTATGGAGCCAATACCTTTAATGTGGCCTTTGGAGTTGTCACCAAATGTTACTACTCCTCCACTTTTTGGCTTTAGATCCATGAATCGACTCTTGTCTCCGGTCATGTGTCTCGAGCATCCACTATCAAGGTACCATGAGTTTTGACTTTGTGCCTTGGCCTTGTAGCAATGCCCCCGTACAAACAAAGATATTAAACTTTGGTTTTTGGTACCCAAATCATTTTGGGTCCATGAGTGTTAGCTCCCAAAACCTTGGTTCCCTTAGGAATCCAAGATGACATAGCAATAATATTATTAGATTTTACAAGTTCCTTAGGAACCCATACACTTCTAATTCTTTTAGTTCTACTATATCTAGGGTAGCTACCTTGTTTGTAGTAGTTAGTCTTTTTCTTAGGTTGGTGTATTCTAGAGGATTCTCCTACTTCATGCTTGACACTACCAACATTTTTAAAGACTTTTTGAGCTCATTTAGCTCACCCAACACCTTTTGGTGTTCACAATTACATTGAGATAAAAGATTATTAAGATCAACATTTTCATCTTGAAAAAATTTAAGTTCATCTTTTAATCCTAAAATCTTTTTCTCAAATTTAGAATTAGCTTGAGTAAGTGAGTCATTTTTCTCATTTAGTTCTAGAATGATCTTTTTATTCCTAATGACCGACTTCTTATACTTCTCAACTAATTCATCATATACCTCTTGTAACTCATCATATGCATCATTTAATTCTTCATATGAAAAATCTAAAGTAGATGAGTTAGAGGTTACCATGGAGGAATCTTCCTCAAGTGCCATGAGGCAAAGGTTAGCCACTTCTTGTTCGTCATCCTCCGATGACTCCTCATCACTCCAAGTAGCAAGCTTGGCTTTGAGCTTTTTCTTCTTCTCAAAGCCCTTCTTCTTGAGTTGAGGGCACTCCGAACGTATGTGGCCGGGTTTATTGCACTCAAAGCAAATGATTGGATCCTTTCCATCTTCCTTGTTCTTGCTTTTGAAGTCCATCTTCCTTTGGATTTTTCTTCCCCGGTTGGACCTCATAAAACGTGAGAATCGTTTGGCTATCATAGCCAATTCTTCAAGTTCATCCTCATCACTAGATGAGCTCTCATCATGTTCTGAAGCTTTAGCCTTGAGAGCTATTCCCATCTTCTTCTTCTTCTCTACCTCAAGCTTCTCTACCCTTTTCTCTTCTTTCTTCTTCTCATCTTCCCTTCCTTGCTTCATGATCTCATGAGTAAGGAGAGAACCCACAAGCTCATCAAGTTTCAAAGTCTTCAAGTTCTTTGCTTCGATGATAGCGGTTCTCTTCCCATCCCAAGACTCGGGAAGTGAATAGAGTAGCTACCGGACAAGCTTGTCTTCCGGTATGATCTCTCCAAATCCCTTTAGACCATTGACGATCGTGGAGAATCGATCGAACATCTTTGACACCGTCTCATCGGACTCTATCTTGAAATTTTCATAACTAAGATTGAGAATTCCAATCTTAGTTTCCTTGACATCATTGGTGCCTTCATAAGTGGTCTCAAGAGTGTCCCACACTTCCTTGGCACTTTCAATTGATGAGACTTTTGAGTAGATGTCCGGACCGAAAGCACAAAATAGCATGTGGAGAGCTTTATCATTGACTTGAATCTTTTTCCTCTCCTCTTCACTCATTTCGGCTTTCTTCTTCAACACCATCTTGCCTTCACCGTCTTGCTTCAATGGAATGTATGGCCCATCCTCAATGACATCCCACACAAGATAGTCATTTGACTTGATGAATAGACGCATTCTATTCTTCCAAAAAGAATAGTTATCACCGTTGAAGAAGGGAGGCTTTGTGGTCGATTGTGACTCGTACATGCCAGAACCGGAGGTAGAAGCCATCTCTTGATAATTTGATGATCACACTCTTCCAAGGATCTCCTCTTGTGGTTGTTAATCCTCAAAGAGTTAAGCTCTGATACCAATTGTTGAGTGGATCGCAAGATCGAAATTGACCAAGAGGGGGGGTGAATTGGAAAATTAAAGCTTTGTGGTAGAAATTGGCAAATTAAAAATGATGGACAAGAGATTTAGAGTGGTTCAAGTTCCAAATGAACTCTACATCCACTACCTTAGCTTCACTAAGGATTTGCAACAATTCCACTAAATTGCTCTTCCCCTTTTCTAGGACAAGGAGGCAACCCTTTACAATTTCGGTTGATTTTTCTACCCAAAAATCAACCCAATCCTCACACAAATGAACAAAGAAATTTGAAGGCTAATAAGGTATCTCTCAATACAAATGATAGCCCCAATACAAGCACTCAACCCAATTTGACAAAATATGAATGAAGATTACAAATGGGTTTCTAGACAAAATGGGATTTTTGCACAATTGCTTGATTTTGATGTTTGGATGTTTGCTTTTGGATCAATAGTTGTTGCTGATGCTTTTGGATGTCTCTTTTATACCTTCTCATTGATTTCTAACCGTTTGGGTGGTTGGGAACATAAATGGAGCCGTTGGAACCCTCTCTTACCACCATAAATGCAGTCTGCACCAACCCGTTTCGAAACGCGGGGTACCTGTTTCGGAACGGACTAAAATAGAAAGAGCCGTTGGGGTGCATTTAAGAAGCCCGTTTCGAAACGCCTTAGGGCCGTTTCGAAACACTTTTGCCACTGTCAAGGGTCGTTTCGAAACGCTTTAGGGCCGTTTCGAAACACCTTAACGATTTTAAGAAATTCAGTTAAAAACACTATAACGGTCATATTTTCAAAATCAACTTAAGACCTGTTTCGAAACGATATGGATCCGTTTCGAAACGGATTTGCTACTGTCAAGGGTCGTTTCGGAACGGCCTTGATCCGTTTCGAAACACCCTTTTTATCTATATAAAATCAGCAAATATTTGAACCGTTGTACTCTTTTTAAATCAAATATGAAGAACAGTTTCGAAACGAGTGATTCCGTTTCGGAACGGGTTCAAGTGTTTCGATACACGTTTCAGAACGGTGGTCGACAGTGATGAAAACGTTTTGAAACGCCTGAGGGCCGTTTCAAAACAAGAGCTTAAAATTCACTGTTTTGACTTGAAACACTTAGAAAAATATTTGAAAAGCTTGTTTTTAACTTGGGCATAATCTTAAAATTATATAGGGATATTTTGAGGACTTAAAATTCGTTTTGACATTTTCAATTTAGTCCTTAGGTTTTTAGTTATATCAAAATTAAAATATTTGTTTCACATATTAGAACCATGCACTTGAGGGTTTTGAACCCCAGAACTTTTAAGAGAAAAAACTAAGCCTTAACCATTAAACCAACATAACATTATGTAATATTTTACCACAAATATTATATATCTCATACTACTTTAGATTAATTCAAATGTTTTATGAAATAAATAATATTATAAATAATATTAAAATATATTATTTGTATATGTAAAATATATATAAATACAAGTATTGTATTGTTTTTATTTTGCATATAATATTTATAATATAGATATATTATTTAAAAAACTCAAAATATTCATAAAAATAATATATTTATATTATAAATATTATATAAAAACTCTAAACTCTAAATCCTAAACCTTAAACTACAAAGCTCAGACCTCAAACCCTAAACTTTATGATTTGAGGTTTGGGTTTATAGTTTTTTATATTATTTATAATATAAATATATATTTTATGAATATTTTTTGTTTTTTTTAAATAATATATTTTTTTATTGATATATGTAAAAATAATATATTTTATATTATTTATAGAATTATTTTTTATAAAATAATTTAGTTGAACCAAATAGATAAGTTTATATAATTTAAATAAAAATATTTTATTTTTATATTATTTATAATATAAATATATTATTTTAGAAATATTAAATTCAAATATAAAAAACCCTTAAACCCTAAACTCTAAAGTTTAGAATTTAAGTTCAAGGATTGATATAACACCCGGGTTTGGAGGCCGGGAGAAAATAATATTTAAATAATGGTTCAGTTTCGGTTTTATAATTAAAATAATAATTTATTATTTTGGGCTTCATATATATTCGAAACAAACAAATATGTTGGATTTAAATTATTTTGGGAATCAAATCCCATGGATTTTAGAATAGATAAGAGTGGCCATCTCATTAATGGCGTTTTGGTAAATATGTGAACTTTCCAATTTAAAACCCCTCTTTTATTTTAGAAGACAACTTTTATCTCTTCTTCATCTTCTTCATTTCTTCTTCCACGTTAAAAATGCTCTTCCTCTCCAAATCTTTATTTCATCATCTCCTTGGCCTTCGTTGGTGATTTTTGAAAGGTAATTACATTTTCGAGTTGCTCTCATCTTCCTCTACTTGGAAGTACAAATAGATTTCATTTTCATCAATGTTTTAGAATTTGGGTTTTTGAAAGTTTAGGTTAAAGGATGGAGCTTTATGGGTTTTTACTAAAGCTTTTGATTTATAATGGTTAGATATGATGTTTGTGAATCAAATAGTCCAACATATATGATTTTTAGAGTATTTTAAATGGATTCCCGAAATTGGGTAAAAATGGGTTTTTTGGAGGGTTTTGGGTGAGTTTTGGGGGTTGTTTTAGGTGGAAATTGATAGCCCAATGGTAGTACTATGGTTAGAGGTTGATTTGGGATTGTTTGTGGGTGCTATGGATGTTGGAAACATGGTTTTTGGAAATGGTTTAGGGGCTGCCCGAAATTGCTAAAAATGGGATTTGTTCATGGCTTGCAACGTTGTAAATTGAATTTGAATTGTGTTCCGGGTTGGTCTTTTGATGTTGGGCTGATTTGGAATTGTCTGAAATGTGTTTGAGGTTGTTTAGAAGCGGAAATTGGTGTTGGAGAAGCTTCGGGAAGAAATCCGGAAATTTGAGGGAGGTTGCTTGCTTGGCTTGGAGCTTGGAAGCGTAGGTGAGTGGTTAAATATTTTTAAAATGGTTTTGAGTATTTGGTTCAAGCATGTGAACCTAGGATGGGCTTGGTAAACCCACCTAGAGTTGGGATTAGAGTGGTAGCCTAACCCCAAGCTTTGTTTAGAGACTTTGGTTGCACTCTTTAGTGGTTGTATATGCCTCGTGTTAAATTGTGATGGTGTTGATTATGTATATGTTGTATACATGTATGTTGAGGCATGTTTGATGCATTGTTATGTGTATGTTGATGATAGATATGATATGGTTATACACATGTGTAAAATATGATGTGATATGGTTGTTAATGATGTACATGTGGTGTTGACGTGTGAAATGATATTATGAGATGATTGTATGATCCGAGGATCATGGTGAGTACATGCTAGGCATGGAAAAGTGGTTTGTGCATGACGGTGAGTCATGGTGAGTACGTGCTAAGCACGGAAGTTATTATGAAATAATATTGTGAAAGATTATTGAAATGTGTAGTATTGGCACTAGTATGCTTGGGTACAAATGATCGATCATTAGGATGTTAGTGTGCACACATGAGTCTAAATTCGCGCGTGGCCTTGGTGGCGTTGAGTCACCAAGGAGGAGTACGGGTACGCCCGGAAATTGTATTTATATTAGTCGATGATGAGTGGAATCCCATCGACGGGGCGTGAGGATGAGTGGAATCCCCTCAGCGAGAAATGAGGCGTGAGGATGAGTGGAATCCCCTCCGCGTGAACGGTGATAAGTGTAATCCCACCGTCAGGTAATGGTTGTGTTGTTGGATGTGAGTTCCAACGGTTATCCGCGTATTCGAGTCATAGCTAGGTGCCAATACGGATTGTGGTTTATGTTGCCAATATGTGTTTAATTGTGAGCCAATGTGATTTGAGATGTGTTGCTAACATGGTTTAATATATGTGATTTCATATGTTGTGGATTTAAACATGTTGAGCATGACATGATATTGAATATATGTTCATGCATCATTTATAATTATAGCTCGTGTGGATCGGAGGTAAGATCATGCATTTTATCTTGGTTGTAACTCGTGCTTGGACCCTGCATTGTCGAAGGTTTGTTTTACGAGCTTACCCTCACTAAGCTTTTATGCTTACGCTCCTTTTTGTTCGACAATGCAGATCAATAGCTTGTGGGTGGCAAAGGCAAGGAAAGGTCACCAAGTGATGCTTTTGGTTAGCTCAAGTATGAACTTTAATTTGTAGATTGTAATAGTCAAGCAATGGGATAGGTGTTGTTGATGTGAATGCTTGTTGTATGTTGATGTTAGTTTGGCCTTTGGATGCTTCGTTTGAATTGTAAACCTTGATTATGTTGTGTGCCTCGAATGCTTATGTATATGTTGGTCTTGTGCCTTTTGTGGATGTGCTTATGAATGTTTGCTTAAGCATGCTATCTTTCATGCCTAGAATGATCTTATGAATGGAGGTCTTATCTTGCCAAATGCTAGTATGATGAATGCCCTATGGATGCTTAAGATTGTTTTGATAGCATGTAAACTTATTTGATGATATATGGTGCCTATTGGTTTTTAAAGTCATCAAGCATGACTTGTATGAAAGGCTACTAATGTGTAATTTGTCATGTATGTATGATTGTTTATATTTATGCCTTGAGTGTGTTTGAGTATGCTTGACATAAGTTGCATGCCTCTAGACTTTGTTTGTTTGTGTTGTGTGGCTTTAGGAGTCCTATGGGACCTTTAGACTTGTTAAAATTCGCCCAAATCTGATTTTCAAAGGTTGCAGGCAGCCCGCGTTTCGAAACGGGCTGGGTCGTTTCGGAACGAGTAGGCTTCAGGGACCCCGTATTGGAACGCGTTTCGATACGGTTTGGTCTCTGGAAACCCCTGTTCCGATACGCGTTTCGGAACGTTTTGGCTACTGGAATTCTGAGAAATTGACGAGATGAAGGTGTTTCGAAACGGGTCTGAGGGTTTCGAAACGGTCAAAATCTCGTTGACCACGAGAAGTTGACCGTTGAGGGCGTTTCGGAACGGTTGACCACCGTTTCGATACGGCCCCTTATAAGGGCTCTGGGGCAGTTGACTTGGTCAAGGCGTTTCGATACGCCTCAAGGGTGCTTCGAAACGGCCTGTTTAAAGGATTAAAACTAGATTGTTTAAATGTTGTTTTGGGTTCAAATGTTTATCTCATGTATTTTATTCCACTGTTTGATCACATAGGACTTAAATGAGCCTTTAGAAAAGATTAAATTAAAAAAAAAAATAGGGTTGTTAACCGAGGGGGAACCTTAACGGGTTTCACTTCGGTTTTCCCCGTGTGGCCCACTCGAACCGGTCATCCGGCCAGACCGGGATGAGGGGGTTACAATTGAGGTTTGTGGGTTAACAATTTAGGGATTAGGGTTTTTATATATTATTAATAATATAAATATATTGTTTTATAAATATTTTGGGGGTTTTAAAAATAATATATTTATATTATTAATAATATATATATACAAATAATATATATTTATATGTTAATATTATTTATTTCATAAAATAATTTGAATTAATTTGAAGTAGATTGAGATATATAATATTTGTGGTAAAATATTATATAATGTTATGTTGGTTCAGTGGTTAAGGCTTAGCTCTTTCTCCTAAAAGTCCTGAATTCAAAACCCCTCAAGTGCATGGTTCTAATATTTTTTCCTCTAGCAAAACGACGCCGTTTCGGGCTAAATTAGGCTTCAAAACAGCCGCACCAAAATGACTTCGTTTTGACTTAACGGGAGAGTTAAGGTTAACGACGAAGTGACTTTTTCGACTCACATGTTAAAGTTCAATGATTATTTTGAACGATTTTAAAGTTCGGTGGCATTTTCGGCTCAAGGGCCATAATTGAGTGATATGTGGTGTAGTTTACCCAATATTTATTTTGTAAAAGTCTTAAAATGATTTTTTTTTGAAAATCAGAATTATTGTTACTTTTAAATTATTATTTATATATTTTAAATTTTTACAATGTACATATATATATTCATTTTAGTTTTATAATTTTTTTTTATAAATTTTCAAAACAAGTTTGAGGTCTAAGTTTTTTTTTCTATAGAGTGATTTTTTAATTGCAATTTTAACATTTATTTTGATAAAAAAAACAAAAAGCTGCATTTCTAAAAAAATCTCAGTTTAAAAATTATAAAGTATATATTAAATTTGTTTACAAAATATATATATATATATATATTAAATTTTATATACTTTTAAATATTCAAAAATATTTTTTCATTTTTTATTTGATCAACAACATATATGTCATGTAGAACAATCCCATGACCAAGGCAGGCGCACACTAGGGGACCAAACCAGCATACCACACACTGCTCAAGACCAAAGGGCCCAAATCAGCATACTCTATGTTGCCCGAGAGATTTTGACCAAGCTCTTGGGCCTATCTAACATCAATTCGCCTAAGAGAGCCCATCACTTGGAAAATTCCCATCTTGTTGACCAAACTAACAATAGAAAGTATCCTTGAAAACATAATTGCAATAATTTATAAAGTAATCTTAGTCATTCATTTGTATCATTCTCAACCGTTAAATCTAAGAGGGTTATCCTATTAATAGTGGCTCACCCTCATCTCATTTGTCATTCAATCTTCTTTTGAGTAATAGAGAACATTAACTCATTCAATTTTAGCCATTTTTTATTCATAGCATATGTTCGTCTCTAAGTAATTTATTTAACTTTTCAGACCGATTTAGTCTTTAGATTAAAGTTCATTGAAAAAACCACACGATTCCACTAATAAAGTTCTTGCCATTTGATATATAAAATTTCTTTTGTTAAAATGAGACATTTCTACCATTCAAGTTGGAAGAAAATACTCAAAAACGGGTAAATTAAAAATATACCAAAATTTAAGTTTGAGAAAAATTTTAGGGATTTTTTAATAAATTTATCCAAAAACTAAAACAACATTAAATATACAGTCTAGGCCTCAAAAAATATTTCAAAATTCAAGCCGAAATTTAGAGATTTTTAAAATAAATTTTAGCGAATCGCTTGAAATAATTTTTCAAAAAATTCAGACTTAATCCTAATTTTCGTATGGCGTCAATCGATTTACGACGACGAAATAATGAAGTAAATGGTCGTGATGGTTTGACAGCAAATGTGGTGAGCGACGACGTAGCCATAAATAAATGTGGTGCTTCGAATTAATTTTAGGTATGCAAGAAAAGAGTTTCGTTAGTTTCACATTCTGTAACTCTAAGAATAAAGGTCTCTGGTATGCATGCCTTTCAATATAAGATTTTTGATTATGTTTCTGATTCAGATAAGTGCAAACATGCTAACTTAAATGATAACTTTTACATAATTATGACAGAGAAAGCTGCTCTCATGGAGCTTTTGTATTTTATGTATAGCGATAATGTAAAAGCTCAAAATGTAGCTTGGAAGTATGATACAAATTCAATTATGATTTAAGAGTATTCAAGGTATCTTTAGAATTGAAATATATTAAGGACTAAAATAAGAAGTTGTATCATATCATTGCTATTTTCAAAAGAGACCAAATTAAATATTTTGCTTGCTTGAGGAATTGCATGTAACTCTTTATTAATCCTAAGAACTTATACAAGTGGCATTGAGGAGGAAAGACAAATGTGGAAGAAGCTCTCGGTTAATGTGTTTGTGAGGAAGGAAAAAACAAAGTTAGTTCGGTTAAATTTCACAGTAACTACAAATTCGGCAAAAAAAAAGTACCGGAATTTTTTTGATATACCCTGGACTTTTTTATGGCTGAATACAACCTTTATTTCATAAAGTGTATTCTCCATCTTAGGGCTAAGTTAACCATCATGCACTAACCAACTTCTGTTTGTTCGGTTAAATTTCTGCCCACTAACCACACTTTGTTTTAGTTTTTGTTGCTCTACTAAGATAATCAACCAAAAATAAAAGTGGATAGAAATTTTATAACTCGAATAACAACTTTGTTTTTATTAATCACAAGCTCACGTAGAAAAGTCAGATTTACATTTTTTTTTTGAGGAAATTCTATTATATGTACCTTTTAATTACTTTCTCCACGTTAACATGGTATGTACATATTCATATATGTAAAATATAGCCATACACATCAAATTGAAAGGTATAAATCCATGAACAAACCATATAAAAAGGTGACAAGGACTCATACAAGTCAATCCTACAATTACAGGTTTCAAAAAGGACTAAAAAGATAATAATAGTAAATAAATAAACATGAAATTGTTGTGCAGCTATTCAGTTCCAGCAATCTTACTCTTCAGTGCCTCAATATCCGTGGCTAGTTCTTTCCTGCTTGACTGAGGAAATAAGCATATGGTGTTTAGTGTGCGTATCTATGATCATTCTTATTCTAAATAGCCTGAAAATCTTAGATTTTAGTTGTAAATTATGCTAAATTTCAAAAGTTCCGTCTTAGAATGTCGATTTAGCACTTTGAAGCACAATTGAATGATGATGTATTAAGATTCATGAGGCCATAAATCTCTTACCTTAAAGAGAAGATATCTGTAGATAAACCATCCTGTGTATCCAAGTCCTACCAACTCCATTATCTTCGGAAGCTGGTTAGCACAATTTTTTTTAGATTGGATGAGCAACTTGATTGAAAGATAATGAGTTGTAGCAAATTCATTTGCAAGTATAGCCCTCTGTTAGTTTTAAGAATTCACTTACCAAAGGGACCGAGTTAATGGCACCAACAAGAATGGATGATAGCCAAACAGCAACGACTGCCCCGCCGCCATAAAGAAGAACTGTCGACTTGTTCTCAACTTTATCCCACTGGTAAACATGGGAAGAAAATCAAGTCAGTTCAGCACTAAGCATCCTTTAAAGCAAGACCTCAAATTCTTTTGTCCTTTTACAAAAGAAGCCGGCCTAGAGTGGGTTGAGGATATAGAAGGGGTTCGAGATGTTCCAATTCGAAGTAGAGCTACAAGATGCAGCCTTTTAAGGCAGCTGAATGAACAAGTCGGATTAAGCACTCGATTACGAATTTGATTAACTAGAAGATACGAAGACCGGAGTCGTTAATAGTAAGGCCATGTTCTCACCTTTTCCTTCAAGTCAGTGAAAAGCTCCCCGGTATCAACAGAGGTCTCATCTGAGGCTTTTGCCAGGAGCAGAGAAAACCTCTGGGATCCTGTTTTAGGAATCAAAAAGTGGGAAGCCATTAAAACAATAAGCAAAGGCATACATATTCCACAGATTTCAAGAAATGCGCATAATCTCAGCATATGAAAGAAAGACTAAGACAACAAAAACAGAGCAATTTGTAAAGCATTTATCTAAAGTTCTCTCTATAAGCAATTTCTGAATATGCATTTTACAAGGACATTTTCCAAATATAACAGTGAAAAAGAGATTGTTTGAGACTTGGAACTCACATTATATCCCAATCTTTGCTCTATTTCATATATTGAAACTCATGTCCAATTTCCAGGCTACAAGATGTAAAAAACAACTATTTTTTTACATTAAAAAAAACCCTTAAATTTTCAAATATGGCTAGAAGAACATAATAAAAAAAGCTTATTAAGTATTGAAATGAATGTATATTATGCAAGTGAAGTGAGTGAATCTAAGAGCAGATTACCTGGAATTAGCTTAACGGACGAGGAAAAGGAAACGGTGGAAACGCGAGGGGGAAGGGGCGGCAACGCACTGCAACGGGTAGTTCTAACGGCGGTCTGTAAACGCGGGACCAAAACGGCGGTGGCCACCATGGAGGAGGACGATGATGCAGTTGCCGCCATTTTAAAAAAATAATTTTGCGCTGTTTTCAGATATGTGTGGCCGCTGCAACGCTAGAAATCCTATCTTTGGCGATAAAGGAACAAAGGAATGAAGTTGCTGTGCTAGAAACAGTGATGTTGACGAAGGACACGTGGACAAGGTCAGGATTATGATTGGTTGGTTCCCTCTCTGCAAATCCACGTTTGAGGTCTCGGGTAGTTCTAACTTGATCCCCGAGAAATTATATCATGGGGATTCCCACCACGTCATCCATGTGACCAATCACTAGAAACTACCAATTTCATTATTATTTTCTATGTCATTAATTTAATAATAAAATAACTTCCAAAAAACAGTTTTTAAAATGACATGGAAAAACTTTAGTGAAGATTCATTGGTTGGAAAAAATGACATGGAAAAATCATGGTGAAGTGGGTGGTTTTCATTGGTTGGTCTCATGGATGACGTGGTGGGATTCACCTATAATATAATTTTTCCTTGATCCCCTATGATGTAGTTAAAATGAGGTGGAGTGACGGACTTTTAAACAAAATTTTATTCCGTTGGAAAGAATTTGTATACAAATGAATATCTAAAAGCAAAATTTATACAAATTATTATCTAGTTGATAAGAATTTATGTAGTTACATACAGGGGCGGAACTAGAAATTTATAAAGGGGGGACCAAAATGAAATTTTGAAAAATTGAAAATTTATGAAGGGGGCTGAAGTGAAATTAAAAATTTTGAGGGGGGCCAAACTAAAATTTTTCAAATTTTAAAGGGATTATAAAGGTAATTTTACCTTTTTTTCTAAAAAAATTCTATCATCTTCCTAATGAAAAAAAAAATTGGGGGGGACCATACCCCCTTAAACCCCCCCAATGTTCCGCCACTGGTTACATAAATTCTTATCTAATTAGTAAGAATTTGAGTTCTATCTAAATTATTACTCAGTACTATATAAATTTTTATCATTTTGATAGGAATGATGGTTGCATTTAACTAGGGATGCAAAAAGCTGACCCGATCTGAAAACTTAACTGAAATCTGCTTGAGTCAGAACCTTGTTTAACCCTAAGACTCAAAGACCCGAACTCGATTTATAACCGATTGTTGTTGACCCGAACTCGAATTGGACATGTTACTGTAGTAACTGAACCCGACCTGCATCCGACCGAAAATGACCTGAACTCGAATTGAACCTGTTACTGTGTACCCAAAACCCGACCTGCACCCGACTAAAACAAACCAGAACCCGAGACGGACCTGGCAGATAACCGGTATTACCCGACTAAATCGACCCGAGATTCGATTTTACCCGACCTGTTTTGGACTCGACTTGTTAATTGACCCAACTTGTTTTGAACCCGACCTGTCGTTGACCTGAACTGATATTGACCTAGCTTGATATTTACCTGACATATATTTGAGGAAGTCTATGATTTAATGAATTTATTATATTATAATATGATAAACTAATTTTCACCATTTTAATTATTAATTTGTGTATTTAAAATAATTTGGTAAATAACTCAATTATTGACTATTAATTTATTAAATTATATAATTCGAAAAAAAGGTGGCAGGTGCGGGGCAATTGAAAAAAAAATATTTTCCTTCCTCCCACCCATTCACTTTAAATTGATTATATATATATATATATATAATTCGAAAAAAGGGGTGACGGGTGCGGGGAATTGAAAAAAAATATGTTTCCCTCCCTCCCACCCATTCACTTTAAATTGATTATATATATAACTAATTGTGTTTATTTTAATTTAAATGAATGGGTGGGAGGGAGGGAAAGTACCTGCCTAGATTTTTAGGTTAGGGTAATTATTTTTTAGCCCTTCTAAACTTTAGAAAATTTTCATTTAAGCCCTTAATGTTTACTTTTAGGTTTTAGTTTAATTCAATTGAGTCCTAATTTAGTTTAATTTGATTGAGATTCGACATTTAACGTTTGAGTTATTTTTAATTAGGTATGTAATTTATGCTTCTAGGTTTTAGTTTAGATCAATTAGATGTTTTTTAACAGAAATGACCCTTATTTATTTTAAATTTTTGTAATCTAATCCAATATTTTTAATATGATGATATTTTTCGTCATTCTAGTCCCTAAAAATTTATTCTTAGCCGAAATTGACCCATGTGTATACTAAAACTTATATGCATACATATACATATACATATACATATATAATTAATGGGTAAACTACTGCAGGGTCACTTTCGTTTCCCGTTTGTACAGATTTAGTCACCACTTTTGAAAAGTGCCAATAAGTGGTCATCTACGTTTTCAATGTGTAAAGACTTGGTCACTCCGACGTTATAGTCTGTTAGTCCCCTAACAGATTGTTGATGTGGCGGAATTAAAATAAGGATAAATTACTGCAATAGCCATTAAAATTTATCTCATGTACATTTTTTCTCCTCAATTTAAAAAAAGTAAACATTATAGTCACTAATAAAAATGTTTCTTTATAATTTCACCCTTAAATTTTTAAAAATTCATTTTCCAATCCTAAAACTTTACAATCAATTAGTACAATAATATTATAAATGCTTAGATGAAAAATAGGTGCCCAAAGTATACCCTTTGAAACTTAGGTGCCCAAATTGCTCCTATTTAATAACTCAAACTTAAAAATTTAGTCCACTAACTACTAAAAAATTTGAGTTATTGGAATTTCTATTTTATAATTCAAACTTTATTTTGAATTTTTGAGTCGAGTTTATGAAATTATGAGTCGAGTATTTTCACATCAAACCAAAAAATTTAATTTTTTCGAGTCAAGTCGAGTTATTGGAATTTCTATTTTATAATTCAAACTTTATTTTGAATTTTTGAGTCGAGTTTATGAAATTATGAGTCGAGTATTTTCACATCAAACCTAAAAATTTAATTTTTTCGAATCAAGTCGAGTGTTGCACTTCCCTACATATAATTTTTAATTTTAAAAGAATTCTTAACCTGGCTCATTTAATTCTTTTCGAATATGAAAAAAAAAGAGAAAAAGAGAGAAGCCTTCCCCGACCTTTCACCTAACCCCATCGGCCACTCCTCTGATCGCCTCCACCACCCCGTCGTGGCATGCACCGCCGTCACCTCCTTGTTCGCCACCGAGCCTTGAATCGAACCCCGAGCACCACGCGCAGAACCGACGTTTCGTCTGCCGTGGAGATCGATTTAAAGATTCGACGGAAACCTCCCTCTCGCCTCTGATTTTTGAGTTTTCCGGCCGCCTCGACCGTCTTTTCGTCGTGTCGTCAGTGCCATCGTCATCTCTGAGCCATGGCGAGCAAAACCCAACTGGGCAATCGACCGATCAACGCCGATAAAGGCCTGTCGAAGTAACGCGAGTTCGACCGACTTTGGTTTAAAAATTATATGTAGGGACTATAATGTTTACTTTTTTAAATTGAGGAGAAAAAATGTACATGAGATAAATATTAATGGCTATTGCAGTAATTTATCCTTATTTTAATTCTGCCACATCAGCAATCCGTTAGGGGACTAACGGACTATAACGTCGGAGTGACCAAGTCTTTACACATCGAAAACGTAGATGACCACTTATTGGCACTTTTCAAAAGTGGTGACTAAATCTGTACAAACGGGAAACGAAAGTGACCCCTGCAGTAGTTTACCCATAATTAATTAATTAATTATAACAATATATATATCATAATATGATATATTATTTATTATATATTATATATATTATACATACTAAAACTTACATATATATATATACATATACATATACATATACATATACATATACATATACATATACATATACATATAGACACACGCACACACACGCACGTACGCACACGCACACGCACACACATACATCGGGTAGGAGAAGCTGGTGATGATGGAGAAGTGAGGAAGGAAGTGTCGAAATTGTTGATCACTTCTTCCAACACTTTACAATCTTCTATCGGGTCGGAGAAGCAGGTCATGTTTGACGTCTCGTCGGCGGCGGTGACTTTAGTTATGTTGTTGTGAAGTGAGGAATCCATTAATGGAGGCAAACCCGAAAGGTGTAATTTCTTACTATCGGGACTCTTTTGGAATACTCTACAAATAACCCACTCGTTTTGCAAAGGAAACAAGTGAACAACAAGACTCAATAAACAAATAAGCCACTTAGTGTAGAAGTTAGTGGATGAGTGACAAAAAACGTTCAATGTCTAAACCTTAGTGAGTAAATTGAACGTTTTGAAACCTCGGTGACCAAAATGCGTTTAAGAGTAAAATTAGGTGATGATATAAGTAGTTAACCCTAGGAAACAATGCAAAAGTAAAAAAAGAAGGAAAACTAAAAATGTACTGACCATGCATAATGTTCAAATAGAACTGAATGGATGAAATCTACACCGAAGTGATTGGAAGTACAGTAAAACCTCTATAAATTAATACTCTTTAAATTAATAAACTCTATTAAATAATAAATTTCTCTGGTCCCGACTTGGGCCAATGTAAAAAATTATCAAATTCGATAAGATAATAACATAATAATTTTTAGAGATCCCCTTTATAAATATAAAGGTCCCATCAAAACTATAAATTAATAATTCATAAATATTACAATTACTACTTTGGTAACTTGCTAAAATATGAATATATTGTAATCTGTTTCTTTTTAAAATTCAAATCTAATTCAATTTCATCTCTAACTTTTCTAATTGCACCCACAAGTTCCGGCGTTGGGGTCTCCAACTACAATTTACAATTTCATAAATAATTTGCACACAATATCTTTATCAAGGTTATATTTTCTGAATTGAGAAGTTTTCTTTTAATTAATAAATTATTAATTTATCGATATATTAATATATCTCTAAATTAATAAAATTTCATGGTCCCAAGGGTATTAATTTATAGAGGTTTTACTGTAATTGGTACAAGGTTATAATTTAGTTTCCTTGCCTCCACCACCAAGTTACTCCCAACCTTCACTCCCATTGAAACCCAAACTCGTCGTCCATCATTTCTAAACCCATTTAGAGATGTTTCCAAAGAAAGAAGCGAAACAACCATTATAAGAACCCAAACCTACTCTCCATCAATTCCAAACTTTTCAACCACGATCCTCACTTCCAATTGAAATCCAAACCACCGTTCCCAAAGAAAAGAGAAAAACAATGGGTATGGGTATGCTTCCCTCTGTTTCACGTTTTCTCTCTACCCAAGGCAACTCTAATGTTGGTGGAGATGTGGCTGTGTTTGAGAAAAGGACCCAAACCAACTATTTAGTGTTGGTGAAGCCGTGGCTTCGTTTGAGAGAATGATTCACAGGTACCCAAAGCCTTCTATTGTGAAATTCACTCGATTATTAGCGGAGGTTGTTAGAATGAAATAGTATGTTCTTGTTGTCTCGATGTGTAGAGATATGAAATTGGTAAGAGTGTCTCACGATGTTTATTTTCTGACCAACCCAGTTTAGGATTCTCTGTTTTTGGGGAAAATGCCGAAGTTAGGTGTTCATCCTAGTGTAGTAACGCTGTCAACTTTGAATAATGGACTTTGCATGGAAAGTAAGATTTAAGAGGCCTTGATTCTGTTCAAAGGAATGTGCGAAGACGATTATGAACCGAACCAAACCTGATCGTGTAGACAACGTTACTGCATGGGTTGTGTAAGGCTCGAGATGCCACTGAAGCTGTTTTTCTTTTGTCGTCGATAGAGAACATAGGTTTTCAACCATGGACTTTGCATGGAAAGTATGTAACTCCCCAAAAATTACCTTAGTTTGAAAACCTTAATTTTGAAATCCCTAATTTAGTAAACCTAAAATTTGGGAATTTCTATTTAAAACCTTAATTTCAATTTAAGGATCAAATGGGCATAAATCAGATTTTAGTGATTATTCTGTGATATGGGTCAAAGTTAGAGGCCATTATGTGAACCCTTAACCAATCTAGTGACCTGTGTGTAATTTACCCATTCTTTAGGGTATTGAAATCCCTTTTATCAGGTTATGACCCTTTCAGCTTCCTTTATACATTTTGGCAGCCGCATACCCGTTTTCCCATTTTGTTCCTTTTCTCTCAAATAATCAACTCCTCACCCATCTCCGACGAAGCTCCGGCTAAGCCCCTTTTTTTGTCCGTTCGTCGATCGAAGACCAACGGTGTGCTCGGGTTCCCTTCACGATCAAAACCCACCCAACGGTTTACCCTCGTCGATTGTCGTTTTCCTTGAACGACATAGAAACTGTTCGGTCTTCCCTAACGCCACCGTTCATCATCGTGTCCTCCACCGTGGTTTCACCGATTTTGTGTGGGTAAGATATTTTGGTCCCTTCAGTTTTAATTTAAGCCGTGTTCGGCTTTGTCTTCACGTCTTTTGATCATTGTTTACCTTGCCGTAGAGTCCGCATCATGGCCGTGGTTGTGCTTGCGCCACCGTCGTCGTTATCTGTTTGCGTTGTAGTTGTATTAGCGTCGCCGTACACGTTTGGATCTGTCGTCACTGTGTTATTTGAGCCATCGTTTAGTGCTCTGCTCTGATCTTAAGTTTGGGTAAGCTTTTATTCTTTGAGTTTGATATTCCATGGTGATAGTCATGTTTTAATCATCTTTTATGTTTGGTTTGGCCGGAAATGATCGTTTGGAAATTGATTTGCGCCACCGGCGAGCTGCCGCCGCCTTGTTTCCCTTCGCATCATCGTCGTGTCTTACCCTTGTCGCTGTCATCAAAGGTTCCATAAACCCTATTGTTGGCTGCAACAATAAGTGAGGGTTAGGCCATCAGATCTTGTCTATTGGGAAAGCCCAAGTTGAATGTTATTTGGTTGAGCCCAAATCGAGAGGTTTTGTGTCAGCCTAAAATGCTTAACCAGAATCTGTGAAGCAAGCTTACATTCAAGCCCTTTTCAAAATGTAATAACCCAAATTCGTGGATCCCCCTAACCCATTTATGAACCAGACCAAATCAAACCAGTTGTAAAATGAATTATTTAGCCGAACCGGCTTTAATATGAATCGAACCTATGATATGAACCGAACCGGGTAAATCCTTGAACCGAACCTGGAAGTTAAATAGGACTATGACCCGAACCGGATCAGTGAACCGGATCGACCCATGAACAGTTAACTCGAACCGCTTTTGACATTGGACTAGTTTGACCGTTTGACTTTGGATTTTGACGTGTTTGACCAGAGTTGACAGTCCTTGGACAAGTTTGACTTTGATCAGTTGACTTTAACTTTGATCGTTGACCAAGACTTGACTTTCTCAGACATCCTTCCCCTTTAACCTTTCTTGACATCTTGAATCCAAATCTGCTGCTCGTTTTGTCAAAATTAGATTCCGAAAGCTTTGTTTTGTTAATTTTAATTATTTATTACATAAAATTTGGTAAGTTGTGAATTTCAGAATCTGATTCGGAATATTCTCGTGTTCAGTTATTGACACTGAGTCTGACGAGTTACCTCATCCTATTCGGACCGACCGTACACGTTCTTCGAAATCTTTCCGTGAGTATATTTTCGGATTAGTCTTATGTTTTATAGTTGATGGCTTAGTGATAGAAATATTTATTAATGTAGAGTTATCATCGTAGGTTCTTTCTTGGCTAGATCTGAGTGTGAGGTCACCCTTCTCGACATTAGATCTTCTGTTGCTTAAAGGTGTGTCTCTTCTTGTGCTACAAATTTGTGTTTTCTTTGGTGCTTTAAATAAATGTCTTTATATATTTTGTGTGCATTATTCTGTTATGATTGATGAAAGGTTTCAGACATCATGCATAGCATATCGATTGGTTTTTAACTAAAAATTGGATTTATTAATTATGAGATATCATATTTTTAAAATATGAAACTTTTGATTTACAGATTTATGCAACTTGAATTTTTAAAAATTCATGTTTCGGATGAAATTCGGATTTTAAAATTAGCATCATATCATTGAGTGTACATGGATTGAGATTTATTCGGGGAAGTTCAGTGGTTTCATCCTTCGGGTTGAACACATTTTGGGCTGAGTTCCACTTTTGATGATAATGATGGAGAGAGTAGGTTCAAGGGAACCTTACTTTTCGGGCTGTGTATCAGAGATTAGGTATTGAGTTTTCATGAGCATCGAACATATCATTATGATTCAGATTTAATGTGTTTTCAAAAATATTTATCAGAAAAATAAAAATAATATTTTGCTTGTGATTGCTTGCACTTTAGAGATACACTAATCTCTTTAGCTTACACCACCATAGTTTCTTATTTCAGATATCCTCAGACTTTTTAGGCGACTCAGTACTTGGAGCTTATCGCATTTTACTCGGGTATTTTTATAAATTAGTATGAACACTCTTTTGATTATTTCAGACTATGGTTTAGCATGTTTTGGGATTTTATGTAATTCAGATATTGAGATTGTTTATAATTTGGGTATTATTCGATGCATGTATTATAAGATTATTTTTGGTTATTTAATCAAGTTATCAAAATAATGTTATACGACTTCGTTTTATGATAAATGAAATGTTTTTAAGTTTATCTACTCTAGATATTTTATATTTTTAAAATATTTTAACCTAAGATTTATAACTTGAGGGGAAAGTTTTCAAACCTAACTTCTTAGATTTGGCTCATTTCTTTTGGGCCAGGTTTAGGGGGTTACAACGTAAGATTTAAGAGGCCTTGATTCTGTTTAAAGGAATGTACGAAGACGGTTATGAACCGAACCAAACCTGATCGTGTACATGGCATTATTGCATGGGTTGTTTAAGGCACGGGACGCCACTGAAGCTGTTTTTCTTCTGTCGTCGATAGAGATCAGGAATTTTCAACCAGGTATTGTTGTATGCAACGCAGTGCTCGACTGTCTTTGCAAGAACAACCAGCTGAAGGAGGCTCTCGATCTCTTCTATAGCTTGAAGGAGAAGTTAATCATACTCGATACCGCTACTTACAACTGCTTAATTCAATTCGCCCTTCGTTTGGGCCGAAGGGGGCATGGACATTTTCACATGCAACATTCTGGTTTACCGGCTTTCCCTTGATCTCGACAGAGCTTTAGGTCATTGACGCGATGAGGGAGCGAGGCGTTAATCCTGACACCATCACCCTTAATATATTGTTTTCTGAACAGTGCAAGCTTGGATCGATTTTCATGGTTGAAGCCATTGTTTCTATAATGAAGAGCCATGGTGTCTTTCCCAATGTTGTAACTTTTCGCCAGATGAATCTTCAAGACCTAAATCTTGTGAAGTTGCTCAAATTAAATTCGCAATAAATACTTAGCTTGAAAATAACAAAAAGACATTTTCTATTATAAAAGCTAATATATATATATATATATATATATATATATATATATATATATATATATATATATATATATATATATATATATATATATATATACAGGGATGAGATCTAGCTATAATATGTAAAACTCAACTAGTTTTACACTAGTCCATGAACATTGGATGAGTGAGATGGATGGATGAGATTGGAAGTAGGATATGTGAAGATTATCACTTGGAAAAAAAGTAAAGAGTTAATCTCACTCATATATATATATATATATAGGGTTAGGATCAAGTTACACTATGTAAAACTCAACTAGTTTTACACTAATTTATGGCCATTAGATTGGTTAAATGAATGGATGAGATTAACTCCTTACTTTTTTCCCAAGTGATAATCTTTCCATATCATACTTTTAATCTCATCCATTCATTTCACTCATTCAATGGCTATGGATTAGTGTAAAACTAGTTGAGTTTTACATAGTGTAACTTGATCCCATCCCATATATATATAAAATCTTTGACTGGCCTCAGAATTACATAATAAATCCTTAGCTTCCAAATAACAAAAATGCATTTTTTATTATAAAAGCTAAAAATACTTTGATACATAAGCACTTCAATTTTAGGGTTTAGGGTTTCAAGTTTAGGGTTTAGAGGTTTAGTTTGTAGGGTGTAGAATTTAAAGTTTATAGTTAAAGTTCAGGGTTAGGGGTTTAGGTTTTAGGGTGCTAGGGTTTGAGATTTAGGTTTAAAATTTTATAGAAGGGTTGTGTAATTTTTTTACACAGCTAGTGTATCAAAATATAACCCTATATATATTAACATAAAGTTTTTTACTGGCCTCGGAATTACAGATAATTAAGCACCAAAATAGGGTTTTAAAAAAGTCCTTAATCGCGATCGTTATATAGCGATATCGTTGTCGTCCGAAATTGATATCGCCAAAAATCGTCATGGGAATCGGATTCACACTAAAAATGACGGATTGAGGCCACGATTTAACGTGTAACGTCTGATTGCAGGGATAACGGGCCGATATTCCCGTTATTATCTCGTTAACGATCAACAAAGAAAAAATACAGATATTTTCTCAAAAAAAGGTAAAAAACAGATAATCTTTGAAAGATGATTTCAAATGGTATTTCTTGCTATTATCAACGATCCAAACATCATCCACCAGATTCGAACGATCCTTCAAATGATTGTATGAAAGCGATATGATGAAGTTGCAAAGATGAAAAGGAAAGGAAAAAAAGAGAAGGATTCTGGAAAGTGAAGAGAAGAAGTAGAAAGACATTTTTAGTGTTTAAATGGTAAAAGTTAATTTTATTAGTAAAAAAGAATAAATCCATCAAGGGTCTTGATTCAAGGCAAAATACAAACACCAGTGGGAATAAATTAGATGAGTTTTGGAAAAAACACAACACTACCTAAAAGAATAAAAAGGAACTAAAAGAATTAAATGCATCTTGGAAACCAACACTAATTTCTCCACTACTAGAATATTATAATTATTATTTAAATTATATTATACATTTATTACATTTAAATGGTAAAGTTAATTTTATTATTAAATGCATTTTGGAAACCGACACTAATTTCTCCACTAATTGAAGAAACAATAGTCAATGAAGAAGAAGGAATAAGAAACAACAATTGTGAATGGGGTTTTAACCCTTACGAGAACGCTTTCATAGAACCCTAAAACTACATCGTTTTGTTTATGTTGAATGGAAGGAAAGTAGTTGACAAAAAAATAGAAAACGTAAAACTAGAGTATAAAGTATTTTTATTTAATAAACTAATTTTCATGGCTTTAAAATATTATTTGATTTAAAGTATTTTTTAAAAAAAATTTTGAAAGAAAAATTATTAAGTGCAACAAGACTATATTTTAAAAAATATATAGGAGATTATAATATTTTGTTAATATCTTTTTAACGAAATTACAAAATCATTAGATTTTAATTGAAGGAGAAACCACTACAGCTAATGAGAATTTAATTTGGATTTCATTTTAATCTATGAAAATTATTAGATTTTCTAATTTACGATGAATTTTAATGTTTTTATGATTATATGTGTTGATTTTTTTTATACATTTGTCGTACCCCTATCGTACCCGTACCTTGTAATTTCGAAAATTATTATTTTTCATCCACGTGTTCGCCCTTGTACCCTTATCCGTGCAACATAGAGTAAAACTATCAAGTTTCATACTGAGATGGTGGTGAAGATTGAAATAAATATCGGACAGAACTGTATTTTGAGAACTATTTGCGCCTCAATGGACTTGAAAAGTTTGGGCTAAAGAAACACATGTACTATTCAGTCTTTTCGGTTAATCAACTCTATTTACACCATCGTCAAAATTGGGATAAATAATAGTTAGTCCCTAAAATTGATGTTTTTTTAAATTTGATTTTTGGGTGTTTTAGAGTTAATTGTATAAGAAATCTTAAAACTATGAGTCTTATTCTAAACCTGTAACCCCCTCGTCCCGGTCTGGTCGGATGACCGATCCGAGTGGGCCACACGGGGAAAACCGAAGCGAAACCCGTTAAGGTTTCCCCTCGGTTAACGACCCTAAAAATTTCCTTTTTATTTTATCTTGTCTATAGGCATAATTAAACCTATGTGAAGCACAGCAGCGGAAAATACAAACAATGTAACATACTCCGACCAACCAAAACATTAAACAGCTCATTTTAGTCCTTTACAGCAGGCCGTTTCGAAACGCCCTTAGGGTGTTCCGAAACGCCTTGACTTAGTCAACAGGCCAGGGTCAACCATAGGGTGACCGTTTCGAAACGGGGTGACCCGTATCGAAACGACCCTAACGGTCAACTTCTCGTGGTCAACGATATTTGACCGTTTCGAAACATCAAAGGCCCGTTTTGGAACGCCTTTATCTCGTCAATTTCTCAAAATTCCAGTAGCAAAAATGTTCCGAAACGACCCCCATCCGTTTCAAAACGGCAGGCCAAATGCAAAGGAACCGTTCCGAAACAGGGTGGCCCGTTCCGAAACGCCCCATGTCTGCAGATTGGTTTTTGCTGGTTTAAGGCACAAGGGTGCCCCTAAACCCCACCAAAACCTCTAACAACACACTAACAACAATTTTAAAGGCAACCAACATACAAGCATGCTTGAGCATCATCATAACAAGACTAAACACCAAGGCACAACATCACATTGCCACACAACCATACATGTCATTATAGATATTAAGCTTTAACATATCCAACACTTAGGCAATTCTAGATAGCAAAATACTAACATGATTTCAAGCAAGGCATACATCCCAAAAGCCAAATTAACAAACACATATGAGGAGTCTAACATGCTCCTAAACAACAACAACAACATTCCAAAAGCATCATAACACGACACCTATCCCATTGCTTTACTATTACAATCTTTAAATTTAACTATCATACTTGAGCTAACCGTAAGCAACACTTGGAGGCCTTTCCTTGCCCTTGCCACCCACAAGCCATTAGTATGCATTGTCGAACAAAAGAGAGCGTAAGCATAAAAGCTTAGTGAGGGTAAGCTCATAAAACAAACCTTCGACAATGCAGGGTCCAAGCATGAGCTACAACCAAGATAAAATGCATGATCTTACCTCCGATCCACACGAGCCATAAATATAGATGATGCATGAACATATATTCAATATCATGTTACGCTCAACATGTTTAAATCCACAACATATGAAATCACATATATTAAACCATGTTAGCAACACATCCCAAATCACATTGGCTCACAATTAACCACATATTGGCAACATAAACTACAATCTGTATTGGCACCTAGCTATGACTCGAATACGCGGATAACCGTTGGAACTCACATCCAACAACACAACCATTACCTGACGGTGGGATTACACTCATCACCGTTCACGCGGAGGGGATTCCATTCATCCTCACGCCCATTTCACGCGGAGGGGATTCCACTCATCCTCACGCCCGTCGATGGGATTCCACTCATCACCGACTAATATATATAAAAGAAGATTTCCGGGCGAACCCGTACTCCATCTTGATGACTACTATCATCAAGACCACGCGCGCATTTTGACTCACGTGTGCACACTACACATCCTAATGATCGATCATTTGTACCCAAGCATACTAGTGCCAATACTACACATTTCATTAATCTATCACAATATCAATCCATAACAACTTCCGTGCTTAGCACGTACTCACCATGACTCACCGTCATGCACGAACCACATTTCCATGCCTAGCATGTACTCACCATGATCCTCGGATCATACAATCATTTCATAACATCATTACACATGTCAACACCACATGCATCTCAATAATACAAATATCACATTATATTTCATACATATGTATATCTCTATCACATTTATCATCAACATGCATGTAACAATGCATTAATCCATGCCTCCACATACATGTATAACAACATAAGCATAACCACCATAAGCATGATTAAACATGAGGCATAATTCAACACTTTAAAGATCAACCAAGGTCTCTAACTAAAGTTTGAGATTAGGCCACCACCCTAATCCCAACTCTAGGTGGGTCTACCAATCCCAACCTAGTTCACATGCTTGAACCAACACTTGAAAACCATTTAAAAGTATTTAACCACTCATCTAAGCTTCCAAGCTCCAAGCCAAGCAAGCAACCTCCCTCAAATTTCCGGATTTCTTCCCGAAGCTTCCCCAACACAAATTCCCGCTTCTAAACAACCTCAAACACATTTCAAACAATTCCAAATCAGCCCAACATCAAAATACCAACCCGGAATACAATTCAAATGCAATTTATCATGTTGCAAACCATGAACAAATCCCATTTTTAGCAATTTCGGGCAGCCCCTAAACCATGTCCAAAAACCATGTTTCCAACATCCATAGCACCCACAAATGATCCCAAATCAACCCCTAACCATAATACTACTACTATTGGGCTATCAATTCCCACCTAAAACAACCCCCAAAACTCACCCAAAACCCTCCAAAAACCCCATTTTTACCCAATTTCGGGAATTGCTCAAAATCATTCAAAATTCACATATGTTGCACCATTTGACTCCTACATTCCATAACTAACCATAATAAATCAAAATATTAGGTTTAGCTACACAAAGACACCATTTTTAATCAAATCCTTTGAAAATCCCATTTTCAAAACTTCAATGAAAATGAAAATAAATGGTACTTTCAAAGAGAGGGAGTTGAGGGGAAGTCAAAAACGTTGTTACCTTTCAAAAATGAGTTGAAATGGAGGAGCTTTTTGGATGAAATAGTAACTTGAAGAGGGGAGCTCTTTTCACGTTGAAAATGGGTGAGAAAGAGAGTGAATAGTGTTTATTTTGTATAAGGGGGGATTTAAATTGAAAAATGGGTAAATTACCAAAAGGCCATTAATGAATGGCTATCCCCTTGTTCTTTAAAAAGCTCTTCAACTTGCAATTAAATCATTTTGGTCCCATTTCAAATATTCATTTTGAAACCCGAAATTTTAAAAGATCATTTTAATTATAAACCTAAGCCCAAATAATATTAAAATATTATTTTCACCCGACCCCTAAACCCGGGTGTTACAACTCTCCCCCACTTAAGGAAATTTCGTCCCCGAAATTTATCGGACAGGAATTACCACGAAGTCTGCTCTTACCCACTTCCCTTCTCACTACAACATACTCACCAACTCGGTAAACTTACCACACAACATTAGCTACTTGATTCTAACATCTCAACGAGTTCTTCAATGCGTGCCAATTTCAACCTCGACTCAACCTCTTCAACAAACAAAACACGAGACAGACCAGCTTCATATTTCCGAATCATAGATATACAAAACACATCACAAACCTCTTTCTAACTCTGGTGGTAACCGCAACAATAAATAACAGAACTAGCCCGATTCACGATCTCATACAGCACTGTTTGAATACTTGACCCATAACCTTTTCTAACTGACCATCTGACTTCAACATGTTACCAAACACTACACATACGTCTTAAAAAATCTAGTTGAAATTTCGAATCTCTATTACTCACTTTCATTAAGAATCTTCCACGGATGTAACAAACTAGAAGAAAACTGACGCTCGGTCTTGACACGCTTGCAAATCATACACTTACCCTCATACTGAACTACATCACACATCATCTCAACCCCGAAGTACTCATCTTCAACCCACAATACGTCTTCATACTACTCAGATGCAATACAAATGAACTGCCGTGTGCTTCGGCCAAAACAATACGTCTCAAAACACTATGCCAATCAGCACAACAATTCTATCTCTAACAATACAAACTCTATCATCTCTGAACTGTATTCTGAAGGTCTTCCTTCCGCTATGTCTTGCACGTGAGGTGCCAAGAACCTGTCGTGCAACTGTTTCTCTTCAAGTATCTGACTCACTGTAAGTTTGACATGAAACTCGACCACAAAAAAAAAATACTATCATTCGGTAAACTGAATCCGGCAACATAGCTCGCAACTCAACCACTAATCTGACAACAATATAACTCGGAACATCGGTTACTACGTTGACTCTCTTCGGATGGTACTCAATCTTGGGATTACGGTCTTCAAGCAGTTCTAGCAACTCATGCTGTTCAAGTTCCAACCCTTCCTAAGTTGTCTAACAATTCAAGTTCTGATGATAAGTATATACTGTGCATTTCTTACTATACATGCTTTGTCTCTAAGTCTTCGAAGCAAATACAACTGTAATTAACTCCGTGTCTTGTGTCGGATAATTATTTTCAAGGTCTTTCAATTATCTCAATGAATGAGCCACAATCTTCTGTCTTGCATAAGCACACAACCTAACCCTACATGTAACGCATCATTATGGTTCACAAATTCTCTTTCTGATATAGACTGGATCAAGGTCGAAGTTCTCTTCAAGGTTTCTTTCAGTTTCTCAAGGGCTCATTGTCTTGCATCTGATCACACAACTGTCACAGTCTTCAATTTCTTCCAACTCACGTCCTCTTTTGCCTACTTGGGATTTTCTCTAACACACTCAGCTTAACTACATGTCCTAGGAGAACATCTTCATTAACTTGGAGTTTGCGTTTGCTCAACTTGGCGTACAACTGATTCTCTAATAGAATCTACAATACTAACTCCAAAGCTCGTCATGGTCTTCTTCGGTACTTGAATATATCCATGTATCATCTATGAGAACTACTACAAACTGATCAAGAAACTTAGGAAGATATTCTGTTCAACATCTCTATAAAAGTAACTAACACACTAGTCAAGAAAAACAGCATAACTCGGAACTCAAAATGGTCACACCTTGCCTCAAAAGTTGTCTTCAATACTTTAACTTCTCTCACTCCCAACTGGAAACAAACGAATCTCAATTAATCTTCAATTGGACTGAAGCACACACTAACTGATCAACAAATCACTGACACACGGAAACAGATACTAATCATTCACTGTCACTTGTTTCAACTGTCTGAAATCTAAATACATTCTCGTACTGTCACTCTTTCTTCGACAGAAATTCCACTGTAGAACTCTAAGATGATGCACTGGGCCTAATGAATCTAAGGTCTAACAAGTCTCGAAGTTAATTCTTCAACATTCTCAATTCTTCCGGAATTCACAAGTTACAGAGCAAACAAAACAGAAGCAACCTCGAAAACGGTCTCAATAATAAACTCTTCTCCTCTAACAAGAGGTAAACCGACAATTCTTCCAAATACTTCTAGGAAAAGAAAACACAAACTATCCTAACACTCTGCAGTCTAATCTTCATTCAAAAATCAAATCCATCACACTTGCTAAGCAAGCCTGTCAACTAAACTAAATCAATCTTTGACCTCTAAATCTGGATCAACATTCAACAAGAAGTTCACCTCCTCACCTACCACTACAGTCACGCATAAATCTTGCAACTTCAAGTCAACTCTTTCTTTGTCTCAACGTATACACTAACTATTTGCTCTTCAAGCCGAGCCTTGTCAAAAGGCACACCGAACTGTAGGAAGACAATCACTTCACATCTACCAGAAACTAGTAACTCTGAACCACCAACAAACATCTTTTGTACATCTTTCTGACCACTACTATCTCCCAAAAAGGTCTAGTCACATGCGTCCCTACGTCTAAAATCTTAACAGAGATACATCAAAATCCTTTGCACGCTCACCCAAACGGACGATTCTGCAAAAATTGCAACTTCACAAGTACACAGCTGTTAGTCTTCGGCCCTCTTGTCTTCAGGCTGGTCCTTCAACAAAATCTAACTCTTCTAAATCATTCTTAGAGCATTGCGAAACCTCAAAACTCAACTCTGATTACACACAAACTATTATGCTGGAACCAGTTCTATATCATCAGTCCCGACGACTCAAACATCCCATTACCAAACAATCTGAAGTTAAAGCTCAAGACTTCTTTCTCGGCTCCACTATATCGGAAGCGACTTCATCTCCCCCTCTTGCTAGAAGACAACTCAGACGTACACTTGCCTTATCACACAAATCGATTTCCACTCACGGATACTGACTGACTGTCTTGTATGAAAACCATAGGTTGAATCCTAACGATCACCAACTAGCATTTCTGAACTTAAGCTTACTCACACGAGACCCTTACCCTGATCTCGCTCAAAGAACTAAGGTGCTCATACCTACCTCTAACACCTCATCGGGCACATTCAAACTTGCATGCTTGTTAACAACATATGGAAGTACGGACTCAGAACCAATCGGAAGAGACAAAATCAAAACTGTACCAAGGGCTTATCTACTATAACATCGATACCACTTTGACTCCCACTCAAAGGTCTTTGCTTCTTTTTACCAACTAATACCAGAATCGATCCCATCGTCTCTCACCAACAAGAATCAACTCACATACACGCGGACTCGAGCAAACAAATTGTACCTCAACTCCGGTACAACCATACTCCCCTAACTATAACAAAGAACTTCCTCCACATCATTCACATTTTCAGAACCCACAACTTCCACTTACCGATTCACGGCCCACACACTGGCCTCAAACTTACTAAAAGCAATAAATCAATCAACAATTTAACATACAAGTTGGGTTAGCAAAGGAAAGGTCCAAGTGGCTCAAGTATGATTTCCCTCACTTAAAATCCTTTTTCCGATGTAATAGAAGCAATGAGACTCTACTCAACATGTTTCAAACAAATCAGCACACATGCATGCTCAACCAAGCATATAACAAGGCATACTTGCTAAACAAGCAAACATATGCGTACGATCAAACAACATACATTCTCAATCAAACAATCACACATCACAGCATACACGGGTAATGAGCAACATGCTTTTAAACAAACAATCAATATACTTGTCATACAAGCAATCATACTTACAAAGCAAGCAAACACCGTGCTTATCAATTCAAAACTTAAACTTACCTCACTTACCTGCCCAAGGTCTCGGTAACCTTAGGCTCTGATACCAACAAATGTAACCCCCTCGTCCCGGTCTGGTCGGATGACCGATCCGAGTGGGCCACACGGGGAAAACCGAAGCGAAACCCGTTAAGGTTTCCCCTCGGTTAACGACCCTAAAAATTTCCTTTTTATTTTATCTTGTCTATAGGCATAATTAAACCTATGTGAAGCACAGCAGCGGAAAATACAAACAATGTAACATACTCCGACCAACCAAAACATTAAACAGCTCATTTTAGTCCTTTACAGCAGGCCGTTTCGGAACGCCCTTAGGGTGTTCCGAAACGCCTTGACTTAGTCAACAGGCCAGGGTTAACCATAGGGTGACCGTTTCGAAACGGGGGTGACCCGTATCGAAACGACCCTAACGGTCAACTTCTCGTGGTCAACGATATTTGACCGTTTCGAAACATCAAAGGCCCGTTTCGGAACACCTTTATCTCGTCAATTTCTCAAAATTCCAGTAGCAAAAATGTTCCGAAACGACCCCCATCCGTTTCGAAACGGCAGGCCAAATGCAAAGGAACCGTTCCGAAACAGGGTGGCCCGTTCCGAAACGCCCCCTGTCTGCAGACTGGTTTTTGCTGGTTTAAGGCACAAGGGTGCCCCTAAACCCCACCAAAACCTCTAACAACACACTAACAACAATTTTAAAGGCAACCAACATACAAGCATGCTTGAGCATCATCATAACAAGACTAAACACCAAGGCACAACATCACATTGCCACACAACCATACATGTCATTATAGATATTAAGCTTTAACATATCCAACACTTAGGCAATTCTAGATAGCAAAATACTAACATGATTTCAAGCAAGGCATACATCCCAAAAGCCAAATTAACAAACACATATGAGGAGTCTAACATGCTCCTAAACAACAACAACAACAACATTCCAAAAGCATCATAACACGACACCTATCCCATTGCTTTACTATTACAATCTTTAAATTTAACTATCATACTTGAGCTAACCGTAAGCAACACTTGGAGGCCTTTCCTTGCCCTTGCCACCCACAAGCCATTAGTCTGCATTTTCGAACAAAAGAGAGCGTAAGCATAAAAGCTTAGTGAGGGTAAGCTCATAAAACAAACCTTCGACAATGTAGGGTCCAAGCACGAGCTACAACCAAGATAAAATGCATGATCTTACCTCCGATCCACACGAGCCATAAATATAGATGATGCATGAACATATATTCAATATCATGTCACGCTCAACATGTTTAAATCCACAACATATGAAATCACATATATTAAACCATGTTAGCAACACATCCCAAATCACATTGGCTCACAATTAACCACATATTGGCAACATAAACTACAATCTGTATTGGCACCTAGCTATGACTCGAATACGCGGATAACCGTTGGAACTCACATCCAACAACACAACCATTACCTGACGGTGGGATTACACTCATCACCGTTCACGCGGAGGGGATTCCACTCATCCTCACGCCCATTTCACGCGGAGGGGATTCCACTCATCCTCACGCCCGTCGATGGGATTCCACTCATCACCGACTAATATATATAAAAGAAGATTTCCGGGCGAACCCGTACTCCATCTTGATGACTACTATCATCAAGACCACGCGCGCATTTTGACTCACGTGTGCACACTACACATCCTAATGATCGATCATTTGTACCCAATCATACTAGTGCCAATACTACACATTTCATTAATCTATCACAATATCAATCCATAACAACTTTCGTGCTTAGCACGTACTCACCATGACTCACCGTCATGCACGAACCACATTTCCATGCCTAGCATGTACTCACCATGATCATCGGATCATACAATCATTTCATAACATCATTACACATGTCAACACCACATGCATCTCAATAATACAAATATCACATTATATTTCATACATATGTATATCTCTATCACATTTATCATCAACATGCATGTAACAATGCATTAAGCCATGCCTCCACATACATGTATAACAACATAAGCATAACCACCATAAGCATGATTAAACATGAGGCATAATTCAACACTTTAAAGATCAACCAAGGTCTCTAACTAAAGTTTGGGATTAGGCCACCACCCTAATCCCAACTCTAGGTGGGTCTACCAATCCCAACCTAGTTCACATGCTTGAACCAACACTTGAAAACCATTTAAAAGTATTTAACCACTCACCTAAGCTTCCAAGCTCCAAGCCAAGCAAGCAACCTCCCTCAAATTTCCGGATTTCTTCCCGAAGCTTCCCCAACACAAATTCCCGCTTCTAAACAACCTCAAACACATTTCAAACAATTCCAAATCAGCCCAACATCAAAATACCAACCCGGAATACAATTCAAATGCAATTTATCATGTTGCAAACCATGAACAAATCCCATTTTTAGCAATTTCGGGCAGCCCCTAAACCATGTCCAAAAACCATGTTTCCAACATCCATAGCACCCACAAATGATCCCAAATCAACCCCTAACCATAGTACTACTATTGGGCTATCAATTCCCACCTAAAACAACCCCCAAAACTCACCCAAAACCCTCCAAAAACCTCATTTTTACCCAATTTCGGGAACTGTTCAAAATCATTCAAAATCCACATATGTTGCACCATTTGACTCCTACATTCCATAACTAACCATAATAAATCAAAATATTAGGTTTAGCTACACAAAGACACCATTTTTAATCAAATCCTTTGAAAATCCCATTTTCAAAACTTCAATGAAAATGAAAATAAATGGTACTTTCAAAGAGAGGGAGTTGAGGGGAAGTCAAAAACGTTGTTACCTTTCAAAAAGGAGTTGAAATAGAGGAGCTTTTTGGATGGAATAGTAACTTGAAGAGGGGAGCTCTTTTCACGTTGAAAATGGGTGAGGAAGAGAGTGAATAGTGTTTATTTTGTATAAAGGGGGATTTAAATTGAAAAATGGGTAAATTACCAAAAGGCCATTAATGAATGGCTATCCCCTTGTTCTTTAAAAAGCTCTTCAACTTGCAATTAAATCATTTTGGTCCCATTTCAAATATTCATTTTGAAACCCGAAATTTTAAAAGATCATTTTAATTATAAACCTGAGCCCAAATAATATTAAAATATTATTTTCACCCGACCCCTAAACCCGGGTGTTACAAAACCAATCTCTAAAATTTAAAAAAATAACTTTTGGTATCCATCCCTAGGATTTGAACCTTACTTTAAAAGCCATCATTGAAGCTGTAACCAAGGACCACTACTCCAATCGACTAATTTAAAACATTATTAGAATATATATTTAAATATTTCACATATCATATTTTAATTGGCCAAAGTTTTTTTAACAGTTAGATACTTAAAATGATCCAAATGAAACTTTAGGCATATATTTAGAGTGAAAAATAGGTTAGGCACAAAAAGTGAACCACACATATAGTTTGAGCACCTATTTAGTTATTAAGCGTTTATTTTAAATCATATTTTAAGTTAATTATATTATTTTTCTGGAAAAAATATTAATTATAATAGAAATTATTAACTAATTAAAATACATTTGTTTTATAAAAAATTATATATTTTAGGTTTTTTTAAAATAATTATTTTTTGAGTTAAAACAATCATTTGCAGCTATTTATGATACTACATTAGGAAAGTTTATTTTATTCTACACCATTTATATATATGTACCTCTTAACATAATAACAAATATTCATATTTGTGAGACTTGTTACGAAACCGTTAAATTCTTTAACTCTATAATCAAAGTGAACAATACTTGACCATATTGTCACGGACCACCAGTTCGAGTTCGAGTCACATGCACGCATGGTTGCCCAAGATGTTCTAATGGAGATTTTGGCCCTAAAAAGACCACCCGACTTAGCCTGATCTGTGGAGGATTCCAAAAGACAACCACTTTGACCTATGTAAACTTTTCATATAAATATAGGATTTGTTTCCTTAGATAGGAGATATATTCTAAAGAATATTCCATTGTGGTTGGTGGGCTTCGATCATAGTCACCGATATAAATCATTAGTGGCCGTCAGATGTAGAGGACCCAACTATAAATAAAGGTATTCCCCACCTCATTTGTATCAATCATCTTATGACTAATAAAGACATTCACTCTAAAACTCTTTGTGTTTTTATTGAGTGTTTTTAGTTTTATTTTTTTGTTCTTAAGTTGTTTTCTCTATAATTTGTTTCCGCTTAAAAAGATTCAACGTTTTTAATATCTTGGAAAATTTTGATTTTTTCGAATGAAAATTCAAGCTGACTTAGACGTTTGTTTATATTTATATTTATAATTATTATATTTTACAAAAATATTTGTTAATTTAAAAAAAAAATTACGACTGCGACACCCACAATAATATTCGTTATGTCCACAACCGCGATAAACACGTCACGACCGAAAACGGGGCCGCAAACGCTTTTTAAATTCCTACCGTAGATCATCGAGCTTTTCAACCAACAAAGGTTATTTAAAGTTGCAGGTATATTAGACATGATGAAAAATCATGCCATTAAGTCGGATTATATAACGTATCGCATTCTGATTGATAGCTTTTGTTCGCATAATTTGATTAATGAGCTTAAGTTTTTGTACATTGGATGAGAGAGGAAGGCTTTGAGCTCGATATTATCATATACAACTATCTTCTACATGCTATGTACCGAAAGAAAAGGTTTTCGATAGCATTAGGCCTTTTCTTTGAGATGATTTATTCTGAGAAGTTTCTAAATTAACTTGCTTGCTTCATTCTGCTGGATGATTTATGCAAGGGTAATCAACTTGATAAATCTTCGATAATTTTTTAGGGGCTACACGAGTTTAAGCTGAAAATCGACAACGTCTACTATATCATCCTAATTAACGCCATTTGCAAAGAGAGACACATCCCACTCGTAAATATACGGATGAAGCGTACAAGTTATTTTGAAGTATGAGAAGTATGAATGTTTGCAATATAGTGTCTGTTATACTAACATGATTCAAGGTTTTCATCGAAACAAAATATATCTCAAATGCAATGAAAATGGTTAGCAAAAAATTTTCACTAAACAAGTACACCACTACAATGATAATTGACTCTGACAAGGTATTATCTGAACTATGAAAGAAATAGATTTAAGCAATGAAACTTGTAAATGTGTTGTTACGTGATTGATATATAAGTAAAATCAATGTTTAAGTTGTGAGTTGTAAAAATTTCCTAAAAGATTAACGTGCACTATTTAGTAGTTTACTACATTCATTTATCTGTTTATTTAATTTTATATTAACAGATTGCTTCTTTAAGAGAAGGGGTATCACTGGAAGCCAAATTATTAAGTAGGTAAGTGTCTCTTGTGCATTTGTTAGTTATGTTAATTGTTATCACTGTATGATTCAGTCTAATTTTTTCTACAGGAATGAATAAGTTTTGCGTCAAAGAGAGGTAAATAGAATATAGTATAATAAAGTTTGAAGGTTGGTTGGACCTAGTTTAGCTTATTTCTTTCATGTCATTAGGTTCATGAATTGAATATTAGGTTGTTAGTTATATTCCTATTTATGTGTTTTCATGTCAACAATATTAGTTACATCTTTATATTTCTTTTAGCTCTTTCTCTCCTTATCACCTCCATCGCAGCTCTTCATCAGTAACTGGTAATTTTACTGTTTGTTGTTTTATTTAATCTGTGAAACATTCTTCTCACTGTAAACAAAAAAATTGTGAATTTGCTCTGATACCATCTTAAATTTAGGAAGCGGCGAAAAGAAACAAACTCTAAAAGGTTATACACATTTAAGAAGAAAGAAAAATAACTGAGATAAGAAATGTAGGCCAAATCTCGTTTAACCGTAGGATTCAATGACCCAAACTCGATCTGTAACCGATTGTTGCTAACCCGAACTCGAATTGAACTTGTTACTGTGTACCTAAAACCCGACCTGCACCCGACTAAAACGAACCCGAACCCGAGACGGATCTGGCAGATAATCGGTATTACCCGACTGATTCGACCCGAGATCCGATTTTACCCGACCTATTTTGGACCAGACCTGTTAATTGACTCGGCTTGTTTTAAACCCAACCTTTTGTTAACCTGAACTGATATTGACCTAGCTTGATATTTACCTGGCATATATTTGAGAAAGTCTATGATTTGATAAATTTATTATATTATAATATGATAAATTAATTTTCACCATTTAAATTATTAATTTGTGTATTTAAAATAATTTGGTAAATAACTTAATTATTGACTATTATTTTATTAAATTATATATAGATAATTTATTAAATTATATAATTCAAAAAAAAAGGTGACGGGTGCGAGGGAATTGAAAAAAAAATGTTTTCCTCCCTCCCACACATTCACCTTAAATTTTCCCTCCCACCCATTTACTTTAAATTGATTATATATATAATATAACAAATTGTGTTTATTTTAATTTAAATGGATGGGTGGGAGGGAGAGAAAGTACTTGCCTAGATTTTTAGGTTGGGGTAATTGTTTTTTAGTCCATCCAAACTTTAGAAAAAATTCATTTAAGCCATTAATGTTTATTTTTAGGTTTTATTTTAATTCAATTGAGTCTCAATTTAGGTTAATTTAATTGAGATTCGACATTTAACTTTAGAGTTATTTTTAATTAGGTATGTAATTTATGCTTCTAGGTTTAAGTTTAGATCAATTAGATGTTTTTTAACAGAAATTGACCTTTATTTATTTTAAATTTTTTTAACATAATACAATATTTTTAATATGATGATATTTTTCGTCATTATATTCCATAAAAATTTATTCTTAGTCGAAATTGACTCATATGTATACTAAAACTTATATGCATATATATACATATACATATTTAATTAATTATAACAATACATATATATATATCATAAACAATACATATACATATTTAATTAATTAATTATAACAATACATATATATATCATAATATGATATATTATATATTATACATACTAAAACTTACATCATATATATAACATATGTATATGTATAGATCCATATACATATACATACAGACAGACACACGTACGCACACACAAACATACACGCACGCACGCACGCACGCGCGCACACACATACATCGGGTCGGATAAGCAGGTCACGTTTGACGTCTCGTCGGCGGTGGTGATTTTAGTTTTGTTGTTGTGAGGTGAGGAATCTATTAATGGAGGCAAACCCGAAAGGTGTAATTTCTTACTATCAGGACTCTTTTGGAATACTCTACAAATGACCCACTCGTTTTGCAAAAGAAACAAGTGAACAACAAGACTCGATAAAAAAATAAGCCACTCAGTGTAGAAGTTAGCGGATGAGTGACAAAAAACGTTCAATGTCTAAACCTTGGTGAGTAAATTGAACGCTTTGAAATCTCGGTGACCAAAATGAGTTTAAGAGTAAAATTAGGTGATGATATAGGTAGTTAACCCTACGAAACAATGCAAAAGTAAAAAAAGAAGGAAAACTAAAAATGTACTGACCATGCATAATGTTCAAATAGAACTGAATGGATGAAATCTACACCGAAGTGATTGGAAGTAATTGGTTCAATGTTATAATTTAGTTTCCTTGCCTCCACCACCAAGTTACTCCCAACCCTCACTCTCATTGAAACCCAAACTCGTCGTCCATCATTTCTAAACCCATTCAATGACGTTTCCAAAGAAAGAAGCGAAACAACCATTATCAACAAGAAACCAGGAGAACCCAAACCTACTATCCATCAATTCCATACTTTTCAACCACGATCCTCAATTCGAATTTAAATCCAAACCACCGTTCCCAAAGAAAATAGAAAAGCAATGGGTATGCGTCTGCTTCCCTCTATTTCACATTTTCTTTCTACCCAAGGCAACTCTAGTGTTGGTGGAGTTGTGGCTGTGTTTGAGAAAAGGACCCAAATCAACTATTTAGTGTTGGTGAAGCTGTGGCTTCGTTTGAGAGAATGATTCGCAGGTACCCAAAGCCTTCTATTGTGGAATTCACTCAATTATTAGTGGAGGTTGTTAGAACGAAAGAGTATGTTCTTGTTGTCTCGATGTGTAGAGATATGGAATTGGTAGGAGTGTCTCACGATGTTTATTTTCTAACCAACCCAGTTTAAGATTCTCTATTTTTGGGGAAAATGTTGAAGTTAGGTGTTCATCCTAGTGTGGTAACGTTGTCAACTTTGATTAATGGAATTTGCATGCAAAGTAAGATTTAAGAGGCCTTGATTCTGTTTAAAGGAATGTACGAAGACGGTTATGAACCGAACCAAACCTGATTGTGTACACGATATTTCTGCATGGGTTGTGTAAGACCCGAGATGCCACTGAAGCAGTTTTTCTTCTATTGTCGATATAGAACAAGGGTTTTCAACCAGGTATTGTTGTATGTAACGCAGTGCTCGACTATCTTTGCAAGAACAACCAGCTGGAGAAGGCTCTTGATCTCTTCTATAGCTTGAAGGAGAAGTTAACCAAACTCGATACCGCTACTTACAACTGCTTAATTCAATTCACCTTTCGTTTGGGCCAACCGAAGGGGGCATGGCCATTTTCACATGCAACATTCTGGTTTACCGGCTTTCCCTTGATCTTGAAAGAGCTTTAGGTCATTGACGCGAAGAGGGAGCGAGGCGTTAATCCTGACACCATCACCCTTAATATATTGGTTTCTGAACAGTGCAATCTTGGATCGGTTTCCATGGTTGAAGCCATTGTTTCCTCCATAGAGAGCCATGGTGTCTAGGGGTGTGCAAAAAAACTGAAAAACCGAAACCGATTCCGAAACCCGAAAAAACCGAACCGAAAAATAGGTTAACCGAACCGAAAAATTCGGTTTCGGTTCGGGTTTTTATTTTTTAAAAAGAAACCGGTTCGGTTACGGTTTACGGTTTTGGGATAAACCGGGTAACCGAACCGACCGATTATATAATATATATTATTATTTTATATTAAAAAATTTATTTTACTTTATGTTCTCATTCCCCAAAAGTAGAACCATAATTTTATTTTATCAAGTTTAAGTGTTTAACTTGCTAGTATTAGAAAAGATAATAATATCATGTGTCGTTTTTAAAAAGTATGTACTTTTTTCTAACATATTATTAAAATTTATATTTTTAATAAACAAAATAAAAAAAATCGTTACCCGAACCGAACCGAACCGATTTTTTCGGTTAACCGGCTAAACGGTTAACCGCTTGAATGGATACGGTTTAGGGTCGAGAATTTGGTGACCTGAACTTATCGGTTAACCGAAATAATTTGCTAATGGTTAACCGAACCCGGTTTTGCACACCCCTAATGGTGTCTTTCCCAATGTTGTAACTTATTGGTTTCTGAACAATGCAAGCTTGGATCGGTTCCCACTGTAAATAAAAAAATGTGAATTTGCTCTGATACCATCTTGAATTTAGGAAGCGGCAAAAAGAAACAAACTCTAAAAAGTTTTACTCATTTTGGAAGAAAGGAAAATAACAGAGAAAAAAATGTAGGCCAGATCTCGATTAATTGGCTAGGGTTGGGTTACCCAATTTTTTATATAGCTCAAAGAGTATAACTAAAATTGGTTATTAATCAACCGATATGTTGTAATCGAACGGGTTAACAAAATTAGGTACCAGCCCACCAGAAATAACAAACAACAACAACTGACGTGACCCACATTATTTATAAAGTCAACAGGTAGGGAGAAGTTGCAGCCCTTCGTTTAGAACTTAAGGTAAAGTGTCTCTCTGATGATATTGCATAGAAGTTGATCGATTCGTAAAATAATTCTATGCATTCTTTTGATTAGAACTTAAAAGGATGAGGCTGCTACAGATGTGGAACAACTTCGTGGAGCAGAATCTGAAGCAAAAGCTCTTCGCTCAATGACACATAGAATGGTTTTGACCCAGGAAGAGATGGTTTGTCTACTCATCTTTAAGGGCTCGTTTAGAAACGAGTTTAAAACAACTTATGGGTTAAAAGGCGGGTTTGCAACGCAAAGAAATAAAGAACGCTAAGCTTTTGAGCATAAAATTACGGTATTAACGTCCGTTTCGAGCAAAACTGAAAAGCTAAATTTTATGACTTTTGCGTTAATTGGAAAAGCGTTTGAGAGAATTTACGTTTTTAACCATCAAATTGCTTACTGCATCCTTTATTTCTTTGTTTGTTTGGTCTTTTTCATTCACTCTTTGACTACTTATATTAATTTATTAAATCATAAATATGCATATTTATTTAATATTTAACTGATTTCGACTTTTATATTTAATTTATCCATTTTTTTCATTTCAGCCAACTTTTTATATTTAAAATTATATAAAATGTATATTTTATACATCAAAATATTACTAATAATTTTCCATAATTTTTTATTTTTAAATTATTTTATTTCATATATTATAATATTTACGAATTTAAACATATTAACTTAATTTATTCTTTTACTTTATATTATCATGTCTAAAATGGACATTTTATCTTTTTAAAAGTACTTTTTGACAGCAATACTAAACATTAAAATCTTAACCTCAACTTTTTAACAGAGCTTTCTAACAACACTTTTCAAAAGCAATGTTAAACTGAGCCTAAATCACTTCTATTGCTACATGCTTATATTCTAATTATATGTGTAACCCCCTCGTCCCGGTCTGGCCGGATGACCGGTCCGAGTGAGCCACACGGGGAAAACCGAAGCGAAACCCGTTAGAGTTCCCCCTCGGTTAACAACCCTACTTTTTTTTGTATTTTAATCTTGCCTAAAGGAGTAATAAACCCTAAGTGATCAAACAGTGGAACAACATACACGAAACAATCGATCGAAAACAAGGCAACACTTAACAACCCAAATTTTAATCTTGAAGGCAGTCCGTTTCGAAACACCCTTGAGGCGTTTCGAAACACCTTGACCAGGTCAACTGCCCCAGAGCCTATACAAGGGGCCGTATCGAAACGGTGGTCAACCGTTCCGAAACGCCCACGACGGTCAACATCTCGTGGTCAACGAGATTTTGACCGTTTCGAAACCTTCAGGCCCGTTTCAAAACACCTTTATCTCGTGAATTTCTCAAAATTCCAGTAGTCAAAACGTTCCGAAACGCGTATCGGAACAGGGGTTTCTAGAGGCCAAACCGTATCGAAACGCGTTCCGATACGGGGTCCCTGAAGCCTACCCGTTCCGAAACGACCCAGCCCGTTTCGAAACGCGGGCTGCCTGTAACCTTTGAAAATCAGACTTGGGCGAATTTTAACAAGTCTAAAGGTCCCATAGGACTCCTATAGCCACACAACACAAACAAACAAAGTCTAGAGGCATACAACTTATGTCAAGCATACTCAAACACACTCAAGGCATAAATATAAACAATCATACATACATGGCAAATTACACATTAGTAGCCTTTCATACAAAACATGCTTGAAACATTGACAAGCAAAAGCATCATCCATCCCATAAGGGTTTGCATACCATAGCAAGGTTAACATTCAAAAGACATACATTAAAAGCGTTAGGCAAGGTAGACATGCTCACAAACCAAGTCAAGCATAAACATCCAAAATCACAAATGAGTCATACAAGCTCATACAAAAACCCTCTTGCCACATTGCTTAACCATTATAAAATTAATAACCGTACTTGAGCCTCACACTTGGAAAACCCTTCTTGCCTTGCTCCGAGCTAACACCACGCTAATGATCTGCATTGTTGAACATTGAGAGCGTAAGCTATAAGCTTAGTGAGGGTGCTCTAAAACGAAAACAATCAACAATGCAGGGTTCAAGCATGTAATCCCAATCTCGCATACAACCTACAAATACATATAAACGAGTAGACCTAGCTAGTCTTTCAAGTGGCATAGTATGGCATCTTACTTCATACTAAGCATCAAGCATCAATAATCAACAATCATAAATCAACATCACATATCTCAATATATGAACAAGTTAATTGGCCACTTTAAATTACCCCGATTGTGCGGATTTAAACCTCAACAACACTTTACCTCGGTGGGATTACACTCATCACCGGACCTTGCATGTGCGGGATTCCACTCATCGCCACATGCCCTACGGATGGGATTCCACTCATCATCCCGTAGAAATGTAATAAAAGCTTCCGGTGGAATGTTACATCACCGTACTCCTCCTTGATGACTTAACGCCATCAAGGCCACGTACGTTTTGACTCAATTTGTGTGCACACTATCCTAATGATCGATCATTTACAACCGGTAATTATTTAGTGCCAATTATCATAACCACATCATATATATATCATCAACCACATTCATGCTCAATCTCATAGATGCATATCAAGATAAACTCACATCCATCAACCACAATCATAATAGCATAGTCAAACAAGCATAAATACATTCATGGATATCAAGGGTTAAATCAACAACTTGAATTAACTATGAGTGGCCTACCAAGCACACTTCACACACACTCCCACTACACATACTTGAACCAAACTTAGAACAAGTTGAAATCACTCACCGCCCTTCCTTAGCAACTCGAAACAATCCTCCTATGCACCCGGATTCAGTCCCAAAGCCTCTTCCACGCTTCCACTTGCTTCTAGTCAAACAAAACACATGCATTACTTCCCAATTCAATGCTAAACTCAACCATCAACTTACTTTGCAAACACAACCCAATTTCCACAATTTCTCAAATCACATAATCTCCTAAAATCCCAATTTTCGTGCTCCCCTAAAGCCTTGCTGAAAACTCAAATTCCAAACACCCAAATGACTTCCAAAACATCCCAAAACACCCTCCTAGCATAGGTAGACCATCAGCCCTTCAATTTCAACATTAAACCCACTAAAAACCCAAATTTTACTACCTTAAAACCTACCTCAAGAACATGCTACGAATTTTCACCCAAATTCAACCAATTTGATATATGTAGTGTATTTCATCATGCTTAAGTAAAACCCCAACATGATTTATCAAAACAAATTGAAGAACCCCCTTAAAAATCCAAATCTTAACATAAACCCTAATTTCCAAAACCCCACATTTTTGAAATCTAAGACAATGGTTGGATAGAGGATGAAGAGGAGATTAAGAAAACATATTTACCTCTTAATTTGGTGTTGAAATCGAGCACTAAAATCAATGGAATAGTAACCAATACTTTGGGTGAGTTTGAAAAGGGGAGAGGCTATTTGACGTTAAAAAAAGAGAAATGGGGAAAGAGAAGACACTTTACAATAAAGTGGTCTTGCTTTTAAAAGTTTTCGGTCTAAATACAACATATGTCCCTCCCTCTTTAAAAAGCTCAATTACACCACATTTTAGGTTGAATTGTTTTAAATTAAATTTTATTGACTCGACTAAAAACCCGGTTAACTCCTAGACCCAAAACACAGGTGTTACAATATGCTAAATCTACTTTTGTAAGAGGAAATTGTTCTAATAAGATGTTGGCCAACTCGTTACTGGGGATTGGATATTCGGCATGGTAATAAGTTATCACCTTCTTATTAAGCAAGGAAATGATTTACATCTTAATTGTACCAAATAACTTGCAATAAAAATAAGAATTTGAACCCATACATATGATGTAGTGCACGCTGAAACTTTGGCCTTCCCTAAGATTGATGAAGTTCAAGAATCTTGTTGTATGTAAGATTTGTATTGCTAATGAACATATTTATTGTAGGCTTTGGGTACCAACTTTTTAGTGTTCTTTTTGGGGCTACGATTTTGATGAATTTTCATTTTTCACTCATATATAGTTTATTTATCATATTATTTTGTACTATTTGATGCTCACCAATTCCTTTCTTTGAAGGATTATTACGTTGATGAGAAATTATTTTATTAAAAACTAGATTAAAACCTTTTTCATGGCAATAGTTGATGTGTAGTGTGTTCAGTTATATATACATTTTGTTTTTCTAGCAGACTGACACTTATATTCGAGACTTGGATATTGTAATATGACCTCCAAGGATCTTCAAATCTAACTATTCCCCTGTCCGACAATTACACCAGAGGTTAGGTGCATCTGTCTCACATAAAGATTAGTGAGCTATGCAGAAGTAGAAAGATTATGACGACATCTGCCTATTCTAAAGTATTTGTGTAGAAATTCTAACATTAAATCAAATGGTCGGATCTAATTACATATCACTTTTACCATGATTTTTGCCAATATATTCCTTTCGGTGTCAAGAAAATTTGTTTCATTTTCTTTCCTTGATTGCAGCTGACAGAGAGAGGCGAACCTTCTAGAAATTAGGGTCCAAATTTATTGTTTATTCGCTTTCACATATACTGTTTCAACGAGTTAGCTGGGAAATTATCAGTTTATGCTTTATGCTTTAAGCATGTATTGGATATAACCCAAACATTTTAATGCAGGTTGCAACCCCTGTGGATACACCTACAAAGTCCTCTGAAAATACTGAACAAGGTTTAATGAAGAAGCTTAAAGTATTTTATGGCCTTGCAATATCAATAGGCAGTGGTACTGCTGAGAATGCTGAGCGAAGAGCTAAACCTAGACCGTCCCAGAGGTTTGTTAATCTTGTAAACCAAACTAGTATTATTTAGATCGAATATATTTCTTAGCAACCTATTTGTAGGAGAATGCTAAGCCAAGCTACATCAACTCCTGGACCCAAGTCTTAAGAGTTGATGTCGTGGTTGCCGGCTGAACAAGGGGATGAGTTGTTTTTGACATTAAATTGGAGGGAATGAGGTAGCTTTGGCATGATTACAAGCCCAAAGCTACTGCTAAAAGTTAGCATAGGATAAATAGTTAATTAACAGTTATTTGTAGTTGTAAGTTAACTTTCTAATGGCATTAATCGATATATATTTCATTTGAAAGTTAGAGTGCAGAGCGAAGTCCTTAAAAAGATGGTGTAGATTAACAAGAATTGGAGTGTTGAGCTCAGTAAAAGATAATGTAAAATGTTTATGCATGATATCTAATGATTGTTCAATTTCTTTTTATCAATTTTGCAGTATCTCATTTCATTTCATGCTTGAATGAATGTAGTATATTCGAATCCATATACTCTCTATATGTATATGTTTACAACACGATATTATTGAAAAGTGATAATCACGAATTCTGAATATGAAAAATACGACTATTAATAATTTAATTTTTCTCATACTTAAGTTTCCTAATGAATTACAGTTATTGTGAAACTTATCGAACATCGATGCTAAAATTCAAGATTTGAGTCGTTGTAGTCTCATTCATTTCTCCCAAATTTATAATATAGAAGCAACTAATAATGAGAGAATTAAATAATGAATGGAGCACATGACATGAGACATGGCAATTGCAATCAGTGACGGATGTACCCCTGAATTTTGAATTTTTAGATTTAATTAAGGGTAAAGTACACAAACGGTCACTAAACTTTAGTAAAAAAAAATAAAATGGTAACCAAACTTTCAAAAATCACAAAATGGCAATTAAACTTTATATTTTGTAACAAAATGGTAACTAGACGTTAACTGCCGTTAAGTGACTGTTATAAATTTTGGTATAATAACACATTTAGTCTTTCATATTTGTACATTCAATCAATTTAACCCTAATTCGAACCAATTCACTAAATTTAGCCCTCGTTATTTACGCATTCTTTCAATTTGGTCCTTAAAGCAAAATTCCAAAGTATGGTAACATGATAAATAATTACAATTAAATTTTTAAAGGAACTCGAAAACTCGACTCGATTCGAATCGAATCGAAAAAGTTTCAAATAAAGTTTGAGTTGTAAAATATGTCGCGTCAACTCGAATAACTCGGAAGTTTTTGACTCGACTCGATCAAACGCTCATCTATATCTTAAGATATGACGCGTCAACTTGAATAACTAGAAATATTCGAATATTTTAAATCATTTTTTTCTTTTTAAATCGAATATCTTTTGAAATAGAATATTTAATATTTTCATATTTAAATCACATCGAATATTTAATAACTACTTTAAAATATTCAATTTAATTTAAAAATATTCGATTTAAAAGAAAAAATGATTTAAAATATTCGAATATTTAATAACTACTTTAAATATTCAATTTAATTTAAAAATATTCGATTTAAAAGAAAAAAATGATTTAAAATATTCGAATATTTAATAACTACTTTAAATATTTTTTCTTTTAAATATTCGAATATTTAATAATTACTTTAAATATTTATTAAATATTCGAATATTTTAAATCAATATTTTTCTTGTAAATCGAATATTTTTAAATTAAATCGAATATTTAAAGTAATTATTAAATATCTTATGCGATTTAAAAGAAAAAATGATTTAAAATATTCGAATATTTCGAGTTATTCGAGTTGACGTGTCATATTTTACAACTCAAACTTTATTTGAATTTTTTTTATTCGAGTCGAGTCGAGTTTTTGAGTTCCTATAAAAATTTAATTAAATATTCAAATATTTTAAATCAATTTTTTCTTTTAAATCGAATATTTTTAAATTAAATCGAATATTTAAAGTAGTTATTAAATATTCGATGTGATTTAAATATGGAAATTTTAAATATTCAATTTTAAAAAATATTTGATTTAAAAGAAAAAATAATTTAAAATATTCAAATATTTTGAGTTATTCGAGTTGACGCGTCATATCTTAAGATAGAGGTGAGCGTTCGATCGAGTCGAGTAAAAAAATTTCGAGTTATTCAAGTTTACGCGTCATATTTTACAACTCAAACTTTATTTGAAATTTTTTCAATTCGAGTCGAGTTTTCTAGTTCCTATAAAAATTTAATTAAATATTCGAATATTTTAAATCAATTTTTTTTTCTCTTTTAAATCGAATATTTAAAGTTGTTATTAAATAATCGATGTGATTTAAATATGAAAATATTAATTATTCTATTTTAAAAAATATTCGATTTAAAGAAAAAATGATTTAAAATATTCGAATATTTCGATTTGACGCGTCATATCTTAGGATAGAGATGAGCGTTTGATCAAGTCGAGTCAAAAAATTTCGAGTTATTCAAGTTGACGCGTCATATTTTACAACTCAAACTTTATTTGAAATTTTTTCGATTCGACTCGAGTCGAGTTTTCGAGTTCCTATAAAAATTTAATTGTAATTATTTATCATGTTACCATACTTTGAAATTTTGTTTTAAGGACCAAATTGAAAGAATGCATAAATTACGAGGGCTAAATTTAGTAAATTGGTTCGAATTAGGGTTAAATTGATTGAATGTATAAATATGAAGGACTAAATGTTTTATTATACCAAATTTTATAATAGTCATTTAACGACAGTTAACGTCTAGTTACCATTTTGTTACAAAACATAAAGTTTAATTGCCATTTTGTGATTTTTGAAAGTTTGGTTACCATTTTGTTTTTTTTACTAAAGTTCAGTGACTGTCTGTGTACTTTACCCTTTAATTAATGTTATTTTTTTAGAAAAATTAATTTTGTTTAGTATGTAGATGAAAATTTTATTTTTACATACTCATTTGAGAAAAAAAAATATTTTAGACTTCATTTTTGAATTTCTAAATCCACCACTGATTATAATGTATGAATTCATCTATCATCCATGCAGAATGAATAGAATTTTTTTTTATCTTTTTAGTGTTCATATTTATGCTTCTACACTAAAAATTAAATTTAGGGTTTAAAAAATTTAGGATACAATATATAGTTTATAATTTAAAATTAAGGTAAAATGTTAGAATTTAATTTTTTTTATAGTTTTTAGTATTAAAGCATAAAAACAATAAAAAAGAATAGAAGACTTTGGCCCTGTTTGGTAAATAGCGGTTTGGGCAAAAATTAGAGGTTTGAGGTATAATTAGAGGTTTGACTAGTCAAATCCGCTAATATTAATGTTTGGTAAATAGCGGATTGAAAGAGCGTATTGGGGTGAAAAAGCTACTTTTGAAAAAGCTCCTAATATGAGCTTTTTGAGATTAGAGGTTTGATATTAGAGTTGTAATGACTCTTTTACCCTTAACAATTATCAAAAATCTCCAAATAACCTAAATTAAATAATAATATTTTTTAATATAAATAATAACATATTAAATATTGGACTTATTTGTTTTTACTACTAATTTATATGGTGACATTTGTAAGTTAATTCTATTTTTTTATTATCACATATTTATATGTGCATATAAAAAATTTAATAATTATATAAATAATAAATTAATATATAAATCTTTCAAATATGTTTAGGAAAATTATATTAAAAAATAATTTTTACAAATCTAATTAATATTTATTAGATACAAAATATTAATAACTGATAAATTATTCAAACAAGTATTAAATATAATCATGTCCTTATATGTCATTTTGCTTGTTTAAATAATCAAACAGCTATCAGCTATCAGTTAATTTTACCAAACATTTTTATACAATCAGCTAATACAATCCGCTAGTCAAATCAGCTAATGCAATCAGTTATCAGCTATCAGCTAATGTAATCCGCTATCAGCTATCAGCTATCCGCTAATTGTCAAACATGGCCTTTGTCCGGCAGGACAACGAACAAAGTTTAACACCGAAGGCTGCCCACATGATTCAAATTTTCAAACCCTAATCTCCTTCCGACAATGCCAGCTTTCTTTGTCCTGCACATGTTTCATCCCCACTCCTCCAGGTGGACCAAATATTCACAAAATCCAAAATCAATTCCGACTTTCTTTTTAAATTTGAAACTTTTTATTATTTATAAGTTTAAAAAGATTGAATAAGATAAGTTATAATTTACTATCTGAAATTTGTTTTGATCCAATTCAATTAACGGTAATATAAAATTAAAGATACATAAGAGCAGAGACGCAGAGTATAATAAAAAATTTGAATTTAAATTTATAAAAATAAGACAATATTAGCATCCCTGATCACTCGACAAAATAATAAATTTAAAAAGAAGAATATTTTAATATACAACACAAGCTTTACAATTTTAGAGTTTAGAGATTTATATTGTGCTTTAGAATTTAAGTGTTAGGTTGTAGGATTTAAGGGTTTAAGTTGTAGGGTTAGAATTTAAAGTTTAATATTTAAGGTTTTTAATTTAGAATTTATGGTGTTAAAATTATAAAATTAAATTTTAAATTTTATAATTTAAATATTTGCACTATTTATTATCAAAATATAACCCATTTGAAAAATTTTATTTAAACAAGGCTTTTGTGAAATCTGGAGTGTAATGTAATTATTGGAGTAGTCTACTCCACTCCTGTAGACTGTAGTGGTAGAATTTTTGGAGTATAAATTAAGGAGCTTGCAATCAAATAATATTGAATATGATTCCTATATAATTAAAGCAAATGGAAAAGTCTAGTGAAATTTCTGACTTGTTTTTAAATATATATACATTTCATTCAATTTTAACCCAAAAAAACATTGAGTCCATTCTACATATTTCTCAAGGATTTATATTCAATAAGTCTAAGAGTTTAGGGTTATACTTTAGGGGTAGGATTTATGAGTGTAGGCGTAGGAGTTTAGAATTTAAGGATGGTGGTAATAATTTAGCGTTTATAGGTTAAGGTTTAGTTTTTAGGGTAATATAGTGAGGATTTAGGTTTTAACTTATAAACCCTAAATTCTAATGATCGTCTATAAATTCTAAACCCCTACACCTAAACCCCTAAAACCCTACACCCTAAATTAAATCATTATACCCTAAAACTAAAGTACTTGTAGAAACTTTCAACCGACAGTATATTAAATAATTACTCATTTCTCAAATGTTAAAACTTCCAAGTGTCTCCTTATCATCAAATTTACGTGTACACTCATTTTTATAGTATTATTATATACTAATAAAAATAAGCCTTTGTTTGTTACTTAAGTTTTATGATATATGTTTAAGAAAAGGTTGATGGTATGACAAAGTTTAAATGGACGGTTCTCTTCTTCTTCAATGGCTAAAACTTTTTAAAATAATAAAAGATAAGAATTGTCATAATCTGGTATTTTTATCATTTTCAAATCTTGCGTATTGACCGTTCTGTACAAAGGACATGTACTTCTCGTATCTCCATGTCCTAGATCATTGCAACAGGCAACACACCCCACTCACTCTGTCTTCTGTTTGTTTGTTTGTTTTTAATTACGTTCTTAAGTCTTAATTAATGTCTAAGTTTTTGGCATTTTGTTCCTCAAATTTTTAGTTTTCAATCAACCTGGAAATGGGGTTTGCTTCTTCTGGCCAAGGGCTTATTTAAACGTATCCATTCTTTGCACGCAAAGCCATTGCTTTTAGACCCTAGCTTTCAGCTTTGCTGTTTAAAAGAAGAAAAAGTTATGAAATTTAGATTCTTTCTGCTTAAATCTTTGAATGGGGAACTGGGTTTTATTCCCTTTTTCTTCCTCGTGTGAAAAAAATAGTATATTTCTAGTACTGTGAGTTTTAAACTGTTTATTTGAACTTACTTATATTGTCTTGTTGTGGCGTCTAAATGACAAATTTTGATCATGATTTGTTTATGAATCTGGGCCTTGTGTAGGTGTTTAAAGTTGCCAGATGTTCCACCTTTCTGCTTTGAGTCCTTAGGGTTTCAATGCCAGTCTTTTTAGCAGCAGTAATTTGGTTCTGGGCACAACAAATTCAGGGTCTTTAGATCTGAGCCTTAATTGTCGACACGGACTAAGGAATTTTTGAGGTTTGGTAGTTGAGTGTTTTGCTTTAAGTTCACAAGATAAGTGTTACAGTCTGACCTCTGTATCTTTAAATCCTGTCGGCATTTCGGTGTTTGCAAGAATTCTAGAGAATTTGTTTTTTGGGGTTAAATTCTAGAATCCTTGAGTCAAAAAGGTGGAACCTTTGTGAGAAAATTTGGGGTTTTGGTTTCGAAAATGGGACATTCTGCTGCAGTATGGGATTATAGGGCTGCAACTGAGATTACAAAGGATTGGAATGGGATTGATAAGATTGTTCTTCGGAACCCTCGAGGGGCTTCGGCAAGGGTTAGATTTCTGATTTGTTCTTTTCCCTTTTTTGTGTTGAATTCAGATTGATTTTTTTGTGTTGATTTTGTGTTTTAATCTTACAGGTTAGCTTACATGGAGGACAGGTAACTTCATGGAGGAATGAACAAGGGGAAGAACTTTTGTTTACAAGTAGTAAGGTAGGGGAAGGGTTAAAGGATGTTTAATTTCTATGTAAGTTATCTGAGAAGCCGATTCGATTTATGGATTCGTGTTCTTTGTAATGGATTTTAGGCGATTTTTAAGCCCCCGAAAGCTGTTCGAGGAGGAATCCCCATTTGTTTCCCACAGGTAGTCTTTCTCTGTCATTTAGTAAATGGAACTTTGTTCATGGTTGCTTATTGGAGTTCTTCACTTGGATGTTTGTTAAGTTCGGTAACTGCGGGTCGCTCGAGCTACATGGATTCGCTAGGAACAAGATTTGGACAGTTGATGAAAACCCTCCGCCGCTTAGTCCGAATGATTCCCATGGCAAATCCTTCATTGACCTTTTGCTTAAACCATCTGAAGATGATCTCAAATGTTGGCCCCATAGGTGAGAGCTTGGATGTATACATCCCTTTTCGATTTTAATGAAAAATAAGTATGTAATGATATTAACTGCTGCTATGTTTAGAATGCAAGTTGTCCGGAGACTGCATCAATCGCTGTGACCTGTGTAAGTAAACGAGTTGCGTATTTGTTGCTGACATACTTTTCTTTATCCCTTTCAGTTTTGAGTTTCGCCTGAGAGTGTCACTTGCATCAGATGGAAGTCTGACATTAATATCACGAATTAGGAATATCAACGGGAAGCCATTTAGTTTCTCTTTTGCTTATCATACGTATTTGTCAGTTTCCGACATCAGGTATATATTTCCCTTTGGATCGAATAGAAGTTATAAGTTCTTTCTGGATTTTACATGAACTGTGTCCACAGTGAAGTGAGGATAGAAGGGCTGGAGACGCTCGACTACCTAGACAACCTTTGCCAAAAAGAACGATTTACCGAGCAAGGAGATGCTATAACATTTGAATCTGAGGTAGACTATTACTTGCAAGTGTCTAATTTTGTATGCTTGTGGTTGTGGTCTTAGGAGCAAATAAAAACATTTCAATTTTGAGATAGCAGTTCTGGCATTAGGACTTTGTTCATGTTGGCATCGGATACAATCTATTATACGTGAAAGCCATTTTGTCTGGCGAGAGTTCTGCAACACGAGTTTTAAAGAATAATGCTTAAACGTTCTTCAAATGGCGTGACAGGTGGACCGAGTTTATCTCAGTACTCCAAATGTAGCTGCCGTACTTGATCACGAAAGGAAACGAACATATGTTATCAGGAAGGAGGGACTGCCCGATGTTGGTAAGCTCAAGTACTTTAAGGATGTTTTTAGACTACGAATGCTATGAAGATTTCATAGTTTTCTAAACAAATAACAAAAAGACTGTGATTCTGTTGTTAACAGTGATATGGAATCCGTGGGATAAGAAATCGAAATCAATGGTAGATTTCGGAGACGAGGAGTACAAACAGATGCTATGCGTCGACGGAGCAGCAATCGAGAAGCCTGTGACCTTGAAACCCGGTGAGGAGTGGACGGGGCGGTTAGAACTCTCGGTCGTAGCATCGACATTGAGCAGTGAACATTTTGATCTGCAGACAAGCAGTGGGTTTTGATGTAAGAATATATAGGACATGTAGGAGTATAGTTCAATGTTAATCAACAGAAGCAAGCATATGCTTTTATGTTAGCATTGAATGGAGTGTAAGTAGCAAATAGAAACCCTGAAATTCTCATGCCAAGCCAAGAATACGAGGTGGTGGCCTCATAACAAAGTAGAAGCTAAAAAACACCCTATGTTTTGTTTTTGTTTTTGTTTTAATGTCTTCTAAGCTGAGATGGCGGCCTCTTTGAGTTTTTGTTGTTTCCACGTGGCAAACGTATCTTTTGTTACAATAAAAGCAGAAGTAATGTGGATTATTCAAGAATCAAAGTTGATCTCTTTTATAAAAAGAAGATATAATAAACTTCATTGAAATGAATCCACGGGATTCAGCCAATTGTCTTAATCGTGGGATATTATTAAGGGATATTATTGAGAAATAAGAATCTGTGTTATCAAAAAAAATTCTTATCAAAAAATGCCCACGTTATTTGATCTGATAGTCAGTTTGGTTTTTATTTTCTTTTTGTGAAGCACTTTACTCTCAAAATATCATTTCGGGTCAAAATGTCCCTTTTATGGATGAAAATGCTATTCAAGTAACGATAAAACAAATGACTTGATAAAATGACGCGTCAGTAAAAAATTAGTTTTATATTTTATATAATTTTATATAATTATATTTTATTATCTTGTTAGTCAAGTCAATGTCTTTTTTCATACAATACTATGATGTTATTGTTTACTGTTATGTATATTTGTCACGTTATTTTAAATAATTTAATATTAGTCGATTAATAATTTACATCGCTAAAAAATGTATTTCAGCTTAAATTAAAACGTTGAAAGTTAAAGTAAATAATGTCTTTCCACGTCACCTGCATATGTTGTTACGCAAACAATAATAATCCGATAGAGTAATTGTTTCTTTTTTTTTGTCAGTTTTTTAATTAAATTAACTTAATCGACTTTAATCTTGTAATTTTCCTTTTCTTTTAAATTTGATCTAATTGAACTGATATAACTTCGATTAATTCTGTTTAAGATAAAGTCAATTAAATTAAATAGATCGATTTAGTTTCGATTTAAATCGAAAAATATTCAGTTTCGATTTAAATCGAAAAATACTCTCTTTTATGAGTGAAAATGATGGATCAAAGGTGAAACGGTGACATGAGAGACATGATTTGGATGATGGTGAATGGTGATGGGCCCATCAGGCATTAGCGGCTCCCCTGCATTTTGAGAGTTGAGATACAAACAAAAATAGTATCTAAAAAAAGCACATGAATTTATTTCAAACATTTTAATTTCTTCACATGTAATGAATGATTTAATTAGTTTCTAATTATACATCATTTGGAATTATAAATATTTGACCTCTTCTGCCCATTCGAATCAATTTGTTTGGTTTTTTATCTTTCATCATCCATCGATATTGTTAGTATCTATTTTTAATTTTTTAAGATAATATTGAATAATTTTTATTATTTAGAAAGAGAGTCAAACAACAAGATTCAAATATGAAAAAATTCTTATCGTAAAAAAAATAAAAAACTAAAAAAAGAAAAAGAAGAAAGGACTTTCCTTCTTAAAAGAAAAAAACTCAATCACGCCAGTAAATGATGCTTTCATTGTTGCTCAAATGGATAAACATAGGCTCAATTAAACGATAAAAAGTCAGGGAAGTTGTTAACATACAAGAGATAAAGTGAATCCCTTAGACGCACGGGCGGATCTTGGCAATCTGGGTTAATGAGGTCTATTTAAATTTTTTAAAAAATATAGATATCTAATTTAATTTTTTTAAAAAGATTTAATGAAAAAATTTAAAAGAATCACCCTTCAAAATGGGCAAGAATAAGAGTTTAAGTCCTGATAGATTCACGACTGGGTTTTTCTAGAGCAACCTAAAGTATAATGGGGCTGATTTTGTTGGAGCTGTGAAGTTTTTTTTTTCCTCCAATAGTTTGTTGTCGGCCTTCAATGTAACCTCACTTGCATTAATTCTCAAAGTCCCAAGGACTTTAGGTTAATATTTTGTTGTACAGTGGCTTACAAAACCATAACAAAGATACTGGTGATTAGAATGATTGATCTCTTTTTAACTTTCATTTTTTCTAACCAGTCAACTTTCATTAAAAAAAAAAAGAACTATTTCTGACAACACCCTACTGGCTCAAGAGATTGTAAGGGATTATTCCAGGAACACTCTATCTCCAAGTGTGTGCTAAAAGTGAACTTGTAAAGAGTCTTTAACTCTATTAATTAGAGATTTCTGATAAATGTTCTTGAAGCAATGGGATCGCCTGATGTATTTTGAGGGTAGATAAAAGCTTGTGTTACTGGCTTTCAATTTTTATCTCTTTCAATGAAAGCCTGGAGGAATTTTTCAGAGGGGTGAGGCAGGGAGACTCCCTCTCACCTTTCTTATTTGTCTTTACTATGAGTGTATTATCTTCACTATTGAATTTTGGAGCTGAAAGATGTTTGTAAACTGTGTGGGCAATCTGGTGATACTAGGTGCCACATTTTTTTAATGTGTTTTCTCTAAAGAAATCTGGTATGTTGTTTTGAGATTGTGTGGAATTGATCAAATGTCCTAGGATTGGATGAGGAACTGACCTGGGAAGTTCAAAAGTTGAAAGGTAAATCTTTGTTGATGATGATTCCCATGCTTGCTTGGAGTGCTCACATTTATAGTATGTGGATGGAAAAGAATGCAAGGCATTTTAAGGGTGTGTATAAGCAAGTTTTGGATTTAGTTCCACAAATTCAACAGATTATACAAATTCGTTTACACAATACATGTATAGATAGAGTTGATTCTGTTAATATGTGATTATGTACAATATGAGAATTGATCTAGAACTCTTATAAAATTTATGTATAGATAGAGTTAGGGGCTAAATTGAATACATGGTGAACTTTGGAGTTCAAACTGTAAAGCATGAGGAGCTTAGGACTAGTGGCATAATTTCACTATTTTCTTAGACGAACATGTTCGTGAACATTAAACAAACGAACGTGAACACCATCAAAAATAAATAAACGAACACGAGCACGCTATTAAAAATTTAAACCAACACGAACCTAACATGAACGTCCTCAAAAATAAACAAATGAACACGAACACAACCTTGTTCGTTCAAACTCGGTTCATTTACACACTTGATCTGCTCCCTCTTGACTAAGGGTGTAAATGAACCGAGTCGAGTCCGAGTAGGGCTAAGCTCGACTTGTCTCATTTAGAACTTGAGTCGAGTTCGAGCTCAATAGTGTTGAATTTGACTTAACTCTTTAAAAACTCGAGTTGAGTTTAATCGAGTCGAGTATTGATTGAGTATTGACCGAGTCAGACTCGTATAACTCATGATATGTATCATTTATAGCTCTAATAATAATAATTGTTGAGTGGATTTATTCAACAACCTTCTTTTTCTTCTTCTTCTTCTTCTTCTTCTTCTTCTTCTTCTTCTTTTTCTTCTTCTTCTTCTTCTTCTTCTTCTTCTTCTTCTTCTTATTATTATTATTATTATTCAACAACCTACATTTTAGTTCACTTCAATTTAAAAAAAAAATAGTATAATATGTTTTCGAGTAGCTCACGAGCTTTTCGAGTTGGATATCGAATAGCTCAGCTTTACTCGTTAATAACTCAAACCGAATTCGAACTCGAGTCAAATTCAATCAGGTCAAATTTTAACCGAGTCAAACTCGAGTGACCCACTATATGTCTCCATTTAATTACCACCCTACTTTTGACCAACCCAAACCCGGACGACCCTCTGGTGCCCAAAATTGCTCACATGTACAAGACAGACAGAGGCAACTAGTATGAGTCAACTGGTAGGAGCTGGAGCCAGAAATATGCAATGGGCTAGTCTAACAAATGGTAAGAAAAACTCCAGGATATATGTAGCTTCTCATTACTTGCTGTGTGGAAATAGAAATCAATTGTGCATTTGATGTGACTGCTCCTGTAACAATGGACAAAGTGAAGCATACATAATGTTTTGTGTTGTTCATCGTATCTGGAACTTAATTAGATAATGTTTTGTTCAATAAACAAGTGCTTGTATGTGTTGAGTGTTGACTAAACTTGACCATTAGGTGAATTTTTGATTGGCCGTGGTGGGATAAGTGCGGTGGGCTGACCGAAAATAGTAACAGACAACGCTATGAAAGCCTTGTAAAATGTCTGAAAATAGAAACGCCAAGTGCAATGGACTTGGCACTTGGCATCCAAAGTAGCAAACATTCAATGGTATCAAAGCTCACTAAAATGAGTAAAACAAAGAAAGTAGAGGAAAGCCAACTCAGTAGCCACGAGGTACTAGTGATTGATTAATGCGGATTTTTGCCTATGTTTTTACCCCTTTTAACTTTTATTTTTGGTTTAATACAAATCCCCTCTAAACTTTACATGTTTTCTTAACTTGTCCCTAAAATTTATTTTGATTACTTTTGCACCCTAACACTTTCGACGTTACTCATATTACCTCCTACCATTAAAAAATCTGTTTTAATCAATCAAAACGTATCACGCCATTTTTATTTATTTTTAAATTTTAAAATAAAATAAATATATTTAAAAATATTCAAAACACCACATCTTCTTCCCCAATTTTCTTTAACAACTTCTCCATCAATTCTCGTCCATCGTAATTTTCCTTATTAATAAACAAGTTAGAAGCTTCACCTATTAAATCAAATTTAGAGTAAAAATCAACCAAATTACCGACCAAAATTGGGTTCTGATCAAACCCTTGTTTTATCATATAACCTTGAACGCAAGTCTCATATTCAAACTCTCCCAAAGCCGAACCCGAACGCAGCACACTCGACAACGTAAACCCATTCAAGCATTGCCCAGGTATTAGCATAGAATTGAAAACCCGAAGGGCCAATTCATGATTTTCGCTCTTGACATAAGATGATAGGATCACAGTCCAAGACATAACATCTTTTTGCGGCATTTCGTCGAACAAATGGTATGATGTGTCCACTCCAAAGCATTTTGCATAGAGAGACAAGAGGGTGTTGTTAAGATACAAATGGTGTTGAATACCCAATTTTATTATGGGACTGTGAATGTATATACCTTCTCTAAAAGCGTTGGAGTTGCAGAATGACAAGATTCTTGAACATGTTTCTTCCAAAAGTATTGTGGCTTCGTTTATGTTAACAATCCTGTTGGCCTTCGGGTTTGAAACATGGACAACAAAAGAGGGATCTTTTTGTAGAATTAAAAAGCCAAAAACCTGTATTTTTTTGGGGTGAGATGTTGGTGATCAGTAGCCGCAAGAGTTGTTGTTTGGGGATGAAGATTGGAAAAGAAATGAAAATTAGAGAAGAAGATGATGGGATGAAGATGGTGTGTTTTGGGTATTTTGAGAAATATAATTAAATTAATAAATATTTTAATATATTTATTTTATTTTAAAATTTAAAAATAAAAGAAGATAATGACATGACGCGTTTTGATTGGTCAAAACAGATTGTTTTTAACAGTAAGCGACAATATGGATAACGATGAAAAAGTTAAGAGGTAAAAGTGGTCAAATGAACTTTAGAGGACAAATTAAAAAAAAGTAAAATTTAAGAGAAAAAGTGTATTAAGCTTTTATTTTTTAGACTATTGTATCCAAAATTAAAAAAAAAAAGAAAACTACTCCAGTGACCACCGAAGTAATTGAGAATACCTATTTGAACCACCAAACTATAAAAAACGTCAATCACACCATTAAACTTATTAAATCAACCTATTTTGACCACCACCGTTAAAAAGTTAACGGATGGGTGACAGAAGTGCCACATGGCAGTTAACAGGACATTTTTAAAATTACATGTTTAGTCCCTGTTATTTACTTATTAAATCAATTTGATCTTAATTTTATTTTAATTAAATAAAAATTAATCAACCAATCAAATGATGACACGTGTCATCACCCAATTGGATTAATTTAATTTGTCTAATATTTAATATATTTTTCCTCTAATCAGGTGGTGACACGTGTCACCACTTGGTTAAAGGAAATTTAAAGAAGAAAACAAAGAAGGCATTGTGGTGGTTCAAACCTGAGACCAAGGGGTTAAATCCCCAAGCTTTAAACATTGAACCAAACTACTCTTAGTGCTATTATTTGCACCTTTTATATACATACCTTATAGTTTAGTAAAAGTTAGGGAAAAAAGAGAACAAGAGGGCATTATGGTGGTTCAAACCTAGGACTAAGGCAGTTAATCTCCAAGCTTTTACCATTGAGCCAAACTACTCTTAGTGAAATTATTTGCAGCTTTTATATACATATCTTATAGTGCAGTAAAAGTTAGGGGAAAAAGAAGTAAAAATGGTTGAAATACGACTCGAACATAGATTACTTGGGATGTGTATAATCACACAAACATCCGATTTAATTTAAATCTGAAAACTATTAAATATTCGATTTTAAAAAATATTCGATTTAAATACGATTCGAACATAAATTACGAAAAAGAAAAATATTCGAATATTTAAATATGAAAAAGAAAAAATATTCGAATATTTAAATCTGAAAGAGAAAAATTACGAAAAAGAAAAAATATTCGAATATTTTAAATCAAATTTATTTTTAGATATTCGATTTAAATATGAAAAAAGGAAAAATATTCGAATAATTTAAATTGAATTTCTTTTCTTTTAAATCTAATATTTAATAGTTTTCTGGTTTAAATTAAATAGGATGTTTGTGTGATTATACACATCCCAAGTAATCTATATTCGAGTCGTATTTCAACCATTTTTACTTCTTTTTCTCTAACTTTTACTGCACTATAAGATATGTATATAAAAGGTGCAAATAATTTTACTAAAAGAAGTTTGGCTCAATGGTAAAAGCTTGGGGATTACCCCCTTTAGTCCCAGGTTCAAACCACTATAATGCCTTCTTATTTTCTTTTTTCCCCTAACTTTTACTACACTATAAGATATGTATATAAAAGGTGCAAATAATAGCACTAAGAGTAGTTTGGTTCAATGGTTAAAGTTTGGGGATTTATCCACTTGGTCACAGGTTTGAACCACCACAACGCTCTCTTTGTTTTCTTCTTTAAATTTCCTTTAACCAGGTGGTGACACGTGTCACCGTATCACCACCTGATTGGAGGAAAAAATATATTAAATATTAAACAAAATAAATTAAATTAATCCAATTGGGTGATGACACGTGTCATCATTTGATTGGTTGATTAATTTTTATTTAATTAAAATAAAATTAGGATCAAATTGATTTAATAAGTAAATAACATGGACTAAACATATAATTTTAAAAATGTCCTGTTAACTGCCACGTGGCACTTCCGTCACCCCTCCGTTAACTTTTTAATGGCGGTGGTCAAAATAGGTTGATTTAATAAGTTTAGTGGTGTGATTGACGTTTTTTATAGTTCGGTGGTTCAAATAGGTATCTTCATTACTTCGGTGGTCACTGGAGTAGTTTTCCCTAAAAAAAAGGGAAACTTTGAGTATTGATTTTTTAAGAATAAATTAAAAATTTATTTGGGTATGACAAAAGGTTCAAAGAAATTACATCAAAATGGGTTCAAAGAATAATTAATAATTAAGAATTTATTTGAGATCCATTAATTGACCTAGTGGCTAAGGATACTCATATTATTCATCTTGTATGGGTTCGAATTCCGGTATTGTAATGAAATATCTATTTAATCAACAAAAGAAATTACATCAAAATGAGAAAAAAATTGAGAATTGTATTTTACCTTTTTTTTTAATTACATTGAGGGGGCGTTTGGTTCACGGAAAAGATTATTACTTAGGGGAATGATCTTTTCCGGAATCACATACCTACGTTTGGTTGGAGAATATTCCCTTCGAGGAGTAATATTATATTCCCAATTGTAGCATTTTTTTCATTAAATGGTGGGAATGTGATTCCCTTGGTTTTCTTAGGTATTTGTCAATTCCCACCATTTGGACCATATTACCCTCAAGTTAATGAATTTTGTTCACATGGATCCTTTATTTAATTTAATTAGATGATTAAATATGTGTGATGTAAATTAATAAGTTAAGGGGTAATATTTTCAAACAATATTTTTTTATTTATAAGATGTTCATCATCTTATAAAATATTTTAGTAGGTACTTATAATATAATTTCTTATCACTATTACACAACTTATTTACTTTAATTTACTTGACAATCTGTCACAAGTAATAAAAAATTTAAAAAATTGAGCATATTAAAAGTTTAGCATTTAAAAAATTCACAAAAATATTTTAATAGAAGATAACGAGAGTATGTAAATATAAATTATATTTTTATTAAAAATAATTAATATAATAATTATATTAATAATATGATAAATATATTATTTTTGTAAATTTTAAATAGTGTAACAAAAATAATTCTACAATTTTTTGTGCATAAGTTTTTAATTTAATATTAAAAGTTTAACATGTTAAAAAGAAAATATAACACACGGTCAATTTAGTAAATTTGTAACATCCCAAAAATTAGCCTAGAAGATTAGAGGTCAAATTAAATGATGAAGTGAATAATTAGATTGATTTTTCCAAACTGTCGAATTTGAAATTTGGTTCATTAAGGACCAAATTGAAATGTGCAAAAAGAATTCGGTCAATATGCTTAATGACCAAACCGAATAAGGTAGAAAAGTTAAGGATTTGCATGCTAAAATGGAAATACATGTAATTACATTATTAATACGATGAAATTATTGTATAATTATAAAATATATATGATTTATTAATACTAAGTGGTGTTATTAAAATGGGTAATAAGTGAGAATTATGGTGATTTGACATAAAGTCATATCCCAATTGATTTTTGTCCCCCATTTTCACATATCCTAGCCGGCCATTACTACCCAATTCACTCATCTCTTTTGCTTTTTCGCACCATTAATATCACATAGAACTTGAGAGAAAATTGAGAGCTTGAGGAAGAAGAAGAAGAGCATGTATGGTGGTGAAAAACACTTAGAAAAAATCAAGGAAAAATCAGAAGTAAGTAGATCATCCTCTTCTCAATTTGGTTATGGTAAAAGGTTTATTAAATCATGTGTTCTAAGGTGTCTATAAATTTATAAACATGATGTTCTTGAGTATGGTTGCTGGAAATATGGAAATATATATGAATCCTTAAGGATTAAGAGTCATAAAACATTAATAACATACATACAAAGTGTGTTGACAGATTTGTTAAGATTCACAACATGCACCTTTGAAAAATTTTAGAAAATGTTATGATAGAAGTTTGGATCTGAATTTTTGATATGTTTCACTTTAATATGTCTAGAATCATAGAAAAATAATAAAACAAGGTTTTAAAGGCTGTGTTAAAATCTGGAAGTGTGAAATGGAGTAACATGTAAAACTGTCCAGCAATGCTTCTAGCTAGACAGTGAACTTTAAAAAATTATAGAAAATTAATTAATAGGAAATTCGTGATGAATTTTTGATATGTACTACTTTGACATGTATAAAGTGGTATAAAAATTATAAATCTGAGGTTTGATCATTTTAGTGAAATCTGGAAGCTTAATACGAACAACATGTAAAACTGTCATGCACTGTTCTTAGATGGACATTGAACTTTAGAAAATTGTAGAAAATTCACTAGTAAGAGTTTAGTGATGAAATTTTGATATGTTCTACCTTGACATGTCTAAAATGGTAGAAAAATTGTAAAAAGGAGTTTTGATGACTGTGGTAAAATCTGGAAACCCATTTCGAACAGCATGCAAAACTGTCCAGTAATGCTCCTAGCTGGACAGTGAACTTTGTAAAATTGTAGAAAATAATCTACTAGGTTTTTCGACCTGAATTTTTGATATGTTAAAATTGGGTATGTTAGTTGAATTTAGGAACAAACGGTGTTCGATTTGGAGTTGTGTACAGGAAATAAGAAATGAATTAAATTAGGTGGTCAGAAATGTGTATAAATGAAAAGAAGAAAAAAATTAAGAATTTGTGAATTATTAAAGATATAAAATTGGATTAAATGGAGTGTTAATAAATTGATTAACAATCTGTAGGATGTGAAATCCACCAATTTTAATGATCAATTTGAAAGTTTAAGTGATTAATTAAAGAAATTAGGAAAATGGAAATTAGTCTTATCGAACCGTAAAAGTATAGGGACTGTTTTGAATAAAAATGCAAAATTCAGTCTCTAATTGCATAAATTAAATTCTGAAAAATTGTTATTTGCTTGGCTTGAATGCCTTAGATCCTAGAAGCGAAAGGGTAGAAGAAGAAATTGCACCGGGATCGGCTTCGGATCGAGCGAAGGGTGTTCGGATCCAAAACTAGCTCGGCGAACTGTGAGTGAAACGATTTTTAGAGTTGGGATTAGAGTCCCAACTGCCTTAATTTGATTTTTAAGTTATGATAAGCATGCAATTTGGACTAACTAATTATTCGATTTTAGTAAGGGAAGAAGGAATAATGGAATTCGGATTTTATGCTTGTGTTATGCGATTTTGTTGCATATGTGATTGAAATTAAATTGATGATTGATATGTTTGATTCTGAATCTGATTTTTGGTTAATCTTACTGTTTTGGATGAATTAATCATGCTGATTATTGGAAAATTATTGTGATATTGATTTCTTGTGGAAACAATGAAGTTGTGATATAGTATGTGAGTATGCAATGCTCTTACATGTTATAATTATGTTTGACAAGTTCAATTGAGTATTGAACTATGAAATGTGATTCTGATTTATATGATATGAATTTGGATTTGAATGAAAGTTGATCTGAAAAATGCGAATTGAGCATGTAAATTATTATATGACCATGTGTGATAACATGTTATTGGAATTGGAATTATAAGCAATTAATCGAAAGGAATAATTAAGAATTTCTGAAAATTTGATTGATTAAGTATCTGATTAAATTAAAGATTTAAATGCAAAGCCCTTGGTGTGTACAGTCTGTTTAGGTAGTACGGCTAGCCTAGAGTCTGAGCTCAATAAGAAAATCGGTACGTTAGTGTACTCGATATTGTGGTACGTAAGTGTACCTTCTTGCTTAATGTCTGCGGACATTATGATATGTTATATGTGATCCGATTTGGTACGTGGTACCTATTACATGGTGAATTTTGATTCACAACCTCTGTTATACGTGACTTGATTACCTATCATACTATACTATCCAAGGCATTGCTAAATAAATTAAATGAACAATTTAAGGAATGAAATTTGAAGATTGAAAGTAAATTCATGAAATTGGTTGTTGGATCATTTGAATGAAATATTGAATTTCATGATTTGATATTCTTGATATGCTATGAAACTTTAATTGTGATAATTGATAATTGGAAGTTAATTCAAGTTTCATAGCTTGTATGTGTATTCATGATATGAATGATATGTAATCACTTGCATGTATTAGAATAGAATTACATGACTCCTTGGTGTATATATTCGAATGATTTCTATGGTGCACTATTAATTGTGGATTGATTATATTGCTTGAATCATTCGAATGAGCTAATGTGCAAAGTGAAATTAAATTGTTTGATCATAATGTTTAATTTGGAAACCGAATAGAATAGGGTTTCCTCACTAAGTACGAGAAGTACTTACCACTCGAACCTTCCTTTCTTCCCCTAAATTTCAGGTTCTAACATCGTTGACCTCTACCCGTATTCTTCTCGTACGAAGCTTAAGTATGATCTTCACTGTCTTTGTCGTACTCATGATGGGTGGCCTAGTGTTCAGCATGTTAGATCAATTTGGCATAATGGTTATGTTCATGAACTATTTCTTTAGTATTGTATAAACTTATAAGAAGTTACCTTACATCTTGATATGTAATTAAGGGAAACTAAAACACTATGGATGATATTATAGGATATGATATATATATATATATATGTATATGATGAAGTATGTCCATGGGATAATCGAATGTGATAAGAAATTAAAATATATTGTATTCGGAAAAAAAAAATGTTACACGAAAAATTGTTAACCCGCTTCCGCCGCTGCCTAATACGATTCTGTCACATGTTAACATAACGCTCCTTGCCCCTAATCCGGGGTGAGGGGTGTTATAAAATTTCACTTCTAGATAATTTTATTTACCTCCAACCAAACACAATAATCTTACATTCCTACCAAATAAACCAAACAAGGTAATGTAACATTCCCAGTAATATGTCAGGTAATGTTACATTCCAGGAATCTTATTCCCTGATGTAATCTTTCATTCCGTGAACCAAACACGCCCTGAGTATACTTATAATTTGTTGGATCGGATGATAATTATTGAAGAGTTTGATGTTTCTTAAGATAAATCTTGAATTTAAATTTTGTAGACGAATGAAACATCATTAAAGAATTTTTCGCTTAGTAAAATTAGATGTTAAAATTCTAAAATTATGAATGAAGCAAATTAAATTAATAAGAACGTCCTTATAACATGTCTTTGAAATACTTGGTTCAGATTCGTCAATCAATAATCCGTATACTAATGGTTATACAAGGAGAAAGACCTTTGTGTTTCTGCTTTTCTTTTCATTCCTTGGTCCCAAGCTTCAAATATCTTATTCTTATAATAAATTTCAATATCTTATAGTGACTGAATCTTTGTTTTATTATGTGTGTGCTTTTTAATATTGAAAGAGAATTTTTCGATATTGCCAAGCAGTTTATTTAATCAGGGTTGGTAGCATGTATGCTATGGTAGAATTTTTTAAAGTTTATATATTTTGCTTCAATTTTTTATTTTTATAAATTAGTCTTCAATGTTTTTATGATTTTTGTCCACTCTAGAATTTTGAGATTTTATGTGTGACCAGCCTAAAAACTATTCTCGAATCTGCCACCGTCAGTGATAATTTATCGATCAAACTAATTCAGATCGAATAATGCCTAATACATATTTTTAATGAGTTCCTATCAAATGTGCATGCGTTCCTTCATTTCTTTTGAGTAATAGCTAACTAATTTGTTTAAAATTTAATTCTTAAATTTAAAAGGTTTGTGAAAAATCTAATCCCAATTCAACAAAATGAATAAACTCAAATAGCTTTCGTAAATCTTTCTAAAATATCACAATACTAATATTTATACTTAATATATACATTAGTGTCTGAATTTGATATATTTTTTCAGTTTTATACTTTAATTGTTTGGATTCATTTGATATTTGAACTTTAAAAAAAAATGGCAAAATGACAAAAGATGCCCCCAACGTTTGCATGTTTTGTCATTTAGCCCCCTATTCTTTTTTTTGATCCAAATATGCCCCCAACGTTTGCTTGTTTTGTCATTTGGCCCCCTATTCTTTCTTTTGGTCCAAATATGCCCCCAACGTTTCATTCGTAGTCCAAATATGCCCCCAACGTTTCAATTTGGTCCAAATATGCCCCCGTTAGATGGAAACTGTCAGACAACTAATGTTCAACAGCTGATGCTGACTGGACTTACCACGTATTAAGATCTGCTGATGCCACGTCAAAATCTTTTTATAAGCCATTGGCCGTAAGTTGATTGACAGTTTACATCCAACATGGGCATATTTGGACTATGAATGAAACGTTGGGGGCATATTTGGACCAAAAGAAAGAATAGGGGGCCAAATGACAAAACAAGCAAACGTTGGGGGCATATTTGGACCAAAAAAAAGAATAGGGGGCTAAATGACAAAATATGCAAACGTTGGGGGCATCTTTTGTCATTTTGCCAAAAAAAATAGTATTTGATGTTGATATGATATTTTAAGTAATCAAATTATGACACATGACACTTAATGACATCAATATTTTGATCGATCAATGTCACATCGAGAAAGCTTATTAGTTGTTGAAATGCCAACTTTGTACACGTTAGAGATTTTTTTTTATAACTTCAAATATCAAATTGATCCAAAAATATTAGGTACTAAGTTGAAAATTTATCGAGTATGGATACAAATTTGTATATTAAACCAGACATTTATCTATATTTTAATGATTTATTGGTCAAAATATGATGCTGACGTGGCGAGTTGTACGATATGCAACGGATCTGGTCCTTCCTCTCCCTCTCTTCTCTCCTGTTACGGGGATATCTCCAGTCAGTGGGAGAGTCACTAATCTCACATGCTGTGACTATACGTTAGCTCACCACCAAATCAGATCTCATCATTGTGGGTAGGTATCCAATGCGTATGAAGCGTGTACTACACACAGATCAATGGTGCGTGAGACGGGCTTTTATTTCTTGGGGACCAATCTCGTTTCGAGGAAAAATATTTAACGAACCATTGTCACCGTCAGTCATGATCATAATCGCTAAAAAATAATGGGAAATAAAATTAGATTCGACTCAAAAAATATTTATTTATTTGAAAATTTAAAAGAAAAATTAAATGATAAAATAAGATATGAATAACTCGAATAATTAGGATATCCATGTAACTTAATTTCATTTTTATAACATTTTTATTTTTTTACAATTTAATCTTTTGACTTTATATTTTATTCCAATTAATTTTATAAACGTAACTCTTTGTAAATTATTTTTCATCATCTTTAACTTTTTTATATTCACATTAATAATTTTCTTCTCAAAATCAATTCTTTTAAAAATAATATTATAAATATTATATAATTTTAGATGTTATTTGATTTTTTAAATATATATGTCGTATATGGATACAAAAAATTGTTTAAATTGAATTCAATTAGTATCATAACATTATAAATTTTTACGATTAAATTTGAACATAAACTCGAACAACTCAACTCGAATTTCATAAACTATAGTCAACTTGAAAAAAAATTCATAAACTATAATCAACTTAAAAATAAAATTTTAATAATAAAATAAGACTTATCAACTCAAATTATTCTATATATTCACCCTTAGTAAAAACTATTCATTTTATCTTTTCCTCCATATTATTTTTTATAGATGAATTTTCACCCATATTTTTCATCTCGTTATTTTTAAACAAATATTTAGAAATTTAAATTTGAGTGAGTTGATGATATATTAAAAATAGTGAAATAGATGATTTATTAATCAATGATAAAAATAATTCATAAAATAATTTATTTATGGGTAAACTGTTGTAGTTCATTTTATAAGTGCTCACTAAATTTAAAAAGTAATATTTTAGTCACTTATGCTACTATTTTATAACTTTTGGTCAATAAAACGTTAAAAAATCGTTAGTTTGATAACATGACAAATTAGCAAAAGAAATTAAACTTTAATTTGATCCTTAAAATTTAGATAAAATATTAATTTTATCAAAAGTTTTGTGACAGTTTTTAACATTTCTGTGATCAAAACATTCTAAACGATATAACATAAGTAACAAAACCGTTATTTTTAAAAAAAAAAATTCCATGACCAAAAGTGAATAATTATGAAATAGAAGTGGCAATTGTAGTAGTTTACCCTTTATTTATCTTGAGGAGCGCAAGGACACGTGTCACTAAGGAGATGCGGTGAGTCGTTCGGGATCTCCGGTGTAGACCGGAATCCCTGGTTTTGTAACCATCTCTATTCTCTAATCCTTTTTATATTAATTATTAATATATTTTTTATAATTTAATTATTAAAGAAAAAGAAAAAAACTTGTTTCTAATAAAGTAGTTTTATTCAAGATACTCCTATAAAACAGCGATTCTTGCCATTTTGACTCTCCCCAGCAACTGAAACTCTCCTGTTTATCTCTGGTCTCTCGCTCCTTACTCTCCAACAATTTGCTTTCAAAAATATCGTTTCTTTACAGATTTTTCTCTCGTTTTTTGTTTTTTTTTTTTGAAAAACCCAGTTTTGATGATACTGTTTTGGAGATGAAGCCAACCAGTCGGTTCCCGGTGAAATATACAGAGCAAAAAACTGTAACCAGCAAACTGGTGAAGCCGTCGAGCAAGTGGTTTCCGATGGAATCCAAAGCTAAAGCCCCTAGAATTGTCAGGATTTGTGTCACCGACGGGGATGCCACGGATTCTTCCGGCGACGAATGTGAACGGACGAGGCATCGTCGGGTGAAAAGGCATATAAACGAAATCAGGATCGAAGATTGTTCCAATCCAGCAAACAAGCAAAACAGGCAAATGGTTAATAAAATCAATCAGGTAAATATGAAATCAAAGAAGCAGCAGCAACATCAACAACAACAATGTTTATCCAACGGCGGCATCAAGTATCGTGGCGTTCGACAAAGGCCGTGGGGGAGATGGGCGGCTGAGATCAGAGACCCCACGTGTCGAACCAGGTTGTGGCTCGGTACTTACGACACCGCCGAGGAAGCTGCTTTGGTTTATGATCGAGCCGCGATTCGAATCAAAGGCCCTGACGCTCTCACAAACTTTGCGAAACCTTCACCTTCTCCACCGGCGATTGATCTCGAAACGGTTTCCGGGTATGACTCGGCTCAAGACTCCCAGTCTCTCTGTTCACCTACATCGGTTCTCAGATTCCAGTCCAACGAAGAAGCTGAACTCCAAACGGACTCCAAAGACTCGTCGGATCGCACCGAAACTCAGTGGAAACCCCTCGACGAGCTCCGAATAGAACCGACTAACTTATCAGATGAGTATTTATTAGCAGATCCGGGTGTTTTATGCAACCACTTCAATTCTGATAATCTTGAACCTATATTGTATGATGAAATGAGGCTACCAGAACACCGTTCAGAACTCGATTACGCTGATATTTCTGTTAAATTAGACGTCGATTTCGGTTCCTGTACGTGGGATGTCGATAATTACTATTGAAATCAGTGTAATTCCGCCTGGATACAACGCTGATGGTAAATTCCGAGTGGGATTTTGGATACTTTCTTTTTCTTTTTCTTTCAGTTTTCTTTTAGTGGGCGTGTTTCTCTAGTACAGTGTGGGAAGAAATGCGAAGAAAAATATGTAAATTCTTGCTTCTTTATCGTGTGTGGCGGTATTATGATCTGAATTTTTGTTGTTTCTTCAATTCTTTTAGTTTTAAATCTGTGTATTTGATATTTTTATTTTATTTTTCTTCATTGTATCGTCCATCTTTAATGTGGGCATTGGAAAAGGCTGCCAAGTTCAAGCTAAAGTTGGGGGCCTCCATGTTCGACGGTTCACCACCTTAGCCATAAAATCTTTTTCGTTTCTGGGTTTCATTAGAAAATTCATGTACATTTTATGATTCATGTTCGGGATTCGACCGAGTTATTGTTTTTAAAAGTAATGGCTTTCGATCCCGTCTCACATATTCTCCTGTTTGGTTTTCCTTGTGTCCCCTCAATCAAACAAGGAAAACATTTAAAGATCCTGTTGGAAATCTCACAGTTTGATAGCCTAAAAATAGTACTCCTCGGTTACTTTCACTTCCCGGTTCTCGTGCTCTAAATTTCCATTGTCACGGCTAAGATTATGTCACCATGAATGAATATGATCTCAAATGAAATTAGTGTCAGGTCCGTCACTGTTGATAAGGACGTAGTGTTTTTCTCAGATCTCGGCGTGCTTTCGGTCTCCGGCAGCTGGAGAGCGGCATTGTTTTTCGAAAGCTCCCAGTCAAAAGTTTTGCTACAAAAAGATGTATATGTATAAAGATAGTTAGGCAGCAAAAGTGGTTTCAAAACCTACAGCTAATTTCTGCCCATAATTGAATCTCTCTGCATGAGTCCTTTTTCCTTCTGGTTAAAATTAAATTGCTCGCTTTGAAGCAGGTGGCCTGCAATGTTCTAAAAACACGCAGTGCAGTCGACCGAGTGATTCTGGGCTGGTCAAACGCTGAGCCACTCATGCAACCATTATTAAATAATGGACAAAAAACTCCTATATATGTTTGTATTACCAAATTAAGACATTGTTTGGCACTTGGCTTATGTAGGTTACATATTTGTCTGGTAACTTAAATTAGGAGAGCCTTTAGTCTTTAATCATTCCAATTCAACTCCGTCTGTTGTGATGAACAGCTTTTACTACGAGGAGGAAGCTTAACTTGTTTTTATATGTAAAAACCTTTATTTTACTTTCTGATGTGGGATTAATATATCTCGCCTCTTTAAACCGTGACTATTATGGGGCTTGCAACTTGGCAAAAAGGAAAAGGAGGGCGGGTTGGTGACTGGTGTTATATAGCCCACAGCAGCAAGTTGTGGCTTTTTGTCGGCTTCAGCTGACCTACCTTGATATATTGTCTGTCTATGTTTCATGCAACGACCCGTAGCACAGCACCAGCAGTTGTCAGAATTCAATCCGGCAATAACTTAAACATTAATAAATAGATCGGTGAGAAATGAGAATACTCGGCCATGGTGAAGCCAAGCAGGTCGTATTTAGCTGCATGCAAATGCAATCCCAGGCAGGGGCGGAGTCAGAAATTTTTCTAAGGGGTGTCATTTTTTTGAACGGTATTTAAGATGAATTAATTATTTATAAAATGTGTAATTTTATTTATTAAGGGTGTCATTTTATTTATAAATGGGTGTCAATTATATATTTTTCAATTTTTTCATATACAAATTATATAAAAAAATACGATTTCTAAAAAATTTTGGGGTGTCATCAGACACCCCAAGAGCCTTAGTGGCTCCGCCTATGATCCCAGGCAAAGTTGTTAGATTTGTTCAAAGACTTTAATTTGCCCTACTCTTTAATGCGTAGCTAAATTATCAAAACGTGATCTAATAATAAGACACGTTATGCTAAAAGAAATTTCATTTGTTTTATATTGCGTGAATTCGAATCTTTATTTTTTAATAATTTACGTAACACAGTTTTGAGGGACAATATTTGCATTCAAACGAAGAAGAAACAAACAGGTCTCTAAAAAGTTAAAGGAAAAAAGATGGGAAAAAAGAATAAGAGGATTTTAGTACATCGAAAATATACCCTGAGACTGATTGATTATTGAGGTCTTTTTGACTCACCTGAACACGTGAATGGCACGTGGTGTTTTTTTCTTTCTTTCAGTCCCAATCTTACTGGGCTTTAGCCCACCTGTACATTTGCTGTAATCTAAGGGTACGGTTTCTTATATTGTTGCTTAGAAAAAAACAGGTTGGCCCACAAAATCTCTGTTGCATCACATGGAAGAAGAAGAAGAAGAAAATGCAGTGAAATCAAAGGATATCTAGTATGCTACCATTACTATGTACAAAGTGGAGGTCATATTAAATCTCATCCACTCATCATGTAGGACCCATTTCACTCACCATCTTCATGACAGTTTTGAACATTGTCAGTTGTCACACTTAGGAAGGGTAGGACATTAATCCAGTCGGAAAGAGAAAAAAAAGTCTTGAAATATATAGACGGGAAGGTAATAACCCGTGACAATATAAAAATTTGAGAGACCACACAGGTTAAAAAAGTTACAAAATTGATCAAGATTTTTTTAAAATCTAATCTTAATCTATTGTACCTGAATTTCTACTTTTTACTCCTAAATTCAAATTTTCTTTTAAATTATAAATTAAACGTTTCATTTTAATAAATTAAACATAATCTCATAAGTTTTAAGTCACCTAATTTTCATTTTCAATGCCAAATTAAAGCAAGCTGCGTGGGATTATAGGGTAATCTTGCGGGTCCTATATTTATTTCCTGATTCTATTAATATATTATTATTATAATACAAAAATGGGGAAAATTGAAGGTTAAGGGAACTCGAGCGTATTGATATTGATCATGAACCCATGTTTAGGTTGTGCATTGTGGCCAATGGACCGGACCCACATTGCATTCAAATTTTCCCTTCCTCCGGCTCCAAGTATTAATCTCATTTTCTCCTCTTTGGGCCAAATCATAATTTGTCTTTTTAAATGATAGTTCTCTGATCTTTTTGCTTTCCGTTAATTTTGACGGCTGACCAATAAAATCACATGCTTAGTCAAATGCTGCATAATTATATTGATGAAGATGATGATATTTCTAAAATATAAAAATGTCATATATGTTACGGTAATTATTCTATACACTGACCGTAAAAATTAAAAGTTTTTATAAGTGTATTAATTTTAGGCTTTAGGGAACCAATTTAAAGTATAAAGTTTATGGGTTTAGAATTTAGGGTTAGTGGTTAAAATGAGAGTTTAGGATTATTAGATTTGTTCACTATGGATTTGTTCTAAACCTTAAACTCTAAAGCATAAACTAAATCCATAAACCCCAACAATAAGATGCTTGTGGAAAGTTTAGTTTCCACTGTCAATATATTGGATATAAATTCATACATTATCGTATCAAATCTTAGGTTGTAATGGGTTATTAGATTTGTCTTCTCTATTTTCAGGTATTTTGTTTTGCCCCTAACCCAACTCTGACTCTGTTGTGTCCATTAGGGAGGGATTTGATGAGATTGAGCAGTATAATTATGTCAATATATGACATGCAAAACGTATACACATAACTCAGACAGTGGGGTACGACCAGCTAAGCTTCTCAATTCCAAACAGAAACCAAACCACGCAAAGAACAGAAAAAGCCATCAAAATGATTTTGTCCAAACACAGCCAAGTAAAACAAACGCTGGAGCTGGAATTTTTTTTTTTTAAAAAAAAGAAATCGACAGGTGAATGAAAAATAAAAGGCAAAGCGTGTACCTAAAAAGTGCAGGAGTGTTATTGATTTGTGGGCTATGTTTTGCATGGATGGGGTGGAATGGAATAAGAAGAAACTGTGCAGACTTTGATGGACAAGGCATGGGCTTTGCAATTTGCATGATAATGTGATAAAAATCCAATTAAAACATCAGTATCAGCTTCTGCAGGTAATTTTCTTGGCTATTGTGGTGTAAACAAGCCGAGTCAAACTCGAGTAGTGCTGAGCTCGACTCAGCTCGTTAAAATTTCGAGCTTGAGTAATTTTTAACGAGCTTGAAAAATCTAAGCGAGTCAAGTATTGACCGATCTTTAACCGTGTCGAACTCGAGTAGCTCGTGATCTCTGTTGCGTCTTATTTAAAATCCAAAACAATTACAGTATCAGCTTCTGCTGGTAATTTTGTTGGCATCTGAGGAAAGGGATTGACTGTCATGCCATCTGAGTGAACTGAAGCAAGTTGAGAGGTTGTTTTGCATTTGCAGGCACTTGCTTTCTGTCTCTGTCTCCCGGCTATGTAGTCTTGCAAATTCTTGGGAAACCAGGACCTATTTATAAAGGGGACAAATTAATTTTAAAAGGTTTATATTATAAATAAGTACCTAAAGTATATCAATTTTTTTTTATTTACGCACTTAAAATATTTTTTGATCAAGATAAATATCTAAAGTATACTTTTTGGTTAAATTTAGTACATAAAATATACTTTTTGGTCAAAATAAGTACCAAAAATATTTTTTCGTCAAAGTAAGTACCTAAAGTATATTTTTTTGGTTAAAATAGGCACATAAACTATTTTTTGGTCAAATAGGTACTTAAAGTATATATATTTTTCATCTAGGTTCCTAAAAGTTGACATGTGACATTAATTAAAAAATACATTAGGTGCCTATTTTAACAAAAAAAAAATACTTTAGGTATTTATTTTGACGAAAAAATACTTTAGGTACCCATTTTGACCAAAAAGTATACTTTAGGTACTAAATTTAACCAAAAGGTATACTTTAGATACTTATTTTGACCAAAAAATACTTTAAGTACCTAAATAAAAAGGTTGGTACAATTTAGGTACTTATTTGTGATATAAGCCGTTTTAAAATGAAGAGTTCAAAAAGCAATTAAATTATAAAAATTAAGGAAATTATGGTTTAATTTTACTAATTTTAAAGTAAAATGAGAGGTTAATGTTTAATTTTATTAATTTATTTCGACGGGTCTTGAAAAAAGGGTAAACTACATAAATGGTCCCTCGACTATGCTTTAATTTATTTTTTGCGTCCTCCGACTATCAGAATTTACAAACTAGTCTCCTAACTTAAAAAAGTAACAAATTAATCCAACGCTGTTAAAAATGATTGATGATGTAGCCGTTAATATAATTGATATAACTGACCCTCAAATTCTACACTTATTTTAATTTGATCCTAATTTTAAAAATTAGCCCACATAATTTTAATAATCTATCAATTTAGTCCCATTTTACCCTACCCCTTTTCTTCTTACTTTTTCTCCATTTATATAACCCCATGAAACCACACAACTTTTCAAATACACGTTGAGTGAAATGGACCCAAATAGCATCAACATAATAAGTAGATTCATTCATTTTGTCATCCAAACAAAAAATTTAAATTTCTAATTATTCAAAACAATACTAATTGATTTTAAATTTTGTTTTCAGCTTCTGAAAAAACAGAAGAATAAAACCGTGATAGCAATTGGCTTACTTATAAACTTTTTAGAAAATAAGGCGAAGACTTTATTGGAAAGCAACATATATAAAATATAAGAATTGCAAAAGGCTACCATGTTGTTGAATTCAAAAGAAGAAAAGCTCTCCAAATTCTAGATAATATTATCAAACTTATAAGCCAAATCAATGTACTGCATTATCAATAAACAAACGAAAAATATTACAATTTTGAATTGGAAAAACTGATAAAACCCAGAGCTGGGTTTGTTTGGTAAGAGAAAAAAAAGGAGAGAAAATGAGAGAAAACTTAAAGAGGTGAGTGAAGATCAAGAAGGGCTTTTTGGAGATAACGAAAATGAAAAGGAAGAAAGATGCTCTTAACGCCACCAAAGCGTACCTGATCCCAATCGTCATTGTTCTTCTCCGATTTTCGCTTTCTCTTTGTCATTGCTTTTACTTAATTGGGATTGGGGAATGTTTTAAGATTTCAAGCTTTGTTCAATTCAATGGAAGAAACATGGTATTCTCCTTTTGTTAATACCCCAAAACAGTAAAAAAAATCAAAAATTTCAATGTAGTCCTAATTTTTAGGACTAAATTGATAGATTATTAAAATTATGTAGGTTAATTTTTTAGAATTAAGGTCAAATTAAAATAAGTGTAGAACTTGAGGGCTAATTATATAAGTATATCAATTTATATTAACTGCCACGTCATCAACCGTTAAATTTTTAACGACGTTGGACCAATTTATAATTTCTGACAATCATGAGATGCAAAAGATAATTGGAGCATAGTCGGTGGACCATTTATATACTTTATCCTAGAAAACAATAAACAAACAAAGTGAGGGTCCCAATCTCAACGCATGCAATTAGGGGTTAGCGTTCGATCGAGTCGAGTAAAAAAATTTCGAGTTATTCGAGTTGATGAGTCATATTTTACAACTCAAACTTTATTTGAAATTTTTCCGATTCAAGTTTAAGAAATTCGAGTCGAGTCGAGTCGAGTCGAATATTTGAGTTCCTATAAAATTTTAATTGTAATTATTTATCATGTTATAATACGTTTCGATTCCAATTTAAACGGCTTTCTCTAATCATATATATATATATAGATATGTATATATATATATTTCTTCATATTTTTTTTATATGTGGCAATACTTCGTCATATTTTTATATATCGGTATGTATATATTATTAAAATTTGAAGGACTCGTCTTGAACTTAAAAATAAATTTACTAATTACTAAAAATTTCGAGTTATTCGAATTTCTGTTTTACAACTCAAACTTTATTTAAAATTTTTACAAGTTGAGTCGAGTCAAGACGAGTCGAGTATTTTTATCTCGAATCGAGTCAAGTTATTCAATTTTTTCGAGTCGAGTACATGCAATGGATCGGTCCCTGAATATTTTGGGCTTAATTGGAGATAGTAGGGGTGAGTCAGCTCAACATTGGGCCAATAAGTTCATATAGGACGAGAACTTTGAGCTTCTTTGGGTTTCCTGAAAAGAAGAAGAAGGAGGATTGGCGTCCTTAGTTCCACGCCACGAATCACATTGCGTAGCCACCTCTTCAGTCTCCCCCATGCAAATATCTGACTTTCTCTTTCCATTGTTTTTTAGTTTAATAATTAACAAAAGAGAGAGAAAAGGAAAGCCCTGGAAGAAACTATTAAAGCTAACTAATCTTGTTTAAAACAATCTAATCAATAATCATCTTCCAATAACTTGTCCAATTTCCCACATTTCTTGGGGTTTTCTCTTTCTTTTCTTTGGAAAATTTTGATTTTCCGCAAGAGGTGGAGAGATGGTAAGCTCCAGACAGGGGCTTCCTCCTTCATGGATAAGCGCAGCGTCGGCTACAAGAGTTGATTTTGAAGGAAACGTTGACAACATGTTGAAAACTGCCCACGATGATTCCACAACCCTAAATTCCAAAGCCGTTACCGACGTCAATTTGAGCTTCGGAGAGAGGGCTTTATCTGCCGCCGGCGCCGCTTTTATCTCCGCCATCATCGTTAATCCTCTTGATGTCGCCAAGGTATCTGTTCTTTTTTTCTTTCTTTGATGTAAAATATTAGCCTTTTTCGTTTTCTTTTAACTTTTTTTAAAGCATTTTGCCTTTTGCAACATGAAAAAGGAAACCCAATGCTCAGAATTACTCAAATTTTCCTAAAACTGACTGTTTTCGGTGACATCCAGACAAGGTTGCAAGCACAGGCTGCCGGAGTTCCTTACAAGACATGCTTTGAAACAAATACGGTATTCATCAATTTCATTACTTTCCTTGTTTTTCAGTATCAATATGTTGTAGACATTGTTTACTGTAGCAGTTTATTTGGTTCTGGCTTATCCTCCATCGTTCTTCTATTTTAGACGTTCCCAGATATGAGAAGCTCTCAATCATGTTCGCGTTCTGTTCTTGGTTCTGAACCATTATGTGCCCCTGAGTGTAGTCGGTACACCGGAACGCTTGATGTTTTCTACAAGGTCATTCGTCAGGTTGGTTGTTTTTGCACTTGCTAATTACTAAATTAGACTTATTCCACGAGTGCTTGATGCAGTAATGTTTTTCTTTAAATGAATGGGATTTTGTATTTCTTCAGTACAGGTAACTGAATCCCGGTTAGTCGTATAATCATTTAAACCTTGATTGTATATGCATTAGAAACTGTTTATAGATACACATCTGTATTATCTCCTTTATATGTCAATGCACAGACAATCTCTTATTTTCGGCGGATCTGTGGAGTGAATTTTTGCAGGAAGGGTTTGCCAGACTGTGGAGAGGAACGAATGCAAGTTTAGCGTTGGCTGTGCCGACTGTAAGTCTCTCTCTTTCTCCCTCAGAACTTCCTATACACTTCTATGGCTGCCCTGCTTTGCATGTTTTTATCCCATGCATCGGTGTGAGGAGGCATTTTTATGTGCTTAATTCTTTTGGCTCATGGACTCGTTCCTTTTTCTGCTAATCAGGTAGGCATTTACATGCCTTGCTATGACATTTTCCGTGATTCAATGGAGCAATTCACAACGAATAATGCTCCAACCTTGACCCCATATGTCCCATTAGTCGCAGGCACATTTGCACGATCTTTAGCTTGCATAACTTGTTATCCTGTTGAACTGGCGAGGACCCGCATGCAGGTTTTGTGCCTCTTCTAATTTGACCGGGAATTACTATAATAATCCTCGATTTGCTACTCTGCAGAAATGAATGAAGTTCAACTTCATGAATTTTTAATTTATTACCAGGCATTTAAAGAAACTAAAGGTGGTATGAAGCCTGCAGGCGTATGGAAGACATTAGTTGGAGTCATCAACCCAGTGAAAAGCACAAATTGCATTCAAAACTGTAAGTTAACCATTGAATTGGTTGCTCTCTGCTAAAAAAAAAACTGTTTGGCCTTGAATGAGAAATTTTATTGTAAACGAGAAAGTTTGATGAAACTAACCAAGATGGTCACTGTTCCTGACATATTCTTCATAGCAGTACAGAGCTATCGCATCTTATGGACTGGCCTTAGTTCACAACTTGCTCGTGATGTACCTTTCTCTGCAATCTGTTGGGCAACTCTTGAGCCGGTGAGACTTCAGTTCCTTAATCCTTCAAGAAGGATAACTGTTTTTTTTTCTTTTTTAATTTCTAAATATGCTAGCTTTTACATTCAACTTAATTCTGGTTTCTCAATTTTCAGATCAGGAGAAAACTGCTTGCTTCAGTGGATGATGAAGCTGGTGCAGGTAGCATCTTTGGGGCAAATTTTGCCGCTGGTTTTGTCGCAGGAAGCATTGCAGCTGCTATTACCTGTCCTCTAGATGTCGTAAAGACCCGACGGCAGATAGAGGTCTCAACTTTCTAGTCAAGCTTTACGTGATATGCATTTAAATACTGTTAAGATAGGATGAACATCACAAATCAACCCATTGCTGCCCCTTTACCCCACCACACACACACCAGACACATGCTGCAGACGTAGTCACATACACATAAGCACAGTAAAGTGATCTAACTGGCTGCCTAAATATCTGATCATAATAGGGCAAGTATTTCAGATATCTGCTTTGGATGTGTTCCTTTTGTTCTTATCTTTTCTTTCATGATTTCCAGAAAGATCCAGCCAAGTCACTGAAGATGACTACGAGACAAACTCTACGTGAAATTTGGAGGTATGCGATATTCCTTTTCCTTGAGATAATATCGCATCTTTGTTCTAGTCGCTGTTGAGTGCTTAGTAGCACAGATCTTCTAGTAAACGACAATTAATAAGTCTCTTACGACCTAAACTTGAACAACATGGTTGAAAATGCTCCAATGGGGTCGCCCAAAAGACAAGCAGTAGCAAACTGAAGACCAATATGCTAACTTTTATTTTATAGCAGTTGTGTCTGTGCTTGAGGCCAATTTTAGGAAATACATATTTCTCTAACTTGTAGTCAAACTACCTAATATATTATTAGATTAACTTATTTGAGGTTATCCAGAATATTCACTTTCATTATTTGGAGCAGGGATGGAAGGATAAAGGGGATGTTTACTGGACTTGGTCCTCGTGTTAGTCGCACTGGTCCCTCCGTGGGGATAGTTGTTTCATTTTATGAAGTTGTCAAGTACACTTTACATCACAGACACGAAGATCGTGAGTGAAAGACTTGGATTCGTGCCACAACTAGTGTCGATTTAATGCTCCAAGTATAGTTACCCAGCATAAAGATGTAAATAAAAGAATGACACACATGTATGGTCCCCCATCATGTTGCTTCAAGCAACCTTGAAAAAGCTTTTCGGCACCCATGCTCAAGACTCAAAAAGGCAACATTTCTTCAATAATTCTATGATCTGGAAATTCCAGGCTGTATCTTGTCCTATTCTTTTTCACATAATGCAAACCCTGATTCAATGTGCAAGTTGAAACAGAACTACAGAAACCTTCTTTTCTTTTTCCTGTTAAGAGTTGCAATAAAGTGTATTTTGATGGTTCAATTGTTTTAAATAAAAAGGATTCTAAAAGTGATATTGGAAGCAAAGAATCTAGAAGTAGAAGAAACAAAATATTAAGTAATAAGTAAATGACCAGGAACCATATTAACCAATCAATCTCTCAAAACAAATGCAATCCCATCACTCAGAAAAAGAAATGGAAGTTGATAGATATATCCACATAGCAATTTGTGACCTAAATGAACAATAATATAATTTAAAAGGTGGTGTAGGAGGATGAGTCTAGAGGGTGGATGAGGTATGTGAGCACCAGTGCCACAAGCATCAGAATGTAAGCAATCCCTTGGTCAATTGAAGTTCCTGCAAAATAATCAAATGTAAATGATCTAATGCATTTGCATTTCCAAGAGAAAATGAAAGAAAAAGAAAAGCTCTTCTGTATTTTAACTGTGAGAAGAAAAAAGCAATGGAAAAACAGTGTTTTGTAAGAATATGAGAATCAATATCAACATTTCAAAAGACCCAAAAACAGTTTGTAGGAGAGAAGATTAGTTACCGTCACTTGTAGGAGCAGGAGAAGGAGCTGGTGCAGCAGACTGAGCTTCGACATTGCGCGAGACGAAGGCGAAAACAAGAGCAACACTCATAAGAACCCTCAAGGGAATGGCTGCCATGTTTTTTAACACTGTTATCAGCAAAGGGTAATAATAGGAGAGAGCTGAAGAGAAACACAGAGTTGAAGACAAGCTCAGAGAAGAAGAAGAAGAAAAAAAGGAAAAGTGGACAGATTCTGAAGAGGAAAGCTTGGTTTAAATAATGAGGTTGAGATTATATAATTATGGGGGATTCTATTGAGTTTGTATTTGTAATTTGTATGAAGGCAAACCAGGGGAGTGTGTGGGTCAGGGTTTTCTTTTCTTTTTTCTGTATTGTTTTGTTTGTTGGGACAGACTGTTCATAGGCTGTGGTTGCTTAGTTGTTTTCTCTTTTCATACCAAACTCTTTTTTTTTAGAATAAAAATCAAAATTCTAAACGTTATTATTGTTTTGTTTGTTTCTTTGTATCATTTGAATTCCTTTTGTTTTTCAAATTGGAGTTTATGGTTTGAATAACAATATGTTTTATCCAAATTTAAGTTGAATTCAAATGAAAATGAAAATGAAAATGAAAATTTACTGTTGTAATGGTAAATTAGGTGAGATTCTCATGTTAAGTGCGAATTCAATGGTTATTTTGTGGACATGTTTCAGATGAACTAAACGTAGCCGTGGTTTGGATTTGGAAAAGATTTTCAAGTACGTATTTAATTAATAAAATTTGTGTTTATGTTGGTCAAATCTGTGAGAAATATTTAAACTTAATACAATTCAATCCTAAATGTGGAATCCCCATTTGCAGTTTTTGTTATTGGCCGCCGCTGCCTGACCATCATAATTATTATCAGCTTTGCTGCCAATTGGTCAATAAAGGACGAAATTATTAGTAAAGCTGCTGAGTGGTGCGTGCATTTTTAAAAGATTAAAAATAAAAAGAACAATTTCTCAATTACACAAATAGTTGTCTTTATCCTTCTGCTTATTTGCTTTGGGAGTTTAGAGAAATTTGAAAGAAAAAAAAAACACAAATGCAGCATTGGTGGGAAGGGTAAAAATGGGACGGGACCAGACTGAGACCATGACATAACAGCACATGCCACTTTGATTCCATGCACATGCAGACTTTAACTTTTTTTTTTTTTTGAATTAGAATGAGATTCCCACTCAAACCATTTTCGATGCTTGCAAAATCTAATCTTTTTAACCACCATACAAAACAAAACAAATAATATGGAAAAATATATATATATACATCCAACTCAAACCAAGCAGATCTTATATGTATATACATACATATAGTATGAATAAAATCCTAAAATCAAATTATCAAACTCAAAACAGCTACCAAATTACAAGCCATTGATGCTATAATCCAAAACCCGAAACAACTGTGTATTTTCTTCTGCTAACTACAAAAACAACTCAAATACAGATACATATGGATATTAAAAAGAAAAATTTACAATACTCTCTCCAGAGTGGTCCTAATATTTATGCGATATCCTGTAAAGAAACAAATTCCGAGCAAAGCAAGTGACGTTCATAATTTTAGTAAAAATATTATCATAATAGTAAAAGACAATGTATATGCCAATTGTCTAGGCAATATCAAATTAATAAGAAATAAAAAAAGCAGAGAGGCAATGGCTGAAAAGGACGGCAGATTCTAAATCAACTTGCATGTTTTCAAAAGTAATACCGTAGCGTTGAAGAGCATAATAGTAGTACTTTTGCAAACAATGAATCAGCCTTACAGTTCCTTACCTGAGAACACTACACAATTGTGGCTTTATTTATTTCGTTCACACAGCCAAAGTTGAATCCAGTGTTCCCGAGACATTTCCTTCTCCAGTTAAACTATGCTCAGGATCCTGCGCATAACATTGTTATCTGTTACAGCTAAGAGGTGCTCAAAAATTGAAGTTAGGGCCAGCAAGGCAATACCTCCACTCCCCATTTGATATAATCTGGTGACTCGCAAGCCTTGTATTCGTCAACCAAACTTTCAATTATATCCCTTGATTCATCAAACTCAGAAAGATCATTGTCCTGTTCATGTTGAACAAGATTAGAATAAAAATATCAACATAATGTAATTGCTTTCGTATCCAATTGAAAAATATTATATGATTTTTGAAGCAAATCACAGGTGGCAGAATTAACAAACAAATTGCACTGATTATTTCATTCATGGAACTCAGATCATTTTACAAATCTATAGAAGTTAACACGTACACATGTTCTTTGTGCAGCTTTACAAATCCGTGCAGTTGCTTGTAAATATACATGTTAAAACTTACAGGTTTATGTATAAAACTCATGCATGCAGATGTTTGCATTACATGTTCATGTGAACACACACAAAAAGCATAGTGAAAGCAGTCATAAATTAGAAAGAGGGTGAAATGCTGGTAACTCACAGCGAACATTGGGAACTTCCGATAATTGTCAAGAAATGCTTGCTTCTTTCTCAACTTCTCATACTGGCTTAAACATTTGCTGAAGAGGTGTCGGATGCTAGTATGACTTGCTAGCATGAGACCACTCACCTAAAGAATGCAAAAGCACTTGTTTATTCTTTCTTGTTTATTTCTCCAACAAAAGGGCCATTTTTAAGGAGAAGGAAAAATTATGCTCAAAGTTGTAACCATTAAATCAGACCAAAAACAGGCAAAATAAGATATCTAAACTCCAAAAGACGAGAACTAGAGCTGTACCCTATGTGCAGTCTGGACATACGGGGACTTTCTAGAAAGAGCAACCTACAAAAACACCAAAGCAACAAATGGATCACGTCCAGAAATCATGAAAAAAAAAAGAATGGACCAAAGTGTTGACAACTGCTTCAACTATCAAGAAACCTGAATACTTGCTGGGCCCCATTCAATAAAATTTACTAGCTTTCTTTCACGAATCCTCTGTAGACTTTCATGCACCTGTAAAGCATGGGAAATTATTTAGCAAACAGTAGAAGCTCAAACCAATAAGAATGGATAACACAACCTTTTTCCCCGCACGCAAAAAAAGGGTGGTAGGCACAACTTAATGTTGATCTTCGAGCACATAACCATTAACAGCTAACAAGCAATCTTATCAACATTAATACTTCCTATAATTTTCTTATACAATATTTAAATGTCAGACTTGAGTATTTCCTGTGAAAGCTATAGCATTTCCTATAAAAATAATTACCATACCTGAGTAGGATCTACTTCTCCCTGAATGATATTCAGTATTGAGATATACTTTGCTTGGCTAGCTTCTTTTGTGCGTGCGTAAGAGGAAACCATAATATTTTTTGTCTGCAAGGAACCATATGGTCAGAAAAATGCAACCTGTTTTGAAACAAGTACAAGCTGGCTGCATATCTCACCTGGAGAAGTCTTCTCATAACATCAAGCACGGTAGTTTTGCGGATCACATTGGCCTGCCAAGAAGAGAAACACAAGCATCGGATTAATAATTCTCTTTGCAGGAATAAAAAGACAAAACATTAATTTATGACTGATGAAGTATCCTGAGATGAACAAGTTAACAAAAACAAAAGATATGGAATTAGAACACTTTAGCTCTCTTTTTCACTCCAAACATTATGGAAGAGTAAGCAAACCAATTATAGACATAATTGTATAAAGGCTCTGCTTAACTCTTAAAACAACAGCAAGGAGCAGTTGATCAGGAATGACAATCAACTACAAAGTTACAAGTATAAACACGAGTATTTGACTTACCTGGCGCTCCACTGTAAGTGGTGTGTAACCTGTCATAAGAAAATGACATCTCGGTGTTGGAATTAAAGAGGCAAGAAGACCAACAAGATCGTTGTTCATGTACCCTGGATACCGCAATGTGGTTGTGCTTGCAGACATCACAGTGGATACCAAAGAATTTGTTTGAGCAAATGTAGGATTACTTAGATGTAAACGCTCTACAGCAATTCTATTGAGTGCAGTATTGTCAAGAACAACAACACAATCAGCATTTAATGTTAGTCGCTTGAGTGTCAAAAGTGAGTTGTAGGGTTGGACAACCACATCACTTGTCTCCATCTGGTTAGGAAATACACTATATGTCTGGACCAGCTTCTTGCTGTAACGGTCATTCAAAGCCTCCAACAGATAGGAACCCATACCTTCATTGTAGATGAGAGCAGTCAAGTTGTAACCAAATCAAAGTCTTCAAGAAAATTTCAGTATTTTAGTTGAAGACATTACTACTACCGGGGTCCTTATTTTTGTAGCTAAATGAAACAACCATGTGCAGACATATATAAACAAAAAGAGAAATAAGCTTAAAATAAATAATTAAAAATATTTCATTGGCCAAAAGAAAAAGATGAAGAGACAAATATGAAGATAAGAGGAGGAAACCTGAGCCTGTCCCTCCGGCAATTGAATGACATAGAACAAAACCCTCAAGACTGTCACTTCCATCAGCTTCTCTGTCAATCATGTCCATTATATCCTCTTCAACACCCTTTCCCTGTTTGAAAATCAAGATCAAGGAATTGGATTTTTGATAAAAGATTATTAACACATAATACATACAAGTCATGTGACTTTCCATAAAAGTTTGCAATATTTATTGAAAAAGGAAACCGACAACCTCAGCATTTCATGAAAGCACATATTTATTGATTCTATGCTGCTGTCAGTAACAATTACTGTTACTTGAAATTACAATCATATGTTCCTAAATTCTAACCAACATGATGGTATGAACATGTTAACTTAGAATAATGTGCAGAAGACCATAATTGTTTCCGATTGTTACTTGAAACATGCTATAATGATGGAGAATGGAGATAAAAGTGATAGGAAACAAAATTTAAAAACTATTCGAATAGTTTCACCGAAAGTGTAAAGGTCCAAGCCTCTGAATTTATACATTAACGAAACATTACTAAAATGTAAAAGAAAATGCAAGTGAACCTACCTGATGATATCCACTTGCCCAGTTGTTTCCAGCACCTCCACCATGATCAGAAACAAAGATGTTTTCGTGATTGTAGAGATTTTTGTATTCACTATTTTGAATTCCATTAATTACTCTAGGTTCCAAATCTATGAGTAAAGCACGTGGTATATAATGCTGATCATCAGCTTGGTAGAAAAATACATCTTTCCTGTCACCTCCCTGAATCATCCAATCGAGAAAATTAAGACAGAGAGATGCTGATGTTTAACTAGCAAGAGCCGACTCACTTATACCTCACATAAAATCATATCAATAACAACAAATTACGAGATAAACTATCCCTAATGAAGACTTCAAGGCCTAATCTGACTTCTTAGTGAGCACGTACTTTCTAATATCATCATAGGCATTTAATTATGAATAAAACTACAATAAAATAGAAAAGATTCAACATGAATTTCCATAATTAACTGGAAACTGAAGCTTAAAAGTAGAAAAATAATAACAATATGAGAACCTGAGCAGCGAAATCTTCGAGAATGCCTTCTTTGCTGATGCCGTGTTCGAGGCAAAGCTGTTTCCAAAACTCCATTCCGATCTGGTTCCCGCATTGTCCCACCTGCAGTGTTATGATTTCTCTCGGCATTTCTTCTTTCTCTCTTCCTTTCTCTTGTAACTAGGGTTTAGATCGGAAGGCGCAAAAAAAGTTCTGGCTCCAAACGCTTTTTGAAAGAGGAAAAAAAAAACAGAAATGATGGAAAAAGATGACTTTTGGCCTTTTATGTGTAGCAGCGCCGATTAGTGCTACCAGTGTATATATATAAGATGCGCTTATTGCTAACGTACGCTTTAAGTTGAACTGATCTTCGCATACTACTAACAATACATTTGATATATTTTTTTGATTGGCAAAATCACAGAAGATAGTCTCAACATTTGTATATTTTGTCATTTGGTCTCTAATTTTTTTAGAGTAAACAACTCTTAATATTTTAATTTGGTCTAAATATGTTGTTGTTAGATGAAAACTGTCAGTCAACTGATGGTCAACAATTGATTCTGATTTAACTTGTCACGCATTAAGATCAGCATATGCCACGTCATTTTTTTTAAAATTATTTTGTTATACTTTTTTATGGTGATATGTGGCTGACTATCATGCTGACACGTGATCAAAACGGATGGTGAAACATGGCGAATATGATGTTGACACGTGGTAAATATAATGTTGACACGTTAACAAATCTTAACACGTGGCAAGTCCAGTCAACATCAGCCGTTGACCATCAGTTAACTGACAGTTTCTATTTAATATGAACATATTTGGACCAAATTAAAACGTTGGGAGTTGTTTGCTCCAAAAAAATAAGAAAAAAACAAAATATACAAACGTTGGAGGCATCTTTTGTCATTTTGCCATTTTAATTTTTTCAAGCTACGTACGGGAGAAAGTTAAAGCGGTTAATTTTTTTGAGTTTTGTTGAGTGTTGAATATTTTTAAAATTTATGGTAGTTACTTTCAGATTTACGCTTATGGTAAGGGTAAATATTTCATGCACCAGTAGTGATTTTTTTATAAGTATCTTACTTTAAGGTTTAAAAATTTAACTTAGGCTGTAAGATTTAAAAATTTAGTATTTGTGGATAGAATTTAGGGTTTAAATGTTTAAGTTATAGGGTAGTATGTTAGGGAAATATATTTTAACCTATAAACATTAACTTCTAGTCTTAAATTCTAATTATAATCCCCAAATTCTAAACCATAAATTAAATCTCTAAACGCTAAAACTACTACATTTGTGGGGGAAAATTCACCAACCGTACATGTTATAATTATTGTTTACTTTATCTTTTTTGAATAGAATTGTTTGCTTTTATCTTAATTCGTTTATTATATAAAATTATGAGTTAGCTGAGAACTGTATAGTTGATGATTTTGGAAGCATCCGATGGGAACACATCGACTAAAATTATACCAATCAATCTAAGACTCAATCGACATAATTTCTAAAATTATACATCAATAATGAAATAAGATAAATGGATAGTTAACATGATAACATCCGTTCCACCCCCATTTCATTTCTATCCAGACAGATTCATAACGGTATTACTACAATATTAATGGTATTGACCGACTAAAACAAATAGCTCATTACCACATCTTAAATCATTCCATGTTTATCTCCTTTGATCATTGTCCAAAACATTTGTTTCAGGTCATTAATCCAGAAAGTATGCATTTGCCCCACCAATCGAACGATTTGTGGCCGCCACCAGTCACTGCATTGTTGTTAACAGAGCTGCAGCTAAAATTTTGTAAACAGACAAATATCAGCCACTTACGGTGGTTTGATAAGTACCATAGTTGTCGATAGCTACGATAGCAAAACAATATAAGGGGCATGAAACAGTAGGCTACCACACAAAACAAAGAGAATTAATCTTCGTTTGAATGAATGTTTAACAAACAAGGTTTTTTTCTCATAATTCAAATGTGAAAATGCCCCAGTTTCATGAAATCAAACATGACAACCTGACCTTGTTAGTATGAATCACTTTCGTGTTGTGTGTTCAGCTGTAAAAAATCTTACAAAATTCCTAATTGATGACTTCCATTTGGTAAGAGATAATCTGTCAATAAATTCCATTTCTTTTTATAGGAGAATTGAAAGAAAAAAAAAAAGAATTACATACTTCAGAAAAGACGCTGATGGTCATGAATCTGTTTTATGATCAACTGGAATGGCGACAAGGCTCTCTGGATCTGATCTAACTGTTGGAGGCAAGCCAACCAGCATACTTGGAGGTGCAAAGTACATATGTAATGACATCATGCAAATAATGATTCCCAAGAAAAGCTGCAAGAGTGCCAAGAAGAAAAAAAAGCAATCAAAAGTTAAATAATTGCAAAACAAAACTGGCAGCACAACTGTAGGAGGAGCCCTGAAAAAGGCTTCTGTATGTTTGAAGAACTATTTTCACATAAAATAACTGAAACAGGCAGGATAACCCATAGATCATCCGACAAGTTGATAAATTATCGGATTATCTGTGCATCTGTGTGTGGAGCATTTCTGGTTAACCATGAAACTAAAACTAAGAGGCCAACAAAACCTAAATTTAACACCAACATCCAGGTGTGGAACACTATGACAATAACACACTTAGAGTCAAAATTAGGGGATTGGTATCTAGTTCAGACCATCATTGATAAAACATTCTGGACTGCGTGTGAGAGGGCATTTTTCATTAACTATGAAACTCAAAGCTGAAAAGAAAATAAATATAATGGATACATCCAGGTAGACTTGCCCTTCAAACAGGGCAAATCGGGGCAAAAGCTGTTTCACTTCCCGTACTCATTCCCGGCCCAAAAGCCCGTATTACTGTTACGCAATATTAAAGTATTAAAAAGGGTTTTATATTCTTATTTATACATTTTATAATTAGATTTAAATAAAATCTATCTTTTAATTAATGGATAGTGATTTGAGCTTGAACTGAAAAAAGACTTTGTCAAAGGTAGCTCAACCCTTGGACATGGCTATAGCCAAGATTAATATTATACCACAATAACACATTTATATATCAAATTAAGGGCTGGATATCTTCTTCAGACTGCAGCAAGGAAGCCTACCTGAAGCGTTGGCTTGAAACTGAAGAGGAACACGGATAGAACCATTGTCAATAGCATGGCCATCGATGTAGAATACACCTGAATGAATAAGTAAAAACAAGTTAAACGTCAAAAAAGAAAAAAGAGGAGTTATATCCAAAATTCCAAACCATCACAAAGCAGCTCAAAATTTATAAGCATACACATCAAGGATAAATCTCCAGGGTCAGAAATAAAACACAAAAAAACTTATTGATAATATGACATTTACCGGCCTATGGACAGACAACCGCACACATAATCAAGAGTGGTTAAGAAGGTACCTTGACTATATTGTCAGCATATTTCATTATCCAAGAAACCAAAAGCCCAGAAGAACCTAGATTTAGCACAACCATCCAAGTTGTGATGCTGTACCCATTAAACAGCCGTTGCCACCAAGGTCCTCTCTCAAAGTCAGCTCTAAAATCATCGAATACAAGCCATGCCATGTTGAAGATTGCACCAAACCTGGAAGAAGAATGTCAAATCAGAATTAATCAACCAGCAATCATGTTAATTACTTTGAATGGATAGAATTAATGCACATAAATTGGTGACATATAAGATTAGAAAAACCAACTAGGCAAAAGATATTTTATATTCAAAGTAATATTTCCCTCTAATAACGAGGCAATGAAAACTTTGCGCGTGCATGCACACACACACACATGACGATGATGATAATAAAGAATAAGAAGAAAGGAACCTACGTGTACAACTGTACATTCTGCCAGTATAAGCTATCATGGTTCTTCTTCATCAAGAACTCCGTGTACACACCAGCCAATGCCGAAAGACAAGCAGACAAAATTCCTAACATGTATCCTTGAATTGGTGCCGAGAAGAGGGAATTGCATGAAGCCTCTCCACAACCTTTGACCTTAATAAAAATAAGAAAGAATGATAATTTGAATTGTGAAAACTATGTTTATACTTCACTAAATTATTAACAGAAAAGAGCTCACACCAAAAGAAACCAAGTTATAAAAGTTTCAAGGAGATAGACTGCTTCAAGAGCATATGTCATGGGCCCTAATGAGGTACAACAGCTTCCAACAAATAGATGTTGCATTCTTAATCAAGTTGTTGCTCCTTGCCTTTCCTTCAGATCCTCCCTCTCATTTTTTTCTTTCATTTCTTAAATTTCCACAATGCATCGAATATAGTGAAGCATTTATTCACTTTACTACTGGCAAAGAAAATTATCACATTAACTAGTTCTTCCAACTTATTTCTTATTTGATCTCACTATACTTTTTCCGAATCTAGTAAAACCATTGCTTGACTTCTCATTTCTCACGTGGGATTCAAGTTTGAGAGGCCAAAATGAAAATACATAATTTTCCAACATCAAAACACATTGAGCTAGCTTCAAAGTTTTCTAGTGAAGAAATATATTAATGAAATTTGAACCATCCATAACTTTTTCTTGAATCACAAGTCAATGCAGCACAAAACACAGTACAATTATACATGTATGGTTTAATTAGACAACTCGAGTACCTGACTCGTGGTTGTTCCAACTGCCAACAGCATGATCGCCATCCACTGTAGATTAGAAAGCTTCTTCTTAAGAAACAACCTAAATCATGAAACAACAGCATCTGCTAACTCAAGAGAACACTATCGACATCGAATGCTGCTAGGTACATAAAAAGAAAAATCAAATACAGACACTGATAGTACAGTACCTGAATAAAATTCCAGTAGTGACAATCTTCAAATTGCCCATTATCTGATACGTGGAAGTATCAACATACGTAAGAGTAGCGAATTGGACATTATTATGGATTAAATAAATGACAGACGGAATAGGGAACAACCGAACAGTTTTCCAATCCGTTGTCATTTTCGGAGGAGGCGAATTCCTACACTCTCTCCATAGAAAAACACTTGACACAATAAGCTGTAACAAAAAAATAATAATAATAATACAAAATCAACAATCCATTTTCAGATCTAAAATTAAGAAAGTTCAACGGAAATTTAAAAAAGTACCTTAAAAACCTCGGCAAGGAAAGGAACGGTGGCGTAATCATATTTATATTTGCCATTGCTTTGCGATAGAGTTGTTAATATCCCCTGCCAAACATCAGAATGTATATAGATCTGGTCGTTATTTTAGGCGATTAGGGTAAAGGATTTGAGGGAGGATAGTACGGAAATTCGTGGGAGTGCGAAAAGTAAAATGAAGAAAGGAGAATTAAACTATTAAAGTTTTGAAGTAAAAGAAAAGAAAAGAAAACACTGACCTGAGAACTGGTGAGGACGGTAAGGAGAAGAGCTACAAAGTACCACTTCATTTTTACTTCTTCCAATCCGCGGGAAGCATTGTCATCTAGTTCTAGAATGCGCCGAGTACTGCGACGGTAAGAGAGCGTCCACTGTTCGAGCGGTGATCAGTTCATAGATCTAAAACGACGTCGTATGTGTTCCGCCCCGTTTTTTGTCAGTGATTGGCTGAGTTCACTTCACATGTCGCTTCTTCTGTTGGGTTATTAGATTTTGGCAATGGCACTTCCCTTGTGGGATAATCAGGTTGATTATGTAAATATTTGTTAATTTTTTAATTAAAACTAAATCGATAGAATACGTATAATAATGTTAAAAAAAATACGCCTAATGTTTAACTAAATTGTTATTTTAGCCCCTATTTTTTGAAATAATTTTATTTTTATTGTTTTATTTTGAGTCAGAATACACCATTTGTAAATGAAAATTGTTAATCAACTGACGATAAAACAAATTGAAATGACTTGGCTGAATAATACATTAGAAGAAAAAATATTTTTATATTTTATACAATTTTTAAAACTATTTTGACTAATGTGTTATTCTGTAAAGTCAGCATATTTGTCTATATGACACTGTTATTATGGTGTGCATCGCCATGTAGGTTTGTCACGTCATTTCAAGCCATTTTACTGATGGTTGACTAACAATTTTAATCCGCAAAGGGGCCATTTCGACCCAAAATAAAATGTTAAGGGCTAAAAAATCAATAAGGGCCAAAATAATAATTCAGTCAAACGTTAGTGGTATTTTTTGACATTATGCCATTATTATAATGCCAATCAAATATGTATAAATTTTAGAATAGGTTTAAGCCTCAAATAACTGCCCAAATTATACACTTATTTTCAGATAGGTGTCTAAATTTTATTTTAGGCCGACTAGGTGTCTAACGTTCTCTTTCGTTATTCAAAAAGGTGTCTCACCTTAACGGACGTTAATTTTCTGCCGTTATCCAATAAAAATCGTACACGTGACAGTATTAAACATTTTTTTGAATTGTATCTTTTTTAAATAAACCAAATTTTTTAAAATATTCTAAAGTTTTTAAATAACCCCAAATCTCTAAACCCTCAAATTTGGCCACTCTGACCGGCGTTGGTGCTTTCGGCGTCGGAATGAAGCGCCCTCCCCTCGCCGAACGACCCACACACCGTTCATCGTTTGTATGCCGTCGTTCATCACAAATCATTCGAATGAACAATTTGACAATTTCGGCGTTTTGCACGGGTTGGTCGATTTTCGGCGACGAGGTGGTGGAGTAAACGGGAATTGGGTTTTGGGTTGTTAGGAATTTTAAAATTTGGGGTTGTTTTATTTTATTTATTTTTAAATATAATTTCAGAAATTTAAGAAGATGACACGTGTTAGATAGAAAGTTAACGATAAAAATTAACAGACATTAACGGCGAGACACCTATTTAAGTAACGTTAAAAATATTAGGCAACTATTTGACCCAAAACAAAATTTAAGCACTTAACTGGAAAAAATATATAATTTAGACACTTATTTACAGTTAAACCTTTAGAAAAAAGTGTTATCACAGTGATATTTGTTTTACTTTTTGAAATGGATATTGATTAAATTATTTCTTATTGAGTAGGTTTATAATAATATTTTTGAAACAAATGTTGAGGTTCGAACTAAAACAATAAATAAAGTAAATGAAATTAAATTATGAATAAAAAATATAAAAATATTTCTAAATTGACATCCGCTCCGTCCATCCTGCCACCGCCTAGACACAGCGATCAATTTATTTCCCCCCTAGAATTAAGCATTTTCGTTACTGGAAACGCGTAGTCAATTTACAATGAGCTGAAATTGGAAAAGACGGGGAGAAAGCATTAGAAATGCTCAAACAATGCGAAGAGCATCGAAATCATTGGCACCCAATCTGACAAGTGTTTCAGGCCAGTTCCTCGTCAGAAACAACTCTTCCCGCCAAGCTAACCATTTCCCCGGCCAACACAAACACCTCCCGTTGCTTCTCAGACTCAAAATGAGTTGTACGTGAAATCCAATCCCTCACATTCCTTTCAATAACACGTTCACGCTCTCGATTTTGAGTTCTTTTTTGCTGAATTCCGATTCATACATGGCGGAAAATATAGGTTCTGAGATTTGGCCGGCAATGCCATATTTCCAGTTCTAAACAAAGCTTTGAATTCTTTTATGTCGTTCTGAAAGTTTCTTTCACCTTCCTTGATCCAAAAGGAAGCCATTTGGGCCTGTTTTTTTTCTATGGTAAGCGATGGCATGCTTAATCTGCGCATCTGTCTAATTTTTTTAATATTTTGGAGTGATTATACGATAGTATTTATTTATATTTTTAATTTGTATTCATCGTGAACATGAATATTAGCATGACATAACCCTCTTTCGATAGAGCCTCTTGGTTTCAGACCAAAATAAGTAATTTTGTATTTTTTTTAATATTATGATGTAATTACATGATAGTATCTGTTATTATCTTTAAATTCGTATTTGTCGCGAACACGGCATGACACGTACACTCTTTTGATAGAGCCTCCTGGTTTCGGACCAAAAATGGAGCAATTTCGGCAGATAGGGGAGGCTTTAGGAAGTTTGAAGACATTAATGGTTTTTCGTGACAACATCCAAATCAACCAGAGGCAATGCGATTTGTTGCTAGATATGCTCAATTCTGCGTACAAGTCGATATCCGAAGAAATAAGAGTGAGCCTGAGATTTGAAGAAAGGAACATGAAATGGAAAGTTCTTGAGATGCCATTGAAGGAGCTCCATAGGATTTTCAAAGAAGGGGAAGCCTACATCAAGGAAAGCTTGGAAACCAAAGACTGGTGGGTTAAAGCCATATTTCTCTATCAGAATTCGGATTGCGTCGAGTTGCATATCCATAACTTACTTTCCTGCATTCCGGTTGTTGTTGAAGCAATAGAATCCGCAGCTGAACTGTCCGGTTGGGAACAAGATGAAATGCAAAAGAAGAAACGGGTGTACTCGAATAAGTACCATAAAGAATGGATCGATTCTCAACTTTTCCAATGGAGATTTGCAAAGCAGTACCTTGTTACTCAAGACTTTTGCAATAGGATGGACAGTGTTTGGAAAGAAGATAGGTGGATACTTCGAAACAAAATCCAGGAAAAGGAAAACTTAGGGTTGAGAAAGCATGAGAGAAAACTTGCAGATTTGCTTTTGAGAAACTTAGGTAGTTCAGAGTCGTTGAAGGAGAAGCTTTTACCGAGCTCGATCCTAGTAGGATCGAAGGACTATCAGGTTAGACGGCGGATAGGAAATGGGGGTCAATACAAGGAGGTGTACTGGTTAGGTGAAAGCTTTGTTATGATACACATATCTGCAGATATTGAAGCAGTAGCTTCGGATATTTCTTCATTATTATCTCTTTCCCACCCAAACATACTGCATTTCCTTTGTGGATTCACCGATGATGAAAAGAAGGAATATCTTTTGCTCATGGAACTAAATAAAAGCCTCTGCGACTGCATAGGCACGAAAAAGCGAACATCATTTTGTTTTCCGGTTGCTGTTGATCTAATGCTTCAGATTGCTAGGGGAATGGAATATCTACACTCAAATAAAATCTACCATGGTGATTTAAATCCTTCCAGCATTCATGTTAAGTTGAAAGGAACGTCTCCGGAAGGGTACATGCAGGCAAAAGTTTCAGGATTCGGCTTGTCTTCCATACCACAAAAGAGCACGGAAAAGAACCAGAATGAAGCACAGTCGTTCATTTGGCATGCGCCAGAGGTTATAGAGGAGCAAGAACGTCCGGCAAGTAAAGGGAATTCCAATTTAAAGTTCACTGAAAAAGCAGATGTGTATAGCTTCGGAATGATCTGCTTTCAGCTTCTAACCGGAAAAGTCCCATTTGAAGATGGCCATCTTCAAGGGGACAAAATGGGGCGAAACATAAGGGCAGGGGAGAGACCATTGTTTCCTTTCAAGCCACCGAAACCTATAACAAATCTGATCAAGAAATGTTGGCATGATGATCCTGCACAAAGGCCTAGCTTCGCATCCATCTGCAGAATTCTTCGGTATGTAAAGCGGTCACTTCTAATGAACCCTGATTATAATAACCAATCGGAGTTACTGTTGCCACTGGTGGATTACTATGAAATTGATTCAAGATTTCAACGGATGTTCCCTGCATGGGAAGATTCAAAGACGGTATCGACATCACAAATCCCTTTTCAGATGTTTGTTTATAGAGTATTGGAAAAGGACAAAACAGGATCTACTCCCAGAGAAACTTCAGAATCAGGAAGTGAAAGAAATGAATTTAGTGGCGATGAAAATGCCTCTGCCTCTACCGATGAACCTTACTCATCAGCAACTGAGAGATCCATTCCTTCACCTGAACCACCGCCTAGGATACGTACTACAATGAGGAAATCTCCAGATATTAGAGCAAAACATCCAGGTATTGACCACAATCTTGAACTTTATTTTTCATGCTTTTCCTCTTGAAATAACAAGGCACAACACCGAATTAATGCTGACAACCCGCTTCTTCTTTTCCAGTGACACCTAAAGGAAGATTATTAAGACCTCCAACGATTCATCGTGCCCGCAGTTTCGTAACAAATTCAGAAAACCAGCTCTTAGTGAGTCCCAGACATAGAAAGAGTTTAGAAAGCCAGCTCTTAGTGAGTCCCAGACACAGAAAGAGTTTAGAAAGCCAGCTCTTAATGAGTCCCAGGCACAGAAAGAGTCCAGAAAGCCAGCTCTTAATGAGTCCCAGAATACGGAGAACAAAATCCGGTCATGTCTCTGATTCTGAGCTCTAGCCTTTTCAACAGGTTGATTCCTTAGACACAGCAACAAAGTTTGATCTAGTTTACAGAGATGAAATTCTTTGCCAGATCAATAATTACAAAAATCCAAGTCCAACTCAAGAAGAATCAGAGTGGCAAAGCTGGGATTCAAACATGAAAAAATACTTGGAACAAGTGCTCGGAGCATGTCGAGTTTTCAAAGTTTTATGGAACATTTTAGCTTGGACTGGCTGACACCTTACACCTGTAAATTTAGCATGCTGCTGAATTGTCCCGGTCTTTGATATATGAAAGATAAAAAAACATTTTTCGCTACAACTTTAGCAGAAACAATTCATTAATGCTCAACAACAAGCATACAAATTCTTTGAGCTAGTTCAACAAGCAGTTCAGTTTTGTTTTGTTTTGTACCTTCAATTATATAATAATTGTACTCGATCGATCAATATATGGTTATTCTTGTTTCCATGCAAGCAGAGGCTTGATCTTTCCATCAAATCCTAATGGTGCTATTAAATACATACAAACTGTATATAATTTGCTAAGGGTCCTGATGGCAATACTACAGACAGCAAATAGAAACATATATAAAAGTTAAATCTTAAGGGGTTCGATTCATAATGGTAGGAAGTTCTCTCACGTTGATGGACAATCTACAAACTACACCTCAATCAGAAAGAATAGTTTTATATTTGTTGGCAACAGCGAGAAACTTTATTGAACTAATCATAAAGGAACAAGTATATACAAATCAAGAAGCAAAATACTTGTGAAAATACCTTGCCGTAAAACTTACTGCTGCATGCCTCTTTGATTCTAAAGAAGCACTCGCATCTCGACTGCTTGAATATTTCTTAAAACACCGAAATTCTTGGCTGATACGTTCTACTACTATGCCTATCAGTAATGTTTTTGCTCATGAACTATTCCACCCCAAGAAACGTTCTTGGAGCCACTCCTCGTCAACGTTGCCATTAACCGTTCCCAAGTAGTAGTCGAGACTCGAGACAAATCCGCTGGGGCCATTAACTAAGAGTAATGTCATCTTTGTCTTTAACCTCCAATTCTGGGGCCATTAACTAACATCCTTGTGTGCACAGGCACAAAGTTGGTGAATGAGTTTTGGCTCTCATTTTCACCCTTCAGCCTTTGCAGTCTGCTATCAGGGGTTTCTCAAAGTGAATATAATCTTTTAGGACAGGCAAGCTAATTACAGTTTAGAGCAGAACTAATTTGGGGAAAGGCTTTCATCACACTAGTTTCAGTAATTCTATACTTCCGGTTGAGTTGGCAGCAACAAGCATGTTTGACTTTTGTCTCCAACAGACACTTGAAACAAACAGTCCATTTTCGTCGGCGTTTTGATGTCCAGAAACGGGATCAACAGACCCAAACTTATAGGAAGTGATTGGCATTGGCAGAGATCTATAATAACAATAAACCTTCAAAAGTACAACAAAAAAGATCTGGATCAGTTTAGTGTTGGCTCAGTATTGTATGCATGTAAGTCATGTATATTGTCATGATCAAAAACAAAAAGAATTTAAGAAAATCCAGACTAGAGCAACAGATTTCAGCACTTCGTTTGTGATTAAACCGTATTTACCTCATTCGTTTCTGAACCGCATGCTATATATCCATCCAAGGCGGATAAACCTACAAAGTTCTGACCAAGCAGAAAACAAATGGTTAGCACTTAAAAAGTATGGCAGATGCTCAATTTTAACAGATATAGAAAAAAAGTATCTAACCTTCTCGTTTTTATGGCCTGTAAATGTTAAGTCACAAGTAGTGGAGGGCGATCCATCTGAAAAAGTTTTGTTGAGATCCCACGACTTCAGGGTGTTATCAATGGATGCAGAGAGAAGGGTATTGGAATCCAAGAATTTCACATAGCTAACAGTTTTTTCATGGGAAGCCAATGTGCATAAGGGAATTCTAGCATGGCGGAGATCGTAGCAATAGACTTTGTAATCGGCAGATCCAAATGCTAACAGATGAGGAGAGAAACTAGAGAACTGAACACAGCAGACATTTGCGTGGCTCCGTATGGTTCCGAGTGAACTTTTCTGCGATAATTTCATTCAAAATTTTCTTCATAAGCTTTGCTGAGAACATACAGGCTAATGCTCCAAAACAATACATGTGTGCTCAAGCATGCAGGTGTTTCTGATTTGTGAAAAACACCAAAACTTTACATGCTATATGATAAGTGAGGCAGGAAAGCATACCTCATTAATGCTCCAAAGCTTCACAGAGCAGTCATCACTTCCACTGACAAACTTTGTCGGGTCAGCTTGAGAAAAATCAACAGACCATGCCCTCTTTTGGTGTTCATTGTATTGACAGAGTCCTTGACCAGTTCCCGCATCCCATGTCTGCACCCAAAAGACACCATTTCAACAATTAAATAAAAGGAAACAGCCTTGTTTCAATAATGAAAACGTCATAAACCAATATAAAATAGAAGGCAAATTAAACATCTAGACAGAAGTTCGATAGTTGCAATTACTCTTTGATGCAATAGAGTAAAATATAATTCAGAATCTAGGCAAATAATTCCCAGCATTTGAAGTGGTACAGAAGTCAATAAAATGCACAAAGGATAGCTACGATGCCGCTCGCGAAAAAGAATTTACCACTCTACTGGAATAGTACCAAAACAATGATGGATCATCAACGTCTAACAAATTTATCACCACATAAAATTTTGGTAGGATAAAACCTGAGTTTCTTATTTGAGCAACATTCACATCAAGGGATCTTTCAATTAGAACACATATTACCTGGACGACACCATCATAATCAGTTGAAGCCAAATAATTCTTTATGTAGTTGTTCCAGCACACACAGCTAATCTTTGACTTGTTTGACATCTCAACCACAGGATAATGGATATCAATAGAGTCATTCAGAAATGCATCAAACTCAAAAATCTTGATTCTCTTTGATATGCCAGCAGTAGCAATATAATCCTCATTACGGTCAAAACTAAGAGTGCATATCACATTTGCAGAGTTTAGAATGTCTCTATTTCTTATTGTTCCACAGACTTCAAACTTGTTATAGGAAGCAAACTTGCACAAACCGTCAAAAAAGCTCCCAAGGGGATCGACAGAATTCTGATTCATTAGTTGCTTGCCATTCTCATTTTGAAACTTAGACAACTTGTCTCTATTCTTAAGCAAGTCTTTATCGGAGCCTGCTGAAGCAGCAGTTTCAGAAGAGTGGATTTTGGATCTCATGGAGAAGTAGGCATGCTCGAGTTGCCGGATATATTTTGACAACCATCGATCATTGGCATCTGACATCATATTCGATATATAATGAGGAACGGAGGTTCCAGGATCTTCAAAATGCATCCACTTTTCTCCTGCATCAGGAAATTCATTTTGTATCTGAGGGAAAACAGATGATGTCCTTAACGATTGCCTTCTCATAGCCTCCTTGATATCTTCTTCTAAGAACCTAACCTCTTCAATCAATTTGGAGGCATGCTTCTGCTTTTTTTCTTCTAGTCTAGTCAGAAAATGAAGTAATATCTCTGATTCAGCCATATCACTATCAGAAGATTCTGATAAATTGTTCCCACGAAACCGTTCTTGGGATCCACAAAATAAATCAGAGTCCAGGATTTCCCTGTTTTGTACAGAATTTAATTGTACTTAAAGACCAATACAAGTAGAAACTACATTGAATATTCATTCATTTCAGTAGACAATATAACCTACATACCAACAAAAATGAAGTACAACACAAGAACTTACAATTTGTAATAACATCACTTTATTTAGGAGGCCAGAAAATGACAGTAAAAACAATTATTTATGTGCATGCTAGAAACGGAGAGAACAAACTAGTGAGTTTTACAATCCATTGTAACTTCTAACTGACTTTTTTTTCTTGCATTCGAGTATTTATATGATTCTTAATAATTTAAAATACAAAATGACAGCTTAGATTAAATAAAAATGCTATGAAATTAGTAGTTACTGCAGATGATGACTGGTAATAATAGATTCATTGATACCTAGTTGTTGGACGAGACAGGGGTTCAGGATGAAGTAGCCAAAGACAAAAGGCAGCTTCCTTTGGACTTTCTGAAAGGAAATTTGGTGGAAGAATCCGCTGGCTCAAGTCTGACATCATTGCAGAATGCTGCTCCATTGACTCGAAACGACATAGCAGCTGATAGAAACGGACCACATTAGTTGAAATAATAGACTTCCTATCAACACTATGATTCAAAGTATAGGAACTGAGACATTCAAACCAGATGTTTAATTTCAAACCAGATTATTCTAACATGATGTTTAATGGCAACCCTTTCAGGCTTTCAGACACGTTCTAGAAAAGTCATGTGTTCAAAGCATGCTCAAGCTGCTGGGGAAATGCTCATAGATTAGCAGGGGGTTGTAATAAACATGACTTCTAGATTATTATGATTCAAGTATAGGAACCTATCTCAAAGTTAGTATCAGCACGATGACACATTAATTTACCCCAACTTACTCTACATGAACAACAGTAAGAGTCGAGATTCACGTGATTAGCAGTTTTAAGATTACTCTCTCAGTGACTAGACTAAGACACAACAAGGGCACCGAATTCCGAGGAAGAATGTCTCACCTGTAGTGAGAGAATACCGTTTATATTGTCCTGAATTTTTGTGAATCACAATTTTCCTTTCCCCCTTTTCCCTAATAGGTTCAGTTCCAATCATCAATTACTAGAACTAATATAAGCCATTATGACATAATATCTAACTCCTGAACTAATATAAAACTGATGTGCAAGTATTTTTGTCTTTCTAGACCAAGAGGATTGGACTTTTTTCACATGCATTAATGTTACGGTCTTACATGACTCATTCAGACTAAAATTTCAGATCAATTCAGTGTAAAATCTATGGTCCTAAGACAAAAGAAAGAACTAATACATCATATTCTATGCAGAGAAAATCAAAGGAAGTTGTTTCTGAAAGTACTAACAAATATGAAATACTAATAAAACTCCTCACCTCAAAAAGAAAAACCCCAAGGCTATATATATTTGATGAAAATGTGAGGCTTCTTCCATTGAGCTCCCCTGGGCAAGCATACCACCTCTCTTCCACTTGTATAGCTGCTGAAGGAGATTGCGCAACAGATGCTGTAGCATAGTGGAAAAATGGATGCTGGTTGACAAAAGGCTTAGAATGTTGCTTACTAGATGTATGAAAACCAACAATATTTCGCATCTCCGTCTTGGATCCATGAGGAGAGGTGAATTCCGTTTTGTGTTCAGGTGATCTCATGTTCTTATCATGCTTTAGCTGCTTTGCACCTCGACTACAATTGGCAGCATTCATACCATGTTCCAGGGTGCTTTTTCTCTTCAAATCATTATTTATTGCTGACTCTAGTCCTTTCTTGACAGACAGTCCGGTATAGATAACCTTATTTGATGACAATATAGAGAAACAGGACGGCCGTAAATCTTGCAAGACAACTCCTTGCGAATGTGCCGAATCCACCAACTCCACAATCTGCCTGAATATAATCAGGCTTTCAACTTTATCTTCTTTTCGACTCCCTGGTTTTAGCCATTCTCTCAAACTAATCCCATTGGAGCTAGGCTCAGTACCAGAATTATCGATCCCCGGTAAACAAGGCTGATCATGATGTTCTCTTCTGATAACACCCTTACCTTTTATACCTTTGTTCACAAAGAACTGAGAAAAGCTAGGCCTAGATGACGTTTTCAATCGAGTAGCCGCAACTGACAATGTATTGCTTGAGATAACCAAGTTATCCTCGGTAGCCTTCAAATGCAAAGCAATTCCCCCGGACGTTTGATCAATATCCTTGATCTTATGGTTCTCATAAGACATTCTTGCAAGCTGCTCTTTTGCTCTCAACAACATGTCGTTTGCTTGTCCATCTAAAACATCGTGCTCCGACCTACTTTCGATACGATACATTCGCTCCCGCTGAGCCTTGCGTAAGTTGTTCGAGCTCTTGGCTAAAACTAAACTTGAGTTCTTATAGTTTTCCAATGTCAAATCTTCCACTATCATACCGGTCTCGGTCTCGACCTCGTTCATAGAAGAAGTGGCGGGACACAGAGGTGCAAAGCGACTCAAACCATTCACCGGAGATTCCATCAAAAGATGATCATCTGATTTCAAGGGAAAACCGAAATCTTTCCTTTTGTATTCAACAGTCTCTGGTAATTCATTAGCTGCCATTTCTTGCCCATCTCTTTCCATACTATCCAATTCCAAACAAATTCTTTGTTTTTTAAACTCTATAGCACATCATCAGAAGAACTACATACAACAGAATATAACGGAAAATAATTAAAAAGGCAGTAAAAAGCTAGAAATCAATTGTATTAAGCAAACAAACAACTAAATACTCCATACAGCTTCCAATTTAACAACAACAAAAAACAAACGGAAATTGGGTGTTCAAGAAAATTAAAATTAATCACCTTTATCACATGAAATGATGAAAATCTCCTCTCAAACAATCAAATCCAAACAGAAGTTGAAGAGATTGAAAACGATAATGTTCAAAGCCAAAAAGAAAAGGATAAAAATGAAGAATTGAACTTACACAGCAAAGACAGCAGCGATCAGTTAACAGTTACTCTCAAATCGAAGCAAAAAAGAAGAAGAAGAAAGCAGCTAAGGAAACTTGCCAGAAATGGAAATAAAAATCACAAGTAAAAGAATATAATTAATAATATATGTCTTAGTAATTAGACAAATCAAACAGAGTCAGAAACAGAACAACGTCTTTTCGGTGTCTCCTAGATATTCTTTTCTCCCATTTTTAAGCTAATTAATTTACTTCGAATTTGTTTGGTCCACGAATTTTCAAATTAATTAGATTAAAATAGTAATAATAATGATTAATTGAACCGGGTTTTCTTTTTCTATGAGACAAATGGGATGCTTGAACCACTTTGCTTAGCTCAGAGCCGTCTCAAATGTGAGGAGCAGAGTGCAGCCACGATATTTCCCTGCAAAAATCTACTAGTCAAAAAGGGAAATATATAGTATAATATAATCGAAGAAAATAATGAAAAAAAAGCTGGGAATCTCTTTTAATGTAAATGCCATTGGTTTCTTGATTATTACCAAATCTGCCATCCTAGGCCTAACAGCTCTTCCCGTTGTCGTTGCCTCGTTGGCACTGTTAAAAAGATTGGAAGGAAACGATGCTGATGGAGAGGGATTACGGGACACGTGGCGGATATGCAGATACTTTGAAACACATCAGAATTAGGGATTAATATCCGATCGAGTTGAGAAGAGTTAACAAATTTTTAAGTTAGTCGAATTGGTGAGTCGTCTTTATAACTCAAAATTTATTTAAATTTATTTTCAATTTGAGTAGAACTTATGAAATTTGATTCGAGTTTCAGTTTCAGTTTAAATTTAATTGTAAACATTTATAATGTTAATGTACTAATTAGTTTTAATTTAAACAATTTTCTATACCCATATACGATATACATATATAAATTCTTCATTTTTTTCCTTTGTAAATATGTATATATCGGATAAACTTGTGAGACTGACTTGAACTTAGGAATTGATCAACTAATTATTAAAAGTTTCGAGTTATTCAAACTTTCATACTATAACTCATTTTTTATTTGAATTTTTCTCGCTTCGAATCAAATTTATAAAATTACGATTCAAATCAAGTCGAGTCAAATTTTTTGTGTTGTGACGAGTTGAGAGATTCATTTTGTTCGAGTCAAGTTTTGTTCACTCATAACATGAACAAGGTATAATCCGTAAGGACAGACGCTAGATTATATGTTAGGGAACAAACCAATAAAATTCTAGGTGTGTTAACTTATAAAATTTTATGGGCGAAAATAAATATTTAATATAAAAAAAAAATTTAAATTATAAACGAATTTCAAATTTTAAGGGCATAATTCGGCCAGTTTGTGGACAGCCTCATGGGCATGGGCGGAGCCACCCTTTGGAATGGGACACCCCCAAAAAATTTTAAAAACTTATTTTTTCTATATAATTTGTTTATAAAAAATTAAAAATATAGACAAATGACACCTCTTTTATAAATAAAATGATACCTATTTATAAATAAAACGACACTCCTTTATAAATAATTAACATTACTTAAATATGGTTAAAAAATGACATCTCTTATATAAATTTCTTGCTCCGCCATGCTGACGGGGCATTTGGATAAGTAGGATGCAAAACGGTTGCAGGGGTGCTTCTGTAATTTCGTCTTGATCCAATGGCGTGGTTTCATTTGCATGTTGCAACTTTCACGATGTACTGTCGGGCAACACAGGAACGAGTAGTTCTCAACGAACCACGTAGATTTGTAGGCCCTTCTCCGGCGGCTGCCACGCGGAAGAAAGCAATTTGACTACAGATTGGGCCTAAAGTTTTGGGGGATTTTTGGTCCAACAAATTCGGCTGTTAATAAAATTAATAATTTTATCAAAAATAATGTTGCTATTTTTTATTTTTTTTTATCTATAGAATTGTTAGATTTACTTGTTAAATTAATAAGATTGATCATTTTTTTTGCTAAAAAACAAAAAGAAAAAAAAGCAACTGACACATACAAATCGAATTATTATGATATGATGGATGAAATTATTTTGGTTCTCATGGTTTGTTTTATTTATAGTCGTCACCTTTCACTATTTAACCAAACAATATTTATGAAAAAAAAAATCATTTTCTTATTATATTAACTTGGATTAGATATTGTAAAAACTCATATATAAGACGATTCTCTTTAACTTAATAAGTAAGAAGATTTAAATTACTAACCTTGCCTAAAAGAAACCTAATACCTTGTTATTAGATTGACGGGTAATTACTGGTTTTTTTTTAAAGAAAAGGTAGTGGTGAAGGGCATTGCTTTTATTAGGCGTGAGGTGAAGTTTATAACGAGAAGAAAAAGGAGGCATTGGTTTGGTCGGTCACATGAACATTTCTCATCCCGTGAGAGATAAGAGAAAGAAAAAAAAATTAAAGCAACTAAGGCACTGAAATAGTTAGGGAATGAAATAAGAGACAATGGCACCATTACTTAAAATGAGAAGACCAGAAGAGCACACACATCATCCCGAAAAGATCGAATGCAAACAAGTTGAATCGAAACGACGGGTGAACAACCAGATTCGCCTTAATCCATAACACAGTAGAAAATCTATCAACTAATATCTGCCCCTAATTTAACCAGTAAAGTTTAACTTAATTTCATACTGAAAGGCTCAATCAAACAAACTTATTGAGATAAAAATGTTCTACTGCACTACGAAGAAAACACGACCTGTACGGCAGAGAAGGCTTAGAAATTGCTTCTCAACTTTTATGCAGTGGTGGACAACTTGTGTTTCTAGGATTGTTCCTTATTGACACAGCACGAGTGAGGAGTTAAAAGCTAAAGCGTTCTCTATCCCCCTTGCCTACAAAAATACCACGCACCTCATAAATATTAAGTTGAATTGGCTCCGTTTCAGTCTGATATTCTAATCTCAACTCCTAAAATGTCCTTCACCACCTCGTATGTGACGAATGCAATAGCTATTGAAGGTACAACCTGGAAATAGAAAAAATATAACAAATATTAGAAAACCACCATTTTAAGACAATATCTATTTGTATACTCAATTCTACTAAAAAAATAGCAAGTAATTAAGTAGGTTCAATTTAATACGAGTAGTAGTAGAGTACTGCCAGTATACTGAGAAAGGAAGGAGACGTAACTTGATTGTAAGATTTATAAGCCATTTAGGGGAAGGCAAAAGTTGTTTGTATCAGCCAACACAGGATCGATATTCTACTTCTAGCTAGATGTCAGTCTAGCCCACATCCATGCCTAAACTCATCAAGATCGGGAAAAAAATAATATGCAGAGGTCTTGATAAACTAATAAATTTGGTCTATGATAATGCAAGATAGCAAGGATCAGAAAACAAAAGATTAAAAATGAAAACGCTCCACCCATGCAACTTACTTTAAAGCAAAGTTTAACTAAAATTTCTTTTCAGAGTGTACCAAGTACCAACCAAAAGGGAAAAAATGCTATTCCTGCAGGTACCAACACTTGAATATAAAAGAATTGAAAGACACTGACCTTCACCGAATTAGGGACCAGACCCTTGTATAATGCTCCGAAGCCTTCATGTCTAACAGTTTTCCTGAAAGCATCAATCATGCCAGTATATTCAAGAGAGGCCTTGTTCCTCCCATCACCAGTGACAACTGAGGCCGCATCTTTCCATCCTACCATTTGCATTCTTCTGCGAATTACATCAAGAGGGTAAGCAACAGTTTGGCCTACAGTTCCAGCAGCAGCCCCACAAGCAAGCCTGGTTGTCACGCTCAACTCAGAGTCTTCAACCAACCCAAATGGTCTACTTTTGATTAACCAATCTTTTAGAGATTCATACACAGCAAAGTTCAAACCCACATATGGAATCTGCAAACATAAAATGAGTTCAAATCAACATACAAAACATAAAGCATTCTCTTTGTTGGGGGGGGGGGGGGGGGGCATTATCTCTGGCCAAGAAAGCAAGCACTCATGACATCCACAACATTCAAAACCATTTGACGATGAAACACCAAATAGATGAAACTAAATGACTCACAACTCCAATGACTGAAGGGAGCCAACCCTTGTACAATGCTCGTGGGCCTTCTTCCCGCAACACAGTGGACAGAGCATGGAACATTCCTCTATACTGATAAGGAGAGCTCTCTGTCTATAATACACACAACTAAATGATTAAATGCTCAGCCAACAGGCAATTTGATACATCAAAAAAAATGTTGCAGTTCAAAAAGAAATCAATATTTTCTGTGAAGAATTAAGTATAATTCAAAATTTTGACACACTATATTTCAGTAGAAAGCGTAAAACATAACGATATTTTAGAGACAATACCTGTACAGTGAGCCTGCCTCGTACCATGTCCATAGGATAAGTTGCAGACATGGCAATTATTCCAGCACATGCTCCAGCTCCAAGGCGTAAAAGAGGAGTGAGTTGAGCATCCTCTGCAAAATTAATAGCAATAACAGAAAGCAGTATATGAGCTTCCAAGATTTTAAGTGCATCTTAATATAGATTTCATTACACGCATTATAACATCCCTGTAGAACCAGAGCATTCCCATGAATGCAGACATCAACCTAATGAGCCTAAAACATAACTGAGTTCTATATGTGTATCATATAATGCAAACACGAGATGATTGCTCAGAAAAAAAATTAAGACAATATAAACCATACCATTGCCGGTTTGCTGTTGATACAGGTATAGGATTCCCCTGTCACCAACAATAGCAGGGAACAATCAGCCAAAGGAAACAGACACTTTTCCATCGGTCAAAACTTGAAAATGTGTGGTACAAGCAGTGCAAAGAAAAGAAAACTTTGCACTCTCAAGGAGTCCTAAAGCTGATAGGTTGCAATTTCATAATCAAAGACAATTATACATAGTATTAGTAGATATGCTATTTGTCCAATCACAAATTCACTGATCATCAATATTAAAGGGAATAAGTAAAGTTTAGTCTTAAAAGCAATAACCAATATCAGTATGATCAATTGAACAGTGTTCAGGAGCCCTACATTGAAGCTTGCTCGTAGCTGAAGAACTTGACGGCCGAGTTTGGAACTATGCGTGCACAATTAGCGCCATTGCCTTTAAATAATCCGCGAAAACCTTCTGTTCTCCAAATGTACTTCAAGCCTTGAATTGTTCCATTGTATTTTATACTATGTGGATTCTGAACCTGCATTCAAAAAAAAAGTTAATCAATTAAGAAATTCAAAATTTTAATTTCATTGATCTAAATAGAGTGAAAAGAAACTAAAACAAAACGAACCTGAAGTAATATTTTTAAACGTTCCAAAGGAGCAACAGCAGTTCGTGACCTGCATGTAAAATGACAAATTAAACAAAAGATCCATTTTCGTTTTCATTTTCCTCCAGAACTTGAAAAAATCAGTGGTGCCGGAGGCATTTTCAGTCGACACAAACAAACAATCCGTAGAGTGAAAGAGATAGAGAGAGCTCACACTCCACCGGCGACGCCGCCAGCAACGAGAGACTTGCAGATGCTAAGAAAAGCATAGCTAGGGGATTTAACTCCCTCTCTGGCGAGTTTCGCTTCCTCCGCCAGATTCACGATCGTCGAAACCGCCGATTCGCTAGTCTTCACATCCTCCGAAGCCATCGAAAACTAAAAAGTAATAAAAAAAAACCACGGTAAAAAAGGTAATCCCCTTTCTCGCCGCAAAACCCTGCGAAGTCTATCGGAATATTGACAGGGATTGTCCGCCGATCAATAGAATCAGATCTGCGAAGCGATTCGCAGTTAGAAGAAGCTCCGCATTCCTCTCTTGCCCTTGTTTTCTAGCTTTTGTGTTAGAGGTGTGGTGGTAACGGCTGGAGGAAGTGAGACCTCAAGTTCAACTATTTGAGAGCGTGTGGAGCGTTGCATTAAGAGCGCGTGGGTTTGGTAAAGTTAACTACGGAAGGAGAAAGGTGTAAGGTGTGTCACGTGGAGGCATCTCATAGTGCTTTTGTTAGGTGGGATTCGTGGAAGATTATTGGTTAACTCAAAACCGGGTTAATCAATGTTAGAATTTATCACTATTCACGGATTTATTTAAGATTCAAGTTGAATCATTCTTTTTGGTTATGATAATTTGAATTTTTTAATAGTGTATTATTTTATATATTGATTAGATTGAAGCCTTTTTGAAAAGAATCAATTAAGACTTCAATTTTTTTTAGATTCACTTGATTTTTTATTAGAAATTAAATTAATTAATTTCTCAAATTGTTAAATTTAATCAAATTTAACTTTAGATCTTAACATGCTTTTTTATATATTATGTCATGTGATAAACTACTAATTATCTGATAATTTGATTCGCTTATCATTCTTCTTTCACTTCGTAAAGTGTCTCGTTTGGATATAGACTTAAAGACATTTCTAGGACCGTTAGGTCCTATTATTACCGAAGTAGAACCCAAAATTCAATATTTTTCGGACTAGCACCATTACAGTGAACTCGCCGTAGAAGCACGGCGAGTTCGAATAAAAAAATATTTTTCAATTTTTTAAAACTCGCCGTAGAACCATGACAAGTTTCAAAAAAATTCAAAATTTTTTCGTATTTTAACTTAATTAATCGCATTAGCGGATCATTAGCAAATCCTAATTTAAATTCGTTGGGCATGTTAGGTGAGTTTTTTTTTTTCATTTTCGTCCTTTAGTAAAAAAATTTAATTGAAACTCGTCCTGCAATTCGGTGAGTTCCAATTAGGATTTGCTAATCATCTGTTAATGACATTAATTAATTTAAAACATGAAAAAATTTGAATTTTTTTGGAACTTGTCGTGATTTTACGGCGAGTTTTAAAAAATTAAAAATATATATTTTATTCGAACTCGTCGTGCTTTTACGGCGAGTTCACTGTAATAATGCTAGTCTAAGAAATATAGAATTTAGGGTGTTAGTTTAATAATATTAGGATGTAATGGTGTTAGTTTTGTCTTTGTACCTTGGATATATACAATGAAATTCATGAAAATTTCTGAATTTTTTAATGGTGTGTGTTAATCTCAAGAGAATGGTTACTTTTCTTTGCAATTTGAGTTTATGCTTTATTTTTATATAATTTTTTTGGTGGATTTAGTCTTCATTTTTTTAATGTAATGGAGTGTGAATTATTAGGGAGCTATACTAAAATTTTAAGGGGTGTAAAATTAAATTTTTAATAAAAAATAAAAATATATCTAATTTATAAGTGAATTTAAAATTTTTAGAGGTATGATTGTTTCCAACATCCCTTAATCCATCCCAATTTAAAGTTGAGACAAGTGTAACGGAAAGAACAAGAACCACTCCCTGGCTGTCCATCGGTGATGGTAGAATTATCCCTTGATCCTCCTCAAGGGGTGGTTCCGGTGGCGGAAGCGACAACAACCATAATGTAAGCCAAACATACCATTAACATTTGGTGTTTGTTGGACATGAAGAGACAAGTGATTGGGTGAGCAGAAAACTCCAATATAATCCGGTGGTCTCGATAACATCGTATTAGATCTCCAAATTTATATAAGGGAGGAAAGGGGAATAACACTACTCGCGACTCGCGAGTGACATAATAAAACGGAAACCTAGAGCTTTCATTTGATGGCGTTGCGCATTTTCTTTATTATGTTGTCACTATTTTCTATAAATAGCATGAAAAATACATTAACATTATTCAAGAAGCAAACAAATTATGATACGACTATAAATATTTCACACTAATGTTTTTATGCGATTGAATTCAATAGAGTATTAATTAAAACTAAACATAAGATGTGAACCCAATAACCAAAAAGACGATAATATTCATCGTAAAAAATTTGAATTCAAATCGTTTTGTCTGTTAGTGTATATATTGTCAAAATGTTAAAGATATGTATGAACAGATACTACCTTATAATCACCTTAAAACTATTAAAAATATAAATATTTATGTTTTTTTTCTTTTTTCAATTTTTTCTTTTTATTTTTTTTAAAACAACGTCATTGATTTAAGTCCCCGGTTATTACTTATATTTTTGTTATAATTTCTATTGTGTTATCATACATCTATTTATTTTTCTTTGTATGTGTTTAGTTTTTTTTTTGTGTGTGTATTTGAGTTTTTATTATCTTATTTATCTAATTATGATTTAGATTGTTGGATCGGTTCTCTCATATTATCATGTGCTTGTAATCACGCTATAATAATTGTGTTTGGGTTGTGATAAAGTTAGTTTTAACCTTCCGTCAATATTATATTTATTTTTATGTTAGTGTTGAAAGTATTTATTCTTTATTATCGCCGATGATGCTTGTTTGTATCTTTTATTTCTTTAAATTGTTTGACTTAATTTTTAATCATTTACTCGTACAGTCATATTTGCAATATTCTCATCCTTTAGTGTATAGTTTGTGCTCCATTTATGGTTGTATGGTCAATTATTATGATTAGTCTATTTTAGTCTTTATATATATTGAATATTCCCATCCTTTAGTGTATAGTTTGTGCTCCTTTTATGGTTGTATGGTCAATTATTATGATTAGTCTATTTTAGTCTTTATATATATTGAGATTATAATTAATCGTATTTCTTCCTTATTTATAAATAAAACTAACTACTTTAATAAACATTAGCTTTCATTACAAGTACTGTTGAGTTTTATATGCTCGATTTTCTTTAACCGTTCTTGCTTGTCAAGGGTGGAGAAGTTGAATATTTGGGTGATTTTGTGAGAAGCGAAAAATAGACAAAAGACACAAGGATTTATAGTGGTTCGACCTTCTAACAAGCACCTACATCCACTACCTTAGCTCCCCCACTAATGATTTCAAAACAAATTCACTAAGAATTTCGTTCCCTTTTCTAGGCTTAGGAGGAAACCTTTACACAACGATCAAGCTTTCTACCCAAAGCTTGATCAAGCACTCTCTTACAAGAGAAATTCTAAGCAAACTTGAAATCCCTCTAATAGGTATTTGTTTGCACTATTAAGCACTCACCCAAAACCTAAACACTTGAGCAAATTTGACAATTGAGCTCACGAGTGTTGTCTACAAGAAAATATACAAATAAGCTCTAAGACAATTTCTTTATCATAATGTTGTTACAATTGAAGCATTAACATATCATTGATGCTTGGAGGTCCCTTTTATACTCTTAATTAAGTTTGTAGCCGTTGAGATTGAATTGGAGCCGTTGGAGACTTTATTTCCCTCATTAATTGTAGTTCTGGTGTTGTCCGTTTCGGAATAAGCGAGCCCGTATCGGAACGATCTTCATCATAACTAGCCGTTAAAGCATGATGTAGAAAGCCGTATTGAAACGCCTCTGGCCGTATCGAAACGGTATGAGCTGTATCGAAACGTTTACAAACCGTTTCGGTACGAGTGGCTGTTGAGCTGCATTTAAAAAGTCGTTGGGAAATTTCGACCGTTGGGGAGGTTTTGACCATTGGGCGTATCGAAACACCAAAGGGGTGTTTCGAAACGAAAACCCTCCGTATCGAAACAGGTAAACCATGTTTCGGTACGAGTTTTGGCAATTTCAAACTGTTTTGAAATAGGTTACCCTATATCGAAACGGGTACCTTAAAAACCATAGTTTGGCTACTTAAAAACGTTTCAAACCTTGCCAAAAGCATTAAAAACATCCACAAACTTATTTTCAAGTTGTTTATACTTAAAGGCACTTTTGAAATCTTTTCAATTTAGTCCAAAACTATTTTTCAATTATTATATCAAAACATTAGTTCTTCAATCTCCCCATTTTTGATATAATAAAACCAACTTGAAATTTTTTTGGGATTCTCCCCCTTTGTATTTTAAAAATTTAAATAAGAGATTTCAAAAATTAAAAGAAGTTAAAGCTCCCCTTATTCTTTTGAAAAATCATTTTTTTTCAAATCATTTCTCCCAATTTTTGTTATATCAAAAAGAATTTAAATAACTTTAAGTTCAAAAAAACTTAGGAGATAAAAAAATTGACACAAATAAGAATTTTGGTTTTAAAATGGCTCCCCCTTACTCAAAGCATCATTAAGAGTCGGTTCAACACATGATAATCTAGTTGAATTTAAAAGTAAAGCAAATAAAGCAACTAGATTTTACCACACTTGAACTCAAGGGACGATGTGAAGCCTTCCTTCTTCAAGTGTTCTTCCTTGTGTGCGTGGAGTTCCCCCTCAAATTTGGACTTGTTGATCAATCTCCATCACACATAAACAAGACAATCAAGTAATTTTTGGTATCCAAATTGCTTTGGATCCATAGACGTTAGTTGCACATAGTTTAGTCCCCTTAGGAATCCATTTTTCAATTTCATCCTTTTTAGTTGAAGTGATTAGTTCTTTTGAAACCCAAACACTTCTAAAACATTTTCCATTAAAAAATCTAGGGACACTTGACTGTCTAACATAAAAGTTTGATTTTCCAAAACTATTTTTCTTTTCAAGCTCTTTGGAAATCAAATCTTTTTCCTCTTGAACTTTATGAAGCAAATTTTGTAAACTAACACATTTTTGCTCAAACTCATTGAGTTTTGCTTCAAGTTCAATTTTGGTTTTAGATATCAAATCATTTTGAATTTTCAAATTTGAAACAACTTTCTTGTTTTTTCAAAATGTGACTTTTAAACTCTAAAACCAAATCATCATATGCATCTTGTAATTCATCAAAAGAATATGAACATGAGGTATATGAATTAGAAGTTACCCTTGGATCTTCTTTGATGGCCATAAGGCAAAGGTTGGCTTGTTCATTGTCGGTGGAGTCTTCATCACTCCAAGTAGCCACATATGTCTTCTTCTTATGGCTTGAAGAGCTTGTTTTCTATTTCTTCCTCGATTCATGCCTGGATTTTCCTTTCTTCTTCTTCATGAACCGAACAAATTTGTTGAAGAGAATGACCATCTCTTCATCTTCACTATCCTCTTCACTTGATTCAACATGATTGTACTTGGAGGATTTAAGAGCAATGACATTAGTGTTGATGTCAAGCTCCATGACTTTCTTCTTCCCCATCTTCTTTATCTCTTCCTTCTTCTTCTCCTCTTCTTTGTCTTTCTTCATGATTTAGTGAGTGAGAAGTAACCCCATGAGTTCATCAAGCTACAAGGTCATGAGATTTTTGGCTTCGATGATGGCGGTCTTTTTCAAGTCCCATGACTCGGGAAGGGGGTAGATAAGCTTTCGGACAAGCTTTTCTTTTGGAATGACTTCTCTATAGCCTTTTAGTCCATTGGTGATGGTGGAGAATCGATGGAACATCTTCTCAATATCCTCTTCCGATTTCATCTTAAAGTTATCATACTCGAGGTTGAGGAGTCCGATTTTGGTCTCTTTTACTTCACTTGTTCCCTCGTATGCGACTTCAAGCTTGTGTCATACTTCCTTGGCACTATCACAAGAAAAGACTTGGGCATAAACATCCGGGCCTAAAGCACAAAAGATGATGTGCAAGGCTTTGCAATTGAGCTCCATCATCTTCTTGTCGTTGGCATTCCAATCCTCTTTTCTTCTTGTTGGCACGAAAGGTCTATCTTCAACAAGGTCCCATAGATGATAATCTTTACCCTTGATGAATAACTTCATCTTATTCTTCCAATAGGCATAGTGTTCACCGTTGAAGAATGGTGGCTTGTCGATGCCATTGCTTCGGTTGGTTGGATAGAAGTAACGAGCTTCCCGGATCACCTCAATAGGATGTTAATCCTGATCAATTGAGCCTCACTCTAATACCAATTGTTGAGTTTTATGTGCTCGATTTTCTTCAACCGTTCTTGCTTGCCAAGGGTGGAGAAGTTGAATATTTGGGTGATTTTATGGGAAGTGAAAAATAGACAAAAGGCACAAGGATTTATAGTAATTCGACCTTCTAACAAGCGCCTACATCCACTACCTTAGCTCCTCACTAATGATTTCAAAACAAATTCACTAAGAATTTTGTCCCCTTTTCTAGGCTTAGGAGGAAACCTTTACACAACGATCAAGCTTTCTACCCAAAGCTTGATCAAGCACTCTTTTACAAGAGAAATTCTAAGCAAACTTGAAATCCCTCTAATAGGTATATGTTTGCACTATTAAGCACTCACCCAAAATCTAAACACTTGAGCAAATTTGACAATTGAGCTCACAAGTGTTGTCTACAAGAAAATATACAAATAAGCTCTAAGACAATTTTTTTATCATAATGTTGTTACAATTGAAGCATTAACCTATCCTTGATGCTTGGAGGTCTCTTTTATACTCTTAATTAAGTTTGTAGCCGTTGATGACCGTTGGGATTGAATTGGAGCCATTGGAACCTTCATTTCCCTCATTAATTGCAGTTCTGGTGTTGTCCGTTTCGGAACAAGCGAGCCCGTATCGGAACGACCTTCTTCAGAACTAGCTGTTAAAGCATGATGCAACAAGCCGTATCGAAATGCCTCTGGCTGTATCGAAACCCTTGGTAAAGGTTTCGAAACTTATGTGCAGGGGAGCTTTTTAAGGTCAATTATAAACACCCCCAACGGCTCCAAAGACCCCCCAAAGGCTCCTAACGGCTAGATACTCAAACAACACTATAAATACAGCTTTGGATCAATATTGAAGCATCAAGAAAGAGTAAGAAACATCAAGAAAGCATATACAAGCATTCAAGCTTCCAAGAGTTTATTTCGAGCTTATTTTTCGATCTTTCTTGAAAAACACTAGAGTGTTCTTCGTTGTAATTCTTGTTCTAGTGTTTATTCGGGTGTGTGAGAGAGCTTAAACTTTGCAAACACATTCCTAGTGAGGATTTTCTAGTTTGCTCATTTGTATCCAACTTTGGGATAGGATTCAATAGACTTTGGGGTATAAGTCTATTGAAGTGTGTAAGGTTACTCCTTGTCCTTAAAGGAAAGACAAATTAGTGAATTTGTGGGAAATCCTTAGTGTGGACGCTAAGGTAGTGGATGTAGGCTTTGGTTAGAAAGTCGAACCACTCTAAATCGCTTTGCAATTTTTATCTTTGCAATTAGCTTCCGCCGTTATTTTCAAAAATCCAATTCACCCCCTCTTGGTTTTGTTCGATCGATTGCCACGTTCTACAATGATCTTAAGAAAGAAAAAGATTTGATTTCCAAAGAGCTTGAAAAGAAAAATAGTTTTGGAAAATCAAACTTTTATGTTAGACAATGTAATGCCCCAAGACTTTTAAATGGTAAAGTTTTTAGAAATATTTGGGTCCCAAAAGGACTAAGTACTTCAACTAAAAAGGATGAAATTGAAAAATGGATTCATAAGGGGACAAAATTATGTGCCACTAACGTCTATGGGTCCAAAGCAATTTGTATGCAAAAAATTACTTGATTGTCTTATGATAAGTGTGATGGAGAGTGATAAACAAGTCCAAATTTGAGGGGGAACTCCATACACACAAGGAAGAGCACTTGAAGAAAGAAGACATCACATCCTTCATTGGGTTCAAGTGTGGTAAAATTAGTTGAATTTATTTTTATTTAGTTCTATTTTTTAATTCAACTAGTTTAATCATATATGTTAGACTAACATTGTTTGATGCTTTGAGTAAGGGGCAGCCAATTTTAAAACCAAATTTTTTTAATTGTGTCATTTTTAACCTCTTATGTTATTTTGAGCTTAATACCTTTTAAATTCTTTTTGATAAAACAAAAAAGGGGGGAAATGTTTTGAAAAATTACTTTTTCAAAAGAATAAGGGGAGATTTAACTTTATTTAATTTTTAAAGTCTCTTATTCAAATTTTTAAATACTAATGGGAGAATCCCAAACAATTTTTCAAGTTGGTTTTATTATATCAAAATTGGGAGATTATAGAACTAATCATTTTGATATAATAATTGAAAAATATTTTGGACTAAATTGAAAAGAATTAAAAACATGCTTTTAATCAAAACAACTTGAAAATAAGTTTGAGGTGTTTTCAAAAGACTTTGGCAATTGTAGAACTAAGTTTTGATATAATATTTGAAAAATGTTTTGGACTAAATTGCAAAGAATTTAAAATGTGTTTTTAGTCAAAAACAACTTGAAAATATGTTTAAGGGTTTTAAAGGCTTTGGAATGGGTTTAAAGTACATTTAAAGTGGTCAAAACCATGTTTTTCAAGTAACCGTACCGATACGGTATTTAACTGTACCGATACGCTTTAGGGTTTCAAGCCACCGGATTTTCTAGTAGCCAAAACCCGTACCAATACGCTTAGCCATATCGATACGGTGTGCTTTGAAAAAGCCCAACGGCTAGTCGCGTACCGATACGGTTGTATTGCGTACCGATACGTCTAACTACCCCAACGGTCATTTCCCAACGGTCATTTGAATTTGCAAGACCGTACCGATACGCTAGGCAAGCGTATCGATACGCATCAGCTGAAGAAGCCCAACGGCTCTTTCCTCATTGAGACCGTATCGATACAGTTGGACGAGTATCGATACGCCAAGCTGCAGAACTGCATTTATGGTGGGAAATAAAGGCTCCAACGGCTCCAATTCAATCCCAACAGCTAGTAACGGCTACAAACTCAATTGGGAGTATAAAAGGGACCTCCAAGCATCTTGTAATGGTTAATGCTTCAATTGTTACAACATTATGATGTCAAAATTTGTCTAGAGCTTAAATTGTTTATTTCTTGCTTAGACAACACTTGTGAGCTTACATTGTTAAATTTGCTCAAGTGTTTAGGTTTTGGGTGAGTGCTTAGAATTGCAAACAAACACCTTTTAGAGGGATTTCTAGTTTGCTAAGTCTTTCTTTGTAAAGAGAGTGTTCCTTCAAGCTTTGGGTAGAAAGCTTTGAGGGTTGTAACGGTTTCCTCCTAATCCGAGAAAAGGGGACGAAATTCTTAGTGAATTTGTTGGAAATCCTTAGTGAGGAGCTAAGGTAGTGGATGTAGACCTTGGTTAGAAGGTTGAACCACTATAAATCCTTGTGTCAAATTGCCAATTTTTCACCTCCCACTAAAACACCCAATTATCCAACTTCTCCACACTTGGCGAGCAAGAACGGTTGATCGAATCGAGCACCTCAAATCTCAACAATTGGTATCAGAGCTTGGCTCAATCGAAGAGGATTAACATCCTATTGAGAAGATCCGGCAATCTCGATCAACATTTCACCAACCGGCTCAATGGCACAATCAATCGACAAATCGCCTTTTTTCGACGGAAACCACTATGCCCATTGGAAGACAAAGATGAAATTCTTCTTGAAGTTAAGAGACTACAAGCCATGGGACATAGTTGAAGATGGTCCGTTCGTGCCTCAAGGAAGCAAAGCGGAATGGAGTGCCGACGATCGCAAGAAGATGGAGCTTAATTGCAAAGCCTTGCACATGCTCTTTTGTGCTTTTGGCCCAACCATCTATGAGAAGATGTCTTCTTGTGAGAGTGCCAAGGAGGTATGAGACAAGCTTGAAGTCACATACGAGGGAATCGATGAAGTCAAGGAGACCAAGATTGGGCTTCTAACCTTAGAGTATGAGAACTTCAAGATGGATCCGGAAGAGAACATCAAGAAGATGTTTGATAGGTTCTCCACTATCACCAATGGTCTTAAAGGTTATGGAGAAGCCATCCCGGAAGAGAAGCTTGTCCGAAAGCTCATCTACTCCCTTCCCGAGTCATGGGACTCAAAGAGGACCGCCATCATCGAAGCCAAGAATCTCAAAACCTTGAAGCTTGATGAACTCATGGGGTTTCTTCTCACTCATCAAATAATGAAGAAAAACAAAGAAGAGGAGAAGAAGAAGGAAGAGATTAGAGCAATGGGGAAGAAGAAGATCATGGAGCTAGGCATCAATGCTAGTGCCATAGCTCTCAAATTCTCCACATGCCATAATGTAGATTCAAGTGAGGAGGAAAGTGAAGATGAAGAGATGACCTATCTCTTCAACAAATTTGCCCGGTTCATGAAGAGCAAAATGGAAAAATCCAAGCATGAATTGATGAAGAAGATGAAGGACTCCCACAAATCCAAAAAGAATGGATCATCTTCAAAACAAGCATATGTGGCCACATAGAGTGATGCTCCATCGATGATGAAGTAGCCCACCTATGCTTGATGGCCCTCAATGAGGGAGAGGTAACTTCTAACTCATCTATTTCAACTTCTTATACATTTGATGAGTTGCAAGATGCCTATGATGATTTGCTTTTGGAATTCAAGGCATCATTTTCCAAGAACAAAAAGTTGATTTCAAAAATAAAAATTGAAAATGATTTGCTTTCCAAAACAAATCTTGAACTTGAAGCAAGTTTAAAAGTTTTTGAACAAAAATGTTTTGATTTACAAAATTTGCTTTTCAAAGTTCAAAAAGAAAAAGATTTGATTTCCAATGAACTTTAATAGTTTTGGAAAATCAAACTTTTATGTAAGACAATCTAGTGCCCCTAGATTTGTGAATGGAAAATGTTTTAGAAGTGTTTGGGTCCCAAAATGACTAACCACTTCAACTAAAAATGATGAAATTGAAAAATGGATTCCTAAGGGGACTAAATTTTGTGCTACTAATGTCTATGGATCCAAAGCAATTTGGATACCAAAAATTACTTGATTGTCTTTTGTTAGGTGTGATGGAGAGTGATCAACAAGTCAAAAATTGAGGGGGAGCTCCATGCACACAAAGGAAGAACACTTGAAGAAGGAAGGCTTCACATCCTCCCTTGAGTTCAAGTGTGGTAAAATCTAGTTGCTTTAGTGTTTATTTGATTTATTTTCTTTTATGTCAACTAGATATTCATATATGTTGAACTAACATTCTCATGATGCTTTGAGTAAGGGGGAGCCAATATTTAAAACCAAAATTTTAAGTGTGTCAAATTTTTTTTGCCTCCTATGTTATCTTGAACTTAAATGTCATTTTAAATTCTTTTTGATATAACAAAAAGAGGGAGAAATTGGTTTGAAAAATTGAATTTTCAAATGAATAAGGGGGAGCTTTATTTGATTTCACTTTTAATCCTCTCATTCATAATTTTAAAGTTAAAGGGGGAGAATTCCAAACAATTTTTCAAGTTGGTTTTATTATATCAAAAAGGGGGAGATTGTAGAACTAAGTTTTGATATAATATTTGAAAAATGTTTTGGACTAAATTGCAAAGAATTTAAAATGTGTTTTTAGTCAAAAACAACTTGAAAATATGTTTAAGGGTTTTAAAGGCTTTGGAATGGATTTAAAGTACATTTAAAGTGGTCAAAACCATGCTTTTCAAGTAACCGTACCGATACGGTATTTAACCGTACCGATACACTTTAGAGTTTCAAGCCACCAGATTTTCCAGTAGCCAAAACCCGTACCGATACGTTTAGCCGTATCGATATGGTGTGCTTTGAAAAAGCCCAACGGCTAGTCGCGTACCGATTCGGTTGTATTGCGTACCGATACGCCTAACTACCCCAACGGTCATTTCCCAACGGTCATTTGAATTTGCAAGACCGTACCGATACGCTAGGCAAGCGTATCGATACGCATCAGCTGAAGAAGCCCAACGGCTCTTTCCTCATTGAGACCGTATCGATACAGTTGGACGAGTATCGATACGCCAAGCTGCAGAACTACATTTATGGTGGGAAATAAAGGCTCCAACGGCTCCAATTCAATCCCAACAGCTAGTAACGGCTACAAACTCAATTGGGAGTATAAAAGGGACCTCCAAGCATCTTGTAATGGTTAATGCTTCAATTGTTACAACATTATGATGTCAAAATTTGTCTAGAGCTTAAATTGTTTATTTCTTGCTTAGACAACACTTGTGAGCTTACATTGTTAAATTTGCTCAAGTGTTTAGGTTTTGGGTGAGTGCTTAGAATTGCAAACAAACACCTTTTAGAGGGATTTCTAGTTTGCTAAGTCTTTCTTTGTAAAGAGAGTGTTCCTTCAAGCTTTGGGTAGAAAGCTTTGAGGGTTGTAACGGTTTCCTCCTAATCCGAGAAAAAGGGACGAAATTCTTAGTGAATTTTTTGGAAATCCTTAGTGGGGAGCTAAGGTAGTGGATGTAGACCTTGGTTAGAAGGTTGAACCACTATAAATCCTTGTGTCAAATTGCCAATTTTTCACCTCCCACTAAAACACCCAATTATCCAACTTCTCCACACTTGGCGAGCAAGAACGGTTGATCGAATCGAGCACCTCAAATCTAAACAGCAATGTTTGAAACGTTTTTAAGTAGCCAAACAAGTGCTTTTAATGTACCTGTTTTGATTCAGGCATAATCTGTATCGATACGTTTTGAAACTGCCAAAACCCGTTTCGAAACGGGGCTTACCTGTTTCGATACAGATAGGTGATGTTTTGAAACACTCTTAGGTGTTTCGATACGTCTACGTGGCAAACACCCAACATCTAAAACCTCAACGACTATTTGAATTGCAGGCTATTTTGATACGAAACTATGCGTTTCAATACGGGCAGTTCGATACGGCCCAAAGTGTTTCAATACGGCATATTGCATCAGGCTCCAATGGCTAGTTCTGAAGAATGGCGTTTCGATACAACTATGCATATATCGAAACAGACATCACCAGAACTACATTTATGGTGGGAAATAAAGTCTCCAACGGCTCCAATTCAATCTCAGCGGTCCTAAACGATTACAAACTTAATTGGGAGTATAAAAGAGGCCTTCAAGCATCAAGGAAAGGTTAATGCTTGAATTGTCAACAACATTATAATGGAGAAATTGTCTTAGAGCTTAAATTATATATTTCTAGTGTAGACAACACTTGTGAGCCAAAATTGTCAAATTTGCTCAAGTGTTTTAGGATTGAGTGAGTGCTTAAGAGTGAAAACATCAACCTTGTAAGAGGGATTTTAGTTTGCGTATCTTTATCTCTTGTAGAGAGGGTTTGATCAAGCTTTGTGTTAGAAAGCTTTGATCTTTGTAAGGGTTTCCTCCTAAGCCAAGAAAATGGGACGAAGCAATTAGTGAATTGGTTGTGAAATTCTTAGTGGGAAGCTAAGGTAGTGGATGTAGGTGCTTGTTAGAAGGCCAAACCACTCTAAATTATTGTGTCTTTTATCTTTTAGCTTCCACACCTCAATCACCGAAAAAATTCAACTTCTCCACCACTTGGTAATCCATAACGGTTGAAGGAAATCGAGCCTATCAAGCCCAACAAAGGTGAAAAGATTAATGAAATAAAAGTTATGGATTAGAGTGATATTTTGTTTAAAGTTTTTAGGTTAAATTAGAAATAAATTAGGTATCAACTGCAAATAGTAATGACTAATTCTCTTATTGCGGGTACTCTCATCAATAGATAAACGGTTGACTGTGAAATGTACTATATTTTCATGAGTAGAGATCGAACTTCTAACCTTATAGTAAAAGGATGAAATGAGCAACCACCACACCATATATCATGGTTTATATTAATAATATTTTTAGTTAGTGTTAGACATATTATTTGAGGGTTTTTTTCAAATAGCTTTAGCGTGGATCTGGTTCGCGAAAAATATTATTATTAGGGGTAACAGTCTTTTTTTTGGAATTGCATTAGCTTGTTTGGTTTAAGAGCATTCCCTCTTAGGGTATTAATCTTTTCTAATATTTTCATTCCGCAATTAACCCCCGCCCCTCAAATGGTGGATATGACATTCCCACCAAATTTTTAGGTATTTGTCAATTCAAATTTCTTTGGACCATATTACCCTAAGTTGATGAATTTTGTTCGTGTGGGTCCTTCGATGAAATTTTAGTTAGATGATTAATTAGTTGTTGTGTAAATTAATTATATATTTTTATTTAATATTAATTTAATATTTAAATGATGTTACACATTTAAATATTATTTTAATATTTAATGTATTTTTTAATATTATATTTTTGGGGTAAGATTATTAATATTATATTTATGATGTTTATAGGTTATATGTTGGGATTGCATATTGCTTGAGAATTAATAAGTTATGAGTTAATGCTTTTAATTTTATTCTTTTATTCATAGATGTATTATAAAAACATTCCAGTAAACTATTAAACTTATGATCTAAAATTTTTATCATTGTTTTACAATGTTTACATATATTCTATTATTTACTTTATTTGACAAACTGTCATAAGTAAAAAACGAACATATTAAGGTTTAGTATTTAAAATTTCAAAAAAATATTTTAATAGGGAGTAATAATGGTATGCAAATAATATATATTTAAAATATTTAATATAATAATTACATTAATAATATGATAAATATATATTTTTGTAAATTTTAGATAGTGTAACAAAAATAATTATATGACTTCTTATGGAGATAGTTTTAATTTAATATTGAAAGTTTACATGTTAAAAAGAAAAAAAGGGTAAATTATGTAAATCACTATTGAACTTTACTCTCAAACCTATTTTGGTCACTGAAGTTCCAAAGCGTTCAATTTACTCACAAAAGTTTAGACATTTAACGTTTTTTGTCACTTATCCATTAACTTTTTGACGACATCCATTTATCGGAGAACGGATGAACTTCTCCAAGATCTAAACGATAGAAAACTTCATCGGCACAAGAGAAGCAACATATTGTTAAACGGGCTCCATTTGACGACGAAAAAAAGAGATTGACGAGAGAGAAACCATATGATTTTTGGCATATTCGTGAACTTTTGAGCACTTTTCGACAAAATAGAGGTCAAATTTAGACTCAGGAGGCCGAGACGAATTGATAGTAAACTTTGGGACCAAATGACCACTATCTACGATCGTTTAAGCTTCAAGAGTGACAAAAAACGTCTAATGTCTAAACTTCACTGAGTAATATACAGGTAAAATTACATTTAAAAAATTTATTTTTAAAATTAATCTTCCATTATGTGAACTAAAACACATCCTTAAGAGTTGAGATGACCTGATAGGGTGGAATTCACTTGTACGAAAAAAACATTTTATGGAATGGACAAGGAAATGACTCACACATCGATGCCAGCACACAAAAATGATGCATCATTTTCCTCTTTATTCGATCCACTTTCCATTCCACCTCCATATCTGGAAACCATTTTTTGAGACGATAAATCAACCAATTTATGACCAATGTGATTTCAAAATCAGTGAATACCCTGACCCTCCAATCCCCAAAAAAACAAAACTATGACTGCTGGATGGCACTGAACACGTTTTCCCACCCAAGTTAACCCATAACGACCACAAGATAAATCACATTGAATTCAAGTTATCCCAAGATAAATTATTGGGCGAGTATGTGGTGTAGCAGGGTGCGGAAACACGAAATTTAAAATATTATACTTTTTTGTTAATATTTTATGTTGGTGGTCAATTATTGACACTTGTCATTTTTAATAATATTCTAGGTTTATGTTAAATACCAAAATTTATCTTAGTGTGTCAATACTTATCGTGAGACCACTGATCTAAAATGTTATTAAAAGTGTAACAGTTTAAGTTTGTAGATAACATTTAAGATTTTGTGTTTTGTAATATTTCAATTGGTATCGCACCATAGCCATACCGTAACTTACTTTACGTTATACTCCTCCAAAACCATGAGGTGATAAAAATGTTATTATGATAATATTAAATATAATTTAAAAGAAATTTAATAATTTAGATATGCAATTTTCAATAATTGCATATATTTATATTTTTGGTTTTTACTCTAATTATTTGTTGTTAATATATATAATTGATTAGAGATTAGATTTTGAGATGGACAAGAACGTGAGGTTGCAACCAATTAAATATGTATTGTATCGTGTTATTAATTACTGGTGCTTTCTGAACTCATTAAATGATTTCAGTAGAAAAAGAATATTATTATTCTTAGAAGACCTGAATTCGAGTTGTGTGTCTGCACAATGTCAATGTGTGCGTTTTCAAAAGTGCTAAAATTAAATAACAAACAATATCATATAATCACACTCGATTTCTCTGAAAAGGTTGGGATGTCTCTGAAATGTCTTTTATTCGTATCTGGTCTCTAAGATTCACGACATAATGAGCTAACTCTGTATTATATTTGACTGGTCTCGTTAATGCTAACAACAGACAAAACTAATATCCTCGTATTATCGAATTCATGTCGTGGAGTTTAATGTTACTGATACTGAAAGGAAAAACAACTAATGTGTAGAAACCATAGACAGACAGAACTGTGGTCCGGCTTGCCTTTCACAAGGACATTGGGTCGAATCTAACAGTGGGATTAAGGTTTCGCCTAAAACAAGGACATAGGGCAACAGTCTCTATATTGGGCCAGATCTTCCTGGATGAATTACTTTAATTTTCCAAACATGAGCCCAAGGGTTTTTATTTTGGTTATTATGGCATATATTTGGGGATGACCATTTTATCCAACTCGGAATGATCGGTTAAATTTTTTATATACAAAAATTAGGGGTCGAGTCGGGTTTTTTCTTAATGGTGGGATCGGATCGGGTCGAGTTAGATTTTAAGGTGAAAATTTTGACCAAACCCGGGACTTATAGTGTAATTTTCTTTTTATTTTTAGGAATATTTATAATAATACCCCATCTTTATATATTTTTCATAATTAGGTCCTTAAAATTGAATTTTTATTTACAATTTAGTTTCTAAAATTAATTTTTTACAATTAAGTCTCTAATATTATTTTTTTTACAATTAGGTCCCTAAAATTGATTTTTTAATAGGTCTGGTCAGGTTTTTTAAAGAATCTGATCAGGTCAAGTACGAGTTTAGGATAATTATTTTTAGATCAAGTTCGAGTATGCCAAAAACTCGAACCGACTCGTGTCTATCCCTACATATATCGTGGAGTTGTAAGAGCAATGAGAGCATGATCTTGAATAGATAAAACTATCACTAATATGTATAAAAACACTAATAAAAAGAATTCAAGGCATAGTTCTAATGAAAAAAGATAGTGTTTTTGGTGACTCAAATTTGAGTAGTTTGCAAAGTGTACGTAAGTTTTATTTAGTGTTCAAAATTAGAACAAATACTATTATAAAACCAAATTAAGAATAATAAAAAAACCCTAATGATGACTTAAATATGTATTTAGGGTATGAACTAAGCAATTTCTTTCAATTTGGCATCAAATAAGTTTTGCTCGTTGGTACAATTTTAATTTCATCCACTGATTTAATATTATTAATGATATAACCTTTAATGATGTGACACATAAGATTATCCAATGTATCAATGGTAATGTCTAAAATTTAGCTTTCTTATTAAAAAATAAGTTAAAAATTCGAAATTTCAAACTTTTTTAATAGTAATTTTATCAATCCAATTCTTTTATATGACATGACTTATGAAAGTTTTGACTTCTTAAAATTATTTACATAGTCAACAAGTGACAAAATTATTACAACAAATATTTTTTTAACTGTTTATAAATGGTTAGAGATTCAAATTTTAACAACAACAAAAGTGAACGCAACAATTACAGATGTATCTTATCTACCGTCCATGAATGGTTAGTGACGTTCAAGTTTTAAAAACAACAACAAAAGCCAACGAGATAAAATATCTTAATAGTGAAGCGGTGGTAGATTTAACAATATTTATCTTGTTACATTTCATTGTCATTTTTAAAATAACATTAAAAAATATAAATTGTTGGAAATTTGAAAACTTTGAGATGTATTTTTAATGAGTAAAAATAGAGATTTGAATCATAAAATTATAGTTTATATTTTACTTTATGTAATAACGGTATTTCATATACGTAAAACGATTGAGTGATGAATGAGATTAAAGTAGGCTACTTTTAAAAAGAAAATAAGAAATCCTTATCCCAGATTTGTGGGATATCAAGTATGAGAAGGTTTATATACATCAAATCACTTTGGGTTAAGATTGTTTCTTGCACACAAGTGTAAAGGTGAAAAATCCAAGCTTATGTTGATTTGTGGATATTTTAGCCCATTATGCGATATTTTTTCCTTAAATATTTTCTAACTGAAACAATCCCAAATATTTTGCATAGGAATTTTTAACAAGGTCTGTTTTACTTTCAAGTCATATTTTTTTTAATTTTCTAAATTAGTCACATATTATTTTGATAATGCTATCTAATTTATAAATTTTGTTTCCAACAAAACTCTTAAATTTCACGAATTTTATTTATAATAAAATTTCATGTGAAAATTCTGATACCGTATAAACCAATAAAGTTTAACGCATAGATTTTTTTATTATTATTTTTACTATGTAATTTTTGAAACTATTTTCGGTGATAGAATAAGATGAGGTTACACTTCACTAATTATTGCAGTCATGTTACTGACGTCCGATATTTCTCAAGCACCATAGGAGTGGACGAATATGTATTAAAGAAACTTTGTGGTATACAAACTTCAACGAATCTACTTATTTGAATCGATGTCTGGATGCAAATAAATTATTTCTGTTTTTATTCTTGATATCGATTTCAATTTCGTGTTTCACTTGATTTATATTTCACATTATTGCTTTTTCTAACATAAATAACTCTAGAAGAAAAACGGAACAAATAATATAATTCAATGTTCACACACACTGACACACATACATACATATATATCACTCATAATTCCTCAAACCTGATTAATGCGCGTTTGGACCTGCAACTTTTTTTTTTTTTGAAGATAACTGCTGGTAATTTATTAAAAGGAAACCCATGGGTACAACGCTTTACATAAAAGCTAATAAAGACATATTAAAGTAAAGTAAAGGGAAACCAAACCGACAACCCATGGTTTCAAACACAAAGACCAGCAAAAGCTCATCTGAGATCTAACCCTCGGAGGGGAGAGCAGGGTAAAAAGAAACAAGCAGATGAGGGGAAGCGATGGAGAAAAGCTTAAAAGGCTCAAGAAGAACGACATGCAACCGCCGTTACACCGGGGGGAACACCGTAAGTCTGTCTCTCTCCACAATCGCCGCAACACGCGCCGGAGCCTCCTCAATCCAGATTCTAGGGCTCGAGAAATTTCGACCCAAAATTGCCAAGGTATGAGCGGCTTCGTTACATCTCCGATTCACATGTTGGATTGAACAAGTTTCAAATGAGCGCCATTTCCTTTTGATGTTCGAGGTAATGGCAAAGGTGTCCGACTTATCCGACGCCGGAGACGCTATTTTGTTGACGACCGAAAGAGCATCTCCTTCTAAGATGACTTTTCGAAAGCCCAAATCAGACGCCAAGGAGAGAGCTTGATCACATGCACAAGCCTCTTCTATTTCTGGGTTGGCAATATGCGAATGGGGGTAAGTTCCCGTAGCCATTACCAAGCCTTCTGAGTTTCTGATAACAATTCCTGATACTGATTGACCTGAGTTTACTGTAAAACTCGCGTCAAAATTAATTTTAACCACATCTCCCGTTGGTGGCAGCCAATGCACAGAAGCGGCCGAAGGGGGTCCTGAAATGGGTTTTACATTTACGGCCTCATGTTCTGCAACAAAGCTCCTGATGAACCGCACGATTTCCTCAGGTGAGTGAGTTGCATTCTCATAGACTCTTTTATTTCGAAATGTCCAAATTGCCCAAATAGCTGCAATCAAAAGATTAAGCATAGGGGAAGATAATGGCTCAAACAGATTTGCTAGCCATTCTAACCAATTCTGTTCACCAGCTGTAATTGGAATGAGAATATGAAGATCCGAGAAAATCCTCGCAGTAAAAGGGCAATTAGAAGCTAAGTGGAAAACAGATTCAGCCTGTAAACCGCAGAACCGGCAAGGTAAATGGGGGTTGAGCTTTCGAATATGTAAATTAACAGAAGTGGGCAGGTAATTCATACAAAACCTCCATACTGAAATTTTAACCTTAGATGGTAATTTAGCAAGCCATAAACTTCTGAAAACCGTGGTTGATTGCTCATGATTTGAAAACCCATAAGGATTAGTATTAGAGACACATAGCAATTTATAACCACTTCGAACTGAATAGGTACCTGATTTATCAGCTCGCCAAATAATGAAGTCTTCTTGTCTATGCATAGGCAGTTTCATTTGTAGAATATTTCGGGCCTGAGCGTTGCTGAATAAACTAGTAACCACGTCAAGTTTCCAGTTATTAGTTACTGGACATATAAGATCAGAAACGCGCTGAAACAGAGGGTTGATGGGAGTGTTGTGAACTCTTCCATCAGCATCATCTGTAATCCAAGGGTCAGTCCAAATGTTAATAGCAGACCCACATCCAATTCTCCAACCGAAGCCCTTCTCTATTAAACCACGTGTGCACCATATACTCTTCCAAGTATAACTTGGGTTAGAACCCAAATTAGCTGATAAGAAATTACCCGTTGGGAAGTATCTACCTTTCAAAACTCTAGCAAGCAAACTTGATGGATTCGTAAGTAGATGCCAACCCTGCTTAGCCAAGATTGCAATGTTGAATTTGGCAAGGTCTCTAAAACCCATACCACCCTTATCTTTCGGACTACACAACGATTCCCAGCGAGCCCAGTGGATACCTCTTTTCGAACCATTATTCCTCCACCAAAATCTACAATAAATCGATTCCAGATCATGACAAAGGGAGAGAGGAAACAAAAAACACTGCATCGCGTATATTGGGATAGCTTGAAGGACGGATTTGAGGAAAACCTCTTTGCCCCCCATTGAAAGGAACCGACAACTCCAACCTTCCACTTTACGATTAGTACTATCAAGTAAACTTGCAAAAGCCCCACGCTTGTTTCTCCCAACCATTGTGGGAAGCCCAAGATAAGTTTCCGGGTTATTTGATATTCGGACCCCATACTCATTACCAATATCCTGTCGGTCCGTAGGATTTACATTGGAACTAAAATAAATCAAAGATTTGTCGAAATTAATTTTTTGTCCCGAAATCCTTTCATAACACAGCAGAAGATGTTTGAGAGCTTGAATACCAGTTGAAGAAGTATCCCCGAAAAGAATGCAGTCATCTGCAAAGAATAAGTGAGTCAATGTAACTCCACTTCGCCCAACCTTCACTCCCTTAATCTCCCCATTCTGTTTTGCTGCATTAATAAGGGCTGATAAACCCTCAGCACAAAATAAAAACAAATAAGGGCTTAGAGGGTCTCCCTGACGTAACCCTCTAGAGGGGCTAAAACTCGCACCCGGAACTCCATTAAAAACAATACGATAAGATACTGAGGAGACACATCTAAAAATAAGATCCAGCCATTGATTAGAGAAACCCAAAGATGACATCATTTTGCGAACAAATGGCCATTCAACTCGATCATAAGCTTTGCTCATGTCGAGTTTTAAAGCAAAAGCCCCATTACGACCAGCTTTCCTATTTTTAAGGGAATGTAGCACTTCATACGCTATGAGAATGTTGTCTGATATGTGACGCCCTGGAACGAAAGCCCCTTGCGTGGGATTAATGCACAAGTCCAAGAGAACACATAATCTATTAACAATTGACTTGGCAATAATCTTGTAGAGAACCGAACACAAGCTAATGGGGCGAAATTGAGTCATGGAAGAAGGGCTTTCCACCTTCGGAATAAGAACAATATTACCCCCATTAATAGTGGAAAAATCCTTACCATCATTGAGGATCCCCAGACAAAAATCAACCACCTCTTTGCCCACAATGTGCCAGTATGACTGATAGAAAAGGGCGGGGAAACCATCCTGTCCAGAGGCCTTTAGAGGAGCCATGGATTTTACAGCACCAAAAATTTCCTCCTTAGTGAATGGCACAAGGAGTTTGTTATTCATATCCTCAGAAACAATCGGAGTGACCAGGTTGGAGATGAAATCCGAATTACCTATAGATGAAGTAGTGAAAAGGTTGCAAAAATAAGATTCTGCCACTTTAGCCATATCAGATTCCGTTGTAAACAGTCTACCATCATCATCACGGAGAGAAGTGACTCGATTCGATTTCCTCCGAAACGAAGCCCAATTATGGAAGAATCGAGTATTTCGATCCCCATGTTTTAGCCAGTTTGTGTGGGCACGTTGCTCCCAATAAATTTCGTCCTTATCAGCTTCTAAATTCATAGCCAATTTAACTTCCAATAACTCAGCTAGATTCTCATCATCGGCATCCAAAGCAGAAAGATGCTTGAGTTTGTTATTAAGGACAGCAGTACGGTGTCGTTTCTGAAGTCTTTTCTCCTTATTCCAATTGGAAAGGATTGAGCTTAGCTGATTAAGCTTAGTGGGTAAATCTCCAGATGTGGAACTCCAAAAAGAAGAAATAATATCCTCACAATCAGGGTCGAGAGTCCAATTTGCATCGAATCTGAACCAAGCTCGATATGAATTCGAAGCTGGAGTATTGGCAGTATCGAATAGGAGGGAACAATGATCAGATATAGAATGATTGAGATGAGTTACCGAAAAGTTAGGAAAGTAATCTCTCCATGAATCAGAGGCAACCCCACGATCAAGGCGTTCGCGCACGTTGTTTGTAACCAAACGGCCACGTTCCCAAGTATACCAGTTTCCTGTGAATCCCAGATCAGATAATTCGCAATCCCGTAGAACAGCCCTGAAAGCCTCCATGTTTCTTTCTGATCGAACACGACCCCCTTTTTTCTCCGAAGCATACATAATCTCATTAAAATCTCCTGCCACCAACCAGGGTAAATTTCTATCATTGTCCAGAGAGCGTAAAAGATCCCAGCTGTCCGAACGCAAAGACTCTATTGGATTACCATAGAACCCGGTGAAACGCCAACTAAAATCAGAATGAGAGTCTTGAATAACCGCATCAATATGATGTTGCGAAAAACTTCTAATAGAAACAGAAAGATTAGAAGACCAAGCCAACATGAGGCCTCCTCTAGAGCCTAACGCCCCCACATCAAAACCTTGAGTGAAACCACATTTTAGACGAACTCGAGCCATTTTAGAAGATGAGAGCTTTGTTTCCATAAGAAACAGTAGTTGGGGAGGGATCGATCTCAGCTTATTACTGAGTCTGCGAATTGCCCGTAGTTTCCCCAACCCACGGACATTCCAGCTAATTATTTTCATTGCGAACGGCGGGCCTCAACTGGGCCGGCCGATGGATAGGTAGATGCACAGGGTAAATCCGCATTAACAGAAGATCCTGATGGTAGATTCAACGTACGGGCCCGTTTAGACCCCTCTACATTAGCAATTGGGCTATCCTCATCAACTGCTATCATTTGAGTGTCAAAGCCCATATTAATTCTCGTGTTGCATTGAGTCTGATTAAGCGGTCCCATCTGATTGCCCAAATCTGAGATAAAGGCGTTAATTGGGGAATGGGAATTAGCTGGAGGTGAGACAACATTGAGAGTATCCTGCCGAATCTTTATCCTTTCAGGTGTAAATCCCGGATTGGGATAAGATTGAGAGTCAATCGAGCCAAGATTGTTGCCACTAATAAATGGCTCCTCCCGGAGCCAGGGACTTGCCGGAGGCACCGAACGGCGTCTAGGGGCTCGTAGAGAAGCATCCCAGGCCATTGGGATCTCAACGCCTTCATTAGCAACACGAACAGGGCAGAAACTCTCTCCATGGCCCAATAATCCGCAGACAAAACAGAACAATGTTAATTTTTCATATTCGAACCTGACATAATGTGAGTTTCCATTCGGCAGTAGAAGTTTCTTCCTTCTTTTCAAAGCCAGTCGAATATCTAATTTAACCCGGATACGCATGATCCGCTTATAACCCAATGCAGTAGCAGTAGAATCATATTCCATAAAAACACCAACAAAATTACCAAGCAGACGGGCAATCTTTTCCGATAGAAAACCAAGAGGTACTTCATGAACTAATAACCAGAAACAGATATGCCACAAAGGAACCGATTCAGGGGACTCGCCATGTTGAAGTCTGTGCATAATCAACAAATGTGAATTAAAGTTCCATGGTCCTCCTAAATCCACTCGATCAGCATCAATACGGTTGAAAAACCGGAAGAGGAAACGGCCCTCGCCAATATCAGTGACAGCAATACCACCGATCGGTTTCCAAACATTAGCAAGAGTAGCCTTCATCGATTGGAAGTTAATAATACTTGTGGTCAAAAATCTGCCTACAAAGCAGTGTTCAAAGTTCAGATCCGCAACCGAGTCAGATGGATCATACTGGAGGCAATCGTCTTCACCATCAGCCAAAGCTAGGCGCGCAAGATTGTCTTGAACATCCGACATATTTGAAGAACAAGTAAGAGGAAGAAAACACTTGAAAAGACAAGAGGAAAAGAAGAATAAAACGTGCTACAAGAGCAGAGGAAAACGTGCTACAAGAGCAGAGAGAGATAACTCAGACAAGAGCAGAGGAAAACATGTTTGTGCGACCTGCAACTTTTAAGAATTGTAAATTGAATTAAAATTCATCGGCAAAAAAAGATTATATTATTAACTCACCAATAATTAATAAGGTTGAGCACATTGAAAATAAATTCGATCAATATTATCAATAAAATTTCAATTGAAAATAAATTAGATCAATATTATTAATAAGTAATAACATTGTCAATAGACCATTCTAAATTTAATACCACTTCTCTGAGAGTTTTTATCTTTTTTTCCCTTCAAAATATGTATATTAAATAAATTTGAAATTAATATTTTTATATTCAATATATATATATATTAAACTAATAAAAAATCTTAATTTTTTAATATTTTTATACTTAATAATATATATTTTCATATTAAAGTAATGAGTACATATTCTTATATTTTTATATTAAAAAATACATATTTTTTATATTCAGTTATCTAAGTATCCAATTTTCTGGGTACCCGTAACATCCTGACCGACCATAGGACTACCCGGCGATCCGAGTACCCGATATTTTGGGTACCCGAATTTAAACGTTATGATTGCAAGAAATTTGGACATCTCTTGGCAAGTGTTTTGCGGCTGATTTTTTCAATGTCGACTCGACGTGCAGGAAAAAGAAACATGCAAAGTGGGGAGAGTACAACACGTAATGCATATCTTTTTATCTATAAGTTTAATATTAGTTTATAAGCAATTGGGACATATTGTTTTGTATTCGAATGGCTAATGTTCAGCAGCCATTTCGGTCGGTGATAGCGCTACTGCTATAGGACAAATAGCTCCAAGTGAGGCAGCAAAGTTAAATCAAGCATAGAGAAAGGCAAACGTTTAACACGTGATGGAAAAAAGGAACTACTATTATTTTAAGAAGGATTATTATAAATTTAAAAGGTCTCCCGACTTGATCTTGTCGTGGGATTTTATTGGGGAAGAGCCAAAGCCCAAAGTAGTCTCTCCACGTGACGTGAGTAGCTATTGTTGTCTTTTTCTTTCATTGCTTTTTCGGCGGAAACAATTATATGTTATAGTCAGATTTGACTAACCAGTAGAACTTGTCGATGATAATAGTGTTAGAATCAAATCATAAATTAATATAAAATTTAATATTTAAGATTTATCATGTCAAATAATTAAGAACAACTGAATGCGGAAGTGTACCTGAATTAATCGATAGATTGAAAATTTGAATCTTCATGTTGAAATCACAAATCTTTGGTATTGATCTTCCAAAAAGATAGGTTATTTCTTGACGTAAAACTCTCTGACGGGGAAGAGAGAAAAACAAGTTAACCTATTTCTTGGGACCACTACCTTTTTATATACTTGATTATTAAATTAACTATTAAAAATTTATAACTATGCCCCCCATTGAATTATAAATATATCATATGGTATCTACACTTTTGTTTCCATGACACTTTAATACATATGACACGCCTAACATAATTAGTCACTTGATATCATACTTTATAATAGCATCATACATTTTACATATGTGTCCACATGGAAGATTTTAATCCAACAATTAATAAAATAATTGGACAAGATTATATGTAAGGTCGAGGGAAGAGTTTATATTTAACTTGTTTAGTAACTACCTGTAAACCGATGACAGATACATAAGCTGATTTGATTAATTGAGTTTGTATAAAAGCAGTGGGGTTCTGGACATGTACAAGTGCAGCGACCGCACAAGGCCCTGAAAAACGAGGGGCCCCAAAAATAAGGACCAAATATAATTTAGATAGTTATAATTTTTTTTGAATAAAGATAGTTATAAATTTTTATATTTGATAATTAACGACTTACGAAAAACTTACATTGTTCTTCAAATTAATTGCAAAATATGAGCATTAATATCTCCTAAATTTAGAATTGAATGTTTTTTGTATATTGTCGATCAATCCATTATTTCTTTGGATAAGAGATTTGAACAAAATCAATTATATGAGATTATTTTTATCTTCTTCTTTTATTATGATAAATCACTTTCATTAATAATTTTGAAAATGATCTTAAAAATGGTGAGTTATCTGATGTTGATCGAAATGCATCATTTATTGAGTTGAAATTATTTAGAGAACTTTTGCCTTAAGAAAAAAATGAGAGCAATGAATTTATTAAGATTTTTAAAATGTTTTAATTGCTTCCCAAATGTGACAATCTCTTATAGAATCTTGTTGATTATTCTTATTATTGTTGCTTTTACAGAACGAAAATTTTCAAAATGGAAGTGTTGAAATCATACTTATGGACATCTATGTCGCAAGAGAAGTTAATTAAACTTGCTTTGATGGCAATTGAGAGTGATTTTTTGTGTGGAAGAAATTGATATTGAAAATGTTGTAAATGCGCTTACTAAAAACTTGTAAAAATAGTGACACTTTTTAAGTGAAATATTAATTTTTAGTTGTTTATGTGTGAATTTTTGTTGCTCAATAGAGTAATTAAATAATTTTTTGTATTAAGATAATTTTTCTTAAAATATTATTTGCACTATAAATCAAGGGTCCTATTTTAATAAATTGTACAGGGCCACATAAATCTTTGAACCGCCCATGTATAAAAGTATCTGGTAAAATTAATTGATAGTCTATAACTTTTTTTGAATATGAGAGTCTATAATTATTTGTTTCTTTGAACAAGCAAAATAGTATATAAGATTGTGCAAATATTCAATACTTGTTTAGTTAATTTATTGATTATCAATATTTGATATTTATTATTATATATTATATTATATAAGCTAATGTTTTAATATGGTATTATTAAGCATATTTCTTTTGAACAGAAATGTCGACTTCATTGAAACAAAAATAATAAGATATACAAAAAAGGGCCCAAAACAAACTCAAAAAGAAAGAAAAACAAATACATCTAACACAACAACAAAGCAAAAAGATAATTCTTACAGAGAGAAACACAAACAGAGAGAAAAATAGAGAAAGAGACACAAACTGATTTTCAAACTAACAGGAACACCGAAGCAAGGAAGAGCCAACAACATCATTCTTCCTTTGCATGTTGTTTTAGGGGTCACTGAAAGATAAAATTTGTAAAGAAAGTGCAGCGAGAACATCATCGAGTCGAGGATTTTAAAATCACGATGGGTGATGAAAATCAGAGAAAAAAGTTAAAATCAGAACTCCTAACAAACGATCTTTCATCGGTGGAAAAAGGAAACTTTAACCACCGCTGAAAGGAACCGAAAATCTTAAGAAGAATACAACCAAGCAAAAAACACCCACCAACATAACAATAAAAACAAAACGAAGTAAACAAAAGAAATCATTTTTTTTTCTCCGATGTCCCTTGTCGACAAAAGGAAAAACGAGTCTCACTACGCTTTGAGACCTCTGAGCTGACACTGATGGCCATCGAAAGGAGGATTCCTCAAATAAACGGGCCACAAACCAACCCTGGACGATCACCAAACATGTAAACCACCATCCTTACAACAAAAAAAAAAAACAAAAGACCAAAAGAAGGAAAATAATGAGGAAATAGAAGAGGAGAAGCATAAGGAGAAACAGACCCACAAAATAAAACAAGAAACCCTAAAAGAAAGAAAAAAGCTAGAAATAAACTAGAGCAGAGAGAGCGATTTTTCTATTATTCTTATTACCAAGTATATTTTTTTGAACAATTCCTACCTAGGGGGAGGGAGAAGGGAAAAATTGCTCCTACTGAGTCGAATACCCACGACTTGGAGGGAAAGGTGTCAACTAAGAGCTTTTAACCAGTTGCTCTAGAGGTTGTTGACTATTACTAAATATATTTGAAAGATGTATTTATGTATTTATATTCAATACTTATGTTCTTTTAATATAGTATTTACTAAGCATAATTTTAGGATAGAAGATTATGCATACTTTTTTTTGAATAAACACTAAACTTCATTAAGATAATGAGAAGAAGTACAAGATAAGTATACCCTTAAAAAACAAACGTAGAAGAGCAAAAGGTATACAAACATGAATAGCAAAATTAAATCTTCTCATAAGATCTTCATCGGTGTTCTTTAAATCTATCGACATAGCGAAATCTTGGAGTGCTCACTGGTAGTGTGCAGACCGTTGAATTACTCCAATTAACAAAAAGAGGGGAAAACATCTTGGTTAATTCCATAAAAAATCAATCCATGCAAGATCGTGTGGTAAGATTCAACTGTAGCATTCACTAGGTTGAAGACGTCTTCAATATCAACATGCCATAGAGACAGACAAAGAACGTGCCAAGCGGCAGACGAAGAGCACGCCAAACATCCGACAAAGGTAAAAAAAAAAAGCAAAGAAAGGAACAAAAGAAGGAAAACAAAGAAACAAAAGAGAACAAAACAAACAATAAAATAAATCACCGCCGGTAGACGGCCAAAGCCGCCACCATTGACTTAAAAAAATTCAAAACTACTTACAAATTTCCACGAGAAAAATAACCGCTGCAGAAAAAATGTGAGAGTAGAAAAAATGTGAAGTAATTAAATATTAATAGTTATAGATTATGCATACTTTTAAACATTATATTTGAAAAACAGAGATTTGAGTTAGTTTTAATCCATAACAAATTATTTCAATGAACACGTGCTCAAAATTCGTTAGAATGTTGAAAACGACAGTCAAAGCTGCTGCTTCCATCGGCCGGTAGGAATGGTCCATGGAGATCTTTGTAAACGACTATAATTTGATTGTTCTAAACCTAACTTTTCTGTGCAGCATCTTAAATTCGATCCATTTTTCAAAATCTGTTTACTCTCTTGATATACATGAAAAATACTTTATCAATTTACGTTTAAATTGCAAAATCAAGATTTCAAATTATGATGTTGTAATCGGAGCAAATTGAGTTTGGAGGGTCGATCCTATAATAAATCTTTGTAGTATTCTATCCATATTAGTCCACAAATTAGTTGAATATCAGTAATTATAAAAAACATTTAATTTTATGTCTTTAACTGTCTTTTATTCCTACGTAGCCCCATGTTTTTAATACATTTTGATAATTTATGTGATAAATGTCTGCAATATAAAAAAAAAAAAACTTGTTTTTACATCGTTTAATTGTTTTATTTTATTCTCTCCAAATAAGATTAAGATTAAAATTAAAATTTGTCAAAAATAATAATTCGTATTCTATTATCAAAACTGTATGTACGATTAGGGACATGAAGACAAATAACAAAACGTGGACCTAATTTGGGTTTGCTGAAAACGTTGCTGCTGCTGCCTAACTAGATAGGTTAAAGCCAAGATTTTTTTTGTTTCATATGTTTCTATTCTATATCATATACGTATGCGGATGTGGAAGTGAAACTTGTACAAAGATATTTATGCTTTTTAGGCATAATACTGAAAAAAAACTTCGGCACTATTTAGTAAATAGCGATTTGAGCTAAAATTCGAGGTTTGAGTTAATATTAGTGGTTTGACCAGTCAAATTCGCTAATTTGAATGTAAATAACGAATTGAAGTAAAATATCTAATTTTAAAAAAACTGCTAATAAAAGCCAAGGTATCCACCGCCGATAGCAGTGATTAATCCCTCGTCGTGGATGCTCTCACTAAGAAGGAAACGGCTGGCCATGAAATGTGCTCAATTCCCATTGGTAGGAATCGAACTCTTGACCTCATGGTTAAGGGATGAGGTGAGCAACCACCACACAATATCTCATGGTTTTTTCTATTTTAATTCTTCACTCTCACGTATTTACATTATGAAATTTTTAAACTATTATTTTTTATTATTTTTTATACTCACACATTCATATTTGTATTTAAATTTAATAATTAATTAAATTTTATTAAAAATAATTATATAAATAATAAATTAATATATATATATATATATATATATATATATATTCTTCAAATATGCTTAGTAATGTTATATCAAAAAAAATTATTTTTCATAATCAAATTAATTAAACAAGTATCAAATATAATCATGGTCTTATAAGTCATTTTGCTTGTTTAAATAATCAAACATCTATCAGCTATTAGTTAATTTTACTAAATATTTTTATACAATCATCTAATACAATTTGCTAGTCAAATTAACTACCAGCCATAAACTAATGTAATCCACTATCAGCTATCCGCTAATTGCCAATCAGGGCCTGTCAATATTTCTCTCACTTTTTCAATTATTTCCCTTAATTTTTTTTTGGCAATTTAACTCTAATTTTTTTTAAAAAAAATTCTAATAAGTCCCTTTTAAATGTTCAACTAACTGTCAATATTTTACTGACATGGCATAAAAACATTGAGAACACGGTTAAAAAAATAAGTAATCGTTGCATACATTTTTACTCTTGATTTATAATTTTATCTCCTCTTTAAATAAATCAATTAAAAATCATTACTAAATGATGGAATCTATATACAAGTCTTTTACTATTATACCCACGCTTATTCATTGAATATTTTTTTTATATAAAATAAATTTTTGACTTACATCATGAGTGCAACGAAATCTATCTTTATTAATTTTAAACTCATGCGTAGAACTTCAGCATATCAATAATATAATGATATTTGAAATAAAAGATATTTGTTATCCTGATATATATTTTTTTTGAAAGAATATTAGAATATGAAAAATGACAAAAAAATGCTTCCAACGTTTACATGTTTTGTTATTTAGTCTTCTATTCTTTTTTTTGAGCAAACAACCCCTCAACATTTTAATTTGGTCTAAATATGTCATTATTGGATGAAAACTGCCATCAACTAACATTCAACGACTAATTCTGACTATACTTGCCTCGCGTTAATATCGGCTGACGTGTCAGATTTTTTAAAAAATTATTTTGTTATATCATTCTTTATGGTGACACGTGGCTGACTATCATGTTGACACGTGGTGAATATGATGATCACACGTCAGCAGATCTTAACACGTGGCAAGTCCAGTCAACACCAGCCGCTGACCGTCAGTTCGCATCCAACAGGAGTATATTTGGACCAAATTAAAACGTTGGGATTATTTGCTCCAAAAAAAGATAGAGAGCCAAATGACAAAACATACAAACGTTGGAGCACCTTTTGTCATTTTACCATTAAAATATGGTTCATGGTTATCTTATTTACAGTCTCATATTTCTTTTAGTTTATTTTTTATATTAATTACGTTTTGCATATTTTATAATCATTTAAATAAAATTATTTTATATGAAAAATACTACTATAAAATAAGCTCACGCATTCAAACTAAAGACAAATAAACAGTGAAAAAAGAAGAAATAGCAAAAAAGGCTTTAATGTTTGCTTGTTTTTGCAATTGCACCCTTAATGTTGTCATGCAATGTCAATAAAAATGTTGGCCGTTAGTTGACCATCTAAAAAGGACTTATTTGAAAAAAATAGAACTCTAATATTTCAATCGTCGAAGAAAAACTTTAAGGACACGACACTACAAGAAATTGTATTTTTAGTGACAATAAAAATGGTCACAAATGGTAGTAAATTTAGTCACTAAAATAAATAGTGATAAAATTTCCATGTCGTCACTTATCGTCACAAATAACTCCGTCACTATTATATTTGTGACAACTTTCATAAAAATTGTCACAATTATTCAAGTTTTTACTGACAATGGTTTTTGACACTAGCATATTAGCATTAGTGACAACAATTTTTGACACTAATATTTTCTTATTGTGTCAAATATTTTGTCACAAATACTCATTTAAATAGTGTCTAAAAATATGCTGTCACATATATCAAATACTATCTGTGACAAATTTCACCAAAAATATGAATTTTTAAATCAATTATTTGCATCATCAATGATTATATTTGTTACCATTAAATTTATTTGTGACAACAATATTAACTCTAAGAATGAATATTGCCACTAATGGAAACGACTGAAATAAAATATGTAATAAACATTTATTAATAATATTAAAGATAAATAACATAAAATAATGGGTGAGCTTAATTTCCTATATTACAAGTAATCACAGGGAAATAAAAAAAAACATTACAATTTAAATTATCTACTTTAAAAATTTACATTAAAGATTTGAGAGTGACCTGAAAAATAAAATCAATAAAAATATCACTACACTATATATATAGTTCCAAAAAATCAACTTGCTTCTGTTTCCTGCAAAAATGAGCAAACATGGGAAAAATTAAATCAATTAGTATTATTGAACAAAAAATTAACAATATAATTGGTATTGGTGATGATTTACATGTAGTAACTCCAAATAATTTAAATAAATAAAACAGTTGTAAAACAAAGAAACAAATTTCACAAGCTACTTTCATTCTATCAAATGATCTGTCAGAGATAAATAGGCTATGTTTATAATCTTCTCAATCTAGATATTTTAACTATTTCATCTCCAGTTTTAATTTATTCGAACAAATATAGTAGTAGATCAAGTGATTTATTAATTCTAACAAATACAGTAGAGGAAGAGCAAACGGCTAGAGAAAAAAATGAGACCATGGATTTATCTTACACCATAAATTTTACTCGTGTTTCATACAACCAAATTCTATGGCTAGCCACAAGAAAATATTAGAGTATATCTATTAAATACTTATAGTTATAAACATAACTCAATTCATTTTTAAATACAAAAGAACTAGATACAACAATTTCATGCAATTCCGTCAGGATTAAGGTTAATGTCATAGAAAAGCAAAAAATAATAAACAATTTTTATTCTAAGGCTAAAAATAAAGTCTTTAGGACTCATAACAAAACTCACAGAACCATGCATGTTGTAGAAACTGAAGCTATAGGAGTTCGTATTGTATCTTCATCCTTGTACATTTTGCCTGAAATTTTAGGTAATCTTCAAGTGTTTAGTTGAGATTCATAATTATGTGGAATGAAATAATTAAATAAACTAGAAAAAATATCAAATTTAAAATGCAAAACATAGAGAGGTTGACTAACGAGGTTGATATATTATACACAACTGTGATGTTATCAACTAATCAATCTAAAACTTCTTCTAGTAATGAAATACTAGTAGTTCGATAGCGATGAACTCTCAGGGATCCAATTTCCCCGCTCAAGTCGGTAGAATTAAAAATTAAGTATAATCCCTAATTTACAAATACATTATGTTGTTATGCCGATGAAAAACAAGTAAAACCCAAGATTGAAATAACCCTTATTCAAAAGCAAAAATCTAAAATCCAATTGAAGAAATCTTGCATTTAACATCCTTTTACAAGGATCAAAAAAGAAAAAGAAACATAAAAACCAACCTTAAAACTTTTAAATATCTTTACTATTAAAACATTACAAGAAATCGTCAAAAGAATTAAAAATTAAAATGACAGGAAATTGAGTAATTTAAATGTCTTTAGCATGAAATATAGAATCAATAATGAAATTGAAAGAAAATTTACCATGTTGCTGTTTGGAAAGGGATGCACGCCATTTGCTAGTGAAAAAGATTGAAGAGAACACTCATAATGGATTTTAGGGTTTGGTTTATTGAGCCCTTTTTTCTGATCGGAAAAATGAAGACGTGGATTCGTGCTCTCTATATGTAAACATTGTGTGAATGTGTATATTTTAATTATTTTATTTTATACAAAAATATATGTATAAAAAGTTGCTTGTGCGTATCTTTTTCAGTTTAATAATATGAGTAGTTTACTTGTCAATTAATTTAAGCAAATAAATATGCATTATTCTATATTTTTTTAAGTATTTATATATTTTAAATTAGTGTGAGTCATAATTAGGGATAATAAAATGAATCTAACCCAACTAGGTTTAGTGTGGATTCAGATATTATTTTAAAATTACTATCATTACATATTCAGATTGACACCCTCGAATATCTAATACACAAATATGCATTAATTATATAGATTGAGATATCTTTTTTTATGAAAAGGAGGATTACATATTCAGATTGACAGCCTCGAATATCATTAGATAAATTGAGATATCTTAATTTGACTAAGAATTAGAAAATGAAAAATATGTTTGTTTCTAAAGGGATTTGAACCTTTGTCATCTAAATTTTAACGAATTTGGATCATATATTCAGCTTATGATTTAAAAATAAAAATTGTATTTTTTCAGATTCAGATATATGGCAAATAATAATACATAATTCGGGTTTGGATAATAATGCAAGGATAATTCGTCGATAAAATGTAAATACCTGACCAACTGTCATTCCTAATTTTAACTCATTTCTATATGTTTTAATTATGGAAAATTCTACAACGTGCGACGAACACCGACGAACACCACTAATGATGAACACCGATGAACACCATTAAATTAATTAATAAAGATTTAAAATTTCAAGGACCCATCATACAATTAATAATTATTTTTAAAATTTTAATTAAATTATTTTTTATATATATTAAAATTTTATTTTTTTAATAAGGGTAAACTATATATCTAGTACCTCACTTATTTTTGTATTTATATTGAACCCTTATTATTTAAATATTATTTCAATTTGACCCTATTCTTTATAAAAAATAATTTAACCTTTAACCCTCAACCTAAAACTTTAAACTATTAAACATATACCCTAAACCATATACCTTTAAAAATAATTTCACCGTCATTCATTCAATTCCTACCTACTGTCTTCTCAATGTACCGCAGATATGCCTTTTGCTTAGCTTTGTTTTCCCTTTTCATTTCAGTGATTTTCTGCTAAAAATCTTAGATTGTTAGTACTAAAAACCAGAACTTGGCTTGAAATTAAGATCGTAATTAGAGACCCAAAGGTGCAATTTGCTTAACTGCTTTCCCAGATGAGATGGTGACCTTTTGTTTTGCTAAGCTCCATAGAGGAATAGATATCTTCTAGTAATTTTTTCGGCTTTTCTATATTAAGTGTTATTCCATACATGGGCGGTGGAAAGTTTTTGTGTCTATAAGCATCTTAATTTTAATTTTAGGGTTTTAATTTAAAGTTTTAGTGTATGGGTTTAGAATTTAGGGTTTTAATTTAAAGTTTTAGTGTATGGGTTTAGAATTTAGGGTTTGTGATTAAAATTTAGAGTTTAGAGTTAGAATTTATGGTTTAGAATAATATGGTTAGAGATTTAGGTTTTAACCTATAAACCCTAAATTCTATTATCAGTCCCTACATTCAAAACTACTACACTTAAACTCCTAAACATTAAACCCTAAATGAAATCCCTAAACCTTAAAATTAAGCCGCTTGTGTATGTAAATCCCTAAAAGAAACTAATAAAGAAATGAGGTTGGGTGAAAAACTTTGTTGATGGCCATAATCCATATCAATTATTTTATTAAATAAAATTATTTTTAAGGGTATATGGTTTAGGGTATATGTTTAAGAGTTTAAGGGTATAGGTTTGATAGTTTAGGGTTTTAGGTTGAGGTTAAGGGTTAAATTAATTTTTTATAAATAATAAGGTTAAATTGAAATAATATTGAAATAATAAGGTTAAGGGTTCAATAGAAATACAAAAATAAATGAGATACTAAATATATAATTTACCCTTATTAAAAAATAAAATTTTAATATATATAAAAAATAATTTAATTGAATTTTTAAAAATAATTATTAATTGTATGATGAGTCCTTGAAATTTTAAATCTTTATTAATTAATTTAATGGTGTTCATCGATGTTCATCATTAATGATGTTCGTCGGTGTTCGTCGCACGTGGTAGACTCATCCTTTAATTATTTACTTTTAGTCAACAATCTCTAGAGCATGTGGTTAAAACTTTCAGTTGACATCCTTCCCTTCTCCTAAGTTGTGGGTTCATGACCCACTAGAGCAAAATTCCCCTTTCCCTTCCCCTTCCCCTTCCCCTTCCCCTAGGTAGAAATTGTTCAAAAAAATAATATTTACTTTTGTAATAATTTATAATTATTTTATTTTACTTACCTTGTTAAGTATCTTTTATTTATTTTCTTAGTTTTCCTTTGATTGTTCATTTCCTATATACACTTATATTCATTTATTTTTTATAGATTCAAAGTTATGCTTTGCTTTATAATTATTCATTGGTGCATTATTAATAATTTCAACTAGTTTAAATATCATTTTAAAGTCTTTTATAATTATAAATAGTTTTTAGAAAAAATATCATTATAAATATGACAAATTAATTTCCATCCTTCATAAGTTTTATAAGTGACATTTTAATTATTATAAAAATAAATTTGTTATTGTGTAAGAAATCTATTTGACATTAATTTAAATATTTAATAGTGGCAAAGAAAATTGTAAAAAAAAATTAAAATTTGAAGTGACAAACAATATTATTATCTCAATAATGTCTAGTAATAGTGACCACTCTATATAATGTCACTATTATATTATTTCCCGCCAAAAGAGAAATTGGCGCCAATGTAGATTTTATTATGACAAAATTATAGTGACAGATTAAAATTTAGCCACAACTATACAACTATAGTGACAATTTAACTGCTACAAAATTTAAACCGTCACAATTAATAGTATAATAGCGACTACATAGTGATTTATCACAATTACTTATATCAATAGTGTCGTACACAAATTTTTGTCACAAAAACTTAGCAACTGTGACAAAATAATACATAGTCACAATTAGATTGTCACTAAAAATCTTAATTGTTGTAGTGCGATTATAAAAATGAAAAACAATGAGAGCCTTTTTTACAATTATGCGTTTTTTAATACACCTCCAGTTTGCAGTCAATCGTGCATGGCGGTACTGCGCATGCACACACAACCATATCTTAATTATGGAAATGAAAAACATGTTTGAAAATGAACCGATTCCCTGTCAGGATAAAGATATAACCATCTTTTCATCAAACTCAAAAACATTACCACATATCCAAAGACAATGGGGATTTTTCCTTCTCATATATGTAGACAGAAGAGAGTCAGATTTTGATTATCATATTGTTTGTCGGTTTTAGGTTTTGGTGCACAATGCATGCACAACAAAACGTTGCACGTTTTTAATATATATATATATATATATATATATATATATATATATATATATATATATATATATAGGGATATGATTCGTTTACACAGTGTAAAACTCTTTAAGCTTTATACGTTTTTTGGATCGTTAGATGAATGAAACGGATGAATGAGATTAACAGTAGAATATGTGAAGATTATTACTTGAGGAAAAAAATAAGGAGTTAATCTCAGTCATCCATTTCTCTCATCCAACGATCCAAAAACCATGTAAAACTTAAAGAGTTTTACACTGTGTAAGTTCATCCTAACCCATATATATATATATATATATATCCTCTGTCCCTATTTTGTGTTTTTAAGTATGTCCAACATAAAAAAACTAAACCCTACACTCTAATTTTAGATTACAAATCTCAAATCTTAAATCTTACACCCTAAATAATAAATCATACACCTTAAATCCTAATCCTAAAATATTTTTTTTGATAATGTAAAACAAATTTTTTAATGTTGAGACATACATAGGGACACCAAAAAGAGATAAATAATTTTTATTCTATTCGTATACATACACGTTTGCTTTTGTTAATTGCCTATGTCATTTTTTATTGACAACGATAACATAAAATTAACAGTACAATTAAAAACAATTTTTATAACCAACAATCTGTTAGTCTATCGGGAAAAGACTTTAGATTACTTACTACAATTATAAATTTAAATTTTAACGTTGTGAATAAAGTAAATTTGGTCGGAGTCATTCAATAATGGATCTCTATGATACCGATCCCATTTGTTGTCACTTAGTAGTAGTAAATGATTTGTTGTGTTTGGAAAGTTGCATAGTAAATGGATTTGAGTGTAATTACACGGATGTGATATGTTTGACTAACCATTAAAAATGGTGAGTCCCTCCAATTACACTCTTCAATTCTCAAGGGAGGGTAAAAATTGATATAATCACGCGGTAATTACTTTCTTTGAAGTTATAATTAATATGGTAAACTACACAGATGACCACCTAATTATAGAGTCGGTGTCAATATGGTCATTATACTTTTAATTTTGGCAAATATACCACTAAACTATTTAATTGGTTCCAATTAGGCTACCAACCGTTAAAAAATAACAGAGAGACTAAGGTGGCTGTTAAATAAACTGATATAATTATACATTTGGTCCCTGTTATTTATACAATTTATCAATTTAGTCCTTATATTAATTTAATAAAATAATTTATTTATTTAATTAGGGTGGCGACTTTAATTATTTTTATTTAATTTCAATTAATTAATTTACCCTCCAATCAAATGATAACACTTGTCACCTGATTAAAGAAGGGAAATGGAAGCGAGGATTATGGCACTATGTGGATTCGGGATGGCAATGGGGTGGGGCAGATTTTTGGCTGCCTCAGTCCCGCCCTGATCTAAAAACTCTTAAACTTGATCCTGCTCCGCCTCGAAATAAAATATTAATTTACCCGCCCTGATCCGACACATAAACTCTTAAACCCGGCCCAAAAATTTAAAAAATATATTAAATTTTGTCGACGATAAATGTTAGATCCAATCGAACCACCATCACATTCAAAAAAATATAAATTCCAAGGACTTTAAAACTATATAAAAATAAAATAAACCTAATTAAATTACTCACATGAAAAAATACATATTTAAAAGAATAAACTCGAACTATTGACCTTTAGAATGAGATATGTTAAAACTTGAACAATATCTAACAAAAATTTACGATAAACACAAATTAAAGAATAGCTTGAAACCCCCTAAAATGTTTATATATAATGATATTTTTATAAATATAATATAAATAAATAAATAAATGTAATAAAAAATATACCGGGGTGGAGAATTTTCACCTCATACCTGAACTCGCCCCGGCCCCGACTCAAAGAATTTTAATACCCGCCCCTATGCTGATGAAAATTGTTAGTCAACTGACGATAAACAACTTGAAATGACATGACAAAATGACGCGTTAGAAGAACAAATATTTTATATTTTATAGAATTTTAAAAAATATTTTTTGATTGATGTGTCATTATGTAAACTCATCATATATTTGTCTATATGACACTGCTATCACGACGTGCATTGCCATGTAGGTTTGTCACGTCATTTCAAGCTGTTTATTGTCAGTTGACTAACGATTTTCATCCGCAGAAGGGTCATTTTGTCCCAAAATGAAACGTTGGGGGTTAAATTGGTTCAGAAAAGAAAAATAGAACAGAATGACTATTCAATCAAACGTTAAGAAATTTTTTGGCATTATATTTTCTCGAAAATAAAATTAACTTCATGTATTTTAAAAAATATAATTTGTAACTTATTATTAGGGCATCAAAATATACATAATATTAATATATCAACATATAAGTATGATTTTTATTAAAAGAAAAAAAAAATAGCGCATTACAATGACATCGTCCATTTTTTCCCATAAATTAAAGTAATAATGGTGGAAATTTTGTAAAGAATTGGATAACATGTTATGGGTCCCTAAACCTAACCATCCTTATCAAGGGTTGCTTGTCATAAACATAGCCACTCATTGGTCATCCAAAAAGTTTTAACTATCATGCAACATATAGACTCAATAAACTATTTTGTTCGGTTTACTTAAATAATCGCAGAAGGCGACATGCAATTGAATATCGTGGTTATGTTAATATCGTTTTTGTCTCGGTTTATTTTGTTGATTTTAAAAATTTTGTTGTCTTTTTTTGTTGTTGCGATTTTCTGTTTGTTGTGGTTCTTTGATTCGTCCTTTATGTTCTCTTCACATATTCTACTGTTAATCTCATCTATTCGTTTCACTCATCCAACGATCCAAAAAACGTGTAAAACTTAAAGAGTTTTACACTGTGTAACTGGATCATATCTTATATGTATATATATATTTACAAAATCAAACTGTAAGTTAAAAATGTATGTTTATTTCTTATCTGGACAATGATTAATCAATCAATTAGAATGGATGAGCAACCCAACCCATATAGAGGGAGAGAGCCTACAAGTTTTTTCTTTTATGCATGATAAGGCATAATGCTTAAAATTTAATTTTCAAAATCCTCAATATTGTCAATTTTGATAAACTCTCATTTATAGCAATAACGTGAATTATTTGCCAAAGATTCATGATTGGTAATTTTATTAAATCTCTGAAAAAGGCAATATATCCTCAATAATTTTCTTATCTGGCGTTAATTTATACTTACTATATCTGTTGACATAAAATAGAAGTAATTTTATTAAATCTCTGAAAAGGCAATATATCCGATACAGATTCAAAATAAAAATATTTCAAAAACTGATTCGTTTATGAGAAATCAAATAGTTCTGAATCTTAAAACACTTTGATTTTGAATACTCGATTTTTTATGCATCAATTTCGATTTATACCTCTTTATTTTTTTAAAAATAAAAAATTTAAGTCTAAAAAAATTATCTAAGAGCAAGTACATTTGACCGGTTGGTCAAGATTTTTATCATTGTTCTCTTATATTTATTTAGGTCATGGGTTCTAGACCCATTAAGAGTAGGGATGTAAAAACAGGTCAACAGTTGGGTTTCAGGTCGGGCTCTGTCAGGTCGGGTCAAATCAGTTACAGGTCATTTCGGGTCATTTTTTGTTTTGACTCGATTCGGTTCGGGTTCGGGTTCATTTCGGGTCGGGTTCATTTCAGGTCGGGTTCAATTCAGGTCGGGTTCATTTCGGGTCGGGTTCATTTCAGGTCGGGTTCATTTCAGGTCGGTTCATTTCAGGTCGGGCCAAAACGGTTAATTGACAGGTTGATTTCAGGTCGGTTTCGTTTCAGGTCGGGTTCATTTCAGGTCGGTTTCGTTTCAGGTCGGGTTCGTTTCAGGTCGGTTTCGTTTCAGGTCGGGTTCTTTTCAGGTCGGTTTCGTTTCAGGTCGGGTTCTTTTCAGGTCGGTTTTGTTTCAGGTCGGGTTCATTTCAGGTCGGTTTCGTTTCAGGTCGGGTTCATTTCAGGTCGGTTTCGTTTCAGGTCGGGTTCATTTCAGGTCGGGTTCCTTCGGGTTTATGGTTTATTGTGTTATGTGTATTATATATATTGATGGATTATGATTTTTATTTTTACAGTTTAGGGTTTACGGATTAGGGTTTATGGTTTATGGTTTAGGGTTAGAGGATTACGTATATGTGATATATATATATGTAGTTGGGACTATTGGATTTATTTTTAGGGTTTATGGTTTATGGTTTGGGGTTTAGTGTTTAGGGTTTGGGGTTTAGGGTTTACTGATCTTAAATTAATAGAAACATGCATACATTAATTATATATATATTGATGGATTATGATTTTTAGGGTTTAGGGTTTAGGGTTTACTGATCTTAAATTAATACAAACATGCCTACATTAATTATATATATATTGATGGATTATGATTTTTAGGGTTTAGGGTTTAGGGTTTACTGATCTTAAATTAATACAAACATGCCTACATTAATTATATATGTATTGATGGATTATGATTTTTAAGGTTTAGGGTTTAGGGTTTATTGATCTTAAATTAATACAAACATGCCTACATTAATTATATATATATTGATGGATTATGGTTTTTAGGGTTTAGGGTTTAAGGTTTAGGGTTTACTGATCTTAAATTAATACAAACATGCCTACATTAATTATATATATTGATGGATTATGGTTTTTAGGGTTTATGGTTTAGGGTTTAGGGTTTACTGATCTTAAATTAATACAAACATACCTACATGTATTATATATATATATATTGATGGATTATGGTTTTTAGGGTTTAGAGTTTACTGTTCATAAAATGATACGTACATACGTACATGTAATATATATATTGATGGATTATGGTTTTTGTTTTTAGTGTTTAGCGTTTAGGGTTTAGGGTTTAGGGCTTAGGGCTTAGGGCTTAGTGGTTAGTGCTTTAGGGATTATTATTATTATTATTATATACTTAAATACAATTATTATTATTATTATATATTTACTATGCTTATTATTATTATTAGTTATTATTATTATTATTATTATTATTAGTTTTTACTATTATTATTATTATTATTATTATTATTATTATTATTATTATTATTATTATTATTATTATTATTATTATTATTATATACTTAAATACAATTATTATTATTATTATATATTTACTATGCTTATTATTATTATTAGTTTTATGATGATGAATTGATGATGATGATGATTATTATTATTATTATTATTATTATTATTATTTGTAATTAAATGTATAGTGTTTAGGGTTTAGGATTAGGGACTATGGTTTATTGATTAAAGATTAGGGTTTGGTGTTTAAACCCCTAATGTCTAATTATCGACCCTAAGCATTAAACCCTAAAGCATAAGTAATTAACCCTAACCACTAAACCCTCGATCTAGGGTTACGGACTATGAGCTATAGATTAAATATTAGGGTTTTATGGTTTAGAAGGTAGTGGTTATTGTTTAGGGTTTAGGATTATGGACTATGATTCATTGATTAAAGATTAGGGTTTGGTGTTTAAACCCCTAATGTCTAATTATCGACCCTAAGCATTAAACCCTAAAGCATAAGTAATTAACCTTAACCATTAAACCCTCGATCTAGGATTACGGACTATGAGCTATAGATTAAATATTAGGGTTTCATGGTTTAGAAGGTAGTGGTTATTGTTTAGGGTTTAGGATTAGGGACTATGGTTTATTGATTAAATATTAGGGTTTAGGGTTTAAACCCCTAATGTGTAATTATCGACCCTAAGCATTAAACCCTAAAGCATAAGTAATTAACCATAACCACTAAACCCTCGATCCAGGATTACGGACTATGAGCTATAGATTAAATATTAGGGTTTTATGGTTTAGAGGTAGTGATTACTGTTTAGGGTTTAGGATTAGGGACTATGCTTCATTGATTAAAGATTAGGGTTTAGGGTTTAAACCCCTAATGTCTAATTCTAAACCCTAAGCATTAAATCCTAAAGCATAAGTAATTAACCCTAACCACTAAACCCTCGATCTAGGATTACAGACTATGAGCTATAGATTAAATATTAGGGTTTTATGGTTTAGAGGGCAGTGGTTATTGTTTAGGGTTTAGGATTAGGGACTATGGTTTATTGATTAAATATTAGGGACTATGGTTCATTGATTAAATATTAGGGTTTAGGATTAGGGACTATGTCTAGGGCTTAGGGTTTATAATATTCTAGGGTTTAAGATTTAGGGTTTAGGATCTAAGGTTTATAGAGGTAATTATATATACATATATAAGGACAAAACATAAAAAAATAAATGAGCATGGGAATACACGCCCAATTTCACGGCATTCAAAGGAAAAAAGAAAAAAAATAGAGAAAACGTGTTGTTTCCTCAAAAGGTGGGACAATGCGTCTTGAATACGCATGTCGGTTTTTTTTTTAAAAAGAAATCAATTAAAAGGGAATAACCGGCCCTTCAACTCCCTTTACAGTAAATAAAAAGAAAAACAAAAGAAAAAAATGGTTCATTTCGTTTGGGTAAAACGATGAAATTCAAGAGAATCAAGGGCTTTTCTCTCCTTTTTCGAAACGTGGCCGGAGCCTAGGCCGTGGCCGTTCATCGGCTCCCACCCTCGCGCCGCTTGCGGCGTCTGAAGAGCCCGTGCGACGATCCCCTTTTTAGGTAACAGGTAAACTTGAAACCCTCTTTTCGATTTTGATTCGAGATCTAAAAAGGTAAAAGAAAAAAAATACGCTTTGATTCCAAAATTGAAAAACCCTTTGGCTTCTGGTTTTGAAACAAGATTCGAAGAAAAGATTTTTGATTTTTGAAACTAGCTTCTTTGCATGCAATCAGAAACTAAAAAGAAAGAATACCTTGAAATTTTTTTGCCTTTTTTTATTCAATTTTCTCTGGAAATTACCGGGGGGCTTACAATGGTTTTGGGGTTCGGTTTTTATAACCGAAGTTACAACGATAGAGAGAAAAAAACAAATGTGGCTTGTTGGGTTCTGATATTTGTCGAGTTGACTTCGCTCTGATCTGCCCTGTTGCGTTCTGATTTCTGATTTTGTTGCTTTAATTTTTTTTGTCTTTGTTGCTATTTTGGGATCTCTGATGCCTTGCTTTTGTTTGTTGCATGTCGGAATTGGCTCGATCGGTGAGTGCCGAGGCGTGATCGTGGCAGAAGGGTCAGGCGTCAGACGGTGTCGGGCGTGAAGCGAGAGGTCACGGGGTCGAAATGGAGGGATCTGGGCCGTTCATCGTTCCTAGATCCAACGGTGCCGGGTGCGCGGCGCTGAGCTTGCTGATACCCTTGCTAGGGTTTTTTTTTGGTTAGACTAATTTGGGCCCTTGGATGACTCCCCCAGATCCGACGGCTCCTGTTTGACTGCGCAAAAGGAAGAGAGGAGATTAGGGTTAGTGATTATTAGGGCTTTAGGACACTTGTTGGGCTGATATGTATTTTATTTGGGCTTGGTTATTTATTTTGGGTTCTTGTAAATGGACATTTTATTTAAATAACAAATTTGGGCTTTTTATTTATCTGATTATTTATTTATGATATATAATAATAATAACAATAACAATAATAATAATAATAATAAATAATACTAATATTATTAAATAATTAATAATACTAATGAGAATAATAATAATATTAATAATAATAGTAATAAAAGATAAGTATAATAGAAATAATTAATAATAACAGTTGAGTAATAATAGTAATAATAACATTAATAATAATAAGTAATGATAATAGTAACTAGATAATACAAGGATAAAAATAATAATAATAATATTAAGACAATAAAGGTAATACAAATATGGTAATAATTATTAGTAGTAACACATATATATAATTATTATTATTTTAGCCCAATACAAGCCCAAAATGTAAAAAAAGAGTTTAAGTTTCGGGACAAAATTAGTGATTACAAGAATTATTATTAATTCAATTTATCTTTTAATTGAAGTTAAGTTAGTTAATTTATTAATACTTGAAATTATTATTAATTTTAAAATTTTTCAATACTTGACATTATTTTATATTCATTAAATATAACTTCTTTAAATATCAGATAATTATCATTATTAGCAAATTAAATAATAGTATTAGTTCAGGTTAATATCAGTTCAGGTCAATATCAGTTCAGGTCAAGAACAGTTCAGGTCAATATCAGTTCAGGTCAAGAACAGTTCAGGTCAAGAACAGTTCAGGTTCAAAACAAGTCGGGTTCAAAACAGGTCGGGTTCAAAACAGGTCGGGTTTAAAACAGGTCGGGTCCAAACAGGTCGGGTTAAATCGGTTATCTGGCAGGTTAGTCTCGGGTTCGGGTTCGTTTCGGTCGGGTGCAGGTCGGGTTCGGTTACTACAGTAACAGGTCAATTTCGGGTTCGGGTTCACTTCGGTCGGGTGCAGTTCGGGTTCGGTTTATACAGTTACAGGTCAAATTCGGGTTCAGGTTCGTTTCGGTCGGGTGCAGGTCGGGTTCGGTCTTTGAATTCTCGAGTTAAACCAGGTTCTGACTCGATCGAGTTTCAGGCAGGTTACCAGGTCGGGTCAGTTTTTCACACCCCTAATTAAGAGTACTTCCCTTCCTTCCTTTAGAGCCCCCTCCCCTCCCCTCTAAGTAGTATTAAAATTAGAATTAAAATTTGTAAAAAAAAATCCAAAAAATATTTCAGTTGTGAAAACTCATTTCTTTAAAGTAAGATCCGACCACAACCCTAAAAATAGTCGAAAACACATCGATTTCTCTTGTAATGACAAACTTACTAAAAGTTTCAGGGCTTAAAAATCATTGAAAGATAACAATTTTTTAACAAACGACCTGAAAATGAATATAAAAGAAACATTAGATACTTATTTTGATCAAAAAATTTAAATATTTAAATAAAAAATTTATACTTCAAATACTTATTTTACAGTTAAACATATTTTTTAATATAACTATTGATAAATAATTCATTGATTGACTAATCTAGAACGGATACTATATAGACAAATATCTATTACGAAGATAATTACCTCAACCTACTTTTTTACATTCATAAAATCTGATTTAAATAATATAATATTTTATTCCACCAAATTAACTAGTAATCGACTAAAAAAGGGTTATTAATAAGGAAAATTTTATAGCCGGCGTCGCACACTGCTGAATATCACTAACACTAAACACCGCTGAACACTATTAAATTGATTAATAAAGATTAAAAATCATAAAGACTAAACTTATAATTAAAATTATTTTAAAAAAAAATTAAAAATAAAATTTAATAAACCTTTTATATTTATTTATAGTATTTTTAATTGATATATTAAAATCAAATATCTCAAAATATCTTTATACTGCCGTCGCAAATATAATTATTATTAATGAATTTATTGTACTCTAGTCTCAACCAAATCTTTGATAAAATCACTGCATTCTAATGCTCTTCAATATCACCATTGTTCTTCGATGTTTTATTTAGATCGATGAAGAAATTAAGTTTATCTTGCTGCTACATTGTGCAAGACCCAAAAACAAAACCCGCCAGGCGCTTATGGTCTTCAATTGATGTTGGCACATAAATTTATGTTAGTCGCACAAGAGCATTAGAATATATATAAAAAATGTTAGTATTATTTAAAAGAAATCTTAAGGAAGCAAGACAAGCTTTGAACATAATCCAGAAACTGCAGAATGGACTGTAAGATTCGTAGTTATTGATATTAAAGAGCGGCGGTAGTAGTGGCGGCGGCTAAAGATATTTTAAGATATTTAATTTTAATAGTGTTTAGTGTTAGTGGCGTTCATCGTGTTCGACGCACGTGGTAAACTCATCCTATTAACAAAGGCAAAAAGTGGACGGCATTTTGATATGATAACGCTTATAATTGGGAGCCGAAGAACCTTCCATATCTCTTTCTATTACAATATAATAATAAGATTTTATTATTTTCACAGATAAAAGAAAAAAGAGGGAAGAAAAATACAAAAGAATTGTAACGTCTTTCACCTAACCTCCGACCCTTTTCTTTGCCTATAAAAACTCCATAACTTTGAAACTTCTGCTGCAAAACCATCTTCCCTCTCTCTGTTATAAACACTGAGCTTCTTCAGGTACTATCTTCTTCTTCATTATAACGAAGAGAAAAATGGAATTCTCTTCACAGAATTTCAAGCTGCAGTTATCAAAGTACCCCATTCTGATCTTATTTCAGTGAAAAATCTCAATTTTGTTTTGTTTGTTGCTGGCTCTCTTTACTTCGCGCGATTTTTAAAAAGGGTATTTCTATTCTGCGTTTTTTTAATTAATTTTCTAATTTGAAAATCTGAAGTTTTGGATCGGGAAGTTGAATTTTGTACTGAATCACGTTTCAACTTCTCTGAATTCCTTAGTTTTTTTTTTTCGGATTTGTCTTTTTTTCCTCTTTAGATTTGATAAACATTTGAGTCATGGATTGGATTACTCTACTTTTCTCGAGAAAATTTTCAGTTTCCTGGAAACGTGTTGACCAGGTTGACTATTATCGTCAAAGGAAATGGAAGCTTTTCCGGAAAGTTTAAATAATCATCCATTGTCTACGTTTTTTCAGATCACTCGTCATTGTTTAAATAATTAGCCTCCCTTTTGACTTCCTTTGTTTTCCAGTAGCATTGGATTTTTTTTCCATTTCCCCACGCTCAGCTTCTTCGATAACGGTTGAATTATGAATTAGTATTCGATCGAGTCGAGTAAAATATTGTTTAAGTTAAGTTGAGTTGTTCGAGTTTGTGTTTAAATTTTTTTATATGTCTGGAACAGATGGCAATTCTGGACGTTGAAAAGGTAGTAAGAGATTTCGAAGCAATGACGAAAGATGCTGAGAATGTTCAAAGAGAGACTCTAAAGTTGATTTTAGAAGAAAATGGATGCGCTGAGTATTTGCAGAATCTGGGACTCAATGGCAGAACTGACCCTGAAAGTTTCAAGGCTTGTGTTCCTCTGGTCACTCACAAGGACTTGGAGCCTTATATCCAAAGAGTTGTTGATGGTGCTTTCTCCCCCATTCTCACCGGAAAACCACTAACAACCATTTCTCTTAGGTAACATCAGATCGATTCGAGTATTGGATCAATATCTCATCGATTGATTTTAGGGTCGAATCAATATTGGATCGATCACTTTTCGGTTCGAATCAGTTACTTTTTCATGTCGGACAATATCGGATAGTTTGATTTTTTATTTGAGTCAATATATGAACATAATATTTTAAAGGAGAAAAGATGATATTAAACCATTAAACTATTACCAAAGTTGGTTGTTAATTAGTACTACAAAATAAAAGAGAAGAAAACATACATATTTGAGTAAATTAAATTCGGGTTGATTTCGGTTGATGTTGTATGTTCAGGGTCGTATTGGGTACATGTTGCTTCCGGTTCAACTAAAATTCAGGTCGATTTGTTTTCGGATCGGATCAAATTTAGACTATTATATTTAGGTCCATATGAAGTCTCGAGTCAGATAAATAAGTTCGAGTATAAGTCTCGGGTCAAGTTTGTCAGCTCTATTTGTTACCATTTGATTTTCAAAACTGAGCCTTTTTGTTGAAATTTGCAGCTCTGGCACCAGTCAAGGAAAGCCCAAATTTTTGCCCTTCAATGACAAATTAATGGAAACTACTATGCAGATTTTTCGTACTTCATTTGCTTTCAGAGACAGGTAATTTTCTGCCCACTATTAAGCAATTTTCTTTGAGTTGTTTCCTTGTTATTTATTAATCAGTCTGTATTATTGATATACAGAGAATTTCCTATTGAGAATGGGAAGTCTTTGCAGTTCATTTTCAGTGGCAAGCAGACTAAAACCAAAGGTGGTTTGTTGGCTGGAACTGCAACCACCAATGTCTATCGCAATCCGCAGTTTCGGAATGTGATGAAATCGATGCGAGCACCGATTTGCAGCCCCGATGAGGTGATATTTAGTCCTGACTTCCACCAATCTTTGTACTGCCATCTTTTATGTGGGCTGCTTTTCCGTGAGGAGATTCAGTTTGTTTCCTCTGCCTTTGCCCATAGCAATGTTCTTGCATTCCGAACTTTCGAACAAGTTTGGGAAGAGCTTTGTGCTGATATAAGAGAAGGGGTCCTTTCGAGCCGCGTCTCTTTTCCTTCTCTCCGATCCGCTATGGCCAAATTGCTAAAACCAAATCCTGAACTGGCTGACTTGATTGAGAAGAAATGTTTAGGATTAAGTAGTTGGTATGGACTGATACCACAACTTTTCCCTAATGTGAAATACATCTATGGGATCATGACCGGGTCCATGGAGCCTTATCTTAAAAAGTTAAGGCATTATGCTGGAGATGTGCCTCTTATAACTGCTGATTATGGTGCTTCCGAGGGGTGGATCGGGGTAAATGTCAATCCGACTCTGCCACCGGAGTCGGCTACTTATGCTGTGCCTCCTAATATTGGGTATTTCGAATTCATTCCTCTTAAAGAGAATGTCGAGGAGCATATGCAAGACGAAGTTAACAAGTCTTCCCTCTCCGTGGAGCCGAAGCCAGTCGGCCTGACCGAAGTTAAGGTCGGTGAAGAATATGAGATTATCGTCACCAGTGTTGCAGGTGCCTTATTTCTTTCCCCCTCGTATGAATCAAAAAAAAGTTCAGCTCAACACAATCATCACACATAAATATAATTCATTTATGTTTCTTGCTTGACAAGTTATTGCATTTGGAATTTTCTATCTTGGCTTTTGAACCTGTAAAGTGCAGGTTTGTATCGGTACAGGCTAGGGGATGTGGTCAAGGTTATGGGATTCCATAACTCGACCCCGGAGCTGAAATTTGTGTGCCGAAGGAACCTGATGCTGACCATAAACATCGACAAGAACACCGAGAAAGATTTACAGCTCGCTGTGGAAGAAGCAACCAAGTTAGTTGCTGAGGAAAAGCAGGAAGTGCTTGATTTCACTAGTCACGTGGACGTATCGACCGACCCCGGTCATTACGTGATCTTTTGGGAAATTACCGGGGAACTAAGTGATGAGGTCCTGGAAGAATGCTGCAATTGCTTGGATCGTTCGTTCGTGGACGCAGGCTATGTGTCTTCCCGAAAGGTCAACACCATCGGTCCCCTCGAGCTCCGAATCCTTCAGAAGGGAACGTTCCAGAAGATTATTGATCATTACTTGGGATTAGGAGCAGCTCTTAGTCAGTTCAAAACGCCGCGATGCGTCGGACCGGCGAACAGCAAGGTGCTGCAAATCCTGTGCGACAATGTGGCCAAGACCTGCTTCAGTACTGTTTACTAGAGAGTAAATTAATTTGCTCGCAGATTCTCTTTATGTAATAAAGGCAGGGTGTTTTTTTTTTTTTGCTTAATCATTATCTAATAATTTACTTTACGAAAATCTATTTTTCCCACAAAAGAAAACAGAAAGATTCAACACGCAGGTTTTGGGCCTCTTGTTGCCTAAAAGCTTCCAGTCATGGGCCTTTCGTAGCCTGGTGTGGGCCTTTCAATTTAGCACCTACCAGTTTTTTTTAGCAAAAATAAGAGGTGTTATTAGTAAATTGACCATAAACTATACCCAATCTCCAGACCGGTCCTTCGTTTTTGGGGGTCAAAATTAATATGTAAAACATTTTTTTTATTTCACTCCAAAAGTGTACGACCAATTTTCTAATAAAGCCAAAAGAAAACAATCAATATTGGGTGTTTATCAAGCGAGTCGATCATGAGCTGAGCAATACTCAATTAGACTCATGTTCGACTCGATACTCTATAAAATTTTACTTGACTTATGCTTGTTTAAAAAACTCGTTGCTCGATTTGACTTATTACTCGTTAAGTTTTTCATATATTTTTACCTTGTTCTTTAATATATTTAAATATAATAATACTATATAGAGTTTAATATAAACATAAATTAACAAATTTAACAAAAAATGTGATCAAAGTAGTGTGTGAAGTAATTCTAAAATTTAAACTCCAAAGTAACAATCCACAAAATAGACCAAACTAACATATTATAAAAAAAATTACGAGCTACTCGTAAATTTATCGAGTTGAACTGAGCTTTGTTCAACTCAATTTGAGCATTGACAAAGTTGATCTTAAACTACTCGTGAGATGCTCAACTCAGTTAGCACCCCTAGTCAAGACTCAAGGGGAACAAGTTACAAGATTATCTACACTGCTAGGGAATTCAACTACGTATATAGTGACGAGCACGAGTCAGGTTTTTTCTTGACATGAACTCGATCCAAAAATAATTATGCTAAATCCAATTCGACCCAAAAATTTTATACATCAACCGAACCCGACCTAACCCAATCTATAAAAAATAAATTTTAAGGACCTAATTATAAATAAAAAATAATTCTAAAGATCAAATTACAAAGATCCCTAAAAATATACAAAAGAATTACACAATTATTCTCGAGTCGGATTGGACCAAATACTTTTTCCAAATCCAACCTCACACTTAATATAAACCCGATCCAAACCTAATTTTTTTTAAAAAAAAAAAATCGACCCAACCGAGCCCGTAAAATACCATCCCTTTGAAAAATGTTGGACCATTTTTGGCATCTAATCTCCCCTTATACCCTTCCAAATAGAACATTTAGTCCTCGAAAGAATCTGAAAGCCAGCTACGGGGACTTTCTTTATTCACATAAGCCAGCTTATGCAAATTTTTTAGGGAACCCCACTCCTGTTGCATCACCCACTTGTTTTTATACAATTCAAATCACAGTTTCTGATAAAACCATGAAACCCCATTGACTTCAAACTATTAAGCAACCCCCTCTTGACCATGAAATTTCATACAGTAATTTTCAAGTGTTCTTCACAAGAACAAACATGGTCAGGTTTTAGGACAAATTCAAATGTTTGATATAATTAATAAAAGGGTCAGAGTTTGTTCTTTTGTTTACTGTCTGTATTGGTTGAGTGAAGTCAAACCAACTGAAAAAAAGGGTCATTTATGGTGAGATGAATGCCATACCAGCTCCTCCTCGATGGGTTGCTTTCTTCATCAAATTCCAATGAAAACTTCTCAGAAACTTACAACAAACAGAGGGAAGAGAAGTACTGAATTAAACTCTCCTGGCTATCATATCATTATTTGTAAATAAATAAAGGGAAAACTACACCAGTGACCACCGAAGATATTGGGGATACCTATTTGAACCACCGAACTAAAAAAAACGTCAATCACACCACCAAACTTATTAAATCAACCTATTTTGACCACCGCCGTTAAAAACCTAACGGTGGAGTGACGGAACTGCCACGTGGCAGTTGATGGGTATATTTAAAAATTACACATTTGGTCCCTGTTATTTATACATTCTTTCAATTTAGTCCTAATTTTCAATTAATAAAATAATAAATTATTTAATTAAGTGGTGACACGTGTCGAGACCTTATTGGAGGATTTTAATTATTTATATTTAATTTTATTAATTTGTTTTTCCCCTCCAATCAGGTGGTGACACGTGTCACCACCAATTTAGAGGAGAAAAACAACAATTCACTCACTTGCATGCTGGGGGACTCGAACCTGGGTCTCCAGGGTGTAAGTGCATCAACACTGCCACTACACCAAGCACATCTTTGTGCTATAATTCTCCACATATAATATATATCTCTTATTAGTTTCTACATTTATAAGCCAAAAGCTCAAACCCTAAACACTAATTTCACATACATAAATCCTAAACCATAAACTCTAACCCTAAACATTTCAAATTAAACCTCAAACCCTAAAAATTTAAATTAATTCCACACTAAATATCCTAAACCCTAAACCCAAACCCTAAAAAATTCAAATTAATTTCACGCTAAATATTTCAAATTAAGCCTTAAACCCTAAACCCTAAATATTTCAAATTATTTTTACGCTAAATATTTCAAATTAAACCCCAAACCCTTAACCTTAAACCCTAAAAATTTCAAATTAATTACACGCTAACTATTTTTAATTTAAACCCTAAACCCTAAATATTTCAAATTAATTTCATGCTAAATATTTAAAATTAAACCCTAAATATTTATCGTGTAATTAATTTGAAATTTAGGGTTTAAGGTTAGGGTTTGGGGTTTAATTTGACATATTTAGGGTTTAGGGTTTAAGGTTTAATTTGAAATATTTAGCGTGGAATTAATTTGAAATTTTTAGGGTTTGGGGTTTGGGTTTAAGATTTTAGCGTGGAATTAATTTAAAAATTTTAGGGTTTGAGGTTTAATTTGAAATATTTAGGGTTAGAGTTTATGGTTTAGGAATTATGTATGTGAAATTAGTGTTTAGGGTTTGAGCTTTTGGCTTATAAATGTAGAAACTAATAAGAGATATATATTATATGTGGAGAATTATAACACAAAGATGTGATTGGTGCAGTGGCAGTGTTGACGCACTTACACCTGGGAGACCCAGGTTCGAGTCCCCCAGCACGCAAGTGAGTGAATTGTTGTTTTTCTTCTCTAAATTGGTGGTGACACGTGTCACCACCTGATTGGAGAGGGAAAACAAATTAATAAAATTAAATATAAATAATTAAAATCCTTCAATAAGGTCTTGACACGTGTCACCACTTAATTAAATAATTTATTATTTTATTAATTGAAAATTAGGACTAAATTGAAAGAATGTATAAATAACAGGGACTAAATGTGTAATTTTTAAATATACCCATCAACTGCCACGTGGCAGTTCCGTCACTCCACCGTTAGGTTTTTAACGGCGGTGGTCAAAATAGGTTGATTTAATAAGTTTGGTGGTGTGATTGACGTTTTTTTTAGTTCGGTGGTTCAAATAGGTATCCCCAATATCTTCGGTGGTCACTGGTGTAGTTTTCCCATAAATAAATGAGTTGACGTTTACCTAAATTAATCTTAATTCTTAAATACAAAGGGAGTTTGAAGGCAACTTGTGTTTGATTATTGATTGACTTAAATGTAAACCTAACTTGTAACTCCAAATCCCCACCATCTCTCCCCATGATTATCGAGTCAACTTTCTTTATACATAGTTTCACCATCAGGTGAGTCTAAAGGATAATAATTTTACGAACGGTTAAAAAACGGCCAACCTAAAATGTTATCAAAACATAAAACGTTTTTCAATGAGAAAAACCATGCAACGTTGATGTATGAGACAAAAGTAAGTTGATAATGTAATGAAGAGAAAGGGGGGCCTGAATCCTGATCTAATGTTTGTTAGGTGGTGAGTTGTGGGGCACTTAAATTAGGGATAGGTCGAGGGATGTTAGGGTCGATCATTTTTTTTTAAAATTTAAAATTTATTCTCATCTTTTAAAATTTTATAACATAAAATGTTAAGTACATTTCCATATGTTTGGGAAAACATTCACTTTCCAAAATGTAATATAATATGTAAAAGAAAAGACTGACTGAGTTGAGTGATTAAAGATGTATTGTCAGAACTCAGAAATGGAACTGAGTTTGCAAATTTCCAGAATCTGGGGCCTTTCACTTCTTTTCACAACGTCCAAATCCCTGCTTTGCTCTCACCCGTCACTAACACAAACCTCCCTAGAAAAAGCAACATATTGGATCGAATAAAGTCCTAAAGACGACGACAGTGAAAAAATAAATAAACAAAAATGTTAATTTTACCTAGGATTAAAAAAACAAAAAGAAACAGTGTAGTGGGGGAAACTAAAGTAGCAGATTCCATAATGGAGGCCAGGCATTTGTATGTACGAAAACGATGGCGTTTTAAGCTGCTCTTCTTTCTCTTACCTACACCATTGGGAAGCGGTCATGTGTACTCGGTTTCCTTGTCCCTCTGTCTTTTCTCGTTTGTTTTAATTTTCCTTCCCTTTCTCGCTACCCAAAGTGGAACAAACTTGAACAGAGTATAAACTCAGGTTTCTTCTGCAAAACACAAACTATTCTTTTTCAACCTGGAAATTCCAGAGTGTTTTCATATTTTCTGGGGGATTCTTCATTGTTTTTCTTTTCTATATTGTCTTGTCTTTAACCGAAGTTCCCAACTTTTTTTTTGCCTTGTTTGGTTTCTAAGAAACCCAAGAAACAGAGGGAAAAAAGAAGAAAGAAAACTTGCTTTTAAATATAGAGAATCTCAATTCGGCTAAAAAGAATTGTTTTTTATTCTTAAATTAAATGGGTTTGATGATGATAGTTGTTGCAAGAGATTCTCAAGCTCTTTAAAAAAATCAGAAAAAAAATAAAAGCTTTGAATGATTCAAAAATGGCTGAGTCTAACAAGGTGAGGTTGGTTAGGTGTCCGAAGTGTGAAAACCTTCTTCCGGAGCTTGCTGATTATTCTGTTTACCAGTGTGGTGGATGTGGTGCTGTTCTTCGAGGTACCCTTGTTTTCTCTTATCTCTTTCATTTCTTTTCCTAGTTGTTTGTTTGGTTGATGAGAATGTTGCTGGGGAAAATCGATTTTGGATCTTTTGATCGATGTTAACCTTGTTGCTATAAATGTTGAAACTTGAACCAATTGGTTAAATCGAAGGGTTAGGTGTAGTTAAGGCATGGGTCATGTCTGGTGTTTTTGTACCTTGAAATCGTATTCGATTCGAATTGTTAGTTAGTTCTTTGCTATAATGTCCTTAATCCATTGATGATTAGGCCTATGATTTTCCTAAGAAAATGAAAGAACCGAGGGAAATTTGCTAAAATGTCATAAGAGAACTTTCTGGACTAGTTTTAGTTGCAATCAAAATAATGAACCCACTCGAGGCCAAGGCTTGATTTCGGATTATTGTTGTTTTCTGAACCTTGCTCTCCTAGTTTTAATAGTGGAATGTTGTTTGCTTTAACAGCAAAAATCAGGAATCGTGAAGCAGATACTTTATCCGACAAATCGGAAGAAGATAGGCTTGGCGGAGTTTCTAACAAATCCCAAACTTCCTCGGAGAAGGGAATAGTAGAGTCGAGTGATGCTTCTGATGCAGATGTTAAATCAAGTGCTGGTTTTTTGATGTCTGATCAAAGGGATCCGGAGAATAATGTTGCTGAGTGTTCTGATAGAAGTAGGAATGAATCTAAGGTTGCCGGTGATAAATGGTCTGTCGAAAATGCAAACTATATTAGCAGGAACAAGGATGAGATAGTGAATTCCGTTGGAAGAGAGCAGGAAGTGGATTCCAATTTCGGATATACTGGTGGATCACAAAGACTGGGACAGATGTCTGGTTGGCAATCCGGGAAGCGAGAAGAGGTGGAGCAGTTTCAGAGAATTCCAAGACCTGTTGTTGAAGGTGTGCGATTTTCTACCTCAAAACATCCGGATGAAGGCCCATCAAACCATACTTTGGGTTCTTCTTATGGTTATAGTGAATCATTGCAGAATCGAACTGACCTGGATGGTTCTGGTAGAATTCACCTTGAACAAGATCGAGCTGAGCTTCTGAGGAAGCTAGATGAGCTAAAGGAGCAACTTAGTCGGTCTTGTGACGTGGTTGATAAACCAAAAGAGAAGGTTCTGCTTGATGGGAAGATTGTTCCTCCAGAGTCTTACGGTGGTGCTGATAGCTGGTTACCAAATGGTTCTTCTGGATCGCGGAAGCCCTCTATGCCTTTCTATGGACCTGATAAACGTGCGGCAGAAGCAGGGCCCTCTTATTTTAGCTATTATCCGGAATCATTTGCTTATCCTGTTGAGCATGATATGACTCGACACGGGATGTATCCTCCAATGCATAATCCGAATCATATTCCTGCGTATGGAGATCCTTTTGGATCCAAAATGCTTGGAAGAGCCCCGCACCAGTTCCCTGGAGAATACCAACAGCCACCTCATCCATACTTTTCTGGACAGTACATTGAAAGTAATCATGACCCATTTATGCCATATCCACGAAGTTCAGTGTTGCATCAGGCTTCGTGTTCTTGCTTTCATTGTTATGAGAAACATCGACGAGTTCCAGCACCTATTCCTCCCGGTTCATTTGGCACTAAAAGGTTCCATGATGTGCCTGGTAACACATTGTACCATATTGACAACCGTGGGTCTTTTGGTTCGCGTTTCCATAGTTCTAGGACTACAATGGCTCCATCGAATGTGCATGGTACACAACCTTATGCTAGATGGCCAAGTGATATTAACTCGGAAATGGATGGCTTTGTTCGTTGTCGTCCCCAAAGGGTAGTGTTAGCCAGTGGTGGGCGCCGTATTCGTCCTATAGCTGGTGGTGCTCCATTTATAACATGTTGCAATTGCTTTGAATTGCTACAAGTGCCCAAGAAAGTGCAGCTCATGGTAAACAATGAACATAAATTGCGGTGTGGAGCCTGTTCAACTGTGATAAACTTTACCTTCATCAACAAGAAGATTGTCCTTCTTCGTGATCATGCAGAAATGAAGGGAATTCCTGTAGATGTTGATGATAACTCCAATGAAGGTTGTGTCAACCGAATTGCTACTAACTTCTCCTCTGATGACTATGATCATTCCGGTTATGATTTTCAGCCAATGGACAAAGAACATGTGGTAGAGTCAACTGGACACGCTTTGAACTCAGTTGGATCTCAGGAAATGCAAAGCTTCCATTCATCTCCAAGCACCTCCGAGGATGAAAACAGTCCTGATGTTTTAATTGCTTCAAGAGAGGAAGTAAGTTCTGTTCCGCAGCCAACCAAATCCACTTTGTCTCCACCACCTGCAGGCTCGCCTCTTCAAGAGCACTTTGATTACTCTTCTACCAATCATGTAGCCAACCGATTTGTGAAGGGAAATCGTAGTAGTCGCTCTGATCAAGAGAAAGTTGTGTCAAACAAGGGTACCACACGACAAAATTCTTTAAAAGAGGCACTACCTACTGAGATGGAGGTGTCATTCAACGAGTATTCTAACACTGGGATTTCTCAAGATTCAAGGGATGCAACCAGAGAAGATGATCAACCAAAGTTGGCAAAAGGAGGTGAATCATTTTTTGCAAATATTATCAAGAAGAGTTTTAAGGATTTCTCAAGATTTAATCAAACCGAGGAACGTGTGAAAAGTAACATTTCAGTTAATGGACACCCTATTCCTGAACGTGTGGTTAAAAAAGCAGAAAAGATGGCTGGAACGATTCTACCGGGACAGTATTGGTAAGCATTTGTAGATGTTCTTTATGGTCTGTGCTATGTCTTTTGCCTGTTTCTTTGTACGCCTGTTGTTGTAGATGTGCCTGTAGTTTCAATAACTGACATTCTTGTTTTGTGCATGACTAAATCAGGTATGATTCCCGAGCTGGATTCTGGGGCGTTCTCGGCGGGCCTTGTCTTGGCATAATTCCTGTAAGATTGGATAATTTTTATCTAGATACTAGCGGTTAAGCATTTTGTTGTTGTTTGGTTTGGCCAAAATATACATGTTAAGAAAACTTAATTTCTATTGCAGCCTTTTATCGAAGAACTTAATTATCCAATGCCAGAAAATTGTTCCGGTGGGACCACCGGCATTTTTGTAAACGGGAGAGAGCTCCATCAGAAAGATTTAGATTTGCTTGCTAGTAGAGGGCTTCCAACCGACAGAGATCGATCTTACATCATTGAGATATCGGGCAGAGTTCTGGATGAGGACACCGGTGAAGAGCTAGATTGCCTTGGCAAACTTGCCCCAACGTGAGTACATCTTTCCAACATTCCTTTCCATTAATTATTGTAAGAATAGTACGTAATTCGTGCATGATCTTTTGGCATTCATGGTACTAAAGCCTACTTGTCATGAATACTAAGTGTTAGTACCGACATTGTGCAGTTCTGTAGAGTGTTTCAAACCCCTCTTTTAAGCTAAAGATTGATTTATTTTCCGGCTCGATTCATTGTGTCCATTACAACCTTGGAAGATACTTATCCTGAAGCATTTTTTGACCTGATTTTGAACAGAGTTGAGAAAGCGAAGCGCGGTTTTGGCATGAAAGTTCCAAGAGCAGCTGCATAATGAATTTGTAACAATCAAGTGCAGAAACACCCGTCGTAGCGATTGGTTAAAACTTGGAAGGTCCGGAATCAGAATGGATGTTTCTCTACCAACTCTGGGTCAGTTGATGTTGGATTGTTTCTTAACCCCTTGATAAATGGTGATAAAGTTTCCGATAAATTCGATGTTTTCGCCGGTTGTTTTAGTAGTGCACATTCTAAATTTATTGACAGTTTAAAACGAGAAAATGAAAATGCTGGTAGATTCTGGCGATTCAAGATATGAACATCAACATGGGAAAAATAGAAGGATGAAATACAAAAGGGGAGACACATATATAAGTTCCTTGAACTCATGTTATTCGAATAGGGTTATCAATATTTTCTTTTTTATTGAAACTATTCGGAGGCTTAAAAAAATTTAAATAATGTACAACTTAATAAAATGGTAAATTAATTTTTAAAAAATAAAATGGTAAACTATACAAGTCATTTAATTATTAGTAATGTTATAATTGATCGATTTTCACAAACAAGTCACTAGCTTTAGAAAAAGAAATAGGAGTGTCTTTTAAAGATGTTTTATTGATAAATTACACGTCACTAAATTATTAATAAGATTACAAATGGGTAACTTGTATAAGACTATAATTTTTGGTATCAAATCTCGTGTATTAGTCGGGCATTATTAATTTAGTTAATCATATTGGGAAAAAAGGTGTATTAAATTGCAAAAGTTTGAAGTATGAAAGGTAAAATAGTAATTTTGTAAAAAATATTAAATATAAACCACTGCAGATTTTAATTCTCATGCAATTATTAGTTATGAAAATTCCGTTAGTTGGAATAAAAAGATGAAGTGTAGACATTTTAAATTTCTTTATATGAAAAAGGTGAAGAATCAAGACAAGTATAAAAGAAGAATATGGCTTCTTCTTCCTTTAACTCAACGTGCAATACAAAGAAGAAGAGAACATTTCCTTCATCTTTTACTTTCTCTTGTTTTTATGAAAGTTTGGAGCAGAAAGTGAGGTTTTGAGCAGGGATGGGCCAAGGGTGCCGAGGGTAACCGTCCCCCTAAAATTTTGAAAATCATATATGATTTATAAAAAATTTAGAAATTTTCTATGTATTTTTTATTAAAAATCTATTTTCGCCCCCCTATACTTTTATAAATTCGCCCCCCCTAGAAATTTATAGGTTCGCCCCCCTAACCTAAAGTCCTGGGTCCGTCCCTGGTTTTGAGTTATATTTGAAGAAAATTATTGAAAGAAAAAATGCCCTGAAAGTTAGATGATCATATTTTTAGGCTTTATTCGATATAAGGATAGAAAATTAGTTAATAAAATGGTTAAATTTTATTTGATTAACTAATTTTTTATATTTCTTTTTTTCTTCTTTCATATCAAACAAGAACTTAAAATAACTATTTTAAAAGTTAAAAAAAAATTAATATTACCAACGGGTTGGTCCAAGCAGAGTCGTCCCTGGGTATGGGCGCCCGCCCAGGGCCCCTATCCTGTCCAGGGCCTATTTTTTCCGAATATTTATAGTTAAGGTTTAATATTTTTTAATATTTATTATTTAAAATTTAATTTTTAATAATTGTTATTAGAGTTCTATTCTTAAAACTTATTTTTTTCGATATTTTTATTAGGGCTATAATTTTTTTCCAATACTTGTTATTATAGGCTCATTTTTTGAATACTTGTAATTAGGAGCTCATTTTTATTATTATTTATTGTTATTTCAATACTTGTCATTAGGGTATAAATTTTTCAATACTTGTTATTATGAGGCCAATTTTTCAATACTTGTTACTAGGGGCCTATCTTTTCTAATATTTGTTATTAGAGCTCTACTCTTAAATTTTATTTTTTCCGATACTTGTTATTACGAGTCCAATTTTTTTCAATGCTTGTTATTTATGGTCTATTTTCCCTAATATTTGTTATTACATGCATACTCTTAAATTTTAATTTTCCAATACTTGTTATTAGAGTTTCATTTTTCCCTATATTTGTTATTACAAGAATACTCTTAAAGTTCATTTTTTTTCTTCAAAATTTGTTAATAGGGACCCATTTTTTTTTATATATATCACTTGTTACTAAGGGTCTAATTTCAAATTTTATTTTATTTTTTCCAATACTCGTTATTAGGGGAAAGGGTGAGCAAAACTCCACTCGACTCGTAAAAATTGATTTTTTTGACTCGACTCGTCTATACTCGAAAAAAATTCAAATAAGGTTTGAGTTGTAAATTAAAAATTCTAATAACTCAAAATTTTAATATTTAGTAGATAAATTTTTAAGTTCAAGTCGTAAGGACTCGTAAACTCACATAACTTGAATTTTTTTTACTCAATTTAACTCGATCGAACGTTCACCCTTAATTAGGGGCCTATTTTTTAAGTTCGCCCATGGGCCACCAAAATCTCAGAAACGGGTCTGGGTCCAAGTGGTAAGCAACTTGGTATCGCTTAAGCAAGTCTTGAGTTCGAGACATTGCGTATATAAAAAATCTCCTTTAAAAGACTCGCCTATCAAATTCAGGTGTGCGACGTGAGTCAATTTAAATTAATCAGGAGAAGCCTTGAAAACTGAAAAATCCAACCTAAAAAAATTAATATTTTGAAAGATAAGTTTCTAAAAAGTTGATGATAGTTTCATGCATTCATGTTTAGTATTGTTAGGAGTATCAGGATATCTAATTCCATTTGTTCCCTTCTCTTTTATCTCTCAAAATTATTGTCAACGAGCATAGTACTTTCGTCATTTGTGATTTGTGTTCTCTACACATTTCACCGATCTACCGAAACGTTTCCAAAAAATAAATAAAATTAAGGGTAAATTGTACTTAAACTTTAATTTTTGTATCGAACATATCATCAAACTAAAATTTAATACCATTATACTACTGAACTGTCGTAAACTATACGAACTGTTAAACTTTAACTTTTGTATCGAACATACCACCGAGCTACCGTAAACTACACAAAATGTCACTCGACCGTTAAATACAAAACGTTGTCGTCTTGGTAGAAAAAAATAAGTAAACACTGCCTTTGGAGAGGCTTGAACCAAAAACTTCTAGGATGAAAAACTTATGCCAAACCGCTAGGGCAACTTTAAGACTTGATATAACCCTAATGAAAATAATATATAAATAATATTACAGTTGACCTTAATTTCATTTATCTTATAATATAATTTTATAATAATTATAATATAATTTTATAAATATAGTAACTTTATAAATAAATAGTTTTTATAATTTATATTACAAAACTAAAATATTATTTATAATATATACAACTAAACCCTAAGCCATACATGTAACTAACTAAACTACAAACCCTAACCCTAAATGTATATAATTAAATTTAAAATCTCAAACCCTAAATCTTAAATATATATAATTAAATTTAAAATCTAAAACCCTAAACCCTAAAAATATATAACTAAATCCTAAATCCCAAAACCATACATGTAACCAACTAAACTACAAACCTGTTGAGTTGATCACACAATTGCAAATGGCCAAGAGGGGGGTGAATTGACAATTAAAAATTTGGTAGGAGGTAATAGTGAAAAATAAAAGTGACACAAGTGGTTAGAGTGGTTCAAGTTCTCCAAATGAACTCTACATCCACTACCTTAGTTCCCACTAAGGATTTTCAACCAATTCACTACTTGAATTCTTCCCCTTTTCTTGGATGAGGAGGTAACCTTACAAATTTGATTAAGCTTTCTACCCAAAGCTTAATCCACTCACTTTTACAAAGAGATGGAATTGGTAAACTCAAACAATTCCTCTCAAAGGATAAATGTTTACCCAAATACAATTTCAAACACCTCAAACTCACACTACAAGATAACAATAAAATCACTAGAGTTTGGTACAAGAATTTGACTATGAAGAGCACTAGGGTTTGGATTTTTGCTTTGATGTTGCTTGTAGGTTCAATAGTTGTTGCTTGGTCAATTGAAGCTTGTTTTTATACCATTGCATTGAATTCTAGCCGTTTGGGTAGTTGGGATCATCAATAGAGCCGTTGGAAGCAATTTTCCCGCATTAAATGCAGCTCTGCAGCCTACCGTATCGATACTCGGGAAGGGCGTATCGATACCTGCATCAAAGAGGAAAGAGTCGTTGTGCCTGAAAACAGAGCGTATCGATACGCATAGAAGGCGTACCGGTACGATTTTAAAGGGCGTATCGATACGGATGGCCGTATCGATACGGTGTTTACTCACTGGAATCCCAAGTTTGGTTTTCATAAAAAGCGTATTGATACGCATACCAAGCGTATCGGTACGGTATAACAGTCTTTTAAAATTGGGAACCAACCAATTGACAAGTAACGATCGAAAAATTAAATGCCAAGATTTTTCAAAGATATGCTTATCGTATCGATACAGTTACAAAGCGTATCGGTACGGTTTCATTAAAAGAGTTGTCCAGATGAATATCGTATCGATACGGTTGCAAAGCGTATCGGTACAGTAAGTCCATTAAAATTCCAATGGCAAAAGACAATATCGATACGCCTGGGCGTTCTTGTATACTTTGGCTTGAAAATCAAAATTCTAGTAGCAAAAGAGGGTATCGATACGCCTAAGGGTATCGATACGCTTGGGCGTTTTTGCATAGTTAGCCTTGGAAAACATAGGAAAAGACTTAGAGAATTTTTCATATATTTGGGAGTTTGTCTTGAAATGTTATTTTGTTTAAAATACTTGTCAATATTGAGACATTTAATAGTACTTAAAAATTTATTGTTTTGCAAATTGGTCCTTAAGTTTGTATGTTATATCAAAATCAATTTTAGTTTCACAATCTCCCCTTTTTGATATAACAAAACCACAAATAAATTTTTAAGTTTTCGAAACTTTGAAAAGCTTTCTCCCCCTTAATTTAAGATAGATTTTCAAAAATAAAAATTGACTCTATGATCTTTTCCCCCCCTTTTGTTAGATCAAATATAAATACAAGGATAATAGCAACATAATAGCAACAATAATTCATTAAACTTAAAGCAATCATAAGAGTTCAAATGCATAAACTTCAAAGTAAACATAATAGTTCAAATGCATAAACTTCAAAGCAAATATAATAATCCAAACTTTAAAATCCTAAAAACATAGATAATAGGCATAAACTTAGATCCTAAAAACATAAGTGCAATAACAGAATATAATAGACTAAATGCCATAAGATGAGATGCATAAACTACTCGCCCCCTCATCATCATCATCGTCTTCTTCCTCTTCTTCTTCATCATCTTGAGAGGGTTGATTCCTTCGGTTTTGGTTGAGCCAAGCACCATGGAAGGCGGTAAGAGAGATATCCATGGAATTTTGGCGAGAAGCCATGGTTTCCATCTTCTTCTCCATACCCTTGACACGATCTTCCAAAGATGTGAATCTATTGTCCATCGCGGTAAACCCGGCTTCCATGGAAGTGAACTTCTCATTGAGGAAAGTCATAAGAGTGCCCATGGAAGAGGAATCAATCGGAGCACGGTGAGAGCTCGAAGAAGCACGATAAGCATCGACCGGAGCATCTTGTAGAGGATCTTGAGTGGTACGAACCCATTCATTATCAATATAAGAGAAACCGGAATGAGCTAGAGAACGCTCATCTATGGGTAGGCCAAGGGTTTCGGGATAACCATGGGAACAATCAACGTCAAGGGAATGAAAGAGATAACTCAAAGCCGTTGAGTATTAAAAGGATGAGACTTGTTTGGTGTAACGGTGTTGGACTAAAAAGACAAGGTCGGCAAACATAATTTGACAAAGATTTGGACGTTTACCTTCTCTAAAACACCTAAGCCAAAAATCATCGGTTTGACGAATAGTTGAAAATTTCCCTCCCGATGGACGAAAAAACCAAGAGACAAGAAGTTGAAGGATACGATCATGAGCATTTAAACCTTTTGTTGAGCCTAAAGGACCCGTACCCAAGGATTTTTCATCATCAATACCAACGTTTTCAAAACCAAAGACATTACATAAAAGGTTTTGATCAATTGTAAAGGTTTTGCCCATAACAGAGGATTCAATAGCAATGACATTCTCCCTAGCTTCATCATGAATACATATGGCATTGGAAAAGAATACGATGACTAGATTCCTATAGAAAATAGGAGGAATGTTTAAAAAATTCAGAAATTTCAATTGCTTAAGTAAAGGGAGGTATTGAAATTTGAATCGGGCAGAATTTAAAAACGGGACAGACACAACACGTTCTTCCCTAAGGTTCATACCTTGAAAAAGTGTATATCGTTCTATACCACCGTCATAGGGAAAACTTACTTGGATAATAAAGGGAAGATTAGGTGTAGGGTTACCCTCGGTATCCTCACTAGGATCGGAAGTAGAACGATAACGCTTAGTTCTCTTTTTCGATGGTGCCATAACCTTGAAAACACATCAAAAACGATTCGAATATGTATGCAATTAACATCCTATTCAATCCAATAAATTGTAATAATTCAAGGTAATTGTAAAAAGAATTTTAATTTAAAAAAGACATTTACAATTCTGAAAAAATAAAATAAAAAAACAGATTAAAAAAAATTCGAATAGAAAATATATTCGAATGAAAAATTTTGATTTTTGAAAAACAATTTATGAAAAAAGTTGAAACCCATAACAATCAAACATGTTTTGTACAAAAATTCAATTGAAACAATAATAAAAATCAAACGAAAATCAAAGAAAATAAAAAAGAAGAGTTTTATACCTTGAATCTTAGATTGAATGAACGAGGTGATGTGAATGCACAAGATTTGTTGACAAAGCTTAGCCTTGATGTGGAGATTAAAAATCCTCAAAGAATTTTTAAGATTGATGGTAAAAATTGAAGGATTGGGGGGGGGGGTTTATAGGGTTTTGCGGCTAGGGTTTTGGAGAGAAAAAGGGGTTTTTGTGTTTAAAGCTTTTTAATAATTGCAGCCCTAAATAGTCTCTCTGTCGAGACCGTATCGATAGGCTAGACACGCGTATCGATACCCTTTAACACTAATTTTTTATTCGTCGTTACTACCGTATCGGTACGACTTGGCTTTGACTATTTCCCTTGACTTTAACCGTATCGATACGCAGACTCGTATCGATACTCGTTCAGCTTCAAAGTTTCCCAGTTATGAACCCGTATCGATACGCTTCAGCCATATCGATACGCTTCAGCCGTATCGATACCCCTTTACCAGATTAGGCATTTTTGACAGATTAAAGTGCAAAAATCCAACTTGAAACGTCCCTAAATGCATGTACATGTCCTATGAACAAGTTTTAATGACTAAACTTAATGCATACTCCCCCTAGCAACATGCATAGAAGCAAAAAGAACAAAATTAACACAAGCATGAATCACAAACAATTTCAAGCAATTTTTTGACATTTTAGGACCTAGAAGGGGTCAAGAAAGGCTAGTTAAACCTAACTCTCTCCTAAGGGTCCAAAAGCGCTCTTTATCTAAAGACTTTGTGAATATATCCGCTAATTGGTTCAAGGTATCAACAAATTCTATAACAACATCATTTTTTAACACATGATCTCTAATGAAATGATGTCTAATTTCTATGTGTTTAGTTCTAGAGTGTTGGATGGGATTCTTAGTGAGACAAATGGCACTAGTGTTGTAACACCTAAGGGGTATGGTTTCTATTTCAACACCATAATCTAAGAGTTGTTGCTTCATCCAAAGGACTTGAGCACAACAACTACCTAAGGATATGTACTCCGCTTCGGTGGTAGATAATGTTACGTTATTTTGTTTCTTAGAGAACCAAGATATGAGCATACTACCTAAGAATTGGCATGTCCCGGAAGTACTTTTCCTATCTATCTTACATCCCCCATAATCCGCATTCGAATAAGCATGAAGGCTAAAGGAGAAATCTTTAGGATACCAAAGGCCTAAAGTATGTGTGTCTCTAAGGTATCTAAAAATTCTCTTAATGGCAACTAAGTGTGATTCTCTAGGACTAGCTTGAAACCTAGCACACAAGCAAACACTAAACATAATATCCGGTCTACTTGCGGTAAAGTAAAGCAAAGAACCTATCATGGATCTATAAAGCTTAGAATCAACACGCTTACCTCCTTCATCCTTGTCAAGCTTTATGGAAGAGCTCATAGGTGTGGCTTGAGGTTTTGCATTCTCCAAGCCGAACTTTTTGAGCATGTCATTCACGTACTTAGCTTGATTTATGAAGGTGCCATCTTTCCTTTGTTTGATTTGGAGTCCTAGAAAGAATGAGAGCTCCCCCATCATGCTCATCTCGAACTCACCTTGCATTAGCTTAGAAAATTCTTTACAATAACACTCATTAGTAGAACCAAAAATGATATCATCAACATAGATTTGTACTACTAAGATGTCATTGTTATATCTTTTTATGAAGAGTGTAGTGCCCACCTTTCCTTTTTCAAAACCTTTTTTAATTAAGAAATTTGAAAGTCTCTCATACCAAGCTCTAGGAGCTTGTTTTAAACCATAAAGATCTTTTGTTAGTTTAAACACATGGTTTGGAAATTTTGAATCCTCAAAACCCGGTGGTTGTTCAACATACACTTCTTCATTTATAAAACCGTTTAAAAAGGCACTTTTCATATCCATTTGAAAAAGCTTGAAATCATTATAACATGCAAATGCTAAAAGCATCCTAATGGCTTCCATCCTAGCTACAGGTGCATATGTCTCATCAAAATCAATTCCCTCTTCTTGGGTATAGCCTTGAGCAACAAGCCTAGCCTTGTTTCTCACTATATTACCACTTTCATCTAATTTATTCCTAAAAACCCATTTAGTTCCTATAGTAGATTGATTATTTGGCCTTTCAACTAATGTCCAAACTTTACTTCTCTCAAATTGATTTAATTCTTCTTGCATAACCAAAATCCAAAAATCATCTTTTAAAGCTTCTTTAATATTTTTAGGCTCAATGCATGAAAGAAATGCAACATGGTTCATTAATTTGAGAGATGATCTAGTAGTTACCCCCTTGGATGGATCACCCAAGATTTCACCACCTTTGACATAGTTAAACTCCCTTGGGTAAGATACCTCATTTTCCTCAAGAGCCAAGTCCTTCAAGAGGTGGATCTTGTGTATCCTCATCTTTAGTTGGAACCTCATCCACCTTTGGCGTTTGTCCTCCATCAATGGCATCAAGGATTCCTACATCATCATCATCACAAGATTCCTTCTTCGGAAGGAGGTTATCATCGAAAACAACATGTATAGACTCTTCAACTACTAGAGTTCTTTTGTTAAATACACGATAGGCTTTAGAGTTTAAAGAGTACCCTAAGAAGATAACTTCATCACTTTTAGCATCAAATTTACCTAAGTTTTCTTTACCATTATTCAAAACAAAACACTTGCAACAAAAATGATGAAAATAGCTAATGTTAGGCTTCTTAGATTTTAAAATCTCATAAGGTGTTTTCTTCAAAATTGGCCTAATCATTACTCGATTTATAATATAGCAAGCGGTATTTGTGGCTTCCGCCCAAAAATATTTAGGTAAATTATTTTCGCAAAGCATGGTTCTAGCCATTTCTTTTAAAGTTCGATTTTTCCTCTCAACTACCCCATTTTGTTGAGGAGTGCGAGGTGCGGAAAAATTGTGGCTAATTCCATTTTCATTTAAAAACACATCAAAACCTAGATTTTGAAATTCGGTTCCATGATCACTTCTAATGTGAGAAATTTTAAGTTCAAGATCATTTTGAGTTATTTTAGAAAATGTGATGAATTTCTCTAAAGCCTTATCTTTTGTACTTAAGAATAGAACCCAAGTAAACCTAGAATAGTCATCTACAAGCACAAAGGCATATGATTTACCACCCAAGCTCATTGTTCTAATAGGCCCAAAAAGATCCATATGAATCAATTGTAAACATCTACTAGTAGAAACATCATTAATGGATTTAAATGAAGTTCTATGTTGTTTACCCTTTGAACATGCATCACAAATTTTATCATTAGAAAATTTAAGTTTGGGTAAACCTCTAACTAGATTAAGGGAAATTAACTTCTCTAAGACACTCATGCTAGCATGTCCTAATTTTCTATGCCAAAGCCATGAGTCATGTTCATCATGTGCAACTAAGCATGTATGGGATGAATGGATGTCATCTAAATTCACCATGTAGATATTGCCTATTCTATGTCCTATGAGCATTAGTTGATTTGTTTTAATGTTTATAATTTTGCAACCACTTTTATCAAATAAAACATTAAAACCCTTATCACATGATTGACTAATGCTCAATAAATTATGTTTAAGATTGTTGACATACAAGACATTTTCAATGAAAATAGAAGAGTGATTACCAATGGAGCCTATTCCTTCAATGTGGCCTTTGGAGTTGTCACCGAAAGTTACCACTCCACCACTCTTTGGCTTTAGTTCCACGAATCTACTCTTGTCACCGGTCATATGTCTTGAGCATCCACTATCAAGGTACCATGAGTTTTGGCTTGAAGCTTTGGCCTTGTAGCAATGTTCCCCCTACAAACAAAGAAATTAGGCCTTGATTTTTGGTACCCAAATCATTTTGGGTCCATGTGTGTTAGCCTTCAAAATTTTGGTTCCCTTAGGAATCCAAGAAGCAATAGCATTCATATTATTAGAAATAATTAGTTCCTTAGGAACCCAAACACTTCTAACCTTTTGACCTCTAGATTGCTTATAAAAATTTCTTTGTTTAGGAATAAAATGTTTTTTTTTCACATATTGGGATCTAGAAGAGTCTCCTTTTTCAAAATGGTTTTTCCCAATAGCAATTGATGTTTTAAGATTATCCACTTCCTTTGTGTGATAATCTTGAAAATCGGAAAGAAGTTTTTCAAGTTCAAGATTTTTTGCTTTAAGATCATTTGAAAGATTTACTAAAAACAAAACTTTCTTTTCCAATTCGGAGTTAGTTTTTGAAAATGTTTCATTTTGATTTTTCAAATCGGAAATGATTTTCTTGTTTCTCAAAATGGCTTCTTTGTATTTTCCAACTAACTCATCGTAAACCTCTTGCAATTCATCATAAGCATCTTGAAGCTCATCAAAGGTAAAATCAAAATTAGATGAGTTAGGATTTACCTTTGGTTCATCATCAATGGTCATGAGACAAAGATTGGCCACTTCCTCCTCCTCCTCGGATGACTCATCATCACTCCAAGTTGCTACTTGAGCTTTGAGCTTGTTCTTCTTCCCAAAGCTCTTCCTCTTCAATTGAGGACATTCGGAACGGATATGTCCGAGCTTTTTGCATTCATAGCAAGTGATTTGGTCCTTCTCCTCTTCCTTACTCTTGCTCTTGAAGTCTCATTTTCTAATGAACTTTCTCCCACGATTGGACTTCATGAACCGTTTGGCCAACATGGCCATCTCCTCATCTTCATCTTCACTCGAATCGCTTTCATAGTATGAAGCTTTAAGAGCGATTCCAACCTTCTTCTTCTCAACATCCTTCTTCTCAACCTTCTTCTCTTCCATCTTCTTTTCTTCTTCTCTTCCCTTTCTCATGATCTCATGGGTGAGTAGAGATCCAACAAGAGCATCAAGCTTGAGAGTTTTCAAATCTTGAGCTTCAATAATAACTGTTCTCTTGCTATCCCATGATTCCAGAAGAGAGTACAACAACTTCCTCACTAGCTTGTCTTCGGGGATGATTTCACTGAAACCCTTTAATCCGTTGACAATGACCGAGAATCGATCAAACATCTTGGAAACACTCTCATCGAGATCCATCTTGAAATTTTCGTAGCTTAGATTGAGTAACCCAATTTTTGTTTCCTTGACATCACTAGTTCCCTCATATGTTGTCTCGAGGGTGTCCCAAACCTCCTTGGCATTTTCGATCGAAGACACCTTGGAGTAGATATCCGGACCAAGTGCACAAAATATGATGGAGAGCTTTATCATTCACTTGCATCCTTCTTCGTTCATCTTCGTCATCTCGGCTTTCACCTTTGGGACAAGTCTTGCTTCACTATCTCTCTTCATGGGAATGTATGGACCTTCTTCAGCCACATCCCACACCATGTAGTCGGTAGACTTGATGAAGAGCCTCATCCTATTCTTCCAATATGGGTAGTTGTCCCCATTGAAGAATGGTGGCTTGGTGGTAGATTGAGACTCATAGAGGTTGGAGTTGGAGGTGGATGCCATTGCTTGAGTAGTTGTTGATCAAACTCTCCTAGAATCGACTCAAGAGGGTTGTAATCCTTCCCATGAGTGTAGCTCTGATATCAATTGTTGAGTTGATCACACAATTGCAAATGGCCAAGAGGGGGCGAATTGGCAATTAAAATTTTGGTAGGAGGTAAGAGTGAAAAATAAAAGTGACACAAGTGGTTAGAGTGGTTCAAGTTCTCCAAATGAACTCTACATCCACTACCTTAGTTCCCACTAAGTATTTTCAACCAATTCACTACTTGAATTCTTCTCCTTTTCTTGGATGAGGAGGTAACCTTACAAATTTGATTAAGCTTTCTACCCAAAGCTTAATCCACTCACTTTTACAAAGAGATGGATTTGGTAAACTCAAACAATTCCTCTCAAAGGATAAATGTTTACTCAAATACAATTTCAAACACCCCAAACTCACACTACAAGATAACAATAAAATCACTAGAGTTTGGTACAAGGATTTGACTATGAAGAGCACTAGGGTTTGGATTTTTGCTTTGATGTTGCTTGTAGGTTCAATAGTTGTTGCTTGGTCAATTGAAGCTTGTTTTTATACCCTTGCATTGAATTCTAGCCGTTTGGGTAGTTGAGATCATCAATAGAGCCGTTGGGAGCAATTTTCCCGCATTAAATGCAGCTCTGCAGCCTACCGTATCGGTACTCGGGAAGGGCGTATCGATACCCGCATCAAAGAGGAAAGAGCCGTTGTGCCTGAAAACATAGCGTATCGATACGCATAGAAGGCGTACCGGTACGGGTTTAAGGGGCGTATCGATACGGATGGTCGTATCGATACAGTGTTTACTCACTGGAATCCCAAGTTTGGTTTTCATAAAAAGCGTATCGATATGCATACCAAGCGTATCGGTACAGTATAACGGTCTTTTAAAATTGGGAAACCAACCAACTGACAAGTAACGGTCGAAAAATTAAATGCCAAGATTTTTCAAAGATATGCTTATCGTATCGATACAGTTGCAAATCGTATCGGTACGGTTTCATTAAAAGAGTTGCCCGAATGAATATTGTATCGATACGGTTGCAAAGCGTATTGGTACGGTAAGTCCATTAAAATTCTAGTGGCAAAAGATAATATCGATACGCCTAAGGGTATCGATACGCCTGGGCGTTCTTGTATACTTTGGCTTGAAAATCAAAATTCCAGTAGCAAAAGAGGGTATCGATACGCCTAAGGGTATCGATACGCCTAGGCGTTTTTGCATAGTTAGGCTTGGAAAACATAGGAAAAGACTTGGAGAATTTTTCATATATTTGGGAGTTTGTCTTGAAATATTATTTTGTTTAAAATACTTGTCAATTGTGAGACATTTAATAGTACTTAAAAATTTATTGTTTTGCAAATTGGTCCTTAAGTTTGTATGTTATATCAAAATCAATTTTGGTTTCACAAAACCCTAAACCCTAAATATATAATTAAATCTAAAATCCCAAACCTCAAACCCTAAATGTATATAACTAAATCTTAAATCCTAAACCCAAAACTTTAAATTAAAATATTATTATTATTTGATTAAAAATATTTTTTATAATATATTAGGATTTGTAATAAATTATAAATAATATTTGGGGTTTTGAGATTTAAGATTTAGTTACATATTTAGGGTTTGAAGTTTAGATTTAATTATATATATTTAGAGTTTGTAGTTTAGTTAGTTAAATGTATGATTTAAGGTTTGGGATTCAAGGTTTAGTTGTATATATTATAAATAATATTTTAATTTTATAATATAAATAGTTTATTTATAAAGTTAATATACTTATAAAAGCATGGAAATCGTCTACCCCTTAATTATGCTCTCATTGGTGTCTCCACTTTAAAATAGCAGGTTTAGGGTTTAAGGTTGAGGCTTAGGGTTAGTGTGTATTTTTTAGGGTTTAGTGTTTAGGATATGAAAATTAGGGTTAGGTCTTAGAATTTAATTTTTAGGTGTTTTTTAGTATGGGGCATATAAGGAGGCATGAGAATGGTTAGGGGGCATGAGATTTTTACTCCTTATAAAATTATATTATAAATATTATAAAATTATATCATGAGATAAATGAAATTAAGTTTAGCTGTAATATTATTTATATACTATTTTTATTAGCATTATATGAAGTCTTAAAGTTGGTTTAGTGGTTTGGTGTAAACTTTTCATCCTAGAGGTTCTTAGTTTAAGCTTCCCCAAATGCAATGTTTACTTAATTTTTTTTAACAAAACAACGTTGTTTTGACATATCTTAGACATCAAAGCAGTTATACCAAAACGACACCGTTTTACATTTAACGGTCGGAGTAGCATTTTGTGTAGTTTACGATAGTTCAATGGTATAATAGTAGCAAGAAACAAAGTTTAATGGTACAATATTATCAAATTTTAGTTCAGTGATATGTTCGATACAAAAGTTAAAATTTAGTAATATTTCGTGTAATTTATCATAAAATTAACAATAATCATTATTGCCTTTTGAAATTAAAGTAAAAAATAATCATTTATATTAATTTTTTATGTATTATATGGGAAACATAAAAAAAAAAACTGAATCAATTAAACATGTCAAATTAAGTAAATATAATTAATTTTTTCATATATCCTTCATATATAATAGAATAAAAATAAGATAATTATTTCACGAATTGATAATGGAAAAAGTATTTCCCAAACGAGATCGTATAATTGTCATGTATATCTATTTTTTAAAATAAATAAATAAATATACATAACATATAAATATAATCCGTTTATATTATTTTTCACCGTTAATAAATAAAATAATAATCCTTAAAAATAATAAATGCATGACAAATGGTCAAGTGTCAAGCCGTTCACATGTTAAAATTTTAGATCCACTTTCCATGACTTCCATTTTTGTCGAGGCACATAGAATTGATACACATGACGTACCCCTTATCTCTTTTGGGGCTTAAACCTAAGATGAGAGACATGTATAATTTGACAGATTTCGTATTTGTTTTAATTGGGATGGTGATGAGTATAAATTTAATAGGTAATGAGCAAGTGTAAATGTAAAAAGTCATACCTATTGTGAGTAATTGATAGGCGATAAATTTGAAATCTTACTGCATTTGCACTTTATCTGTCTACCTTATATTTTTCTATCTATTAACTACCCACCATATGAACTTTAGACTATTTATGTTGTAGACTTTTATTATGCCTTTTATTATGGTGTTTTATGTACTAAAATCTTGATTTGCATTAAAATCTACCTTAATCTTTAAATTTGTAGATGTTAAACTATATTAATTTAGTTTGAAAAAATGATGATTTATGATTGAACTAATTAATTGTAAAGTAAAATTTTTACATGTAAATGTGCCTTAGTTAAATTAACTACAATTAGTTAGTTGTAATTAAATTTACATCGGTGTAAATATATTATATATATGCACTTGATGAATCAATAAAGTATGTGAAATTTTACTCTTTTTTACAAAAGTCTATAATTTGTTTTTATATAATTCGATATTAGTAGCTGTTTGTCATGTGGGTACAACTTACAAGCATGGTACAAGCGAATACAAGTTGGGTGGTAGGTATCTAATTGGATAGTAGGTGTGGGAATGAATTTGAAAATATACTCACATAGGCGGATGTGAATTTAAAAATTAGGGTAAACTAACCCAATGACCAACATACAATGATAAATGTATTAAAATGACCACATTAAAAAAATCGACTCAATTGACCACCCAAACTATTGAAATTAGATCGGCTAAAGGGTCAAATTTGCCCCTGTAGTAATCCGAAATCAGCAATGTTGCCCCTAACTTTTTTTTTCCCCGTAATTTTGCCCTCAAAGTCAGTCAATTGTAGCAATGTTGCCCTTTGACCGATTTTGACCGTTAAATGCTGATGTGGCAGTTAACGGTGCTGACGGGGCAATTTTACCCTCGAAGTCATTCATGCAATTTTGCCCTCGAAGTCATTAATTGCAGCACTTTTACCCTTAGTTTATTTAATTTTTGAATAAAATTGGATAAATAATTTAGTTTTTTCGAGTTGAACTTTAACAAACAGAATATATGAAAAATCGATTGACAAATTGATGTAAATATCCTTTGAGTCCATAGTAATTTTAAAAATAAGTAAAATGAGAACTCTCACAAAAAATCAAAATATTATTCATTTTTTTAAATCTATAAACTTAATAAAAATAAATACGATATTTAAAAAAATATTGAAAATAAATCAACGAGAAGCGTGTTAATTGAGCGGTGAACGCGAACTATTCTATTCGAACGACGTTCGATTAACACACTTACCGACGATGGGTTGTTAGGAAAATATGTATGGTGAACTCGAATCATGTGGCTCAGTTGAATTCTGCTTTATCTTCTAGATATCCTTGTATTTATCTCCCATGCCCTTATCTCCCATGTCGTTTTCGCCGAACACCACTAATGTCATTTTCTGAGATCATCGTACATTTTTTCCTAACAACCCATCGTCGGTAAGTGTGTCAATCGAACGTCGTTCGAATAGAATAGTTCGCGTTCACCGTTCAATTAACACGCTTCTCGTTGGTTTATTTTCAATAATTTTTTTGAATATCGTATTTAGTTTTATTAAGTTTATAGATTTTTTTAAAAAATTGAATAATATTTTGATTTTTTGTGAGAGTTCTCATTTTGCTTATTTTTAAAATTACTAGGGAATCAAAGGATATTTACATCAATTTGTTAATCGATTTTTCATATATTCTGTTTGTTAAAGTTCAACTCGAAAAAACCAAATTATTTATCCAATTTTATTCAAAAACTAAATAAACCAAGGGTAAAAGTGCTGCAATTAATGACTTCGAGGGCAAAATTGCATGAATGACTTCGAGGGTAAAATTGCCCCGTCAGCACCGTTAACTGCCACATCAGCATTTAACGGTCAAAATCGGTCAAAGGGCAACATTGCTACAATTGACTGACTTTGAGGGCAAAATTACGGAAAAAAAAAGTTAGGGGCAACATTGCTGATTTCGGATTACTACAGGGGCAAATTTGACCCTTTAGCCAATTAGATCAATGTGACCACCGACCGTTAATGGGCTAACAGAAGGTGACGTGGCAGTTAAAAAATTAAAGGTATAATTACACATTTAGTCTTTACTATTTACACATTCTTTCAATTTAGTCATAATTTTAAACTAATAAAATAAATTAATTAGGTGGTGACACGTGTCAACAAATTTTAGCATACATGTGCTAAGGGGATTTGAACCTAGGCATTGTAGAAGCAAAGGCAATGGGTTAGCCACTGCACTAAGAACAATATTATGCTATGAAACACCAACTTTAATATATGTCTTATTGTTTTCTACATTCCAATATGAAGATTCAACATTTTCAACACCTCCGAAACCTTCTCCTTCGTGTTCTCAGCACATCCGACCTGCAGAATCAGCAACAGCTTTTGAAAAGCGCCCACTTGAAGAGCTTCAAACACAACGCTTCCTCCATGTTCCGTTTCCCCGTTCTTGCAAAGTTTCCACAATATAGAGACCGAAAACTCGGTTGCAAAATCGGAAACTCTAAGGATTTTCTTAACCAAAACCGGTATGCTCAAGGCATTGTCGCAGGCCATTTGTCTTCCTTCCTCGCTGTTGCATATCCCATTGAGAACGCCCAACGCCTTCTCACATATGCTCCTCTCGGCGTCGACCGACGTCTAGAGTAGCAATGGTACTATGCCTAAATTCACCAGCTTTCTCACTTGCTTCTCCTTTGTTGAAGATGATGTGATGATACGGTAAACGACGAGTAAAGCAGCTTTTGTAGAAGTAGGGCTAATCGTGTCTTTAATCAGCTTGAACAACGCTTCAATGGCGCCTTCCGTCTCGGATAATTCGTTCACTTTTCTTTGATTGTCTGATGAAGATGATGAAACAAGCTCATTTAACCCCAAAACTGCGTTTCTTCGTCTAGACAAGTCTCCGCTGCTTAAAAACCATATCAAGCACTGCATCGCCGGGACCGATCCTAAGAAACCCTTGGCCTCTACGTCGAGAGGGAACATAATTGTCGAACCAGATAATATCTCCTCTAAAACATCAACGTTTTCATCGAAAGAAGACGCCGTCGCCATGGAAAACGCTTGGAAAGCTTCTGATAGAACGCCGGCTGCCCCGTTAGTGACAACGCAACGCTTGTTACGTTCACTCTCTTTCGCCAGCGACTTGATCTTTAAGACCAAATCCCGACACCCTTTCCCGTCTTGTCTATTACAGGCAACGTTGATTTTGGAAAGAAATTTCAAGACCTCTATGGAAGTAACTGGAACTCGAGGCGTGGGGATTCGTTCGATCCCGTGGGATCGATTCTCGACGCACCAATCTTGTATGTTTTTCCTTATGGCATGATTCTGTTAGAACCCAAAAAAAATACTCATACGAATATTAAACCCAAGATCCATACATGCCAAATCATTAAGAATAAAAATTAGATTTGCGGAAGCGTACCTGAATCCATTGACAGAGATTTTCCAGAGAGGGTTTGATCTTCCAAGATGATAGGTTACCTCTTGCCACACAACTCTCTGACGAGGAAGGAGAGATATGCAAGTTAACCTAGATCTCGGGGACCACTACCCTTTATATAAACTGAATTAAAATCAGTTTATTAATATTTACAACTCTGCCCCTCATTGAGTTATAAATGTAACTTACAGTATCTACACTTTTAATTCCATGACAATTTAATACCTACAACACGTGTAACATAATTGGTCACTTAATTTTCGTGTTAAACTTTATAATAGCAACATACATTATACATATGTGCCCATTATTATTGGATAACCCAACAATCTCCCACTTGGGCAACATATGTTTCCTGACAAATGTATAACCTTATGAGCTCAAAATTTGCTATCATACAATAGGTATTCTTTCACAATCTCGTCCATCAACTATATCTATATAGGATCAAAGCGGTCTTCGCCATATCAATCATGACTGGACCCATCAATGGTCACGTATACAAACACAATCAAATGACATAGATCAATCATGGATGCATAGCATGGAAATTACATGTAAATGTGAACCGAACATGCCTATTTCCAACTGGTCCTCTTTAAACTTAAGTGAGGTCCTTATCAAAATAAGAAAAGAGTGAATAAACTGAATACTTAATTTCTGATATGAAAAATAACCGAATACATAAATGTCCAAAAATCAAACATAAAGCAAACAAATAACAAACTCCCACTCAAACAATAATGTCCTCAAATGATACAACACCCATATGAGCAGTGTGCTCATGAAAGACCTTGGGTGGTAAACCTTTTGTGAGCGGATCCGCTATCATAGAGTTTGTCCCAATTTGTTCTATGGATATTTGTCCACTTTGCACTCTTTCTTTTACAACTAGGAACTTTATGTCTATGTGCTTTGACTTAGACGAGCTCCTATTGTTGTTGGAATACAGTACTGCTGACTTATTGTCACAAAACAATTTAAGCGGTCTTTCTATGTTCTCCAAAATACGCAGCCCAGTGAAAAAATTCCGCAACCATATTCCATGATTAGATGCCTCATAGCATGCTACAAACTCTGCTGGCATAGTGGAAGAAGCTACAAGTGTTTGTTTAGCACTTTTCCAGGATATAGCTCCTCCGGCTAATAGATAAATATAGCCTGATGTAGACTTTCTGCTATCTTGGCACCCAGCAAAATCAGAATCCGAATACCCTGCGACCTCCAAATGATCTGATTTCCTATAAGTGAGCATGTAATCTTTTGTTCTCTGAAGATACCTCATAACCCTCTTGGCTGCTATCCAATGGTCCATACCAGGGTTGCTTGAATATCTGCCTAACATCCCAACAATGTACGCAATATCCGGACGCGTACAAACCTGAGAATACATTAAACTCCCAATAGCTGATCTATAGGGAATCTTCTGCATTTCTTGAATTTCAAGGTTACTTTTAGGGCATTGGGCAAGACAAAACTTGTCTCCTTTAGCGACAGGGGTGTCCATTGGCTTACAATTTTGCATGCCAAACCTTTTAAGTACTTTATCGATATAGTTCTTTTGTGACAATCCAAGAATACCTCGAGATCGATCTTGATGTATTTGAATTCCTAAAACAAAAGAAGCGTCCCCAAGATCTTTCATTTCAAAATGCTTAGATAGAAATCTCTTGGTTTCGTGCAATAAGCCTATATCATTCGTGGCAAGAAAAATGTCATCGACATATAAAACCAAAAATATATGCTTACTCCCACTGAACTTGTGATACACACAATCATCAACGATATTCATCTCAAAACCGAATGAGACAATTACTTGATGAAATTTATGGTACCATTGACGAGAAGCTTGTTTGAGTCCATAGATGAATTTTGTTAATTTGCAAACTATACGCTTTGGGTCTCCCGACTCAAAGTTTTCTGGTTGCACCATATAAATTGTTTCTTCAATGTCTCCATTGAGAAACGCAGTCTTAACATCCATCTGATGTAACTCAAGATCAAAATGAGCTACAAGTGCCATGATTATCCTAAAAGAGTCTTTCGATGAAACCGGAGAAAAAGTCTCTGTAAAGTCAATGCCTTCTTTTTGAGTATATCCTTTAGCTACAAGACGTGCCTTATACCTCTCCACATTACCATTTGCATCCCTCTTGGTTTTAAATATCCATTTACAACCAATTGGTTTTGCACCTTCAGGTAATGGGACAAGTTCCCAAACTTTATTGTCTTGCATGGATTTATACTCTTCCTGCATGGCATCAATCCACTTTTGAGAGTTAACACTTTGCATGGCATGATGAAAGTTGATTGGGTCATCTTCCATCATTCCATTATCATCTTCATTTTCTTGGAGAAATACAATATAATCATCCGGAATAGCATTTCTCCTTTCTCTCGTGGATCTCCTTAATGGCACTTGTTGTTGAGGTTGTTGAATTTGTTCTTCTGGAACAATTACCTCATCCTGAATAGGAGGAAGTTGTTCAACATTATCTTGTTGAGGTTCCGGATTCACTTCTTGATTAATGACAGGTATGTGAACCTGAATATTATCAAAAGTGATAGTAGGAATTGAGTTGGAACTCAATTCCTCCTCAAAAGTAATGTCTCTAACCTTATTTCTCCCTCCAAATTCAACATCCTCAAAAAATGTTGCAGTTCTCGTCTCAAAAATATTCTTAATTGTGGGATCATAAAATTTATAGCCCCTAGATCGCTCAGAATATCCAATAAAGTAGCTGCTCACAGTTTTGGAGTCCAATTTCTTTTCATGTGGCCTATAAGGCCTTGCCTCAGCTGGACATCCCCAAATGTGAAAGTGCTTTAGACTAGGTTTTTGACCCATCCAAAGCTCATAAGGTGTCTTTTCAGCTTCTTTAGTTGGTACTCTATTCAGAATGTACGCTGCTGTCTTTAATGCTTCTCCCCAGAGGGACTCAGGTAAGGTAGAATGAACAATCATACTCCTTACCATATCCTTAAGAGTCCTATTACGTCTCTCAGCTACACCATTCATACTAGGTGATCCTGGCATGGTGTACTGTGGGACAATACCACATTCCTCTAGGAATTTCGCAAATGGTCCTGGACGTTGTTCACCTGAGCCATCATATCTACCGTAGTACTCACCACCACGATCAGATCTAACTTTCTTAATTCTTTTGTTGAGTTGATTCTCAACTTCATCCTTATAAGATTTGAACACGTCCAAAGACTGAGATTTCTCATGAATAAGATATAGGTACCCATAACGTGAGTAATCGTCTATGAATGTTATGAAATATTATTGACCATTCCAAGATGCCGTAGGGAATGGCCCACAAATATCAGTGTGAATTAATTTTAAGACGTCTGTAGATTTGTTGGCACTTAATCTCTTAGTTTTGGTCTGTTTTCCCTTGATACAGTCAACACAAACATTAAAGTCTGAAAAGTCAAGGGACTCCAAAATATCATTAGATATAAGTCGCTCAATCCTACCTTTTGAGATATGGCCTAAGCGCTTATGCCATAATGATGCCGAATTTTCCTTATTTAATTTGCGTTTAGTACCACGTGATTCCACGTGCAAAGTTTCATTAAATGATGCAACTGTATCTAGCAAATAAAGGTTGTCATAAGTATTTAAATAACCAGTACCGACAATACTTGAATTTAAAGACAAAGTAAACTGATTGTTTCCAAATGAACAAGAATATCCAAATTTGTCCAATAAAGAAACTGAAACTAAATTCCGCCTAAAAGACGGAACAACAAAAGTGTCTTTCAAATCCAAATAAAAACCAGTTCCTAATAACAACCTAAAATGCCCAATTGCTTCAACTTCTACCGATTTTCCATCGCCCACAAAGATGTTTCTTTCACCATCACTTGGCTTTCGGCAGCTCAGGCAACCCTGCATAGAAACACTTATGTGAGTAGTAGCACCAGAATCTAACCACCAAGTGTTTCTAGGTACTGAAGCTAAATTAACCTCAGAACAGACCAAAGTAAGATTCATATCTTTCTTAGCACGCCATGCGTGATACTTGGTACAATCTTTCTTCAAGTGTCCAGGCTTCTCACAAAAGTAACAATTAATTGGAACTCGCTCTTGTTTCTTTTGAGCTGGACCCTTAGCAGCTTCATTCTGATATATTCTTTTCTTGCCCTTATCCTTAGAGGCACTGGCCAAATGAGCACTTTCAGTTTTATCACGCTTCAACCTATCTTCCTCTTGAACACAATGAGAAATGAGCTCATTTAGAGTCCATTTCTCCTTTTGACAGTTATAACTAATTTTAAATTGGCTAAACTGTGCAGGAAGCGATACCAAAACCATAAGAACGAGCAAGTCTTTAGAAAGCTCGATTTTAAGTGCCTTAAGTTTTGAAGCGATATGGAACATCTCCATAATGTACTCCCTTATATTTCCTTGACCCTTATACTTCATAGATATCAAAGAATTCAGAAGTGATGTCATTTCAACCTTATCGTTTTTAGCAAAACGTTGCTCAAGATCGTCAAGGAAAGACTTAGCCTGAGTAATCTCTTCAGATTCAGTGCCCCTAAAGGCTTCCGGAATGCTGTGTTTCATGATCATCAGACTCATGCGATTATAACGATGCCACCTCTCAAAATCCCTTTTAGCATCAGGGGTGCTATCCGCAGTGAGAGGTGCAGGTTGTTCTTGCCTTAATGCAAGGTCTATGTCCATACAGCCAAGTACTATAAGTACATGTCTTTTCCATTCCTTGAAATTTGTCCCATTAAGCATGGGTATAGAACTGATATTAGCAGATATTGTGGCAGCAGAAGAACTAGTTGAATATAGAACAAAAATAAATAAATAAACAGACTCATATCAATATTCCATAAGTAAACAAATAAATTTAAAGAAATGACTAATTCCCCTCAAGATACCAAACACAACATTAATATCAAGTCTTTGAACAGTAATATTAACAGTAAACGGTACTCTTGTTGTAGTAATCAAACATTGACAATAAATTATGTCGAACAACAGATTAATCTTTGGACTAATGTATTGCACACATAAAAAAAATATCTTATAATTGTCACACGTTTATTACCACAGGTGTCGTTGAAATTCGGCCAAATATTAATTTTCCTTTGGGCCAATTAATAAACGCATGAATTACAAAAACACAAACATCTTGATATTTTAAATAAGTTAATCTACGCAGAAGCGGTTACTTTGGTGACATTGTGTTTCAATTAACCCACTAAAATATTAGACATAGCCAAAACATGAATTTTATTCGTTTCTAAAAATTTATCTTTATACCTGATAATTAAAACTAAAATTTTGATCCAACCTGATTAAATACATATATATATTTGAACTAAAAAATATATATTTTATAACTGTAACATGAGTATGCGATTGTTTAAGAAAAAAAATTAAGTCCATAATCATATTCTGTAAATAATTTAATAACCTAAATTAAAGCAACAATACAAAACCAAAAGAAATACTTTGAATTTCTAAAACAATTACGCCATTAACTTGAAATCGCAATTGAAGGATGGATAAACCTAATTCATTAATCAATCGCAAGCAATTCCAAACCAACAAACTGAAAAAAAAAAACATCACAATTCCCAATTGAAAACAACATTGTTAAATACCGATTAATAGATCAACACAAAACCCAAACAGTTTCGATCATGGATTATAAATCGGAGAAAAAAACATGGAAGATTAATAACCCAAAAAATATGATCTTAATGATTTGACATAACTTGGCTCGATGCCACTTGTTAGAACCAAAAAAAAATATTCATACGAATATTAAACCCAAGATCCATACATGCCAAATCATTAAGAATAAAAATTAGATTTGCGGAAGCGTACCTGAATCCATTGACGGAGATTTTCCAGAGAGGGTTTGATCTTCCAAGATAATAGATTACCTCTTGCCACACAACTCTCTGACGGGGAAGGAGAGATATGCAAGTTAACCTAGATCTCGGGGACCACTACCCTTTATATAAACTGAATTAAAATCAGTTTATTAATATTTACAACTCTGCCCCTCATTGAGTTATAAATGTAACTTACGGTATCTACACTTTTAATTCCATGACAATTTAATACCTACAACACGTGTAAGTGTGTAACATAATTGGTCACTTAATTTTCGTGTTAAACTTTATAATAGCAACATACATTATACATATGTGCCCATTATTATTGGATAACCCAACAGATTCTGGGTTCGAGAGTCCTCAAAACTTGGTTGGTGAGAGGGCAAGTGAAATTCCCAGCTTCGATCCACTTGTCGATGCTCTGTCGATCATAGGTTATCCCCGTGGACAAAGTGACGGGATCTTTCATCAAGTCTAGCGATATGGGGCACCTGAATTCTCTTGGAACCGTAAGCTCGAATTCGATCTCCCCATCTTCGCTCCTTTGCTGTTGTAATTTCCCTTCACGTTTTGCAGCTCTTCTCCTTCTCCACGAAGAAATCATCACTTCAAAGCAAGAGTGTTGGTTTTTGATTTGGTGATTGAAGCAAACAAACATATACAGTATGTTGTTATATTAGGAGGATCAGTTCAACGTTTAAGAGCTGAAGGAAACTATTAAATTTGAAAAGAAACATGGAAATTGAAATGGTTTCAAATGTTTTACCGTTGAATGGATAATAAAGGTAGAAAACAATAAGATATATATTAAAGTTGGTGTTTCATAACACAATATTGTTCTTAGTGCAGTGGCTAACCCACTGTCTTTGCTTTTACAATGCCCGAGTTCGAATCCCCTTAGCAGCATGTATGCTAAAATTTGTATTTTCTTCCTCCAATCAAATGGTGACACATGTCACTACCTAATTAATTTATTTTATTAGTTTAAAATTAAGATTAAATTAAAAGAATGTGTAAATAATAAAGATCAAATGTGTAATTATACCTTTAATTTTTTAACTGTCACGTCAACTTCCGTTAGCCCATTAACGGCTGGTGGTCACATTGACCCAATTTCAATAGTTTGGGTGGTCAATTGAGTCGATTTTTTTTAATGTGGTCATTTTAATACATTTACCATAGTATGATGGTCATTGGGTTAGTTTACCCTAAAAATTATACATGTCGTAGATGGTATATAGGTAGTGAATATAAAAATTTTAGGTGGGCATGGTATAAGTATAGGGGAGGGGATATCCGCACCCGCCCCACCCATTTGCAATCCCTACTTAAACCATTGAAGGACAATTCTAAACTCTAAATCATAAAATTTATTATCAAACCTTAAAGTCTAACCACAAGGCCGGACGACCAGTTTCTTTTAACTAAGCATATCGCAAAGCACTGGAATAGTATTGAACTTCATAAGCGAACTATAGTCATGAAGCTTTTCATTCTACACAACATTACTTTGAAAATGGAGTATGGTTCGGCATACGAATCTGTAATAGAACTGCACCGGTCGAGACCTGATGAACAGGCACCGATGACCTTACCGGCAATTCCAGCCTTTAACAAAGGATAACATACCAAAGGCGTGTTAACAATCTGCCAACCTGTTTTAATCTTATCTAAGGATTAATCAAAGAAAATATGCCAAATTCCCAACTGGTTTCAGCTACAAAACACAACGCCCGTCAGCCTTGATTGCTGCAAGCAATTTGATTTATCATTCAAAGATGTATATGCACAATCGAAGGCTCGTATCTAAAACACAATGCAAGATATATAATCAAAACCATGAACACATAAAAAGAGGGAAGGAAATGCGGAACCAAGAGGTAGATCCTGCTTTATCATGTTGGTTTGTAACAAAGTTGTTTGCCTGGTGCAAATTCAAGCAATGTTCTGAGACTCAATGCCGACGTTGTTGTTGAGCCGTTATTAAGAAAGAGAAAAGAGAAGCTACCACAAATTACACAACAATCAGACTTGATATTATTCAACAAAGAACTCATGTTCCCAACAGAAACCTAAGCATTTGTTTGCTCAAGAGAGATCAGGAAAAAGTAAGTTCTAAATACCATAAGCTACCGTCGAATTCTTTCTACTTTCTTGGTGGTGGCGAATCATTCTTCTTCTTTGGTTTAAGATACGGATCCTGTGATATTATCATAAGATGTTATGGCGGAGAAACACCCGCATATACGAATTCCGATCAGTTTCAATTTTGACATAAATCGTATGAAAACAATGAGGAAAAAACAGCATATGCTCATTTAAAGAGACCGTTTTCAATCTCCATAAACCAACAGAGATTCCATGTTCTCATTCTCTTGATAACATCGCTCCCTCTCCATTTAAAGTTTTCATTTGATTCAACTATAGTCTATAAATCAAAGTTCAAAAATAATGAAGCAACTTGGAATAGTGAATCTAGATTCTCTACAACATGTAAAAAAATCATTTAAATCTTCATCTATTTCAAAAAAAAGGGAGAGTAAAATAGCAAGATATAACGCAAGTTGATCCTCCTAATTATATATATTTTCTACTGTCACAATCAACAATTATTCCGATAGATCAAATTTTGAGACTCTATGTTAGGCAAAACCAAATAAAATTCCTAAAAGCGAGGATTATTATTCCTAATCTACGATTTTATATGAGCAAATAGGTTTAAAACTGGGAAGGGAAAGGGCAAAAGAGATTACGTCAACAAAGAGGAGGTGGGCAGCAACGGTGGCTCCCACGACGCCGCCGATGATGAAGACTGGGCCGGTTAGCAAACTCCATGTCCGGTATATCATTTTTGCTCCCTTTTTTTCGCTACTCCGATAAGCTTCAGCCTTTCCTCTTGCACGGAATTCAATAATTTATGAGAAATTCGTGTGCATTTAAGGAAAGAGAGCAGGCCAGTTGGGGGTAGTTCTTGCTTGGCCCAATATTAAGAGTTTCTTGCGTTCTTGGTACTTACTGAGTTAACTCGGCTTAAATCTGGACCACACCCACAATCCTGTGGCCCTTTAACTGTGTTTCCTTTAAAATCAACGAGTCCAAAAATAAGCAAACTTGAGTGAAACGTTTAAAAATGGGATGAAGCTTGATTTAGTCCTTGAATTTGATTACTTTTCTCATGTTAGTACTTGAGTTTTTTTTGGGACCACATTAGTCCCTGAATTTGTATTCTGTGACACAAATTAGTCCTTTCTCTCAACACAGTTAGTTTATAATTTGTTAGGGTGACCTAAAAAGAAACCCATAATTAATTAAGTTAGCACATGTGTAGTTTAACCCCCTTTTTTATCAATGAAGCCTTAACAGAGTTGTAAACAGTGATGCCTTATAGATTTTTTTATGAAGGAAGGAATAGGTCGAAGCTAAAAATTAAAAGTTAAAGGGAAAAAAATTAAGGGTATAAAATGTTTTTAAAATTTTGGAAATTTTTTTATTAAGCCTCTAAATTTTTTTGCACCCAATTAAGCCATTGAATAAAAAAACTAAATCAATTAAGCCCTTGAACTAATTTTGACCATTAAATCTCGATAGTGTGTGTGTGTGGATCTGTTGGTGCAATGCGTTTTGTCATAGTGTCTCGACTTGAAATTTTTAAAAAATTATTTTATTTTAAAAGTTCTAAAAATTCTAAAAAACATATAAAAAATTAAAAAATTATATTTTTAAAAGAAACCTGTAAATGCAACACGATAGAATTGTAATGTATCATGTGCTAATAATATCTAAAGAAAACAATTTTCAATATTTAATGGTCAAAATTGGTCAAAAGGCTTAATTAATTCATTTTCTTGATTTAAGAGCTTAATTGAGTACAAAAAAGTTCATGAGCTTAATTGATTTTTCTGTACAAACTTTAAGTAAAACAAACTTAACTTTTTGTACACACTTTACCACTAAGACAACACTCACTCTACAATATTAAAACAAATAAAATAGAATATAATTTAAAATTCTACGAGCCAAATTATAAAAAAAAAGGATTGTAAAGGTGGACCACTAAGCCTGACCCCTAGCAGCCCCCATGTAGCTTCGTTTATACCATCATGTGCCTCGTTAAATACCCTCCAGTTGATTACATGTTGGTATTTACAGAAAATAGCGAGCAAGACTCGGACTAAATAAAACACAATAAACAAACAATGAAAAGCTACAACCAAAACATCAATTGCTCATCTCATACTACTCACAACAGACCCAATACTGCAGGCACCATTTCTCGCAAAATCACGCATGAAAACCCGGCAGATTGGTTTTCTTCACCGGGGCAAAGTGTATCGGATGCAATCAAAACTAAGGGTTGGAGCCTCCTTTGCCAGGCATCAGCTACCATATAGATCATTTCAGCACTTAAGTTATCTTTCTTTTCCAAATTTATTTTGGTATAACTTTAACTACTTATAACTTAAAACCGAGAACAATTACAATTAAATATATCGACTGAACTAAAACTCAATAAGTATTTATCATATACGACAGGTTATGGTACGGCTACGGTGCGACACCAACTGAAAATGTAAAATATGACACTGATTTTGCATTTTTATAACATTTTATGTTTTTACAAAAATTTAAAATCTTATCAGTAGTAATAAAAGTTTCGAAACTCGAAAGTAAAGTTTTGATACTTACCATAAGTAAAAATGTTATTAAAAAAGTCTAACATTTTCAATGCCATGTTTTACATTTTCAGTTGGTATCGCACCGTAATCGTACCGTAACCTGCTGTATGTTAGACAAATACTACATTTATATAAAGAGAATAACAAATATTCTTTCGGTGCTTGGAAAAATGGCGGCTATTGGCTACTGACCATCCTTTATTGTTTCAATATTGATTCCCGTCCCCATTATTGACCTTCAAAAGGAGAAGAGTCAAAGTTAATAGAATGTTCTGATCACACGTGCGACATACTTCCTGCTCCTTCTCAAACCATAACTATTTCTTTATATTCTGTGTACAATAATAATATTATAGAATAGGGGTGAGCATTCTGTCGAGTTCAGTTGAGTAAAAAGAATATCGAATTATTCGAATTGACGCGTCATATTTTACAACTTAAATTTTATTTGAACTTTTTTGATTCGAATTAAGTTTATAAAAATTCGAGCCGAGACGAGTTTTCAAATTCCTATACAAATTTAATTGTAATTATTTATCATCTTATATACAATTTGATTCCAATTTAAACAACTTTATCTAATCATATAAGATATGCATATCTATATATTTCATATTTTTTAATATATATGTATAGGGATAGGATTCAATTACACAATGTAAAACTCTCTAAGTTTTACACGTTTTTTGGATCGTTGGAAGTGTGAAATGAGATTAATTTTAAGGGTCACGTATGATAGTGGAATGAATAATAAATACCTCATATGTCCAGCTTATTTATCATATATCGACTCTTTATGTAGTTTTTTTCTATAAAATATGTAATATAAAATAATTTAAATGATAATTTAATTATTAAGAAGTTTAATTTTTTATTAAATATTATAAATATGATTTTAAAAATTAAAATCTTCAATTGATAATTTAAATGAAACAATTTAAAAGTAACAAATTTATTAGGACATAAAAAAAATTGAACCAACAAGTGTTGGATGTAATGGCAAGGCACGTTGCACTTCTAAGGAGAAAACTTAGTTTCAAATCTTGAAGACGACATTGTTGGGAGAGAGAGCGACAAATCTTGAATATTAGGTTGACATTCGATCGAGTCGAGTAAAAAAATTTCGAGCTAGTTGAGTTGTATAATTATATTTTATAACTCAAACTTTATTTGAAATTTTTCCGAGTTGAGTTGTTCGAGTTTTTGTTCAAATTTAATTGTAAATATTTATGATGTTATGGTACTAATTAGTTCTCATTTAAACGATTTTCTATAATCATATACAATATATATATATATATATATATATTATCGGTCATTATTGAAAAACTCAACTCGAACTTGAAAACTGATACACTAATTACTAAAAAAATTGAGTTATTTAAATTTTCATTTTATAAATCAAATTTTATTTGAATTTTTTTCAAGTCGAATCGAGTTTATAAATTACGAGTTGGGTTAAGATGAGTCGAGTATTTTTACATTGAGTCGAGTTGAACAATTCAATTTTTTCGAATTGAGCCAAATTTTGTGAACCCCTACCAAACATGGACCATAAAATGTACACGAAATATATTAAAAAATATTTGATATGTACTTTCTTTCATCCTTTTTTGAACTGAAGTATTGAGTTTTATCAACCCGACTTTAATATTATTATAGCAAATGCTATATATCTGAAAATAAAATGAAAGGTGCAATATTGCAACAATTCAGCGATAACGACAGCATCATGACGTAGGAAGGATTGAAAGTAAATAAAGATTTGCAGTGTCTAACAAATGGTTTCCTACGAATAATGTTTAAACAATTCTATTGATATTGTTATAATACTTTACGTTTTAAGTATTTATGAAACAAACTAGATATTGGGTTGTACATGTTACGTTATCTAAAAAGCGTTTCGATTCCTGTCATAATTGTACCATACTTTAAAAAAGTATTTTAAAATTTCTAATTCTAAAAATATATCTTGATTTATCTTCTTATACAAGCATAGGATTTTTTTAGATCACTTAAAATTGATACATTATTTGTATATCCACTAAATTAGAAAGGGGTTTTTTTTCAAGTGGGTTGAAAACAAGGGAATGATATATAGTAATTCAGTGAAATAATGATTCATAAAGTTACAAAATTTAAACTTAATTTAAAATTTAATGGATTAGTTTCGACAACCCAGTTAAAGCTCTTATGTATGTGCTCTTATATAGTATAAATATCAAAATTATTAATTATTATTAAGTTATATGATGTAAAATTCATTGAATTTTATACTAATTTATGGTCATTGGATTAGTGAAATAGACGGATGAGATTAACAGTAAAAAATGTGAAGATTATCACTTGAGAAAAAAAAGATAAGAAAATAATCTGAGCCATTAATTACCATCATCCAACAGTCCAAAAACTGTGTAAAAGTAATTGAGTTTTACACGGTGTAAGTTGATCCTAACCCCCCCCCCCCCACATATATATATATATATATATATATATATATATATATATATATATATATAATTACATGTATTTAATCTATTATTTGACTAATTCGGATCAAGTAGTGTAAAAGTTTATTATAAGGACGAACTTTCTACTTTAATTTACTCAATTTATAACATTTATGATTTGAATCTCTAACATTACTTAAAAGATCTAATGTCTCATTATACTAAACCAATTGATTGTTGATAGACATGTTATAAATAATTTTTCTCAATATCTAAATGTTATAATTTTAGTATTGGAATGGAAAATTTTACAACGGGCGACGAACATTGCTGAACACCATTAACGGTGTGAAACCGATATTTTAATTTTGATATAACTAAAGAACCTAAGGACTAAATTGAAAATGTGAAAACGAATTTTTAAGTCCTCAAACATCCCTATATGTTCTAAAGAATATGCCTAAGTTAAAAACTAAGTTTATCAAATATTTTCTAAGTGCTCTTAAAGCCAAAATATTGATTTTCGAGTCACCGTTTACGGCCAAAGGCGTTTCGAAACAGTTTTGAAACTGTGAGTCCATGTTTCGAAACGGGTATCGAAACGTTTTCAACACTGCCAACCCGTGTTTCGAAACAAGTTTCGAAACGACTTTAGAACAAAGAGACACCGTATCGAAACGACATCCAGTGTTTCGAAACGGTTCTTAAATTGATTTGAAAAATATGACCGTTGAATATTTTTAACTGATTTTTAACAAACCGTTAAGGCGTATCGAAACGAGCTCAAGACGTTTCGATATGACCCTTGACAGTGGCAAAATGTTTCAAAACAAGTTTCGAAACGGCTCTTAGCGTATCGAAACAAGTCTGACCATTTCGATACGGGCTCTTTAATGCACCCCAACGGCTCTTTCTATTTTGTTTTGTTTCGAAACATGGTCGGGTGTTTCGAAACGGTTGGTTGCAGACTGCATTTATGGAGGGGAGATAACACCCCCAACGACTCTATTGATGAATGCAACAACCACAACGGCTAGAATTCAATGAGAAGGTATAAAAGGGACCTCTAAAAGCTCCACCAACAACTATGGATCCTAAAGCAAACATCCAAACATCAAATCCAAGCATTTGTGTCTAAATTCCATTATTGTCTTGTAACCCCAATTGTATTTTTCATTCTTATAATTTCAATTGGGTTGAGTGCTTGTAATTGGGCTAGTTTATGTATTGAGAGATACTTGTTTAGCCAACAAATTCTTTGTTTCAATTGTGTGAGGATTGGGTCAAATTTTGGGTAGAAAATTTGACCGAAAATTGTAAGGGTTACCTCCTTAGCCTAGAAAAGGGGAAGAGCAATTAGTGGAATTGTTGCAAATCCTTAGTGAAGCTAAGGTAGTTGATGTAGAGTTCATTTGGAACTTGAACCACTCTAAAATTCCTTGTCTACTTTTTTAATTTGCAATTTCCACCACCAAGAACTTTAAAAATCCAATTCACCCCCTCTTGGTTCATTTCGATCATTCGATCCACTCAACAAACGGTGAACACCGCTGAACACCATTATTTTTTTAAAATTTTAAAAATTTAAAGGACTAAAATTATAATTAAAATTATCTCTTAAAAAATAAAAGTAAAAATAAAAATTAATAGTTACTTTATAATATTTTTTAATAGGTTAGAATCAAGTATACCCAATTCTCCTAAACCCTAACAAAATCAATCTTTTAAAAAAATAGAAATCAATTTATAATTTTTTAATAGATGAGTGTACTCTTTTGTTAGTTTAGCTACTGTGAATGGTCTGTTCTCTTAAATTCTTTTTTTCTTTTTTCATTAGTAAACTTTCATTTTTATCAGACAAGTACGAACAATAGAACGAACGGGAGCGAACGGTTCTTAAAAAGTTGTGAAACTGACAAATCTTAAGAAGGTAAACTCTACCATAACGAACAATTCAAACTATAAAATAGTCGCACCTTGATATCTGGAATAGACTTGCACACATGGAATAGAGCCTGTATGATTCATTTGATAAGGAAGTTGTTGTCCAATGAAGGATCGCTGTGGGTTGCGTGGGTCAAATTATATGTGTTCAAAGAGGCTGACTGTAACACCCCCTTCCCGGCCTGGTAGAGAACCGGGTCGGAGAGCGCTACCGGAAAATGATGCGGAGATCGGAGACATAAATCCAAAGTTCAAAAATCATTTCAGATTATTTTATTAATCTCTTTTAAGACTTAACACTTAACTTATTAACAACTTACTCAAATTGGGGTCAATTTTAAACTTTTTCAAACTTAGGGACTAGATTGTAATTTTTACAAATTAGGGGTACTTATCTGAAATTCGTGATATTATACTGAAATTAAACTTACTAGTTATTAGCCTGTAAAATCTCATTACTAACGGAAGTCATTTACCTATCTGATTAGACGATACAATATTTTAGTGACACTTTTGTAATTTGTCTAAAACTATTTTTTTATTCGAACTAACAAATATCTTAAACACTTAAAAAATTATACAAAACATAGGTAACGTATACACAATAGTAGGCCCACAAGACTAGTATAATTACTTTAACTACTTTACCACCATACTAGGAGTTCATAAGGACAAAACACATTACTCTTTAATTGTAGTGACTTGCCAACCTTCCAACTAATCCCGATCTCGATCTGTTACTTTCTTTAACCTGAAATGTTATGCAATGAATGCATTAGACTTACATAGTCTAAGCGAGGTAGCCAATGACAATGAATGAACATGTTATGTCATGTAGCATGCTTCCAAAAATGATCATAATGCAATAACATGTCATACTTTATATTCATAACAAAGCATAATATCCTATCATGAGAATAACATAGCATAACGTATCAAACACATAATATATTGGTACCATTGGATACGCGGATTCCCTGTACACCATATCATGAATCATAAATGAGCCGTAGCCCTGAGCCGTAGCTCCATGTATATTCATAACAAAACATAATATCATATCATGATCATAACATAGCATAATGTATCAAACACATAATATATTGGTACCATTGGATACGCGGATTCCCTGTACACCATATCATGAATCATAAATGAGCCGTAGCCCTGAGCCGTAGCTCCATGTATCCCTTACACTTCCATCCTTTTATCTCCCACATATAGGCCGTAGCCCTGGACCGTAGTCCTCCCTTACATGGTGAGCTCGAATAACCCTATGGCATGCCAATTGTATCCAACGTCCATAAATACACACAAATTCACATAGTCCATGATTTTCATATCATATCATATGAAATAACAAGATGAGCCGTAGCTCCATATCATGTAGCATTTCATAGTCATATTCGAACATATCAAAGTAATGCAAGGCACTTACCAAATTTACTATTCGAACATAGTTGCTCTACGTGAGCCCTTAACAAATGCAAACATAATCATAGATAATGCAACGGGAAGGCACCGAGCCTATCCCTTGACACAACTACAATCACATATCAGAACATAAAAACAAAGATCGGAATGACACCGTGTCACCCGAGACAAATGCATCTACACTCACATATCAGAACATAAAAACAATGATCGGAATGACACCGCGTCACCCGAGACAAATGCATCTACACTCACATATAAAAACAATGATCGGAATGACACCGCGTCACCCGAGACAAATGCATCCACACTCACATATAAAAACAATGATCGGAATGACACCGCGTCACCCGAGACAAATGCATCCACACTCACATATCAGAACATAAAAATAATGATCGGAATGACACCGCGTCACCCGAGACAAATGCATCCACACTCACATATCAGAACATAAAAACAATGATCGGAATGACACCGCGTCACCCGAGACAAATGCATCCACACTCACCTCAATTCAAGCTTAGAGACATTTTCCTTATTCTCCAACTTTGTGGTTTCCTTCATTTCTACTCTTTTCTAACCAAACATTAAAGAAATATATCATTTAGTACATTAGGCAGCTTGCATTGTCCTCAAAGAAATATTTATATAAAATGTTCTATAACTCAAAATCTGATTTCGTTTGCTTAAAACGAAACTAGACTGAATAACCTTTTAAACCATATAAATTATAGCTTTTAATCCCGCTTATACAATTTATAATGAATTTTTAAAGTCGATGTTGATGCAGATTTAAGGGCAAACTGTTACCCTGTTTTTATGACATTTACTTACTCAAAAATTCATATCTTTTTACTCACAACTCCAAATAAGAAGTTCTTTACCATTCTGGAAATCTTATAAACACACCTTTATAACTATGTATGGCATATAATTTTATCATTTCCCTATTAATACAGTTTATTACTTGAACATAAGGCATTTTCAGAAACTTAATCTGTCTATGCTTAATTTGTGACTTTAGTGTATTTATAATCTATGTTTCACTACACTATTAATCTTGAGCTTTTAACCACGTTTACACTAATCTTATAACATTATTTTTATAATCCAGCAACCTCAAAAATAGGACATGTAAGTCCTCAATTTATCAATTTCCACAAAACAGTCCCCTTTTATTCTTTAATAATCATGTATGTGATCTAAATGGTTTTAACCTACCAATTGAAACTTAATTCAAGCTTGGCCATTTAATCTAATTCATTTTATGAATCCCCTGTTCTAATCATAAATTTTCAGAATTTATTAACACCATTTGACCCCCTAAACATTTCGAATTTCACAATTTAGCCCAGCAGATTTCCAATTTTATTCAGTTTCAGTCCCGTAACTTATAAGAACAATTCAGAGACTTATACTTAACATTTTTGAGCAAATCATACCTCTATTTCATGTAAAATTTTGTCTTCTACAACTTTGTAGAAGAACACTTTTTCCAGAAATGACTCTAACATGCTCGAAAATGTAGTTTTCTACAGGACAGTTTATAATTCCGAATTTCTTTATTCTTTCTACCCTTATCTTTTACCAACCTTTAATTAATCCAATTTCATGCTTAATATAAATACTAACATCAAATTAAAGATAGTTGAGACTCTAATCTCAACTTTAATTTATTTCACTCACCTTGACAGATCGGTACTTTATTTTTATTTCTTGGGCTTGACGGTTGTTCCGAATCTACCTTGTGTACTATGATAATTAATAAAAATCAATTAAAATCGACAAGACAGTATCGAATAAATATAAAAATATTAAATAGATTCGATACTGAAACTTAGACTAACCAAGGATTTGAACTTACCCCGACGTCGGCAGATATTCGATATTATTATATCGAATATATCGGACTACCAATCAAATACTGGACCGCCTATATTTTTTTTTTCACTACTCGAATGCTTCGTTGGTTTCTTGCAGTGACTCCCCTAGAAAACCCATCCCTATTTATACTAAGCATGGCCGGCTCTCAATTATATTTCCAATTCTCCACGTGGGTGGTTATAAAGCTTTGTTTCATTGTTGCCACATATAGTGGAATTTTGGTGGCATTTTAGTAGCCACTTCTTTTTTTTATTTATTTGCTAGCCACATGTAGTTGCAATTATTTTCTTATCTTCAATAGTTGATTTCCAATTTCAATTTGTATTCAATTGGTTTCCATTTGTGGAGTGGTTGGCTTGTTGCCGTCCACTTCACTTTGTATTATTATTATTATATTTTTTTTTAATAATAATAATAAATTATTATAATTTACCCCAAATAATATTTATTGGTTCAGATAAGATCGAATAAATTATTCAATCAATAAAAATATTCGGTCATCGGAATTTAATTCCGACTAGACCGGTTTTTGGGATGTGACACTGACTACTGGTCGGTCAGTTGCAAGGCGCAGACTAGTTGGTGTTTGAGGAAATTGATTAAGATGAGGGCTCAGGTGCAGGCTTTAAGCCCTTCTGTTATAAGTGTGCTAAACATTTAGAAGGAGGTGCGGATTGTGGAACCTAAAGTAGCTTGGCATAAAGTGGTGTGGTTTGGATTGCATGTTCCAAAGCATGTTGTGATAACCTGGATGGCTATCTTGGATAGGTTGCCTACTCTTGACAGGTTGCAGTGTATGGGAATGAATGTGGACACGTCCTGCTTGCTCTGTGGTGGGGGAATGGAGTCTCGGAATCACCTGTTTGCAGAATGCTCTTATTCTCAACGTGTCTAGGCTGTTGTCATTGCTCTATGTGAATTACAAAGGAGAATGCGAAGCTGGGATTCTGAATTGGCCTGGTTGCAGGCTAATATGAAGGGCAAGTCTCTGCTACTGTACATACTTAAGATTGCATGGAGCTCGTATATCTACCATATTTGGGAAGAAAGAAACAGGAGGAAATTTCGAAATGATAAAAGGGAATGGGTTAAACTGATTGAGTCTATAATGGATATAGTTTGTGTAAAGATTCAATGTAAGAATGTATACGAAGATGATGTAAATAGATACATTTGTGCATCTTGGGGAATTACCTAGTAGGGATGGACGCCCAGAATGCATGTAGGATTGTTGCAGTTTTAGTTGCTTTCTTTGGATAAATACAAACCAACTTATCCAAAAAAAAATGTATTCGGATAAAGGAGTTTGTCAATGACCACAATATTCCCTGTTTTCGAGCTTGGGTCAATCTGCAATGCGGTTTTTTTAGGAGAGTTGGGTATATTTGATTCTAATCTATTAAAAAATTATAAACTGATTTCTATTTTTTTAAGAGATTGATTTTGTTAGGGTTTAGGAGAATTGGGTATATTTGATTCTAACCTATTAAAAAAATATTATAAAGTAACTATTAAATTTGATTTTTATTTTTTTAAGAGATAATTTTAATTATAATTTTAGTTCTTTAGTTTTTTTAAATTTTAAAAAGAAATTAATAGTGTTCAGCGGTGTTTATCGTTAGTGGTGTTCAGCAATGTTCGTCGCACGTGATAGACTCATCCTATTGGAATAAAAGAAAATCATCGAAAGAGTTTGCACATTTATTTTTCAAGTTCTTAATTAATAAAAAAAATTCTTCAATCCTTGCGTTCACGCTTTTAATGTTAGGTCCGAGGAGTTTGAAATAATTGACAAATCAATATATTCTGAATATTCATGTTCAAATTCTAAAGTTCTATAAAACAAAATTAAACATTGATACACTAGGAATCTCCGCATTCGGAGAAGACCTTCAACGTCGCTATACTCGCAGCTTCAGACGTAGCCCTTAGAGTCCTTTAGCATTGGAGACGATGAAACCGAAGACATACACGATTTTAGAAACATACTCTGTTATGTGCCACAAAATTTCACTATGTGATTAGGCTAAAAACCCGATACTTAAAAATTAAACGTATCTTTGTCAACACGTCCATAAATTATCATTAGGTCTAACACCATTCAATCATCAACACGTTCATAAATTTCACTACTTGAAATCATCATAAACTCCTTTAATATTTTCTACATCTTTCATATCTGGTGCCTCAATTCAGACATCAACAAACGTAAAAAGTAGAAATCTGTTTTCGTCATTTTTAATTAAATAAATAAAATCCTTATCTTTTTTAAACAATCAAAAGATGGTTATAAATATTTAATAAAAATACGTTTAAAATGTTTTTAGGAAAAAATTAAAAATATGCATATAATGCCTTTTTTAAGCTCCAAAGTTGAAACCAAAAAAATAATAATTTGAACCCAACAAGCGATTTTGATGAAAAAAAGATACCGTTAATTTTAAGAGATATATGTTCAAATTACTTTATTTATAAAGTATATTTATTATTAAAAGATTAAAAATATATAAGAACATAAGACTATTAAAAATAAGGGTAAACTACATAAATGGTCCCCTGATTATACTCCAATTATCTTTTGCATCCCTCGACTATCAGAAGTTACATATTGGTCCCCTGACTTTAAAAATGTAACAGATTAGTCCCGTGCCGTTAAAAATCTAACAGCTGATGACGTGTCAGTTAACCAAAGTTGGCACAATTACACATTTAATCCTCAACTTTTACACTTTATTTTAAATTGGTCTTAATTCTAAAAAGTTTAAATAACTTATTTAATTTATTTTTTTTCAATTTTTTCTTATTATCTTCTTCCTTTTCCTCTCATAACCCCAGCCATCCTCCATCAGTGTTAATTATCTCTTGCTTCATTTTGATTAGGAAGCCACGTGGGGCGAGTGTTTATAAATGCTCAGTGAGAGGCTAAACTTAAATATGACAAAAAAAAGAGAGTAAAATAAATTCTATCAGTAATTTTACTGTAAAAACTTTTGTTGGGAACTAGTTTGCTCAACTGTTCGGTTTCGCTCTTCGGCTTGCACTTGAAATTATATCAGAAACATTACATTAACAGCAACCATACAATACCTAGAAGACAAAAGGTTGATTGAGGAAATTGTTACTAAGGCCTGGTTCATTTGACATTGGCAGGATATGGAGATGTATTTGAAGCTTCAATACAAGATAAAGAAGCAGATCCTGGTAGTTGTTTCTTCTCAACCTTAATGTTTCTAATTGTTTGATGTCAACTAACTCAATACAGATCGAAGCTGGGATATCTGAACGAGAATGAACATTTCGTGAAATGTGAATTTTTCATGTCATTTTAATTTTTACAGCTGAGGGTTAAATATTAAATGACAAAAATAAAAGAATTGCATGCACCTGAGTTTGTCTAGGGGCCTGATAATCCAAGCCATGTTACAGTATTGAAACTTGCTAGATTTATTATACTTATTTTGCTACTGATTTGAAAAAACAAGCATGCTCCTTCTATTGATGCATTGTAAATTGGGAGAATTAGCAGGTATTCGTGAAGCTTCAATACAAGACAAATCCCAAAAATCAGGTAATCTTGTTCAATTTTTTATTTTATTTTTTGAAGCACGATTGTTCAATTTGAGTCTGTGAGAAAATGTATTGTTAGCGTTTCCCTGTTTGACCCATATGCAGGTAATTTTTTTATTTACTAAAAATATTTCTTATTTTTGTTGTATTTATTTTAGTGGCTAGTAAGTATTTCTTTTCTAGCTAATACGGTCCAATTCCTATACTTTCTTGTAATACAAGTTATTCATCCCCATTTTGTCATACAAAAATAAAACAACTTGATTTATGTCTAATGAAGGAGAAATAAATCCTTACTGCCATGTTTGGCACAACAGTGAGGTTAGCAACGTGAGATTGAAATTAGTGGTGATGGGAGACATACTTTAGTGGTGAGTTTGGGAATTAATGCGATGAGACTAAAATTAGTGTTGTGATTAGAAGGAACCAAACTGTGCCACAACATGATTTGCCGATCAGCATGGTGTGGAATGACCGGACCTTTACGGGGCCAGCTGCACTGAAATATGGCTCCTGAATGAGCCTAATTGCTCTTCTTTTGATTGATTTTTTGCTTTTCAATGAAGTTGGGCTCTCAAATGAGCTTGATTATGCTGTGTTTGATTGATATGATACTCTTTCCATGAGTGAATGGGTGCAAAAGAGTGCCATAAATGTGCTAACACAAGGACGAGAGCTAGCCAGACAACTCCAAGTTTATCTAAATGTTCATACTTCTCATGAAAGTTGCTAACTGTTAGTCCAACAGATCCAAGCTTTCTAATGAGAAGGAACTTTCAATGCTGAACTTCAATCTTACCTCTTTGAAAGCAGGAGCAGAGCCACAAACCTCTGCACTAGAGATCATAATGTCGGAGTTGACAGAGACACCCCCACTTTCTCCTCCTGGAAGTCCTTGGAGTGGAGACTCTGACCGTAGTTTTAAAGAACTGGATCAATTCAATTTAGACGCCTCCAAGAAAAGGTATATATAATATGAATACCAAAGCAGCTATTGTAAATACACTGTATAATCATTTTTATCTAACCGTAGGCCCTTCACTTCCTTAAACCAGAAGGGTTGCTTGTGTTTGCAGATCCTACTCCTTCAGTGTTATACGCCTTTTAAATGTCTTTCAGTTTCTGCTCCAACGATGAAATTAAACTAATGAAAGTTAGTTTGGTCAAATATAATTAAGCATATGGGTTGGAAAAAGACAGGTTTTATGAAGGAGAGGATTTTTATGGAGTGGTTTAATATTTTGCAGGGACTGTACTGAGAATGAAAGCAAGGGTGTCATATGTTCTGCAAGAAAAAATACGATACGGGATAGTTATTCATATCGAACCAGAAGCGACATGGAGGTACTTGATGACGGTTTCAAGAGATGATGACACTGATGGAGGATGGCTGGGGTTATGGGAGGAAGAGGAAGAAGATAATGAGAAAAAATTGAAAAAAATAAATTAAATAAATTATTTAAACTTTTTAGAATTAAGAACAATGTAAAATAAAGTGTAAAAGTTGAGGATTAAATGTGTAATTATGCCAACTTTGGTTAACTGCCACGTCAATAGCTGTTAGATTTTTAACGGCACGAGACTAATTTGTTACCTTTTTAAAGTCAGGGAATCAGTATGTAACTTCTGATAGTCGAAGGATGTAAAAGATAATTGGAGTATAGTCAGGGGACCATTTATGTAGTTTACCCTAAAAATAATGATTTGAGCGAAAAGCTACACTTTTTCACCAAAACTGCTCGAAACTGAAACCAAAGGATGAAATAAACGAGAGAAAAAAGGTTTTGTATATGACATAAGCCTTACGTTTGAAGTGACATCACAAGTTCCTTCCCCCCATCTCAGCTGCCATCAGCAATTCCACCCACATTCTTTGAACAATCAGGGAGAAAATAGTTATCTGCCCTGAAGCCTGTATTGTTCTACATATTCAATTCTACCACCAAAAACAAACAATTACTCGACCCTCTATATAAACCTCATCTTTCTTCTCCATTTTCCTTCATACCAAACACACAAGAAAAAGAAAGTTTGTTTTTGTTTTCATTGCCATGGCGAAAACGCAAACACCCCATATAGCCATTCTGCCGAGTCCTGGGATGGGTCACCTCATTCCACTCGTTGAGTTCGCTAAGCGATTTGTCCACCAACACAGCTTCACTGCCACCTTTGTTATCCCCACCGGTGATTCTCCGACTAAAGCTCAAAAATCAGCTCTCGATTCCCTTCCGAGCTCTATAGATTACGTTTTTCTTCCTCCTGTCGACCTAAGTGACCTCCCTCAGGACGCCAAAATCGAAACGGTGATTTCTTTAACGGTGGCTCGGTCACTGTCTTTCCTCCGGGATACTTTGAAGTCATTGGTTGCGAAGACGAAACTTGTCGGCTTGGTAGTTGATCTTTTCGGGACCGACGCATTTGATGTTGCTAAAGAATTCAACAGCCATGGCTTTGTCTCTGTTTCTTCACCTCCTCCTGAAGCTTGACCCGGTGGTTTTATCCGAGTACAGGGACCTGCCGGAAGTGAGAATTCCGGGGTGCACACCGATTCACGGCAAGGAATTGTTGGACCCGGTTCAAGATAGGAAAAACGATGCTTACAAATGGGTTCTTCATCATGCGAAGAGGTATAGATTGGCCGAAGGGATTATGGTGAACAGTTTCGTGGACTTGGAAGGAGGAGCTTTAAAGGCTTTGCAAGAGAAAGAACCGGGTAAGCCTCCGGTTTACCCGGTTGGCCCACTTGTTAACGTTGAACCGAGTGATAAAGCTGATGGGTCGGGTTGTTTGAAGTGGTTAGATGATCAGCCACATGGGTCGGTTTTGTTTGTCTCGTTCGGAAGTGGTGGGACCCTGTCTTCGGACCAGCTGAACGAGCTGGCCATGGGTTTAGAAATGAGTGAGCAACGGTTTTTGTGGGTTGTAAGAAGTCCAAATGATAAGGTTGCTAACGCTACATTTTTTAGTGCGGAGAGCCAGAAGGACCCTTTCGATTTTCTACCAAAGGGGTTCCTCGAGAGGACCAAAGGCAGGGGTCTAGTGGTGCCATCGTGGGCACCACAAGCTCAAGTGCTTAGCCACGGCTCGACCGGAGGGTTCTTGACCCATTGCGGATGGAATTCCACTCTTGAAAGCGTTGTTTCCGGGGTGCCTCTAATCGCATGGCCACTCTACGCTGAACAAAAAATGAATGCTTCGATGCTAACTGAAGATATTCGAGTGGCATTGAGACCAAAACCGGACGAAAACGGTTTAATTTGCCGAGACAAGATCGCGAAGACCGTAAAGGGTCTAATGGAAGGCGAAGAAGGGAAAGATGTTCGAAATAGAATGAAGGACCTAAAAGAAGCTGCGGCTAAGGCACTCGCCGAGAATGGGTCTTCCACCAAGGCACTGACTGAGGTTGCTACGAAGTGGAGGAATCAGACACCGGTCTAAACGCAACCTTATCCCTTTAAGTTGGTGCAATTGTAACTTTTTTATGTGCTATATATATTTGTTTTCCATTCCATTTGTAGATGGTCCAGGCCATCTTGTTTGTAACAACAGCTTAGCATATATGTTTAAAATTTAAATGCCAGAATTTCTTGGGAGTTTTATGCTGTAAAGCTGTTTCATCTCCTTTTAACTTTTCCTTATTTTATGAAGTTGGTGGGACTGTGTAGTATTTGGCTATTTGCATTGAAGTGTGTAAGATCATTCAATCATGCTAAACGAGTGGACCCAACGTCCCAAGAAAAACTTGTCTCGGCACATTTTGGTGTTGGACTCACTTAGCAGTAGTGACGGTATTGAGGGTTATTTAAAAAAATTAAATTTAAGAAGAGCTAACAATATAAATTATATATTTTAAAATTAAAATATAATATTACTATTACTCCAGCTTAAAATTGTTCTAACTTTTAAAAAAATTTAGGAGCCTGTGGCTCTGCGGGTCTCTATTGAATACAGCCCCTGCTTAGCAGTACCATTGATGGATAGGTGAGGTGGTAACCATTAAATAAAGTTTTAAGTTCAATATTGTATATAGAAAAAATAATATTAAGAGAGTTTGTTTCTATTTTATAACTTGTAAGGTCGTAATAGTTTAAACAATATTAATTGAACTAAGAAATTAATCTCTTTTTCGATCCCCTCTCTCTCTGCACGACCCCTAAAATTTTCAATCTCGGAATCCACCGCGATACTTGGTTTGTTGATTCGATTCATTACATTGTGTTGTCACTAAATTTTCACCTTGATTTTAATAATCAGAAAATAAAAAAAAAGAAATAAAAAAATATAAAATATAAAAAGAAATAAAAAGAAAAAGAAAAATTCTTTTAAAAGTCCACTTTTTAAATAAATAAAGACACATCTTTAAAAAGTCCATTTTAAAAGCTCACTTTTAAATAAAGAGAACAAAGCTCATTTTTTTTTTTATGTTGAAGCACTTTTAAAAAATATATATAATTATTGTGTATACTAATGATGAAAAAAAGAGGAAATAAAGTGAAGTGGAAAAATAAATGTGATACAAAATAACAGCTAAAAATCAGCAAAAAAAGAAAGAAAGAAAGAAAAAAAGGGGAAACCAGCGCACGCCACGCGCCAACGCGCGGGCTGGTTCCCCAACCAAACCCTTGTCGCGCTGTTTTACGGTGGCCGTCTGGCGCCTACATGCCACGGCCACCGACGCCGTTGATACTGGCCGGTCCGCCTCGCCGTCGCCGCCTGTGCTCGCCGAAATCTGTAAAAAACCGAGACAAGAGGTCAAACCCTAGGCTCGAATTAAGGGGAACATTTAGCTCGAATATTGAACCAAATCGGATGAGGATTGGGAGGTTTTATCGAGAATCAAGCCATTGGTCGGATTTAGGCTCTAATTTGGGGATTAAATCCCAATTTCGCTTGAATTTGAAAAATTGTGAATGGAAAGCTCTTTAAAAAAGAGGAGAACTAAGCACGTGACAATATTGACAACTGAAGCTGCAACTCTTTGTCGGTACATCAAGCCCGTTGGAGAAGTTGGACCAAGGCTCATATGGCTAGTTGAAGAAATTAAGGAGTTAGGCATTCAAGCAGAAAAATATTTGTAATTCAAAAAAAAGATGTAATAAAAGCTTTCGAATTTAATAAAGAGTTTCCTTTCATGAGCATATTTTCAATGGAATTGATGGCCCTTCGACTGCATTCATGCATTCGCACTGTCTTGCTTGCTTTGTTTGTGCATACATACATTTGCTTACATACATTTGTTTTTCTAAATAATGTTTTGATCATTGCATTCATACATGTATAATAAAAAGAGTAATTTTGAGAAATTTCATTTAAGTAGTAAAAGATCCCGCGCAAACACGACTTGAGCCATGAGCACTAAGGAAAGATAGGCAACTCTGGAAGCGAATCGGAAGAGCATTTGTGACAAGCTTGAGAAGATGGTAAATAATCTGAAGAAAGAGATTGAGATATCACACCAGAAAACTGTAAGCCAAATCACATCCATGTTTGGGTTCAAAGACCCAGAAGTGAGAGAAGACACCAACACTTTCCCAGGAATGACTTTCGTACAAAAGGAAGAAGCTTCACCTAAAGTCAAGATCTCAAAATCTTCTGCCCGTACTGAAGACAACACCGGCGAGGTTCGCAGCCCCGAGATGCCTGACCTCAATGAAGAAACTGACATGTCAAAGCTCGAGAAGAAATGTGAAGACCGCTACAAGAAGCTGTTGGAAATGATTAAACCTTATCAAGAAGGAAACATTTATGGTGTCAGGGATGTTAGAGATTTAAGTCTAGTTTTTGACTTGGTGGATCCTCCAAAGTTCAAGGCCCTTGACTTTGAAAAGTATAATGGAACTACATGTCCATTGGCACATTTGACCATGTATTTCCGGAAAATGTCACCGCATTTAGAAAATGAAAAGTTGCTGATCCACTGTTTCCAAGACAATTTATCCGGGTCTGTTATTCGATGGTATGCTCAACTGAGTCGGGTCAACATACGCACTTGGAAAGATCTGTCGAAAGCCTCCCTCAAACAGTACGAGTATGTAACAGGCATAGCCCCAAGCAGGATCGTACTGCAGAATATGGAACAAAAGCCCAATGAGAGCTTCCGCAAGTATGCCCAGAGATGGCGAGATGTGGCAGCCCAAGTTCAACCTCCACTGTTAGAAAATGAAGTTACCCAAATGTTTGTGAAAACTCTAAATGGACCTTTCTATGGCTACATGTTAAATCACGCCACCGAAGGTTTTGCGGACATGGTCTTGAATGGAGAGTTAATATTGGCAGCCATCGGAAGTGGAAGACTCGAGAGAGAAGAAGATGACGAGGACGAGCGCGTTTAAAGTTTTGTCACGAAGTCGTTGGAGGCAAGATTGGCCGGGATTCGTGCTTTCATGGAATAAAACTTAATTTTCTCTAGACAGTTGGGATTATGCTTAGAACCAACCCTCTTGCTTTTGCCCGCGAGCATTAGGGATCTTTTGTAAGGGCTTCTATGTCAGTTTATTTGTTTAAAGATGCATTTTTTTCTTCAAATGGCAAACGTTTCTCATTTTTTTCGTTTTCCCTTCTTTGCATTTTTTATCCATTTTTTCAAGCATACATCTTCTTTGCAGAGTCCCAATCATTGATTGTATGAATGATTCTTGAATCTAATCCCGAGATAGAGAGGCAAAATGTGTGTTTAGGATTAATGAGGAAATCCCATATACAGATTATGAGTGTATTTTCCTCTCAGACATTGTTGTTAGGGTCCTTGAATGGAGTAATAACTCTAAAACATCTACCAACTAAAGACTGCTTCTCTTCGACGGTATTTGTGTGTGAAATGACATTTGGCATTCCTTCATTTCCTTTCACGAATAAGAAAAATTCATTTGTTGTCCCCCTTTGAGCCTAATATTTTTTCTTGTAATTTAACCCTAACCAAGGATCACTCCCCACACCGGGGGCAAAGAAAAAGAAAAGGTGTTTGAAAGAAACATGTTAGAATAAGTTGAATGTCCTAAACTGTAAATGAAAAGGACACAAAAAGGAAAATATGAAAAGAAAAAAGAAAAAGAGAAAGAAAGGAGAAAAAAGAAAAAAGAAAAAAGAAGAAAAAGAAAAGAATGAAGAAAAAGAAAGTTGAAGAGTGAAGGTAAATTTGAAACAAATCCTTCAAATGAGACATGTAAAGGAAATGAACTCTAGGGTGAAAACCCAAAATGGGCAGTCTAGAGTGATCCAAAGAATAAAAGAAGAAGAACAGAGATTTCATCAGGAAAAGTTGATCATTGGTTTAATCACCCTTAAAATATGAATTTGAGCCTTTATATCCTTTCTTTGGTAACCCAAGCCTAACCTACATTACAAGCCTTAAAAGGCCATTTGGATCACACATAAATATTTGAGAAAATGAGTTCGTCTTCATAACACATTTCGCCTAATTGAGTTAACCTTTCTTCAAGAACTTCGAGCTTCTAATGTCTGATTGAGATTAGAAAAGTGGGAAATTTTAAATTTGGGGACTATGTAAGTAAAAGAGACCTACTAAAAAGTGGGGCACTATCCGGTGGATGGACTCTTGAATCATTCTTGCTTTGAATTTTGGGGCATCTAACTTAGCCATATTCTTGTGTTTGCAATGGCTATTTTCTTAAGATCTTTTTTAGCATTTTCTTGCGTTTGATATGACTTTTTCCTTTGAATTATCACTTACAGCCTTTTCTTGCAAGTAGGCTGACATAGATTCATGAAAAGTAAAGGATTTCTTGGTATTGATCTTGACTGTAGGAGACCATGAACAAATGTTTTCATCACTTCAGAAAACAATTGAACCTCAGTTTGAATGGAGGCATCACCTTGCATGAGAAGGTAAAAAGAAGAAGCACTTGCATTAAAGAGTTTGAAGTGGGTCGTGTCATCAATAAAGGTCCACATATAAGATGCAAAAGCTCAAAAGCATGAAAAGAGAAAGAATTGCACTTGATAAGCAAACGATGCCATCATATGGGGCAGTCTACATTGGCTAATGATTTCAGACCCCCAGTATTAATAGGCGTGAGAAGAAGAGATTAAAGCGCCAATATCATTCGAAGGTATTCAAGGTGGAAATAAGCTTTCACATACAATCAATTCAAGATATCCTACAGGGGCAAGAATTTGAGAATTTACAAGAGGCATTGAAGATGCTAGATAAGGGGCATATAGAGACTTGAAGCCTTAAAACCCACACAAGGAAGCCTTTCACTCAACCTTGATGTATCAACTACAATGATAGTAGATCTTGAGACGTTCGCCTACGAAGGTCGAATGTTCTTGATGACGCAAAGAGATACGAAGAATGAGAATGGCGAAGCATTGACAATCGAAGGAGTCTGTCCTTCCAACTAGGAGTACAAGATCACTGGGTTAAGTGAGCAAGCTTGCAAAGATTGAATGTTTTCATAAGTCGGAAAAACAGTGAAAACGTATAGCTGCTTATCTGGAGTAAGTGAGTAAACGTGTGGAAAAATTAATTTTGAGAAAAAAATTCAAAAAAAGAAGAAGAAATGAAACATGCATTCATGTTTTAGGCATCTCAAGGGGCATGGACATCATAATTGCATTTTAAAGGTACATGAAGGACCTTTCAACAAAAGAACCCGCCTATCCGTTCGGGCATTTGGAGAATGGAACCCGCTTATTCATCCAAGCGTAAAGTGGATGGAACCACTTTTTGGAACCTGCTTATTCATCCGAGCATGAGGAGGATGAAACCCCTTTTTAAAGCCTCCTTATTCATCCAAGTGTAAGGTGGATGAAACACTTTTTGAACCCGCTTATTCATCCAAGCATAAGGAGGATGAAGTTTTTTCTAGAAGATTCGCCTAGCCAGGCGTAAGGAAAATGGAGGTTTTTTATTCATCCAAGCATAAGGAGGATGAAGTTTTTCTAGAAGATTCGCCTATCCGTTTGGGCGCAAGGAAAATAGAGTTTGCTTAATCATCCAAGCATAAGAAGGATGAAGTTTTCCAGAAGATCTACTTATCTATTCGAGCACAAGGAGAATATAACTCTCTTATTCATCCAAGCATAAGGAGGATGAAAATTCTTCAGAAGATTCGCTTATCCGTTCAGGCGTAAGGAGAATGGAGTTCGCTTATTCATCCAAGCATAAGGAGGATGAAATTTTTCGGAAGATTCATCTATCCATTCGGGAGGAAAGAGAATGTTTGCTTATTCATCCAAGCATGAGGAGGATGAAATCTTTTAAGGTTTTGCTTATTCATCCAAGCATAAGGAGGATGAAATTTTTTGAAGTCTGTTTGCTTATTCATCCAAGCATAAGAAGAATGAAAATTTTCAGAAGATTCACCTAATCGTCTGGGAGGAAAGAGAATGTTTGCTTATTCATCCAAGCATAAGGAGGATGAAATTTTTTGAAGTCTGCTTGCTTATTAATCCAAGCATAAGAGGGATGAAAGTTTTCAAAAGACTTGGCCTAATTGAGCATTTGGGAGAACAAAACCCAGCTCAGCTGTTTAGGCATTTTGGGAGAATAGAACCCAACTCAACTATTCGAGCATAAGGAGAATAGAAGTACGCCTATCCGTTCGGGCATTTGAAGAATGGAACCCAGCTTAGCTATTCGAGCATAAGGAGAATAGAGCACGCTTATCCGTTCGGGCATTTGGAGAATGGAACCCAACTTAGCTATTCGAGCATAATGAGAATAGAGCACGTCTATCCGTCCGGACATTTGGAGAATGGAACCTATCTCATCTATTCGAGCATTAGAAGAATAAAACACGCCTACCCGTTCGGGCATTTGGAGAATAGAGCCAACCAGTAAATCAGTGAAAATTAGTGTCTTCTTGTCTTTGCTTTATCTCTGTTGCACAAAGAAAAGCAAAAAGGGGCAGCTGTTGTCACTAAATTTTCACCTTAGTTTTAATAATCAGAAAATAAAAAAAGAAATAAAAAGAAAATATAAAATATAAAATATAAAAGATAAAAGATAAAATAAAAAAAGAAATAAAAAGAAAAATCCTTTTAAAGGCCCACTTTTTAAATAAATAAAGACCCATCTTCAAAAACCTCATTTTAAAAGCCCACTTTTAAATAAAGAGAACAAAACCCATTTTTTTATGTTGAAAACCATTTTTTAAAAAGAAAAAAAATTATGGTGTATAATAATTATAGAAAAAAGAGGAAATAAAGTGAGGTAGAAAAATAAATGTGATACAAAAAAAAACAGCAGCAAAAAATCAGCAAAAAAAGAAGAAGAAAGAAAGAAAGAAAGAAAAAGGGGGAACCAGCACGTGGGCTGGTTCCCCAACCAAATCCTTGTCGCGCAGTTTCACAGTGGCCGACCGGCGCCTACAGGCCACAACCACCGACGCCGTTGTTATCGGCCGGTCCGCCTCGTCGCCGTCGACCTAATGCCACCAATCTCGCCTGCCGCCGCCACCTGTGCTCGCTGAAATCTGCAAAAAACCGATACAAAAGGTCAAACCCTAAGCTCGAATCAAGGGCAAAATTCAGCTCGAATATTGGACCAAATCGGATGAAGATTGAGGGGTTTTACCGAGAATCAAGCCATTGGTCAGATTTAGGCTCCAATTTGGGGATTAAATCCCGATTTTGCTTGAATTTGAAGCTCAAATTCAATTATAAATACCCCTCTTTTTCACTTGTTCATCACACATACAAATTGAAGAAAAAACCACTAAAAAAAGCTTAGGAAAAATCTAAAAAATTCTCTGAATTTTTCAAGAGTTTGTTGGAAAATTTTAGAGTAAAAGTTCAAGTTTTGGGCGCAATTTTCCGGAGGTGGTTTGGAGCATTTCGAGAAGCCCGAATTCGAGTTCTTCGTTCGTCGTTTTCTCATAAAAATTTCTATCTTTTTTTTGTTTATTTTTTTGTTTATTTTTTTGTTTGTTCTTGGATGAATTTTTGGTGTTTGTGCTGTTTGTGTATTTTTAGGTTGCTTTCTCGAAGTCGGAAAATCGTTCGCGATTCCGGTAACATTTTCGTTTTAAAATTCCGTTTAAATTTTATTTTGATCTTAATTTTTTTACATGCTTAAAAATGTTGTTAGGATTATTTAGATCTTTAAGAATGAAGAAATAATTTTTAAAAGTGTTTTAATTAAAAATGCAAGATTAAAAATGAATAAGATGGTTAAATTGAAAAACTTAAAATTAGGGATTTAATTTGGAAAAATAATAATCTGTGGTGTGAAATAATAAAGGGGCTTGATTTTAAAAAATATATTTTTTATGAAATTTATTTTTTAATAATAGATGGGCAAAGTGATTTTAAAAGAGAAAAATAATAAAGATGTTTTTTGTAGAAAAAAAAGAATAAGTTTTCAAGAAAAAAGAAAATAGAAAGGTTTTAAATAAAAGATTAGGGTCTAGGATAAAAACAATTCTTTTTTTTGAAAAGAAACTTTAAAAGGAAGTTCTCTAGGAAATATAAAGTTTATTTTTTAAAAGGGGTCGGTTTTTAAAAGAAAAACTTAAAAAAATGAAAATGAGGAGAGAATTTTTTTTTAAAAAAGAAAAATATAAAGGGTAAAAACATAAAAATAAAAAAAGTAAAAATGTAAAAAGGGGTCTTGGCTTTTAAAAAAAAAGAGTTAAAAAAGAAATAAGTTTTTTTAAAAAAAAAGAATAATAAAAGGGTAAAACTAAAAAAGAATAAAAGTTGCTTGCTTGTTTTAGAAATAGGTTAAAACTTAGGTTTAGGGACTAAAGCTTAGATAGAGAAATGTTTTGTTGAAAATGTTCTTCAGAAAAAATAAAATACACTTAAGCATACATAAACTTTAAATTAGGAATAAAAGACTTAGCGTTTTTAGGTTTTTTTAATAATCAAACCTAGAATTAAAATAAATGCTCAACACACCTAAATCTCTTTGTTGTTTGCAAAAGTGAAAATAATTCAATGCGGTGTCTTATGAAACGTGAATACGGGTTAGCGCCATAAATGTTGGCGGTGATTAAAGTTCATCTCCCGGGTGTAGAACTAATGTTTTGATATAATAATTGAAAAATGTTTTTAGACAAAGTTAAAAAGAATTCAAACCCATTTCTAAGTCCAAACAATTTGAAACTATGTTTATGGGATATTTCAAAAAGGTTTTAAGTGTTTTCAAAGCCAAATTCAACAAAACCATCCAGACATTTCGAAACACCCCTAGGTGTTTCGATACGGATCTTTACAGTGGCAAAACGTTTCGAAACGGGTTTTAATCTGGGTGAGATTTTGCATAGCGTTTGTAACCCCCTCGTCCCGGTCTGGTCGGATGACCGGTCCAAGTGGGCCACACGGGGAAAACCGAAGTGAAACCCGTGAAGGTTTCCCCTCGGTTAACGACCCTAAAATTTTCTTTTTATTTTATCTTATCTATAGGCATAATTAAAACCTATGTGAAACACAGCAGCGGGAAATACAAACATTGAAACATACACCGACCAACGAACACATCAAACAGCTCATTTTAGTCCTCTACAGCAGGCTGTTTCGAAACGCCCTTAGGGTGTTCCGAAACGCCTTGACTAAGTCAACAGGCCAGGGTCAACCATAAGATGACCATTTCGAAACAGGGGTGACCCGTATCGGAACGACCTTGACGGTCAACAGACCAGGGTCAACCATAAGGTGACCGTTCCGAAACAGGGGAGACCCGTATCGAAACGACCTTGACGGTCAATATCTCGTGGTCAACGAGATTTGACCGTTTCGAAACTTCAAAGGCCCATTTCGGAACGCCTTCATCTCGCCAATTTCTCAAAATTCCAGTAGCAAAAATGTTCCGAAACGACCCCCATCCGTTTCGAAACGGCAGGCCAAATGCAAAGGGACCGTTCCGAAACAGGATGGCCCGTTCCGAAACGCCCCCTGTCTACAGACTCGTTCTGGCTGTTTTAAGGCACAAGGGTGCCCCAAAACACCACCAAAACACCACACAACACCATAAACATAGAACTCAAGGCAACCCAACAATTTAAGGCATGCTTCAACAAGATTAAGGCAGGTCTAAACATTTAGGCAAGACATCATAGGCATGCATTCACACAACATCATTCAAGCATAAAGGTAACCTCTAGGACATATGGCCAACATTCAACAAGAGCAATTTAGGCATGTGATACAAACCAACATGGCAACATGAACCCTACAAAAGCAAGGTACTATGGAGTCTACACATGCTCCTAACAACCAACAACTACCCAACAACAAAACATGTCCCATTGCTCAAACTATTACATATCCAAACATTAAAAATCCATACTTGAAGCACTCAAGGCTAACAACCACACTTGGAGCCTTCCACTTGCGCAAGCAACCCACGAGCTAAGGATCTGCAATGTTGAACAAAGAGAGCGTAAGCAATGATGCTTAGTGAGGGTAAGCCCTAAAAACAAACCTCAACATTGCAGGGTCCGAGCACGATCTAGCCAAGGCATTACACAAACATACCAAGGATCCACAAGAGCCACAAGATAAGATGCATGAGCAATATATACAAGTAAATGTCATGATCAACAAGCTCTAACTTCCTCAACATAAGTAGCCACATCAAACATCCAAATAAGGATAATTTATCACAACACATTGATACAATTATCAATCAACATTGGCACCTAGTTATGACTCAAATACGCGGATAACCGTTGGAACTCACATCCAACAACACAACCATTACCTGACGGTGGGATTACACTCATCACCGGTCTCGCGGAGGGGATTCCACTCATCCTTACGCCCCGTCGATGGGATTCCACTCATCACCGACTATATTTAAATACAATTTCCGGGCGTACCCGTACTCCTCCTTGGTGACTCAACGCCACCAAGGCCACGCGCGACTTTTGACTCATGCGTACACACTAACATCCTAATGATCGATCATTTGTATTTAAGTATACTAGTGCCAATATTTTACTCATTCCACATTACTCATTTCAATCATTTCCGTGCTTAGCACGTACTCACCATGAACACAATCATGAACCATTACCATGCATGCTTTAAGCATTACAAACCATGCCTCATCTCACATGTATAATACAATATACATAAGCATTCAAATCACAAGACATACGAGGCATATACATTCATACATTCAAGTTCATCCAAAGGCTCTAGATCAAGTTTAGGATTAGGCTACCACCCTAATCCTAACTCTAGGTGGGTCTACCAAGCCCAACCTAGTCCATATACTCGAACCAACCATTTTAAAACCAAGTAAAACAATTAACCACTCACCTAAGCTTCCAAGCCCAAAGACCAAGCAAACAACAACCTTCAACTTCCCGGATTCACTTCCGATGCTTCACCGATGCTCAAACTTGACTCTAATCAATCCCAAACACAAACAAAACATCCACAATCAAAATCTTGTCATCGAAACTAACCCGGAATGCAATTCAACCACAAACTACAATATTGCAAGCATGAATAATACTCATTTTCACCAATTCGTATGGCCCAAAAACCTTGTCCGAAAACCATGTTTTCAACTTCCATTACACCCTCCAATGATCCCAAAACAACCCTTACCTATAGTACTATCAAGAGCCTATCAAAACCCACCTAAAACAGCCCCCAAAACTCACCCAAAACCTCCCAAAAACCCCATTTTCACCCAAGTCCGAAAATTGTTCCAAATCATTTGAAATTCACATATGTAGTATCATTTGGCTCCTATATTCCATAACTAACCATAACAAATCGAAATATTAAGTTTAGCTACACAAAAGCACCATTTTTAATCAAGATTTCCAAAACTTCCATTTTCCAAAACCTTTATGAAAATGAAAAATAAGAGTACTTTCATGAAGGGGAAGATGAGGAGAAGTCAAAAATGTTATTACCTTTCAAAACGGAGTTGAAACGAAGAAGAGAGGTGATGGAACAGTGGATTTGGGTAGGGAGCTTAAGTTCCCGTTGGTGAAGAAGGGGATGAATAGTGGATGATGGGTGTTTTTGTTTTGTTTTAGTTTAAAAGCCCAATGACCCTTTTGCCCTTAATGAAATGATATATTCACAAGGACATAGAATCCATGGCTATTTGGGGTTTAATTTTCAAAGCATAGTCTATCATCAAATTAATTAATTTGAAATCCAAAACCGAACCATTATTTAAATCATAAAACCGAACCCAAATAATATTAAAATATTATTTTCACCTAACCCCTAAACCCGGGTGTTACATCGTTTCGATACGGCCTCTGCCGTTTCGATACGCCTATGCGGCTTGACCTCAACGGTCATAAAATCCCCAACGACTATTTCTCAACTACTTTTTAAATGCAGGGCGTTTCGATACGGTGACTAGCGTTTCGATACGGCCAAGGGCGTTTCGATACGGGTGCTGCAACGGCTCTTTCTATTTCAAGAGTGTTTCGAAACGGGGAGCTGTAAAACTGTATTTATGGTGGGAAATGAAGTCTCTAACGGCTCCAATTCAACCCCAACGACTAGTAACGGCTACAAACTCATTAAGGAGTATAAAAGGGATCTCCAAGCATCTAGTAATGGTTAATGCTTCAATTGTAATACAACATATGATCAAAATGTGTCTTAGTGCTTAATTGTCAATTCCTTGTATAGACAAATACTAGTGAGCCAAAATTGTTAGATTTGCTCAAGTGTTTTTAGGATTTGGTGAGAGTTTTATTGTGCAAACAAATACCTATCAAAGGGATTTGAGTTTGCTTATTTCTTTATCTCTTTGTAAAGAAGGTTTGATCAAGGCTTTGGGTAGAAAGCTTGATCGGTTTGTAAGTGTTTCCTCCTAAGCCTAGAAAAGGGGACGAATTAATAGTGGATTGATTGGAAATCTTTAGTGGGAAGATAAGGTAGTGGATGTAGACCTTGGTTAGAAGGTTGAACCACCATAAATCATCTAGTCTTTATCATTTTTAGCTTTCACACCTCTTTCACCCAAAATTTCACTTCTCCACCACTTGGCAAGCAAGAACGATTGAAGGAATCGAGTACCGTAAAACCCAACAATTGGTATTAGAGCTTGGCTCAATTGAAGATGATTAACATCTTATTGAGAATATCCAACAAGCTCGATCAACATTTCAAACAACCGGCTCAATGGCGCAATCCATCGACAAATCGCCCTTCTTCGACGGAACACACTATGCCCATTGGAAGACAAGGATGAAGTTCTTCATAAAGTCAAGGGATTACAAGCTTTGGGATATAGTAGAAGATGGTTCGTTCTTGCCTCAACAAAGCAAGACGGATTGGAGTGCCGAAGATCGCAAGAAGATGGAGCTTAATTGCAAAGCCTTGCACATCTTATTTTGTGCATTTGGCCCAAACATCTATGAGAAGTTGTCTTCTTGTGAGAGTGCCAAGGAGGTATGGGACAAGCTTGAATTCACATACGAAGGAACTGACGAAGTAAAGGAGACCAAAATCGGGCTCCTCAACCTAGCGTATGAAAACTTCAAGATGGATCCGGAAGAGAACATCGAGAAGATGTTTGATATGTTCTCCATTATCACCAATGGTCTCAAAGGCTATGGAGAAGCCATCCCGGAAGAGAAGCTTGTCCGAAAGCTTTGATGAGTATTTATTTTGGTTGTGTTTTTGGTCCTTATTTCGATTAAATATAAGTTTGAGGGACTTAACTAGCTGTTTTATGATGTTTTCATGCAGGGGACGTGATGCTGGAAATAAGCTGGAATTCTACAGAAAATGCTGGAGTCATGGGCATGAATCAGGGCATGAATGCTGACTGGGCGCCACATCAGCGTCTTCTAGAAGCTGACGTCAGCAGCAGTGATAGCTTATCAGGCCGCTTATCAGATAGCTTATCTCCGGATTTTTAAATTTTAAATTTTAAACTTTAGATAATTATTTTGTTTAATTTTAATTATCATTTTAGGTTTACCTAGGTTATTTGAAACACTATAAATACCCTCTTTTGGGGTAAGACTTGTCATCAATCAATTATCAATTGAAAATCATTTCATCATCTCTTGGAATTTCTTCTCTTAGTTTTGCTTAAGTTGTTTTCTTATATTTATTCTTTTAATTATTTCTTAAATGTCGAGCATGATTAATTTGATAACTATGCTCGGCTAGATCTTTTTAAGCCGAAGGCTTTTTCAATGACGCGTTCTCAAGGCGAGGTTTGAAACTATGCTTCAAACATTTCGGAAACTTTGTAACACCCGAGTTTAGGGGTTAGGTGAAAATGATATTTTAATATTATTTGGGCTCGGTTTTATAATTAAAATAATCCTTTACGTTTCGGGTTTTAAAAATAAATATTTGAAAGGGGACCAAATTGATTAAATTGCAAACCGAAGAGCTTTTAAAAAAGAAAAGGGATAGCCATTCATTAATGGCCTTTTGGTAATTTACCCATCTTTTAATTTAAATCCCCCTTTACACAAAATAAACACTATTCACTCTCTTCCTCATCCATTTTCAACGTGAAAGAGCTCTCTCCCTACAAGTTACTATTCCATCCAAAAAGCTCATCCATTTCAACTCATTTTCGAAAGGTAACACCGTTTTTGACTTCTCCTCAACTCCCTCTCTTTAAAAGTACCATTTGTTTTCATTTTCATTGAAGTTTTGAAATTGGGATTTTCAAAAGATTTGATTAAAAATGGTGTCTTTGTGTAGCTAAACTTAATATTTTGATTTAATATGGTTAGTTATGGAATATAGGAGTCAAATGGTACAACATATGTGAATTTTGAATGATTTTGAGCAATTCCCGAAATTGGGTAAAAATGGGGTTTTGGGAGGGTTTTAGGTGAGTTTTTGGGGTTGTTTTAGGTGGATTTTGATAGGCTATTGATAGTACTATGGTTAGGGGTTGATTTGGGATCATTTATGGGTGCAATGGATGTTGGAAACATGGATTTTGGATGTGGTTTTGGGGCTGTTCGAGATTGCAAATATTGGGGTTTGTTCATGGCTTGCAACATTGTAAATTGTGATTGAATTGTGTTCCGGGTTGGTCTTTTGATGTTGGGCTGATTTGAGATTGTTTGAATTGTGTTTGAGGTTGTTTAGAAGCGGGAACTTGTGTTGGAGAAGCTTCGGGAAGGAATCCGGAATCTTGAGGGTGGTTGCTTGCTTGGCTTGGAGCTTGGAAGCTTAGGTGAGTGGTTAAACGTTTTAAGTGGATTTTAAATGGTTGGTTCGAGTATGTGGACTAGGTTGGGCTTGGTAGACCCACCTAGAGTTAGGATTAGGGTGGTAGCCTAATCCTAAACTTGATCTAGAGCCATTAGATGAACTTATATTTGGATGTGTATGCCTCGTATGATTTGTGATATGATTGCTTATGTATATTGTGATATACATGTGAGATGAGGCATGATTGGGGATGCTTATGGCATGCATGGTAATGGTTCATGATTGTGATCATGGTGAGTACGTGCTAAGCACGAGATTGATTGAAATGAATAATGTGAAATGAGTTAAATGTTGGCACTAGTATGCTTGAGTACAAATGATCGATCATTAGGATGTTAGTGTGCACACATGAGTCAAAAGTCGCGCGTGGCCTTGGTGGCGTTGAGTCACCAAGGAGGAGTACGGGTACGCCCGGAAATTGTATTTATATTAGTCGATGATGAGTGGAATCCCATCGACGGGGCGTGAGGATGAGTGGAATCCCCTCCGTGAGACCGGTGATGAGTGTAATCCCACCGTGAGGTAAATTGGTTGTTGGATGTGAGTTCCAACGGGTTTATCCGCGTATTCGGGTCATAGCTAGGTGCCAATATTGATTGATATGTATATTAATGTGTTGTAGAATGTGATTTCTACTTGGATGCTTATATGTGTTTGCATATGTTGAGAATTAGAGCTTGTTGAGCATGGCATATAATTGAATATTGTTCATGCATCTTATCTTGTGGCTCTTATGGACCCTTGGTAATTATGCTTTTACCTTGGCTAAGATCGTGCTTGGACCCTGCATTGTCGAGGTTTGTTTTTAAAGAGCTTACCCTCACTAAGCTTATTGCTTACGCTCACTCTTTGTTCGACAATGCAGATCCTTAGTTCGTGGGTTGCTAGGAGCAAGAAGGGGGCCTCCAAGTGTGCTTGTGGTGCTTGTTTAGCTACCAAGTATGAACTTTTAAATTAAGATGTAATGGTCAAGCAATGGGACATGTAATCGTGTTATGATGTTTTGGATTGTGTTGTGGTTGATGTTGCTTAAGAGCATGTTAGACTTCTCGTTTGTGCTTGTTATTTGGCTTGAGATGTATGCCTTGCTTGAAACCTTGTTAGTATTTTGCTATCTAGAATTTGTCTAAGTGTTGGCTATGTGGATGCTTAACTCCTTTAATAATATGTATGAATGCATGGCTTGTGTTGTTATGCCTTGGTGTTTAGTCTTGTTTTAATGATGATAAAGCATGCTTATAAGATGGTTTGCCTTAGGATTATTTGTTAGTGTGTTGTTGGAGGTTTTGGTGGTGTTTTGGGGCACCATTGTGCCTTAAAACAGCCAAAACGAGTCTGCAGACAGGGGGCGTTTCGAAATGGGCTACCCTGTTTCGATATGGTCCCTTGTATTTGGCCAAGCGTTTTGAAACGAATAGTGGCTGTTTCGGTACATTTTTGCTACTGGAATTTTGAGAAATTGGCGAGATAAAGGCGTTCCGAAACGGGTCTTTGATGTTTCGAAACGGTCAAATCTCGCTGACCACGAGAAGTTGACCGTTGGCGTCGTTTCGATACAGGTCACCCCTGTTTCGAAACGGTCTCCTCAGGTTGACCCTGGCCTGTTGACTAAGTCAAGGCGTATCGAAACACCCTAAGGGCGTTTCGATACGGCCTGCTGTAAAGGGCTAAAATGAGCTGTTTAAAGTGTTGTCTTGGTTGGTCGATGTTGGATTGTTTGTGTTTCCGCTATTGTGCTTCACATAGGATTTAATCATGCCTATAGACAAGATAAAGTTAAAAGAAATTTTTCTGGGTCGTTAACCGGGGAGGAACCTTAACGGGTTTCGCTTCGGTTTTCCCCGTGTGGCCCACTCGGACCGGCCATCCGGCCAGACCTGGACGAGGGGGTTACACTTGTTGGTATCAGAGCCTAAGGTTACCGAGACCTTGGGCAGGTAAGTGAGGTAAGTTTAAGTTTTGAATTGATGTGCACAGTGTTTGCTTGCTTTGTAAGTATGATTGCTTGTGTGACAAGTATGTTGATTGTTTTATTTCAAAGCATGTTGTTTCGGAGTCCCATTGCTACTATTACATCGGAAAAGAATTTTAAGTGAGAGAAACGTACTTGAGCACTTGGAAGCCTTGCCTTGCTAACTCGATCTTGTATATTTTTTTGTTGTGGTTGTAGTTATCGTTTGAGAGCGATGTCTAGGCCGAGGGGTAGGCCGAGAGTGGTTCGTTAGGAACCACGTGTTGCGGCTCCTGTTGAGCCGGTGAAAGAGCTTGAAAGAGAATCTATGAAAAAGAAGAGGGCAAGCACTTCAAGCCATAAGAAGAATGCTTTTGTGGCTACTTGGAGTGATGAGGACTCAACCGACGATGAACAAGCCAACCTTTGCCTTATGGCCATCAAAGAAGATTCAAAGGTAACTTCTAATTCATCTACTTTGATAAGTGTTTACATGGTTGTGTTTTTGGTCCTTATTTCGATTAAATACAAGTTCGAGGGACTTAACTGGGTTGTTTTATGTTGTTTTCATGCAGGGGACGTGATGCTAGAAATATGCTGGAAATACACTGAAATACTACAGAAAATAATGGAGTCATGGGCATGAATCAGGGCATGAATGTTGACTGTGCGCTATGTCAGCGTCTTCGAGAAGCTGACATCAGCAACATTGATAGCTTATCAAGCCGCTTATCAGATAGCCTATCTCCAGATTTTTGAATTTTAAATTTTAAACTTTGGATAATTTTTTTTTTTAATTTTTGTATTATCATTTTAGGTTTACCTAGGTTATTCGAAACACTATAAATACCCCCTTTGGGGTAATACTTGATCATCAATCATCATTCAATTGAATTCATCACTTGAATCATTTCTCTTTCAAAGTCTCTTTCTTCTTTTTCCTTTTAGTTTTTCTTTCCTTTTTGAGGTTATTTCTAAAATGTCGAGCATGATTAATTTTATAACCATGCTCGGCTAAATCTTCTTAAGCCAAAGGCTTATGCAATGACACGTTCTCAAGGCAAGGTTTGAAATTATGCTTCAAACATTTCGGAAAATTTTCTCGATTTCTTCGTACTTTATCTTCAAAGTCAAAATGATTTTTAAACCCAAAGATTGACTTTGGAGAAAACAATTGTTTTGATCTATTAAGTGGGAGGGAGGATCGGTTATTGAAACAAATCTGACTTCCAGGGAACACACTTAGTAAATAGATTACTAAGGGAAATTGAGATCGAATCGTTTTTATAGAAATAACTTTTCGAGTTGGTTACGAGCTTAAAGAATTTGTTTTCTCAAACATTGAGTTGGTTTAGACGAATTATCAAAACTGAAGCTAAACATTGCGTTTGGAAATTCAGTTTACAAAGAAAACTCAAGGATTGACCTTGTAGTAATTTCGCCAACAAGTTTTCCGAAATAAAAAATCTCTACCAATGAACCGAGTAGAACAAGTCAAAGCTTAGCCAAGGCTAAATATCTCTATTATTAGTTTTAACATCTTTAAGCCATTCTTCTTGCTCTTTTAAATTAATACATTTCATTGCAATTTCCCCCCAAATCACACAAACTCAATTTCATCATCTCTTGGTTCAGAAACGTCAAAGGCGCAACAAGGAAAGTCCAAGTCCTTGTGGGTTCGACTCCTACTTCCCTATATATCCTTAATTTAATTCCTTTATTTATTTATTTATTTGGAAGAAGAAAATTATTCTTGACACATTACAACGCGTGTCAAAATTGGCGTCGTTGCCGGTGACTTCGGCAACTTTTACTGTTTGTTTTTTATTGTTTATGACCAGGAGAAATCCGAGAGAACAGTTTGAATTCATTCCAGAAATTAAAGCATTTGCGAGACAAAAAATGCACAACGAAACCGAGAAAAGCAATATAAGTTGCGTCAACAACGATTCCAAGAAGATATCGAATCATCCCAACTCGAAATATACTTTGAAGAACGAAACCAAATGGGAGCCAACGAACAGACGATCCAGCAGCTAATCAGGGCACCAAATGACAATCAGCCCTTGTGCATAACCTTTCTGAATGGTGAAACGTCGTTCCAACTAAAAACGGGCTTGATTCATCTCCTACCAACCTTCCACGGTTTGCCCAGCGAAAACCCACACAAACACCTTAAGGAGTTTCACATGGTTTGCTCAACTACGAAACCACAGAGAGTATCTGAGGATCAAATTAAACTTCGTGCCTTTCCCTTTTCTTTATCTGATATTGCTAAGGATTGGCTTTATGATTTACCTTCTAACTCAGTTACTACCTGGACTGAAATGACTCGCTTGTTTCTTGACAGGTTCTTCCCAGCCGCTAAAGCAAGCGAAGTGAGGCGAAATATTCTAAGTATCTGACAAAAGGATACTGAAACACTTTATGAATATTGGGAGCGCTTCAAGAAACTATGCGCTAATTGCCCACAACACGGTTTGTTAGAGCAAACACTTATTCAATATTTTTATGAAGGACTAACCCCTACAGATATGAAAGTAGTTGATGTAGCTAGGGGAGGAGCCCTAGTCAATATGAATTCGACGGAAGCAAGGACATTGATTTCGACCATGGCAGCCAACTCACAACGCTTCTACCAATCGAGTGAACCATCTCGAAGAGTTAATAAGGTAGGTATTGTTTCACTAGAAAGCAAGATTGATAAATTAGCTGACATTATTCAAACTTTGGTTGTTGATAGGAAGATTGTTTCTAGGCTTTTTGGGATATGCACAAGCCCCGAACACCCGACAGATTGTTTCCCTATGATCCAAGAAGAAGATACCGAACAAGTGAAAGCGATGGGGAACTTTCCGGGATCCTATCAAAATTAGTACTACCCTAATGCCAATCAAGGGTGGAGAGACCAAGGCTTTGCGCAAAATCAAAGACAACAGTACCAGCCAAGGCAGCCTAACCAACAATTCCAAAAAAAATCAAACCTAGAGTCCATTGTAGAACAATTGGCCATATCCCAAGAAAAATTCCAAAACCATGCAGAAGCCCATTTTCAAGAATTAGATAAACAAATGAGTCAAATGGCCCAAAGAATAGGAAGAATAGAGTCACAAGGGAAGCTACCTTCTCAGACGGAGTCAAACCCTAGAGAAAATGTAAGCGCCATCACACTTCGTAGTGGGACCGTTATAGCTCCAAAAGAACCATAAAAAAACAACAATCCCACTCCTGCCAAAGAAGGTAACGAAAACCAAGAAAACCCTTTACCACCATCTCCTTCTCCTTCTTCACCTCTTGTAGTCGCGCCTCCTTTCCCATCACGATTGGTAAAGCGTGACAAAAAAGCCGAAGAGAGGGAAATCATTGAAGTGTTTAAAAAAATTCAAGTAAACATTCCCATTATAGAAGTCATTCGATAAGTGCCAATGTACGCTCGTTTCCTCAAAGAGCTTTGCACAACCAAGCGAAAACTTACCGGGCACGAAAAGGTAAACTTGGGAGAGCACATTTTTTCAGTTTTTCAACGTAAGTTACCACCCAAAATGAAAGACCAAGGTATGTTTGTTATACCTTGTCAAATTGGTAATATATCTATTGAACGTGCAATGTGCGATCTTGGAGCTTCTATAAATATAATTCTGCTTTCTATTTATATAAAAAAATTACTAACGATCCTTTGAAGGAAACGAGGGTAACAATCCAGTTGGTTGATCACTCAATTATTTATCCAGAGGGAATGCTTGAAAACGTGTTGGTGAAAGTCGATGATTTAATTTTTCCAGCGAATTTCTATGTCATCAACATGGAAAATGACCAAACCAATTATTCCTCCGACATTCTTCTTGGCCGTCGCTTTCTTAGTACGGAAAATACAAAGATTGATGTGAGAAGCGGAATGTTAACAATGGAATTTGATGGTGAGATCGTAGAACTTGATGTTTACAAGGCGATGGAACATCTAGATTCTATGGAAAACATTAATTTTGTTGGTGTTTATGAACCTTTAGTTGATAATTTTGTGGAAACTAATTTATCTAATAATTCGTGCAGGAAATTGGAAGGGCGCGATGAAAAAATAAGGGTGTTGGAAAACACTTCATTTGTTAATCATGATCTACACTTAACTCCCTCAAAAATTAAAAAATTCCCTTCCATTTTGCAGACACCGGATATCGAGTTAAAATTACCGTCGGATAATTTGAAGAGTAAAAAAGAAATTTTTTCAGGGAAAATGAAGAAATGTCAATGTCATAAAATTTCTCGTAGGGAAATTCTTATTTGGATTAAGCGCATAAATTGGAAGGAGTATTTATCGCAGTGTCTATAGTCTGAGCGACATAGGTCGTCGAGCTAACGACGTTAAATAAAGCGCTAGATGGGAGGTAACTTATTTTCTCTATTTATTTATTTATTTTAATTTTTTCAGTTTCAAATTTATTTTCTTTATTTTGATTTTATTTTATTTTATCTGATCTTTATTTTATTTTATTCGCAGATTATACAGGTTGATCGAATAAAAGGCATGAGAATATATCATTATCAACTAGATTTTGTGGGCCCGTTTTACATTTTTAAAACTCAAAAATTCTATCCCATTATCCCTCATTCGAGTTTGTTTGGGAACTAGGAAACAAATTGAAATTCACTTTATCTCTTTATCACCCGTGGACCCCACTACATTTTAAAACCCAAACTTAGCCGATTTTACCCTTTTTCTTATCCCACTTTTCAAATAAAATAATTCCTTTATCCCTTTATTATTTTCAAAACCCACATATCCTTCTCTTTTTAATAACATAGAATAAATTAAACCCCCAACCTTTTAATAGTCTGCAGCCGTCACGTTCTCTTCTTCCCCACCTTCACCATTCGAAAGCCATGCCTCGCACTCGAGACCAGGCTCGGCGCCAACCACAACAACCGCCGCTCGTCATAGGCGGCCGACGACGACTCGCTCCACCACAATTCATGGAGTTGAGCGGCGATTCCGATGCTATGCGGCAACCCAACCCCGTCCGTCGCGCCTCATAACCTCTGCACCAACCAGCCGCAATTGATCAAGGAAGTCTCTCCTTTCCTCTCTTTTACTCTAGTTATCATTTTGGGACAAAATGCATTAAGTGAGAGGGAAGGAGATATGCTTGTCAAATTTTCTTTTTGATTATCTGATGTTAATCTAATGTTTGATTTTATGATAATCCTTCTTCTTAAGATTGATATATTCCTATGCTTACTTTGTGATAATAGAAACCTTGATTTGTTAAAAACTTTGCTTGCATTATGGATTTTATTTGATGTCATAACCTATCACTGGCTCTAGCTCGAAAAAAAGAGAAAAAATAAAAAAGAAAATGAAAAAGAAAAAATAATAAAAGCTAGAGGTGCCTTCCACCGGCTCTAGCATAATAAGCTAGAAGTGCCCAACACTGATTCTAGCAATGAAAAAATCTCTTTGCATTTTATGGTTAGATTTAATTTCTTTGCAAATTTTATGCATGCTTGCTTAGTTTGATATTTTCTGAGAGCCTTGAGTAGTTCTAGCAAATACTTGAGTAATCTTTGCTTTATTAACAAGTCGTGGGATTGATTTCTCTTTTATCGTCATCTTACTTAATTCTTTAGCATGCTTAGTTTCTTTTCGGATTGAGGAGGCTATTTTATATTGTAAGCTAGGGACTTAGATGTGTAAGGATGAGGATTTGGACCTAAATTTTCGATACTTGAGGACAAGCATCAGATAAGTGAGGGGGATACAAGTTTGAGGGACTTAACTGGGATGTTTTATGTTGTTTTCATGCATAGGACGTGATGCTAGAAATATACTGGAAATACGCTGGAATATTGCAGAAAATACTGGAGTCGTGGGCAGATTCATGGGCTTGAATCAGGGCATGAATGTTGACTGGGCGCCCCGTCAGCGTCTTCTAGAAGCAGACGTCAGCAGCAGTGATAGCTTATCAAGCCGCTTATCAGATAGCCTATGTCCAGATTTTTGAATTTTAAATTTTAAACTTTGGATAATTATTTCGTTCAATTTTTGTATTATCATTTTAGGTTTACCTAGGTTATTCGAAACACTATAAATACCACATTTGGGGTAAGACTTGATGATCAATCATCATTCAATTGAATTCATTACTTGAATCATTTCTCTTTCAAAGTTTCTTTCTTCTTTTTCCTTTTAGTTTTTCTTTTCTTTTTGAGATTATTTCTAAAATGTCGAGCATGATTAATTTAATAACCATGCTCGGCTAAATCTTCTTAAGCCAAAGGCTTATGCAATGATGCGTTCTCAAGGCGAGGTTTGAAATTATGCTTCAAACATTTTAGAAACTTTTCTCGATTTCTTCGTACTTTATCTTCAAAATAAAAATGATTTTTAAACCCAAAGATTGACTTTGGAGAAAATAATTGTTTTGATCTATCAAGTGGGAGGGAGGATCGATTATTGAAACAAATCTGACTTCCAGGGAACACACTTAGTAAATAGATTACTAAGGGAAATTGAGATCGAAACGTTTTTATAGAAATAACTTTTCGAGTTGGTTACGAGCTTAAAGAATTTGTTTTCTCAAACATTGAGTTGGTTTAGACGAATTATCAAAACTGAAGCTAAACATTGGGTTTGGAAATTCAGTTTACAAAGAAAACTCAAGGATTGGCCTTGTAGTAATTTCGCCAACAAGTTTTCCGAAATAAAAAATCTCTACCAATGAACTGAGTAGAACAAGTCAAAGCTTAGCCAAGGTTGAATATCTATATTATTAATTTTAAAATCTTTAAACCATTCTTCTTGCTCTTTTAAATTATTACATTTCATTGCAATTTTCCCCCCAAATCACACAAACTCAATTCCATCATCTCTTGGTTCAGAAACGTCAAAGGCGCAACAAGGAAAGTCCAAGTACTTGTGGGTTCGACTCCTACTTCCCCATCTATACTTAATTTAATTCCTTTATTTATTTATTTGGAAGAAGGAAATTATTTTTGACACGTTACGACGCGTGTCATACTTCATGTTCATATTCTTTTGATGAATTACAAGATGCCTATGATGATTTAGTTTTAGAGTTTAAAAATCACATTTTGAAAAACAATAAAATGATTTCAAAGTTGAAAATTCAAAATGATTTGATTTCTAAAACCAAACTTGAACTTGAAGCAAAACTCGAAGAGTTTGAACAAAAATGTTTTGATTTACAAAATTTGCTTCACAAAGTTCAAGAAGAAAAAGATTTGATTTCCAAAGAGCTTGAAAAGAAAAATAATTTTGGAAAATCGAACTTTTATGTAAGACAATCTAGTGCCCCTAGATTTGTAAATGGTAAATGTTTTACAAGTATTTGGGTCCCAAAAGGACTAAGTACTTCAACTAAAAAGGATGAAATTGAAAAATGTATTCCTAAGGGGACAACATTGACGGGGAGCTCCATGCACACAAAGATAGACACTTGAAGAGGAAGGCTTCACATCCTCCCTTGGATTCAAGTGTTGGTAAAATCTAGTTGTTTTAGTTGTTCAATTTAATTTATTTTTTTATTTCAACTAGATTATAACATATGTTGGACTAACATTGTGATGATGCTTTGAGTAAGGGGGAGCCATTTTAAAACCAAAATTCTAAACTTTTGTCATCTTTTCAAACCTCCTAAGTTATTTTGAACTTAATGTCTTTTGAATTCTTTTTGATATAACAAAAAGGGGATAGTTTGGTTTGAAAAATTGCATTTTCAAATGAATAAGGGGGAGTTTTACTTTATTTTAAAATTTTCATCTCTTATTCACATTTTTAAACTTAAAGGGGGAGAATCCCAAACAATTTTTCAAGTTGGTTTTATTATATCAAAAGGGGGGGAGATTGTTGTTGAGTATGTAAAAGTTCTATTATTTACACCCTTTTTAACCCATACTTCTGCTGCATTCAAGCATCATTGCATTGCATTTAAGTTAGTTTACAGTAAAACATCACAAATGGATTAAAGGCACGGATTCTACTAAAAGATGGCTTATTTTGCAGGTAGCTGCCATCGTAGACGGTGAAGGCAGGCGCAGGGCAGAGAAGCAGGAGAGCTGAACTGAACAAGCAGACGACGAGGAAGAAGCTGCCATGGATCTGTCGTGACAGCAAGGTGACAGCAGCCTTATGAAGAGGAAAAGTAAAGTGGACCTCGATAGATAGAGAAAAATCTGCTCGTCTGTCGTGTGAAAGCCAAATATTTTTCCAAGCCCCGGATCAAAAGATATGTCAAGCCAAAGCTCAAGGAGAGGAATTCCCATGAAACAAGGAGGACGGCTGAAAAGTAGGAATTCTTAGAGATTAAGCATTCATTAGAATCTTACTTTTCATTAAAGTTGTAATCCTTGTTAACTTAGAATACTTGAGCCCAAAGCTTATATAAGGGCATAGATTTAACCTAGGAGAGGGAGACCCCATAACCGATAACCAAAACCCCTCTGCCGTTCACCCGTCACCGACATGTTCTAAATTCCCCCTAGGGCTACGTGTTGTTTTGTAAAGTAGTTGCAAGGGTTGTTTTGTTTTAGGATTTTCCAAGTTCAATAAAATAAACTTCAAGTTCTCTTATTTTGGTTTTAATATCTTGCAAGAGCATCGGGAGAGCATTGTGAGGTTATCCATTTACTTAGCATCGGGAGAGTTAAGTATACGAAAGAAATAAGAGCAAGTTCTCTAGTTTATAGTTGAACTATCTTGTGCCTAGGGATAGGGCAAGGTTAAGTGGCTAAGGAAGAATTCATACACATCGGTGTTCATCCTTCGATTCACGCCGGGAGGTATCGTCAAAGACGTGATCATCGACAGACTTGGACCTAGCGATAGGCCAAGGCAGATCTGGGATTCTTGCCAAACTTGAACGTACTGAGTTGGTGTGTTTGCTGCCACAACGACCAACGGACAGCTGCCGCGACAGGCGTGACGACAGAACTGGAGTTCCTAAGCAATACAATACTTGCACTACTGAGCAATTCAATACCAGCCCATTCTCTCTATCTTGATTACTCTATTATTTTATTTACGTTTTCCTTTATTATTCTCGTGACAACTCTCAATTATTTCCTTTACTTCGTGCAGTGAAATTAGGTGAAGCTATTGGCCCAATCCCTGTGGAGACGATATCCGATACTCTAGTATCACTTTACTACTTGCGTCGTGTACACTTGCACTACAATTGCGATAGACTCTTTTACACGCAACAAGTTTTTGGCGCCGTTGCCGGGGATTGGCAACATAACTACACCTTTCTTTTATTGCACTTTTCGTTTTTGTTTTTGTTTTTTTTTGTTTTTTTCTTTTAATTTTTCTTTTTCTAATTTTCGTTAGTACTTTAAACTCTTGCTTTTCACAAGGTTATCCTGTTTATGCACAGATCTAAAAGAGGCGAAGATCCTGAGTATAAATTAGATCCGGAAATCGAACGTTCCTTCAATCTCAAGAAACAACTTCGCCACCTTTAAGACATGAACGAGTACCTTGAGGAACAGCTAGAGAAGATGGCCCGTAATCCGCCCGCTGGTGATGGTGTACCGCCTGTTGGCGACCCGCCCGCAGCAGCTGGACGACGGTCATGTCGTGACTACATGCTGAACGATCATGTAGAGCTGGAGACCACGCTGCCGGATATTGAAGTTGATAACTTTGAGCTTAAGCCTGTCATGTTTAGTATGATCAACAACGCCGGGCAGTTTAGTGGTGCTGTGACAGAAGATGATAGGGAGCATCTCAAAACGTTCCAGGAAATCTGTGGTTCGTTTAGACTGCCAGGAGTTAATCCGGAGATACTGAGGCTTCGGTTATTCCCCCATTCATTAAGGGACAGAGCTAAAACTTGGTGGAATAAACTAACACCGGGTTCAATCGTAACTTGGGCAGATATGTCTCGTGAATTCTTATCTCGTTTTAATCCTTCGCATTTATCTAAGCGATTACGTAACGAAATTGCTACTTTTCAACAGGAAGATGACGAGCCAATGCACGAGGCCTGTGACATATTTACTACTCTTCTTCGAAACTGCCCCATGCATGGATTCCCCGTCTGGAATCAGGTAACTAAGTTCTATAATGCTGCTAACTTACAAACTCGCATTCGAATTGATTCTGCAGCAAATGGACTATTATTGGATAAAGATCCAGACGAGGCATTGCAAGTTTTGAAAAATCTGGCTAAGAATGAGGAGCAGTTTCCGACTGCAAGAAGAGGGGGTAAACGGGTACTTGCTGTCAAGGATTATGAAGCCGACAGCACTATGAAATCACAGGTAGCATTCCTTACTAAAGCAATGAAAAGGTTGTTGAATGATGATGGATTACAAGGATTTGCTGTTGAGGAAGTATGTGACATCTGTGATGGAAATCATAGTCGGGATGAGTGCCCAATAAATGTAGAAGAGGGAAAATATGTTGGAAATTACAAGCCAAATTACAATTCCAACAATTATAACCCCAATTGGAGGAAGGATCCCAAATTTTCCTGGAGTAATCCTAACAATGCCCTGAATCCGCAAGCACACAATCAGAATCAGGGAGGTCCTAGACTGCTGACGCGACAGCAACTGCCGCAAAACCTGCCACCGCAGCAGCAACAGCAGCCACCACCTGCCACGAGCAGTATATTGGAACAGACTCTGGCCACCTTTATATCTCAAACCGGTACTTATATTGAGAATATGAATCAGTTTGTTAAAAAGACAGAGAACTTCATGGATAAAACCGAGATGAGAATGACAAATCATGAAGCTACTTTGAAATCTCTGGAGACACAAATGGGTCAAGTGTCTCAACATATTAAGCCGAGGCAGAATGGAGGATTCCCTAGCAATACTGAAAATGCTAGACCACCCACACATGAGCAATGCAAGGCAATTACTACTAGGAGTGGGAAGAAACTACCAGGGCCAGAAAAAGAAGCTGAAACAGAAAAGGAACCAGCCGTAGATAAATCTGCCGAGGAAGCTGCCCCGACAGGTGATAAATAGACTGCTGCCGATGAACCTATCACGACAGCAGAAGCGACAGAGGAGAAAAATGAAGAACATCGTCCTCAGATTCGTATGCAGTGGGAAGGACGTATAGCTGATTACCGTCCCCCACCACCTTTTCCTCAACGGATACAACAAACTAAACAGGAATCCCAACTTAAAAAGATTTATGATATTTTTAAGCAGGTTCAAATTAATATTCCGCTGTTAGATGCCGTTAGGGAGATGCCTGGTTACGCCAAATTTCTCAAGAATGTCATGTCAAATAAATATAAGTTTGGGGAATTTGAAACGGTAAGGATGGCAGATGGTTGCATGAGTATTCTTCATCGACAGCCACCCCAGAAAAAGAAGGATCCAGGGAGCTTCATCATACCTTGTGTAATCGGAGACAAATTTGTGGGTAAGGCACTTTGTGATCTTGGTGCTAGTGTTAATTTAATGCCAAAATCTGTTTTTCAGAAACTAGGTATTGGAAAGGCGCGGCCTACGACAGTAACTCTGCAGCTGGCAGACCGCTCTTACGTTCATCCAGAGGGAAAAATTGAAGATATTCTGGTAAGAGTGGATAAGTTTATTTTTCCTGCTGACTTTCTTGTTTTAGATTGTGAGGTAGACGAAAACGCACCAGTCATCCTAGGGCGACCCTTCTTAGCCACGGGAAGATCACTGATTGATGTGGAGAAAGGAGAACTCACCATGCGCGTGAACGATCAAGAGATTAAGTTGAATGTTCTCCAAGCAATGAAACATGCTGATGTGGATGAAGAATGCAAGGCTATCATTGAAGTAACTCTTGATCATCCATACATTAGGTCGGGCCGTCATGATATAAACTTCAGTCACTACTGCGACAACCACTTACAAGCCTATCACGACAGCAACGAAGACAGCTCCGACGACAGCAACTCCTCTGACTCCGATACATCTGATACTGAAGATCAGGAGGAGGTAAATTGGTTAGGCTATCGTCCAGGTAAGTTATTCGAACCTTTGAATTATACTTCGGATAACCATTTAATCCAAAAGCCATCAACTATTGAACCACCTGCCTTAGAACTGAAGCCTCTGCCAGGGCAGCTTAAATATGCTTTTCTTGGTTCAAATGACACACTGCCCGTAATCATCTCTGCTAAGCTGCCGCAGGAACAGGAACGACAGCTAGTCAGCATGCTAAGGCAGCACAAGAACAATGACCGTGGTGACCAACGAGAACTGATGCCCAAAGGCGGCTAAACCATGCGATGAAAGAGGTGGTGCGTAAAGAGATAATTAAGTGGTTAGATGCTGGTATTATTTACGCCATCTCAGACAGCAAATGGGTAAGCCCGGTGCAATGCGTTCCCAAGAAAGGAGGAATGACCGTGGTGACCAACGAGAACAATGAGTTAATCCCAACCAGGACTGTGACCGGTTGGAGGGTTTGTATGGACTATCGGAAGCTTAACAAAGCTACCCGAAAGGACCACTTTCCTTTACCCTTTATTGATCAAATGCTTGATAGATTAGCGGGTAAACCTTACTATTGTTTTCTTGATGGTTATTCAGGTTATAACCAAATTGCTATTGCACCTGAGGATCAAGAAAAGACGACCTTCACATGCCCCTACGGAACGTACGCTTTTAGGAGAATGCCATTTGGACTCTGTAATGCACCTGCCACCTTTCAAAGGTGCATGATGGCCATATTCTCCGACATGGTAGAGAACTTCCTAGAGATTTTTATGGATGACTTTTCCGTTTTTGGAGATGATTTTGAAAGCTGCCTTGGCAATCTTCAAAAGGTACTTGAAAGATGTGAAAAAGCTAATCTTGTTTTGAATTGGGAAAAATGCCACTTTATGGTGGATGAGGGGATAGTTCTCGGCCATAAGATTAGCTGCCGTGGGATAGAAGTCGACAGGGCCAAAATAGAAGTCATAGAGAAGCTGCCGCCACCAACTACAGTCAAGGGCATAAGGAGTTTTCTAGGGCATGCTGGTTTTTATCGAAGATTTATCGCAAATTTCTCAAAAATCACCAAGCCCCTATGCCATCTCTTAGAGCAGAACCGACCCTTTGACTTTAATGATGAATGTACTGAAGCATTCAAGGTTCTGAAGGAAAAACTAGTGACAGCCCCCATAGTACAGCCACCAGACTGGACACAGCCATTTGAGATTATGTGTGATGCCAGTGACTATGCTGTCGGGGCAGCACTTGGGCAGCGCAGAAATAAGCTGTTTCATGTCATATACTACGCCAGCAAGACATTGAATGACGCCCAAGTGAACTACACCACCACAGAAAAGGAGCTATTAGTTGTGGTGTTCTCCATTGACAAGTTTCGTTCTTACATACTTGGGACGAAGGTGATAGTGCACTCAGACCATTCTGCCCTGAAATACTTGTTCGCAAAGAAGGATGCAAAGCCTAGATTGATACGGTGGATCTTGCTATTATAAGAATTCGACCTAGAGATCAAGGACAAAAAGGGGACAGAAAATCAGGTGGCAGACCACTTGTCAAGATTGGAGAAGGGACAGAGTTTACCAATTGACGAGACAAACATACTGGAGACCTTCCCATATGAGCAACTCTTCGCTGCCGCAATCGCTGCCGCGACAGCCATGGCGGCAGGTAAGTCTTCTGAACTCCCCTGGTATGCTGATTTCGTTAATTTTATAGTTAGCGGAATACTCCCTTCTGATCTTAATTATCAAGCCAGGAAGAGGTTCCAAAATGATGTCAAGCATTATTATTGGGACGAACCTCTTCTTTTCAAATTATGTGCAGATCAGGTTATAAGGAGGTGTGTACCACAAGAAGAGCAAAAGGACATTCTCCATCACTACCATGCTTCACAATATGGAGGTCACTTAGGAGGCAACAAAACTGCTGCCAAGGTGCTACAGTCAAGGTTCTACTGGCCGACACTGTATAAAGACGCACAGGACTTTTACAAGAACTGTGACAGGTGCCAGCGGACAGGTAACATCTCGAGGAGAAATGAGATGCCACTGAAAAACATTTTAGAGGTCGAGATCTTCGACGTTTGGGGGATTGATTTTATGAGACCTTTTCCATCTTCATGTGGAAATTTATACATCCTCCTAGCAGTAGATTATGTCTCTAAGTGGGTTGAAGCTATCGCCACACAAAAGAATGATGCCAAGACGGTCCAAAAGTTTTTACACAAAAACATTTTTTCGAGGTTTGGCACCCCCAAGGCGATAATCAGTGATGAAGGGAGACATTTTGATAATAGGGTTATTGCTGCCGCCTTGAAGAAATATAGTGTCAAGCACAGGATCGCGACAGCATACCACCCACAGACCAATGGACAGGCTGAGATATCCAATAGGGAAGTGAAGAACATTCTTGAGAAGATGGTTAAACCAACTAGGAAAGATTGGTCTCTACTTCTGAATGATGCACTATGGGCATATAGGACAGCTTTTAAGACTCCGTTGGGCATGTCTCCATACCGACTGATTTATGGAAAAACCTGCCACTTGCCTGTCGAGATCGAGCACAAAGCATATTGGGCAATCAAGGCAGTGAATATGGACTGGGACAAAGCAGGCCAGAAAAGGATGTTAGATCTGAACGAGCTTGAAGAAATACGGACAATGGCCTATGAAAATGCAAGAATCTACAAGGAGAAAACAAAGAAGTGGCATGACAAGAAGTTGCTGCCACGACAGTTCTGCCCAGGGCAGCTTGTGTTGTTGTTCAATTCTAGGTTGAAACTCTTCCCAGGGAAGCTTAAATCTAGATGGTCAGGCCCATTCCAAGTGGTACAAGTTTTTCCCCATGGTGTCATCACAATTCAATCATTAAAAGACGGGCACCAATTCAAAGTCAATGGACAGCGCCTCAAGCATTATCAATGGACTGAAGCCCCAGGAATACAGGAAGTGGTTACTTTGGGAGATGCCCCACAAGGCATCCCTAATTTAACCTAAATTTTATTTTTATTATTTATTTTTATTATTTTATTATTTATTAGGTAAGTAGGTTTATTTTATTTGAATAATGTTTTTTTCTATTTTATGTTTTTAGGAAATAAAGGAGTCAAGAAGAAAAGGAGAAGTGACCCAAGCCCACCATCCATCCATCAGCCCAACAGAGCCCATTTATTGAAGCCTGTCGTTTCGGCTGCCGCCGCAGACGGATAAGACAGGCTGTCAACAGACTGACACGGCAGACGTAGAAGCGTGTGACAGACGCGTAGCAGACGCATAAATACGTGTCAGACACGTCAGACACGCTAAATCCCAACAGTCGCTCCGTTATTCACGCCTGCCGTTACATCATTAAACGGGCAGCCCCTCGACCGCTATAAAACCCCATTTCCATTTCCATTTTTCTCACTTCTGCTTACTCTTCCTTGCTTTCTCCTCTAGTTTTTTTATTTGCTTTCTTCATTTCCACAACCTTTGCAACTAATATGTCGTCTAGACAGACCCGCCGCAGCGCTGCCTCAGCCTCCTCTTCAGCAGCAGCAACGCCGTTCGCCAACAAGGAATTATGGGAAGAGAGGAGCTTCGTCTACATCCGCAAAGCACCAAACATGGGGCTCCGACCATTCATTGCGAGGGTCATACGAGCTCAACTATGGGAGCAATTTGTAGAACAGCCAGCAGAACTAAACGACACCATGGTTAGAGAATTCTACGCTGCCATTGACAGCAGAACGGCAACATCTGTCACCATCTGAGGAGTGGAGGTGCCATTCACAGCTGACAGCATCAACCACATGTTTGGCCTCTTCTTTGGCCCCGATGATGATGCCCACCAGAAATTTCTCGACACCCTCGATGCTACCGCTTATGATGCTGTCATGGCGGAGGTGACAGAGGAAGGAACAACATGGACAACCAGTAAAAAGAACCCCCACTCCGTCAAGAGGGGGCAGCTGCTCCCAGAAGCTAAACTTTGGAACGCTTTCATCAAAAAGCGTATCATGCCGTCCTCCCATCACACGACGGTGAACCAGCATCGGCTCGCCCTCATCCATTCCATCATGCACGACAGGCCTATCAACGTGGGCCGATATATGAGGGAAAGCATTTTGGATTGTGCCCATCGAATAGACTCTCGCCTCTGCCTGCCGTTCACAATAACTTCCCTCTGCCGCTGTGCTGCTGTCCCCGAAGTATCCACCGACAAATTAGTCAATGGTCGTGGCTGGACTGAAAACAACATCTCAAGCCTCATGGAGGTCATAGCTGCAACACCCATTCACTCCTTCAACCCAGCTGCCTCCCCTGCAGACTCAGATGAGGAGCCTGCCACAGAACCTGCCACCGCCCCGACAGACCATTCTGCCCACATCCTTGCTGCAATCTAACGGGTAGAAGAGCGACAAATGGGAATGATGACTTTCATCCGGGACTTCACCAACGCAACGGTAAATTTCATTACCGACACTTTACATTATACGGATGTCATCTTCCCCACCTTCCCTGCCCATTATTTTCATATCCCCTCCCCTACACCCACACCATCTGTCTCCCCCCATGCACATTTTGCTGCCTCCACCCCTTCACCTGCCCGGACGGCAGCTGCGAATCCTCCGGTCGACAGCCCTGCACGTGGAACCAAGCGACCAGCTACAGCCGACATCGAAGAAGAACCTCTAATTCGAAGGAATTTGGAGAGGGAGTTTACACCTGTCAAGCGACAGAAGCACGTGGCAGACAGGAAGCTGATGCCCAAGGTTAGCACCTCCACCAGCTGCACGTGGGACAGTGGCAGCAGTTCAGACATCCAGCTCGTTGAGCAAACTGTCCAGCTTCCACCACAGCCCAGACGCCGCCATCAGATCCGTGTCAGCAGCAGCAGCGATGACAGCGACTGAAAATTTAAGTCTTTTATTTTTCTTTTCCTGCTGCCTGCTTTATTTTATTTTGTGATGTACCTGCCTCTATCTTTTCTGTCATTTTGCATTGAGGGCAATGCAACCCTCGAGTTTGGGGGTGGCAACCCTCCATCATCAATGGAGTCTTAGTACATCTTTTCATTAACTTGTTGTGTCCTTTATTTATTTAATTTCTCTCTTAAAAAAATTTAAACTGTTGGCTTAAAACTGTGAAGTTAACTTACCTGTCATGACAGCTCTGTCGTGGCAGCATCTTTAGGACAGTTTAAGGAGAAGTTTAGAGCCTTTCTATAGTTCTGAAAACTTAAACACCCTTGTGACTGTTATATTGCTTAGATTTCTTTTAGCCAAACTAGAATAGGAAGCTTAGCACTTGAATAGCCCCTAGAGGAGCCTAACACTGGCTCTAGGAAAGAAGTTTAGCAAAATAGCCCTAGAGGTGCCCGAAACCGGCTCTAGGAAGTTAGCTAGAGGTGCCCGAAACCGGCTCTAGTGAAACTTTAGCTTGAAAAATAAAAATCAAGTTAAAACAGAAAATCAAAGAAGCATGAAAATGTGCCTTCAAAAAGATAAACTTTGGCATAAAAATTCAAGTTAAGGGTTGAATATTCTAGTGAAACTAAGAGAATCTTAGCATATAATTGTTCACAAGCATGCACACACTGCACGAGGACTATAGGGAGATTCTGGACAGATCCTAACCTTTCCGACGGGTTGCTGCCGCCATAGAGAATGAGCGACGGGTAAGGGACAGTTCACTGTTTGAAGGCCAACACAAAAGTTTTTCTTGTTTTCTTCTTTCTTTTAGGTTCGATTGCTTGAGGGCAAGCAAAAACTTGAGTTTGGGGGTGTGTTGAGTATGTAAAAGTTCTATTATTTACACCCTTTTTAACCCATACTTCTGCTGCATTCAAGCATCATTGCATTGCATTTAAGTTAGTTTACAGTAAAACATCACAAATGGATTAAAGGCACGGATTCTACTAAAAGATGGCTTATTTTGCAGGTAGCTGCCATCGTAGACGGTGAAGGCAGGCGCGGGGCAGAGAAGCAGGAGAGCTGAACTGGACAAGCAGACGACGAGGAAGAAGCTGCCATGGATCTGTCGTGACAGCAAGGTGACAGCAGCCTTATGAAGAGGAAAAGTAAAGTGGACTTCGATAGATAGAGAAAAATCTGCTCGTCTATCGTGTGAAAGCCAAATATTTTTCCAAGCCCCGGATCAAAAGATATGTCAAGCCAAAGCTCAAGGAGAGGAATTCCCATGAAACAAGGAGGACGGCTGAAAAGTAGGAATCATTAGAGATTAAGCATTCATTAGAATCTTACTTTTCATTAAAGTTGTAATCCTTGTTAACTTAGAATACTTAAGCCCAAAGCTTATATAAGGGCATAGATTTAACCTAGGAGAGGGAGACCCCATAACCGATAACCAAAACCCATCTGCCGTTCACCCGTCACCGACATGTTCTAAATTCCCCCTAGGGCTACGGGTTGTTTTGTAAAGTAGTTGCAAGGGTTGTTTTGTTTTAGGATTTTCCAAGTTCAATAAAATAAACTTCAAGTTCTCTTATTTTGGTTTTAATATCTTGCAAGAGCATCGGGAGAGCATTGTGAGGTTATCCATTTACTTAGCATCGGGAGAGTTAAGTATACGAAAGAAATAAGAGCAAGTTCTCTAGTTTATAGTTGAACTATCTTGTGCCTAGGGATAGGGCAAGGTTAAGTGGCTAAGGAAGAATTCATACACATCGGTGTTCATCCTTCGATTCACACCGGGAGGTATCGTCAAAGACGTGATCATCGACAGACTTGGACCTAGGGATAGGCCAAGGCAGATCTGGGATTCTTGCCAAACTTGAACGTACTGAGTTGGTGTGTTTGCTGCCGCAACGACCAACGGACAGCTGCCGCGACAGGTGCTGTCGGTGACAGGCGTGATGACAGAACTGGAGTTCCTAAGCAATACAATACCTGCACTATTGAGCAATTCAATACCAGCCCATTCTCTCTATCTTGATTACTATATTCTTTTATTTACGTTTTCCTTTATTATTCTCGTGACAACTCTCAATTATTTCCTTTACTTCGTGTAGTGAAATTAGGTGAAGCTATTGGCCCAATCCCTGTGGAGACGATATCTGATACTCTAGTATCACTTTACTACTTGCGTCGTGTACACTTGCACTACAATTGCGATAGACTCTTTTACACGCAACAATTGTAGAACTAATGTTTTGATATAATAATTGAAAAATGTTTTTGGACAAAGTTAAAAAGAATTCAAAACCATTTATAAGTCCAAACAATTTGAAACTATGTTTATGAGATATTTCAAAAAAGTTTTAAGTGTTTTCAAAGCCAAATTAAACAAAACAATCCAGGCGTTTCAAAACACCCCTAGGTGTTTCGATACGAGTCTTTACAATGGCAAAACGTTTCGAAACGGGTTTTAATCTGGGTAAGATTTTGCATAGCGTTTCGATACGGCCTCTGTCGTTTCGATACGCCTATGTGGCTTGACCTCAACGGTCATAAAATCCCCAACGGCTATTTCCCAACTACTTTTTAAATGTAGGGTGTTTCGATACGGTGACTAGCGTTTCAATACGGGCGTTTCGATACGGGTGCTGCAACGACTCTTTCTATTTCAAGAGTGTTTCGAAACGGGGTTGAGCGTTTCGAAACGGGGAGCTGCAGAACTGCATTTATGGTAGGAAATGAAGTCTCCAACGGCTCCAATTCAACCCCAATGGCTAGTAACAGCTACAAACTCATTAAGGAGTATAAAAGGGATCCCCAAGCATCTAGTAATGGTTAATTCTTCAATTGTAATACAACATATGATCAAAATGTGTCTTAGTGCTTAATTGTCAATTCCTTGTATAGACAAATACTAGTGAGCCAAAATTGTTAGATTTGCTCAAGTGTTTTTAGGATTGGGTGAGAGCTTTATTGTGCAAACAAATACCTATTAGAGGGATTTGAGTTTTCTTATTTCTTTATCTCTTTGTAAAGAGGGTTTGATCAAGGCTTTGGGTAGAAAGCTTGATCGGTTTGTAAGGATTTCCTCCTAAGCCTAGAAAAGGGGACGAATCAATAGTGGATTGATTGGAAATCCTTAGTGGGAAGCTAAGGTAGTGGATGTAGACATTGGTTAGAAGGTTGAACCACTATAAATCATCTTGTCTTTATCATTTTTAGCTTCCACGCCTCTTTCACCCAAAGTTACACTTCTCCACCACTTGGCAAGCAAGAACGGTTGAAGGAATCGAGCACCGTAAAACCCAACACCGGGCGATAAGGCCGTTAAAATAGACTAATATTCATTAAACGGATAAGTAAAGTTGATTTTTTTTGAACTTCCAAATTCCAGTTTTGAAAACGATTTTAAAACCAATTAGGTAACAATTTTGGGCGTCGTAGGGGTGCTAACCCTTTCCCATGCGTAACCGAACCCCGAATATGTTTTCTGATTTTCACAGACCAAAACCGTTATTTTATTAAAACAAAATGTTTTGTTAAAATAACCCTATTTTAAAAGTGATCCAATCACACTATTTTTCTTTTAAAAAAGATTGGTGGCGACTCCGTTGATTTTTTAAAGTGTTTTCTAAAAATGTCGAAGCCTTCTTAAAAAGGGTTTCGACACCTTGGACGGTGGCGGTCTCCTCTCCAAGCAACATCGACGCTCTTCATCTTCTCCGTAGGGTGAGTTAGGTCGAGGTCCAGCGATCGTGGATAGGAGAAGGGGGTAGACGCAGTTTCCTCGGTTCGTTGGGTTCTTTTGGAATTCATCCTCTACTCTGTTTCTCATCTTCTCTGGCGTTTTTTGACTTTGATTACAGCCGTGCGCGTCCCCTCTCCAGCTTCGCTTTAGCAGGGCGAATCAGAGTGAAGCCTCATGACTTGGTGCTCTTGTTGGAAAATGGGGCTCTCTGTAATCTGGTACTTGGTTTCTTGGAAGGTTGCTTGTCACCTGGTTTGTGTCGATAGCACGATGACATCGTCGTCCCTGTCAGGTAACCACGTCGACCTTCCTTTCATCTCCCGTTAATCTCGCTCTCTGGTTCCTTGTCCTCTTCCGCCCTGAATGTTGCCATTAAATTGCCCTGCCCCTGGTGACTCGATCCCTTGTTTTTGAGTTGCTTCTAGTTTAGAGTTTATTGGTGTTTTTCTTTCGGTTTTTTTAGGCCATGTTTTTGCTCATTCACTTGCTGGTAGTGCTTTTGTTTTGCTGGTGGATTGCTTGGTTTTGCCGGTGGTATTGCTTGAGTTGCCTTGTTTCTTGTGTGTGCTTGGTGGTATTGCTTGGTATTGTCGGTCTCGGTTTTTCTCTTGTTGGTGCTGGATTGTACATCCTTTGCAGTTCTCCTGTGATAGGCTGTGATTTTCTTGTGTGTGACTCGTTCTTCTAAGTAATATCTAGTCTCGCTTGGAACGTGTGTGGCTTGGGGAACAATGAGATTGTCAGAGCTCTTCGTAACTCTATAACCAAACATAAACCAACTATCGTGTTCCTCAGTGAAACAAAACAGAAAAAGAGATACCTTGAGAAAATTAAGATGAAGATGAAAATGGAATGTTCTTTCTATGTGGAGCCTCTGGAATTGTAGGCGGACTCGCCCTTTGGTGGACAGGTGAATTAAAAATCACCATTCTAAAACACAATCAAAATTGTATTGACACCAAAGTAACCTTGCTTGATGGAGAAGAATGGTTTGGAACTTTCATCTATGGTCCCCCCGTACAGAGATGAAAAGAAAGCATTTTGGGAAGGACTAAAGCAGCTCCAAAGATCACCTAATGCGAGATGGATCGTTATGGGTGACTTTAATATAGTGACCAGACAAGAGGAAAAGGAAGGGGGCAACCCTTTCAATCCTGATGAGGCAAATGACTTCTCGGATTTCGTCGTTTCCACTGGATTAATTGAACTGTCAATTAAAGGAGGTTGCTTTACTTGGTACAACCAGAGAAGTGGAGAAAACTCTATTCTTGAGAAACTGGACCGCAATTTGTGTTCAACTGAATGGAGCACCGCTTTCCCAAAAGCACTAGGTCTAATGGATATTGCTCTAGTTTCTGACCATGCTCCTATCATTCTCCTCCCATCGGGCTTTTCTAGGAAATATAAGGAGTTCAAATTCGAAACCAAATGGCTACTGGACAATGAATGCCCCCAAACCGTGTCTAAAGGCTGGGACTCCCCTCTTGCTGAGAGAAACTCCCATACCTTCGGGAGGAAAATTAGAAGAACCAAAAAGGCCCCAATAAGCTGGAGCAAAACAAAGAATAAGCAGTAAAATGAGAAGAAGCAATCTTTGATGGCCAGGATTAAATGCTTCCAAGGTAGGAAGCTCACTAACTCAGAACTGGAAGAATTCAAACAGTTGAAGAAAGAGTTGGAATTTGAATGGGAAAGTGAGGAAAGATATTGGCACCAACGTTCCAAAGTTAACTGGCTAAAATGCGGTGATAAAAATACCAAGTTTTTTCATGCCACAACCATTCAACACCGTAGAACCAATTCCATAGTCAGAATAAATAAGGATGTTGGAACTTGGCTTAAGGAACCTGAGGATATAGCAGCTTTCTTACAGCAACATTTCCAAAACATGTTTGCCAATGACCATTCAATTGACTTCCAATGCCTTGGTGATTACATTCCCCAATTGGTGACTGAAACAATGAACTCTGAACTCAGCAAAGAAATGTCTGAAGAGGAAATCAAGAGAGCTGTCTTTAATATGGGAGCCAGTAAAGCTCCTGGACCCGATGGCTTCCCTAGATGCTTCTACCAATCCTTCTAGGAAACCATAAAAGGGGATTTCATAGAGATGGTGGCCGTTTTCTTCAACGATGGTTTTCTGGACTACGAGCTTAATAAATCTAACATTGTCTTCATTCCTAAGAAATCAAATCCATGTGAAGCCTCTCATTTCAGGCCGATCAGTCTGTGTAATTTCTCTCTTAAGGTTATCACTAAGATTATGGCGACGAGGCTGAAGACTTTTCTTGCCGATTTCATCACTCACTATCAATCAGCTTTTGTTCACGGTAGATCTATACACGACAACATCATTCTAGCCAACGAGGTCTTCCATGCTCTCAAATGGGCAAAAAAGGGGGAAGAGAGGGATCATGTCACTCAAAATTGACTTGGAGAAAGCCTATGATAAAGTGGATTGGATCTTCTTCATTTTGTTATGAACATGATGAGCTTCTGTGAGTAGTGGGCCACCAGAGTAATGAAATGCGTTTCATCTACCTCATTCTCCCTGGTCTTAAACGGGGAGAAATTTGGTGATTTTATCTGCTGGAAGGGGCCTCAGATAGGGTGACCCGCTCTTCTCTTTCTTATTTACCCTCATTTCAAACATTCTGTTATGGATTACGGAAAAAGAGGTGGAAACAAGCCATTTTGAAGGTCTTAGAATTAAAAGACGGTGCCCAGTCTTGAGCAATCTGTTGTTCGCTGATGATTGCCTTTTATTTTCAGGGGCAAATAAAGAGAGTTGCGAAGCCGCCCTCCGCATCCTACATCTTTTCCAAAGCTCTACAGGATAGACGGTGAACATAAAAAAATCATCAGTTCTCTTTTCCCCTAACGTCAGCAGCCATCTCAAACTCCATCTTTCTAATATCCCAGGCTTCTGCCCAATGGAGGAGAACAAAAAATACTTCGGTCTACCTTCCTTCTAAGGACGAAGCAAAAAAGAGGCTTTAACCTTTATCAAGGAACGAGTCTAGAACAAACTCAGGGGATGAAGAGCTAAGTGTTTAAACCAGGCAGGGAAGGAAATTCTCATTAAGGCAGTTGCTCAGGCCATTCCTACCTATGTCATGCAATGTTTCCTCCTCCCTGTTACCTTTTGTGACGAACTCAGTTCACTGGTGGCTAACTTTTGGTGGAATAACTACGGAAGCAAGGAGAAAGACATTCATTGGATTAACTGGCGAGACTTTTTCCGACCGAAGGACCAGGGGGCCTAGGCTTCTGAAACCTCAGAACCTTCAACAAAGCTCTTATTGCGAAAATGGCATGGAAAGTAATTAAGAATCTGAACTCCCTTCTGGCTCAGACCCTCCGTGGAATCTATTTTCCAAACGAAAACATCTTTGATGCCAGTTCACTAACTCTTCCAGGGCATGGACAGGTATTAAGGAAAGAGCTAATATTATAAAGGAAGGATCTTTATGGAGGGTCGGAAATGGAAGACGCATCTCGACTTGGTATGATAATTGGATCCCCAAGCTTCCTAAGTTTCACATCTCCTCTCAGCCTCCACCTTACTGCCCTTGTCCCTCGGTTTGTAGTCTCATAAACCCTGATCTAAGGTCATGGGACAAAACTAAGATTGATCGTCTCTTTTCCCCGAAAGAGGCTTATGCGATCCTAACCATCCCAATAGAAGGACCAGGAGTAAAAGACTCCCTTATTTGGACTGGAACAAAGAATGAGGATTATTCAGCTAAGTCGGGTTATAGATTCATCGAGGAAAACCATAGACCCTCTTCTGATCCATCATCCAGCGAATCCTCAAGTAAGAACAAAGCTTTCTGGAACTTTATTTGGGAATTGAAGGTACCGTCCAAAATCCGATCCTTCCTCTGGAAACTTTACCTTAACATTGTGCCTACCAAAGGTATCCTTGCCGCTCGTTTTCACAACAAATTCCAGGACTCGGATTGTTGTCCACGGTGCGGAGATAAAGCAGAATCCATTGAACATCTCCTGTTTTTGGTCCCTTTGTGCAAGAGGTCTGGAGGGCCTCAGGTTTTAATTATTCTCCTTCTCCCTCTGATTTTCCTAGGTTTTCTAAATGGTGGATCAGAATCAATGAATTTTGGAAGCTAGGGAATTTCGAAGAAGGTTTTTCTCTCATTGCCTTCCTCCTATGGGTAATTTGAAAATCGCGTAATGCCTTGATCTTTGAAGGAAGGAAAGACCTACCTTGGGATGTGTGGCTGCTTGCTGAACGAGCCTTCCAAGAGTTTGCGTATGCAACATATGTTTGCTCGCTGGAAAAGCCGTTTCAACCTTCTGAACCGAGATGTTGGACTCCTCCTCCTCCTCTTTCTTTCAAGATTAACTATGGTGCTTCCTGTGATAGCAAAATAGGAAAGGCTACGGCGACAACCATTGCACGAGATAGTGCAGGATCCGTTATCCAGGGAATATCCGCACCAACTTTAGCCCCATCTATGGTGGTGGCAGAAGCCTTGGCAATTAGGCTGGGAATCTCTTTGGCCTCTCTTAATGGGTTCCAGAATATTATTATTGGGGCCGATTGTCAAGCTGTAATTGGAAGACTTTGTTCTGGCTCCCTTTTTGAGTGGGTCTCTTTAGCCATTGAAGAGGATATTAGATCGGAAGTTGAGTCTTTCGCTTCTTGCTCCTTTTCCTTTGTTCCTCGATCCTGTAATCGGGCAGCGGATTGGCTTGCCAAATTTGCTAAAAACATTTAGGGTCAAACTCTTTGGGGCCCTCTTTCCCCCCACAATTGTTTATGTACTTGTAATCTTGTTTTGCAAAGAATTTCTCTCTGTTGATCAAAAAAACTTATAAGGTCTTTCTTAACTGGACTATATGATAAATTTTGAAAAGTTTTACATTAGGTTTTCTGATTTTAGGGTTTAAAGATTTATGTTGTAGAGTTTAGGGGTTTAGGTTGTAGGGTGTAAAATTTAAAATTTATGATTAGAATTTAGAGTTTAAATTTTCGGGCGTTAGGGTTAAAAGTTTAGATTTTATAACTTAAATATGAAAGATTGTATATTTTTTTATAATCTAGTGTATCAATTTTGAAAATAATCGAAAGTTAATGTGGTTTTCAAATGTTCAGATTTTATTTCTTAATGAAGAGGAAGGTCAATACCTGGGTGTGGCACGGACATGGTCCACCTTATAGAATATTTTATAAAAAAAAAATATACAAATAAAATTGACATAATCTTGTTGTACTGTAATAATAATATGTCATTGGGACACATCTTTCGTAGGTATGTAAAAAGTTGACCTGAAAATATTTGACTGAAATTTGCTTGAGTTAGAACTTGGTTTGATTCGAGGATTTGATGATCCGAATTAGATCTGTAATTGATTGTTGTTGACCCGAACTCGAGTTGGACATGTTGCTGTATTAATCGAACCCGACCTGCATCCGACTGAGAATGACCCGAACCCGAATTGAACCTGTTACTGTGGACCTGAAACCTGACCTGCACCCGATTGAAATAAACCCGAACCCGAGACCGACCTGGAAGATAACCGATATTACCCGACTGAATCGACTCGAGATCCAATTTTACCCGACCTGTTTTGAACCGACTTATTTTGAACTCGACCTGTTGTTGACCTGAATTGATATTAACATGGTTTGATAGTTGATATTTACCTGACATTTGAGTAAGTTCATGATTTAATGAATTTAAAATGTTAAATAATCATTTTGTTATATATACATATATATAATCAATTATATATATATATATATAAAAGGAAAGATTAAATTTTGATATATTCATTTGACACTACTAAATTAAAATTTTATTAAATAATTCATTTTTAATAACATGTTATATTATGCTTAATAATAATTCAATATGTTTAATATTAACTATTTCAATATAAATTATTTGTAAAGTTAATAACAATTAGCATACTTAAATTTATTTTTAATGACATGTTAATATTATATTATGCTTCTATTTTTATACATAAAAGATATAGCCATTATATCAAAAAATAAAAATAAAAAACATAACCATTTTTAATTATCTTTTAGGTAAAGTACACCATAACTTGAACGAACTTATCTTTTTTTTCTTCTTCTTAACTTGACCAAATTTTTATTAATATTTACTAAGAAAATAGATACATAAAGGGTTCATATTGTATTTATTAAGAAAAATGTGAATTGAATTGAATTAATATTTAATCCCTAAAAATACATGCATGAACAAGATGTGGCTAAAATAAATGTGATGGAGATGACATGAACAAATAAAAAAATATAATTGTAATCGATAATTTTGTTCGGGCTTTAAATCCATTTTAATTTATGTCAATCTTGGACTTAATAATATGCGCTTTATATTATTGTTTTTTTAAAAAAAAATAAAAAAGAAAAAGAAAAAATAATAATATATATACTTATTCAATTAAGAAGAAAAACCAAAATATTATTATACTATTACTAGTATCATCATTATGTTATTATTAAGTTACAAAACCCTTAAACATTATATTGTTATAAGTACTAATATTATTATTATATCATAAATTGTTATGTTATTATTACTATTATATATTATATTATTATAATAATATCATATATTAACCTTGTTTATTATTATTATTATTATTTGGGTAATATTATTACTATTCGTATTATCATTATTTATTTATTATTATTGTGTTGTTATTATTATACACATGAAAAGCCCATATATATAAATAAACAGTATGAATAAAATGGAAATCCATTAAATTATTAAACTCAATTGTTACAACATAACCCAATAAAGCTCTAACAACAAAAAACTCTAATTTCTTTTCTTTTTGTGCAGCCAGCTTGCAGCCGTTGGATCAAGCCACGATCGTTATGTACTAGTAATTTTTAATTTGAATTTTTTATTATTTTTAATGTGATTTTTAATGACATATTTAATTTATTTTTGAGTTAGGTATAATTATATTTATTATCGGTTAGTGAAATACCAAGTTCAAATTTCTGGATTCACCTCTGACTATAAGTGATTAAATTTTTAATAATACAAATGCATGGTATAAATTAATTAAATTAAAAAAATTCATCTAAATGCATGAACGGAGCCAAAATTTGGAGTTTGAGACAAAACATAAATATTTAAAAGTGGGAGTAATTTATATATAAACTATTTTTAAAAAAAAAATTATATAGAAGACAAAGGTGAAAAAAAACAATTTTTTAGTAAGAGGTAATTGCCTCTCCTCACGCTATTTAACTTCGTCCCTGTCTAAATGAGAGTGGGATTAAATTCAATGATCCAAAATATAAATTACTCCTCAAAATTACATGACATACAGTTAAAAGATACAACCGAGGCTGCAGTTGCAGGGGTGAAATGTATTGTGGAGTCCTGCATTGCATCAGGGACAGTGAAGCGACTCATTTACGCAGCCTCCGTCGTAGCCTCGTCGGCTTTAGAAGAAGACGAAAAAGGCTACAAAGATCACTTAGATGAATCCTGTTGGACTTCCCCCCGGTGTTACCGTCGCCTATGGCACGGACTCATTAATGGTAAAAATCCTTATCCACCATGCCCAATTAACCATCCAATTAGATGAACAATATGCAATTAATATGGAATTGATATCACAGGCACATGCAAGCTCGAAAGCAAGTTGAGCTGAAATTTTTGTCCCTTAACATAAAGTCATGTGTTCGTCTCTGAACCTGACTCTGCATCAGATTTGTTAATTGTTTGAACAAAAATCAAGTTGAACTGAAATTCTTCTGTTTTAATATGGAAAAAGATGCATAAAAAACTAGGGTAAACTATACTAATGACCACCGAACTATGGGGTTGGTGTCGATTTGACCACTATATTTTCAATTGTGTTAAATATACCACATAACTATTTAATTGGTTCCAATGTAGCCACATGCCGTTAAAAAAAACGAAAAAGTTAACGGGACTGTTAAAATAATTGGTATAATTACACATTTAGTCCCCTTTATTTATACAACCATTCAATTTAGTCCTAATTTTAATCTAATAAAATAAATTAATTATTCAATTAGGTGAGAAATTTATCTATTTTTATTAACTTTATTTTTCTTCCCCAATCAGGTGGTGACACGTGTCACCACCAATGGAGTAAGAAAAATGAAATTGTGAAAGTTGGCCCCAAAGAGAATTAAACTCGGGTCACTAGGGAAAGAATGCAACAACCTTGCCACTGGGCTAAGCGTGTTTTTAGCATATGGGTTACCAAATATTTTATATGTGGTATATGTGTTATCCAGTGGCAACCATGTTTTCCATGGAAACCTGAAACACCCATCATGTTTGCTTTCTTCCCACCATTCCCATTTCTGACATTGTTGTTCATTCTACCATAATTGCTGGAAGCTGCAGCAATGTTTCCAACACCTTTCTTTGCATCATAACCATCCATGGAGTCATCGTCTTCCCAGCTCATAAGCTTACAGAATGTCGAGGATAGTGAACTTCTTAATCATGAATTAGAATGTCCAAACCTTGACTATTTCTCAGTTGTTCTCGAGAGTTTTTCGTCTTTGAAAATTTCAGAAAACTTTTTTAAGGGGACGCAAAGACTCAAAGTCTTGGAATTTGGCGAAACAAACTTCAGAGCCTTGCCTTCATCGATTGGTTGCTTGAAAACTCTTTGCACACTGCGTTTGAGAGGTTGTGTTTTCAAAGATATAGGAATCTTAGGGGAGTTAGGAAATTTAGAAATTCTTGATCTCAGTGGATCTAGAATGGAAATGCTACCAAAGGAGATAGGACAGTTGACGAGGTTAAAATTGCTTGACCTGAGTGTTTGTGATGAACTTGAAGTAATATCACCAAATGTGTTGTTCTTCCTCAGAACAAGTTTCTCACTTTCATTTCTGAGGAAGACGATGACTCCATGGATGGTTATGATGCAAAGAAAGGTGTTGGAAACATTGCTGCAGCTTCCAGCAATTATGGTAGAATGAACAACAATGTCAGAAATGTGAATGGTGGGAAGAAAGCAAACATGATGGGTGTTTCAGGTTTCTATAGAAAACATGATTGCCACTGGATAACACATATACCACATATAAAATATTTGGTAACCTATATGCTAAAAACAAGCTTAGCCCAGTGGCATGGGCGTTGCATTCTTTCCCTAGCGACCCGAGTTTGTTTCTCTTTGGGGCCAACTTTCACAATTTCATTTTTCTTACTCTATTGGTGGTGACACGGGTCACCACCTAATTGAGAAAGAAAAATAAATTTAATAAAAATAGAAAAATTTCTCAAATAAGGTGGTAACACGTGTCACCACCTAATTGAATAATTAATTTATTTTATTAGATTAAAATTAGGACTAAATTGAATGGTTGTATAAATAAAGGGGACTAAATGTATAATTATACCAATTATTTTAACAATCCCGTTAACTTTTTCGTTTTTTTTAACAGCAGGTAGCTACATTGGAACCAATTAAATAGTTATGTGGTATATTTAACACAATTGAAAATATAGTGGTCAAATCGACACCAACCCCATAGTTCGGTGGTCATTAGTATAGTTTACCCAAAAAACTATTGATTTGTTAGGCCTGTTCACAGATTTATCAACAAAACATCAATATCGAATGTAAATTGGAGATTTTACATGGATGGAGGAATACAGATTATTCTAATGGGGGAAAGGATTTAAGAGAAGAATTCAGGGTTATCAAATGGGAAGCTTGGATCAAATTCCAGCTTATCAAGTGATGAGATATCCAGGTCCCCAATCGGCGAATTGGTAACCGAAGTCGGGTCAGACATAATATCCGTAAGATCGGATTCAAAGCTCCCCATGTGGCAAGGTGACACCGAAAAATAGTTGGATTCGGATGTCGCCGGCGACATAAACGCCGGAGAAAGGTTCCCCATGATGTCGTTTTCCATCAAGGCCTCAGCGAACAAGCCGTTTTTAACTTGTTCCGATTCAACAGGGAACGAAAAGGAAGGGAAAATCTGCTCCCTATTGTCCAAGTCCTCTGTTTTCACCACAAGCCCCGATTCTAAACTCGAAAAGACATGTTGCACTTTCTGTTTTTGTTTCTGTTCAAGCTGGAACGGCCTTTTCCGAGAGTGATTCCCTTTCTCTTTAGACTCCGTCGGCACCGGCACAATCGTAGCGGCGAAATGAGAGGCTTGGTTACAAGTATGCCTTCCTCTATATTTAACCTCAAAGTTGGTAGGGTCATTGTCCGATCTTTGAACTTGCTTAATGGCTAAACAGCCTTGTGAGTGACGATGAGTGCATCGATAATATCCCCTGAAATCGAACGTGCAAAATTGAATGTTAGAAAGCTATATAAAACACAAAACTAGGATTATTCCTGTACTAGACAAAGCTCCAAACACATAAAAAAACAGGGTAATGTGTCTCTATCGATACTTTACAGACATGTTTCAATAAGTGGAAATTGGAATAGTAAAACATTTTTCTTCTCACCTTGGGAAATTTGATCCAAGAATAGCTTTCTGCCCATATTTCCGCCAGCAATATCCGTCGTCGAGAGGATTGTCTAATGACTTAGCGGAGCAAAGCCGAAGTTGCTCGGTCCATCCGGACGACGTCTTCCTCCTTTTGAACACATCCTTTTTATCGGAGACATCGAACGCGGCAGCCGTGGGGTTGGTTTCGACGAGGAAACCATTCGAATTGAGAATGGAGAGAGCTTTGTCGTAGGAGCAGAGTATTTTGTGGAGTAAAGCTTGGCGTGTTTGGTGAGACGAAGGAGGATGGAGATGCTTCATGAGCTGATTAGTCACCTCTTTCCCTTGTTTCAGCTCATTCAAAAGAGTGTTTAGCTCCCAATCCATTGTTTCTTCCAACTAAAAACAGCAAAACAAATGTACCCAAATTGTAGCCAAAAGCAAGCAACATAAAAACAAGTTAAAAGTCCAGAATCCAGATTACACTGCGCATGCAAAGGAGAAGGGGGGAGGATATTGGGAAGAAATGAGGTGGAAAGAGGTGGGAATAATTGTATGGCCACCATGGGGGTGGAGACGTAAGAGTTTTATAGTGTGGATAAAAAGGGAGGAGTTGCTGACCAATTCAAACCAACGTACAATCTAAGTCGGAAATATATGGAATTCTTCTTCTTCCGCGTTGTTGCTCATTAATTAATTTCATTTATCATATTTACACGTGGCAAATTTGACCTAAGATCTGATATCAGTCAAAATATAATAATTTAAAAATCAAAATGAATTAAATTAACTGATCCAAATAGGCAATAATCAATTTTCAACCGAATCGAATGAATCCAAATCAAAAAGCAACTCGAAATAAAGAAAAGATATTAAAAGAAATAAAGAAAGATGGGGTGTGAACTTCCGTACAACTCACCAAAAAGCTAAATATATTGGTTTTATAAAGCCATATAGGGGTGTAAAAAACTGACCTGACCTGAAAACTAGACTAAAATCAGCCGAACTCCTATTAACCCGACTTGAAGTCAACCGAACCAAAATCAACGACCCAATACTACCCGACTTGACTCGATAACCGAACCGAATCACCACAAACCTGAAATAAAACGGAACCAAATCAGAACTAAAACTAAACTTAAAATAATTAGAACCGAAATGTCGCGAATCGAAACTGATCCAAATGAACCATTTGCCACACCTAAATCAAATTTCTAAAGGGAAATATTTGGTGAATAAAAATTCTCTATCCATTCCTTTTTGGGTTTTTTCATGCTTCGTCCCGTTGAACCCCTCATTTACGATTATGTTTCATGGATGGATCCACCCATGTGAGGCACATATAGACTTTAGGATATTTTTGCAAATGAGGACAGGAATTTGTATGCCGGTATGCCCCTAAATAATAAAGCGATAACAACATGAAATAAAATATGCACAAAAGATAAGATTTAATGTAATTTAGCTTTGTTTATTTTCACGAATGAGATAAATAAATAATCACTATTAACGTAGAGAATATAAAGAGTACAAATACATGATATATCATGTAGTCTATTACACAGTTATGTGAAAATATAAGATAAAAATCGACATGATGAGATATAAAACTGTAATAATTGTACACGTTATGTGAAAATATAAAAAAAAATTATCTAAAAAGTTGACATAGTGGGGTATGAAATTTTTAAACCGATAAAAATGACAAGTTTATAAATTATAAGATAAAAATATCGTTCAAATGTAATTTTCTCTCCCAAAGTAACACTTAACGATAACTTAAACATTCTAAAGTAAGAAATTGGACTGAAAATTTGTGGACAACAATTTTGTTATTCTTATGCCCATGAATGTTACAATTTTTTTAATAGAAAGAAACCGGACAGAAGTGCGTTGGTTCTTTTTTTTTTTGTTCAAACATATCTCATCACGTGCCAGACATGCATAAACCCATGCAAACCACGCATCGGCCATGCAATGCCAACCAACAGCGTCAACAAAAGCCAACCGATCCGACCAGCCACCTTAAGGGTGGCCAGATAAAAGAAAAGAAAGACAATCCTAGCTCCGAAAACACTGTGGAAGCAACCCTGAACGGGGAAAAGATCAACAGAAACAACAACATGAAGGGCCATGCAAGGCCAAGCATCAGACTTAAAAAACTCAAAGTAAAACCAAACCACCAGCAGCCATGGATCAAACATCAGCAACCAACAATGGATAACAGCAGACCGCTCGGACATCCCACCAAAGCAGATCGATAAACAAACTGGAGAACCCAGATAGACACCTCCATTGGCCAAGTCACGGATCGTGTTTCCTAAAACAACGAAGCCAGAACGATACTGGAGAAAACACAGAGACCATAAACTCTTCCCGGGGACAGTAGTCGTGCATGAGAGCTCTATCCAGAGGCATGCTTCCAACGCAAATACGTTGGCCCTTGTCAAGGCATCATCTGCTACATCCCAGATTTGAGGAGAAAATGAGTTCACCAAGCCTCCTCCCAATCCTGGTTCATCGAGACCATAGAAACAAAACCGAACAAAGATGGAAATCCGATCAAAGATAGGCCACTTATCATCCGTTGACTGCAGGGAACCTGAGATTCGATAATCCACTGATAAAGACCGGGATTTAAACGACTGAAATGGGCCACCTGGATCCCATCTAAATCTAATGGCAGACGCTTCCCTGGACCCGTCAGATCTCCAAGGACCACAATCACCACCAGATCCATAAATCACGGCAAGAAAAATCTTAAAATAGAAATTCTTGGGCCAGAACCCCCAAGAACCGGACAAATTATGCTGGAAACGGAAAGGGCCCACACAGGGAAAAGACAAGATATAAATTTCAGGTCCTCTCAAGATGGTAAAAGACAGTCTTACCCTTGACCTCGTCAACCCTTCTCTGTGGACCTCCATGCCGATTTCTGGCGATCCCGCGGACACTGCAGCAAGACGCCGCCCGACCAGACAACGTTGAGGGGATCGCCACCACTGAGAACTGGGAAAACAAACAGAGACTCGGGCAGAGAGAGCCAAGCTCCTCGAGCTCGCTGGGGAAAAACCAGATCCTGTCCCAATAGCTCTGTAAGAAAGCCACGCTTCCGGCTCCGACACCGGCAAGAGCGGCACATGCAGAAACTGCGGAGCTTTGGACCAGGTGAGGACCGTTGTCGGGGGAAAGGACTAGGAAAATGAAAGCTAAAACGCAAAAATTAGTAGATCCTCTTTCAGAATGCAGTTCGTCTTTGGATCGACATCGGGAAGACCCTATGGAAAACGAGGATGAAAACCGTTGGTGAGAGACCGGAACGCATCCCGCTCCCGCTCCGGTGAGGGCGGAGACCACACGACCACACTCCTTCCATTCCAAACCAGTCGCGACAAAGAGCCCTCAGGAAACTACGAAGATAGGAAAGTGTTCTCGGATTCGTCACCGTCGAAGGAGTATCCGCCGGCGTTAGCAAGTCCGCCTGACACCCCTCCGAACGCCTATCGGTCCGGAATCACAACAGGCCTAAAAACGAGCCTAAGGGTTTCTCGGGAGGGAATTTTGGAGCAGGCGCGTGAAGCGCGTTCCATTTTGGAGCCTCCCAAGTGTTTAAGTGCGTTAGTTCTAAGGGACAAAAGAAAAGAGGTTTAAAAACTCAACTAAAAGCCCCCGATCCAAAGTCCTAGCACGTGCTTACTTAATTCGGCTTTTTCTGAATTTTAAAATGGCCTTACAAATTGGGTTCACAAATATTAAGATTGATACAAGACACGTATGATTTCATATTATAAACTCATGTTATTACGATATTCATTATAGATAAATGTAAAAATGTTAATTCCATTGTTGCCCATGAATTTGAATACTAAAAACAATCTTTTGAATTGATTAATTTCTAGTAAAAGGTCATGATTTGAATACATTTAAGTGTATAATAGATTATAATTTAAGAATTTGAAGAATTGTGAGCAATTTTAAGCAGAAAAAAACAACTTCTTATAATACTATAAAATTAGGTACTCCTATAAAGTTTTTTTAGTATAATACCTAAACTATTCAAATCACATATTAGGGATAGAGTTTGTGGAGTCAATTTAGTTTTTTAAATAAATATTTAAATTGAAATTTTCAAAAAAAATGAAGAGTTTTATTTACAAATTTTCAAAAAAAAAAGGGTCTAACTAATTTTTTTTAGAATTTTGAGAGACATAGTGAAAATTTTTAAAATAACGGAGGGATTTAATTAAAGAAATCAAAAAATTTAAAACTTAGTATAAAGTTTTAAAAAATTTGTGGGATCAAATTAATATTTTTCCAAAAAAATAGGAACTAAAATCTAATTTTTTAAAATTTTAAGGGGTTGTGGGCTCATAGCTCCCATATGTCTACGTTATGTTTCACCTCTGACATCCACCATAAAATAGGGGAAATTCTAAGAAAATGCAGACTAATATACGGCTAAGAAATGGCGTTATTAAAAATATTATAAGATAAGTAACAAAATCGGTAAAGCGCTACTGGATATTAGGGGTGTTCAAAAATACCCGGCCTGAACTACCCGGCCCGCCAACCCGTCTACCCGATTAAAATTTACCGGGTATTTATATTAAAGTACCCGAATTTTTCGGGCCAGGTACCTGACCCGCAATTTTTTCCAGGTAGTTGGGCCAGGTCAGGGCCGAAATATTTTTATAACAGGGTATCCGACTCGACCTGCTAATTTTAATATTTATACATTTTATATTTAAATTCTATTTTTATTTTATGTTTCTTATTATTTTTTCTTAAAATTAATTTTAAATCCCTAACTTCTTTTTATACTTGTATTATATACTTTTAAGTTTACAAATTTTTAAAAATATTTATATTAGTTTGTCAATATTAGAGTCGAAAAAAAATTATGATCGAAATTAATATTTTTAATACATTCTTTTGTCGATAAACTTTAATATATATACATACATATATATATCCAAATATTTCTCTTTTAAAACTAACCTCAAATCAATAATTTTTGTGTTTAAAATATATAACATGAAATTTTATGTGTTTCCTATATATTTAAAAAAAATAGATTTTAAAAATATATATATAAAAAAGTAAACCGGGTATCCGGTTCTTATGGGCCGGGTCACGGGCCGAATTTTAAGTACCCGAAAATCCGAGTACCCGGATATGAACACTCCTACTGGATATGTTGACATAGTATAATGTATCCGGTAGAAAACATGAAGAAATATTAAAAAAAATTGGTAACCGACAAACTTAAGTTATCGGTAAGTATTGATACAAACATAACAAAATAGGTAAAATTACTTATTTTGTTGATAAGAGTATCAACATATTAAGTAGCGCCTATTATGTTATTAAAGTTTAAGCTGATTGGGCCTTGGAAATCCGACGATAATAAAATAGGTAAAATTACTTATTTTGTTGATAAGAGTATCAACATATTAGCTAGAGCTTATTATGTTATTAAAGTTTAAGCTGATGGGGCCTTGAAAATCCGACGATAACTATCTGCCTGATAGTTTGTTCGCTTACTACTCTTTTTTCACTCCGTAATGCATCTCGTTTCGATAGAGACAAAGGGATTCAGAAATTCTTCTATATTTTGACGATATGCTAATCTCTATGAAAGTATTTATTTTTCTTTACACTTTTGTGTTTTTGTATGAGATTTCAGTAGACTAGTCCATATTATTCTTCTTTCTAAATACGTTGTAATTGTGATAACTTTTATAATTTCTTAATAAAATTAAGTTGTTTTTGTAGAAAAAACTCATATAAAAGAAAAACATAATTTTATTGGCCGAGTGATGATCTAAAATCAGTCTAAAATTTCAAGCCCGACATATTGATATTAGTACAAAAAACTGGCAAGAAATTTCGAGGTGGGTGTGCAAGACAGTTGACAAGTAATTGTTAGAAAATGAACAAAAAGCTCCTAAATATGTGGGGTCGTAGGTTCTTTTGTTTCTTATGTAATTTCTTCTCCTTGTTCAAAAGTAACAATGCGTGTGGAAGTACTGTCCCTATTTCTTCTTATAATTCTCCCTTTCGTGTTCGCCATGGACTAGGTCAAGCACTCACTTTCTACATTATATTCGCCATTTTTCATTATGGTATATCTGCGCCCATAAATCGAACTATTTGCAACATCTTCTGATTTAATTTATGGATTAAGTTTAAATTTGACACTCCAATTGTCATCTAACTAATAAGAAAACTATATATTTATAAAGATGGAGTTGAATTGAATATATTTATTTGAGTGAAATTTAAAAAAAATATTGTTAAAAACAAACATTGATGGCAATCGGATTAAATTTTAAGTTAAAGCATATAAATTAGAGAGCATATTGTCGCGTCTGGGAAGAGATTAGACATTAATTTCACATCGAAAAGAAAAAGAGAAGTCTTGAAATATTTATAATCGGTGGCGCTGTAAACATGTTTTTTGGAAAGAGGGTAATGACCCCGTGACTAATTGTATCAGAGCAACCCTTTTAGCGCCCGATTTCACGTCGAGCACCCATGAGTGGGGTAGGCATGATGGACAACCGTGATAATAACACATCACGAGTGTGGTTAACTTGTGACGAGGGCATCACGGGGTTGAGTGAGGAGAATGTCACGCCTGAAAAGAGGCGGGGACTCTAATCTCATATCAAAAAAAAATAATGGTCTTAAGATATATAAGTGGTGGCGTATCCACATCTTATTAGACATGTTTTTTTGGAAAAGGTAATTACTATATGTGTATATAAACTTCTCTCACGGCAAAATTAGAGAAAAACTAGAGTCCTTAGTTGGATAAACTAGATTTAATAATTTCCTCGTTCAACATTTAAACCTAATAAAATTTCAATTAACTCAATAATTAATGATTATAAGAATTAATTTTTTTAGAATAATAAGTTATCGGTGTTATACAATTTTATAATTTTCTTTATTTTCATAAATTAATGGATTTTTTTTTGCAATTTTGAATATTATTATTTTTTGTTGAGACAAACCAATTTGGTCATTTTCGAAATTAATAAAGACCTGAGAGGTATTTAGACCAATTTGTTAATCAAATTTTTAAATATTTATATTATAAAAAATTAACTCAGCTCAACCCGAACTCAAAAAAATGAATTACTTATCCGAGTTGATTAAAAGAAACTAAATAATTCCATTCATTAAATTGAAACTTGAAGTTTTTTTATTGTTTTAAGTCTAGGATTATTATCCAATACACAAGCGGTGGAAACTTTTTTGTTTTTACAAGTGTCTTAATTTTATGATTCAAGGTTAGTGTTTTAGTTTAAGGTTTAAAGTTTAGGGGTTTAGTGTATGTGCTTATAATTTAGGGTTCATTGTTAGAATTTAGAATTTAGGGTTTAGGTTTAGAGATTTATGTTTTAACCTACAAACCCTAAAATTTAACCCTACACCTGAAAATCTATCAACACCCCCTAAATTCAAAACTACTACATTTAAACCTCTAAACCTTAAATAGAGTCCTTAAACCCTAAAACTAAGGCGTTTGTGCATGGAATAATTACCCTCAGTCTAATAGTGTCTTATTCCCCTTTAATTTCGGAAATTTCCAATAGAAACTTGTTTACTTTGAAATGGTTTTGCTTATTTATGATTTAATTGTTAGTTCCCTTGCAATTCCTTTGGGGAATTATAAATATATAGTTAATGATGATTGCCATATCTTATTGTTTGAGCATACAATGATTGTTTAGGATTGTAACAATCACTTTTTGAAAATCAAAATAACCAAAATACAATCATATAATATAATTTGGATTAATGATGGTTGTTAGATATTATCATCGACTAATTACTGTGAGAAGTTGGTTAAGCCGTTAAGGTTCCAGTCTGTTCTAGACTGTTAAAGAAAGCTTCAATCTGTTAAGAAGTTAGTTACAATCTTTGTATATATAACTCCATGATTGTTCATTAATCTCTTTAACTCGGCCTTACAAACACCACAAGCTTTAGTACAGGCCAAAGCCGTGTGTCTTTCTAGTATATTGTTCAAATCTCTTATAGGGTGTAAATGTCTGTTCGAATTCTTCTTAGCCTGGCTCTTAGTAACAATTGGTTGCTGCGATAGATTGAGGTTGATAACGCTTTCTTAAACGGAGATTTGGTCGAACAACCACCATAATTAAAACAGGTGGATTCAGATAGAAAATCGCTTGTTTGTCAATTGAAAAAATCTCTTTACGGACTAAAATATGCACCCAGTGCTTGGTTTGAAAACTTTAAAAATTACCTTGTTACATATCTTAAATTTACAGTGTCTCGTCTCTTTATTTTTCGAAATCTAAATAGAAATAAAGTGTTTATCATGGTATATGTTGATGATATAATGGCAATAGGAAATAATGCTGTTGAAGTCGATGCAGTAATTAAGGAAATTAATTTTGTTTTTTCTTTCAAGGATCTGGGCAGTTTGATTTTTTTTTAGTATGACAGTACATCATGTTGAGGAAGGTTTAGTTCTTAGCCAAAGAAAACACATTATTGATTTGCTTGAGAAAATGAACATGTTAGATACAACACCAACATCTTCTCCTATTGTCACTTCACCTCCACTAATGGCAATCTTTGCCTAGATCCAACACTCTACCGTCTAATTGTTTGATCTTAACGAGTAGTTTAAATAGTTACCTTTTTATCTTTAATTATACGCTTAATGGTTAGTTCATGGTGCTGGTTTAGATGTTTTTGGACGTTTTCTATGCTGGACTACAGAAACTTTAAGTTTCCTCTATAGAATAAATAAGGTTACAAAATATAAACAACATAGAAGAAATACAGTAAATCTTCAAAAAGAGGAAGAAAATGAGAGAACATGAAGCATGTTAGATATTATCATCTATTAATTACGGTGAGAAATTGGTTAAGCCATTAAGGTTCTAGTTTGTTCAAGACTGATAATAGTTAATGAATACTTGGACTAGAGAGACGATAGGAAGAGTAAAATGCAATGAGAAAAAGTCAAAATAGAAAATAGATTCATGGATTCTGAGAATTAGCCTAACAAAGATTGCTCCATCGAGTGTGAATAGCTCTCGACTGGAAATAATAACAACAACAAACGGTTGATACTTCCATGGAAGTTCATTGGGAACCGTAGCTATCTTCTCGAGATCAGAGATCGAACTGTCACTAGAGGTTAGGGCATCACATACCTCCTTAACTTGGGACACATACATCCTCATACTTAGGGATGTAAAAACAGGTAATCGGACAGGTTTCAGGTCGGGTTCTGTCAGGTCGGGTAAAATCGGATACAGGTCATTTCAGGTAAAAAAAAAATTTTGACTCGACTCGGGTCGGGTGCGGGTCCATTGCAGTCGGGTAATTTGCAGGTCGGGTCCATTTCAGGTCGGGTCAATTTTCAGGTCGGGTCCATTTCAGGTCAAACTCGTTGCAGATCGGGTAAAAACAGGTCGGGTAAAATCAGTTAATTGGCAGGTAAATTGCAGGTCGGGTAAATTTCAGGTCGGGTTCATTTCAGTTCGGGTTCATTTCAGGTCGGTTTCATTTCAGGTCGGGTTCATTTCAGGTCGGGTAATTTCAAGTCGTCGGGTTCATTTCAGTTCGAGTTAATTCAGGTTCACCAGAAATGAACAATTTTGAATAAAAACAAAGTTTTATGGACTATAGTGAAAAAAATAATAATAAATAAGAGCTAATTTGGACTAAAATAAAGTTTTATGGACTATAGTGAAAAAAATAATAAATAAGAGTTAATTTGAAGTAAAAATAAAGTTTTAAGAACTCAATTGAATTAAATTAAAACTTCAAGGACTTGAATAAAAAACTTATATAATATAAAAGGGCTTTATTTATAATTTACCCCAAATTGAAATTCAATTTGGGAATTGGGCGGTTTCAAAATAAATTTTCACGCTCATATATATTATAATTTAATATTATTTATTAATTATTATAATATAATATAACTTATTAATTATTATAATAATTTTATAAGTATAGATATATGTGATTATGTGTATATATATGTATTTTTATGTATTCACATGTATATAAATTACAATATATAATTATATATTATACAAACATGTATGTATTTATGTATATGTAATGTATTATACATAAATACATGTATATGTATATACATAATACATACTATGATACTAACAACATACATGTATATAAATATATATATATATATATATATATATATATATATATATTACAAACATATGTATATATTAAATTATTAATACATTATAATATAACATATCATACATAATAATTAATACATATTATACAAATATATGTATGTTAATATATAATATATAATGTACATATATATATGTATATATGTGTGTATATATGTATATAAATACATAAATATACATATAAAATATATGTATATATATATAAATATGTATTTATAAAATTATAAAATATATGTATTTATATATATGTATTTAAATACATAAATTGAATTGAACTAAAACTTAAAGGACTTAAATGAAAAACATCTAAAATTTAAAGGGCCACAAAATATTTACCCCATCTAAAATTCAAAGGGCTACAAAATATTTAGCCCATCTAAAATTTTTAGCCCAAAGCCCAACAATTAATAATTATTATATTTAGCCCATCTAAAATATTTAGTCCAAAGCCCAACAATTAATAATTATTAATTATTATTGATATTATTAATTATTATAAATGGGTGGTGAGATATAAGCCCAAAGACCCAAGGCTCAAACTATTACTAATTATTATTTATTATTAATTATTATATTATAAATACATTATATAACTTATAAGTTATAAGTTTATATATATATATATATATACACATTTATACATTATAGGTTTTAGGGGCCCATCTCAAATAAATGGGTGGTGGGATATGAGCCCAAAGGTCCAAGGCCCAAACTATTACTAATTATTATTTATTATTAATTATTATATTATAAATACATTATATAACTTATAAGTTATAAGTTTATATATATATATATATTTATACATTATAGGTTTTAGGGGGCCATCTAAAATAAATGGGTGGTAGGATAAGAGCCCAAAGGTCCAAGGCCCAAACTATTACTAATTATTATTTATTATTAATTATTATATTATAAATACATTATATAACTTATAACTTATAAGTTATAAGTTTATATATATATATATATATTATAAGTTTTAGGGGCCATCTCAAATAAATGGGTGGTGGGATATGAGCCCAAAGGCCCAAGGCCCAAACTATTACTAATTATTATTTATTATATTATAAATACATTATATAAATTATAAGTTATAAGTTTATATATATATATATATATATATATATACATTATAGGTTTTAGGGGCCCATCTAAAATAAATGGGTGGTGGGATAAGAGCCCAAAGGCCCAAGGCCCAAACTATTACTAATTATTATTTATTATTAATTATTATATTATAAATACATTATATAACTTATAAGCTATATAAGTTTATATATATATATATATATATTTATACATTATAGGTTTTAGGAACCCATCTCAAATAATTGGGTGGTGGGATATGAGCCCAAAGGCCCAAGGCCCAAACTATTACTAATTATTATTTATTATTAAATATTATATTATAAATACATTATATAACTTATAAGTTATATATATATATATAAATATATTTATACATTATAGGTTTTAGGGGCCCATCTCAAATAAATGGGTGGTGGGATATGAGCCCAAAGGCCCAAGGCCCAAACTATTACTAATTATTATTTATTATTATTTATTATATTATAAATACATTATATAAATTATAAATTATATGTTTATATATATATATATATATATATATATTATATTTATACATTATAGGTTTTAGGGGCCCATCTAAAATAAATGGGTGGTGGGATAAGAGCCCAAAGGCCCAAGGCCCAAACTATTACTAATTATTATTTATTATTAATTATTATATTATAAATACATTATATAACTTATAAGTTATAAGTTTATATATATATATATATATATATATATATATATATATATATATATATATATATATATATATATATTATAGGTTTTAGGGGGCTATCTCAAATAAATGAGTGGTGGGATATGAGCCCAAAGGCCCAATGCTCAAACTATTACTAATTATTATTTAAGTATTATATTATAATTACATTATATAAATTATAAGTTATATGTTTATATATATATATTTATATATATATATATATATATATATATTATATTTATACATTATAGGTTTTAGGGGCCCATCTAAAATAAACGGGTGGTGGGATAAGAGCCCAAAGGCCCAAACTATTACTAATTATTATTTATTATTAATTATTATATAAATTATAAGTTATAAGTTTATATATATATATTATATTTATACATTATAGGTTTTAGGGGCCCATCTAAAATAAATGGGTGGTGGGATATGAGCCCAAAGGCCCAAGGCCCAAATTATTACTAATTATTATGATAGTTATCCAGCTTAAGTTAACAAATTTAAGAAGTTAACCCGATTAATTTAACAAAATAGAGTAGTTAACCAGTTTGAGTAACAAACTATATCTAGATTAATCATTTGAAATACAATTGATATAATACTAACTTATATTTTGTAGTTATGTTAATTTTCTTATACTTGTTAAAGCATAATAAGTTTATGAACATAATAAAGTTAACATAATATATTTTATATAATAAAGCATAATAAGCATAATAAGTGTATAATTTTATTATACATAATATATATTTTTATACTTAAACAAATTTTTAAGTATATAAGTTTAATATATTATATTAACTATATATTACTAATATTTTATATATTTAGTAAAAATTAAGACAAATCTTTTAAGTATATAATTTTATTATACATAATATATATTTTTATACTTAAACAAATTTTTAAGTATATAATTTTATTATACATAATGTAGTTACAAATTAAGACAAATTTTTCTAAGTATAATGGAAGATAAATTTTTTCTAAGTAATAAAATTAACATAATCTATTAAAAAATTATTAAGTTTATAATGAACAGTTTACACTTTAAATTATTTAACATTTTTAGCCAGGTCTACATTAGTTCAGGTCAACAACAGTTCAGGTTCAAAACAGGTCGGGTCCATTAACATGTCGGGTTCAAAACAGGTCGGGTTCAAAACAGGTCGGGTAAAATCGGATCTCGGGTCATTTCAGTCAGATAATATCAGGTAATTTGCCAGGTCGGTCTCGGGTTCGGGTTCGTTTCAGTCGGATGCAGGTCGGGTTTCAGGTCAAAATTACCAGGTCAGATTCGGGTTCGGGTCGTTTTCAGTCGGACACAGATCGGGTTCGGTTGCTACATTAACAGGTTCAACTCGGGTTCGGGTCAGCAACAGTCAGTTACAATTCGGGTTCGGATCATCGAATTCTCGGGTCAAATCAGGTTCTGACTCGAGCAGGTTTCAGGCAGGTTTTCAGGTCCTGACTTGTTTTTACAACCCTACTCATACTTAGATTGCCTTTTTTGAGAGACCGCAATTTGTAATGAAGGCTCACGACGGTGGTCGTCGATCTACTGGATATGAACTTCTGAACAGTTAATCAGATCTCGGTTGCCGTTTCTGCTCCAACAAACTCAGTCAACAGATGAGAAATGATTGTGGAAAGAAGTCAAGAGGCGAGTGCACTATCCTGGGCGACGAACACCTCATAGTCTTCATTTTTAACAGACATATCATCGGTAGTCGTAATTGTGGCCGGAAGAGCCTTGAGGGCTCTGGTGAGAAGCTTTTTCAAGTGGTCACTGCGCATAGCTAGTAAAACTTGCTGTTTTGATGCATGAATAATGGTGGTTTGTGTTTGATCAGTGGTTAGAGATTTGTTGTTTGACAAGATATTTTTCAGAGAAAACAAAATGTTTCTCTATATTTTCTTTGTCAAATGTATACAAAGTAAGCCTTTAAATCAGCTGATATAGAGTTTTAATATAACTAAAACAATATTTTTATCTTTAATTTAAATAATACATATTTCTAATTTAAATAAGACTTAAAGTAAATCTAAACTATTGATTAGAAATAAACTCTAATTACACATTAAATAAAAACTATAACACTCCTCAAAGGCTCAACTTACGCTCCCCTTAAGCTCTAACACTTCTCGGATAACTTACAGAAGGCGTGTCGCTAGAAGGTGCAATGGCAATCAAGCTATTGAACAACCGGAAATGTCGTCGCAAGAAAAGAAATAGCAATTAGAGAAATAAAAAATAGACGAGAAGGACGAAAGCGAAAGATTGATCGAATTCAGCTTCTCGACGAATGATACCATGTTAAATACTTGGATTAGAGAGACAATAGAAAGAGTAAAGTGAAATGAGGAAAAGTCAAAACAGAAAAATAGATTCATGGACTCTGAGAATTAGTCTAAAAGAGGTTGATTTCTATTAATCCCATACAAGAGTATATATACAACAAATGTAACTGTTACTCAACAGCCCAAAAAACTAGTAACCGACTAAACAAACTCTGGCCCACTTTTCTTCGAGAGACCTCTAAGACAAACAGCTTAACTGTTAACAAAGATTGTTAAAGAAAGCTTCAGTCTGTTAAGAAGATAGTTACAATCCTTGTATAAATAATTCCATGATTGTTCATTAATGAAATAGGTTGATTCTGTGGTTTACTTTCTATACACTTAATTACTGTGAGAATACTATCAATGATCATATATTATATGTATTTTTCGGTGTATAAATTTAATCTGTTTCCCGAATATTTTTCTTTGAAAAGTAACAAGACACGAACTAGCCAAGTGAATTGTGCTTTTAAATGATCTTATATTTTCTCAACTAAACATAATACTTAATTAAACGAATCAATCAAAATAATATAATAATTTTAAAAATAATCTTACGTTCCGTAAAGATGCATCTTTACTTAAGTAGCTAGGCTCATGTTGGAAGGGTTTTATTGGGCAAAGGAACTGGCGAACAGAAGCCCAAAAGGTAGGCCTGAAACTGTTAAAATGAATGCTTCCGGGTGTGCTCCATATAATTTGGACCCACCAATGTCTGGGCATTCAGTAAAGGAAGACTGACCAGTCCTCCTCAAAGACAGCGGATGTCATAAAAGTTGTCTTGTCTTCTACTCCACAGTCTATTCATTATTATTACTAGAACAACAAAATATACGGCGAGGTAGTTTTGAATTTTGACATTTTTTAGTATTTAAATTTTCTCTTAATTTATTATTTGTACTTTCGTTTGGTGAATAAATATAATATTTGGATGTGCGACGAACATTGTTAAATACTATTAACGTTGAACACCGTTGAATATCGTTAAATTGATTAATAAAAATTAAAAAACTCAACATACAATTATAAATTATTTAAAATAAAACTAAAAATTAGATTTAATAAACCTTTTATATTTTTTATAATATTTTTTAATTAATATGTTAAATTAAATATCGCAAAATCTTCTTAATATCAAAAATTTTAAACTCAATCTTTTTTCTTCTACCGCCACTGTCGTTAATCATTTTCTGCCGCTGCTGCAATATTTATCGGTCACCAGTGGTTTGTTGTCTTGAAAGAAGAGGAAAAGTAGCATTGTTACTCTGGGAATTTTATACACGTGATCTGAAAAAAAGCATAGTATAATCATTTGAAAGATGTTTAGTTTATGTTGTTAAGTGTAATGTAGTGATGTGCGTTTGGATCATCTTTGGAAGAAAGCAATCAACAAGTTCTGAGGTTAGAGTGATTGTCGATTGGCATGCTAAGACGTAAAAGCAATCAGATGCATTACCAATGTAACAAATAATATAGACAATGAAATCGGATTAAAACAAGATTTCGAGTTTTAATTTGGGAATTAGGGTTTTAATTTGAGAATTTGGGATTGACTATGGTTGGTATTTGATGCAATTATTTGTAAATAAAGGTTAAAAATATAATACATATGAAAAATAATTTTATTGAAATTTTATTTTAAATAATTATTAATTATATGTTGACTCATTGTAATTTTAATCTTTATTAATCAATTTAATGGTGTTCAGTGGTGTTCAACATTGATTGTGTTCAACAGTATTTGACGCCCGTTGTAAAATTTTCTTAATGCTTATTATCATCGTTAAGTTTTAAACACGTGACATCACGAGATTATGACATGTAATAATAATAACTTGTCCTAATATCATCATCAAAAAAGTAATAAGAAATTTAACAAATATATGAAAATAATAGTATATTCAAAGTTATATCTTGGCAGTCTTTAGACTACATTTCAAAATTGGGACGAGAAAAATATGCATTATTTTTGTCTATATTTATTAGGAATAATATCTATACACTGGCAGTAGAAAATAAAGTTTTCACAAGCGGAGTTATTTAGGGGTTTAAGGTTTTAATTTAGGGTTTAGAGGTTAGGGGTTTAAGTTGTAGGGTTTAGAATTTAAGATTTATGGTTAGAATTTAGGTTTTAGGGCTTAGGGTTGATGGTTAAATTTTTAGGGTTTTAAGGTTAAAATTTTAGATTTTAAATTTAAGCTTGAAAATAGACATGCTTGTGTAAAAAAAATTTACATTGACAGTTTATCAAATATTAATCTGTAATACTCTCCCTTAAAAAACTTGTGGACAACAATGATAATAAAAAAAGTGATATAATTTCTTGTATTGCATACATTATTTTTGTCTATATTTATTAATAATGTAATAAATGGAAAGACAAATCCGCTTTGGAAATGTGAACCTTGGCCCCCAGCATGCTGTTTGGCCTTATCTTTTCTAGGGCACCCATTCCCCACGAACAGTTAGCACTTAGCATCTTTCAATGGAAGAAGTCAAGAAGATAATCACATCCATTGGTATTCGCATTTAATTGCTGTTATATTGTATTAAAAACGATAAAAAAATAATGAAATGGGTCATTCAAAAATCAGGTTATTTATTTGCTTATAATCTGAGCAGAGATTAAATACTTGTATATGATTTGAATCAATTTTTAATGACAAAATTTACATGAATTAATTTCTCTATATTTCAGTGGAAAAATCTAAATACATTTCGAGATATAATACATGAACTGATGTGATACATTTCTACAATTTATATTCACCGACTCGTTTTTCATCGAACTTCTAATTAGTTCAATTTAACACTAAATTAAGCCTTTCACTCGTTTATATCACCTCACCGTTAATTCCTTAAAAGACGATGATATGATAGACGATTGCTGACGTAGAAGCTAAATTAAAACGATGTTGTTTTGAAATCTAAAGTTTAGTATTAAATTTGGATCAATTAAAAGTTTGGTGATAAAAACGAGTCGGTGCATATAATTTAGTAGAAATTGGTATAATTTACCTTAGAAAATATGTTTAAAATTTGAAGTAAAAGGGTAAGGTTTAATGTTTTTTGTGTGTGTGTGTGTTGGATATACATAGAAATATCGGACATATATTTTGTTCCCAATTTCAGTTTAAAAGGAATGGAACCGCATTAAACGGGCAACTACCAACTTGTTCCATTTTCCATCTCAACAAAAACGTGCAAATTGCATGATGGAAATCTTCTACCTCTTTTCGGTGCTTATATTTATGCCCTAAACTTAAAATTAGGTTTAGAGTTTAAGGTTTTAGATTATGGGTTATAGTTAGGGTTTAAGGAATTTAAGGTATGATGTATTTTAAGGTATAGGGTGTAGAGTTTAGGATTTAAAATTTAAGGTTAGGCTTGAAATTTAATTTTATTGTGTTTTTTAGTGTTGAAACATAAGTAGAGGCACCGAAAATGGACAAAGAATTTTTATCCGTAATTGCAAGCCTACACAACAGAAATACAGACAAATAAAAAATGATAAATACGTGGCCTTTTCTCAAGAAGAAAAATTGTTATATCTCCTTCCTCTCCAGCTCTCTTCGCCAGTTTGCAAATTCTTCTCCGTGCCTCATTATCCAAAACCTTTCAATTTCCTCAGCTTTCCGGCCCGGAATCCTCCCGGCAATCAACCCCCACCTGCGCATAAATTAAGAACGTATGCATAGCTGCAGTAATGTCACATTTGTAATTATAGAAAATAAATAATTAAAGAAAGAAGGGAGATGTCTGTATTGGGTAGGGGTACCCTAACCTGTCCCCGACGAGCTTATACATTCTATAAACGAGATCTTCTTCTTGTTCAGACATGTTTATGAACTCCCATTCAATGCTGCTCACCTCTGTCATAAAAAAAAACATTAACAGAACCAAACACAGCTATAGGTTTATAACCTTAAACCAAGCCCAGAAAGCAATATTCGAAATGGAAACCGGAAAACAAGACAAAATTTCAAAGAAACCAAACCCAGGTATATATGGTATATTTGTATGTACCTTCAGAACAGCAGCTACTGGTCTTGTCTTGCTTCTGGTGACGTTTGTCCATTTCCTTTAGCCCTAAGTAGGAAAAAAAATGAAGGCAGAATGCTTGAAGTAGAGTTTCCTCTCAAAGGGGAGACTTATAATTTCTAAGTTTAGGGTCCCTACCAAACAAACAAATTTAAGTCGGTAGACTTGTTGTTCTCGACACTGGTCCAAGCTTTTATCTTCCCTATACAACGTTTATACCGTTTTATACAGTGAAACCATTTTTCATAGTATATAATGCATACGTGTAGGAGTACGTGAAATAAATCGTAACCGTTAATCAGAATAACCGTTAAATTTTACAAGTTCATTAATCTATTGTTATAGTTAAATAGTTTTAGTTAATCAACCGTTAAAAATGATGGTTAATAGTTAACTTATTGGCTAACTATTATGAAATTATGTATACATAAAATGAAGTTTGTGATTAGAATTTTGTATTTGAATTTTTTTTTTTGAAATTTTTAATATAATATTTATCGAAGATATAATTTTATTATTCTCAAAAGAATTAGTGAACATGTTAAATTTTTTTTGTTAGGATACATGTGTTAACTTGTAACTGAACCATTAAGTGATGATTAAGCGTTTAAAAATTTAACAATTAATCATTTCTTAATAGTTAGATTACGGTTTAATAACCGCTATAACGGTTAACCAACCGTTTATACTAAATAATACGGTTAACCTACCATGAACAATAGTTTAGTGACCAAAACAGGAAAGCGTGAGTAATTTAATGACCAATTACCTTTTTATTTCTACAAGGATTGGAACAGTTTATGCGATTATGCTCTTTGTTAATGTAATATGAGACATTGAGTGTTCTAAACAAAAATGCTTTATGTTCTTTTTTAATCTTCTTCATGTATCAAAGTTAAATGGGCTGGAGCTCATGGATAATTAAATCATATCTTGAAGCTCTGGTACTTCATTTTTCAATGATTTAGAAGGGCATTGTTTCTAGTTATGAAAATTATCCTAATTTTCAGTTTTTTCTCATACTAGTTTAACTCAATCAGAGATTTAAATGGTAAATGCTGAGATATCTTAGCTATCCAAGTTCGAATTTTAGAAACATGGGCGGATGCACGTAGGTTTTTTAGGGTACAATTGACCCTACTAAAATATATTTTAAACTCATTATAAAGTAAAAAAATAGAATTTTTCATAGGAAATATAAGAATTGACCCTACTTGATTTTTTAGGATATGAGATCAACAATACTGATTATAGTGCTTTAGAAATTCTCCAAACTTCATACCTCACTCTGACTCCATTATATAAAAATCATGGCTCCGCCGTTGTTCGGTATTGGAATATTAACAAGATTGAGAAATGTTTAGAGGAAACTAATTTTCATTTCATATCATTTACAATGTAAGTATAGTGTATATATACACTGAGCTCTAAGTTAAACCCTAGGAGCTAACAACCTCCTAACAACCTTCTAACCATCTAACTATACTAACAGCTTCCTTAGAGAGAACCGTTAGTAGTCTATAGCAGTTTCACTCAACATTCTCCCTGCTCCTCCAACTTTCGATTTCACCTTTAGGAACCACTTGTAACCTTGATCGAAAATCACAGAAGTAAGGCATGGTTAGAGGTTTTGTCAAACCATCTGGAACCTGATGCGTTGCTGGAACATAGCACACCTTTATCAGTCTTGTTGTCACCTTTTCACGAACAAAGTGAGCATCCAAATCCATGTGTTTGATGCGTGAATGATACACAAGATTAGCACTGATGGCTATCGCGTTGGTATTATCACTCCAAACTTCAGGGACCTTCATTTTCCCAAATCCCATATCCTCTAATAGAGCTTTGATCCAAGTTACTTCAGATGTAACGTCTGCAATACTTTTGTATTCTGCTTCTGTTGTCGAACGTGCCACTATCCTTTGCTTCCTTGAACTCCATGCAACTAAATTTCTTCCTAGATAAACACGGCCCCTGAAATAGACCTCCTGTCACTCATATTAGCACCACAATCTGCATCTGCAAACGCTGTTATAACACACACACTTGCAGCAGTGGCAGCAACTTTGAACATCAAGCCATAATCCAAGGTCCCATTCAAGTATCTCAGCATGCGTTTCACAGCCACCAAATGCTGCTCTCGAGGCTCATGCATAAACTGAGTTAATTTGTTCACACTAAAAGCTATATCAGGCCTTGTATGATATGCATACAATAACGCTCCAACAATACTTCTATATTCCTTAGCATCTGCAAGCAAACTTCTTGCATCCTTATTCAACACTGAACTACCTACCATAGGTGTAAGAACAACATTGGATTTGTCCATATGAGTTTTTGGCTAATAACTCAGTCAGATACTTACATTGGCTCAGCAACAAACTATCCTGCTTCCTGTCAACCTCTAGACCAAGAAAATAGCTCAGATTACCCAAGTCCTTGAGAGCAAACTTATCACTCAATAATCGAATCACTTTCTCAACTTCTTCCTCGGATTGCCCTGTGAGAATAATATCATCAACATAGACCAGCATATATGTTTTCCATGTCTTATGTTCACAGATAAACAATGAAGCATCAACTCGTGACTCCTTAAAACCAATCTCCTCCAAAAAAATTTAAGTTTAACATGCTAATTTCGAGGTGCCTATCTCAAGCCATAAAGAGCACGTTGTAGTTTACATACTAACCTGGAACCATCTGAAGCCATCTCCTCGAAGCCTGAAGGTTAGTCCATGAACACATTCTCCTCCAGTTCACCATTCAAAAAGGCGTTATTAACATCTACATGCCTAAGAACCCACTTATTTGACACCGCAAGAGATAGAACCACATTCAACGTTGTTGCTTTCACCACAAGGCTGAAATTATCCCTAAAATCTTGTCCTGGAATCTGCGAGAAACCCTTTGCCACCAGCCTCACTTTATACTTCTGAACCGATCCATCTGGGTTCCGTTTGAGCTTAAACACCCACTTACACCCTACTATGGACCGTCCTTCAGGTAACGGTACTAAGGACAAGGTCTGATCGTTCTTTAATGCTGCCAACTCAGCAAGCACAACATCCTTCCAGTGGTGTGACCGCAAAGCCTCGTGTATATTTACTGGTTCTACTTCATCATACACTTTATTTAAAACATAGAGCTTTGGTTTAAAAATGCCATTTTTGCTCCGAGTTAACATAGGATGACCATTTCCAGTGTCTACAGGCATATGCTGATCACTGCAATCCTCATTTATAACATCCACGTGCTCATTATTAACATTCACGTGCACATCTTTATATGAAGCTCCAGCATGTTGGTGGTCCACATGCTCATTATTAACTTACACGAGCACATCTCTATCTGAAGCTCCAGCATTTTGTTGGTCCACTTCATCCAAGGTAGCAACAAGTCCTGTAGAAAGAAGATCATCACTCAGACCAGTTGTCAAATTTGGCATACGATCAGTAGATGTTGATTGTGCAAGGACTCCCTCTGACTCTTCAGCCATATGATCATAGGGTGCCATACTCTCTGGTGTTGTAAGTCTAGAGCCAGGAGATGGTGAACCTACTGGAGAAGTCACAGGTACATCGTGTACGTTTTGTTGAACATTCCTAGAAGGTAGAACAGAAAAAGCTCCCGACTTGTGTTGACTAGCACATGTATCTAGTTTATCATGTTATCCTGCAAAAGGGAAACAATTCTCATCAAAGACCACATGACGAGAAACATAGACTCGTCCACTGGGCGCTAAACACATATATCCTTTATGCTGAGAGCTGTAGCCTAAGAACGTGCATGGATGTGACCTAAAATTCAGTTTATGTTGCTAAAACATCCGCAAATGAGGAAAACACCTGCACCCAAATATCTCCATGTCATTATATGCAGGCTTCTTCAAAAACAAGCACTCAAAGGGTGACTTTCCTTGCAAAACACGAGTTGGTAGCCTATTGATAAGGTAAACAGTTGTACACACATCATATGACCAGAATTGAAATGGCAAGGAGGATTGTGCCATCAACACCAGTGCTAATTCAACTATATGACGATGCCTTCTTTCAACAGTCCCATTTTACTCCGAGGTATGAGGACACGTTACTCGATGTTTAATTCCTTCAGTAGCTAACACTTTCGATAATCCACGATACTCACCACCCCAATCTGACTGAAACTTCTTTACTTTTGTATCAAATTATGTTTGAACACTTATTCTTAAACATATACAGCCATGTATCCTTGTATGGGCATCTACAAAAGTCACATAATATCGAAATCCATTTGAAACAACATGTGCAAGCACCCAGAGATTAGAAAATATCAATTGAAATGGCTTATCATACACAGTTGTGGATGGAGAAAATGGAAGTTTATGACTCTTTCCCATTCGACATGCTACACACATAGGCAAATCAACTTTATTAAATTTGCAAGAGAACTTTACATTTGTATTAGTACAAATTTGCATTAGACAAACATGAGCAGTATGGGTGTGCATTGTCGGATACGGATAATATCCGATCCGAATATTTCGGATATCCGAATGTTTCAGATAGTCATAATAGTGATCCGTATCTGATCCGAAAAAACCGGATATCCAAAAAATTGAATCGGATATCTAAATCCGAATTTATTACTTAATTTAACAAAATTTTCAGATTTAAAATTTATAATTTTATACATATCTTTAGACTAAAAATTACATATTTTCATATTACACAATACTATAATATATATATATATATATAATTAAAATCAAAAGAAATAAATTGATTAAAAAATTTCATATAATGTCACACAATAACATTGCAATGACACTCTGACAATAAGCAAACAATATTACAATAACATTATAGTCAGCAAACACAAGTCAACACTACATGAATCTCAACAAGTCATTAAAGTTCTTCAACCATAAATCATTAGGTACTCAAAAATCAAAATAAAGTTCAATACTCAAAGGCTCAAAATAAAATACTACAAGAATCCCAACAAGTCAACAAACACAGTAAAATTAGTAATCATCCAAACTATTATTTGTTTCATCAATTATGATGTCCGATTGCTCCAAAGTTAGATCCTTCATGCCTACAACATATGAAATAAAATAAAAACAAGGTTAAAATATGCATTTATATTTAAATATCGAATAAACAATAAAAGTAAACTAACTAACCTTCCTCCAATTTTTCCAAGGCAAGCAAATTTTCTTCAATTATAAGAGGTGATCGAGAGGTGTGTAACCAGTATTGAGTGCAAACAAGTGCTTCAACCATTTTCGGAGTCAATGAAGTACGAAAAGAATCAAGGATACGACATTTGGTGCTAAAAGCCGACTCAGAAGCTACAGTCGAAATGGGTATGGCAAGCACATCTTTAGCCATATTATGAAGAATTGAATATTTTTTTGTTGATCATTCCACCATTATAAGATTTCAAAGTTCGGAGCATGAGACTCACAATCATCTTCTAAATACTTTTGCAACTCACTTTTACTGGCAGTAATTAGTGAACAACCCATATCTCTTTGATATTTTGAAATCATGAGTTGTTAAAGATCAACCTTACCCACACTTTGAGTCCCACTTTAAGCGAAAAGGGAGATAGTGGAAGAAGTAGAAGAAGATGTATCATTTGTCTTTGATTGAGGCATTGAAGAAGCATAAAAGTCAAACAAAGATTGTAAAACCATTTTAATCTTGAGGCATAAAAGATTAGCTTTGGTTTCATCATAAGCATCCCGCACAATCCATTCAACATAACTCCACTTGTGCTTAGGGTAAAGGATTACAACCACAAACACCAAAGTATTGATATTATCAATGTTCCCATAATATTTGTCATACTTAGACATCATTTGAGCTGCCATTTTGCTAACATCGTCATCATCATCACCCATGTTGTCCGAAATCATTAATCTAGTTCTATAAATCTCATGCGCATAAGAGTTGCAAGTCACATAGTGAGAACCAGATAACCTCAATGTTGCATAATAAATAACACTCAAGAAAGGTAAAAAAACTGCCCACCCTTTTTTAATCATCTTCCTTAGGACCACCACCAAACTTTCTAAGTTCCTTGAAACAAGAAGAATCTTTCATGTATAAACTAGCAAATGCCTTTTTAAACTTGATAGCAGATTCAAGCATTAAAAATGTTGAATTCCATCTTGTTTCAACATCTAAAGTAATAAGACTTTTATTGTCTTCATTTTTCTTCTTCTATGCAAGTTTTAAACTTTTGAAGCCTCGTAGAAGAAGGCCTAACATACCTTACAAGAGCTCGAACTTTCATAATTGACAAATCAAGTTCTTTCAAACCTTCTCTTAAAATCAAATTCAAAATATGAGACACACATCTCATATGTAAATATTTGCCCTCCAACAAACTAGACTCTCAAATGTTAAGTCTTCTCCTTAAGTAATCAATTATTAAATCGTTTGAGCTAGCATTGTCTATGGTCACAGTCATAATGTTTTTCAAACCCCATTCAATCAAATATTTTTCAACTGCTATACCAATAAGTTGTCCTAAATGACTAGCAATAGGATAAAAATTAATTATCCTCTTATGTAAATTCTAATCATTATCAATAAAATGGGCAGTCAAACACATGTAGCTTAAATTTTGACCTAATGTCCAAGTGTCGGTGGTTAAACAAACCCTAAAATGCAAGTTCTTAAAAGAAACTTTCAGCTTATTTTTTTGTTCAATAAAGAGAGCATAACAATCTCTAGTGACAGTAGTACGTGAAGGAAGCCTAAAGAGAGAATTTAAAGCCTTACAAAAGTCAACAAAGCCTTCACGTTCAACAAAAGCAAAATGCAATTCATCCACAACAAGCATTTTAGCAAGCTTCTCCTTACACAAATCATTATCAAATTCCCACAATTTAGAACATTAACGGTTTCAGTAGTTCCATCTTTATTTACTAGTGTTTTAGTTTCAAAATTGATCAACTTTTGCTTCTTATCCAAATTTGGGGATACATTTTGCACCTATTAATGCGATTTGCTAATGGAGTGGTGCCATTTTTAGTTGAACAACCAATACAGTGTTGGCAATACTTACAAGAAGCATAAGAGGCATCTTCCTCATCAACCGAAAAATGAGCCCACCACTTGGACGTTTTCTTCCTCTTCCCTAAAGTAGTATCGCTTGTTGTTGGACCCTTTTTCTCATTTTTCTTTTTTTGGTGGTTGCCTTTCCTCCTCATCAAACTCGTCCCTCATCGAATCAGTAAATACAGAGTCATCATCTTCATTCTCATCAAAAGATGATGGAATATTCTACAACCAAATAATAACAAGACATCAAATGATAATTCTCATATTTAAGGCATCTAATCTCAACAAGTTACCAAACGTCAAGAAGGAAATCAGAAGCTCATATAATATTTCTACTTCAACATATTTCCAAAAACATATCTAACTCCAACTATCTCATCTTTTAATAACCGAGTTTACATTCACTAAGCTAAAAGAACTAATATCACATACATGCAAAAGTTTCACCTTACATATCTAATCTCAATACACATATTGTAACTTGTTATTATTATTATTGTAATTTTCCAATCTTCATATTGACAGAAAATCTATTTTTACTTATCCAAGACAGCTTACCTAACCAAGGTCAGACTATTATGCTTTCCATCAAACTGTCATGATAGGGCTGAAAATGATAGAAGCACAAACACTTTAAGAGTTGATCTGCGAAGCAACAATTTTCTCATCTCAAAGAACATGACAAGAAACATTTTGTTGCTTAAGAAAGTTAAGACTTCAAACTTCTCCCCTTCAAACTTCTAGGACAAGAATTACATATGTCAAGTGAGCCCCAAAAAACCACCCTTAATATACATTTAAAATTATAGAAAATAAACTCATATAATAGCTAAAGACCAGTAGTAAGTGCATTGAATCTAGTGCTACTAAAAACAAGCCTGGTAATTTTCATTAAAAACATAGTATGTTGGTTTGAAACCTATGTTGTTACTGCACAAGTTTTCAATGTTTATTCTAATACATTTATGTGGAGGTATTGTTCAATTTGAACCTATATTTTAAATGCCCGCCCGGTGGTGTGTTTGATAAAAATTTTTCCCAAATATTTCCATGTTCATATCTCCTAAATGTATATTATCATAGATAAATATGTGTGTATTACCAGTTTGATGTTGGGTTATAGTCATAGGTCCTCTGTAATTGTTATTTTATCGTTCAGAACAGCATAAAAAACTTTAGCATTATTAGCAGCTTCCAGTTGCGCCAGATTAACAACATGAATATATTGAAACAAGATATTTGAGATGAGACCCACGATGAAGAACAAACAGAATTCTAGAAACCAATGTTTCGGCAAAAATCCCGCTAAGTGCTCAAAAGTTGAAAAAAGAAGAAGAGACCCACGATGAAGAATGAACAGAAGTCTAGAAACTCCAACTTCTTTTAAAGAACTGCAAAAAATAGAAATCTTACCCTGGATTGAGATGGAGGTTCATGTCCTTGAGGAGGGTTTCGGCCCGTCATTGATCGAGAGTTGAGACTTGAGAGTGTGGGAGGAGACAGAGTCGTTACTCGTGGCACGTGAGAGAAGATGACCAGCCGCCGGTCACCGGAAGAGTGAGGCATGAGCAACGACGGCGAGCAGTTACGACGTCGATGAGGGGCAAGGGTGAGTGAGTGGAGGCTGCTGAAGGTGGAGATTTGGAAGTTTGATTTGGGAATTGGGGGAAATTTTTGAGAGAGAGAGATTTTAATTTTTAATTGGGTTGGCTAAGGCTTACAATTAGAAAATATTGGGTCTTGGGCTAGCTGGCTAGGGCTAAAAAAATCTTAAATTTCTAATCGGTTTTTCGGATAATCTGAATCCACTTTTAGCCGATCCGTATCTGATCCGATTATTCGAAATTTTTACCGGTTATCTGATCCAAATTATCCGAAAATTTAAAAACGGATCTGATATCCATATTTTCAGATCGGATCAATAGACAAACGAATCGGGTTACTCGGATCGGATTTTTTTGCACACCCCTAATGAGCAGGGTGCCTAAGGCGTCTATGCCATAGTTCATAACTGTTGCCTATACTAACATCACTTGTTTATTGTTCAACCATATTTCAACCAGCATTCACATCATCTTGAATCAAATCAACAGCAAATTGATAGAGACCATATTTCTCAACTCCTTGAAGCAGCACACTGCATGTTTCCTTATCACGAACTAAACACCTCGATGCATGAAATTTAAAGAAAACGCCATTGTCTCTAGCAAACTTAGACACCGAAAGGAGATTTTTAGTTACTCGTGGCACATGCAAAAGGTTAGACAATAGAAGCTTGCGAGAAGGAAAGTAAGATAAAAGAAAAGATTGTCACATTCTTACAATACCAAGTTTAACCTCATTACCAACTACGATTTTACTTGGACCATTGTAACTGGAAGAATGTAGCATATTGTCTGAGTCAGGTGTTACATGGTGTGTGGCCCCTGAATCAGCAATCCAAGTAGTACGAGATGCGGAGGCAACATTCGCTTGAGAAGGTTCTTGATCACGGACATACGATGCTGGTTCATCATAGGCACCTAGCTGCACATTTCCTACTCCACCATCTTCTTGATCAGCATCAGCATTGACGTCTTCATCAAACCTATACCAGCAACGCCCTGCCAAATGCCCAATCTTGCCACAAATCTGACACTGAATCTTGAAACGACCACCACGTCCTCTACCATTGGACCTTCCAGTTGTATATTGTTAGACATCCTCTTTGACCATAGGACCCTCGAGAATTCTGAGAATGACCACCAAGATATTCAAATTGACCTCGAGAGCCACTAACACCTTCAGTCCCATGAGTCACATTGACACTAAGAGGCAAAGTATCATTGTTCTGAGCATTGAAGCCATAATCTGAGCTTTCGCATCAATCAACAAGGACCTAACATGATCAACTGAAACAATCTCTTTACTTGTTGTTATCATAGCCATAAACAATTGATAATCTTTAGGTAGACCATTAAGTATACTAGCCACATGTTCGACATCTGATATCGCACTCCCACAAGAAACCAAAGCATCACAAACGTCTTTGATCTGGGTGAGATACACACGCATCATCTCATCCCCTTTCTTGATGGATCAAAGCTTATAATGCAAGCTCATCATTGATGTAGTGGAACGATTAGAAAAGAACTTCTGCATCGTGGTCCAAACTTCAGCAGCTGTCTCAGCTCTAACAAATTGAGGAAGGAGGTGAGAGCTAATTGTAGACAACAACCAAGAAGCAAGAGCACTATCCTGAGCAACATAATCCTCGTATTCTTCATTTGGAGTGGTTGTGCCACCGACGGCTTGAATTGTTTCTGACGGAGCTTGCATCGTTCCGGTCATCAACTTCTCCAACTTATGACTACGCACAATCAACAACACATGTTGTTTTCAAAGTAGAAAATTCATCTCATCGAGCAAAACGTTGATTTTCTTGTTGGTAAACATTGTCAAGAAAGAAAAAATGATATGTGAGAACCGTGAACTACAACAGCGAAAGAAAACGAACCAAGATCGGAAAGAAAAACGGAAAAGCAAGAACTCGTAACAAGCTCAAGCAACACCGACGAGTGATACCATATTGGAATATTAACAAGATTGAGAAATGTTTAGAGGAAACTAATTTCCATTTCATATCATTTACAATGTAAGTATAGTGTATATATACACTAAGCTCTAGGTTAAACCCTAAGAGCTAACAATCTCCTAACAACCTTCTAACCATCTAACTATACTAACAGCTTCCTTAGAGAGAACCGTTAGCAGTCTATAGCAGCTTCACTCAACATTCGGAAATATTATGTAAATACAAATGTATTGGCTGCAACTGTAATCCTATCTTACTACAGAAATACTTATATGTTGCCAATTTGCCATAGCAAACCAAATGTTTGTGGATGAATCATGCAGCAGGATATTCTTTGCAAACTACCCAAGGTGCCAGAAATATGTGGCGGGTATCTTCTTTCTAATCTGAATTTACGTGAACCATATAACTTTACCGTTTAATTTTAGGCTAATATTAAAAACAAGTACTTGCAGTATATCAACTTTTTCATTTACATACTTAAAGTATTTTTTGTCAAAATAAATACTTACTTTGACGGAAAATATACTTTAAGTACTTATTTTGACGGAAAATATACTTTAAGTACTTATTTTGACGAAAAAATACTTTAAATACTTATTTTGATCAAAAAAACATTTTAGGTACCTAAATAAAAAGGTTGATATACTTTAATTAGTTATTTACGATATAAGCCTTAATCTTATGTTGCTCTCTATTGTCAATAATCCTCTCGTTTAATTTATTTGTTTATTCATTTGCTTTGTAAGAGAAGTCTGGATTAAATGTAGCAATAAGAAATAACAAAGGACTCAACTTTGATCACAATTTATGATTATTATGCTAACTATTTATGGAACAATGATTCAACCTAACAACATAAATTGTCCGCCTCTTTTATGTGTCTCTTTGTGTGCCTTAATAAGAGTGTATTTTGTTATGTGTATTATCAATAAAATAAAATAAAAATAGTAAAATAGTGAAAACAAATCATTTACACATTACACATATGGCATAAAATTATTGGTGAGACATACAAAGGGACACAGGAAAGGAACGTACGAATTTTATTCACTTAATTATGGGATTTGAAGAGGGGTCGCCGTTGTTAGGGGTGTAAATGAATAGAACGCTGGACGAACTATTCGTGAACTGTTCGTATAACATTTGTTTATTAAGTTAAATAAACGAGTATGAACAAAAATTTTATGTTCGGTTAATAAACGAACGAACACGAACAAAGGTGAGTTCGGTTTGTTTATGTTCACGAACAAGCTCATTTATCGACTTGTTTATCCTGTTCTCATTTTCTTTTTATTTTTTACATTTTAAATATTGGTAAAGATAAGGACTAAATTGAACACAAGGTGGACTATGGAGTTTAAACTGTGAAACCTAAGGAGCTTAAGGACTAATGGTGTAATTTCACCATTTTGGCTATACGAACATGTTCGTGAATGTTACATGAAAATGTTCACGAACGTTAAACGAACAAGTTCATTAATGCTAAATAAACGAATACGAACCGAACATGAACACATTCACAAATAAATAAACGAACACGAACATAGACTTGTTCGTTCAAACTCGGTTCATTAACCACTAACCAGTAACCATGGCATTGTCCCCTACTCTAAAACCATCATATCATTGTAAAAAGTCAATGGTAGTTGGAAACCACCACTTTGTCCAGGAAAATACATCAACCTGGAAGCTCATGCTTTTTAGATTGGCAAGGGAATCGCTAACGATTATCTAGAAGCAATACCTGTCTTGGATAGAAAAAAACAAAAACAAAACATAGGTTAGCAGTTAGCATGGGTTCGTGTTGGAAGTTAGCGTCAGCAAAGATGAGTGATTGGTTAAACCAGAGGAACTTTGCTAGCGTGGTAGGTCTAAACTCTTAAAAACTACACCAAAAGTCGTCACAAAGATCTTTGAGTTGGCCTAATGGTTTCTGCAACTTTATGACTCAAAAAGCGATCCCTTTTTACTCTTTGGTGCATCTGTTTACTGTACCGCAGGGTTCACCCAAACAAGAAAAAAAAACGTACCAAAATGTAAAAACCAAAGGCAAAACTTAAAAATGTTTCTCCAAATCCATCCCGCAGGCTGCATCTACGGTCTGGAAATAAAAGCCTCCATCGTTGCTCATATTCTTACATAAATATTTACATACAATACCACCACTGGACAAAACCCAGATTGCCATAAACAGTGAAAAAAGAAGAAGAAACAGAACCCCATCTTAGACTTATTGGGGGGAAACCCTGAAGCGGATTAAATGGCAAGAAAATATGGGTCCGTTTGGTCCAGCACGGCCATCCTCTCCGAAACATCGGCCAACGACTTGAGATTACATCGGATGAGAGCCTCCACGAAGTAACACGTTTCGTCCTTTGTGTTCCCTTCTGGCACGTCCACCACAAATGATTCGATCACCATTGTCCCTGCCCTTCCCTCGATCACCTCCGGATGGACCGTTATGATTGAAGAATAATTCTGTCAAAAAAAAAAAATCCAGTGAATAAAACTCTACCCTTTAGCTTTTATTCTTTCAAGTTAAAACAAAGAAATAAAGGAGAAGGAATGGTTCTTATTTGTTTTACCCTGAGACGGTGGTCGCCGCCGACGATTTTGATGCCGAGGATGTGCTCTTCGTCATCGAGAAGCTCTAATCGTTCGGTACTGGTGGTGGCCGGAAGGCCGGATTTAACGTTGACTTCTCTAACACTACCGATTCCGAGGTCCCCTTTCATTGTACACCTGCTTACGAACGGCTTGTACTTCTGCGGCTGGTCAAACCGCCTTACCAACGACCATACCTTTCATAATTTAATCAAATCCGTAACCACTGTTATTAGTTGCAATAAAATTATTAAAAAAGTAAGAACAGTTTTCTGTAAAATTTCAGACATGAACATAAATTTAGCAGATCCGGAAAGACAGAGGGGAGAGAGAGGAATTTACGAGATTAGCAGGAGCTTTGACATGTTTGACAAGAGCAGAGGAGCACTGGTCGTCTCTAATGTCGTGCCTGTGGTGTCTGCGTATGTACTGCGCCTCAGCATCACCGCCGTTCATTTCTTTTCTGATTTGATGCCAATTACAGGAGAGTTTCCAAGCACAAAGATAAGCTCTATTTTGCTTCCCTTTTTTGGGTTAATTTTTGTTGCGATTATTGCAGGAGAGAGTTTGGTTTTGGAAGTACAGAAATGGAAACAATTACACAAGTAACTTTTAGTTTAAGGTTATTTAGATTTGAGGGGGGCTTTGCTTTGCTCTTAACTTGGCTTGGCAGTCTCTCCAAAACAAGACTTTTCCCCCAAAAAAAATTCCGTTTTAAATACTATTTACGGATTTAATACAAAAAAAAAAACATTGGCCATGTTTGGCAATTAGCGGATAACTGATAGCTGATAGCGGATTACATTAGCTGATAGCTGATAGCTGATAGCTGATTGCATTAGCTGATTTGACTAGCGGATTGTATTAGCTGATTGTATAAAAGTGTTTGGTAAAATTAACCGATAGCTGATAGCTGTTTGATTATTTAAACAAGCAAAATGACATATAAGGACATGATTATATTTAATACTTGTTTGAATAATTTATCAGTTATTAATATTTTGTATCTAATAAATATTAATTAGATTTGTAAAAATTATTTTTAATATAAATTTCTTAAACATATTTGAAAGATTTATATATTAATTTATTATTTATATAATTATTAAATTTTTTATATACACGTATAAATATGTGATAATAAAAAAATAGAATTAACTTACAAATGTCACCATATAAATTAGTAGTAACAACAAATAAGTCCAATATTTAATATTTTATTATTTATATTAAAAATTATTATTATTTAATTTAGGTTATTTGGAGATTTTTGGTAATTGTTAAGGGTAAAAGAGTCATTACAACTCTAATATCAAACCTCTAATCTCAAAAAGTTCATATTAGGAGCTTTTTCAAAATTAGCTTTTTCACCCCAATCCGCTCTTTCAATCCGCTATTTACCAAACATCAATATTAGCGGATTTGACTAGTCAAACCTCTAATTTTTGCCCAAACCGCTATTTACCAAACAGGGCCATTAATTCTACGTCTAGTATTTACGATGAGTTTCGTAAAATATTATTTTTAATATAATTCATTAGTTCTCTAAATATTATTTTTAATATTGTTTAGGTATCAGAATTGAATGAGTTTAAAAAAAATAATATTGAAAAATAAAAAAATTATGGGAACTTGTCGTACAGTACAACAAGTTTCTATAAAACACAAGAAATAAAAACCCAAAAGACTCGTCATATTAATTAGACGAATTCTAAAATTGAGTTTTAGATCGAAAATAAATATATTTTAAGTGTTAGGTCCGTAAATAATATTAAAAATTGAATGTGTGTGAAAATAAAAAAAAAGAAACATGAAAAATCTAAAATTCACCGACAATTTCTTTGTTTTTTCTAAAGAATTTTATATTCGAAAGCCTGCTTTCAGCTTTCCCTATCTCTTCAAATTGCACTTATCCTCTTCCACTTGCGAGTTACTGCTGGAATGCTTTTCTTTTTGTTGCTTAAAATATGTGGTTTGTTACTTGTAAAATGAATATAAAGACATTAAAAAAGAATATGTAAATACTTGTTTGGTAAATTTGATTATAAAAGTTATAAAATATCACTATTATTATTATTATTTTACAAAATAGTAACTTACCTGTTAATATAATTATGGTTCGATGACATGACATCTTAGCTTATTTAAAAAGAATAGGGGTAAACTTAGTATAACTCTCTTCTGTTCTTTCTGTTTGATTTTGAAAAAATTATGTTTTGGTTATTTAGGTTATTGATTCATTAAATTTTGCTTATTGAGTCGTTAATTCACGTTAGTTTGATGACATGACACTTTAGTTAGAATAGTTAATTTTTTAATTTAATCTTTAAATTTTAGATGAGATATCAAATTGACCTCTAAACTCTTTCCACCTTACTTTTACACCACCTTGCCATCAATTTGACCAATGCTGCCTCCGACCACGTCTGTCTTAGTCTCCTTTTCTACATATGATAATGTATGACAATTGACACTCTCGAGTGTTATGAAGAAGAAAATGCACAATTTGGTTTCCATGACAAAGAAGAATGTCCAAAGTGTTGTCTCGAATACTGATTGTGTACTTATTTTAGTTTATGCATGTAAATTATTTGAAAGTGTATGTTTTATAGTTTTAACATTCTTTGTCAAACATTTCACCCGTTTTAGTTAAATTTCTTATGTCTAGATCGACGTTACTAGCAAGGACAGAACGCGTGTAATCTGGGAGGAGCAATTGTCTTCCCAATTTGATGGATTAATTGTATTTTAGACCCTAATAATTTTGAAACAATTATAATTAAGCCATTTCTCCTCCATTGACCCTCCCAAATTTTATGGTTTATTATTTTTTTAGGATCTTGTAATCTAAAATTAATAAAATTAGACGTTATCTCTCATTTTTTTAATTACTTTTTTACACATTTTCATTTTAAAATCTGTAAAATTAAACCTAAACTCTTCTAATTTTTATGGTTTAATTACTTTTTAAGACTATATTAATTTCAAAGTTAATTGGTCTGCCTCTCGTAGTTCAATTCTGGATACGTCCTTGGTCACTGGTGGGTTTGCTGAGAAATTGTTACAGAAATACTCGTATCGTATGTCGACAATTCATTCCTTGCATTGTAAATGTTTGTGATCTCATCTTTGTTTCTGAACGATCTTTTATGTTAACTGTTTGCTGGCAAACTAGAACAAGACTAAAATCCAATGTTGTAATGACCAATTTTGTTTTGCAATGCTTAATTAGGTTCTTCGATTTACAGTTTTGTTGTACCCTTGATACCCTGTTTTGTAATAAAAAGGATTGTTGCCTTCCTCTTAAAGAAAATCTTCCCCCAAATTTTGGTGGGACTTGACAAACGATTGTTTCTTTCACATAAACAGGGCTTGTTTATTTATGTAATATTCAGCGGGGTCAAGATTTAAGGTGGGGCAAGAGCCCTTATTATTGCCAATGCAGCTCTGTCCATGATAATATCGCAACGAGATTTCTTGTGCATGTCAAATATCAAGATTAATCAGCATCTGAACCCAAAAAACCCAGATTTCATCTTCATATATTTTTAGATAAATGTGGTGAGAAGGGATGAGGATAGAGGTGGTCGGAGGTATCACTGGCAGAAGAAAATGGCCAAAACAATGGCAATATGGTCTAAAAGTGAAATTAAAAGAGTTTGTGGATCAATTGATATTTTATTTAAATTTTAGGTATTAAATTGTTGTTTTGTCAAAAAAATCCCTAAGATAACATTTGAATCCTTCAACTTAAATAGAACGAGGGAGCCACTCTCTTATTTTTTTGTGTGCCACGAAAAATTATTAGATGAACTCGGCTCACTATATTATTTATGGTTCTAACAAAATTTATCAATTTCATTTTCTTAAGGTGAATTTTTAACTCTTGCCTACATGTCAATAAAAAGTGGATAATTATTTAAAAATTAAAATAAAATAAATAAACCTTATTAATTAAGACCACGAATGACGTATTAAGCCGGATACATCAAATAATTTCTCCCATTCAATGTTTATGCGGAAGATAATTGCATCTACTTCCCACTTGCATTTAAAAAAGAAAGAAACAATGAGATATGGTCCCGCTGCTAGTGCTAGTGCACTGCTGGGCGCTGGCTGGGAGTGGGACCTCCACGTCCACGTCATATTCACTACGCAGTTAATTTCTTATTCTTTTTTAATTAGGCATAATAGTTAAATAGGTGTCCAAACTATACTCGTGGCTCACTTTTAGTACTTAAATTATTTTTCGCTCTAAATAGGTGCTTAAACTTTCATTTCAGACATTTTAGGTGCTTGATTGTTAAAAAATGTTAGCCAATTAAAATATGACATGTGGTATGTTTTAATTGTTATTTTCTTTTAATTAATTTTTAAATAAATTTTAAAATTTTAAAAAATTAACAGTTTTTAATTTTTAAAAAATAGTCTCAAATCTTTGACCCAAAACTCAAAATCCCAAAATTGTTTTCGTTGTCATCGTTGACTGCCTCGCCGAATACCACGACCATTTCCCCCAACCATCCATCGTTGGGAACCGATGGTAGGTGTGCCGATCGGCTTCTTTTTTACAAGTTTGGCTTTGAATTTTGGAGGTTAGGAGAATGGTCGTGGTGGTCCGACGACGGATATGGTGAGCATCTGCGTGACCATTGGTGGCAGAATCGGCAGGAGAGATTAGGGATTTCAAATTTATGGGTCATTTTGTGAGTTTTGGGAAATTTAAGGATTTTTTAAAATTTAAGTTAAAAATAAATTAAAGTTTAAATGAAATAAATTAAAATAAATATTTTTTAAAAAGTAACGATAGTTAACGGTTAAACGCCTAAAATGACCGAAATGAAAGTTTAGGCATCTATTTGAAGCGAAAAATAATTTAGACACAAAAAAATGAGATATATGTATAATTTAGACACCTATTTAGCTATTAAGCCTTTTAATTATGAGTATCTTGTTTCACAGGAGTTGGATTCCAATGCCATTAATGAATATATATTCCAACAGACATGCCTAGCGTTAGAATATAATCCCATTTCAATTCTTTCTTACTTTTTCCATTTTTCTAATCTCCACCGTAGTTCTGCGGTAAGGCGGTTAATATACGACTAATATACGGCGTAACCGGTTAGAAAGGTGACCGGTTAAATATAACAAAATCGGTAAAAATTACCTATTTTGTTGATCCGAATATCAATATATTCGGTAGCGCTTAATTTGTTGATAATTTTGAGCTGATGGGGCCTTGAAATTCCCACGATAACAAAATCGGTAAAATTACCTATTTTGTTGATCCGAATATCAATATATTCGGTAGCGCCTAATTTGTTGATAATTTCGAAAGTATCCATACTTTTTAGAAAGTATGAATACTTTTTGAACAGCAATGTAACCACGGTTGAAAAAAATGTCGAAAATATCGATACTTTGTGCACAGTTTTTTGTATCGAATTTAAAAAAGTATCGAAAAAACAGATACTTTTGTAACACTTTATACAATTTTATCGATACCAAGGGATCGAAAGTATCGTTTCTGTTTCCACAGTACTAATAAAAAGTTTATCCTTTAGAAGCTAATTTGACAAACCGGTACATTATTAATAAAAACAATGTAACAGGTTAATTGTTATCGTATTGTTTGTTTGGTTTCGATACATTTGTAAGAACGTGTGCAAAAGAATCGGTACAATAGAAAAAATTAGACATAACCGGTTACATTATTAATACATATAATGTAACTGGTAAATAGTTACCGGATTGTTTGTTTGGTTTCGATTCATTTGTAAGAACGTGTGCAAAAGAATCGGTACAATAGAAAAAATTAGACATAACTGGTTACATTATTAATACATATAATGTAACCGGTAAATCGTTACCGGATATTTTGTTTGGTGTCGATACTTTTTTTAAGAACATGTCAAAAGAATCGGTAAACTACAAGCAAATTTGACATAACCGGTTACATTACTTAAACATATAATGTAACCGGTAAATCGTTACCGGATATTTTGTTTGGTTTCGATACTTTTTTTAAGAACATGTACGAAAGAATCGGTACATTAGTAAGTTAAAAGGATTTTGAAACAGAAAAGGGTCGAAAGAATCAACACAATTCAAAAAAGTATCGAAACCTGGAGAATTGTATTGATTAAATATATCATAATGATATAACCGGTTAAAAAGTATCTACTCTAATACAATCCTTGTATTGCTTGCATTTACAGAAAACCTAAGAGAGTATTTGAAATCGAACCGAGTTTGGTTGCTGCGAAATACAAGGGAGGCGTTCTTGAAGTCGTGTTGTATCAGAATCGAAAGGAAAGGTTTTGGGTTTTGGGATTTTGATGTAAAAGGTATGTTGTCGAAACCCTAGTTTTTTGGTAATGTAGTATTCGAAAGTTGGGGTTAATGTTTTGAGTTTAGTGATTTTGAAGTAAAATCGGAATTCGGAGTGATTATAGGTCGAAATTATAATTATATTTAGGAAATAAATATCAGTACTTTGTTCTGAGAACTTATCGGTAGAAATTTATATTGTCTGTAAAAAATGAATATCGATACTTTTTTCAGAGAACTGAAGCGGTTCTTATGTCATGGGTGCAAAGGATCATGAAGATGTTGTTCGTGAAGATGACACTGAAATGGCTCATGAAAATGTTGTTCGTGAAGATGCCAACATTGAAATGGTTGAAATGGAGCCGAAGAGTATCGAAAGTGAGGAAAATCCAAAGCAATCAAAGGGTGGATATATGTACTTCTAGTAAGTAGCAATGTATTTGTGTACTTGTTCTGTAAATGGTAGTTGGATGAAAGTATTTAAGAACATTTAAACTTTCCTATCATAACAGTATGAATGAAGTGCAGAGGATGGAGGAATGTGGTACTTACAATGTCGGTTCGGTATGTAAATTGAATTTATAGTGAATATAATGTATGTTTAATATTTTGATTGTTGATGGTTTATGCATAATTTTCAGGTGAGAGATGATGTGGTGAAGAAATGGCACACGATGGGTGAAACTGAAAAGGAACCATTTAAGACGTTGTCCACAAATGATAGAGAAAATTAATCGGCAAAGAAGAAAGCACAAGGAAACATTGAGAAGAAGGTATTCGTTAAACTTGTAAATACTTGTCAAATGATATATAAAAACTCTAACATTATATGTAAATAATATAGGAAGTGTCGACAAGGTGTAGCATAAAACGAGTGCACCACATAATAGAGGAGTTGAAAGTGAAGGATAAAGTCAATGTGTTGGAAGAAATGGGGTTTGGATCTCTTATTGGATTGAAGGACCGACCAATTCGGAAGGGATTGTGTCGCTTGTTGATGGGAGATTTTGATTTGCAAAAGTGTGAAGTTCGATACGGCAAATATTCATTTCATTTTGGTGTCCGATGTGTTGAAGCCGTATTGGGGCTACAAAATAAAGGGCATAGTGTGGATGAAGTAATTAAGAGGGAGGATTGGAAAAAACTTGTGAAGAAGTATGACCTAAAGTCCAAGGTGACATATGCTACACTTGAGGACGATATAAAAAGCGGCAAGTATGAGGGGGATGATCTGAAGGCTCGAGTACTATTGTACATTGTCGGAGTATTCCTTTGTCCAACGAGTGATACATCCCCGAGCAAGGAATGTATGAAGTTGATTTGCGACTCCGGGTTGAAAGGTGAATTAAATTGGGCCTCATATGTCAGTGCCAAATTATTTGATGCAATCAAGAGTTTTCAGAAGGCCATAAACCCCACATACCTCAAAGGATGCATAGCTGTCTTAGAGGTAAATGAGTTGAATCTTGATGTTGGTTTAGAAAACTTTGTAAATAGTTATTATAGAAAATGATAAAGTTTATTATAAATGTAGGTTGCATTGTTTGATTTTTGGTCTGATTCTTCAAGTGTGCCGACCTTCCAAAGAACCGGAGTGGCACACATCATTGTATGGGGCAAGAAAGAAGTTGCTCGAGTTATGACAAAGTTAAAGTTAGAAATACCAAAAAACAAAGTAAGGGTAATTTAAGTATTTATAGATTAGTAAGGACTTAAAAAAGAAAGATACTCTAATAATGTAATTTATTTGTGAAGGTTATTGGCGAGGAGGAAGAGGAGGAAGAGGAGAAGGTAGAAGAGAAGGTGAAACAGAATGAAGGGGGAAGTAAATATGACATTTTGATGGCTGAGTTGGCGGAGGTGAAAAAAGTCGTTTCTGATTGTTTGCAAAGACAATCCAGAATCGAACATGCAATTGAGAGCTTAAAGGGGGAAGTAGGGGAAAAGGTTGATGATGTTGTGAAAGAAGTGGTGGAATTGATGGGTGAGTTGAAGGGGGTGATTGGAATGGTAGAAAAAAATGGATGAGGGGATAAATTTAAGTTTTGAAAATAAACAAAAGAGGAGTTATGTTGAGGAAAAATATGATAAACTTAAAAAAATGATGAAGAAAATATAAAAGAATTGAGTAAGAGGGAGGAAAATATAAGAGAAGTCCACGATCAAGATATGAGGACACCGGATCATGCAATAGATGTAGATCTGAATTCAGTGTGTCCTGCACCAAAGAAGAAGAAAAAGGTAAAAATGAATAATACAATTGACATCCATTTTGATTATTGTGTTGTGGCTAATATCTATAATCAATATCGTAGGTTGCAAAGGTCAAAATACTAAATGGAATTGGTTCAATAGAGGCTGCAATGTGTGAGTATGTATGGAATAGTGGGTTGTTAGAAGATGGGTAAGTAATATATATTGCTTTGTGAGTGATATTTAAATAATTTTGTGAAAAAATTAATACAAAAAATTGCTTGTATAGAGATGTTATCCTAGATTTCGAAAGCCAACACGGCACAGTAGGCGACATTGGCAGTGGCAAATCCAAGAATATATCATTGACTGAGCCAATATGAATAGAATAAAAAATTTATCTAATATAGCTTAGATATAATTTTTAATTGAAAACATAATAACTTACTAAAAATAATATGATTAAATGTTTCAAAAGCACACACCATCAAAACATTACAGATTTTTTTTTCTTTTTTTCGAAAAATTCCTATATAGGGGGAGGGGGAAATTTGCTCCTAAAGACTATTGAATCCACAACTTAAGGGAGATGTGAGTATGCCAACTGAGAGCTTTAAACTACATGCTCTAGAAATTGTTAACAAACATTCTAAAATTTTTCATTTTTAAAATAAATTTTTAAACAAAACCAAGCCTTTATTCCACAACTTTAACAATACCAAACAAATCTTAACTATCAACATTTCTAAAACTTGAAGCACTTAGTAAGAATGGACTATCCTAAAATATCAAGTTGGGTGAACCATAATAGATCGAAGGATGTTATCTAAAATCAAGGAAGCAACATTCCTAGTTACATATAAAGCTAAAGTGCATTATCGATTTTAATTCTTTTAATTTTTTCTATTAAAATTTTGTGTTTTTATTTGATTATATATAAAATTTTGACACATACTTATTTCTTCTAATTTTATTTCACTTAATTTTTACTATAAATTTAATCATTTATTAATATTTTTATATGCTAAATTTAAACTATAACTAGACAAAACTTAAATTTTATTTTTTATACATAATATTCCCTTTTAACTTGTTTTGAAAGCAAGCGTTGATGGTCGGTTGGTTAGAGCTGCTCACCTGCTTCATTCCCTTTTTTTAGGTCCCGAGTTTAAGACCCATCAGGAGCATTTCCCCCTAGAATACCCCTTTTCCCTCTAGGTAGAAGTATAAGTAATATTTGTCAAAAAAAAATTGTTTTGAAATAGTTGTTTCTCCTTTTATTCTATCATCTACTATATATATAATTCTAAAAGTATTTTCGGTGAAAAATAAATTTTACAAGTATTTATAATTCAATTTATTCATAGGTCATGGAGTTATCTTTCAAAATATATAATAAAAACAAATCTAATACCCAATAACAAAAGTTGATTTTTTCGTAAAATTGAAAGAAAAAAAAAGAGATAAATGTAAAAAAAAAATCTATAACAAAATTAAACCTACCTGATTGAAAAGGTAAAAAAGAACATAAATTTTTTTAACTTTTATGTTTACCGTCGAGAGCAATATAACGAAAATAATAAGAAAAGAACGATAAAAAATACTTTACTTTTAAAATTATAATTTTAAGCTTCTTAAAAAAAATAAAATTTTGGGCATGGGGTGGGCCATGGCCTAGGTAGGCCTAGGCCCACATTCGCCCCTGGACATTGGGTCGTTAAGACCTGAGAAATGGATTTACAGTCCGATTATTGATTTGGTCGGCTGGTTGTTGGCTTACGAGTCAATGAAGAATAGTTCAGGGAACCGGAAGATTTACTTTTTTCCAGTCTTCTTTGTGGTAAATTAAATTTATACACATTTTCGTGTTGTGTTATGCATATGGCTAGTCAATTAATAGAGATTGTTTTTTAAAATGCAGTTAGCGTTGATAAAGGACGGTTAAAATGTGCCGAATCTTGTAAGCTTCTTTACTAACGCAATGGTCGACCATAATAAAATGACCGATTGTGACACGGTAAGATATTTTTGCGTACATGTTGTTTTGTATTTAAATAATAACAATAAATGTTCTAATTTTTTGTGTGACATTTATTATAGATCTTCTTGCCAATAAACGATGACAATAATCATTGGTGTCTCTTAGTGTTGGATATGGTTGATCGTGTAGCATCGTTTCTTGATAGTCTACATACATCTTACCGGCACAGGAATAGAGTGCAACAATGCAAGAAAATAGTATGTGTCGATACATTTTGTAATTTATAATGCATAATTTCTTCGTAATCTAATTTAATAATTTTTTGACGCATCTGAAATGTTTAGATAAATTTAATCAGGACGAGACCTTTGTTGAAACATTTGGGAAGATTAAGGTCTCAGTGACAGATTTAGAATTTGTGGTCCGTAAGACGATGTTGCAAACGAACGGGTATGAAATTTGAGTATTTAATAAGTCAAATATTTATAGGGGTTATCTAACTATTTGACATTTTGCGGCAATATAACAGAGATGATTGCGGAATGTATGTGATCATGTGGATGGAAGCTATTTTTGATGGGAGGTCAACGGATGATTTGGTGAGTGGTCCGAAAAGGAGTTTTTAAAAAAAATTTGGTACTGACATTGAGTCGTAACAAAATGTTCTAATGTGAATGTAGGTTGTTGGGGAATATGATCCTCCGAGAATTTTAAACGATCTCATAAATCACGAACTTAATAAAGGGAGAGCTCAGTTCACAAGTGCTTACCTCCAACATATGAAAAAATAATTCATTTTGAAAGCAAATATATGTACATTTTGTTACCATAATTTTCTCACTATATAATTATTTGTCATAGTTACGTTGTTGTAAATTATGTTAACATAATAGCTTGTTTGTAAATATTTAGCAATTTTTTTGTTATATGTTATGAAACTTATTCAACATCAAATTCCGGTAATAAAGTTCAGCATCAACTTTTGTAAAAATCGATTGACATAGGAAATAAATTTTCGATACTTTAATAACGCTATAAAAAACGCTATAAAAACTAATTATCGAGACTTTAATAACGTTATAAAAAACAATTGTTCGAAAATATCGATTCTTTCATCCCACAATTTAAACAAAACATCGATACTTTTCAAAATAATGCTTGCCATAGATTACTGGAATTAAAGTGTCGATACTTTTTTGCCGCTATGAGTAAAAATATCGATACTTTTAAACGAAATCTATGTATCCGCTAAAAAAATATCTCGAAAAAATCGATACTTTTTTCCCTATATGATAAAATTATCGATACTTTTCAAAATAATGCTTGCCATAGATTACTGGAATCAAAGTTTCGATACTTTGTTGCCGCTATGAGTAAAAATATCAATACTTGTAAATGAAATCAATGTATCCGGTTAAAAAATTTTCTCGAAAATATCGATACTTTTTTCCCTATATTATAAAATTATCGATACTTTTGAAACAGAAGGATTGACATAGCTTACTATAAAGAAAGTTTCGATCCTTTTTGACGCTATGATTAAAAGTATCGATAAAATTAAACAAAATCAATGTTTTTGGTTGTGTCGTTACAGTTTTCATTATTGACTACATCAATGTTACCGATACACTTGTCAATGTTTCCGGTAGCGATCTGAATTTGAAATTTAGGCGCGATTTCTATTTAACCCAGCCCTAAAATTAAATCCTCCATTTCCTAATTTTATCGATACTATAGCAGAGATCTCTTCCACTCCAACGACGATTACCACAGTTCAGAGAAATTGCACCGTTCAACCTGCTTATAAAATCAACACCGAGGAGAACGATTACTACGATCAGATTTATAGGTTAGTAAAAGAGGCTGATTTTGCGTAATTTAGGATTAGGGTTTTGCGCAATTTGGGAGTAACCGTTCTTCTTCTGCATATAACAGTTCTTCTGAAGCCAAAAAAATGGCTTCCAAACGTAAGAGAGCTAGTGCTTCCAAGTTAAAGTCATCTTCTAAATCAAGGTCTGATGCTCAAGTAAGTTCTTCTGCAACAAATATGTCTTTTGAAACGCAAAACTTTAGAAGCAAGGAAGAGAAAGTGAAATATGATAGCAATTTCAAAACAAGAAAGATTCGTCCAGAACGTGTTATTGACATGGACTTCTTCTTCGATGAGAAAAACAAATTTGGGTTTAAACAGACATTTACAGATTGGGGATGACTTGAACTGCTTGGTGTAGAACCAAAATATTACCCCAATCTTGTTAGAGTTTTCTACAGTAATGCAACATTAGACCTCCAGCCTAGTACGGAAGCAATATTAGGAATTACGACTTATGTCATGGGTAAGGAGATATATATAGATCCGTCCTCTATTGTTGCTGGTTTAGGAGTTAAGAATATAGGAGATTCCGATGAACATGTTTTAGATCCGACCATTAAACGTGTGGATCGGAATAGTCCCATTAACCTTGGTGTGGAGGGGAGATTGTTCCACCTTCTTGTCACTTGGTTTCTTCGGCCTTCCGGTTGGAAATTTTCACAAATTCGAGATAGTGATTACTGGTGGTTGTCTAAGTATGAATCAAAAACCGCTCCAAACATAGCAAAACTTATATATGAGACAATTCTAAATATAGTGAAAAAGGGTGCTTCCATTACAACCTCACTACCATATGGATGCATAATTAGTCATATATTGAGGAAGGAAGGAGTACAATTCAATCTTGACTACCCTCTTCGATTATCCCGAAAGATCGACATGTTATCCTTGACAAAAGCAGGATACGATTTTATTGAAAATGTTGGTTGGATAAACAAATCTGTCATTGGAGCGGAACAAGACAACGACCAAGTGGACAACGTTGAAGCAGAAGACTACGAGCGGATGGAAGAAGATGAGATCGAATGGGTGATTATGATAAATTTAGTGATGGCATACATGGTTAATTTCCGCGAGCATTTGGATGCTCGTTTTGGCGAGATTAATGACCAAATCGGCCAAATGCGAGCAGATATTTCGTCACTTCGTGCTGACTTCTCCAACTTCCGTAATCAATGCCTTCAAAGAAAATATAAAGCTATAAGTAAAATAACCCTTTAAATTTACTATTGACATGCGGTTAAATGACTATTGACATGCTTATAACAGAAGTGGAGAATCCAGTTGTGCCTGAAGAGGTGAATGATGAAGAGGTGGACAGTTCAGATGATGATGAGACTGAAGACCCCAACAGATATATAATTTCTGCAACACCGAACAAAAAACTTGTCATTTTTTATGTCAATGGAGTCCTTGCATATTATACAAAACAAACTCCCATAGGTAATAAAATGTCTTCAAATTTGTTTACGGATGTGTTAAGCTATAAACAAAAAAATTATGTTGAATTTATTTTCATGTTGTAGATGTTATAATGAGGCCAGGTGTACAAGAATTTATGAATTTTTGTTTAGAGAACTTTGTTGTTGGCATATGGTCATCGAAGTTGAGGTACGCACCGTTATGATTATAATTGTTAACAATTTGATATTGCTCTTAACAAATTTGATGTTTATCGTGATAATTGTTCACGATTGCAGGCATAACATTGATCTTGCTCTTAACCAACTAACTGTACAATATGACCAATATATATTCATCTGGGTAAGATGCTTCGTATTTGCGTTCGATAATTGACTTTGTCATGATTCTTACAAATTGGTGTTTCACAATTTACTAATAACAGGATGAAGCAAAGTGCAAACGGAAAGAGGAATTCACCTTCTGCAAAGATTTGCATGACGTTTGGAATGAGTTTCCTCAATTCCACTCGAAAAATACACTGTTGGTGGATGATTCTACCGAAAAAATGTTTTATAATCCAGTGAGTTATATTTTTTCCATGCAATTTATTTTTAAGGTAATAGTCTATTCTTTTGTTAATTGATGTTTTCTGCATAGCAATACAGTTACATATGTCAGCATCCCTATGACCATTCATCTTGCAACGACAATGCTTTAGGTATGACAGTTACATATGTGACTTATTCCATTGGTTTATTAATATATTGAACAGGTTGACAGTATGCTAATTTGGCTTATCTTTATATATCCTCATAAAAGGGCGGAAGCATCCGAGAATATTTAGAAAAGTTGGCGAAGGAGCATAATGTTCGCGACTTTGTTAAAAATAACCCTTTACAAATTTGAATTTTATTTCATTTATATATGTAACATTCTTGATTTATATATTGTTGTATGTAGGATACATTCAAGTCCCACACCGCTAATATATAGTAATATAGATATATGTCGGATACATACCAGATGATAGTTACAATGTCTGTGGATCGGTACTTGCAGTATTCCAAATGTCCTCGTTGCCCTGAGACATAATGGAGTGATTGATATTATAATTAATCATAAACAATTGAAGACATAATTGTAGAATAGATATAGTAACTCACATTATAATCATCATCTACGCGGCCGTAGGACCATTCCGTATCGTTATCAAAAAAATCAGTCGAGGTAGGTTGTGTAAACGAATCCAGACCCAGCTTTAATTTAGGACACGTTACTTTGTTATGTCCCTCAATCTTGCAAAAAAAGCATAGCCTACTTTTCTTCTGGACCTTCTTCTTCTTGACTTCTTTTCGCTTTCCTAGTCTTCGTTTAGGGTCGCGAACCCCATTATCAACATTGCTTCGTTTGCTTGAATCTTTCAAACCGAACGAGTGTTCAAATTCGGCAGTTAGTCTTTTCATCTCATCTCTTGCGGTTATGAAAGATGCATATGTCTTTGATGCAATGTAGCAAAAACGACTTGACGTTGCACGTAGGGCAGCGAACCGTGCCATTTACATAACTTCTGCTGCTACATTGAAGTCAAAGAAACTTGGTGCAGCAGCCTTCGCATCCTTAGTCCATCAACTTAGAATCAAAGACTTTGGAAGAGATGTGTAATCCAAGTGCTTCAAAACATGTTGTTGATGGCAACATGGAATTCCTACAGTCTCAAATTTCCTACACGAGCATGTGACGCTTTCTGAGACGACATCAAAACATAAGTGAAATCTCGTGTTCTTTTCCTTGTACTTTGCCAAAACAAAATTTTGACATTCATCTGATAAGGACTGAATTTGTTCCTCAATCCGGTACAAGGTCTCGTCTTGCAGTTCTTCTTGGAAGAGCCGAAATGATGCTCGCGTATAAATTTCACCAGCATGGCTTTCTAGGTTGTCAGTTTAGTGATCTGGAAGGGCCTTGTCTACGAACTTAAGTAATCTTCTTGCAACTCGTTGATACGCATTTTACTAATAGCTTGTTCAATTGTACGAACAACGTCTACATATGTCTTCTTCTTTATCAGGGCACGTCTGAGTGAAGCATTCAAGGACTCGCACCTTTGTGTGGATCGCAAATTTGCAAAGAAATGACCCGTTTGATATGCTTGAGCCCATAAGTTCCGAGTATTTCCCTTCTCAATCACCCATGGATGCTTTCCGATATTGAATTCGGAAATCATTGCAGACCATTCAATATCAAATTCTTCTGTTGTCCACCAGGAACTCATACATCTAGTAAATGTTGTGCTAAATTTGATGTCACCAATGTTAGCTTGTACATTGCGAGATAGATGCCAAGAACATAATCTGTGCTTGGCATAAGGGAAAACACATTTGATAGCCCTCTACATTGCCCTATCCCCATCTGTGACAACTGAAAGAGGCGATTTATTCATCATGGCTTGTAAAAAATTACGCAGCACCCACTCGAATGATTGAGTCGTTTCCTCAGCTATGATTGCAGTAGCAAATACTATTGTTCTATGATGATGATTGAAGCCGAAAATAGTCATAATTGGTCGTCTATAGTAATTACCTTTGTACGTTGTGTCGAACGCAATTACATCACCGAAGCAAGTGTAATCTGATCTCGATGTTGAATCAGCCCAAATAAGATGCTGCAATGCCCCTGATTCATCTGTTGAGTATGTCATAAAAAACCTTGGATCTTCTTTCTTGTAATCAAAGTAAGCAATGAGTGCATTCACATCCCCATTGACAAGCTCATTTGCTTTACCTCTATCAAGTGTATTGTACATGTCTTTACTAGTAAATCCAATATTATGATAACCCCCTACCCGATTCATGAAATAATTCATTACTTGTGATGTCCCAACACCAACATCTTTCAATGTTGTTGCCTCAGCCACATCAGCCTCACTCACAGCTCTATTTGAACGCATAAATGGTGTCATAAGAGGTGTGCACAAGTCATGATTATGTTCGTCGAAAGACTTACTTAGAACCCACTGATCATTTGTTTTTGTTGCTGTGACCACGATTTTCGCCTTGCATCCTGTTCGTGTCACTGGCATATGAGCACGTTGACAATTAACAGTTTCGACTTTGGATGACTGAAACCCTTCTTTTGAACAACAAAATTCTTGTGTCTTCACATTCCCTTCGCCATCCAGCCGTGTTGTTCCTCGACGTGCACTAAAACCATGTTTCATTGCGTATTCCTTGTAAAAATTCCAAGCTTCCTCACGTGAAGAAAAGAGCCGACCTAGCAACCGTTCCGGATCATCAACGGTCAACTTTTCATCTTGTAAATTCCCGCTAGAATGAACATCGTTGGATAGAGTATCTTCCATTTTGGTAAACACGATCGGTTGAAGTGATCCAAACCTGGACATGAGTTGTGTGTTGCTTTCATTTTCAGGTAGTAAAATCGGTAGGTGGTGGTGGTTGAACTCTGGCTACAGCATTTATTTCTTCCTTCCTACAAAGTTAGTTGTGCAATAAATTGTAGTACAATATCGATACTTTCTGCCCATTATGATAAAAAAAATATCGATACTTTCAAAAAAAGGTTTCTCATAGCTTACAGGGAACATAGTTTCGATACAATTTTCCCACTGTGACTGAAAGTATCGATACTTTTGTAAAAATCAATGTTTTCGGGGGCAAATCAGCTCGAAAATATCGATACTTTCTGTCCATTATGATAAAAAATTTCGATACTTTCAGAAAAAAAGGATTCTTATAACTTACTGGAAACAAAGTTTCGATACATTTTTCCCCCTTTCAGTAAAAGTATCGATCCTTTTGTAAAAATCCATGTTCCGTTTGCAAATCTGCTCGAAAATATCGATACTTTATGTCCATTATGATACAAAATATCGATACTTTCAGACAAAAAGGATTCTAATAGCTTACTGGAAACAAAGTTTCGATACATTTTTCCCTCTTTTAGTAAAAGTATCGATCCTTTTGTAAAAATCCATGTTCCGTTAGCAAATCTGCTCGACAATATCGATATTTTCTGTCCATTATGATACAAAATATCGATACTTTTAGACAAAAAGGATTCTCGTAGCTTACTGGAGACAAAGTTTCGATACATTTTTCCCCCTTTCAGTAAAAGTATCGATCCTTTTGTAAAAATCCATGTTCCGTTAGCAAATCTGCTCAAAAATATCGATACTTTCAACCTCTGTGAAAACAATTATCGATATTTTTCATTCACAAAAGGATTCCCATAGCTTACTGGAACAAAAGTGTCGATACGTTTTTGACACTATGAATAAAAAACCCAATACTTTTGAAAGAAAATCAATGTTTCCGGTAGCAATTTCGCTCGAAAATATCGATACTTTTAAAAAATTATCGATACTTCACAAAAATAAAGGATTCCCATAGCTTACTGGAAACAAAGTGTCGATACTTTTTTCCGGGTTTGATTATAATTATCGATACGTTTGCAAAAACATAAATGTTTCCGGTAATTTTCTACTGTTTTCATTATTCATTACATCAATGTATCAGGTTGGTTGTTACCGTTTTCATTATTTACTACATCAATTTTGCATTGCAGTGTTATGTCTTTTCACTTGTATCACATGCACCGTTTACTGCTCATCCTGTATAAAGCTGAAACCCTAATCCCCGGAACGAATCTGATTCTGCCTTTTCAGTTTCGTGTCTTTTCACTTGTATCACATGCACCGTTCATGTTCATGTACCTTTATTTATTGGGTAGTTCTCCTCATTTATTTCTATAACCCCGGAAACGAGGAGACGAACGAATCTCTGAATCTATCTTTTCAGTTTCGTGTCTTATCACTTTCCCTCCCACTTTCCCTCCCAAACGGAAATTGCCTATAAATTAACAACTCCTCTATTTACTCTTCACAACATCTTCAAATTAATATACTCAACCCTTCCTTTACTTCTATAATCAGTTCTCCTTCACCATCTTCTATTATACAATGAGTTCGAGCAGAGGTTCTGGTAAAAATCCTCAACCTTTGGCAAAGAGGAAGATTGATTTCGAGACATCATCAAATAGCGATGATGATTTCTATATTGATTATGATGATGAGAAGGAACAACTAAGCCATGAGTCAATGAAAACCAGCAGATGGTTCAACAAGTTCTTCGAGACCTTCGATCGAATGAACTCTATCAACGACCCTTCTACTCAATGGAAGTGTTCAGCATGCCAAGGAGGTCTTGGTGCCTCTCACAGGTTTTGTGGCCTTCAGTCCCTAGTCACACATGCCAAAACCAAAGACGGACCAAAGCTGAAAATTCATCGCCAACTTGGTCTGCTGTTGGACGAGGAATTGCGTAGAACGGGTACTTCGGCTATTTCTCAAGGTCAAGCTTTTGGCCAATGGAGTGGTTTGAGAGATGATGCTACTATTGTCTCCCCCCCCCCCCCGCCTTCAAGCAACGAGGAAGCTAATCACCAAATACTCTGGCCGCCCATGGTGATGATAATGAACACAAGGCTTCGTAAAGATGGAGATGGGAAGGTAGTTATATAACTTCTAAATTATGTTTTCATTAATATTAGAATACTTAACTTCTTATTTCTTTAATTTTCTGCTTCAGTGGATTGGTATGGGAAACCAAGAGCTTCTTGACTATTTCAGTTCCTATCGTACTATTGCCAAACCTCGCCATTCATACGGTCCAGAAGGCCATCGTGGGATGAGCCTTCTGATTTTTGAGAGCACGGCAAGAGGTTATCTCGATGCTCAGCGTCTGCATACCCAGTTTGCTGCCCAAGGTTTCGATAGAGAGGCTTGGCAACGTTGTCAGGGCTTCATGTATGGTCCATCCAGCCAGCGCCAACTATATGATTATATGGCTGAAAAAGAAGACATACACATCTTCAACCGCCATATTCAAGGTTTTCTCTATCATTTTCTTCTATTATACAAGATACACTTTTGCTCATACTTATGCAAAAAAAATGTTCATTAGGCAACCAAAAGGTTAAGTTTGAGATGCGACCATATGCACAGATGGTTGGACAGTAAGCTGGAGCTGAAACAAGTGCCATGGGTGGCAGGGGGACTTGAGGGGAGGAGGCTCATTATTTTACTTTTATTTTTTATTTCATTTTATAATTGGTAATTGAAGCACTGAGACTTCATTTTTTTATAATAATTTTTCTTCATCCTTAAGTATATTAAACTTTTCATTGGGAACTTTTTTTTCATAAATATAATTGATATAAACGATTAAATAGAATTGTACTGATACTTTTAATATAAGTATCCATACTTTTTATGAAAGTATCCATAGTTTTTGCGAAAGTATCCATAGTTTTTGCGAAAGTATCCATACTTCTAATAAAAGTAACGAAACATTTAATATAAGTATCCATACTTTTCATGCAAGTATCCATACTTTTTAACGAAAGTATCCATACTTCTAATAAAATTATCGAAACATGTAATATAAGTATCCATATTTTTTTATTTAAGTATCCATACTTTCGAGCCACAATTGAACCAGTTCCAATGTTTTTATTAAAATATCGATATTGTTGTTTAAAGTATCGATACTTATTCGCTACCTATTACGTTACCCTAGTACCGGTTTGTTTAAAGTTATAATATTAATGTAAACGATCAAATAATAACAATTTAGGCGCTACCGAATATGTTGATATGAGTATCAACAAAATCGGTAATTTTACCGGTTTTGTTATCGTGGTATTTTTCAAGGCCCCATCAGCCAAAGTTATCAACAAATTAGGCGCTACCGAATATATTGATATTCGGATCAACAAAATAGGTAATTTTACCAATTTTGTTATCGTGGGAATTTCCAAGGCCCCATCAGCTCAAATTTATCAACAATTTCGGCGCTACCGAATATGTTGTTACTCGGATCAACAAAATAAGTAATTTTACTGATTTTGTTATGTTTGACCGATAAATTAAATTTGCCAGTTACCAATTTTTTTTTATTTTTCATGTTTTTTTACCGGATACATTATCTCATATCAACATATCCGGTAGCGCTTTACCGGATACATTATTTATCTTATAATGTTTCCGGTAACGCCGTTTCTTATCCGTATATTAATCCGCCTTACATTAGAATTGGGGAATCTCCACACTTCCTCATACTAAATTTTCTCATTCAGAGGCGGATTTAAAAATTTATAAAAAGAAAGCCATAATAAAATTAAAAAATTTAAAGAGACTATAATAAGATTTTAAAAAGATTAAAGGATTTATAAAATTAATTTACCTTTTTCTAAAAATTTTATTTTATTACTATTAAAAAAAATTGGCAAAGGCCCACACCCCAACACCCACCCCTATCTCCCATGCTCTCTTTGCATGTTTTTTTATTAAAGTTTTATGTACATATCATATTTTATATAAATTAAATTATTTATTAAGTTCAGTGTTGGGTTGATTCGTTTAAAAATAAAATATCTTTTATTTCATAAAGAGATATTTATATTTTCAAGACAAATGTCGAAATTTAAACTCATATAAAATAGAATAATTTAAATATTTTTGACCACTTGATCATCAGTAAATCTCAAATAAAAAAACTTTTTTATATAGTTTGCTACTTTGCTTTATTTTTATGATTTTTTGCTTTTAAGTTGGATTTAATGTTGAAGGGTTTGTGAGGTGCTCAAGTGGTCCAATGATGAACATCCATTGAACATGGTGTAAGTGAGTGTTTACAATTATTGACAAAAGTGAGTCTAAAACCCATAACTTTAGGAAAATAAGGGAACAAAGATGAACAATTTGGTCAACCGGTCAAATACGCTTGCTTATTCTTTTCCCCAATTGGACACGGTTAGGTTAGATGAATATTATTGACAAATGAAATTGTGGAATTATCTCGTTTGATTGACAACGTCAAAATCTATCAATACAAAATATAATATTATATATAATTAACTAAAAATTACTTCCATTAAAGTTAATTAAAATTTATACAATATTAATCCAAATCCGAACATTTATTTTAAGAATGCAATTATGTCTCTATTTAATCGAAAAAAACTATACAAGATAGATTCGAAGATGGCCCATCATCTTTATTGATTCCATCAAGACTTTATGAATCCATTTCATTTTAAATAGAAGTCGTTAGTCTTATTAAAAAAGAAAATATTCAAAATTAGAATAAAAATTTACAATTATCATCATAAACTATCATCGTAATTATTTATAGGGAGAACTAAACAAGTTTAAGTATTATAATTTAAATTTCTAACTTTGAAGCGTTGAATATAAAAAGAAAAGCATAAACAAAACACAATATAAAACCAAAACTGCATTTTAATTAATTAATTAATTAATTAATCGATCGATTGATTGATTCATACTGAAAATTATAAAGACTAATTATAAGGACAATCTTTACAATTCAATTAATTTTATTTACAATGTTGAATTCTTAACATCATTTTAAAATTTTAATATTTTGGACATGTTTAGTAAATAGCGGTTTGGGCAAAAATTAGAGTTTTGAGGTATAATTAGAGGTTTGACTAGTCAAATCCGCTAATATTGATGTTTGATAAATAGCGGATTGAAAGAGCAGATTGGGGTGAAAAAGATAATTTTGAAAAAGCTCATAATATAAGCTTTTTGATATTAGAGGTTTGATATTAGAGTTGTAATGACTCTTTTACCCTTAACAATTACCAAAAATCTCCAAATAACTTAAATTAAATAATAATATTTTTGATATAAATAATAACATATTAAATATTGGACTTATTTGTTGTTACTACTAATTTATATGGTGACATTTGTAAGTGAATTCTATTTTTTTATTATCACGTATTTATATATGCATATAAAAAATTTAATAATTATATAAATAATAAATTAATATATAAATCTTTCAAATATGTTTAGAAAATTTATATTAAAAAATAATTTTTACAAATCTAATTAATATTTATTAGATACAAAATATTAATAACTGATAAATTATTCGAACAAGTATTAAATATAATAATGTCCTTATATGTCATTTTGCTTATTTAAATAATCAAGCAGCTATCAGCTATCAGTTAATTTTACTAAACACTTTTATACAATCAGCTAATACAATCCGCTTGTCAAATCCGCTAATACAATCAACTATCAACTATCAGCTAATGTAATCCGCTATCAGCTATCCGCTAATTGTCAAACAAGGCTTTTTATCTCACAAAATCAATTGATAGCTGATGGACCTTTGTATTGTTTTAGTACATAGCTTAGTGTCATGTGTTATCTACCATTAATCTTGATTTTTGATTGGATGATTAGAGCGTTATCATCCAAAACTATCGCCTATCAATTCTACCCATATCTAATTGGCAATAACGTCCAAGATTACGTTCAACTGTGTATAAAATTCGATTTTAAAAGTTAATTTTTTTTCATTTGATTTAATTTAAATCGTAACTTTATAAATTCAACTCATCTCGTAAATATTTTAAATAAAGTTTGAGTTATAAAATAAGAATTGAATAACTCAAAAAAAATTACTCATAAAGCGGCAAATTCTCTGCCTTCTTAAAAAGTTTCCTTTTTTATGGAAACAAAACAAGACGATGGTAAAAACGAATAGAAACTCGTTGCTTATTTTCAATGTCTCTATTTATGTTTCCATACTAAAAAACTTAAGTTTATGGTTAAAGTTTAAGGTTATGATTTAGGATTAGAGTTAGAGAATTTGGACAAGGTATATATTTTAAGGTTTAGTGTTTGAAATTTAAAATCATAGCTTAAAATTTAATTTTTTAACATTGGAACATAAAAAGTACTAAAAAGGAGAAGATTTTTGTCCCGTAAAACCCACTTGAACTTGCAACAAGTCTAACGAAACATTTCATTTCCCTTTGGAAAAGAGAAGTTCATCACTCTTTTGCCAACACACTTCAAAGCATTATTTTGTTGAGCAACGAATTTTTAGGACCACCGATGCATTAATGTTCATCAAAATTGAAAGCTAACATCCAACTAACTAACTAAACAACGTACAATAAATGAATTTGCTCGATGCTTCCGATTAGCTTTAAAATTGATTATACGTGGATATGATGAATTTGGATATAAAAATGAAATATATCATCCAACCAAAACCAATTAATTATATTATAACCGAAAACATTCGATTTTAATATAATTTCACCCTATTTTCCAGTTTCAAAACGTTTTAATTGATTTCTCAAAGTAATTAACATTGTATTCGTTAGGCTTTTTTTTGCTGGTCTAGTCATCAACTTAAAGTTAAATAGTAGCTTGAGATCCATTGATTGGCCGAGTGGCCAAAAATGTTCATGTTCTTTCATCTTATATGAATTTGAATCACAACATTTGCTTAGGAATGTAATACTTTTTTTTTATTTAATAAAAAAAGTTAAATACTAGCTTGGATATGATATTGAGTGTATTAAAAAATAAGTGGATCGAACTTTATATATATATATATATATATATATATATATATATATATATATATATATATATATATATATATATCACACAAGTAATTTAGATTTGATATATTAAAAGTAGAGTTTTGCTATTGACATCCCTAAACCCTTAAAATTCCTTTTTTTAATTTTAATGACCTAGCTCTATTTGAAAAATACATAAATTGTACATACAATATGTACAAACATATTTAAAAGTTATAAGATATAAATTCTAAAGTTATAAGTTAATTCAAGAAAGCAATGGGAAGCAAATGGTTGTTTAGATTAAAATGCAATGCATATGGCTCGGTCAGTAAATTCAAAGTGAGATTAGTTGCGAAAGGTTACTCCCAAACTCCCGAGACTTGATTTCATGAAAACCTTCAATCCAGTTGTTCACTTTTTTACAGTAAATATCTTGATCTCTGTGGCTATAACAAACCAGTGGCAAATACATCAAGTCGATGTTAGCAATGCATCTCAAGGGAGATTTACATGAAGCTGTCTATATGCATTAACCAGCTGGGATCATCCAATACAATTTCACTGGACGCCATCTTGTCTGCAAATTAAAGAAGGTCATCTATGGCTTAAGACAAACCCCACACAATTGGTTTGTCAAATTAAAGACGTTTCTGGGCACACTTAGCTTTCTAGTCTCTCAAGCTGACCCAACGTTATTTATACTCAAGCATGGTGATCTCATAATATATTTGGTTGTCTATGTTGATGATATGTTACTTACAGAAAACATTGAATCACATGTTCAACAAGTAATCAAAGCTCTACATGATCGTTTCTCTCTGAAAGATCTAGGCAAGCTGCAATATTTTCTTGGCATCGAGGTACAAGCCTATGAAGGAGGACTATTTTTGAATAAAAAATAATGTCTCAGAATTGCTACATAAAACAGAAACCTTGGGTGGTAAAGCAACATCAACGCCTATGGTAACATTTCCTAAACTCAGTAGACATGATGGTGACTCTCTAACTGAAGTTCAAGGTTATAAAAGTGTTGTAGGAGCACTTCAATATATCTGTCATACAAGACCTGATTTGTTATTTTCAGTCAACAAAGCAGCACAATTCATGCAAAATCCCACTGAAGTACATTGGCAGGCAGTTAAAAGGATCCTAAGGTACTTAGGCAGCACACTTGATCATGGAATCTGGTTTCAACCATAAAATCGTGGCAGTCTCCAAATCACTGCTTTTTTTATCCTGATTGGGGCAGTGACATATATGATAGACGGTCCACTACGAGTTATTGTGTCAAGCTCGACCATCACCTTATCACGTGGTGCTCAAAGAAGCAACGAGTTGTTTCCAGATCAACATCAGAGGCAGAATATAGAAGCCTAGTCGATGCTGCCTCAGAAGTTAATTGAGTTTAATCTGTTTTGATAGAAATGGGAATAAAGCTAAATGACATTCTACAGCTCTGGTGTGACAATACAAGCACTGTCTCCATGACAACAAACCATGTTCTTCATGCAAAAATCAAGCACGTCGATCTTGACCTACACTTTGTAAGAGAGAAAGTGACTACATGACTGCTACAGATCAACTACATTCTTACACGATGTTAAATTGCAGACATACTCACTAAGGCATTACCAGTTCAACACTTTGAAGACTTTCGAACCAAACTACACATCAGAAGCTCAAAAGAAAATTCAAGCCGAAAAAATGTTGTAGATAAAAATGAAATTGAAGTACAAAATGAGCTGGCATTACAGCTGACAACAATTCCTCAATTCCCCAATTCTGTTGGAAGGCTGTAATAACCTTCTAGAAGGAGCGAACGTGTCATGCATCAGCCATACTAAGGTTTCTGACACTTTTGTATAAAAGACAAATGTTGCTAATGAATGAAACAAGCTATTCCTCTATCCGCAAATTTAGCCTTTATTTTTTATCATACATCTTGTATGATCAACACTTTTAAATTAATAAAATTATAAGTTAATAAAATGATAAAATTTTATTTTAGTTCTCATAGAATTTTATAAATTAATTATGGGTAATTATTTAATGTATTGTAAGTGTTTTTTTTTTCACAACCGGGCTTCTTAAGTTGCTATATACCATTTTTAGGAGTCCTAAACTCTAACCTCTAACTTTTAAACTCTAAACTTTAAATAATAAAATATATTTTTATGCCTTAAAATCTAACGACAAAAATTAAAATTATGACCCTAAATTCTAACTTTTAAACCTTAAAAACTAAACGTATATGGAAACAGAACTTTTAATTGCCAATACATAGGCCATGTTTGACAATTAGCGGATAGCTGATAGCTGATTGTATTAGTTGATTGTATAAAAGTGTTTGGTAAAATTAACTTATAGCTGATAGCTGTTTGATTATTTAAACAAGTAAAATGACATATAAGGACATAATTATATTCGATACTTGTTTGAATAGTTTATTAATTATCAATATTTTGTATCTATTAATATTAATTAGATTATGAAAAAAAATTAATATAACATTACTAAGCATATTTGAAGGATGTCTATATATTAATTTATTATTTATATAATTATTTTTAATATAATTTAATTTATTATTAAATTTAAATACAAATATAAATGTGTAAGAATAAAAAGAAAAAAAATATTATTAGTTTACAATTGTCACAATGTAAATACGTGAGGTTAAAGAATTAAAATAGAAAATGTTAAATTTAAGTTATTTTGATATTGATAAGGGTATAAAGGTCTTTATAACTCTTATGTCAAAATCTCTAATTCCAAAAAGCTCCTATTAGCAGCTTTTTTAAAATTAAAGGTTTCACCACAATCCGCTATTTCAATCCGCTCTTTACCAAACATCCAAATTAGCGTATTTGACCAGTCAAACCTCTAATTTTAGCTCAAAACTCTCTTTACCAAACAGGGCCATAGAAGCCATGTTTGATAAACAGCTTTTTGAGTTAAAACTAGAGGTTTGAAGCATTTTTAGAGGTTTGACCAGTCAAATCCGCTAATTAGGATGTTTGATAAATAATGGATTATAATAGCATATTGAGGTGAAACATCTCTCTTTTATGAGCTTTTTGAGTTAGAGGTTTGGATAAAAGACTTGAAAAGACTATTTTATCCTTAATAATTATAAAAAAAATTCTCTAAATAAAATAAATTTGAATAACTAATAATAAAATTAAAAAATAATTTCATAAATAAGAAATTAACATTTAAATTAATAAATAAATATAAATTTTATATTTAGTAAAATTATATTCAAAATATAATTTCATAAATAAAAAATTAATATATACATTTAAATTTAATAATTAATAAAATTATATTCAAAATATAATCTCATAAAATAAAAAAAAAATAATATATACATCTAAATTTAATAAGTATTAAAAATATATTAAAATATATATATAATTTCACAAATAAAAAAATAATATATACATCCTTCGTATATCTCAGTAATTATATTGAAAATATAATTTTCATAATTTAATTAATATTAATATATGCAAAATGTTAATAACTAATAAATTATTCAACAAGTATTGAATATAATCATGTCCTTATATGTCATTTTGTTTGTTCAAATAATCAAACAGCTATCAACTGTCGGTTAATTTTACCATGGGCGGAGCCACATTGATCAATGGGGTGTCGGTTGACACCCCAATTTTTTTAGAAATTGTATTTTTCTATATAATTTGTATATAAAAAACAAAAAAATATATGTAATTGATACCCCATTACAAATAAAATGACACCCCTTTATAAATAATTAATTTCTCTTAAAAACCGTTCGAAAAAATGACACCCCTTGAATAAATTCCTAGCTCCGCCCCTGAATTTTACCAAACACTTTTATACAATCAGCTAATGCAATCCGCCTTTAAATCAACTGATGCTATCAGCTATCCGCTATCAATTATCCGCTAATTGTCAAACAGGACCAGAATATTTTTCCCAAATTATGAGCACAAAGAAATTTATGATTTTGCCCCGACTGTTAAAGGTTTGACACTGTAGGTTAAAGTCAAAGTGTTGGATTAAGCGGTTCATTATTTATAGGTCGCACCGTCCAAAAAGCAGGTGGGAATTGGATTTCTTTCAACAAAGTTTTTCAAATTAATAATATAATAATGTGGTTATTACTATTTACGATTCCAAAAAAATGCTCTTGTCGTTATCTTAATGAAGAAAATTTTTACCGTGTGCGTTACACACAGCTAAACACCATTAACGATAAACATTGTTAAATATTATTAAATTAATTAATAAAATTTAAAATTTTTAAAGACTCAACATACAATTAATAATTATTTAAAATAAAATTTTAAATTCTCCATCATCCCCAAATCTTAAATTCAACCCTATATCTTTTAATCTTTATTTAAAAAATCTTTAAGAATTTCTAGTCTTTTAGTTGGGAATTAAATTATTATATATATATATATTCTATTTTTTAATTTTTATTTTCATATAATATTATCAAATTCTCCATCATCCCCAAACCTTAAATTCAACCCTATATCTTTTAATCTTTATTTTAAAAATCTTTAAGAATTTCTAGTCTTTTAGTTGGGTTGTGGATGTTAAAAATTTCTTCATTTTTGTTTTGCTACAAATCTTCAAGATGATTATCGATTTACAAAATCTTAAAAATTTTAGGCTATTTGCCGCCATTTAGACCGAGTTTTTTTGTTAAGAAAATTCACAAAAGTGAGTCAAGGGTCAATGAAGACAATGGCTCCGCACCACCTTTAAAGCAATCTGCAATTCCCTTACTTCTCACCCAATTCTCTTCGCTAAAAAATATGTTCGATCCTAGTAAAGAACACCCCAACTCTTTTGTCAATTTGTCGGATCACTTAACATTAAGTGATGGTTTATATAGTTATGTTGATCATGCCATGTTCGATCTCAGTAAAGAACATCCCCATGAGTCTGGGATTTCCACTCCTCCTTTATGGAAAACAAGTCCTCGACGTGCACAAAACATCTTAAATTAAAGATTAAAATATTTAGGGTTGAATGTAGGGTTTGGGGATAATACAAAATTGGATCTTATTATTTGAAAATAAAAATTAAAAAAATAGAAATATAAAAAAATTTAATTCAAATTTTATTTTAAATAATTATTAATTGTACTTTAAGTCCTTGAGATTTTTAATCCTTATTAATCAATTTAATGGTGTTCAGCGGTGTGCGACACACGTGATATACTCATCCCTTAATGAAACATATGTTTGTTTTTGAAATAAATTGGATTATATTCAAAATGATAGGATTATAAAGGTATCACACCGCAAACATTGAAAATTTAATGTGTAAAAATAAATACAATAAAATTCTAAGGGTGTGAAAGACATTAAAATACAAAATCTATCACTTTTAGAAGGACTTGTGATGAAATCAAGCAAACAACTACTTTGACCAGAGTGCTCTATAAAGAAAGCAAATTCTTATGTTACTTGTTTTTGGCATATCAGCACAACCACAAAAGGGAATCATAAATATATACAGATCGACCTCCTTCGCCAACAAGAACGCTCATTTTTACTCGTCACTCGAACGTTAAACTGTCAAAAGATAGACAACTGTCATAAAAATAGACTATAACTGCCATAAAAGAAAACGAAAGAACTGCTATAAAAGCATATGTGAAAAAAATCTGGCAAAATAAAAAATCTTGAAAAGAAAATATTCACCAGTAAAGATGAATTTTATTTATATACAAAACCAGCAAAACGGCCAAAGGTCACCGCCGCCGAAGAAGAAGAAATATCACAAAAAAATTAAAAAAAAATTTGTAACCGCCGTAGAGCAAATGGGAGGAGTGGGGACAATAAAACATATGTTTGTATAAATAATAACATAAGATATGTACTATTGAAAAAATAACATAAGATATGAAATTGTACAATATTAAAAATTAGAATAGTTTAATTTGTGGTTTAAAATGCTTTTAAATAAATACATATGTAATATATAAAATTGAAATGAAATAAAATAAAATAATTTAAATTATGATTAAGGAGTAAAACTTTTAAATAAATAAATACGCATGAAATGGAGAAACCCAAAATAAAATACAAGTAACTCAAAATATAAAAACTCCATCACATGCATTTAGAAATAATTAAAATTATTAAGAATATTTATATCGCAAAAGTAATTTAATTTTAATTTAAAATTAGAAAATTAACTATTTCTTAATATACTGATTTGATTACATGATAATATTTGTTTATATTTTTTCTTAATCTTTTGACAACATATACACCTTATAAACATATATGCTCGAATTTGGGTCTTCTAAAATGAAGATCATCTTTTTCACTAAAGTCGCTTGTTAGTATAAATAAAATTGAATTAATATTTATATCTTAATAAATGAATACATTTTATTTCATACTGTTATTTTTGTGTAGTTTCCCAATTAGTACTACGTAATTGAGTGACATCGAAGTGAATCAGACATTTAAGTAAAATGTAATATTTTTTGTTGCTTTCATCTTGTATGAGTTCAAATTCCGACATTTACCTTAAGAATGTTATACTTCACTTTTTAATAAAAGAATAGAATTTTTTTATTAAAACGTTATGTCTAGAATAATTAAATCAACAAGTAATTATAAGTCGAGTGTCAGAATAGAGAAATTATATCATAGGCCCGGCTCGCCACGTCATCTATGGTCCCAACCAATAAAATCCATCCATTTCATTAATTTTTTCCATGTCACATTTTTACCAAGTGAATTTTCAATCACATTTACTGTAAATTAAATTTAAAAACAATTTTTACCAAGTGAAGATTCACTTGGTAAAAATGTGACATGGAAAAAATTAATGAAATAGATGGATTTTATTGGTTGGGACCATAGATGACATGGCGAGCCGGGCCTATGATATAATTTCTCGCCAGGGTATTTTTATACAAAAATATCATGTGTTCAAATTTTAAGTAATAATTTTTTTAATGTCTTAAGTAATGATTTTTATTTATTTTATCTAATATTTATAAAAATAAAAAGACAAAAACAACATTACAATGATATATATTACAGTTTAAAAGTAAAGGTATGCATGCAATTTTAAATGACACATTAAATTCAGTTAAACTTTTTCAATTGCTCAATCGGGATAGGAGTTAAGTCCTTACAAAAGTTAGAGATTTAAATTTCAGTGTTGTGTAAATGAAAAATTGAGTTGGAAGAGTCGCTTTTATATTAGTCCTCTGTAAAATACAATCTAAATTAGTCGATCAATAAATTAGATACTAATAATTAAACAAAATATTTTTTCAAATAACTAAAATTTGAATCTCCTTAATGGAATATAGTAAATGGGGGCGGAAAAAATCAATTTAATCATTCCATCAACTACCATATTACCTTCAACAAATCAATTGTATTTTCATCATCCAACACCTTTGCTGCAAAGTGCAATCTGAATATTACTCGAACCAACAAAAGATAACATGGAAATTTTAATTTTGAATCTACGGATATTCGAAACCATAAGCTCATGCAATTTATACAAACGTCATATAAATCCCACAACTCAGCTAGTAGAACAACGAGGCTTCACTTATTCGGACAACCACCGTTGTTATCCTACCAATTGGGTACGTGCTGCATATCAACTAAACCAATCCCCAAGAATAACAGGTCTTTCGACCGGAGACAAGAATTTGAGTACAGAGATTAGGGGTGAGCAAAACTCGACTCGACTTGAAAAAACCGAATAACTCGACTCGAATCGAGGTAAAAATACTCGACTCGACTCTTCTTGACTAGACTCGAAATTTCATAGACTCGACTCGACTCGTAAAAAATTTAAATAAAGTTTGAGTTCTAAAATGGAAATTCGAATAACTCGAAATTTTTAGTAATTAGTGAATTTATTTTTAAGTTCAAGATGAGTCCCTCAATTTTTAATGATATATACATACCGATATATAAAAATATGAAGAAATATTGCCAGGGACGGAGCCATGATTTGAAGTTAGGGGGGGCAAAACATAAATTTTGAAAGGTGGGGGGGGGGCAAATTCACAATTATCCCATTTTTTTCAGGAAAAATATAAGTAATTAAAGGGTAAAAAAAAAAATTCCCCCTATCGGGGGGGCCACAGCCCCTCCCATGGGAGATGTGGCTCCGTCCCTGAATATTGCCACCTATAAAAAAATATGAAGAAATATATATATGCATATCTTATATGATTAGAGAAAGCCGTTTAAATTAGAATCAAAACGTATTATAACATGATAAATAATTACAATTATAGGAACTCGAAAACTCGACTCGACTCAAATTTCTTAAACTCGACTCGAATCGAAAAAATTTCAACTAAAATTTGAGTTGTAAAATATGACTCGTCAACTCGAATAACTCAAAATTTTTTGACTCGACTCGACTCGATCGAATGCTCATCCATAACAGAGATTCAAAATCATTACTAGAGTTCATGTCATGTTCATGCCATAACTCATGTTCTGTTTCCCCCCGGGATATTACTGAAAAACCAAAATTTTCACTGTCGGGCTCAATTCGATTCTCAACATTTGAGGCTAATCCAATCATTGGGGAAACATTTGAATATTTGTAGGAACAAATACAACCAAATTTCTCTAATTGTTTTCCATTGATAGAGAATGATAGGAAAGGTAAGTGACCAGGAGAAAAATTAACGGAAAAGGAACCTGAACTTTAAAACCACGAGTTGAAGACGATTTGTCATCGTGTTCACTAGATTTTGCTCTTCTTGATGCATTCCTTGTGCACCTGGAATTGAAGAAAAATCTTGACCAATGGTCCCCAAGCCTGAATCATCCTAGCAACTATTTACAAGTCTATTTGGATCAGCAATAACATCAAATGCTTTGATGGGTTGAAGAGCACCTAACAGATAAAGAATTATCACTTGAAGACTTAAATTATTGCTTGCCACCGTATTAGAATTCATATTCTTCATGGAAGCAATCCGTGTTTTCCCACTTTCTGGCACTCTCTTCTATCTTTCCTCGACAAGTAGATTTCTCATATGTTTCAGTAAGCTCAAGACTAGATCTTGTTCTTGCAAAAAGATAACTTCCTTGAACATCAGTCACCAAGCTTTAGAAATATTCTGACATGTACCACTATGCACATTCTGATTGGAATTAGAAATTCGTCTACCCTTACAGAGGCCTTTGACTTGCTAATGCTACCATAACTCTTTTGGCTCTGAGTGCAAGAAAAGGTAGATATATCACTATTCTTAGTTGTGTCTTCGGATGGATGATTAACATGCCATAGGGAAACACCACATAAACCATGAGCTCCTCCAGCTTTGAGTTTGAAGCCCTTGATGAAATATCGTTTTCTTTGTTGATTGAATTTGTTCCCAACATTCTTAGATCTATGAGTTTGGTCTGACTTTGACAACCTCAAACACCACATATGATTTCTTGGTGCGTCAGGACATTGGCCACTGTAATGTCTTTTCCATGTATTTATAAAGAACTGATTTACTTCATAAAAGAGGTCCTCTTTGGGACAATCAAGTAATCTTGCCAACTTTTAGCACCAAATGCCTATCCTAAAGAAATTTCCTGGAGAATAATGTATTATTTTTATGCACAACGAAACCTATCATTAGTGATGCATACAACCAACCAAAAAATTCATAACTCTACACTGTTCCAAAAGTGTTGTAAAAGTTTTATTAGTATCCATCTCTGATTCACGACATGCTTCATCATATAAAGCTTTCAATAAGTTCCAAAATCATGAAGAATTCAACAAAACAAAGAATTTATGTGTTCAACTTCAGCCTTCTTTTCCAAAGAGAGAAATGTGATAATAAATCTTATTTTTGTTTACCTCTACACATTTTCTTTGCACTTACTGGAAAATTGTATGATTAAGAGAGTCGCGTGTTACGAATTTCTGAAAATATTGAATATGAATTTCTGGAAAGCATGGTAAAAAGACTATTATTGGCTGGGAGAAGGTGATGTTAAGCACCTAGAATATTAGTTTAGTTGGCTTCTTCATGGTTTTGACACTTTTTGAAAAGCTTATATGATTAAGCATGCCGTAAATTAGAGATCAATACTATTAAAATTTCTACAATGCTTTTGGGATAGTGTAGTTGCCAATTTCTGATTGGCTATATGCACGGATTTTGTTGTGCATAAAAATAATACATTATTTTCTAGGTAATTTCTTTAGGATACACAGTACATTTGCATTTGGCACCTAAAAGTTGGCAAGATTACTTCATCGTCCCAAAGAGGACCTCTTTTATGAAGTAAATCAATTCTTTATGAATACATGGGAAAGACATTGAAGTGGCCAGCGCTCTTTACACACCAAGGAATGATCTGTGGTGCTTGAGATTGTCAAAGTCAGACCAAACTCATGGATCAAAGAATGGCAAGAACAATTCAATCAACAAAGAAAACAATAAGTCATCAGGGCTTCAAACTCAACCTGAAGGAGCTCAAGGTTCATGAGGTGTTTCCCTACAACATTTTAATCATCCATCCGAAAATGCAACAAGGATTAGTGGTATATCTGCCGTTTCTTGCACTCAGAGCCGAAAGAGTTACGGTAGCATTAGCAACTCAAAGACCTCTAACAAGGGTAGACGGGTTTCTTATTCTAATCAGAATGTGCATAGCGGTACATGTCAGAAAGCAGACACCTTGGTGACTGATGTTCAAGGAAGACATCTTTTTGCAAGGACAAGACAAGATCTAGTCTTGATCTTACCAAAACATATGGAAAATCTACTTCTCGGGGAAAGACAGAAGAGAGTGCCAGAAAGTGGGAAAATCCAGATTGCTTCAACGAAAAATATGGATTCTGATATGGTGGCAAGCAATAAAGTTGAGTCTTCAAGTGATAACTCTTTATCTGTTAGGTGCTCTTAAACCCACCAAAACATTGATGCTACTGCTGATCCAAATAGTCTTCAAGGGACATCAACTAAGGTCTCTAAGCCATCCATGGAGAAACAGGGTAGGAAAAATGCTATTTCTGTGCTTCTTTCTGTTACTGATAGGAAATGTAAGATTGTATCTGAATATTCCTCTCTGGCAGATGATGGCAGAGACTGGAATCTACTATTAATAGCAGGCAGTGAAATGGCTGAAAGAACTATTGAACCTCAATCAGCCGGTTATTAACCCTTTTTACAAGGCATCAAATGCTTGGGTCTGAGGCAGCTCAGACAAATTATTAACTCATTACTCCATTGCTCTTAGGTTCATGTTCAGGGCAAAGAACTACAGATAATTTTAAACTTTCTCCCTTAGCTTTCACAATAACCGAGCCACCAGTTTCATTTTTGTTCAGATCCACTATTAATAGTGGGCACTGAAATAGCTGAAAAAACTATTGCACCTCAACCAATCGATTCTTAACTCTTTACAAGGCATCAAATGTCTGGATCTGAGCCAGCTCAGACAAATTGCTTAGATCCATTAATACCAGATACTCCATTGCTCTCAGGTTTAGGCTCAAGGCAAAGAACTACAGATAATTCTGGAGTTTCTGAGTTTCTCCCTTGGCTTTCAGCCTTTCACAATAACCAAGCCACCAGTTCCATTTTTTTCTGCCATCTGTACACTTCAGCATAAACAGGAACTCCAGATGAATCAACAAGCCATTTTAATTGGGACGAAGGCTCGGACAAAAATGATTCTGGTTAAAGTTCTTGAGCAAGCCGAGCATAAATCTAACATTCTCAAGGGTCACATTGCTAGCCATTGGCAAAACTTGCAGTATGAACAGTTTTGCCAAAGCAATTTCCTTCCCCTCTAATTTCCTTCCCCTCATATTGCAGCAGATGTATCGGGACATAGCTTCCAAATCCCATAAGTCATATTTGACAATCGATAATGAGTTTTAGGGTTAATTGAGGGTATGGTAACAATTTTACCTTTTGCTTTTAGGCTAAGTTCCAAGATTGTTTCTTTTTCATTCCGTATCATCATAATCAATAATACCTTGTTGAGGACGATATCTAGAAGTTCTGCACTGGTTTGTGATCACTTACATCGGTGTCTGTAATGTTAGACAAAAAAACTTAATCAAATCAACCAAAATTCACATCAGAAACAAGGGGGAAAAAGCAAGGAAAAGAGAAAAGTATACCTCATATGCAATCTAAAAAGGCCTGATAGGGTTATTGTCGAGAACCCCAATTCGCCGAGGCTTAGGGTAAACAACGTGGCCGGCCTTTGATGATCACATATTGAAAAGAGAAACCCTTCCATCTCCTTGTAAGCCAAAACGGCGGCGACGTTCCGCTAAAGATTAATGCCTGGGAAGCACGGGTACGGGACGGGTACAGGATGGGTACGGCTGTGGTACGTACCGGGAACGTCCCATTTTGACGGGGTACGGCTTTAAGTGAACGGAGACGGCGAAGATAATTTTGGGGACATTTCGGGGACGGCACATCCCCTTCACGTCCGTCCCCAGCAGTGTTGGCGAACGACAAAGATGAACGGTGGATGGGGTTTTGGTTGGGTCGGCGAGGGGTTTCGATTGGTGGCGGTGGTGTGAATCACGGTCAAAAGGACAGTCGAAAATTTTCAATGGAGGAAAACGGCGCAGGGAAAAGAGAATGATTTTAGGTTTTCTGAAGAGATTTAAAGTGGTATTTAAATGCCAAATTTTAGGTAATTTACGAGAAGGAGAGTCCAAGTTTCAGTAGGTTTTCGGAGAGGCTTAGGAGTTTTACTCCATCTAGGATTTAGTCCTTTAAGGCACATTTTTTGTTTAATTAGGATTTAAACTGTTTTGTTTAATTTCAATTAAGTCCTCAAATTCATAAAAAAAACTTCCAATTGAGCCTCCAAGTTTTATTTTCTTTCAATTAAGAATTATAAAAGTTATTATCTATTTAGAATTTTAAAATTTATTTTATATGCATACCCTTACCGTACCCGTACCTTATAATTTTAAAAATTGTCGTTTTTCATTCATGTCCCCGTATTTGTCCCCGTACCCGTATCAGGGCAACATAGATTAATGCAATTCATCTTCTTCAAAAATCTACATTCAAGCAATTACTAGAACAAAAAAAAAAGGCAACAACCAGATCAACAATAAAGATTCAATTCCAATTATTGAAAGAAAAAATTCGTTTCCCCCTTTAGTTTTCCTTCATTTTCACAGCATCCAAACAAAAAGGCAAGAAAGTTACACCCTAAAAAGAAAACATAAATAGAAGGGTAAATCGTACTAATGACTACCGAATTATGAGGTTGGTGTCGATTTGACCACTATATTTTCAATTGTGTTAAATATACCACATAACTATTTAATTGGTTCCAATGTAGCCACCTGTCGTTAAATCCTAACGGAAAGATGATGTGGCAGTTAAAAACAAATTGATATAATTACACATTTAATCTTTATTACTTATGCATTCTATCAATTTAGTCCTAATTTTTATTTAATAAAACAATTAATTATTTAATTAAGTGATGCCACGTGTGGCCACCTCATTGGAGGACCCATTAAAGGAAGAAAATAAATGTTACTCTACAAGAAGAGTAGCAAGGTTCAAACCAGGGACCTTTTAGTGCGAGGTGTGCATGTTTACCATCAAGCCAAACACACATTTATGATTTGTTGTACCACAAAAATAAATATGATCATGTCAACTAACAGAAAAACCACTGGAGATCAATGTTGTATCATATAACAAGTCAACAGCTCTCTTGGCATCACTGCTTTCAGGTGCATTTTTGCATGCAGCCTGCAAGGAAAATAAACCTTAGTGTAATCATAGAAGGAACAAAAAACTAAGACAGCAAGTGTATCAATATTTTGGTAATGATAGACTTCTAACAATCAACATTTTGATCACCACTATGGCCTAAACAAAGTGCAACGACTGCTCTGTCTAATCACTAATCAGGAGCACATCTCTCATTAGTGCAACTACTACTACATCTCATATTAATTATTATATACACAGTAGTTATCTAGACTAATAGGGTTAAGTGTAATCTATGAAGCACTGGTACGGCTATTTGAGGCCGTTTCGCGTCCCCGGTACGTTGCCGGGACGGGGACGGCGCGGGGACGGCACAGGGACGTCTCGGGGACGTATCAAAATTGTCGGGTACGGTCAAAATTGAACCAGGTACGGTCAAAGGGGTTGTGGACGTTTCGGGGACGTATCCGTCATTTTCTCCATAAAAAATTAAAAAAAAAAACCCAAAATCCCAATTTTAAGTGCCCTAATCTTTTAATTTGAGAGTTAGAAAAGAACCCATCGGCCATCAGCTTCTCTGTGCTCTTCAGGGATTTTTTTTTTATCGTGACTCACTGACTCTCACAGCAACCTCTCAACATCGGCCATCGGGGACACAAGATCGGCGCCGGATTCTCCTTGGACGGCGACAGAGTTCCGATCAGCCTTCAGGTATTTTTTTTACTGTTTTTGGCTCTTTGCTGCTGCCCCATTATTGGATCTGTTTTTGGCTTTTTGCTGCTGCGATCCACCGGTATAATTTTATTGAAAGTAAAAGCTTCTGTGTTATTTTTGAAAATATCAGTTAATTTAAGAATGCAGTTTGTTTGTTGTTGAACAATCGGATTATGCATTTTGTTTGTTTGTTGTTGAACAATGTAAATTGTTTGTTTGTTGTTGAACAATATAACCGAATTATGAATTTTGTTTGTTGATTGTTGAACAATATAACTTGATTATGAATTTTGTTTGTTTTGTTGTGATTTTCTTAAATCCTTTGATGTGATTGTGTTTGTTATTCAACAATATAACATGTTATTAAGGATATTTGGCATTACTATTTTCTTTATTTTTTTTTACCTTATTATATTATGAATTTTAATTCTTATTATATATATATATATTTTTTAAATTTTATTTTATTTTTGCCGTACCCTTGCCGTCCCCGTACCCTGTAATTTTAGAAATTGCCGTTTCCCGTCCCCGTTCCCGTACCCGTCCCCGTCCCCGTACCCGTCTCAGTGCAACTTAGAGTGTAATGCTGCCATTCTTTGTGATTTATTGAGCTGCTATGATCCCAAGATATGTTTAAACTGTTTCATCACTATTAAAAGATAAATGTCGTTGAAAGAATACTACACTAGAATATCTTCAATCGAATTTAACTAAAATGCTCTTACATTCAAAGAGAAGATTGTATTCTTGTTTGGTTTCCCTCTCTTTTACCTCATCTTCATCACCTGGTATAAAAAAATTCCATTAGATGCACACCAAAGTTATCTGAAATGAAGAGCAAGACTGCCAAAGAAAGATGCCCGCCCGACCAAAAAGAAAATAAATAAATAACTATAGAGGAGACCACAAATACTAACCAAGTTCTAACTCTTCCTTGCTAATATCAACGAATTTCTTCTCTTTGCAGGTCTGCAGGTTTTGGATATGGCAACCTCATCGATAGGCTCAATTAAATAAAAAACCTAAAAAAAGCTATATCAGTTATAATGGAACATTAATATAAGCAAAGAACCAAATAAGCTACCAACGGGAAAAGAAAAGAAAACTGTGCTAGTAATAACAAGAATAAATAATTTGATTCAACAGTTGTAGTTTTTGTTTTTACAGCCCTCTGTAGTTCCTAGTAGTTTACTGCTAAGAAGTTCGTTATACTGTATATAGACTTCACTACCGCAATTAAAGATAAATAATAAATGTTGTACAACAAATCACAAATGTGTGATTGGCTTGATAGTAAATAGGCGCACCTCTCATCAAGAGGTCCTAGTTCAAACCCAGCTACTCTCATTGTAGAGTAAAATTTATTTTCTTCATTTAATGGGTGGTGACACATGGCAGCACTTAATTAAATAATTAATTGTTTTATTAAATAAAAATTATGACTAAATTGATAGAATGTGTAAGTAATAAAGATTAAATGTGTAATTACCAATTTATTTTTAATTGCCATATTATCTTCCCGTTAGGATTTAACTGCAGGTGGCTATATTGGAACCAATTAAATAATTATATGTTATATTTAACACAATTAAAAATATAGTGGTCAAATCGACACCAACTCTATAGTTCGGTGATCATTAGTATAGTTTAACCTAAATAGAAACACGGAGCCAGACGCAAACCTTCAAGATCAATGATACGAGTTCCTTTGAAAGTAAAACGTAATAAAACTTTCTTCATTCATTCTTTCTTTCTTTTTCTTCTTCTTTGAAGTTAAATTGTAGGAGTAGTAAAATTTAGGATTTATATGTTGGTATAAATAGTGTATATGATTCAGAGAGTTGAAAAAGAACACCCGAAACTATTAGAGATTTATTAAGATATAACAAACAAGAATGAAATAACCAGAAGGAAAATATTGAAACAACTAATCATAATTATCGAAGAAAGCATTGAAATTTTACTAGAAAATAGAAATGTTTAATTGTTTTTAACGGAAAAAAATAGGAAGAAAAAAATGGATCTAAAATTATATATATAAATAATGTACTCTCTATCACATGTCACATCTCACATGTTAAAATTTTTAGTTAATTTTTTAAATTTTATCTTATAATTTAAAATTTACTATTGATAAAAATATAAAAATATATATTTAAAAACATTTAATCAAATAGTTTTTAAATATATATATTTATAAATTTTAATTAATTGAAATATTTAAATAAATTATAATTAAAGTTAAAAAAAATTGACCAGGAAAATGTAAAAATTTAGTGGGATAGAGATGTAAAAATTACACTATTAATAAAAAGGGAAATTTGATTCGAAGATTACACAAGAAAAGGTAAATTATTACTATGCCCTATATTTTCTATTATATTTTATTTTTGGCATGAAAAATAAAATAAAAACATATTATTTTATTTATTTATTGGTCTAACTACAAGACATAAGGCGACCATCCTAATCTAAAAAGAACAAGTGACCAACTAATTTTATTTAGAGGATCTAAAATTCGATCCTGCTAAATTAACCGAGTGTTAGTAAAAAAATTTAAATTAAGATCTACTAATTAACTGAATGATCATGTTCATATTACCTCACTTTATAGGTTCGAATCACGACATTTGATATCTCTTATTAATAAAAAACTCAAATTATTTAAAGCCCTTATTTAAAATATTTTTTTCCTGGAAAAGTGTCAACATCTCTATTATATCATCCTTTTTAACGTCGTTATTATTATTACAACCATAATCAATAAAGCTTAGGGTAGATTTGAGGTACCGCATGTTTAGGGTGTGACTAAAAGACAACAAGTGTCGAAATTTGTTTAAAAACTTAAAACGTAGACTTTTTTATAACATTTTAAGTTGAATTTTTCATATTTTTTTGACAAGTTTCCATAGTTTTTTTTAATAAAATTTTAAGTTTTTGGACAAGTATCAATATTTACAAAATAAGTTTCGATACTTGTCAAAAAACACAAAAAAAAAAAAACTTAAAATGCTATCAAAAAAAGTAACATTTTAAAAATTTTAACAAGTATCAAAACTTTGTGTCTTTTAGCCCTCATCCTAGACCTGTTGTACATTAGACTCGCCCTAATGTTCACGTTTGAACAAGTGACAGCTTTCGCTGGAGGTGAGAGGCCTTGTGCTTAACATGCATTTTCATTCTCATCTTTCTCACTCATCAAAGCAAGGGCTGCAATTTCTGATGCATTAATTCTTGATGGTTTTCTCAGAAGATACAACAGATTAATGATGGAAAGAATGCAGGATTCAGAAGTTCTTAGGATTATAACCGAGTTTATTCTCAGTTTAGTAGCTCTATTCTGTTTGTTGAAAGTAACACCAGTGTACTCATAACATTTTCATGGTAAGTAAAAAGATATAGAAATCACCATTCTTTTTCAGAAATCGAAGCTGTGTTCATTGATGTTGCATGCCAAGATGGGACTCTGCACAAAGAGGGATAGCAGGATGAAAGATGATAACAATTGCTTGAATATCTGATGACATACAAAAAGAATTTTTAAATATTCAAGGGTAATGCTTGATAAGTGGAGATGCCTGAATCACTGGGTTCAGCTCCGGCGATCTATTTGGCACGCAGTCCAGGGACATTCTTAAGGCCCATCTTCGAAAGTACGAGCTTTGGAATTGCAGGAGGGTTGTCAAGACCCATGCTTCTGCTGAACTCGTTTGCGAGCTCCACAAGTCTGTGCTTATCCTTGCCTACTTTCTTATCAGAATTGTAATAACCAAGCCATGCCTGATAAGCTGATTCTTTGGCCTTCATCTCTACATTCGAAAGTGCTCGCCCCACCTATTCGATCATATTTTAACACCATTAAAGATTTCTTGTTCAGAGTATTCACTCGTCAATCCGTAGAAACTTATGGAAAATCAAGAGTTCCTCATTGTAGTTAAATGAGTACAAGGAATAAAATGCCTCAGGAGGTGCATTCTACTATGCTTACCTTTTTCGTTGTTTCTGGATCCAAGGAAGGCAAAGGAGCCTTTGTTATGGGCAAATCCTTGATGCTAAACAGAAAATATTCCTCCCACGGTGCTAGTAAGAGTATTCCCTGTCCTTCCTTACCCCTACGCCCAGTTCTACCTAGCCGATGTATATACTGTTGTCTATCAGATGGGATGCCCACCTAGACAGTAAAAGAAAAAGAAAAATGTAAAATATGACCATCTACATAAAGAAAACTTTGCAAAGTAGACAGTGTACATAGAAGTAAAGAAAAGTTCAAGATGAAGAAAGAATTTATTCTTCCTCTGAAAAATCGACATGATATAGGACATCCATTGGAATTTAAAAGAAATGTGCACTTGTGTACAGAGTAGGATTTCTGACTTGGAAGCGTAATACCTCATTTCAGTACAGATTTTAATCATATCAGTATTTTACCAGTAATAGACCCATTAAAAATATAGGGGACCTTAATTCTAATTAGAAAAATAATGCCTTACCTGAATGACAAGTGTAACATCAGGATAATCAACCCCGCGAGCAGATACATCCGATGTCACAAGAATAAGACCTTTTGACTTTCGGAATTCATCAGATACCTTTGTTCTGTAACTCTGTGATTTTCTTGAATGAATCTCTCTAACATTCAAGTTCAGCTCACGAAGAACGTCTGCTACCAATTTTGTTACCATAGCAGTAGTGCAGAATACGAGAACCTGCAGAAATAGATTGCTAGATTAAATTTTGTGCTAAGGAAGAATAAAATGAATAGAAAAAGCATAAGCAACATTTTAGAGAAGAAGACATTTGCAATAAGTTCCAATATTAAACAGTTAAGAATTGGGGCGAACCACACTTTTTCGTAGCAAAAGCTTTGGAACAACAGAAGTAATTTTTTTCTAACTGGAGTTAACAATCAAAAGTAAAGAACTGTGAAGTAAAATGACACCTTGTAGTCAACGTCATCTGCAATATGTTCTTTCAGAAGAACATACAGTAGGGAAAAATGCTTCTCTAGTGGAGCAACCATGTGCATTTGTCTGACCTGAAATATCCAAAATTTAACAATTAAGAAGGAATTCCCTTCTACGCAAAAAAAGAAGCAACAATGCAAACACCTACCTGTGAATGTGTATCACCAGTGCCCTCTTGAACTGTGTTGATAAATTCATGATCTCTTCTCAATGCAATGTGGCAGATTTGATGGACCTTCACAAGATTTACTTTAGCACTTTAGTTTTTCTTCAAATATGTGAAACATCAACATGCAATACACACAGAGGATAAAGAATGAAACCTCTTGAGGAACCGTTGCAGAAAATAGAAGTGTCTGCCTTTGTTTTGGAACAGAAGCAATTATCCTTTCTATGTCTTTACGAAAACCCATGTCTAATAAACGATCTGCTTCATCTAGTACAAGGACCTTCACACCCATCAGCTTTGTTGCAAACCCTGCAGTATTCTCAAGATGGTCTCTGAGCCTTCCAGGCGTAGCAACAAGAATCTGCAAGTTAAAATGGAGATAAAATGTAACATCCTACCATACTATGGACTTGATAATAAATGCAGTATTAACCCACAGTGAAAACCTAGATTCTAGTTGACAGGGAAGTGATATTCTCTTGATGTGATAGATTAACACAATCTAAAGTTTTTATCCATGTCGATTCTACCAATCTCATTCCAGTCCATGACACTTAACAGTCTTAACAATGTAAATAAGAATCAAGATATATGTCCAACCATTCAATTCGGAATAACAAACTAACCTGGCAAGGGTTTGCTTGCAGGTTTTTTTGCTCTAAAGCAAGTCTTGTGCCTCCAATCACAACCTGAACACCAATAGATGGGTGATACTTCAGCAAGGTCTTTGCTTCTGAAGCAGCTTGACTTGCAAGCTCTCGAGTTGGGCATATCACAAGAACATGAATTGGTGGCCGCTTAACGTCACGATCAACCGGAGGCAATTTTGAAACAATTTCAATTGATGGAAGCTGGAGACAAAAGAAAAGAAAAAGAACAAAGTAGAAAGAGTGAGCAAAGTGAACAACTCCAGCACATTCTCAACAGTAATTGTTGCTCATAATTATTAAATTCTACAATGATTTTAAAGAAACCAATTATCATGATGCCTATGATTAATACATCTCCCTAAAGGAGACAACAAAGTTAAGAACGGGAGATTGCAAATAGAGTAAAAAAACAATCTTGTTTTCCTGAGTAGATATTTCTTTCTATTTTTCCTCATTGAAAAAAAAACCCCGATCATTTATACCTTGTGAAAAGAAGAAAAAATGAAACCCTTTTATAGTTTGATGGTGCAAAACATACAGAGGGTCACTAGAAAAATGGGTTATGCGGCAGATATTAACCCCCCACCCCCCTGGTAAACAGACTAAGTGCGCTCAAACATACAAAAGCAGTGTCTTACCAAAAATGCTACAGTCTTTCCTGTGCCTGTTTTGGCTTTGGCCAGTACATCCTTGCCTGAATAAAATAATTTGGGATTAGCTATTTGGATCTAAAAACATGCATCGCCAGAAAGCCACTGTGAATAGAACAAAAATTAAGGCAATATCACTTCAGAATCTCGTAACTCAACTGATTAGCAACCTAAAGGTACAGCTCAAAAGTCAAAACAGCATTGTTGTTAGGCAGATATCAAGCTGAAGAGATTGTAAACCACAGAGATTAACCATTTAAGGCTACCTGTAACCATTCCATATATAATTCTTTATAAGCTACTCGAACAAAGGAAATCCTAGAACTGCCACATGGTTGCAGCTACTCTTACAGCACGATTAGCTTCCTCACCATAACAATTAGTGTTCGATGGTAAAAAACAAGAGATAGTTTCTACTAAGATCCCATCAATGATTCCGGTATAATTATACTAATGCAGGAAAGGAAACGAACCTTTGAGAATTGCTGGAAGTGTTGCCTCCTGTACAACAGTCATCTTCTCATAACCAGCATCCTTAATTCCCTTCAATGACAAGGGAGATATTGAAATTTGATCAAATCTGCAAGCATAACAAAAGATGAGAAATTTACATAAGCCTAAGAAACATGAACAGTTTCCCATAAAAGTTGATAAAAAGAAGACCTTGTTTCACTCAAATAAGAATCGGATTTCGCTTGTGAACTTATTGAGCTCCCTGTTTGGCTAACATCCTTCTCTAATCCCAGTGCAGAACTCGCATTCTTTCTTAAAATTCCATAATCATCATCAACATCAACATCATTAATATCACTATCTTCCTCACTAAGAAAATTAGCGGCTCCTTTCATTTTCAAACTTCTTTTCTCTTCATTACCATCACTATCTTCCTTTTCACGAAAGTTTGATTTTCTTCCCAAATTATTTCTTCTTCCGTTCCGCGTATTTCTTGAATCCAAGCCCCTCTCATTTCTCTTTCCTTTCCATGAATCCACTTGTTTAGATTCTCCTTTCACGCCGCGAGCCTTTCTACTCGAGTGCGATTCATCATCATCATTATCATCCGTATCATCGCCATCACTGTCTTCGTCTTCTAATTTACTATCAAACCGTTTACTGAACCGGGAATTCCTCGAAAACGAATCTCCCAAACGGCCCCGAGATTCCCTCTGGCTCGACTCACGAAAATTGTCGAACTCACTCTCTCTTCTCTTCTTCACAGGAACCCCATTCCTATTCCTATCCTTACTCCGAACTCTATTGCGTTCCCTATCCGCATCCAGTTCCTCGTCTTCGCTAGTGAGTCGGCCACGGAAGGAATCGGTTCTCAACTCGCCGACCCAGTCACTGAGTTCGGCCTCGTCCTCAATCAGACTCTTCGAGGCACCGACATCTCCTCTGATTCTAGGATTGAACTTGGAGCTTGCCCCGGACCTAGGTCGAGACGGCCGGGTGGAAAGGCTCCGCACACTGAGTTTCCCATTAGAACCAGGTGATGAACCAAAGAACTTGAGCTTAAAAGGGAACACCCGGTTAAAAACGGGTACGGAGCCGTTGAAGCAAATGGTCGGCCCGGGTTTCATGGTCGTAAAACCGGCGGCCGGTAGAGAAGGGCCGAGAAGACGAAGCTGAGGAATAAACTTAATGATCATTATCTGACGCAGAAATCCGTTGCGAAATGAGAGAAGGAATGGCGAGAGTGAGATTTTTTTTCGAGGGTTTAAACGTTTTGAATGGAAACGGGATAGGGTTTTAGCCTTTTGAAAACGAAGGAAAAGAGTGCACAAACGGTGTCGTTTCTTGCGGATATCTGGACTGGAATAAAAGATTTCTTGCCCATTGTAAGATTGGTCAATTCCCGGCCCAACATTCATTTGTAATTCATTGATTCATCTCTGAAGAAAAATCATTGAACAAGGAAGGATTGCTTTTTATAGTTTCACCAAACAATGGGATTGATTGTGTTGACAAGGTTTGAATATTTGGTATTTTAAAACTTAAATACGACTTTCATAAATGGATGGTTTGTAAATCGCGTAAGAATTAAGACGTTAGAGTTTGTGATCTACATTTCATTTTGTTTCGGGTCGATCGATGATGATATAATCTTAAGTCTAGTAGGTCTATTTTGTTGAAAGTCAAGCAATTCGGTGCATTAATGCACTGACATTGCATTAAAATTTACCATGGAAAATTACTATGGTAGTTGCAGCCAAGCTTGAAAAGAATGGCATAGGAAAATCATAATTTGGTACTTAAACTTTAAGTTATTTAAAAGTTAGTCCCTAAAGCTCAACGATAAATAGCCTATCCATTTGCCATTCTTACACATCCTAAAATTATTCTAACATCCTCCCAATACTAGAAAAATTAGAGAGTTTTTTATAGAGTTGTTTTCTCCTTTTTATCAAGAGAGAATTGTCATTGTTTTCTTCTTGTTAGATTGAGAGAAGTTGTAATTCCTATTTTCTCATAGTGAAATTCTTCTACCTTTATCTGTGGTTTTTACCCTATATTATTTAGGGGTTTTCCACGTAAAATCTGTGTCTCCTTTATCTTCATTGTTATTTTCTCAAATTATCGGTTGCGTTTTTGCTTTATCCGACGACCGTATTCCGCAACAATTGGTATCAGAGCCTAATTTGGGTGCGTATATCTACTTACCGTATTCTCTGTTGGTTGCCACTGAAAAGTGGATTCTCCATCATAAGAAAGTAAGTTAGATATTACTCATTCATTGAAGGTGGTGGGCACTATTCACGTCAAAAAGGTGAAATATTGGGAGCTGTCTGAAATAGAAGCTATGGCAACGAAATTTGATATTGAAAAGTTCAATGGGAGAAATTTCTCACTGTGGAAATTGAAGATAAAGGCCATCCTAAGAAAAACGGATGTCTAGCGGCTATCAACGAAAGGCTGGCAGATTTTACAGATAACAAGAAATGGAATGAGATGGACGAGAATGCTATTGCAGACCTTCATTTAGCATTAGCAGGTGAAGTACTATCAAGCATCGAGGAGTGTAACCCCATCGTCCCGGTCCGAACGCTTGACCGGTCCGAGTGGGCCACACGAGGAAAACCGAAGCGAAACCCGTTAAGGTTCCACCTCGGTTAGCAACCCTAAAAATTTCTTTTAATTTAATCTTCTCTAGAGGCACATCTAAATCCTATGTGATCACGACAGCGGAAAGATTCGAGAAGGACATGCATCTGGACACAAAACAGCAAGTAAACGATCCAATTTTAACTTATTAGGCAGGCCGTTTCGAAACACCATTAAGGTGTATCGAAACACCTTGACTTGGTCAACAGCCCCAAGTCCACACGAGAATGCCGTATCGGAACGGAGGTCAACCGTTCCGAAACACCCTCAACGGTCAACTTCTCGTGGTCAACGAGATATTGACCGTTCCGAAACACCTAGATCCGTTTCGAAACCCCAACATATCGGCAATTTCTCAGATTTCCAGTAGCCAAAGTATTCCGAAACTTGTTTCGAAACAGGGGTTCACAGTGGCCAAACCGTATCGAAACGAGTTCCGATACGGGGTCCCTGAAGCCATACCCGTTCCGAAACGGCCCAGCCCATTTCGAAACACTGGCTGTCTGCAAATTTCCAAAGCCAACATTTGACGTCTCCAAACAACCACAAAAGCCCTAAACGAATCCAAGAAGCACACATCGTTTATAAATATATTCTAGAGGCATGGATCCTATGGCAAAACATACTCAATTCACACAAGGCCTAAGATGAGGCATCCATACAAGGCATTCACACAAGGGCAATAAGCTTCAACAAGGCCAACACTTAGATAAAACAAGATAGGCAAAACCAACATGGTTTACAAGCAAGGCAATCATCCCAAAAGCCAAATTAACAAACATATAAAAGGAGTCTAACATGTTCCTACACAACAACATAACATATTTCAAAAGGCTCAAACAATGACACCTATCACATTGCTTTACTATTACAATCTTTCAATTTAAAGATCATACTTGAGCTAACCGTAAGCAACACTTGGAGGCCTTTCCTTGCCCTTGCCACCCACAAGCTACTGATCTGCATTGTCGAACAAAAAGGAGCGTAAGCATAAAAGCTTAGTGAGGGTGTGCTCATAAAACAAACCTTCGACAATGCAGGGTCCAAGCACGAGCAACTACCATGATGAAATGCGTGATCTTACCTTCGATCCACGAGAGCCAAAATGAACATGATGCATGAACACATAATCAACATTATGCCATGCTCAACAACTCATAAGCTCAACTTACAATGATACATATATCAATGTATTATTAACAACATATCTCAAGGCATATGGGATTCACACTTCATATCATATTGGCAACACATCTCAAATCATAAAGGCACATATAAACTCGTATTGGTATATACATACAATCTCATATTGGCACCTAGCTATGACTCGAATACGCGGATAACATGTTGGAACGCATTTCCAACATAACCATTACCTGCGGTGGGATTACACTCATCACCGGTTCTCGCGGAGGGGATTCCACTCATCCTCACGCCCCGTCGATGGGATTCCACTCATCATCGACTAATATAAATATTTCCGGGCGTACCCGTACTCCTCCTTGGTGCCTTAACGCCACCAAGGCCACGAGCGACTTTGACTCTCGTGTGCGCACTCATCCTAATGATCGATCATTGTACCCAAGCATACTAGTGTCAATATTAATCAAATTCCACAACCTTTCACAACATCAACTCATAACAACTTCCATGCCTAGCACGTACTCACCATGATCACTATCATGCACAAATCACAATCCAAACCACATGCATAACAATGCATCAAACCGTGCCTCAACAACATGTATAACACAATATACATAATTACCATAAACACAAATAAACAAGAGGCATAATGAGCAATTAAGAGTTCAACCAAAAGTTTCCTAAACTAAGCTTGAGATTAGGCAACCACTCTAATCTCAACTCTAGGTGGGTTTACCAAGCCCAACCTAGGTACACATGCTTGAACCAATATTTAAAAATCATTTAAAAACAGTAACCACTCACCGACCACTCCAATAGCACAAGCCGACTAGCCTACCAAGCATCCAAGTTTCCGGATTCGAGCCTGAAGCTTCTCCATTGTCTTCCCTTGCTTCTAACCATTCAAAAACAATACATTAGCCCCAAAATCAATCACAAACCCAAGGTTTAACACCAACACACAAATCCACTACAATTCTCACAATTCAAAGCCAAGTTCTTTCTTCAAATTCCCATTTTCGTGCTTCCACGAAGACCCATAAAAAATCAGCAATGTAGTCATCCAAAGCACTCTTAAACATGTTCAAAACACTACCCACACATAGTATAACCATCAACCCTTCATTTCCCCACATAGACACCTTAAAAACTCCCATTTTCCACTCCCAAAAATCACTTACAGCAGTAGCTACGGGAATCCATTCAAACCAACACTATAACTACTCAAAAATCATCAAATAATATCTAAAGACACCTACCCAATGTTACTATAACATTAGCCCAACAATTTCTCACAAAACCATCCCAAAAACACAAATTTTGACACTTTAAATATACCCATAAAAACCCATTTCGGGATTCACCATAAAACCTTGCAAAAATCGGATATGTTGGACCTTATAGGTAGTAAACAACTCACATAACATTAAAAAATCAAAAGATTTAGTTAAAGCTAACAAAGATAGCATTTTTAACTCAAAATCTCAAAACTCTAAAATGCAAACTAGTGAGCTTTAATGAAAACAAATTATATGGGGAGAAAGAGGAAGATGAGGGTAATAAGAAAATGTATTTACCTTTGAAAAGCCCTAAAAAACAAGCAAGGTTGGTGATGGAATAGTGAGGGGAGATGGGGAGGAGAAACTCGCGTTCAAAATGGGGAGGAAGAAGATGGGTATGATTTTTGGGTATTTGAAATAAAATGAAAATGAGTTTTATTTTACAAGACCAAGAAATTACAACTTTGCCATTAATGAGATGGCCATCTTCTAATTCTAAAATCCATGGAATTGGGGTTTAAATTAAACAAGTCCAACATAAAATATTTGTTTTGAAAACTCGATGCCCAAAATAATATTTTATTATTTTTAAATTTTAAAACCGAAACCATACCATTATTTTAATATTATTTTCATCTGACCCCCAAACCCGGGTGTTACAAGGAGAAGAAGACATCCAAGGAGATTTGGGATCACCTCACAAAATTATACGAGGCCAAATCGTTGCACAATAAAATTTTCCTTTAGAGGAAATTGTACACTCTCCGGATGTTAGAATCTACTTCAGTGACAGAGCACTTAAACACGTTGAATACTTTATTTTCTCAGCTTACATGCCTAAGCTATAAAATAGAGTCACAAGAACGTGCTAAACTTCTGCTTCAAAGTCTACCTGATTCGTACGATCAACTCATCATCAACTTGACAAACAACAACCTTACCAATGATCTAGTCTTCGATGACGTTGCAGCTGCTGTTCTGGAAGAAGAAAGTCGGCGCAAGAACAAGGAAGATAGACAAGGAAATCTGCAACAAGCAGAGGCCTTAACGGTGATGAGAGGAAGATTAACAAAACGTGGCCAAAGTAGCAATCACAATCATGGTAGATCAAAGTCAAGGAGTAAGAAGAATTTAAAGTGCTATAATTGCGGAAAGAAGGGTCACATGAAGAAGGATTGTTGGAGTTTACCTAAAAACTCCAATCCTCAAGGAAATATGGCAAACACTTTAGATGATGGAGATGCTCTCTGTTGTGAAGCATCAACGGCCATGGAAGGTAGAAAAAGATTTGCAGACATATGACTTATTGACTCGGGAACCACATATCACATGACCTCAAGAAGAGAATGGTTCTATAATTATGAACCTATCTTAGGAGGATCTGTGTATAGCTGCAATGATCATGCCTTGGAGATTGTTGGCGTTGGAACCATCAAATTGAAGATGTATAACGGGACAATCAAAGTTGTTCGAGATGTACGGCACGTGAAAGGCTTGAAGAAAAACTTATTATCCTACAGATTGTTGGATAATAATGCAAGCAAGATTGAAACATAGAAAGGAATTATGAAGGTGTTCCATGGAGCGCTTGTGGTGATGAAAGGTGAAAAGATAGCGGCAAATTTATACATGCTGAAGGGAGAGACCTTGCTAGAAGCAGAAGCCTTTGTTGCCTCATGTAGTTCAGATTCTACCATGTTATGGCATCAGAAACTTGGACAAATGTCAGAACAGGGAATGAAAGTCCTTGTGGAGCAAAAGCTACTTTAGGGTTTAACAAAGGTATCACTTCCTTTGTGTGAACATTGTATTACAAGTAAGCAGCATCGATTAAAATTTAACACATCAATTTCTAGAGGCAAGGCTGTTCTAGAATTGGTTCATTCTGATGTATGGCAAGCACCGGTTACATCCCTAGGCGGAGCAAAGTATTTTGTCTCGTTCATTGATGACTACTCTAGGAGATGTTGGGTGTATCCTATCAAGAGGAAGGCATATGTGTTTTCAACCTTCAAAGTTTTCAAAGCGCGGGTGGAACTTGATTCTGGAAATAAAATCAAGTGTTTCAGATCAAATAATGGAGGTGAATATACAAGTGATGAATTTGACGACTTTTGCAGAAAAAAAGGCATCAAAAGACAGTTCACAGCAGTATATACTCCTCAACTAAATGGAGTGGCAGAGCGGATGAACAAAACTCTGTTAGAAAGAACACGAACAATGTTGAGAGCTGCAGGACTAGAGAAAGCTTTTTGGGCAGAAGCAATCAATACCGCATGTTATTTGGTGAATCGGGCTCCATCAACTGCAATTGAGTTGAAAACGCCGATGGAGATGTGGACTAGTAAACCAGTTGATTATTCAAACCTCCATATATTTGAAAGTATTGTTGTTGAGTGGATCACACGAATGATAATAACCAAGAGGGGGGGTGAATTGGAATTTTAACGATGTTGTAACGGAAATTGCAACTTAAAATTTTGACACGGGAATTTAGAGTGGTTCAAGTTCACCAACCGAACTCTACATCCACTACCTTAGTCTCACCAAGGATTTCCAACAATTTCCACTAAATTGTTCGTCCCCTTTTTCCAGGACAAGGAGGCAACCTTTACAATTTCGGTTAATTTTTCTACCCAAAAATTAACCCAATTCTCACACAAAAGAACAAAGAAATTTTGTGGCTAATAAGGTATCTCTCAATACAAATGATAGCCCAATATCAAGCACTCAACCCAATTGAACAAAATAGAAATGAAGGATACAATTGGGATTTCTAGACAAAGTAGGATTTTTGCACAAATGCTTGGATTTGATGTTTTGATATCTTCTTGAGGTTCAATGATATGTTGCTGGAGCTTCTTGGGGTCTTTTTATAGCCTCTTGATGATTTCCAACCGTTGTGAGTGTTGACTTTAAGATTATAGCCGTTGGAAAGCTTTTTCTCCACTTTCTTGCACTTTTCCAGCTATGCGTATCGATACTCTATAGTGGGGTATCGATACCTGTCTCACAAGAAAATAGCCGTTGTGTACAAATAATAAAGGGGTATCGATACGCGTTCTTGGCGTATCGGTACTGGGTATCGAAACAGCACAGGCTGTATCGATACCTTTTTCTCGACATAGCTCACTGTCAAAAGTGGTATCGATACTAGGGTTAGGGGTATCGATACTGGTTTAGTGACCGTTTAAAAATCTCAACGGTTATATTTTTAAACCGACTTTGAAATTAATAATTATAAAATGGTATCGATACTGGTTCATCCATATCGATACTGATTTCATAGCGTATCGATACTGGGGTTTGCCGTTTCGATACGTGTTCCGGCAGTGGCAAACTTTGCTAAAAAGGTATCGATACTCCTTGATGGGTATCGATACTGGTTGACGTTTTTCAATATTTTTGCCTTGGAACACTTAGAAAATATTTGAGTTTGAGTTCTAATAAATCAGTTTTAAAGTCTTTGGAGTTTTAAAAACTTATTAAGGGATTTGTACAAACAATTTTAAGTTCTTCAATTTGATCCTTAAAGATCTAGTTATATCAAAATCAAACATAGGTTTTACAATCTCCCCCTTTTTGATATAACAAAACCAAAACTTAAAATTTTTGACAACTTTTGAAAATTAACTCCCCCTTAATATAAGCTTGATATTTCAATTTAGTTAAGACCAAAGAAATTTCTCAAAATCAAACTCAAAATCAAAATTCTTAACTCCCCCTTGATGTAAGTTTGATAAAACCAAAAAAAAAAAATTTTGAAGTTTGTTTGTGAGCTATATCTTCTCCCCCTTTTTGTTAGATCAAAAAATTGTGAGAGCATAATGTGCATCAAATATCAAGAGTATAAAGATAAGCAACATAATCTTATTATATCATAAAACGAGAAATCCAAAACATAAGCAAACCTTAAATCCTAAATAATCAAAGCATAGGTAATAATCTTAATAATAAACTTAATCCTAAGAACATAAAACATAGGTGCATAAAAAAAATCCTAAATGATATGATATGATATGCAAGGATAGAAGTCTAGGCATTATCTTCATCGTCTTCATCATTGTCATCTTCATCTCCCAAAGGGTCATTGTTCCTCATGCTATTACGCCATTCATCGTGGAAAGCGGCAATGGAAATATTCGAGGAATTTTGCTTGCTTTCGAGGGATGTAAGGCGATTCTCCATACCCGTCATCCTCGTATCAAATGTAGTTTCTATAGAGGTAAGACGAGTATTCAACCCGGTGAATTGTTCATTTAGATATGTCATGAGATTATCCATATTGGGTTGTGGGACTTGAGGAGCTTGAGGAGCTTGAGGAGCTTGAGGAGCTTGTTGTTCTAAGGCGGCGGCGGCCTCGGGTGGAAGCTCGGTAAGACGTAGCCAATTTCCATTAAAATAATGAAATTTGCTTCGAGCAAGAGAATGTTCGTCGATAGGATCGGTAAGAGTAGAAGCAAGATCAAACGAACAATCAATATCCTTTTGAACAAAGTAATAGCTTAAGGCCGTACCATAGATAAAGGATGTGATGAGAGGAGTTTCACGTTGTTGAACATGATAAGCAATCTCATTGAACATGATGCGAGCAAGATTTGGGCGTTTTCGTTGACGGAAACTTCGAATCCAAAAATCATCCAATAGACGGATGGTGGAATATTTGCCTCCGGAGGGACGAAGCCACCATGATACCATCAAATGTAGGATTCGATCATGAGCATTGAGGACGGTTACGGAACCGCTAAGAACATGCCCTAAGGCATTCTCATTATCTTCACCTTCATCCTCCAATTTAAAAACCTCACAAATAGACTTAACATCAAGAACTATTTGCTTCCCCATAAGATAAGATCGAATGGCAACGACTTCTCCATTACGATAAATGCATTTAGCATTAGAAAAGAAAATCAAAACCAAAAGCCGATAATAAATACCCGGAATAGTGAGAAAATGCATGAAATTCCAAAGACGAAGAAGCGGAAGATATTCAAACTTGAAGCGCTCGGAGTCGAGGAAGGGGATGGATACGATCCTCTCCGCACGAATTTTTTAATTTTCAAATTGGCGGAAATAAGGAAGGCCCTCGGAATTCTCAAAGGATTGGTTGTAGATAGTAGCATAATCCGGACGAGCAACCGATCCGGGAGTTGAAGAGTCTCCGGCAAGAAGAACTCTTTGACGTTTCCTTGAATGCTCTTTTGGTGCCATAGATGATAGAAACTTTGAAGAGAGAATTTTGAGAGAGAGCAAAAGGCTTTGATTCAAGGGTTTCTTTTGATTTTTGGTGAAGAATATGAAGGAGAAGAGACCTTTATATAGCCAAAAACGTTTAGGGTTAATAGGATATTAAAGAGTTTTAATTTTGGTAAAATTAGATCTCATTAAAAGCCTATTTAATGCCATCAGCGCGAAAGGGTATCGATACTCCTTAGTGGGTATCGATACGGGGATAGAATTGTCTTTCCACAAATTTGACCGTTGAAAGAGGTATCGATACTCATTAGATGGTATCGATACAGGGATAGAATTGTCTTTTCTCAATTCTGACCGTTGGAAGAGGGTATCGATACGCATGAGGAGGTATCGATACGCGTGAAGTGATGAGAAATTCTGGGAAATTGAAATGAAGAACAAGTATCGATACCCATTGGGCAGTATCGATACCTTATGCCCAGAATTTTGCCTATTTGGTTAAAAATAACCAAAGACATGAACTTAACATCTCTTAAAAGTATGCAAATGATGAATGAACAGGTCTAAGCATATTTTAACAGAAACATACTCCCCCTAACTATATGCATGGAAGAAATTGGGAGACTAAACACATAAACATGGTAATTTCACAAAATCAAGCACATTTAATTCTAAAAAGAGGTCCTAAAGGTCAAGATAGGCTAGTTAGACCCAACTCTCTCCTAAGGGACCAAAAACGCTCTTTATCTAATGGTTTTGTGAAAATGTCCGCTAATTGATTTAAGGTGTCTACATACTCTATAGCCACATCTTTCTTAAGGACATGATCTCTAATGAAATGATGCCTTATCTCTATATGTTTGGTTCTAGAGTGTTGGATGGGATTTTTCGTTAAACATATTGCACTTGTATTATCACATTTAAGGGGTATGGTTTCTATTTTTACACCATAATCTAAGAGTTGTTGCTTCATCCAAAGGACTTGAGCACAACAACTCCCTAAGGATATATACTCGGCTTCGGTGGTAGATAAAGCTACACTATTTTGTTTCTTAGAGAACCAAGATATGAGCATACTACCTAAGAATTGACAAGTTCCCGAAGTACTTTTCCTATCGATTTTGCAACCCCCATAATCCGCATCCGAGTAAGCATGAAGGTTGAAGGTTGAAACTCTAGGATACCAAAGGCCTAAACAAGGAGTGTCTCTAAGGTATCTAAAGATTCTCTTAACGGCTATAAGGTGAGACTCTTTAGGACTAGCTTGAAACCTAGCACACAAGCAAACACTAAACAGTATATCCGGTCTACTTGCGGTAAGGTAAAGCAAAGATCCAATCATAGAGCGATAAAGCTTAGAGTCAACACACTTACCTCCTTCATCTTTGTCAAGCTTTGTAGATGAGCTCATAGGAGTGGCTTGAGGCTTTGTGTTCTCCAAGCCAAACTTGTTGAGCATATCCTTTATGTATTTTGCTTGATTTATGAAGGTGCCATCCTTCATTTGTTTGATTTGGAGTCCCAAAAAGAATGAGAGCTCCCCCATCATGCTCATCTCAAATTCACCTTGCATTAACTTAGCAAACTCTTGACAATAACATTCATTAGTAGATCCAAATATAATATCATCAACATAAATTTGAACTACTAAAATGTCATTTTTATACATTTTTATAAAGAGTGTAGTGTCCACCTTACCTTTTTCAAATCCTTTTTCAATCAAGAAATTTGAAAGCCTTTCATACCAAGCTCTAGGAGCTTGTTTTAAACCATAAAGTGCTTTTGTAAGTTTGAAAACATGATTTGGAAATTTTGAGTCTTCAAAACCCGGTGGTTGTTCTACATACACTTCTTCATTTATAAAACCATTTAAAAATGCGCTTTTAACGTCCATTTGAAAAAGCTTGAAATTATGATAACATGCATATGCAAGCAACATCCTAATGGCTTCCATTCTAGCTACGGGTGCATAGGTTTCATCAAAATCTATTCCCTCCTCTTGAGTGTAACCTTGTGCTACAAGTCTCGCTTTATTTCTCACAATGTTACCACTCTCATCTAGTTTGTTCCTAAAGACCCATTTAGTTCCTATTGTAGATTGATTACTAGGCCTATCAACTAATGTCCAAACATTACTTCTCTCAAATTGATTTAACTCTTCTTGCATAGCCATAATCCAAAAATCATCTTTCAAAGCTTCTTTGATATTTTTAGGCTCTATGCATGAGATAAATGCAATATGATTCATTAATCTAAGAGAAGAACGAGTGATTACCCCCTTGGATGGATCACCCAAGATTTCACCATCTTTGACATAATTCAACTCCCTTGGATAGCTAACTTCCTTTTCCTCAATAGCCAAGTCCTTCAAGGCTTCAAGAGGTGGATCTTGTGTGTCTTCTTCTTTTGGTTGAATCTCATCCTTCTTTGAAGTTTGACCTCCATCAAAGGTATTTATGATTCCTACATTATCATCATCACAAGAATCCTTCCTAGGAAGGGGATTATCATCGAATACAACATGAATAGATTCTTCTACAACTAAAGTTCTTTTGTTAAATACTCGATAGGCTTTAGAGGTTAAAGAGTAACCTATAAAAATAGCTTCATCACTTTTTGCATCAAATTTACCTAAATTATCTTTTCCATTATTTAAAACAAAACATTTACATCCAAAAGGGTGGAAGTAGCTAATATTAGGCTTTTTAGATTTTAAAATCTCATAAGGTGTTTTCTTTAAAATCGGCCTAATGGTTACTCGATTTATAATATAACAAGCTGTGTTTGTTGCTTCCGCCCAAAAATATTTTGGTAAATTATTTTCGCAAAGCATAGTTCTAGCCATTTCTTGTAAAGTTCTATTTTTCCTCTCAACTACCCCATTTTGTTGAGGAGTTCGAGGAGCTGAAAAATTATGGCTAATACCATTTTCATTTAAAAAATCTTCAAATCCTAAATTTTGAAATTCGGTTCCATGATCACTTCTAATATGTGAAATTTTAAGTTCAAGATCATTTTGAATTAATTTTGAAAATGTGATGAATTTTTCCAAAGCCTCATCCTTAGTACTTAGAAAGAGAACCCAAGTGAATCTAGAAAAATCATCAACTAATACAAAAGCATATGATTTGCCACCCAAGCTCATAGTCCTAATTGGCCCAAATAAATCCATGTGGATTAGTTGTAAACATCTACTAGTAGAAATGTCATTAATGGATTTAAAGGAAGATCTATGTTGTTTACCCTTTGAGCATGCATCACAAATTTTATCGTTTGAAAATTTTATCTTGGGTAAACCTTTAACTAGGTTTAGAGAGACTAGTTTTTCTAAAACACTTGTGCTAGCATGTCCTAGCTTCCTATGCCACAACCATGCATCATTTTCGTTTTGAGCAACTAAGCATGCATGAGATGTATGAATGTCATCTAGATGCACCATGTATATATTCCCTATGCGATGACCTATGAGCATAATATTATTAGTTTTAATGTCTACAATTTGACAACCGGTTTTATCAAATATAACATTAAAACCTTTATCACATAGTTGACTTATGCTCAATAAATTATGTTTAAGACCATTGACATATAAAACATTTTCAATGAGAGTAGTAGAGTGATTACCTATGGAGCCAATACCTTCAATGTGGCCTTTGGAGTTGTCACCAAATGTTACTACTCCTCCACTTTTTGGCTTTAGATCCATTAGTCGACTCTTGTCTCCGGTCATGTGTCTCGAGCATCCACTATCAAGGTACCATGAGTTTTGACTTTGTGCTTTGGCCTTGTAGCAATGCTCCCCCTACAAACAAAGATATTTAAACTTTTGTTTTTGGTACCCAAATCATTTTGGGTCCATGTGTGTTAGTTCCTAAAACTTTGGTTCCCTTAGGAATCCAAGGTGACATAGCAATAATATTATTAGATTTACCAAGTTCCTTAGGAACCCATACATTTTTAATTCTTTTAACTTTACTATGTCTAGGATAGTTACTTTGTTTGTAGTAGTTAGTCTTTTTCTTATATTGGTGTGTTCTAGAGGATTCTCCTATGTCATGTTTGACACTACCATTATTTTTTAAAGACTTTTTGAGCTCATTTAGCTCACTTAACACCTTTTGGTGTTCACAATTATTTTGAGATAAAAGATTATTAAGATCGATATTTTCTTTTTGAAAGAATTTGAGTTCATCTTCTAATCCTAATATCTTTTTCTCAATTTTAGAATTAGTTTGAGTAAGTGAGTCATTTTTCTCTTTTAATTCTAGAATAATTTTTCTATTCCTAATAACCGACTCCTTATACTTCTCAACTAATTCATCATATACCTCTTGTAACTCATCATAAGCATCATTTAATTCTTCATATGAATAATCTAAAGTAGATGAGTTAGAGGTTACCAAGGAGGAATCTTCCTCAAGTGCCATGAGGCAAAGGTTCGCCACTTCTTGTTCGTCATCCTCCGATGACTCCTCATCACTCCAAGTAGCAAGCTTGGCTTTGAGCTTTTTCTTCTTCTCAAAGCCCTTCTTCTTGAGTTGAGGGCACTCCGAACGTATGTGGCCGGGTTGTCCGCACTCGAAGCAAGTGATTGGATCCCTTCCTTCTTCTTTGTTCTTGCTTTTAAAGTCCATTTTCCTTTGGATTTTTCTTCCTCGGTTGGACCTCATAAGGCGTGAGAATCGTTTGGCTATCATAGCCAATTCTTCAAGCTCATCCTCATCACTAGATGAACTTTCATCAAGTTGGGATGTTTTAGCCTTGAGAGCTATTCCCATTTTCTTCTTTTTCTCCCCTTCAAGCTTCTCCATTCTTTTTTCTTCTTTCTTTCTTTCATCTTCTCTTCCTTGCTTCATGATCTCGTGAGTAAGGAGAGAGCCTACAAGTTCATCAAGCTTTAGAGTTTTTAAATTCTTTGCTTCGATGATTGCGGTTCTCTTCCCATCCCAAGATTCGGGAAGTGAATAGAGTAGCTTTCGGACAAGTTTGTCTTCCGGTATAACTTCTCCATAGCCCTTTAGACCATTTACAATTGTGGAGAATCGATCAAACATCTTTGACACCGTCTCATCAAATTCCATTTTGAAATTTTCATAGCTAAGATTGAGAATTCCAATCTTAGTTTCTTTGACATCGTTGGTGCCTTCATAGGTGGTTTCAAGAGTGTCCCACACTTCTTTGGCACTTTCAATTGATGAGACCTTTGAGTAGATGTCCGGACCGAAAGCACAAAATAGCATGTGAAGAGCTTTATCATTTACTTGGATCTTTTTCCTCTCCTCTTCACTCATTTCCGTTCTTCTTTTAAGCACCATCTTGCCATCAACATCTTGCTTCAATGGAATATATGGTCCATCCTCAATGACATCCCACACAAGATAGTCACTTGATTTAATGAATAGACGCATTTTATTTTTCCAAAAAGAGTAGTTCTCACCATTGAAGAAAGGAGGCTTTGTGGTGGATTGTGAGTCGTACATGCCGGGAGCGGAGGTTGAAGCCATCTCTTGATATTTTGATGATGATCACACTTCTTCCAAGGATCTCCTCTTGTGGTTTGTTAATCCTCAAAGAGTTAAGCTCTGATACCAATTGTTGAGTGGATCACACGAATGATAATAACCAAGAGGGGGGGTGAATTGGAATTTTAACGATGTTGTAACGGAAATTGCAACTTAAAATTTTGACACGGGAATTTAGAGTGGTTCAAGTTCACCAACCGAACTCTACATCCACTACCTTAGTCTCACCAAGGATTTCCAACAATTTCCACTAAATTGTTCGTCCCCTTTTTCCAGGACAAGGAGGCAACCTTTACAATTTCGGTTAATTTTTCTACCCAAAAATTAACCCAATTCTCACACAAAAGAACAAAGAAATTTTGTGGCTAATAAGGTATCTCTCAATACAAATGATAGCCCAATATCAAGCACTCAACCCAATTGAACAAAATAGAAATGAAGGATACAATTGGGATTTCTAGACAAAGTAGGATTTTTGCACAAATGCTTGGATTTGATGTTTTGATATCTTCTTGAGGTTCAATGATATGTTGCTGGAGCTTCTTGGGGTCTTTTTATAGCCTCTTGATGATTTCCAACCGTTGTGAGTGTTGACTTTAAGATTATAGCCGTTGGAAAGCTTTTTCTCCACTTTCTTGCACTTTTCCAGCTATGCGTATCGATACTCTATAGTGGGGTATCGATACCTGTCTCACAAGAAAATAGCCGTTGTGTACAAATAATAAAGGGGTATCGATACGCGTTCTTGGCGTATCGGTACTGGGTATCGAAACAGCACAGGCTGTATCGATACCTTTTTCTCGACATAGCTCACTGTCAAAAGTGGTATCGATACTAGGGTTAGGGGTATCGATACTGGTTTAGTGACCGTTTAAAAATCTCAACGGTTATATTTTTAAACCGACTTTGAAATTAATAATTATAAAATGGTATCGATACTGGTTCATCCATATCGATACTGATTTCATAGCGTATCGATACTGGGGTTTGCCGTTTCGATACGTGTTCCGGCAGTGGCAAACTTTGCTAAAAAGGTATCGATACTCCTTGATGGGTATCGATACTGGTTGACGTTTTTCAATATTTTTACCTTGGAACACTTAGAAAATATTTGAGTTTGAGTTCTAATAAATCAGTTTTAAAGTCTTTGGAGTTTTAAAAACTTATTAAGGGATTTGTACAAACAATTTTAAGTTCTTCAATTTGATCCTTAAAGATCTAGTTATATCAAAATCAAACATAGGTTTTACAATTGTGTACGTGATGTACAATGCCCAAGAAATTTCAAAGTTGGATCCAAAATTCAAAAAATGTAAATTCTTGGGGTATGCTGATGGAGTAAAGGGGTATCGCTTGTGGGATCCCACTGCCCGCAAAGTGATTATCAGCAGGGATGTTATTTTTGTAGAAGATAAGCTGCAAAGAAAAGAAAAAGATGATAGCACTAATAAAGAAAAGCCAGAGACTACACAGATACATGTTGAAAATGAGTTTGAACAGAGAGATTGTTCTGAAGCAGAACCAGAGCCCGAGGAAACAGAACTAGAGAATTCTGAAGCTATAACAACTCGTCAATCAGATCGTGTGAGAAGACGCCCCAATTGGCACTCAGATTATGTTATAGAAGGTAATGTTGCATATACTGCTTTTTAACGGAGGACGGTGAGCCATCATCATTCGATGAGGCAATGAACAACTCAGATGCCTCACAGTGGATGGCAGCAATGCAATAAGAAATCGAAGCCCTTTATAAAAATAATACATGAGAACTTGTGCCACTACCATAAGGAAGGAAGCCAATTGGTAACAAATGGGTCTTCAAAATCAAGAGAAACGATGACGATCAAGTGGAGAGGTATCGTGCAAGACTGGTGGTCAAAGGATATGCTCAGAAAGAAAGTATTTATTTCAATGAAATATTTTCTCCTGTAGTTCGACTAACAACGGTTCGAGTTGTCCTGGCAATGTGTGCTACATTGAATTTACATCTAGAGCAGCTAGATGTTAAAACAGCTTTTCTTCATGGAGATCTTGAAGAAGAGATTTACATGCTCCAGCCTGAAGGTTTTAAAGAAAAAGAAAAGAAGAACTTGGTTTGTAGGTTGAACAAATCTCTATACTGTTTAAAGCAGACACCGAGGTGTTGGTACAAGAGATTTGACTCCTTCATCGTGAGCCTTGGATACAACAGAGTTAATGCAGACCCTTGTGCTTACTTCAAGAGGTTTGGTGAAAACGATTTTGTTATATTGATGTTGTATATAGATGACATGTTGGTTGCAGGCCCCAACAAAGATCATATTGAAAAATTAAAGGCACGACTGGCTAGGGAATTTGAAATGAAGGACTTGGGACCAACAAACAAGATTCTAGGGATACAAATTCACCGAGATAGAAGTAGTAGGAAGATTTGGCTTTCACAAAAGAATTACTTGAAAAAGATCTTGTCACGATTCAGCATGCAAGATTGTAAGCTAATGTCTACCCCTCTTCCTATTAACTTCAAATTATCCTCCAGTATGAGTCCTAGCAGTGAAGAAGAGATGAGAGAGATGTCTCGAGTACCGTATGCATCAGCGGTGGGAAGCTTAATGTTCGCTATGATTTGTACAAGACAAGACATTGCACAAGCAGTGAGAGTGGTTAGTCGGTACATGGCGAATCCAGGCAGAGAGTATTGGAATGTTGTGAAAAGGATCCTGAGATACATCAAAGGGACCTTAAATGTTGCATTATGTTACGGGGGATCAGACTTTCTTATCAACGGGTATGTCGATTCTGACTATGCAGGAGATTTAGATAAAAGCAAATCTACAACAGGGTATGTGTTTACAGTTGCTAGTGGAGCTGTAAGCTGGGTTTCAAAACTGTAATCGGTTGTGGCTACATCAACAACGGAGGCAGAATATGTAGCAGCTACACAAGCCAGTAAAGAAGCAATATGGTTGAAAATGCTATTGGAGGAGCTCGGGCACAAACAAGAGAATGTATCTTTGTTTTGTGACAGTCAGAGCACCTTGCATCTTGCAAGGAATCCTGCTTTTCACTCAAGAACAAAACACATTCGGGTCCAATACCACTTCATTCGTGAGAAAGTGGAAGAAGGGACAATAGATATGCAGAAGATCCATACTGATGACAACATCGTTGATTTCATGACAAAAGCAATCAACACTGATAAATTTACTTGGTGTCGATCCTCTTGTGGCTTGTTAGAGACGTAAGCAACATGGAAAGTACGAGGTAGAAAGAATGGTGTGAAGATATGATTGTTCCAATCAAATCTTCAAGTGGGAGATTATTGAAAGTCAAGCAATTCGGTGCATTAATGCACTGACATTGCATTGAAATTTACCATGGAAAATTATCATGGTAGTTGCAGCCAAGGTTGAAAAGAATGGCATAGGAAAATCATAATTTGGTCCTTAAACTTTAAGTTATTTAAAAGTTAGTCCCTAAAGCTCAACTATAAATAGCCTAGCCATTTGCCATTCTTACACATCCCAAAATTATTCTAACATCCTCTCAATACTGGAGAAATTAGAGAGTTTTTTATAGAGTTGTTTTCTCCTTTTTATCAAGAGAGAATTGTCATTGTTTTCTCCTTGTTAGATTGAAAGAAGTTGTAATTCCTATTTTCTCATAGTGAAATTCTTCTACCTTTGTCCGTGGTTTTTACCCTATATTATTTAGGGGTTTTCCACGTAAAATCTGTGTCTCATTTATCTTCATTGTTATTTTCTCAAATTATCGGTTGCGTTTTTGCTCTATCCAACGACCGTATTCTGCAACATATTTGACGGTATAATACAAGTTTTTTTGTTGTTAGACTTTAGTTCAAAATAAAAAACATAATTTTGGTAGAATTCTTGCTGTGCAAATTTACTTTAAAAATATATAAATATGTAATGTGATTTAGGGGTTTGCCTCTGCAAAATTGAGAACAAAATATTGTGTCCTTTTGAGTATTATTTAGATTAAACCGCATACTCACTTTCTTGTAATCATTTCAACATTATATCATGTATTACTTGTTTACAAAAAAATAAACTCAAAAATTGTACTTTAATAAGAATTTATACTTTTACTTTGGTGACATGTCTCGAGAGCCCCTGCATATTTTTTTGTATATTCTCATTTTTTCCTTTTAAATTTAATTATTCACTAAACAAATCGTATCGAATCAAAAATAAAATTCAAATTACAATTTTTAATCATGTTTTTGCCTTTATTTTATTATACTTAAATTATGAACTAAATAACTTTTTTTTGGTATGAAATTGTACCAAAATTTAAACTAAAAACTATCTCAAAGCTCATCATACCATATTAATACGTCACGCTAAATGTGATGTAACTAAGAATGGTCAGATTACACGAATTTGATGGGTATGTACTCAACATGATTTTATAAGGTTGGATTTTTTTTACTCAAGAGTTGGTCATATTCTAATTTAGGATAAAAATATGATTTGTGTTGAGATAATAGTATAATTACTATCTTGTTGTGAATAAAATAAAGAAAAACAATAATAAGAACAAGAATGAAAGAATAAAGAGATGAGAGGAAGAGGAAAATTTATATTATTTTCAATACTCGAGTGTATACATTGCCTTCATTAGACCATTTATTTATAGGCATAAGAAGTACATAATACATTAAACTCTAATTAATGAAGATAATGTTTCTAATGATAAAATAAATCAAATCTCCTTAATAAAGTCTTTATCATTATAGACACTCACATAGATAAATATTCATAATATATATATATATATATATATTTAAGAATATTTGTTATAATATTCGAACTACCCTTGGAATTATGTTCATCATCTTCACCTATATACTTCTCCTTCACAAAAATCCAAATTCAAAAGAAAAATATTAAAAAATACTCAAATTACCCATCGTGATAAAAACAAGTTTGAAAATCAATTTCATGAATTAGAGAATAAATAAGACAATGGCTTGTTTGATATGGAGTTTTTTGAGCTAAAATTAGAGATTTGAAGCATGTTTAGAGGTTTGACCAATCAAATCCGTTAATTTAGATGTTTGGTAAACAGAGGATTGTAATAGCGGATTGAGGTGAAACCTCTCATTTTGAAAAAGTTTCTTTTAGGGCCTTTTTGAGTTAGAGGTTTGGATAAAAAAACTTGTAAAGACTATTTTGTTCTTATAATTATAATTTTTTTTTCTAAATAACATAAATTTGATTAACTAATAAAATTAAAAAAATAATTTTATAAATAAGAAATTAATAAATACAAGTAAATCTAATAATTAATAAAATTATATTCAAAATATAATTTTATAGATAAGAAATTACACTATACATCTAAATTTAATAATTATTAAAATTAAATTAAAAAGATAATTTCACAAATAAAAAAAATAATATGTATATCTTCATATATGTTTAGCAATGATATTAAAAAATTAATTTTCATAATCTAATTAATATTAATAGGTACAAAATGTTAATAAATAATAAATTATTCAAACAAGTATCAAATATAATCATATCCTTATATGTTATTTTGCTTGTTCAAATAATCAAACAGCTATCAGTTATCGGTTAATTTTACCAAACACTTTTATACAATCAGCTAATATAATCCGCTAGTCAAATCAGTTAATGCTATCAGCTATCCGCTATCAGCTAATTGTCAAACAGTGCTAGAGGTGGCAATTGGGTCGTTCGGTTCGGGTCATTTCGGGTCTATCTAGAATCAGTTTAGATTCGGTTTGGGTATAGTTCGGGTCTAATTCGGGTCTATGATGAGTCAGATCTGGTTCGGGTATTGGATCGGGCCAAAATCAGATCGGTTGTTTTCGGGTCGGGTCAATATCAGATTAGTCACTTTCAATTTGGGTCAAAATCGGGTCGTTCAGGTCGCTTTCGATTCGAGTGAAAATCGGGTCATTCGAGTCTGTCAACATTTGAATTTTTGGGTTAATTCGATCTGAGTTGAGTTTAGAGTTTGAGGTTTAGTATTTATGGTTTAGTTTAGAGTTATTGGTGTATGAGATTAATTCTGATTCAACTTATTAATCTATGCATTTGAATTTGATTAAATATTTAAATCAATGCTTCATGTATCAATATCAAAATTTTGTGTATAATTATATTAAATCAAAGTTTATAATAATAATAATAATAATAATAATAATAATAATAATAATAATAATAATAATAATAATAATAATAATGTCTGAAATAAATTAATTTATTAAACTTAGGATCTAATTGAGCTAACTAAAATCTAGAAGCATAAATCACGGACATAATTAAAATAATTCTAAAACAAAATGTAAAATTTTAATTAAATTAATCTAAATTAAAACTCAATTAAATTAAGAAAAAGAAAAGGAAAAAGAAAAAGAGAAAGACAATCGGTAAAAATAGAGAGGGAAAAGACAAAATTTTGAAAGAAAATAAGCCACTAATTTTTTAAGTTAGATTGAAAAAAAAGAGACAAATGGTAAAAATAGAGAGGGAAAAGACAAAATTTTGGAGTGAAATAAGCCACCAATTTTTTAAGCTAGAGATTAATTACTTTTTAAGTCATGTTGCATTTAAAATGTTACATTTTAGTACTAATATTCAACTTTAAGTTTTAGTTTAATTTAATTTAGTCACCAGTATCCCACGGTTTAGACTTCGGATATAGAAATCCCCTCCTCGTAGTGATATTTAGTCTCTAAAAATTTACTTTTAGTCAAAATTAACTAATCTTTGTAATTTAGTCTATTAATTTAATATAATGATATTTTTGTTCATTTTAATTTCTAAGATTTAATTTTTAGCCAAAATGACATAAAATGTTATTATATCACAACTTTGACAAGAGCAACGGTCTCTTCCATGGTATAGTATAAAAAGATAATAAAACATACTTCATTTTATTATTTATTATATCGTTAAAAATAGATAATATTAAAAATAAATTATTCATTTTATTTTACCTTAATTTTCGGGTTAAAATCAAGTCGGTATTTGGTTCAGCTTTCGATTTGGGTCCATTCGGTTCGAGTTTGTTTCAGTTCAACAAAAAATTTTGAGTCGATTTCGGTTCGATTTATTTTGAGTTTCGGGTCAACTTTGGATCATCATGTTCGGGTCAAAATCGAGTCTTAATTCAAATAATTCGGTTTGAGTTTCAGGTCTCGAGTCAAATTTACCAAGTCTAAACAGGGCCAATAAGGATTAACAATAGGGCTTGTCTGACTGTCGTTAGTAATCCTCTCTTTTCAATTTTTTTCCTCATTCATTTGCTCCGTAAGATAAGGCATGCTTAAATGTGGCACTAAGAAACAACAAATGGATAATTAAAAAAAAAAAAGACTTCCACTTGAATCACAATTTGTGGTTATTATGGTAACTATTTTTGGCATAAAGATAACAACAGTAATTCGAGATTTAATCCAACAAGACAAAACCGAATCAAACGAAAACTATAGGAAATTCTCGGAACAGTGATGGTAGTCGATTTCAGTAACCATAACACTACAATGATTGTTGGTGAACAAAAGATCTTTTTAATTAGGGAACAAAATTCAACTCAACTCGAAATTTTTTTAAATAAAATTTGAGTTGTAAAATGAAAATTTGAATAACTCAAAAATTTTAGTAATTAGTGAATTAATTTTTAAGTCCGATTCGAGTCCTCAAAATTTACTGATATATATATATACACTAAAATAAAAAATATATGAAGGAGTATATTCCACATGTGAAATAAATATGATGACATATATATGCATATCTTACATTATTAGAGAAAGTCGTTTAAATTAGAATCAATATGTACTATAATATAATAAATAATTACAATTAAATTTGTATAGGAATTCAAAAACTAGACTCGACTCGAATTTTATAAACTTGATTTGAATCGATTTTTTTAAATAAAGTTTGAGTTGTAAAATATAACGCATCAACTCGAATAACTTAAAATTTTTTGACTCGACTCGATCAAACGCCTACCCCTATTTTTATTGGCTTCCAGTATCTACTCTGTAAAACCATCATGCAACATCCTATGTAAAGGTCAATGGTATATAGGCGATGGGTAATTTGAGTATTTATTTCTCTAATATTTTTTTTAAATTTGGGTTTTTGTGAAGTTGAGGTATATAGGCGAAGATGATGAACATAATTTAGTGGATAGCTTTTTTACGGCGAAGAATGATGTTCATTGTTGTTTGAATTTTGATGATAAGGTTAAATAGTTTAATTTGATTTTTTTTTATTTTAGAATATATGAATTTGTAAATAGAAAAATTCTATATTCATCACTTGTATTTTGAGGTACGAGAAGGGAGATGATGATTTGTAAATTTTAATTTATAAAGATGATGTGGTTTTATTAATTAGGTATGATTATGGATAAGGTGGTGAGAATGATTCATGAAATAATTTCTTTTGTTTTTTTTAAATATAATTAATTGCATGTTGAGACTGTGAGATTTTTAATAATAATTTATGAGTCATTAAAAATTTAATAGTGATGAGCGGTATAATGATGAACATCAACCTCAATCATTAAAATAAAAATACATCTAATTAAACTCTCATTCATTAAAATAAAACTAAACAGGTTTTCTAATGATGAACATCAACCTCATCACCCCATCTTTAAGCAATTCACTCAACTCTTCTCAACACACCAATACCCGTAGGAATCGACTTCACCATTCAAAGACAATCACTCGTCACTACTTGACTGCCTTCATCGCCGTTTAGTCGTATACCCTCACAACCTCAACTCCTTAATCCTTATGTTAAATTTTCATCCATTTCTCTCTAGAAAATAATTTTTTAGTATTTTTATATATTTATCATTAAAATAATATTAATAGTGTATATCTAAAAATATCTGTAAAATAATTTAAATATTTATGTTATGAATATTTATCTATGTGGATGTCTATCATGATTAGAACTTTATCAAAGGAGTTTGATTTATTTATTATTAGGAATATTATCTCTATGAATTAGAGTTTAATGTATTATGCACTTCTTATGCCTATAAATAAATGATTCATTGAAGGCATTGTAGACAAGTCTATATTTTTAGAATAATACAAATCTCCCTCTTTCTCTCATCTCTTTGTTCTTCTTATTCTTATTCTTGTTCTTCTTTATTTTATTCACAACACGTTATCAGCACGAGACTCTAATCAACTGAGGTCTTCATCGTTATAATTCAAAAGAAGTTACCGGGAAGAATTCGATTATAGAATAAACCAAAGTTTTTGAAAATTTTGGAAGTATGTTTGATTTTATTCGAACATTGGAAAGAGATAAATTTGTGGCTTCTCACAAACCAAAAGACGAATCGACAGAGACGAAGAGGTTGTGTTTGGTGTAAATTACGTGTGTTTTCTCTTGTTCCTAAAAGGGTTAATTAGTGGTATGCTTATTCATACTTTTACTTATATGATTATATTTGATATTTTTCATATTATTATTTATGTCATTTTATTTGGTAAAAGTTAATATTTTTAACCGTGTTTTGAGTTTTACATGATATGCTTAAATGGCTTGGAAAGAGACGTGATATAAAGGGACTATGAGAAGCTATCTCGGTCATATGCTATGTCTCCATTGTCCACGAGAAAAAAATCAATATCGGTAAATTTTGATTTTATTTTTATTCTTTATATTATTATTTTAAAGTGCGATAAATCATGATGATTTTGAATTTACAAGAAGATTATTATAAAGTCTATATTTGCTCGAAAGCAATATTCCTTCTTCATTGAAAAACTTGACCATAGACTTCTCCCAATTTCAAGTTACGAAAATTTTTCTTGATCCAAAAAGTTTTATGGGAGGCATTCCTTGAAGTGAATGCAAAACATGATGTTTATTCCATGCGATTATCAATGATGGGGCATTCCCTGAAGTGAATGCAAGCATGATGTTTATTCCATGCAATTATCAATGATGGGGCATTCCCTGAAGTGAATGCACGCATGATGTTTATTCCATGCGATTATTGGATCTGTTTCATTCCCTGAAGTGAATGCAAACATGGTAAATCATTATTCAATTAGAGACATAATTTCGATATAATCCAAGTATAATTGGCTGGACATCCCGTTCTGCGAGGCTACTGGTCTCAAAGGAGGTTTTTAAAGGACCTTGTGGACAGGTTTAACAATGCCGCGTACGAGGATTAAATCTTTGTTCTCTGTGATAAGGATATGTGAAAAAGGTTTTAAAGGCCCACTGGCTCTACTCCATTCCCTGAAGTGAATGTGAGATTATATTATGAAAGGAATAAAAAAATCACATAAAAAGTTGTGGTCGTGGTCGAGGCTATGAATATACACATGAAAAATATAGTCGTTTTAAGAATACTTCTACCCGCTGGTAGCGAAGTTATAAGGATGACAAGAGTGATAAAGATCATTCTAAGGAAGTGAAATCCTTTTACCAATGTGATGTTATAAATCATTGGTTTCGTACTTGTCAAACGCCAAAGTATTATGGACTTTATCCATAACCATGAATGATAAATGAAATAAAATATAAACAAAATTTGTTTATGGCGAAAATAATTATGGCGTTATTGGTCCAACTCAATTGGATATTGTTAATTTTCTCATAACCCTTGAAGGGAATAATTTACCATTTATTTTATTTCTCTTATAACCTCTAACAGAAATAATTGATTTTTTTTATTATTTATTTTATTTTTTATGTTAATTCGTTTTATTTATTATTTATTTATGTTAGTTTACTTTATGTTTATTTATTTCACATATTATTTATTTACGCTTTATGGTAATTTATTATTTGAAGAATATGATTACTTCCGGAATAAAATATACAATGAATTGTGGCTATTTATGCCTAGAATTGTGGCTATTTATGCCTAGCAGATAATGCAAGTACTCATATTGTACTTAAGCATAAGAAATATTTTTTCCCATTTAAATGCAAGGGGAAATATGAGTAGTATTTCTCAAAGTACTAAAATATCAATACTTCGGAAGAGCACTTGAAAGTTTATCTCTGATAGATAATCGACTTGATATGATGTGCTATATTTTATATTTTTCATTCCTCGAAGTGAATGATACAAAGTACATATTTTCATTACCTGAAGTAAATGAAACAAAGCACACTTTGAAAGGTGCAAAATTATGCATTTCTCGATTAAAATGCAAGGGAATAATGTGAGTACTATATCCGGAAATACTAATATCACAAAAGGCTCTGGTTGAACAAATATGTTATTGTCAAATGGAACTTTATTCCATATTCACAGTGCGTTATACTCGTCAAAGTCATAAAGAGAGCAATATGAGTTCGCAAACTATCCCTTTGGGAATTATAGATAACATATGTTATCAATTGGCATTTGAAATAAGCCAATATGGATATAAGTTTTGGTAGCCAAAAAGTTACTTGAAAGCTCTAGAAGAGCTATATATTGCTACCAAAAGATAATTTCAATTGAAAGCTCCGAAAGAGCTAAATATATTCCTATTTAAAGGAACAATTTTGATGGTCGTACTAAACATGTACGAGTGAGATTGAATTACATGTTATGGTAAACAAGAAGTTTACAAATTCAGAGATATATACACATATATATAGTTGGCATGATCGGTTAGACCATCCTGATCAATAATGGTGCATAAATTATTGAGATTTACATGCACATGTATTAAAAGAACATGTAGTTCTTGTGGTGCTTATTCTCAAAGGAATGGATTAAATTCCACTTATTAAAGAATGTGAAGTTCTTGTGTTGCTTAAAGGAATTGATTAAATTCCACTTACTAAAAGAACCTGAAGTTCTTGTGTTGTTTGTTCTCAAAGGATATAAATGATCCCACTTACCAAAAGAATTAGAACTTAAAGTTCTTGTACTGAAGTTGAGACTGTATGTCTTGCATATCTGAACGAAATATGGGCCCATATATCCACAAATGTGGAAAGTTTTATATGATTTTAGTAGATGCATCTACATTGTTTTATCGACTTACAACCAAAAGTTTGTGAGATTGATTCTAAAAAGATTCAGATTATGCAATTAGACTATTCGTCTTGAAAAGCTAGTGGGTTTATATTTTAGGCTATATCAGTTGTTACAAAGCCTATTGATTACGAAAAATACGGTTTAGCAAATTTTTAATTGGATGCCTCCTATTTAATAGCTAAACCGTGAGAACAAAACATTTAATATTTATATGATATTTCCATATAGCAACACTTATACGCATCAAGCCAACGAGTTATAATAAACTTCCCATCACTACACCAGACTTGTTCTATAGCGGCAGTTTTCGTGGCGTTTTTTAAATAAACGCCACTAATATTTAACTTATAACGGCGTTTTAGGGACAAGCGTCACAAACTGGCAACTATCGCGGCGTTTTAAAACCAAACGCCGCTGTAGAGCAATCAATAGTGGCGTTTGAGTACAAAAACGCTACAATAGATATATCATTTGCGGCGTTTTGATTTTTAAACGCCATAAAAGGTTTCTTTTACCGGTGTTTTGTTTTTTAAACGCGGCTAGGTTCAATATATCAGAGTTATCGTGCAAAATCTCCAAATCTATCTTGCAAAAATAAATCCCTAACACTCCTGCTCCTCCTTGCCGTGCTCCTCAACGCCGTCGACTGTCCCTCAGGCCGCCATCGTAAACCTACCCTTATCCCGGACCAAACAACCACCCTTCTCGGTTCGCGTCTCGGGTTTCTCCGCCAACGAGAGCCAGGGTTTCACCACCGCCAAGGAGGAAGTACCTTCTTGCATCTTCGTTGGCCCCATCGAAACCGCCAGTCAAGAAACCTTAGAAGCCCTCTATCGACAAGTAAGAAACCTTGTTCACTTTCTCTAATCTCAACGATTAAGCAATTTCTAACTGAACAATTTGAAAACTGTTGTTGGAAATGACTAGGCGCGAAATGCATATTACAGTGGGCAGCCTTTAATAGTTGATGACATGTTTGATAGAGTAGAGGTAATTAGCTTTGTGTAAATCTTGAATCTTTTATCAGAGAACTATTTTCCCCTAATTTAATTTCGACTGATACATAAGTAAATGTAAATCAAAACGCCTATTCCTCCGAGCATGGATCCACCTCCACTCTGAGCAGGGCGAGGGGCTGGGCGAGAAGCAGACCTTCTTGTAAAACATTAAGAGCAAATAAAACACGCAAAAAAATGAAATGACAAAGCTACTCTAAATAAAATACAAAATCCCATACATCGAAATGATATAAGAACAAGGGGAAATATATCAACCAAAAGATAAGCAGAAAGAAATAAATTCTTTCTTTTGACCTCTTTTGATTTGTTGGATAGGACTAGTATGAGATTTTTTTGGATCTTGTATTTAATTGACTGTCAAGTTTGAATAGTTTATTTAATTATGCTTACATGGAAGATTTCATGTCAATTTAGTTAGATGCTAATGATTTGAAAGCTCACAATTGTTGAATAGATGATCTTATATTATTACGATGAATTTTCTTCCATAATCTCGGTATTTAAGTATTGATTATCTTTGATATCCTTTTCACGACTATTCAGCTTGATGAATGAAGTCAGATGATTTTTTTTATAACGTTCGCTGCAGCGTGTTGTTTCAGTATGTGATTCTGTTTTTTACTCTTTTTAACCAGTGAAAACGGGATAGAGATCGGAACGATGATGGAAAACAAAAGGGGCCCTTGCTCTGTTGATCATAGTAGTTTTACTTCTTTTGCACCGAAACGACAGAAGTCCGAGTTATCGATCTCCACAAAGGTTTTTAGCCTTCTTCACTCCCCTTTATATATTTTCTTAAGAATATATACAGTTCTATATTCCTTTCATAGCTAAAGGAATCTCTCATACCAATACTTGAAGAATGACAGGATAGTCAATTCTGTTCAGTTTGATTATCGCTCAATCTCCATTAACTTGGATTAGCTACATGTAACTTTCTATGTTTTTCAATGTTTCCCTTTAATTCGTAGATCAACTCATCCGTTTATCTTATCCAATTTTTAGTTTGTGCTGAAAACATATGCAATCTTTCATCCGAAACTAGTAAGATGTCTAATTTAATCTGCATGGCATAAACTACATTCTTTTAACTTATTGTAGGGGTTATATTCCTAAATATGGTTCTAAACGCATCTTCTGCTATTATTAATTTACATGCAATGCCGATTCAGTTTCTAAAAATGCAGAGTTTTCTCTTTTCATTTCTTCTCTCTGCATACTAAAACTAAGCACTATGTTGGATATGGTTTGTTTGTAGCTAAATATAATCCTAATTTACTCCTCTTCAAAATAGGATAAGAAAGATAAGGTTGATACGGTTGGCAATTAATTGTTGACATCAGAGTGGCAATACAATTATAGTGCCATTATGGACATTAATACGTACTTTAGTTGGTTGTTTCTGCCGGAGGTTGCATTGAAGGTCAAGCCTAACCTTTTTTTATCGGGTAGTGTTTACTATGGCTTGACTATTGACTAAAGTTATCTTTCAGCAAGAAGTTTCTGATCTTGCTATGGTTTTGAAGCTCTATTTGGTTCATTGCAGATAGATACATCTTCTGTTCTCTTGGAAGCATTGGAATACATACAGTTTCTTCACGAACAGGTTAAGGTCAGTTTTTCTTCTCCGTTTTACTTAAATTATTGCAGCATGCCTATCACTTGGTATTATTATTATTATTATTATTATTATTATTATTATTATTATTATTATTATTATTATTATGTATATGCACATTTCTATAATGAAAAGCAATGATGCATTTTGCAACAAAAAGCTTAATCTTGTTATCAATGATGCCAAGTAAGTGTATTGATCGAGCTTATTCGATGGCGATTTGTTTCAAATTTGTTATTGATTACTCGGTGCTTCTTGTGTATAAAATGTTCAAGGGCTGAACTGGAGAAAGGAATGAGAAGTTTGATATCATAGTTGGAGATTTAGCAGGTTTTCAAGTGTAAGTTCCTTAAACCAAACTCCAAAATTATATACAAAATGATTGAATTCTAAAACTAAATCATGGTTTTTTTCTTTCATGTGTGTTTTTTTGCAGATGTGTTGGCATACACAGCTCACGTGCCATCTTTTGCTGATACATGAGGATGGGTTATGGTATGAAAATTAATGTTTCAAATTTGTGTAGTTAAATGGACTAAAAGTCTTGTCTTTTAATTATTTTATAGATTTCTTTTAACTTGTATTTGTTTCGATATAAGGCCTCAGATCAACCATTCTCCATTAGTGCTGAAGAAATTGACAAGAGGAATGTTGAAAGAGTTGAAGGTCTTCAGGCTAATGTTCAGGTGCAACTATGAAGAGAGCCAAGTTCTTTCTTTCCCCACTAGAAGTTGAAATTATAGGAATGTGGATAGATTTGTTTTGGACTATGATGTTATTCGCCTTTATTTTGTTTGAAAAATGACTCTTTTGTAATGTCTTTTTTGTTTAAATGTAATGCATTTTAGATTATTATACAGTATATATGCTTTTTATTTGATTTTTTTTTGAAATATGGTGTTATTCGCGGCGTTTTTTTGTTCAAACGCCACTAAAGACTAGTTATTTGCGGCGTTTGTTATTACAAACGCCACTAAAGACCAATTATTTGCGGCGTTTATTAAACCAAACGCCACTAAAGATCAGATATTCGCGGCGTTTGTAAACACAAACGCCGCTACAGATCATGACTTTTTGCGGCGTTTATTAAACCAAACGCCACTAAAGATCAGTTATTCGCGGCGTTTGTGTTTACAAACGCCGCTATAAATCCTGACTTTTTACGACGTTTTTCTCTAAAAAACGCCGCGAACTATTGCGGCGCTGGTTTAAGCGGCACTTCTTGCGGCGCTTTGGAAAGCGCCGGGGGAGTTTTTAGCGGCGCTAAAAAACGCCGCCATAGGCTTAAAAAAACGCCGCTAAAGACCTATTTTGTTGTAGTGCATTATGATTTGACTTTTGGTCAAAAGTCATATTTCCCATTTTTTGAATCTTTGAATGTGCGATATATAGTTGAATTGCTCCACCATAACGCACAAAATGGGCAAGTAAAAAGGGTTGAGAATATATATTGAGTACGAGTCTTCTTTTATGTTTAAATTCTTAAACATTAATTGGAGAATCATTTATGACATGATTTTTCTCAACATCAGGGGGAGATAATAATCAGTTGGATAGAGGAAAATGAATTATCATTATCTAGATCCTCGTATATGAACTAGAAGTTCATAAGATAATTCATGTTATTACATGTCAACTGCCAGACATATTTACTGACCCAATGAGAGTAATTAAGTCTCATATACCAGCTGAAATGATGTAAATTTACATTACATGTTAGAGCGAGAGAATGTAAATCATGCCTGAAGCATGATAGTTGAAATGGTTCCAATGATCAAAATTCTCGTAAATAGAAAGTAATATGAGATGGTCATATATTGGAGGCGGGTGCTCCTGAAGAGACCCAAGACATAACAAATAATAAAACTCTATAAGAGTTTCAGGTACCTGAAATAAAGATTGAAATCTTGAAGAGATCTTGATGAGTTATGTCATTACGAGAATGGAACCAGAAAATTGGAAAGTTGTCGATAACGATTTTACAAACAATTTTACATAAAATACTTCTATAGAAGTAAAGAAAGAAATCGAGGATCTTGTATAAAATCTATCCAGAAGTATAGATATTGAATTGGCCAATGTTGAAAGACGCTTTGAACTTCTAAAATAGAAGTATTTGGACAAGCAGTCCAAACACCTAAAGGTGTAATGCAAGTGAGGCACAAATAAGTAGTCGTAAATACGACTTGAACTATGATTTATGAAAAGTTTTAATTACTTCATGGTGGATGCAATTACTTTGGCAGTTTTGAAAATTTTACATGCGTCTAATTATTTGTGGATCCATATTTATCCTTGAAGGATCTAAAATGCTATAAGCATTTGGAAATTTCTAAGGAAATTTATTTAGACATGTCTCATGAATATTTTGGCGCATTTGGTATAATCGCCTTAGTGAATACTAATTGAGAAAATACTATAAGAATGATCAGATTTCCTTATGTATATTATAAAGGAGTTTGGATCAAGATCTATTATGATAATTTTAGAACTCCTAAAGAGCTTCAAATTGGAAACTCATGAAGTACTTTCAATACAAGTACTTGAATCTTGACATCAAGTTTATCTCGACCTGAAGATCGAGCATTTTTATATATTTCTTTTGTCTATGAATAGACATAAGCTGAAAGAATCTTAAAGAAGATTCAATATGAATAGAGCATATCTATTAAGTATCTCAATAGTTGTAAGATTGTTGGATGTGAATAAAGATAATTATATCTTTTCTTGGTCTTGAAGCACTATATATTAGTTGGTCAAGAAATATCTATGAATATAAAAAGATCATTACATTTAGATCTTCAAACATTCGTTAATGCCTCCTCAAATGTCGTAGAAATAATTGTTATGCATGAGGCAAGCCAAAAAATGTGTTTGGCTAAGACTATTGGCCCAACATATCCAAAAGATATGTGGATTTACTTTTACAAGATATGATCAAAACTATCTTGTGTGAAGATAACACAAGATGTATATCTCAGTTTGAAAGTGGATACATCATGGAACATATTACTCCAAAGTTTCATCCCTCACGATCTTTAGAAAAATGATATTCAAGATTAAATTATGAAGATTAAAAAGATCTTTTGTGATGTTTGCATGAGGGGGAGTAAATACGCGTTGCACTCTTTTTCCCTTAACCGAGGTTTTGTCCCAATGGGTTTTCCTGGTAAGGTTTTTAATGAGGCAACATGTTATGTGTATCAAAGATGTGTGTACTCTTTTTCCTTCACTAAAGAATTTTTTTTCCCACTGGGTTTTTATCTTAGTAAGGTTTTAACGAGGCACATTATCTTCATAGACATCCAAGGGGGAGTGTTATGAATATTTATCTATGTGGATGTCTATCATGATTAGAACTTTATCAAAGGAGTTTGATTTATTTATTATTAGGAATATTATCTCTATGAATTAGAGTTTAATGTATTATGTACTTCTTATGCCTATAAATAGATGATTCATTGAAGACATTGTAGACAAGTCTATATTTTTAGAATAATACAAATCTCCCTCTTTCTCTCATCTCTTTGTTCTTCTTGTTCTTATTCTTGTTCTTCTTTATTTTATTCACAACATTATAATATTTTTTTTCGAAAATAAGCCACTAGTTTTATTAATGAGAAAATACCCAAAATTACAATAAGGGTTTACAAACTATCATTGTAAACTAAATACATAATTTGGACTTCCTCCAAAAACTAGCCACTTTAGATCAGACATGAACCATATATGAAAGATTATAAACCCATCCAAATATTCGATCGAAAATAGATACGAAACCTGACTGCATCAGCAAAACGAACCACAAAAGGGGATGAAGCTATTGATAGACCACCGAGAAAATGCAAATCAGAGCCGAGCACATGAGAAACTCTTCACAAGCGCAAACCGCGTATCCAAATTCAAACCGAAGGTCCATAGCAGGGAAGATCAACATGATTACAAATAATCGCCATTTTGATCAGTCGTGGCGTCATCAAATCAACCCTGATAGAAAACAAATAATAGAAAAGCGCGCCAAGAGACAGAAAAACATGCTAAGAAGCATAAAAACGTACCAAACGGTAGAGAAAAGCGTGTCATAAAGACAAATTTATTGAATTGAAAAGACTGAAAATCAAAAGAACAAAACAAATAAGTGAAAGAGGATGACCGGCGGTCGACAAATAGCCCGAAAGCTATTGTCGCCGCCGGTCTATTTTCGAACCAAAGAGAGAGAGCGGCCGCACTAAAATATTTATAATATTTAATATTATGTCTAGAATTAACCATAAAATTATTGGCTAAAATGTTAACATATGTCAACAATCCAATGACCATTAAAATATATAAATAGGAGATGGAGGAAGAAATTGATGCAGAAACTCATTTAGATTGCATTTGAATCTCAATATTTTACAGCACATTAACTTTGTTTCATTTACAATTGAGAAAAGGTTTAAGCCTCCGATATTCATACAGAATTCAAGAATCCTCAACACTAACAACAGGCTGCTATAAATATTGCAAGAATATGCAACAAATGGTATTATGAAGTATGCATCAGTGATCCCACAAGCTTTTTTTCCTCTTTTTTTAGCTGTAAAGGTTGGGTATGCAGGCACCACATTTCGGGATCTGTTGTTCTTTTCATATACGTCCACTTACTCACAGCTTCAACTCTTTTCCATCTTCTCCGGAGAAGAAAAGCGCCATGTTACGTTGTATGATAAGGCCATCGTGGCTATCCTTGATCTTTCTGTGGCTATTTCTTATGCTTCTTGGAGTGCCTTCCCAAATTAGTTTCCTCTCGTTGCCCCCAACCTCTAGGCTATAACTGTAGTTGCGGGCTTCAACATCGTCACCCATGAAACGAAAGAATGTCATATAAACAGGGGTCCTCCTGAGTTGGAAGGCTTCAAAATGGAGGCAGAAGTACTGACCATAACAGTGGAACATCTAATATAGATGACAGTTTTAGTTATAGTTCAGTTCATAATTATGACAAAGGTGCTAAAGAAAAGTGCGCTTACAATTAACATCCACGTGGCATTTTCTGCTTCGCTAGGATTAGAATTCACATAATGATGGTTGAATGTGCATCCAGAATGCATGTCCACCTTGTGGTCATCCCTTAGAAGAGCAACAAGGAACGAGATACCACCAACAACAACGCATTTCGATCCAGCATACAGGCAATTGTATGGCCTGAAATTATATAAGGCTTCATGTTTGAGTTTACTATAATAAGGAAAGATTTTTGGGCATCTAATAACTGCATAAATATCCTTATTTTCATACTTTTTTGCTATAGCATTTGCCTGTTTTTGGGTTCATACCATAGCATTTAGACTGCATTTAGGTTGCATTTTCTTTTTCTGAGTGCATGTTTATCTTTGCAGGTTATTGGTCCATATCGAGGGGTACTGCTTGGAAGGTTGGTTTTTGGTTTTGTGGTGCACAGGAAAGGAGTTAAGAGAAAGTCGGTGCCAGAAATTGCTATAGCATGATGGAAGCGGACATTGGCCAGCACGTGAGATACACGTGAGCTGCAAAAACATGTGAACATGCAGAGAAGGATGATCTGACATGTGCAGCAGCTAGAGCCCGCCTGCAGACTGTCTCCCTTGTCACCTCGAAGCAGACCTTGTCGGTGGTTATTCCTTGGGAATATCAAGACATCTTTAGGGCACCAAACCCTAGAAGCCTTCACAATATAAAGGGGAGAGAAGCTAGGAGCAAAGTGTGGTAATTTTGAGCGCTGTAGAAAGAGAGGCGGAAGAGAGAGAAGAGGAGAGGAAGTTTTCACCTTCATCTCCTCCAGCATGGTGTCCTCCATCGTTGAAGCTCCAAAGAGTGGCCTCACCAGCCTCGAGAGAGGCGGTAGGCCTAAGACAGTCGGGCAGTCCATGGCGGAGAGGGAGTTCACCTTTCTTTCTGTCGCTATAACAATTTCTTGTTATATCTTTATATTTGGTGATGTTATCGCAATGATACGTTGGATGATATTGCCCAGCCACGAACTGTTTTAGGTAGTTTGGGTCTGATGGATTATTTTATTTTGAGTACTTTTTAATGCATGCTATAGTTTTTCAGTGTTTATCACGATTCTATACTTTGCTTATGCTTTATCATTTCCTTAAAGTTGTAAGAGCTTAGAGTTGTAAGTGCTTCAAAAGTTAAGCCCTACCTTAAGTGCCTCGAGAGTGGCCGTTCTTTAGGTGTATGTTGGGGTTAGTAATCGAGAGAACCAGCCCTAGAACCCTTATAAGCAATGGAGTGACTGTTGAGAGGCAGACTCTAACCTACCTTAGAGATAAGTGATAGGTTTCAAGGGCTAAAAAGGATAGTACATGAAGGGTAGGGGAGTGTTATGAGTTTATGCCGAGAGGTATGGCTGTAGCATTTCTGACTCCCAGTTTCCTGGCTAGAGATAATTTAGGAGCATTCTTAGTAAATCTCGCCTAGCATAGAAGATAGATGAAAAGCCTTACCATTGTTAAGGAGCTTAAGTTAGATTGTCCATCATTCCCAACCAGTCATTCCGTAGTGAGTTTCACATACGAAAGGGGACCTATCTATCATATTGTTATCTCATCTTTTTCTACACTGTTTTGCTTCAACATTATTATACACCATCTCTTTTACTATAGCATTGTCACCTACAAAAAGTTCAAGCTTTATTGTTACAGTAACCGTGTTCACCTCCAATCCCTGTGGAGACGATACTCACTCATCACTTTATTACTCGTTCGACGTGTATACTTGCACCATTTGCATACCATTTATAGTCACTGCACGAACGCAACAGCATCCAACTGACATATATTTACAAGGCATTTGAGCGATTCAGCTACTTTCTCTAGTGCTAGATGCCTGATATCACCAAGCTCCTGTTTACAAGTGGGGCACCGGTTGTGTACCCTTGTTTTAGAGGTTGAACAAAGAGTATGACCATTGTGGCACTGTGGAATAATAAATCATTAAAACACCAATCGTAAGTTGAGAGTTCATTCGAAGGTAGCTAGATTCAGAGAACATAAGAGAATGTAAAATCCAATCTAGTTGTATTAGCATTGCAAAAATAAACTTTTGCACTGAAATCCTTTGAAATGTAAAATTAGATAAACTCGTTTAACTTCGGGAACACTTTCAAAGCTAAATACACGGATATGATTTTATTAGCACAAAACATGCACAAATAAAAGCAAGCAGATACACATACACTTTTGTTTAAACAAAACCATACACATGACAACATTTCTTTTCATTTGTTTAATTTCAATAAAAATTACATCTCAACACAAGTCTTTTACTGTAGGAAATGCAACTTGTGAGGATGATGAACAAACACAACATACCGGAGGCACTCTTCAATTACTTGAGCTATAAACACAATCTTACTAGAATTTCTTATGTTGTAGATTAAGCCAATATTCAAATACTTTTTTCTGTGAAATTCTTCATTTAAATAAACATCTATTTATGATTTTATTGTCCAAGATATCCAAGTTGACTGACAAGAAAACAAACAAATGCACTGTTGATTTCTAACATTTGATCACTCCATATTCTTCTATTTGGGATAATAGAAAAAGAATGGTTTAAAAGAAGATTGAAAATTGTAAATAAAAATAGAATCATGAGAGGAGAGGCCTTTGGGATATATGTGAGTCATATGACTGCGAGTTATTGTGATAATATGTTAACATGATTTGATCTCTTTAAAATACCAATAAAGAACTTAATCACTGCATCCTAATAATATTAGCATATATTTTGGATATTATGCATGGACGAACGCATGATCATATGTGCGCAGTGCGAATTATTAGGAAATTATATTAGAAATGTAGGGGTGAAATTACAAAGTTTTAAGCGGTATGAAATTAGATTGTCAATAGAAAATACAAAAAAAATAACAGCTTAAACTAAAATTTTCAAAATTTTTTGAAAAATTTAAAATTTTTAGGGACAATCTCCCTCTTCATCTATGATATTAACCCTAAACATGATGCCAACCTATAACAATGGTTACTATAATCTATGTTACTCTAGGGCTCATTTAGCATGGATTTTTGTAAGTAAATTCTAGTTTATCGGCCGTTTTTAGAGAAAATCAAATGTGGCGAAACGCTTGTTTGGACATAAAATTAGGTGGGAAAACGAGGGGCAGTGCCCGTTCAACGCACATCCTATACTCGTTCATCATTGCTTCTCCGTTTGACGCTCTAATGTTCGTTGGAGAAGCATTGTTGAACGCAGCCTAAGAGAATAGTTGTTAGGTATAGATCTAATGTAAGTATATCATTCTTTTTATAAATAAAAAAATCAAGTATTATACCTGATACACACGTGAAGAAGAAAAATATGAGATAATATACTTTTTGTTATTATAAATTATAGAGGAAGTTCGATGATATATGATTCAAATTTTGATATTTGATACCACTTTATAAATTATTAGTTGTGGATTGTGATATTAAATTTTGAGGACTAATTATATAAACATGATGTATTTGGTTCACGGGAATGAAACAAAGAGAGAACGTATTGAAACGACTTATATGTATATTTTGTTTAATTTTTTTAGGTACTACACATATAAATATATGTTGCCAAAATTTTTGAAGAAGACATAGAAAATTATTAAAAATGGTAGGAGTGTAATAAATGTTTTTGAGGAGTCTAATAAAATTGTTGAGTGAAAAATTAAATCTTTTAAAAATTTAAAAGAGCCTTATGATATATTTTTGTAGAACTAATGTTTTGATATAATAATTGAAAAATGTTTTGGACAGATTTGAAAAGTATTTAAAACAATTTCCAAAGTCCAAATAACTTGAAACTATGTTTAGGGAAGTTTTTAAAAGGTTTTCACATGTTTTCAAAAGTCAAACTACACAAAACCGTCCAGGCGTTTCGAAACACCCTAAGGTGTTTCGATACGGGGGATTCCAGTAGCAAAATCGTTTCGAAACAAGTTTTGAAACGGGCATTCCCTGGATGAGATTTTTGCCCAGCGTTTCGAAACGGGCTAGGCCGTTTCGATACGCCTACGTGGCTTCGACCACAACGACTATAAACCCCAACGGCTATTTCCCAACTAACTCTTAAATGCAGGTCGTTTCGATACGAGGACAGGTGTTTCGAAACGGGCGTTTCGAAACGGACTAAAGCGTTTCGATACAGGTCCACGTCAGACTGCAACAACTCTTTCTACTTAAAGGGTGTTTCGAAACGGGTTTGAGCGTTTCGAAACGGGGAGCTGTAGAACTGCATTTATGGTGGGAATTAAAGTCCTCAACGGCTCCAATTCAATCCCAATGGCTAGCAACGGCTACAAACTCTTCAAGGAGTATAAAAGGGACCTCCAAGCATCAAGTAAAGGCTAATGCTCATATTGTCAATCAACAAATGATCAAGAATTGTCTTAGAGCTTAAATTGTCATTTATTGTATTGACAAACACTAGTGAGCCAAAATTGTCAAATTTGCTCAAGTGTTTTAGGTTTTCGGTGAGTGCTAAATTGTGCAAACAAATACCTATTAGAGGGATTTAAGTTTTGTAGAACCAATGTTTTGATATAATAATTGAAAAATGTTTTGGACTAATTTGAAAAGAATTTAAAACTTGTTTTTAAGTCCAAACAACTTGAAATTATGTTTGAGGTATTTTAAGAGGTTTTTGACAAAGATTTTTCATGTTTTAATAAGCCAAACTTAACTTTTCACGTCACCAGTATCGATACGGTTGTACCCGTACCGATACCATTTTGCCCTGGTTTGGCCACTGTCAAAACCCGTATCGATACGAGGGTTTAGTGTATCGATACGGAGGGGGTCGTTTCGATACGCCACGTCAGCGTACCGATCCCATTTTAACTACCCCAACGGCCATTTAAATGTCAAAGGGTACCGATACGCCCTCAAGCGTATCGATACGCCTATGCAGGCAAAAGCCCAACGGCTAGTTCCTATGAAGGCTGTATCGATACCGTTCCACGTGTATCGATACCGTTAGCTGCAGAACAGCATTTATGAAGGGAAATTAAGTCCTCAACGGCTCCAATTCATCCCCAATGGCTAGTAACGACTACAAACTCATTTGGGAGTATAAAAGAGACCTCCAAGCATCAAGAGAAGGCCAATGCTCATATTGTCAAACATCAAATGATCAAGAAATTGTCTTAGTGCTTTATTTGTCATTTCTTGTATAGACAAACACTAGTGAGCCAAAATTGTCAAATTTGCTCAAGTGTTTTAGGTTTTGGGTGAGAGCTTAATTGTGCAAACAAACACCTATTAGAGGGTTTTAAGTTTGCTTTTATTGTCTCTTTGTAAAAGAGGGTTTTGATCAAGGCTTTGGGTAGAAGCTTGATCGGTTGTAAGGGTTTCCTCCTAAGCCTAGAAAAGGGGACGAATCAATTAGTGGATTGATTGTGAAATCCTTAGTGGGGAGCTAAGGTAGTGGATGTAGGTGCTTGTTAGAAGACCGAACCACTCTAAAATCATTGTGTCTATTTCTTTCTAGCTTCCTAAACCCTTCCACCCTAAAATCCACCTCTCCACCACTTGGTGAGCATAATCGGTTGAACGAATCGAGCACCACACAACTCAACAATTGGTATCAGAGCTTGGCTCAATCGAAGAGGATTAACATCCTATTGAGGAGATCCGGCAAGCTCGATCACTAGTTCATCAACCGGCTCAAAATGGCGCAATCCATAGACAAACCGCCTTTCTTCGACGGAACATTCTATGCCCATTGGAAGATAAAGATGAAGTTCTTCATCAAGTCTAGAGATGTCTTCTTGTGAGAGTGCCAAGGAGGTATGGGACAAGCTTGAAGTCACATACGAGGGGACCGATGAAGTCAAGGAGACCAAGATTGGGCTCATAACCTTGGAGTATGAGAACTTCAAAATGGATCCGGAAGAGAACATTGAGAAAATGTTCGATGGATTCTCCACCATCACCAATGGTCTCAAAGGGTATGGAGAACCCATTCCGGAAGAAAAGCTTGTTCGAAAGCTCATCTACTCACTTCCCGAGTCTTGGGACTCAAAGAGGACCGCCATCATCGAAGCCAAAAATTTGAAGACTTTGAAGCTTGATGAACTTATGGGGTCTCTTCTCACTCACCAAATCATGAAGAAGAACAAGGAAGAGGAGAAGAAAAGGTAAGAAATTAGAGCGATGGGAGAGAAGAAAATCAAAGGGCTTGGCATCAATGCTAGTGCCATGGCTCTCAAATCCTCCACTTGCCATCATGTCTACTCAAGTGAAGAGGAGGATGAAGATGAAGAGATAGTTCATCTCTTCAAGAAGTGTGCCCCGTTCATGAAGAAAGCCTTGAGAGAGCTTGAACGAGAACCTAAGAGAAAGGAGAGGGCAAGCACTTCAAGCCATAAGAAGAAGGCACATTTGGCTACTTGGAGTGATGAAGACTCCACCGACGATGAACAAGCCAACCTTTGCCTTATGGCCATCGAAGAAGATTCAAGGGTAACTTCTAATTCATCTACTTCATGTTCTTATTCCTTTGATGAATTACAAGATGCCTATGATGATTTGGTTTTGGATTTTAAAAGCCACATTTTGAAAAACAAAAAATTGGTTTCAAAGTTAAAAATTCAAAATGATTTGCTTTCTAAAACCAAACTTGAACTTGAAGCAAAACTTGAAGAGTTTGAATTAAAATGTTTTGATTTACAAAAATTGCTTCAAAATGTTCAAGAAGAAAAAGATTTGATTTCCAAAGAGCTTGAAAATAAAAACAATTTTGGAAAATCAAATTTTTATGTTAGACAATCTAGTGCCCCTAGATTTAAAAATGGTAAATGTTTTAGAAGTGTTTGGGTCCCAAAAGGACTAACCACTTCAATTAAAAAGGATGACATTGAAAAATGGATTCCTAAGGGGTCAAAAATTTGTGCTACTAACATTTATGGATCCAAAGCAATTTGGATACCAAAAGTCACTTGATTGTCTTTTGCTAGGTGTGATGGAGATATTCAACAAGTCAAAAATTGAGGGGGAGCTCCATGCACACAAGGAAGAACACTTGAAGCAGGAAGGCTTCACTTCCTCCCTTTGGGTTCAAGTGTTGGTAAAAATCTAGTTGTTTTTGATTTTATTTGTTTTATTTTCTTTTATGTCAACTAGATGATCATATATGATGGACTAACACTTTTGATGATGCTTTGAGTAAGGGGGAGCCAATTTTAAACCAAAAATTTTCAAGTGTGTCAAAAAAATTTTTTGCCTCCTATGTTATCTTGAGCTAAATGTCATTTTAAATTCTTTTTGATATAACAAAAAGGGGGAGAAATGGTTTTGAAAAATTGGATTTTCAAATGAATAAGGGGGAGCTTTAATTGACTTCATATCTTTAATCTCTTATTCACTTTTTTAAAGTTAAAGGGGGAGAACCCAAACAATTTTTCAAGTTAGTTTTATTATATCAAAAAGGGGGAGATTGTAGAACCAATGTTTTGATATAATAATTGAAAAATGTTTTGGACTAATTTGAAAAGAATTTAAAACTTGTTTTTAAGTCCAAACAACTTGAAATTATGTTTGATGTATTTTAAGAGGTTTTTGACAAAGATTTTTCATGTTTTAATAAGCCAAACTTAACTTTTCACGTCACCAGTATCGATACGGTTGTACCCGTACCGATACCATTTTGCCCTGGTTTGGCCACTGTCAAAACCCGTATCGATACGAGGGTTTAGTGTATCGATACGGAGGGGGTCGTTTCGATACGCCACGTCAGCGTACCGATCCCATTTTAACTACCCCAACGGCTATTTCCCAACGGCCATTTAAATGTCAAAGGGTACCGATACGCCCTCAAGCGTATCGATACGCCTATGCAGACAAAAGCCCAACGGCTAGTTCCTATGAAGGTCGTATCGATACCGTTAGCTGCAGAACAGCATTTATGAAGGGAAATTAAGTCCTCAACGGCTCCAATTCATCCCCAACGGCTAGTAACGGCTACAAACTCATTTGGGAGTATAAAAGGGACCTCCAAGCATCAAGAGAAGGCCAATGCTCATATTGTCAAACATCAAATGATCAAGAAATTGTCTTAGTGCTTTATTTGTCATTTCTTGTATAGACAAACACTAGTGAGCCAAAATTGTCAAATTTGGTCAAGTGTTTTAGGTTTTGGGTGAGAGCTTAATTGTGCAAACAAACACCTATTAGAGGGTTTTAAGTTTGCTTTTATTGTCTCTTTGTAAAAGAGGGTTTTGATCAAGGCTTTGGGTAGAAGCTTGATCGGTTGTAAGGGTTTCCTCCTAAGCCTAAAAAAGGGGACGAATCAATTAGTGGATTGATTGTGAAATCCTTAGTGGGGAGCTAAGGTAGTGGATGTAGGTGCTTGTTAGAAGACCGAACCAGTCTAAAATCATTGTGTCTATTTCTTTCTAGCTTCCTAAATCCTTCCACCCAAAAATCCACCTCTCCACCACTTGGTGAGCACAATCGGTTGAACGAATCGAGCACCACACAACTCAACAAGTTTTCTTATTGTTTCTCTTTGTAAAGAGGGTTTCAATCAAGGCTTTGGGTAGAAAGCTTGATTGATGTATAAGGGTTGACTCCTAAGCCTAAAAAAGGGGAAGAGCAATTAGTGGAATTGTTGGAAATCCTTAGTGGGGAGCTAAGGTAGTGGATGTAGACCTTGGTTAGAAGGTTGAACAACTCTAAAATCATTGTGTCAATCTTTGTTTTAGCTTCCTAAACCCTAACACCCAAAAATCCACCTCTCCACCACTTGGTGAGCTACATTGGTTGATCGAATCGAGCTCCTCACAACTCAACAATTGGTATCAGAGCTTGGCTCAATTGAGGAGGATTCACATCCTATTGAGAAGATCCGACAAGCTCGATCACTTTTTCATCAACCGGCTCAAATGGCACAATCAATCGACAAATCGCCTTTCTTTGACGGAACCCACTATGACCATTGGAAGACAAAGATGAAGTTCTTCATCAAATCAAGAGAATAAAAGCTAAGGGATATAGTTGAAGATGGTTCGTTCGTGCCTCAAAGAATCAAAGCGGAGTGGAGTGCCGACGATCGCAAGAAGATGAAGCTTAATTGCAAAGCCTTGCACATCTTGTTTTGTGCTTTTGGCTCATCCATCTATGAGAAGATGTCTTCTTGTGAGAGTGCCAATGAGGTATGGGACAAGCTTGAAGTCACATACGAGGGGACCGATGAAGTTAAGGAGACCAAGATTGGGCTTCTAACCTTAGAGTATGAGAACTTCAAGATGGATCCGAAAGAGAACATCGAGAAGATGTTTGATAGGTTCTCCACAATCACCAACGGTCTTAAAGATTATGGAGAAGCCATCCCGGAAGAGAAGCTTGTCCGAAAGCTCATCTACTCACTTCCCGAGTCTTGGGACTCAAAGAGGACCGCCATCATCGAAGCCAAAAATTTGAAGACTTTGAAGCTTGATGAACTCATGGGGTCTCTTCTCACTCATCAAATTATGAAGAAGAACAAGGAAGAGGAGAAGAAGAGGGAAGAAATTAGAGCTATGGGAGAGAAGAAAATCAAAGGGCTAGGCATCAACGCAAGTGTCATGGCTCTCAAGTCCTCCACTTGTCATCATGTCTATTCAAGTGAAGAGGAGGATGAAGATGAAGAGATAGTTCATCTCTTCAAGAAGTGTGCCCCGTTCATGAAGAAAGCTTTGAGAGAGCTTGAACGAGATTCCAAGAAAAAGGAGAGGGCAAGCACTTCAAGCCATAAGAAAAAGGCACATGTGGCTACTTGGAGTGATGAGGACTCCACCGACGATGAACAAGTCAACCTTTGCCTTATGGCCATCGAAGAAGATTCAAGGGTAACTTCTAATTCATCTACTTCATGTTCTTACTCTTTTGATGAATTACAAGATGCCTATGACGATTTAGTTTTAGATTTTAAAAATCACATTTTGAAAAACAATAAAGTGATTTAAAAGTTGAAAATTCAAAATGATTTGATTTCTAAAACCAAACTTGAACTTGAAGCAAAACTCAAGGAGTTTGAACTAAAATGTTTTGATTTACAAAAATTGCTTCAAAAAGTTCAAGAAGAAAAGGATTTGATTTCCAAAGAGCTTGAAAAGAAAAACAATGTTGGAAAATCAAATTTTTATGTTAGACAATCTAGTGCCCATAGATTCAAAAATGGTAAATATTTTAGAAGTGTTTGGGTCCCAAAAAGACTTAGTACTTCAATTAAAAAGTATGACATTGAAAAATGGATTCCTAAGGGGGCCAAAAATTTGTGCTACTAACGTTCATGGATCCAAAGCAATTTAGATACCAAAAGTTACTTGATTGTCTTTTGCTAGGTGTGATAGAGATGTTCAACAAGTCAAACATTGAGGGGGAGCTCCATGTGTAACCCCCTCGTCCCGGTCTGGCCGGATGACCGGTCTGAGTGAGCCACACGGGGAAAACCGAAGCGAAACCCGTTAAGGTTCCCCCTCGGTTAGCAACCCTATTTTTTTCTTTCATTTTGATCTTGTCTAGAGGAGTATTAAATCCTAAGTGATCAAACAGCGGAACAACATACACGAGACAATCGATCGAACCCAAAACAACTTCTAACAACACAATTTTAAACTTAAACTGCAGGCGGTATCGATACACCTAAGGAGTGTATCGATACGCCTTGACTAGGTCAACTGGTCAGAGTCAACCCGTGGAGAACGTATCGATACGCCCAAAGAGTGTATCGATACTCTCCCCAACGGTCAACTTCACTCGGTCAACGCTAAGAAGACCGTATCGGTACGCCAGAGGCCCGTTTCGATACCCAAATCGACAGTGACTCCAGTGACCAAAAAGGTATCGATACGCCCCCTCGCGTATCGAAACGCGAGGCCTGAAACAAGAAGGCCGTATCGATACGGGTCCAATCGTATTGATACCCCTGCTACGAACATACAAGTTTTAGCTGATTTAAGGCACAAGGGTGCCCCTAAATCCCTCTAAAACCTCAACCAACACACTAGCATCATTCCTAAGGCAAACCAACATAACAAACATGCTTGAAAACTTAAAGCCAAGAGGCACAACTCAACACGAGGTGGTGCACGAATCATACAAGCAACTTAGGCATTCAAACATGAAACAAGGCATCCATACATGGCATTCCAACAAAAAGGCAATTTAGCATTTAAGGTCATACATGAAAGCTCAAAGGCCCGAATGGCACAAGATAACACATAAGAGGTTTGCACCCATAACAAGGCAACCTAAACATCTAAAAACATGTCACCACACACAATCGTTCATCATTGCGTAACATGCTTTACAAAACATAGTCAAATCATGATCATCAACACATGTAAATGAGTCATACATAGCTCATACAAAAACCCTTGCCACATTGCTATCTAATACAAAATTTACCACCGTACTTGAGCCACAAACTTGGAAATCCCTTCTTGCCTTGCTCCGAGCTAACACCACGCTAGTGATCTGCATTGTTGAACATTGAGAGCGTAAGCTATAAGCTTAGTGAGGGTGCTCTAAGACGAAAAACATCAACAATGCAGGGTTCAAGCATGTAAATCTTAATCTCACATACAACCTACAATGGCATATAATCAAGTAGACCTAACTACTCTTTCAAGTGGCATAATATGGTTTCTCATATCCTACCAAGCTCAATCATCATATAACAACACCATATATCAACATCATATATCACAACACATGAACAAGCTTAATTGGCCATTATTAATTACTCGGATGTGCGGATTTAAATCTCAACAACACTTTACCTCGGTGGGATTACACTCATCACCGGACCTTGCATGTGCGGGATTCCACTCATCGCCACATGCCCTACGGATGGGATTCCACTCATCATCCCGTAGAAATATATAAAAAGCTTCCGGTGGAATATTACATCATCGTACTCCTCCTTGATGACTTAACGCCATCAAGGCCACGTACGTTTTGACTCAATTTGTGTGCACACTAATCCTAATGATCGTCATTTACAACCGATAATTTATTTAGTGCCAATTTTCATTATCACATCACATATCATCAACCACAACTCATGCTCATCACATGTATACATATCATGATATACATGCACCAATTAACCACAATCACAAGAGCATAGATAGGCAATCATAGTAGTAATCAACGGAATCAATGGCTAAAGATTAACAACTTGAAATAAAGAAATGGCCTACCAAGCACATTCCACACACACACTACACACACTCGAACCAAACTTTAAAACAAGTTTGAAACCACTCATTGCCCTTCCTTAGCAACCGAAACAATTCTCCTACGAACCCGGATTCGGTCCCAATGCTCCTTCAACGACTCCTCTTGCTTCTAGCCAACCAAAAACACAACCAACAACCACAATCAATGCTAACATTCAATCAACACTCAACTTTAGAGCTTAAACTAACTTCATCCACATTTTCCAATCAAACAAATCCCCAAATGTATCAAATTCGTACTCCCTCAAACCTTGGCTGAAAACTCCACTTTCAATCATCCAAATGACACCCAAAAGATCCCAAATCACCCTCCTAAAATACCTAAACCATCAGCCCTTTGTTTTCAACCTAAAACCCACCAAAAAGTCAAGTTTTGACCTCCTAAAAATGGCTCCAAGAACCCACTTCGGATTTTCAACAAAACCCAACCAAATTAACATATAATGAGCATTTTAACATGAATAAACAAAGCCCCAACTCAATTTTGTAAAACAAGATGAAAATCCCCATAAAAACCCAAACTTTGAATCAAACCCTAATTTTCAAAATCTCATATCTTTAAAATCTAAGACCATGGGTAGATAGAGAATAGAGAGAAGAGTAAGAAAACATTTTTACCTTTGTAAAACACCTTGGATTGAAGGAGATACACAATGGAATAATAACTAGGAAATTTGAGAGAGTTTGAAAGGGGAGAGCCGGAGAGGGGATTTCACGTTTGAAAAGGGGGATGGGGGAAAGAGAAGACAACTTTTTTTTAAAAGTTGTCTTCCTTTAAAATTATTTTGGGTAAAATTGCAACATAGGTCCCTCCCCTTTCTACTAAGGCTCAAATAGATCCCAATTTAAGTTGAATTGATTTAATTTAATTTTATTGACTCGGACTACAAACCCGACTAACTCCTAACCCCAAAACACGGGCGTTACACCATGCACACTAAGGAAGAACACTTGAAGAAGGAAGGCTTCACATCCTCCCTTGAGTTCAAGTGTGGTAAAAATCTAGTTGTTTTTGAATTTATTTGTTTTATTCTTTTTGTCAACTAGATTATGATCATAAATGTTGGACTAACTATTTTGATGATGCTTTGAGTAAGGGGGAGCCAATTTAAAACCAAATTCTTATTTTTGTCAAAATTTTACCTCTATTGTTATTTTGAACTTAATGTTTTAAAAAAAATTTATATAACAAAAAGGGGGAGAAATGGTATGGTTTGAAAAATTGAATTTTCAAATGAATAAGGGGGAGCTTTATTTGATTTATATCTTTAATTCTCTTATTCATATTTTTAAAGTTAAAGGGGGAGAATCCCAAACAATTTTTCAAGATAGTTTTATTATATCAAAAAAGGGTAGATTGTAGAACTAATGTTTTGATATAATAATTGAAAAATGTTTTGGAATGATTTGAAAAGTATTTAAAACAATTTCCAAAGTCCAAATAACTTGAAACTATGTTTAGGGAAGTTTTTAAAAGGTTTTCACATGTTTTCAAAAGCAAAACTACACAAAACCGTCCAGGCGTTTCGAAACGCCCTAAGGTGTTTCGATACGGGGGATTCCAGTAGCAAAATCGTTTCGAAACAAGTTTCGAAACGGGCATTCCCTGGATGAGATTTTTGCCCAGCGTTTCGAAACGGGCTAGGCCGTTTCGATACGCCTACGTGGCTTCGACCACAACGGCTATAAACCCCAACGGCTATTTCCCAACTAACTCTTAAATGCATGTTGTTTCGATACGAGGATAGGTGTTTCGAAACGGGCGTTTCGAAACAGACTAAAGCGTTTCGATACAGGTCCACGTCAGACTGTAACGGCTCTTTCTACTTAAAGGGTGTTTCGAAACGGGTTCGAGCGTTTCGAAACGGGGAACTGCAGAACTGCATTTATGGTGGGAATTAAAGTCCTCAACGGCTCCAATTCAATCCCAACGGCTAGCAACGGCTACAAACTCTTCAAGGAGTATAAAAGGGAAGTAAAGGCTAATGCTCATATTGTCAATCAACAAATGATCAAGAATTGTCTTAGAGCTTAAATTGTCATTTATTGTATGGACAAACACTAGTGAGCTAAAATTGTCAAATTTGCTCAAGTGTTTTAGGTTTTGGGTGAGTGCTAAATTGTGCAAACAAATACCTATTAGAGGGATTTAAGTTTGCTTATTGTTTCTCTTTGTAAAGAGGGTTTCAATCAAGGCTTTGGGTAGAAAGCTTGATTGGTGTTTAAGGTTACCTCCTAAGCCTAAAAAAGGGGAAGAGCAATTAGTGGAATTGTTGGAAATCCTTAGTGGGGAGCTAAGGTAGTGGATGTAGACCTTGGTTAGAAGGTTGAACCACTCTAAAATCATTGTGTCAATCTTTGTTTTAGCTTCCTCAACTCTAACACCCAAAAATCCACCTCTCCACCACTTGGTAAGCTACATTGGTTGATCGAATCAAGCTCCTCACAACTCAACAATTTTTTTCAAAAACTTGCAAATAAGGCTTCACAAGTCATCGCTACATTTTGCTAGCCCCAACAACGTACGTATATATAATTTGTTTTTAAAGATATTGAGATATAAATAACTGAGTGTGATGTTCTCCTTATATCGAGCATTGATTTCTCTTCTTTTTCATTTTTGAGTAGATTTTAATCATATTTTATTTAATTAATTTTTTTTCGTATGAAAATGATGAATGTTTTTGTCTATTTTCGTAAAATATTTTTTTTATTTTCACAAAGTTGAATTTTGACGTCACCTCTCATGATAACGTTTATTATGTTTTCTTGTCGATCTATTCGTTCTTTGAAACATTAAATTGAATATTAATATATATATTCGCAATCACCAAAGATGAATCATGTTTGAATTATAATAATGTTAATATATTAACGAATCATCGTTGTTGTATCGTTAGCAAAAAAAATTATTGTTGTATAATTTTATGTCTTGATGATGTTTGTTTGCGTCTATCATTTATCTGAGTTGTTTGATTAAATTTTATCATTTTCTTATTGGTCCTATTTTTATGCATTTATGTCGAGTTGTTTATGAGTAACAAACAACAAGCTTTGCTCCAGCAATGTAGATCCTTCAATCCCAGACCACCCTCAAATTTCAAAGTACATATTTGAGTCCAACCAATCCGGGCATTCTTAGTTAGAGCATCACAACCGATTCAGAAAAATATCGTGCATAGTTGTTCTATTTTACGAATGACAGGCTTAGGAAGAATAAATCGCCTGCACCAGTAGTTTGTCATACTAAAGATGACAGTTCTAATAAGTTGCAATCTTCCCCATAGCTCATTTTCTTGCTCGCCCATTGATTCAACTTCCCTATGATTTTATCCACCAAAACATGACACTCTTTGTCCCTTAACTTTCTCGTTACAGGGGGTATCAAACAGGTAGAGTGCCCTTTCTAAAACCAGTAATTTTTTAAATCAAAGAGAGTTCCCTATGGAGATAAACAAGTAAAAATGCAGTCAACAACACGACGCAATATGTTTCTTAGAATAAATACTTGGACGTTGTCGTTTTGGAGGATTGGGCAGTCAGAGATCAGCCCAAAACACATTTTTAGCCTAACTACAAGACCGGGACCAATATATGAGATGGGCTTTAGAATTAACTACTTTACATACTTAGACTCAATTGTTAAAAATTTATTTTTTCTAAGACACCTTTGGACGGACATCATGTATAACCTTGAATTTATTTATTTTTTGTTATCCATGAAACAATGTCAATTTTCTTCTTTACAAATAAACAAGTGTAATGGTATGAAGTTATATTCATATATTTGTATTTCTCATGAGCTGTGCAACAATAACAGTAATAGTAATATAGTATAATTCAAGGAGTGGCATGATATGTTTCACATGATGAAGAATGGTGTGTTTTATCTAAATAATCTGATTCTAGCAATTTAATTATTATCGAACAATAATGCGAATAAAAGAAACGAATAATAATTGAGCAATAACTTGAAAATTTGTAAACAAAAACAATATACAAATAGTGACGGATACAGTAAGCCCCATAAAAGAGTAACTACATCTCTATTTTTTTTAAAGTATATTTAGTTTAGTGTTAAGTTTTTCTAAAATAAACTTAATTAATGTGTAAAGAAAATGAAGTCTACATACTAATTTTGGAAAAGAATATTTTAAATTTTCATTTTTAAAATTTTAAATCCGCCACGTACAAAGAATAGTTTTCCGTTTCATAAGGTTCCCAAGGTTACCTTTTGTTTATATTTTTACCCCAACCAAAGGAAAATGAGATAATTACAATGCAAAAAGTTGCACTTTTCCACTGCAAAAGCACTACTCTTTTCGTACATGATTCCTAGATGTCCCTACTCCGCCATGCCTGCGAATCTAAAGAGAAAAAATGGGGCACCGACTTTTGTTTATTTGCAAGGTTTAATACTTAAAGTGACATGTCTCATATATTTTAGTGAATTTATTTTTGATCCTTTTATTTTTTATGTTTGGTTAATCAAATCATTCAAATTTCAATTTTGTTATTATATTCTGGGACAAACGCATGATTTTATGTTAGGAAGAATAAACTTATAAAATTCTGAGGAACGAATTTATAAAATTTTAAGGGACAAAATATAAAAAATTAATTTTTTTCTAAATAAGATATAAATTTTAAATTTTTAGGGGCCGCCCCCTCTAGCTCCCTTTGCGCCATCTCAAATTATATTCATTTTTAAACTTTTTTACTCTAATGATCATCAACAAGATTTTGTTACGAAGATTTGACCACGTGTAATTAAAAAAACTTAAAATAAAACCACGAAAATATAAAATAAAATCTAAAAAGTTACCAAAAATCTGTAGTTGTGAGTTTGTAATCATACTTAATTCATTTATAAAAAAAAAAAACTTCTTTAAAAATTTTACACATTTTCAGCTCTTTTTTATTATTTTTTGTGTTTTAAAATTCTTTTTATGTTTTCTATTATTTTATTTTAATTTTCTACTTTTTAAAATGTACAATTATTTTTTTTCTTTTTACGCATGACAAAACTTAATTGATTAAAAAATATATTTAGGGATGACCGTAGTAGCGGAATTGAGAGGTAGTGGCTAAAGTGCTAACAGAACTGAAAACTAAGGGCTAAAGCGACATAAAAATTATAAACAAACGTTATTAACGAGAATTTCACTAAAGTACTTGAACCAATTTAAGAGGAAAATGCAGAGTGAATGAAAACCAACTAAATTTCAACTTATAATTTAATTAAAAATGTTACCCATATCTTAAAAGTAACAAATTTCTTGAGTAGATCCATCTTCATACTCGAAAATTTCAGGTGAAAAAAGCTACATATGATTCATCTAACAATCTACCACTCTGCTCGGCTTACATTCAAATCCATGGCAGGGAAAGGAGATTTATCCCTTACCTTAGTTAAAACAGATTAAAAGAACCATAGCAGTGTTTAAGCGCATCCACGGGGAGCGAACCCAATCCGAGAACCCGCCGAATCGAATGCAACTCGGAAACCCTGCTGTTGTATGTTTCCAATTATGGACATACCACTCATGGTACCCGCGAAAGCAAAGCAAAAGGTCCCGCTGCTATCCACCGGAATCAAATAATTCGTCGCCGGCAATGACACATCCGCTCCTCTAAAATGCAGCACTACTGTCGGTACCTTAACGGAAGTCTTCCCCGACAAGTCGAAGCATGTATCGAACAATGAGAAATCGGGTGCCCGCTTCAAATTCGATGCCCCGATGCGGAACGCATCCCTCATTGCGATGTAAGCGGGTCGGGTCAAGCGGGTGACAGATGTGCCCGAGTCGATGATTACTCCTCCGTTGCCGGCTTGATCCATTTTGAACAGAGAAGGCGTGACGCCGCGGACACGTGCCCCACCGACACTGATCCCAAGCAGTTCAACGTAGTAGAACGTGTCGAGCTTCGGGTTTGTTAGCAGAGGCGTAAACACGGCGGTTCGGGGAATGGCGGCGTCGCCGAAAATCATGGAGGATGGTTTAGAAGAAGCGGAACGGTCGACCAAACAGTAAGAGAACTTTCGGTTGAACTGGGGTCCGGCTTGGGTGGGAAATGATAATCTCCCCCGACCAAGGCCCAACAAACCTGCTGCGCCGACGAACAAGCCCTCATTGTCGTGACCACAACCGATCGCCACGCGTCCCACTCTGGTTCTTCTAAACGTCAGCGTTTCGGTGGAGAAATCGCCGAAAGTAACCGAACCGTCGCCGTAGGATACTTGGTAAAGGCACATCCGGCGCTGGTTACATCCAGATGAATCTAAGCTACGGCAAAGCGGGGACCCACAAGGAATACCAGAGAAAGAGCGTGATTTAGTCGGGTCGAAAATCGGGTCAGTCTGAGAGTAGCAATTCTTGCAAGGCGAACACTGAACCCAGACAACGTCGCTTCCAGTGTCGAGCACCATATAAAGATACCTCGGCGGAGTACCGACCCCAAGGCGCGTGAAGTACTCTCCGCTACCTTGAGCAAGTCCAGAAATAATGGAGCTACTGAACCCAGAACGGCTTCCCGCGCGTGGAGTGTTACGCGCAACCGCTTTCGAAACGAGGGAGTAGATCGTTTCCGCACGGAGCGCGTCACGCTGCAGTCGAAGGTCGAAAAGTCGCTCCGGCGTCTCTTCGGAAGACAAAGCATCCAAGTGGTGCAATTCTAAGTGCATTTCCAGTGTGGAGTTGGAACTAACAGTGTTGAGCTCGGCGAGTGAATCGGAGTCCGTCCATGATAAAGTGGGCGGAGACGCAAGAGGGCGGGGCAGTAGGGTTTGCAGCTGTAAAGGGTCAGAAACAGCGGTGGAGAGAGAAAGGAGGAGGAGAAAAATGGAGGACGAGAAGAGGAGAGTGTTTTTCGATATTTCTGCCATTGATCGGAGTGAGAGATTCGAGCTTGGAGTTGGCAGAGTGGACTTAAATACTAATGGAATGGAACGCAGCAACAATAATTACAACAAATAACCTTTGTTCTATGGAAGAAACTGAAAGGTCTGTTTTACCCTTGTGCGGGATTCGAATTTTGAACCGGTGCCTTAACTTAAGGATAATTTTGTCTGACGCCACCGCCACCATGAATCAAAATACATTATTCCATTAATTAACATTTATATCGGTAAATGAAATGAACTTTGTTTTTCTTTTGCTAATCTGATTATTCAGATTTAGTAGATAAAATAAGGAGGATTAATTATGACATGGTTTTTAATACAAGCATACCAAGTGAGGTTATACAAATGTTGAATAATTGATTTTAGAATCAAGAATATTCCTTACATTTTCAGCTTTCATTTTTTAAGTCGAATAAAGTTCAAAACAGACTCGATTATTTAAATTACTGTTAAAAAACGAAGTTTGTATGTGACAGTATTAAATAAATCCAAATACAACGAAGAATGAGAAATAGGTTGAGGAATCTAAGGTGAGGTAAAAAAGTATTGAATAGAAAATCGTTTAATTTATTGGAAAACTTGTCTTTTTAGTATAATGGATGTCCGTTTTATAGTTTATATTCAGAATTCGTAGTTTTTTATTTTCAAAAAAAATCGTCTTTAAAATAAGATATCAAGTTCTCAAAGTAGGAATTTTCTTTTTTGACAAATTTTAAGTCTAATTCTAATCTTATTTATAGAAGAGAAGGGAATAGGGGCTCTAGGAAAAGAAAAAAGAGTGTACTTAGTATGTCTAAAACTCATAATTAAAGGGAAAATGAAATAACAAATATGACCAACTTGATCATCTGGCCAAATGTACTTGGTCCTTAAAGTTGAAAAGTTATTTTGCTTTCTTAGGCAAAACAAAAATAAATTAGGCTAATATTATTTTTTTGTAGTAGTTATAGAAAATGTTTTGAGAGAGTTGTCGAAGAAGTTAAAATATTTTTAATTGTAGTCGTAACTATAGAAAATATTGATAACGTTTATCAAGATTTGTTTTATTTTATATCTACAAGGTGGGTTTATTATTAAAATATTTAGAATATATAAAAGTAGATATTAATTTGTAATCACCCTTAAATTATTCAAAAAAATTAAAAAAAATTAAAAAAATCTAATTGAATCGATCACTTCTAACAATTAATGTCGATATTATTATATGAGTTATATTTTTATACACGGGCTGTGTAAAAGTATTACACATCCATTCTTTAAATTTTAAAATTTTAAATATAAAACCTTAAAACCTAAACCATAAACTATAACTTTAAATTATAAATTTTAAATCTAATTCTAAATCACTATAATTTAAATTAACACTTTAAAGTTTAAACTCTAAATTTTATTACGATAAAATATTAATGAAATCAATATAAATATTACAATTTTTAAAAATCTTACGGTCATATTTTTTTTTTCAATTTAATTACTTCACACTGATTTCCTAAGGTAGCAATTTCCCTTAAGTGATCAACTTGTGCTTTTTCATATCTGGGGCACTGCATTTTGCAGCACATGCGTTGGAAAGGGATGTAGGTCGGCTCTTGTCATCAACTTCTGTACTAATCTGTACTACCAAGTCAAATATAATACTAATAAACTTTAGAATTCCAAAAGATTTGTAATTTTACAATTTAAATTTCTAAGATGTTTTCTTTAAAATTTCATAACCTAGTATAAAATTATATGTTCATCTCTCAATATTGTTTTTCAATTGTTATTTATTTTTGTGACATGTCTGTAATTTTATTTAATTTTTATCCAGATATAAAATATAAAAGATTATCTAAATATGTGTAACGTGGCTCAATTTTGCTGGTAAGACTAGATTGCAAGCTCAACATATAAGACATGCTAAATCTTAATTGATCTCTCTGATAAGATTAATCTTGTTTTTTTTGGTCCGACTACCCACAGACATACTCCTTTTGCATTGATTGAACAATAAAAATATTTTAATTAAGCTTGTCTAAATTAAACTTTAGAGGTTTAGAGATTTAAGTTAAAATTAAGAGTTTAGGAGTTTAAGTTGTAGAGGTGTAAAATTTAAGATTTATAATTAGAATTGAAAGTTTAGGGTTTACTTGTTAGGTATGGATGACAATTTAATCCGAATCTGATTGAAATCCGATCCGAAGAAAAAAATATGATCCAAATTCGATTGGAAAAAGTTTAAATACGAAAAAAGGGCCCGAATACTTATAGGAGACGGATCAGATATGAATATTGTTATAATCCGATTCGAATCCGATCCGAATTCGAATAAAAATATTTATGACTTTTAATTCTTTAAAACAAATCAATTGTAATATTTACGTTAAAGTAATAAGACAATAAAAAACAGTTAACCTAAATACATTAAAAAAACATAAATATATATTAAGTAACTTAGAATAATGGTAAAAATAAAATTAACATACTAAAAGTGATAATAAAATATAAATGTATTAAAAATGCAAGTTAAATAATAATAATAATATTTATTGTGATTTATATCTATGAACTAAACTTAATATAGTGTAATATATCTACATATATCATATGTAATTATGCATATGTACATAGATATGAAAAAAATAAATGTAAGATAAAATTATAGACAAACAAACAATAGGGTTGGACATTTGATCGAGTCGAGTAAAAAAATTTCGAGTTATTCGAGTTGACGCGTCTAATTTTATCATTTAAACTTTATTTGAAATTTTTTCAAGTCGAATCGAGTTTCGAGTTTCTATACAAATTTAATTGTAATTATTTATAATGTTATACTATGGATTGACTCCAATTTAAATGACTTTCTCTAACCAACCATATAAAATATATTTCTTCATATTTTTTTTCAAGTGTGTAAATAAGATTTTTGGTGTTATTAAATAAATCAAATATTATATTATATAATATATTTATAATCATAATATACATATATGTTCCTCGACCAGTAGTTTTAGAACCCTCGATGATTTCAAAGCTAGAGCTCCAACAAGTCAACAACAGTGTTGATCACAAATTCAGCACTGCCTGTGAAACCGTTGTTACTTGTTCAAGCTCACAATAGTAAAAGAATTTAAAGTATTGTGTAAATTGGGTTTTAGAATTTTAGAGCATTTGAGATTTAGGTTAAGGGAATTGTGGGTTTTTCATTTAAATTCACGTGAGATATGAATGGCTGAAGAATGAAAGTAATGGATTGGAGAAGGGTGTAACATTTAACTAAGACCTAAAACTAAACGACATAGTTTTATATTTTCAAACTATTCAGTTTTTTCGGTTATTCGAATTTCTAAAATTTAGACTCGATTCGAACTCGAAATTTCAACGAGTTATTCGAGTGACTTGAATAATTCAAATAACTCGGCTTGAATAACTCGAAATTCGAAGAAAAATCGATTTTTCCAAGTCGAGTCGAATTTTACCCACCCAAACAAACAAGAAAAAATAAAATAAATAAATAAAAATATTAATGAATTATTAAAAATTAAGAAAATTAGTGACTAAAATAGTAAATGATGTGTAATTGCAAGACAACGTTAAAAAAAATATTTTTCTAAAATTATGATACACATGTTTTTTTCACATTTAACAAAAAAAATATAATGAAGAAATAAATAAATGTAAATATCAATGAATTATTGAAAATTAAAGATGGCAAGCATGCACATGTTTATTTTCCAACTTTTCTCCTCTCAAACCTGGATAGAAATCATCTGCCCCCAAAGTATGCCCCCATTTGTGCTCCCACTTTATAATAGTGAGTTTAGGGTTTAGAGTCTGGGGTTTAATATTGGGGCTTATGGTTAGGGTGTAGGGAATTAGGGATAGGGTGTATTTTTTTAGGGTTTAGAGTTTGGAGTTTAGGATATGAAAATTAGGGTTATGGGGCAAGATTTAATTTTAAGTATTTTTAGGCAGGGAGCATAGAAGGAGGCATGGTTAGGAGGCAGTAGATTTTTACCCGAGAACCTATCGTCGCATCTGCTTAAAAAATCAGATCTGGTTCTCTTTGGCGGCCAGCTGCCGTGTTTGGTGGCTGGCCTCCCTCCCCCTTGTTTCTTTGTTCATTTCAAGCTGCAAGACGACTCTTTTTTTACTTTTTCGGTTAATTTGTTTTTTTTAAAACCTTTTTTAGTGTTTCTTGTTGGATTTTTTGAACTCTGGTCACCACAGTTCAAGTTTGAGCTCCAGTTTTAAAAAAATGGATGATCGGTCTTTTTTGTCGACTCGAAACAAAGAAAAACATATAGAGAGAATCATTTTTCTCCTCTGTATATTTAGTTTTGATTGTATTCTTCTCTGTTTTTTACTTTTCAGGTTAGATGGAGGTGGCCTTTGGTTCCCGATGCTGTGTCGAGTTTTCTTTTTAAGAGCATGTCCATTTGAATGGTGCCTTCTCCGACGTCCTGGTCAGCTCGGCGCTTGAAATTTACTTCGTTGTCACCGGTACTCGTCGCCAAGACTGCCGCATGCCTTTCGTGAGTGCTGAAGTTTGGCTTTATTTCGTCATCGTTGACGGTCACTGCAACATGTCTCTCTTTCCTCCACTCGTTCACACGACAACTCTTTTCTCTATTTATACGTTTCGGGCCTGTTTGGTGCCTCGATTCTTCTTGTTTTGGTTCTTTGTTCTTGGCTTCTATAGTCATGGTTGTATGACGTTTTTATTTTTATGAAATTTCTCCTTTTGATAAAAAAATGTTAAAAAAAGAAGAAGCAAACTCTCATTTCCTACACAAATGTACCCCTACGCACATGGGATGGGTAGCGTTTCTAAACATCCATGATAAAATATCAATTTTATTTTAATATTTCTACTTTAATTTCTTTAATAAAAATAGATAAAGGTTTTAAACGAACTTGAAGTCCTTGAGTTATTTAAAATCAAGTTTTTGAATTTTTCATTCAATTAAATATTTAAATAAAAATTGAATTAATTAAATTTTTGAATTAATAAATTGACTCGATGAACCTTTTTGACCAATTTTAATCATGATAACTTTTCTCATAAAATATCACTTTCAACACATTATGATTCTATTATGTTGCATTTGTATTTTTAAAAAATGTTATTTTAAGAAATTTAAAATTATAAAAAAAATATTTTTCTCGAACAAAGCTGGTTTTTATTAAACAAAGAAAACACACATACACAAACACATGAACAAGATTAAGAGAACAAGGGATGAGAGGAGAAACATAGAAACGAAAAAAACAAACCAGAACAAGCAACGAAGCGACAGAGAGAGCAAGAGAAAAACAACAGAAAAACATCAACAACACATAACAAGGGGAAGCAGGGGAAACACAGAAACAAAGAAGACGCAGCACCCATCCCGAACGGAGAGCAAAGAGGATCCACGGAGGAGATCGAGAGAAAAACAAAACCAGCATCCACTCTTCAAGCTGTATGTCGAATCTGTCCCACACAGAAGCATTGGGACGTTGAAGGAGTTGCAGAGAGAGAGACCAAAAGTAAGCAACATGGTCAGATGAAAGGCATCACAAAGGCCGAGGAACGGCGGAGGTCACGGCGCTGGACCGCTTCACTGTTAGAAAACAGAAAAAGAAAACTGAAGGAAGAAACTCTTCTCGACCGCGAACCAGAAATTTCTCACATTCAAGGTCCCGAACAGAGCCACCACGAATGCCTGAGAGAGGCCTCCACAAACGAGCCAAATGAAAGGTGAACCAGAACACCTCAAAATGAAGAGAAAAATGAAAAGGCGAAACGAGAGAGAGTGAGAGAAAAAAAAAACAAAAAAAAGAAGCAAGAAATGGGGGGTGGCGACTGCTTAGGCTAGCAGCGGCGCCACCCAAACAAAACCCTAACCCTTATCAAGAGAGAAGCGAGAGAGAAAATTAAAGAGAATTTAGAGTTTATTTTATGAAAATATTACATTGACAACTCTGTAGACAAAATTTGAGGTACAAAAACTTTTTAAAGAAAAAATTCAAAGACATAAAACCCTCTCAAACAAAATGAAATATTTGAACTTGCCGTCCAAAAGTAGCGGGAGAGTCTAAAGAACGACAACTTAAAATTTTTTATTGAAAATCTATTTTTGTCTTAAAATTTTATAAGTTACTACCTATAAACGCACCTATAACATTTTAGATCGACCGCTGTTTTTTAGAAGTCAAGCAAACTCACCCCAAAACACCACTAGAAAAGTATTCCAGGGGTGTACGTGGCAGAACCTGGAGGTACGATTCTTTCTCATTTCGAAGGTGCTGTTGTTGTTTACTTGTTTACAGGAAAGAGTACGTGCCTGGTACGATTTTTCTAGATAGGTGCTGTTGAGGGTAGGTGGATTCTTTCTCATTGTTGGTTTCATAAAATTTCTAAAATTAAATGGCCAACTGAAGTTTGCCCACAGTAATTAATTTGCATTACCAACTAATTACCAACAAATTCAATCAATTCTTAACATCTTTATGGGAGCTGCCCTACTTAACACTGCGTAAACAAAATACTAATAATAACCACAAGTGGCACTGTGGCAGCTGGGCTAAATTTAATGATCTAATACAAAAGGTGGAGACACCAATATAAATGCCAACATCAATAGTATAAAGTTATGTTACTCGGACTTAGCTGCAAGTATAGAAGATGAATATGAATTTGACATGAGTACAGTTAGATTTTTTTTTAATTTTTTTTATATATTCGAAGTATCTTTAAAGATTATATGCACATATCTAAAAACGATAGACACAAAAGCTTTGAAATACAGATAATTTATGAAAAATGAAGAACCGCAGCTTAGATATAAAAAAACATTGCATTGAAATAAGATAGCAAGCAATTACTTTCCAACCCCAAACCATAGTAGTAGGTTAAATATTTAATAGTTTGCAACCGTTACCACTACCAGCAATCTCAAGTTGCTACACTTTTGGTCCTTTAAACAGCTATTGGCTAAGGCTGGTAGTGCTATGGTAGCTTAGGGGTTTGGTTTGCCGTATCAAAAGGGCAGTCAGTTTCATAGGTCAAATGGAAAATATAATAATATACCTCCCACTCCCAGTGGATCATGCCTACCAGCTTGATGATGTAATAAAGGATGCAAACTTTTATATTTAATAAAACTATATGGTAATTTAAAATTTTAATGGTACGAGATTACACTATCAATATAAAATACACGAGAATTTGAAATTTGGAGTGAGATTGTCTCCTAACACCCCTCGATCTATCATAGTAATAATAATATATACTGTATGTAGCATAGCAAGCTAAATAGTAAAAGAGTGCCCCTCCCCTCCATCACTACAGCTTCAACCTAACAGGTGAGCAGCTTCTACAGGGTAAAATACAGATATTTACACTATTATTCTCATTATATGTTGTTTTTCAATCACAAAAACTATACATTAGAGATGCACTGTCCAAATGAATCCTATGAGTAGAAAATATACAAATAGAATAGTGCTCCCCAAGATTAAGCAAAGATTCCTAGAACTAAAAGTATAAGGAACAAGCAAGTTTCATATGCATCTTGCTTTTTTTTTTTTCTCTTCAAACAAACAGAAAAAGCCTTGCATGAAGAAGAGCTAACCAAAGTTATTGGATTCTCTAGTAGATGAAGAAATGAATGGCCAATACTTAATTTCACAAGGATAAAGAAATAAATGCCTGAATAGGCTGTAAAACCTAGTAGCAGAATTGCAGCTATGTGTAATGAATGCACATATTTCTCTATCATCAAGAATAGTGTGGTATGCTTTCACCATATCCCATTGATTTCCACAATACATTATATGCTGTTGCATACCATTTCTGTTTGAATCAGGTAGCAAATAAATGTGAATTTAAGAGAAAATTTATGAAGTTTCTGATATGGGCCTTTTGCCAGAAGTACTTGAATAACATAAAGTCATAAATCAACCACTATATTTACATTTTGAACAATAGAGTGGATGCAACATGAAGACACATAACTTGGTTGCTGACATAGATTTACATTGAATATACCTAAAGAAAGGGATGGCATTAGCAGATAGACTTTATTACAATAGAAGGAATTTAATGAATCAAAAAGAGGGTGAGAGGAGGGAAGAGAAGGATAAACAACCCCACAACTACTTTTAAAGAATCACCATTGTTTCATAAAGGGAGAAAAGAAAAAAATCTTCAAAGGTGGTTTAGCACAATGCATGAGGAAGCACTAACTTTTCCCCTTGCATAAATTTTGACCTGAGGGTTCTAAAAAGCCAAAAAGAAGATAATAACTTGAAAGGATGCAAAAGTTGGGCTTCCTTCCTCAGATATTGTTGTTAAAAGATGGTTGAATTGGGGTGCAAAATCAATTATTTACTTGTCTAGGGATCAGGGGTAGATCTCGGTAATCAAAGTTGAGGGGGTCTATTTAAAATTTTTAGATGTCTAATTTAGTATGTTTGGATGGGACAAATTAAAATTTTCAAAGGACTAAAAATTAATTTCTTAAATGGGGGGGGGGGGGGGGACTCTCCACATGCTCTCATGAGTGTCTGTATGTTTCTACAATCTACATTTCATTGGGAAGTCGTCCTATCTTCCTGACGACTTTGAGAGGAAATTTTAAGGGAAGTCTTCATACTTTTCCGACGGCTTTCATGGCATCGTAGATTCATCTCTAATTCAACGAATAATTGTTGGAAAACCCTAGATGACCATTTAATTTTTCCCAAATGCATTAGTGGAGCAAATTTCCCAAAAGTTGAGGAGTCTCCATACAAAAATGGCAGAACAAAGACATTATTAGTGCAAATCAAAGACATTTAAGATAAAGCAAAAGATACATGGGGAATGTCTTAGCTTTTCTCTGCATAAAATTAAATAACAATGGCTGTGTTTAAAGTCCATGATGTCATTGTCATCCAATTCAACCAGTTAGTAACTAGCTATAACATGCTCATGCCATGAAAATTGGATACTAGTTTCTAAATCAGATAATTGTTGCTTAAGAAAAACTCCATAAGCATCATGTAAAAGCTATTAAAAGGCAAAAGGGCTTTGGATTTCACCTTTGCTTGCAGGGGAGTGGGGAATGAATGATGGTGTATATAATGCTATCTAATGACATCCTAAAGTAAACTTCAAGGAGAAGAAACTAACTGAAGCAAACATCTGAGTTAAATCAATCTTTAGATGCAACAATCAAGCAAAGCTATCTGCAAATTAGACTGGGAAAATTATTCTGCAAAGTTGGCTCCCAGTGAACCCAAGAAAAAGAAAAGGTAGCTCAATTTAAGTTCTAATTGTTACTTCCAAAAAAATAGTTCTATTGTTACACTACTAACCCCTAGAGGCTAATTTTCCATTTTACTGTTAAATTTAAATACACTTACATGTTGCAGGCAACTTGTAAACGGTAAAATAATCCATAGAATGAAAGGATTGGAAATACCTTGAATAATTTGTACCTCACATTTCTTGCTGTTTCCAGACTAGTCACATGGGGTCATTACCTCTTAGAAGTAGAAGCACACAGGAGCTAAATGTAGAGATTATGCTTTCCACTTAGTAAGCCTCCTAACAGCTGAAGATCTCAAAAGGCTCAAAACAGACTAATAACCCTATCTCTATCACCATACTTCACAGTTAATAGCCTTCTAAAAAGGTGCAACATTTTAATCTTCTCATCAAATAGGGACATGTATGCTTAAAATTTAGGGAATAGTATAGAACAGGTCAAATGTGAGAACAAAGAAGTCCAAAAAAATAGCAGGAGTAAGCTTGGCTTAAAATTATGTATTGGTTGTACATTATCACGCCTGCTTATATTATGAAATTTAATGGAAATATAAAATATGCCACCAAGTTTCATGTTTAAAAGAGAATACTGCCATTCTGATGAAAAATGCAAATGTTCACTAAATTACTAATCTCCATAACATTTGGCAGAATTGTGTCAAAATCTTATTCCTCCCTGCTCCAGTATCCACTCTTTCCACCAGTTTTACGCTCAAGCTGTATATCTGTGATCTGAATATCTTTCGAAGCAGCCTTGCACATGTCATACACTGTTAATCCCGCTATACTCACAGCCGTCATTGCTTCCATCTCAACCCCGGTTTTACCTGTGCTAGCTGTTTCTCCTTCTATGTCAACACTAAAATCCTCAGGATTGAGGCTTAGGTCAACACGGACATGAGCCAAAGTGATGTTGTGACACAGTGGGATGAGAGTGCTTGTGTGCTTCGCCCCATTTATGCCGGCAATTTTTGCCACACTAAGAACATCTCCCTTAGCCATCTGGTTGGCCAATACCAAATCAAACACCTTTTTCCCCAGAAGTACCTTGCAAGTAGCAATAGCAGTTCTACTACTATTCTCCTTGGGTGAGACATCAACCATTTGAGCTTTCCCTGTGCTGCCAACATGGGTCAAACCAGGCGCATTTTCATCCAGATTATGAGTTTTAGAGTGAGGTTCTTGAGCTGTAAACTTATCATTAGCATAACTCAAATTCACATGAGAATTATGTTGGGGTTCTTGTGCCATGAAACTTCTATTTCCAGAATTGGCAAGTCCATCAGGAGGAAGTTCACCAAAGACCGATTCCATTTCCTGAAACCAGAATTTGTACAAAAACGCTTGCATTATTGTTTCTTTCAAAAGCAGATTAAGATACAAAGCCATTAATAGGCATGATACTTATCATAGAAAAACACACATACACAAAAAGAGACATTAAACCGGGGCTTGGATTACATATATCAAATCAAAGAAAAACAAATCAATCTATATGGTTTCAGTTCAATAAGGGTAATATTGCCGCGAATGATAATTAACGAACAAACAAAGACTAAAAAAAACAATGGATATAACTTAGTTCTTGGCTTCTTGCACCATTTTTTTTACCATCATACGGTAAATGCAGAAGATAAAACTTAGAAAAGTTTATATAACTAAAGGTTCACCATTTTTCTTTTACATATGGACAGTACCTTATTGAGTTCAGCTATGGTCCTTGCAAGGTCGAGGCTATCTTTACTGCTGAAGAACCTCGTGGAGCGAGGAACTATCGCAGCAAGTCGACGAAGAAACATGACGCCAAAGAACAAGGCTGCAACAAAATAATAAAATTAAAAGCAGGTTCTTATTCAGGCATTTTAACAAACAAATTACGGTCGTTGAGAAGAAAAAATAGAAAAGAAGTACAACAAGAAGAAAAGTGTCGAAATTTATAAGCTTTAAGCTGGAAGTATAAACTTTGAAGGTGTAGAGCAATACAGATTAGAATGGGGAATGGATTTCTGGTCGACGGCAGAGAGAGTGTTAGGCTTAGTTTGTGGTTGCTTTTAAAAAGTGTGGTGAAAAAATGATTTTCAAACTAGCTGTTGAAAAGTAGTTTTGAAAAACTTGTTAGTGTTTGTCATTGAAGTCAAAAAGTGATTTTCATGAGAAAAAGTCTATTTTAGACATGATATTAAAAGGTAAAAGTAAATTTGAGTGATTGTTCAATTTAATTAATGTTATGATTTATGAAATAAATCAATTTCAATTATAATAAAAAAATAATTTTTATAAAATTTAATTTGAAAATATAAATTACATTCTAGATTATATACAGACAAATCACTTACACGTTAATAATAAATATAAAATAAAGTACAAATAAAACAATTTTATTTTCAATATAAATATTATAAAATATATATTATTTTACAATTATGTATGCATAAACATTATTTTAACAATAAATTATAATTAAATAATAAGGGTAAAAAAGTAATTTTATTTTCAAACTAGCTTTTCCACCCAAGAAGCTATAAAATCCAGCTTCTTGGTTTGAGTAGAAAAGCTAGTTTTAAAAGCAACCAAAAACAGCCTGTTTTAACTAAAAGCACTTAAAAAAGTGATTTTTGGTTGCCAAAAGCAACCAAAAACAGGCCCTTAGTCAGTTTGAATCTGCGAGATCGGAAATCGTGATGTAACGGCTACAAAAAAGAGAAAGCTGATTGGGAATTGAGTCCAACACCTGTCCAGTATCCGTTTAAAGGTAGCCATTATCGATGTATAATTAGCCATCAATTGAATTCAGAAAATGCTGAAAAAATATTTTTTTTCAATTTTTTTTAAAAAAACTTAAATTAATCACAATGCACCAAAATAAAACAATTTAAATCCGTGTCTCTTAAGATAAACATTATCTGTTTTTTTACTGATACACTTAAATTCTATTAGTGTTTTTTTTAAGTTTTAAATGAATCACAAATTAAATTCCGCCCCAACACGCTCTAATATCACTTATATTTATCATTAAAAGTTGGCTCATATCACATCTCATATTATTATAATATGTGAAATTCATCATATTAAAAATAATTTATAATATAAGAAAACAATATATATAATTAATTGTCCAATTTAACACTAAATTGAATCATTTCATATATTATTATAAATATCACATTCCAAACAATGGATTAATTTAGCCAAGGTTACAATGAAACCGAGCAAAACATATATGCAGGTAAAAAAAATTGTTGTGTAATAGTATTGTTTTGTCCAGATATAGAACAGTAGCAGCTAAGGCAGCAAAATTATAATTATTCTCTATACAAACCATGAATATTCCGACTGGGAACCATCTGTTCTGAGAGCACTTAGCAATCTGTTGCCAACAGAGACTCCTCATCCTGATTAGGCATTAAACTTTGGGCCTCTTTCACGGCTGAACTAACAGCATACAGCACCATCTTTTTTACCTGCACACAACATAATCCCACCAAACCTCTAAATTATTCAGCATCATATAGTCTTTAACACCAAACGCCATTTTCTACTTGAAACTTTGCCAACTCAGCCAATCAGGTCTATGAAAAAGCTCTACCTAATATGGTTTAACCGATTGAACACCCTAATGGTAGTTCAGTTCGATTAATAATTGAATCAACCGTTTGAACACCCCTACCTAATATGACAAATAAAATCCTACCAAATACAACTAATTTACGAGCTCTGAAATAATTGATTTGTAATAAAAGATAAATCACATTTTAGTTCTTATTTACTTTTTTACTTAATTAAAAAAATGTAAATTATATACATTTTTTGCTTTAAGTATCTAAAGTTTTTTTTTCTTTCAAAAATAAGTGTTAAATGTTTATTCTATTATCATTTTAGGTGTCTAGCAATTCATCCATTAATATTTTAAAGTCGTTTCGTTAAGAAACTTGACACTCAATCATTGCTTGACAACAACTTTAATTTTAAAAATCTAAATTTCTTAGACTAAAAAAACTAAAATCCTCTAATTCTAAAAAATATTCCAAATTCACAAAATACCCTCAAATCCTAAACCTCCCCGCTTTCGTTATTATTATCGTCACAGTGAAGTCTCATCTTGACGACATCTTTCGACGTTCACCTATAGTTTGTTGTTCATCGCTCAATTAAAAGCTTTCAAGGTTTGATGTTTTATTAATCGTCAATTTCTAGTGACAGAGGTATTCGATAGTGGTAGTCTGTGAACATAAGGAGTGGGCGGTGGTACTCGGTTCGACAAAGACAATGACTGAATTTATGAATTTAAGGATTTTGGAATTTATGTTAGAATTTTGGGAAATATGATTATTTAAGAATTTTGAGATTTTAAATATTTTTAACTAAGGATTTTGATTTCTTTAATTAAAAAATTATAAATTAAAATCATATCACGTGTCACATTCTAATTGGATAATATTTTTCAACGATCATACACATAAAATAGTAATGATATAAACGATAAAAATAATTTAGACATCTAAAGCAAAAAAAAAAAAAACATTGGACATTTTTTTTTGCAATGAAGCCTCACTTTTTTTTTGATATAATACCTTTTTGTACGATGTTAAAGGAGTGGCGTGACACTCTAAGATCATACCGCACAATCACCCCAAAAATAGAGGCTTAAACCATTTTTAGAAGATTAAACAATCAAATCAGTTAATTTAATTATTTGATAACAAAGGATTGTCACATTGGATTGGGGTGAACCCTTTAATTTTGAAAAAGCTCATAAGATGAACTTTTTGAGTTAAAAGATTGGATATAACTAATAAAATTTTAAAAAATGATTTTATAATTAAAAATTAATATATATATATATATAATATCTAAATTTAATAATTAATAAAATTATATTAGAAAGAAATTTCATAAATAATAAATCAATATATACATCTAAATTTAATAATTAATAAAATTATATTAAAAATATAATTTCATAAATAAGAAATTAATATATACATCTAAATTTAATCATTAATAAAACTATATTAAAAATATAATTTCATAAACAATAAATTAATATATAATCTAAATTTAATAATTAATAAAATTTTATTAAAAATAATTTCATAGGTAAGAAATAAATATATACATCGTTCAAATATATTTAGTAATGTTATATTAAAAACTAATTATTTTATAATCTAATAAATATTAAATATTAATAATCAATGAACTATTTAAACAAGTATTGAATATAATGGCATTTTGCTTGTTCAAATAAGCAAATATCCATCGGCTATTAGTTAAAATCTACTATCAATTATCAGCTAATGTAACCCGCTATCAACTATCTGTTAATTGTCAAACATGATCTATATGAAATTATAAAAAAATGTAATAAGTAATAAATTTAGATATTTGTAAAAAAAAATATAAAAAATTATAGAAATCAAATAAAAATGAGGTAAAAGTAAACATGTTCAAGTATTAATGTGACCCTACAAGTTTAGATACTAATGTGAAATAAAACAAATTCATATAATAATGTGAACAAAAGAAAATATAGTTACCAATGTGAGAAAAATGGACAAATTCAAGAATAAAAAGTGACTTGTCCTATCAATATAATGAAACAAGTTTGATTAAGAGTCCTACTTACTATTAGAAATAATTGAACTTCTTTTTATCAAGAGTCCTATGTCCAAAAGAATACTCTTTGGAAAAAGAGTATGTCCTCAAGCTTGAAGTCAAAATGCTACAATATAATCAACCGTTAAATCATAGTTTTAATTTTTTATTCTGTGCTGTTTTTCTCCGATCATACTGAGCTATATACATAACTAATGTCTGTTAGCAGCTTCACGATGCACAATATCCTCAACCACCTGCTGTGGGGAATCGAACATCGGTTCTCCAACAGGTTTCTCTAGACAACCGCACAAAACCATCGGCAACTCCATTACATTCCCGTCCAACACGAATAATCGTGAAGGCTACAGCATGACCTTGCAACCGATACAAATCGACCTTGATGTTGCGCACGGCCTCTACACTACGTGACTAGTGGCGGTTCTAAATAGGCGTAAAAGAGACCGCCCAGGGCCCCTAAAAAGAGGGGCCCAAAAAATTTATTTAACTTAAATTAAATAATTACAAAAAATTATAGATTTTATGTTTGATAATTAACAACTTACAAACAATTAATACTACAATTAAAATTTATTTCAAAGTACGAATAATTAACAACTCAAATAATTAATAACACAATCCAAATTTATTCCAAAGACTTCTAGAATTGAATCCAAGAGCTTTTTATACTTTATGTGGGTGTCATAGTCTTAACTTGGTTTTGTGTAACATTGCAAACAATTCAATAAAAACGAGAGATTATTTTGGAATAGTTCAACGTATTTGTACTTTAAAGCTCTTTTACAAAGAGATAAAATATATTAATAAGAAATGTGAATGGTTTAACTCTTAAATCATTGTCGGTCACAATATGAGAAAGTCATGTTGAAAGTGTTAAGGCAATAAGATTTTAATTTGTTGAGATTAAAGACAACACTATTTCTAGTAGCTCATATAGATAATTAGTTATTTATTGAGATAAAATTACTTAGATAATTTATCCAAGCAAAGAATGAGACTAATGAATTTATTAAGATTTTTAAAACGTTTCACTTGCTTCCCAAATGTGATAAATGTTTATAGAATTTTATTAACTATTCATATTATTGTTGCTGCAGAACAAAATATTTCAAAATTAAAGTTGTTGAAGTCGGTCCATGCCCAACGCACACCAGGCTGCCGATGAAGCACTCCACAACATTCTAGGCTTGTCTACACCAGTCCGAGTTGGCCCACCACTTGGGTTTGAAGAGCTATGCACTCAGATATGGCAAGTAGCACATCCCATCTAGCATATTCCTTTTGATTCTTGCCATATCCGTTATAATCCCTTAACTTTTGGAAAGTTTGACTTGAATTCTTTAGATTAGGTGATTGTATAGATCATCTTTAATCTAGGCCGTTGATGTACTTTATCCTTAATCATTGGATGTAGGGGGCTCTAACTATAAATAGAGACTTACCCCCACCTCATTTTCTCACTTCAGTTTTGAGTAATACTCATTGACTACTTTTGTTTGTCATTTGCTTTCTGTTATTTTTTTGTTTCCGTAAGGATCTTAGCTTGTTAGCTTTGATCGGTTTCATGCTTACTAAGCATTGCATTGTTGAGTTCTACGGGCGTGAGAAGTGGTACTTACAAACACTATTATAAATTAAGGGCCTTGTTTTAATGAATTGCGTTGGGCCCCTAAATTCTTTAAACCGCCCCTATATGCGACTCCACAACAATTCATCTAAATCCTAACCTCTAAGCATGCCACAAATATATAATGGATCACCCAAAGTTCAACCACCAAAATGGAGCATGTCCCTAAACTTTTAGCAAATTCTAAGATTCTTTCCCTTTGGTCCGAGCGGATAACTCCACCTGCCGCAGCAGCACCATCACCATTTCTAACCACGCCATCCATATTGACTTTCATCCACCTTTCCAACAGCCTACTCCATTGAATCAGTCCATTAACTTGAGAAAAAGTCTTACATTGATGTCGAACTGTATACGGTTCAACACAATAATAACATAAGCCCTTTACACTACTCTCTATTATTCCTGTCAATGATAATTTGTTTTAAGGATAGATGAACTACTGAATTCACTTCAGTAGTTCTTTTTTAACGTATTGCTGCCTTCAGAAAGTTGGGATGTCGTTTCTTTATTGTTATTTTCGACACGTGGCATCCTCCAACCAAAAGAATAACCTCACCCAATGTTAATGGAGCTACACCTCCCTCTTTGGTGGTGGCAAGGACGCCTGATCTAGTTGTATTGCCAAAACTACTTGCGTCTCCATCCCCAATTGCATATTTGCTCAACCTAGAAAATAGGGTTTTTAGACTTTTCACCTGTTCTTGCATTTAGAGATTGATATGCTGGAGAAGTGGTTGTGTATACAATTATAGATCTGCAAATTTCATCTCCGCCGAGAATTCGAATTTATTAAAGCTCGAATGCCATCGCTTATTGTGATAAACTTCGATGTCAAATCATGTCATCAGGCGATTGGCAGTAATCAATAGTTTTACCTTTATCAAGATTCCTGAAACGATCTATTCTGATCGATAGTTCAGCTTGTCAAAGAAACTAAAACCTTAGAACTCCTTAAAAAAATGACTCAAACCTCTTCCATTTTTGATAAAAACATTTTGCTTATTTTTATTATTACATATGCGCTCTAAATAGAGAATATAATAATAAACAAAAGTAATTTTGAGCAGGTGGCAATGGGGCGGGGCAGGTTTTTTGGCCCCAACTCGACATAAAAGAAGCATAACAACTCTGATCCCACTCCAAAATTTTAACAAAAGAATCCGACTAAACCTGCCCTAACCCGAAAAAATTAATAAAATATTAAACATACCATATAAAAATATGATAAATATATATTTAATTAAAAATACCGAGTTGAGAAGTTTTCACCGTAAACCCAAACCCGCATGAACTAGAAATTCAAGAGAAAAATGTTCGGGGCGGGGCGGGTCACGTCGGGTTAGAGCAGGTTTGGGCAGTGACAGAACCATGTAGGGTGGTAGGGGCTGTTGCCCCTCTCAAATTTTTTGGTATAATTTTATTTAATATTTTTAGTTTAAATGTTAATCAAATAAGGCTTTTGCCCCTCTCAATTTTTAAACTTAAAAGGCTTGATAGACTAGACTATTGTCCCTCCCAACATTAAATTGTAGCTCTGTCCCTGGGTTCGGGTAATTTTGTCATCCCTAGATAGCACATGGTCCCAAAAAAAAGAGGGCCCAAAATAAGTTAAAGTTACATGTTTACAAGAAAAAAACAAAAAAATAATACAAAAGCATGGTTCTAATGATGTCATTTGTTGTATTAAGTTTAGGGTTCAAGATAAAGAATCTAAGATTTAAAATTTAAGTTTAAGGCACATGGCTTAATGTCACGGACTTAATTCTCTCAAACCGATCAGTGTGGCGCTAACACTCCCGACACAATGTTAGCAAGTCTTTCACACGCAAACGTTATGGCGAACAAGCAAACACAAGTAGAGAAGGCAAAAAACTCGAAAGGAAAGCTTTGTATTAAAGCTTAAGAGCTTACAATAGAAAGGAAACTTATGAATTTTGTGGGATGGTTTACAAATAAGAGGGGCGGCCCTATTTATAGGTTCTCACCTACTCAATGGACGGTTGAGATCGTTTCTATCCAACAACTATTATTTTGTCTCCTAAAATATCTACAAGACCTAGGGATATCTAGATAATTCCATGCTTATCTGCATAAGTCCCTAATACTCTAAAGTCTTCTAGATTGTTCCGAAGATGTCCAGACTAGTCCCGAGCTATCCCGAGCCTTCCGGAGTCTTCTAGGTCCTCCCGATTGAGCCTAGATGAGTGTGGAACGTCTTGGAACCTCCTAGAACATTGTGGCAACATTTTGAGAGAGTTGTAGGCCTCTCTAGGCCGATCTAGAACATTCTTTAGTTCACACTTGGCCTTAAAACGTCCAAGGACCTTCACTTAGCCTTAGTTGTCCCGAGTGCACCTGGGTGGGGCTCCTTGGTCGGCCGCAGCGCACCTAGGCGGCGCCCCTCGGTCGGCCTTGGTGCACCTTGGTAGGGCGTGATATTAAGGTCCCTAAATAGCACACATAACAACATTAGAGCATTTAGAGTTTAGGGTAGACAACTTAGGGTCCCTAAATAAGACACATAACAACTTATGGAGTATTTCGCCCCCACTTCCTGTGCAAATAACCCATAAAATAAGTATATCGCTAAATAAAGTCCCACAAAACACAATTTCTATTCTAAATCTAAGATTCATTCCTAAAACAGTTAACTTCTCTTAAGAATAGTAAAACTTCATTTTGTAGATACTTATCCTGAAAATAATAAAACCAGTTTTCAAGAGTCTAACGTCCATAACACTATTCAACCAAAATAAATAAACTAAATTCAAGTTCCTTACCTCTAACTTGTCTTCTTTGGCTCTATGGTTATTTGGAAGCTTACGGAACTCTTTAGTTAACTGAAGACATTCTTCAATGTTGTCAGGAGAAACAAAGTCTAGTGCCACCTTAATACAAGACTGTTAAAAAAGAGAGTAGTTAATGGAATTAATAGTGCAAGCTGAAATTTAGAAACATATACATACACACAAGGTTGTTGGTAGTCAATGGATTACTTGTCTATTTCTCACTTGATGAGGACATCCAGCAGGAATGAAAACAGCCTCACCAAGGTATTGAACAAATGTCCATGGTTCCACGTCTGCATTCCACATCAAAATATTAGTGGTAATGAATGAATGATGGGAAATTGGAAGGCTTGCCATTGATTCATCACAAAGAGAATATCCTTACCGAACTCTTCTTTCAGTTGTTTCTTATGCCTCTCATTTAAGAAAAGAATCTGATCATGAATGGGATGAATAACCTAGGAAAAGCACAATGTAAGGTAATTCAACTCTCCAGTACAGAGAAACATACTAAAAACTCACTGGTGGCAGCAAGGGTACTCACCGAAGTCACAGGAAGATTCTCAACATGGCGAAATTCCTTCTTGTGCTTTTCCAAGTATTCAATGATTTTAGGAACATCCTGCTTGCGAAAGATATCCCAGACAGCACCCCCATTGACCAGTGGTGGCTTATCCGTGTTTCCTCTATCATTGACAGGCATTTGATCTGGTTCTTTTGACTTGGGACCACTACGTGCATTATCACCAGTGTAAGAAATCCCTGAAATGTCTTTCTGGTTACTAACTTTCGTTACCACCTTGTCGTTCGAACAATTAATCTTTTCCAAATAGGATTCACTCAAATCAGCTAAACCTTCTCTCTCAGCTACCACAGCATTGACATCAGAAACGGCATAATCAGAAGGGATTGTCAAATTTCCAACAGAGGAATCCACCGCATCGTTACAAAAATCATTTCCTCCATCTTCCGAGAAGTTCTCACTTTGCTTGTTTAACTTCACAATTGTGTTTTCTGCTGTAGATGAATTTAACCCTGAAGAGTAGACATTTTCATCTATTTGTTCCTTTCCTGAAATATTTCTAACCTCTTTCTCCACTCTTAAACTATGATCCATTGTTCTACTTTCCAAGTTATCCCTATCTACCATGCTGTTTGTTGAAGAGCTCTCCTTCATTTCAAATTCTTCCATTTTTTGATCAATTCTCACTTTGTCATTATTTTCTGGAGATGACTCTGCCTGTACCTTAACATTATTCTTCAACAGGCTTGATTTCTTATCCAAAATTCCAACAAACAGATTATCCCTTTCAACTACACTGCTAGACAAAGAGCATTTGTTCGCTTCAACTTTCGGCTTATTTGAGGTTATTTTTCTGTCAACATTTTCCAGGACGGAGTCTTTGTCAGGGTTATTATTACACCCTAATGACCTTGTCTCACCATTTTCATTAAAATCAATAATGCAAGGATTTGAATCATTTACTTGAATCAACTCTGTCTCAATACTATTATTTTTCCAATTTTCAGAACAAACAGAATGGCCCATTCCACTCTCTGATTCATCCAATCCCACAATCCTTATATCCCTGGAATTTAAAAATGGCGGATCAGTATTTGATTTTTCTTTATCCAGTTTCCTTACCTTTATGGGTTTCTCTTTTACCAACGAGTGGTCATGCTCCTTGCTTCCATTCTTTGTGCAGTCTGTCACAATGATCTTGTCCCCATGAGTTCTCTTCAATAGTCTTTTTTCCATTCGAACCTTAGCCTTATCTACACCACCATAGAGCTGCTGCAATTCTTGAGCAGCATACATTTTCTTCAAGCCTTCTATCTTTTCGCGTTGCCAGGAACCAATTTTCACCTTAGTAGTGTGTGTCAATACATTTACCTATAACAATATCTAAGAAACATTAGTAAATTGAAGTCTATAAAACAAAATGCTAGATATCATTGTGTTGACACATAAGATGAAAGCTGTAGACTGAAACAATACCGCATCAGACATATCGCAATGCAGCTTTGTCACAGAATCGCCTCTACCAAGTTCTTCAGAGAATCCGTATGCAATATATGTTTTGGGTCCCATATCTGGCTTCAACGATCCCTCTGGAAGCCGTGTAGCAAGGTTTAAAAAGCCAGATTTTGGATCAGTGTAGTCAGTGAAAGGGAGTGCAGAAATAAATTCGGCGTTATGCCTGGGCAAACGTTCTTCAAATAAGGTTGATGAAGGCCAATCCTTCAATTTCAACATTTCTGGCCAGTGAGTTTCATGCATACGGCCCTCTAAGTAGCCCTTGAAAAATTGGTGAATGTTAATTTCGACCTACATGACAGCATAAATCAACATCTTAGATCCACAGAAATTAGAACATTCAGCAGAACTTAGAGGTTACATAAGTAATAACTGACCTCACACCAATCTAAGCAATCAATGGCCTTTACGCTTCGAGTCTCTTCCTTGAATTTTACATTGGAACCTGTTTCTCTAAAAGCCCTCCACATGACCATGGGTTCCCAACTAAGACCGGATGTTTTCTCAAGAACATTACGGACAACCACAGGTTCACCCCTCATCCAGTGCCTCTGAAAATGCTCAATTTCACCATCTGATATATCAAGAGCATTTGGGCAGAATAAATAGTTATCAAAACATTCTTCCCGGTTAGCTGCATGCCTCACGTTAGAACTGCTGTTGCTGTTTCCATCTGAAACATTTGGCTGACATGTAGAACATTCTCTATAGAAATCAACGTCAGGTGGCTTGTATTGACTGGTAATGCCCTCGGCATTACTTATCAACTTACTTACCCAGTTAGCTTTATAAATACGCTTCAACTCAAGTGTTGAAGCACCACAACCCCCTTTATCACTTCGAGGGCATGGAATGCTACTGTCAGTGTTAGCTCTCCAATCAGGAAAGTAAGAAGACATGGCAGCTTTACCATTACTGAGTGAATCCACTTGGCTCTCCCATCCATGTCTTCTCCTTGGTGCATAACTTTTTTCATTCTTTTTTATAGTTTGAAAATTAGCTCTTTCAACAAACTGACGGCAAGATGTTTCTGCTTCATTAGCACCAGGTTGACAGTCTTCTCTTAGCTCTTGACAACAGGTTAGGCATAGATCAAAAGAACAACTGGGGCAGCTTCTGTAAAAATTAACAATTGATGTATTGCAGTTGTCACTGTCATACAACAAAACGTACAGTTCAGTGGATGAAATTCACATTTGATAACTAAATCATATCAGATTTCAGTTTTAGCAAGTTTGAAAACATACCAATATAAACGTTCGCTTTTATCCAACTTAGACCTTGCTATATCAATTTCTGTCAATTGAGATCCTAACATATCAAAGCCATAACAATATCAAACAAAGAGAACAAAATGTGTGTTAACTAATATCATTTGCAAGTGCATCATGTATGTTTTAACCTTTGATGTCTGCTTCAATCTCTATTTCGGAGCTCTGCTCCCTGTAGATATGCCTAAGAACTGGTAGAGCTTTATACATCAAGTATTTTAGCCGCTCTAGTTTGACACTAGCGTCTACATCCTTGCGGATGTTCTGTTAAAGAACAGAAAATAAACAAGAATAACAACCAGAAAAAGAAAACAAAAAGGAGGGGAATGAGACACGCATTAAGCAGTTAGATTACACACTGAGAGAGAGAAGTTAAAGGCTTCTACCTTGACAACCAAAACTTCACGCAAACAAGCTTTACAATTGCAATTTCCACAGCAGTACGGACATACAGCTTCAACTTCATCCCTTGTTTTCCCGGGATACCTGTTTCATCCCAAACAATTCAGCTACAGCTATAAAAAGGTATCTAAAGGGAACTAGTGCCAGATATGAGAACCCCAAGCATTTTCAAGAATGGTCTTGTTAAAATCTGCACCGCTAAACTTACCACTTTTCAATACACTCATAACAATAACGCTTCCTTCCACAACTGGAACAGAAAACAACACCGCTTTTATCGTTCCTTTGGCACTGATGACACATTAAACTTACAAATTCTTTGGTTTTATTCGACTTATCCTGCAATGCAAAAAGTTATTCTTCTGAGAGAAAGTTCAATTTTGAACATGATTCAAATACATTGGATATAAAGCGGTTCCTGCTTTTCACCATTACAATTTAGATACATAAAACTACAGCTAAACAACAAGACTCCAATGCACTCATTTCCGCAGTTAAATATGAATGAATTAGAAGCTGGTCATATATCTTCCAGGAAATTAGAGTAACCCAGTAAATTTCACCTTATAATTATTTTCATTTTAAAATATGAAAACATTGTTTAGCAATTTCGCATGTAAATGTAAAGAGATTAAAAAGAACAAAGAGATACAAATATGTTGAAATTACCTTCTCGAAGGACCTTTTGTCTCTCGCGGAGCCATTCCTGACGGCCTTACCAGAAGAGTTGTGTTTTTCACGAGAATTGACTTTTCCTTCGCCGGAATCCACTTTCTCCCTCACTGAATTTCCAGAACCTACCTTACTCCCCTTCGGTTTATCTTCCTTTTTGCGCTCCCTCGCCAACATCTCAGTCAAGACAAGCCCGTCCTCTTCATCCGATCCACCGCTCAACTCCTCCTCTCTCCTCTTCTTCTTCTTGTTCTTCTCCGATCCGCTGAATTCGCCTCTCACACAACCACTAATCTTTAACTCGCGGGATTTACGATCGCTGTCTTCAACCCTATCTCTGCGAATTCTTTTTTGTGCCTGTCTATTTATTTGCAATTGGTGCTTCTCGCAGAACGATTTTGAAGGCAACGCCATTTCGCTGCATCGCCACTTACCGGGACCGGCGTTCCTCCTGCACCGTCGATCGGACGGTGAGTCCATGGCCAATGATATAACCGCTCAGAATGTCACGAGAAGAGAGGCGGCAAAAAAAAAGCTGAGATTTTATAAGCGTCTGATCTAATTCAGATGCATTTGCACGAAGAAAGAGGCGAGTCCTGAAAGCAATGCAATTTGCGAAATACGCTAGGGGTAATAGGTTTATTCCTACGTCACGGTATTAAATGATAGGCTTAAGCAGTTAAGCGGCTCTGAATTTTATTTTCACTCAACCAAGTCCCAAATTTATAATTTAATTAATTAAGTCTATTAACTAATTTCAATTATTAATTTTTAATAAATTTTTTCTTGATTTATTACTATCGCTGTGGTACACTATAATTATTTAATAAGATTATTTACAGATTATTTTTTAAAAAAATATTTTCATAAGATTTCAGAATTTTTAAAAAAATTTGTAAATAAAATAAAAATTCTGAAAATATCACGTAGAAAAAGGTAACAAGACATGTTACACCAACTGGCCTAAAAAATATTAAATTTAACAATTAATGTTGGTCAAATGGTAGTAAATTAATGAAATTTTAAAGTATAAAAATTTTATTGGGCGACAAAAGTCTAATATCTTAATTATTTTTTAAGTGCAAGGGCTTATGACACTTAACTCTTAAGCCTAAATAATAATATAAAAAGGTATTGGGCATGTTTGAAAATATTTATATTTAATACATAGGAGGTGGACACTTAAAGTTTTCACAAGTGCTTTAGTTTTAGGGTTTAAAAGCTATGGGTTAATGTTTGAGTTTAGACTTTAGGGTAATGTGGTCAGTGATTTAAGCTTTAATATATAAACTCTAAATTTTAACTAAAAATCCTAAATTCTAACCACAATTCATCAATTATAAACCACTAAACATAAAAACCTAAACTTTAAACCCTTACAATCTAATCCTAAACCAGTGACGGTTCTAAATTTTTTTTGAGGGTGGGCACACATATATTAAGTCTTAACAATATAAAAAAATTTGTACGTAAATGGGTTCAAATAAAATTTTAGTGCGGATACCCTCAGTAAAATATATAACCAATAAAAAATTCAAATTTGCAGGGTGGGCGCAATAAAATTTTAGGGTGGGCACATTCAGTAAAATGAATAACCAGTAAAAAAATTCAGATTTTCATGGTGGGCACCACCCTGAACATAACCTACATATGCCACTGCCTGAACCCTAAAACTAAAGTACCTATAATTTCTTTTTTGTTATTTTCACCGTCTATGCATGAAATAAATACCTTATTTGGAATGTCCAATAAAAATAGGGGTAAACTACGTCTAAAATCACCTAACCATGAGTTTAATAATAAATAAATTATTTTCTTTTAAAAATTACAGTTACTCAATTAAAAAAATATTACAAATATATCACTCTGCTTACAAACACGTCACTCATTTGAAATTTTGTTATAAACACATCACTCCATTAACATATTATTATAAACATGTCACGTTTCTTTTAATACAACATAATATAATTATATTTTTAATCTATGAAATTTATAATTTTATCAATTTGATCATATTTTGAAACAATTTAAGAATTTTAATAAATTTAACGATGAGAAAAAAATAGAGATTTAAACAACTATTTGGACTTGAACTTAAACATGGAGGAGGAAGATGAAATGTTGTCGCCACAAGTTTCATATATTGGCTTGTTCGATGCTCGAAGGGATGAAAAATTCCTAAAAGGAAGGGATCTTAGGAAAGCAAGTAATGTTGTTTGTAAGTTGAGTAAAAAAATTAAGTTATTCGAGTTGATCCGTTATATTTTATAACTTAAATTTTATTTGAATTTTTTCGATTCGAGTCGAGTTTATAAAATTTGAGTTCGAGTCGAGTTTTCATGTTCCTATACAAATTTAATTGTTATTATTTATCATGTTATAGTCCGGTTTGATTCCAGTTTAAACGATTTCTCTAGTTATATAAGATATTTCTCCATTTTTTTTCATATATGACATTTGTTTCTTCATATTTTTTTTATTTTGATATATATAGCAGGAAAAATTGAGGGGCTCGACTCGAATTTAAAAATTAATCCACTAATTACTAAAAATTTTGAGTTGTTCAAGTTATTCGAATTTCTATTTTACAACTCAAACTTTATTTAAAATTTATTTGAGTCGAGTCGAGTCAAAACGAATAGAATTGAAAATTTTGATTTTTTCCGAATCGAATCAAATTTTACTCACTCCTAATTATTTATAGACAATCTTCGATAGTAAACACTAAAGGAAAAGAGTAAATTGATGTAGAATAAATGAATAAAGAAGCTTTAATGGAATTATATTGACTAGTTACAGTTGAAAAACCAAAAGAGACATTAATCATTTAATTATCGTTCCGTGTAACTCTTTTAACAACAATTAATATTGCAGTGACCGTTTAAAATTTTTAACAATTATTTTATAAGTTTTGAAAATTGAATAACCAAAATAACAATTTTAACAAAAATCAATGACCGTACCTTACTCTTATTCTTTTGGAATAAAATGTGGAAGCAATGAAAACAAGTTCAAATCTTGTTTTGTGCCTTTTTATAATGTCCTTGCAACTTCTACTCCTCTCCCTTCCATAAGCGGGAGAGCAAGCGGAAATCCACAAAAACCCTAATTTACAACTCTTCTCACTATGCACCAATCTAAAACCCCAAAAATATTCATCCCCAGAAACATCGAAATACCTTTATTCCTCTATTTATCTCTTTCTCGCATAACCTCTCATTCAATTTTTCCCATCGAAACACAATATGGAACAAGAAACATTGCAAAAAATCGAGGAAACAGTGAAGGATATACTGAGCAAAGCCGACATGGAAGAGATGACCGAGTTCAAAGTCCGAGTCACGGCCTCTGAGCGACTTGGAATCGACCTTTCTGATTTGAGTCACAAAAAAATTATTAGAGAATTGGTTGAGTCTTTTCTTCTCTCCACTGTCGAAGAAAATGGAGATGGAAAGGAACCGACGACTTCTAATCCCGAGGAGGAGAGGGGTAAAGAAATTGTTACGGTTAAAAAAGAAATTGACGGGGACGGAAATCGCCTTATTTGCAAGGTTCGAGTAATTCACATTTCTCTGGCTTGATTAATTGTTGAAATATTTAGCCATTGGTAGTAGAATTTATTTACGCACTAGTAAATGGAGATTCGTTCCGTCGTTTGGGAACTCAAAATTATAATGAATAAATGTTTTTACTTTAGAAGCTAGCTCAGCTATCCGTTTCAGCTTAATTTGCTTGGGAACTGAAAATGAATAAATGTTGCAGACATCTTGTTTAGTGTACGTTAAGCTTTTGTTGTTGGAAAAACATACAATTATATGTAAAGAACCCATGTTGTAGCTTGGTTTTCTTATACTAAATCATTGTTTTTTTATTCAAGATTTCTCATTTTTATTCAGCTTGCAGACATGACGAATGTGGTAGTTCATGATTTCAGAGGAAAAAATTATGTATCCGTTAGAGAGTTCTATGTAAAAAATGGCAAAGTGCTCCCATCTGCAACAGGTAATGATATATATGCTCCCCTTCTGTTACCTTCTTACTATTTCCTTTCCTGTTCGAATATCATTTTTCCCATTCAATTAACAATGAACATCATGGAAATAAGAGTCACGTTCGTTTTCTGTTGTCACTTATAGCTGATCCTGAGTCACAATTGATCAGAAACAGTGATTCTTATTACTTACTCATTTATCATTTACTTGATTGAATTGGTGTTTCGGTTATCTGCATATATTTGTTTTATCATGCTATATTCTGTATTGGTACCAAACGCTTCTCTCTCAACATGCATTTCCTTTTTTCCTACTACAGGAGTTACCATGGCAATTGAAACTTGGTCGGCTTTAAAGAATAATTTCCCTGCAATTGATGAAGCTATCGCTAAGATGCAATCAAATTTAAGGTGGGACTTCATTTTGAGTTTTGAGGTTAGCAATGTAGTAGTTTCTTTATTGTTTCCTAGGCTGTCAATTATATACAGAAAGTTTCCAGTAAAGTCAACAACTAAGGATAAATGTAGAGTTGTTTATGTCTAGGTTTGCAGGATCTCTGCTCTGCCTGCAAATTTAAATATTGATCGAAGATTGTTTAACTTGAGAGCCTTTTGCGTAATGATGTACTGACTTTGGACCCTTGAATAAATATATGCAGAACAAAACCTGGTGGTCAACAGACCGGAGATATGTTTAATTCAGTGACTGCTATTTCTCAGGAATTTTCCCCAATTGAAACCACTCGTTTTGATGGAAAGAATTACCATTGCTGGGCCGAACGGATGGAACTTTTCTTAAAGCAATTGCAGATTGCGTATGTGCTTACGGATCCATGCCCTGGTCTTAATCTTAGTCCTGAAGCAACCAGTGAAGAACTGGCTCAAGCCAAAGTTCCTGAAAAAAAGTGGATGAATGATGACTACCTTTGTCGCCACTGCATTTTGAGCTCTTTATCTGATGACCTGTATTACCAATTCTCAAAGAAAGCTAAGACCGCTAAAGAGCTGTGGAAAGAGCTAAAATTGGTTTATCTTTATGAGGAATTCGGAACAAGGAGAGCTCAAGTTAGAAAGTACCTTGAATTTCAGATTGTCGACGGAAGATCAATTGTTGAGCAAATGCAAGAAGTCAACAGCATTGCTGATTCTATTGTTGCATCTGGGATAATGGTTGATGAGAATTTTCATGTTAGCGCCATCATTTCCAAGCTTCCACCATCCTGGAAGGATTTCTGCATTAAGCTGATGCGTGAAGAACACCTTCCTTTCTGGATGTTGATGGAACGCGTAAGAGTTGAGGAGTCGTCCCGTCTCAGAGTCAAACAAGCAGAGCATTCGAAATCTGCAAGCTTTCATCCAGCCTACCATCTTGGCCCGAAGGTAAAAGATATGAAGAAACCAGGGGTGCCTTGGAAAAAACAAGAATCAGAAATGCATAGTAAGCCCTTAATATGCAACTACTGTGGCAGGAACGGGCATATTTCCAGGTTCTGCCGTGACAGAAAATGCGGAAAAAATGTGAATGGGAAGCAAAATGGCGACAATTCAACAACGCTTGCTGTTGCAGAGGTAAACATGATTGATAATAATGTGTAGTCAATTGAAACGGATGCTGTTTTTGTAGCTCAAGTCTCCTATTTAGTTGTATTAGGGAACTAACGGTGCATCGTTTTAGCTTGTAAGTATGGATTCCACATTGTTACTCTTTTTTATTTATTTATGTATTAGTATTATGTACAAGCGTGAACCATTCAATGCAGATGGAACATTTTGTAAATGGTTTGAATTTGGTAACATGTTGCAGATTAGTGTTTAGTTGACTGAAGACCAGACCTGGTAAATATTGGATGATCACACAAATATGACGGACATTAATATATACATATACTTTATGTTCAAAAATAATGATTTGGATGTATCTATACAAGTTTGAATTACTTATTTGCAATATTAATAAATTTAAATAAAATTTAAACCCCTTATATCAATGCAAACCAACTTAAGCAAGTTTGTAAATGGTTTGTCTTTTAAGGTTACTTGTTTAGGGTACTTCATGTTCAAATCAGTTTGAATTTATATCAATTCGAATTTAAGCTAGACTAATTTAAGTTGTTGACATTTTTTAAAGTTGGATTGAATCGAGTTTGAATTCTATACTTGCTATCAAGCTGGCCCACCTTGTTTGTTCGAGCCAGATTATCTTTTGATACAGACTTGACGGGTTTTAACCTGACGTGACCTTATAAGGTCAATTTTTTAAAGAAAGTTTTGGGTTTGAATCGGTTTTGATTTAGGGTGAAAAATATCTGACCGAAATAATAATTTAATTTTATTCTATATATTTAAGTACAATTACTCTCTTTATATATTTTTTAATTATCTCCTTATTTTGTCTAATAAAAATTGAATATTTATTATAATGTCTCTCTATTGTATTTTTTTAATTAACTCTATATTTTATCGAATAAAAATAAATAATAATAATTTTATTATTTATATCGAGCCAGATCAAGTTAAAATTTTTACTCTAAAATTCAAGTCGATAAAATATTATAAAATCTTAAATTAAATTCGAGTGAAAATATTAAATTTTCAGGTCAGATGCAAGTCGATCAAAAATGCGACCTATGACCATCCCAATCGTATAACAACTACCAAGCCCAAATCACTCGCGTCCACAATTCGAGTAGTCAAGTCTACCGAAACGATAAATGATTTCTCCCATTATGGATGAAATGGACACGTTTTATATTTTAAAAAACGTGCCATAGACTTTTAATTTCACTGTTATTATCGCATTTAATTAGAATTTGAAATTCGTTCTTCCAATAGAATATGTACCATCGACGGAGATTTTGGGTTTGTGCGATATGAATAATCGTATAAATTTAAAAAAAAATCAAATAAGTTAAATTAAATGTATATAGTAAGAAAAATAAAAGATTTTGTTTAATAAATTACAAAAATAAAAATGAAAATAGCTTTAAACACTGCCACATCATATATATTATACTAAGATGAAAATAAAATTTTAAATTAAAGACCCGTGTTTTAATTAACTGCATAAGTCCCCGTAAAGCTTTGAGCTGCCTTGCCTCCGTGTACATTGGTAGGCCTGCAATTTGTAAACAAACCGAATGAACACGAACGCGGTATGTTCATGTTCGTTCATTTAATTTGTAAACTTCTCTATTGCCCAGTACGATGTCCCTCTGAACTGCTGGTGTGAAAATTTCTTTTGCTCCTTGGGAAATCGGTGGGGAAAATTTGTGTGTATTGATGAAGAAACCAAAAACATGGGCAAGTTTGATGTTGCAAAATTCACTATAATGGCGGCTTGCTCCATGGATATTCCAGCTTCGGTTAATATATTCTATATGAGATTGGAGTATCGGATCGGAATCAATAAAAAGAATATGGAGGATGAATGTTCTATGGATTTGGTCGAAGAAAATGATGGCATCAACGCTGAAGTTTGGCCGAACAGCCCGGCAAACAGGCCACTTTCCGGTAGCCCTGTCAGATTTGTTCCGACCAACGTTCATCAAGAACAACAACCGAACTCGCCACAATCAATGGGAGGAGCCAATCCAATTGACGCTTCGGGAATACCCTCCAAGAATTCAATGCCAGCCTCGGAATCTGGAAATTCACCAGGCCCCAGAGTTATGGAATTTGATAAAACCAATATGGATGTCGACACAAATTCCATACACGTGGATGGGAGTTTAAGTCGGTTAACTTCGAAAAATTATATTATGGGTAATTCCCACCACGTCATCCATGGGACCAACCAATGGAAACCACCCACTTTACCATGATTTTTTCATGTCATTTTTTCCAACCAATGAATCTTCACTAAAGTTTTTCTATGTCATTTTAAAAACTGTTTTTTGAAAGTTATTCTATTATTAAATTAATGACATGGAAAAAATGATGAAGTGGGTGGTTTCTAGTGGTTGGTCCCATGGATGACGTGGTGGGAATTACCCATGATATAATTTCTCGTTAACTTCAGCAGACTTGAATGGGTTCATTCATAATCAAACTTTGGACCCGGGTCTTTCGAATGGGCCCTTTGGTACACCTCTTTTTGGGTCGTTCCCTATCCGCCTGGATCTTGATACGCATGGGTTGTTATAAAAAATAAGCTCAGATCCAATTCGCCCAAACCAAGCTGAGAATGGTGTTATTTCGATCGGTGATTCCTAGGAAATCCAAACCCATAACTCTATCTTTAATTCCTCAAAACCTTCACAGAGAAAGGATTTGAGTGATGGTTCATGTGTGCCTGATAGCTTCGATCGAGAGAATCACTCATCCTCTCCGAATCCTCAAGAGAGTGGCCTGGTCAAAGGTTTCTTTCGGGCTAGTTTCAGAAGAAAGATGAGGGAGCAGATTAGAAACTCAGTTGAAGAGCTTGATGCAAACGGCACAAAACAGGGCTTTCTTGCTTTCTCCGATGATACCAGATCACTTGAAAAAATAGAAGCCGAGGCGGTGTGGGAACTTAGCAAATCGCTGGAATTTCACTTTAAAGGAGGCAAAGATACGGTCATTCAAAGAATTGTTGAACTTGAACAGGAGGTGAATCAAGGCTTTTAAGGGTTTCTTCCTTACACCAGCTACTTTTCCATCTTTTTATTATGCATTTTTCTATTATTACATGGGACATACATGGTATTCGAAGGAAAGAAAAAACTCGGGCAATTCAATGTCTAGCAAAGAAACTACAGCCTAAAATCCTCCTCATCCAAGAGACCAAGTTACAAGTGATCGAAGACAAATTGATAAAGAGAATTTGCAACAGCAAGGGTTTGAATTATGCTACTTCTCCAGCCATTGGTACCGCAAGGGGTCTTTTATGCACTTGGGATAATGACTATTTTTCGGTTGAGGAGACTCTAATTTTCCCCAGGTTTATTGTCTTGATCGGAACAATAGTAGATAGTAACTTCAAATGTGGTCTTGTAAACATATACAGACCTTCTGTCGATGCTGAAAAAAGTTTTTTCTTTGAGGAACTACTTGCGATGCTGCAGAGTAAAAATTTACCATGGTGCCTTGGGGTGACTGGAATGTGATTCTAAACCAAGATGAAAAACAAGGTTTCTCTTTTAATGCATCCACCACCGGAATTTTTCAGAACTTCATCTTCGAGGCCGAACTAACGGATCTTCCCCTTCAAGGGGGAAAATTCACTTGAGGGAATAATCGCGATCCTCCAATTTTCGTCCGCCTCGATAGGTTCCTGGTCTCGGCTGACTTTGTGGCCGCCTTTCAGAACCTCTCTCAGGTTGTTTTGGAGAAATCTATTTCGGATCATAATGCTATTTGGTTACACGATGACATTCGTAATTGGGGCCTGAAACCGTTTAGAATTTTTAATTTCTGGTTTGAAGAGGATAGTTTCGAAGAAATGATCCACGAGACGATTACAACTCTGAAAATGGGCAATTCACGTATCAGCATTGAGGGTTTATTGAAAGGATCGAAAATGGAATTGAAGAAATGGTCTCACAATTTTCAAGCACGATCTTGCCGAACTATCAATCTAGTGGAAAAAGAAATTACTGAAGCTGAAGCCAAGTTGCAAACAGGTATCACTGATAATTCTTCTCATGTGCGTCTGTGCCAATTGAGAACTAAGCTATGGAATGAGTACATAAAGGAAGAGAGTGCATGGCTGCAGAAATCGCGTCTCCAATGGTTTAAAGAAGGGGATAGGAATACCCGCTTTTTTCATCTAGCTGCTTCGGGTAGACGTCGAACAAATTCCATTAATAGATTGACGGTTGATGGTAATGTTATCAGCGAGCCTGGTCGAATTGTGGAAGAAGATCGAAATCATTTGATACAAGGGTGTTGTTGAAGAAATCAACTTTCCTCGTTCATTCACGGATCTAGGATAATAGCACGTATTTTCTCTGCAATAGAAACAAACCTAGATTTTTATATAGGTGTCAAAAATAAAGAAAATAAGAAAATAAATCAGAAATGAGAAAAAGAAGAAAATTGCTGAAATAATTTAAGGATGAAGATGATATCTTCAAACATTTAACAATAGCAGCAACGTTCTTGGACTTGACACGTTGAACTCGAAAGAACCTGCATAATCTGTTATGCAAACCCGAATCGAATATGTTCTTCGTAGTCGATAGATGAATAAACTCCAAGGAAGAACTCGAACAATCTATTGAACGAACCCGAACCTTATCTTGAATTTATTCGAATAAGTACTTGGACCCGTCAATTATCTAACAATTGGGAACCCGAAGTATCAAGGAAATAGTTCTAAAAAGAACCATAATTGAGAGAAACTCTCACAAAGAAATCTTTATAATCTGAATAATCTGACTTACAAATGAAAATGCATCACATATTTATAGTGAATAAAAAAAGAAAAATAAATAAATAAATAAAACAAGCAAACTCCATTTCCAGCCGTGTGCTTTTGATCTTGAGTGGGCATCACTTTTACAACCAGCAAATGCACAATGTGCTGGTCATTGAATTATAAAATTCAATCTCCAAGTGGTGGTGGAAGCATGGGACGACAAGTGGGCAGCATGGGTGGTATTTTGACCCCATCCAGCCGTGTATTTGCTAGCTGCATTTGGTGAAATATTCACATACAAAATGTGCATTTGAATATTAAATATTCAAGTGGTTGTAAGTGGGAAACATGGGCTGCAATTGATTCCATTTTCTTCATTCCAGCCGTGTAGTTGCATTTTGAGTGTGCAGCACTTAAAATTCAGCAATGCAAAGAAAATGTGCTGGCCATTTGAATTATAAAATCCAATTAAAAAATGGCAAGTGGATGGGTGGCAAATGGCAGCATGGGCGGCATGTGGCTTCCACTTCTCCTTTGGCTGTGCAATTGGACTCCAATGGCAGCAATTTAAAATTCAGCAAATGCAAATTGAGTTGGCCATTTGGAGTTTAATATTCAAATGATAATGGCAGGTGGGTGGTTGGCTAGTGGAGGCATGGGTGGCACTTTTGAGGGGCAGGCTGATTAGTGGAAAAACATGGGCATGGGCGGCACTTTGCTTTCTTGATAAGCACATGAAGATTGAATTTAAAATTCAATCATAAGGTTTCTGCCGTGTAAGTGCACTTGAGTGTGCAACACTTTTAAATCAGCTTTTGCACATATTGATGCTAGCCATTTGAATTATATAATTCAAACAACAATGGCAAGTGGGTGGCAAGGTAAGTGGGCAGCATGGTTTTGTGTTTTCACGTGTTGTTTGAATCCAACCCCCAATTAGGCGCATGGGCTGGACGACAATGCCTTTCTTTGTGAATCCACGTGCCCATGAAAAAATGGAATTCCATACTCCAAATATAATGCCACGCATGGTCTGCTTTTGTTCTTATCCAATTATGCAACAGCTAGCTGAAAACGAGCACACGGTTTTACCTTGCTGCTCGTAAGCCGATTTGCATGGAACATGCAACGTCCTCCTATCACAAAACAATGAATTCCTATCAAAGTTTTGTAAACTTATTCAATAAAACTTTAAACAAATATAAAAACATTATAAGGCATATCAACTTATTCAAAACACACCAAAAACATACTATATGCATAGTAAACACAATAATAATAATATAGCATAGAAAAATGTTACACATCAGTATGTAACAAATGAAAAAGCAAACTTCCCTGAAAATTTTAAAGTTGCATCGTTGGGAGGCCTGAACGTGCTCACATCATCTCCCCCTTCTTTAATGCGATTTTCCCCCAAATCGACTCTTATTACAAAAGGGAACAATTTCGACTTTCGCTTGGCAGGGAACTTCTTCAGTCGTCTTGCTCGGCACATGTGTCATCCTCTCGAACCAAGTTCTTTTACAAAGAACACAAATGGAAATGCCTTCTTTCTTGTACCTCTCCGAATAATGCACAACATAAAGTTAGACAATGCTCGTTGCACATTCGTAATCCTGCAAACAATGACATACAAAGACAACTCCAAAGAATAACAAGAATCTCGACGATCATCCAAAATCACAACATAAGATTGTTCACAATCCAATGCACAACCAAAGAAATCAGCATATGAAAAATTAATAGTACAATGGGAAGGAACGTCAAACCGTGGTAAAGAAGGTTGCGGAATTTTTTTGAACGAATTTAAATGCAGGAATTGTTGGATAGGGGTTTCATCCGACCAAGTGTTTCTCCTTGGGGAGCCCCTATTTTGTTTGTAAAGAAGAAGGACGGATCGCTTCGACTTTGTATTGATTATCGGAAGCTAAACAAGCTGACGATTAAAAACAAATACCCACGTCCCCGTATTGATGACTTGTTCGACCAATTTCGGGAAGCTACGGTATTTTCTAAGATAGACCTGAGATCGGGTTATTACCAACTCAAGGTTAAGGATTCTGATGTATTCAAGACCGCTTTTCGGACTCGTTATGGTCATTACGAGTTTCTGGTGGTGCCGTTTGGATTGACTAATGCCCCTGCAGCCTTTATGGATATGATGAACAGGGTGTTTCAACCTTATCTAGACCAGTTCGTAGTTGTTTTTATTGACGGCATATTGGTCTATTCTAAATCGGAGGCAAAACATGAGGAACATCTCCGGATTGTTCTACAGACTTTGCGTGAAAAGCAGTTGTATGCAAAGTTTAGTAAATGTGAATTCTGGTTAACCGAGATTATCTTCTTGGGTCACGTGGTTTCTGCTAAAGGTATTCAGGTGGATCCAAAGAAGATTGAGGCTATTCTGGGTTGGAAGCAGCCCAAGAATATTCATGAGATTCGAAGTTTCTTGGGTTTAGCTGGCTACTATCGGAGGTTTGTGGAAGGTTTCTCGATTATTGCAGCTCCTCTGACTAAACTTCTGAGGAAGGATATTCCTTTTGTCTGGGCTGAGGCTCAGCAGACCAGTTTTGAGAAACTTAAGACCGTGTTGACTGAAGCACCTGTTCTAATTTAGCCTGAGCCTGGGAAGGCCTATACGGTATATAGTGATGCCTCTCACACGGGGTTGGGATGTGTCCTGATGCAGGAGGGAAAGGTAGTGGCTTATGCATCTCGTCAGTTGAAAGTGCATGAGTGTAACTACCCCACCCATGATTTAGAGCTTGCTGCTGTGATTTTTGCTCTGAAAATCTGGAGACACTATCTCTACGGAGAGAAGTGCTATATCTTCCCCGATCACAAGAGTTTAAAATACCTCCTTACGCAGAAAGAGTTGAATCTTAGATAGCGTCGCTGGTTGGAGCTTCTCAAGGATTATGATTGTGAGATAGAGTATCACCCGGGAAAGGTGAACGTGGTTGCCGACGCCTTGAGTCGTAATGCTATCTCAGATTTGAGGACCTTGTTTGCTCGGATGAGTTTGTTTGAGGATGGTAGTTTGATGGCAGAACTTAGGGTCATCCCTACACTGATATCTGATATTCGAGCTGAACAACCTACGGATCCTTTTCTTATGCATCGTATCAGAGAGGTTTCTGAAGGTACATCTGTGGATTATACTATTGATCAGGATGGTGTTTTGTGTTTCCGAGGCAGGTATTGTATTCCGAGGAAATCTGGGTTGAATCAGGTTATTCTTCGCGAGGCACATGATAGCCCTTATTCTATGCATCCTGGCGGTGATAAGATGTACAAGAACCTTCGCCAGAGGTACTGGTGGAAAGGTCTTAAGCGGGATGTCGTCGGATTTGTGTCTAAGTGTATGACTTGTCAGAGAGTCAAGGCAGAGCATCAGCGTCCATCCGGATTGCTTCAGCACATCGAGATTCCTCAGTGGAAATGGGAGTGTGTGACTATGGATTTTGTCAGTGGTCTTCCGATGACTCCGTCCAAGAAGGACTCCGTCTGGGTCATAGTGGACCGTTTGACTAAGTCTGCTCATTTCATCCCGGTTCGAGTCAATTATCCTTTGAATAAGTTGGCTCGACTTTATATTTCTGAGATCGTTCGACTTCATGGAGTACCGTTATCGATTATTTCTGATCGTGATCCGAGGTTTACAGCAAAGTTTTGGAAGGCACTTCACTCTTCTTTGGGTACCCGGTTGAACTTCAGTACATCTTACCATCCGCAGACTGATGGGCAGTCTGAGCATGTGATTCAAATTCTTGAGGACATGTTGAGAGGTTGTGTTCTGGATTATAGTGGTAGTTGGGAGGATTTCTTGCCGCTTGCGGAATTTGCATATAATAACAGCTACCAGTCCAGTATCAAAATGGCACCGTATGAGGCTCTGTATGGGCGCAGGTGTAGATCACCGATTGGATGGACTGAACTTAATGAACGTAGATTGTTGGGACCGAATCTAGTCCGTGAGGCTGAACAGACAGTCAGATTGATTCGAGACCGGCTTAAGGTTGCTTTTGATAGACAGAAGTCTTACGCCGACTTGAAACGTCGAAATCTTGAGTTTGAGGTTGGTGATGAAGTTTTCCTGAAGGTATCTCCTTGGCGGAAGGTGCTTCGGTTTGGTCGGAAGGGCAAATTGAGTCCTCGTTATATTGGCCCTTATCGGATTCTTCGTCGAGTTGGATCTGTTGCTTATCAACTCGAATTACCACCAGAGCTTCAGCGTATTCATGATGTTTTCCATGTTTCTGTGTTGAAACGCTATCATGCAGATCCGTCTCATGTTTTACCTGTGGAAGAGATTGAGATTCGTCCTGATCTGCGTTTTGAAGAGGAGCCTATTGAAATTCTTGCTCAGGATAAGAAAGTTCTCAGAAGGAAGACCATTAAGATGGTCAAAGTCTTGTGGTGTGGTCGCAGTCATGACGAGGCTACCTGGGAGCCCAAAGATGTCGTCAAAGCTCAGTATCCGCATTTGTTTACTCAAGGTAAATTTTGAGGACGAAATTTCTTTTTAGGAGGGGAAAATTGTAACACCCCTAATATTATATGAAAATGTTGAAAGAAAAAAAATGGGATAGATTGAGAGTTGTGGGAATCAAACCCACAACCTCATGCATTTTCAGCTGAGTGCCCAGCCAATTGAGCTAGGTAAGCTCTTGGTTATAAATCACCCCAAATAAATTTTATTTAGATCCGAAATTAATATAATAATTAAATAATGAAAATATCCTACCTACTCCACTATCGAATATGATTAAAAGAGGATCAATTAATCCCCCATTTCCCTCTGCAGAAACACCCCATCATTCTTTTTCCTTTTTCCCTTGAACCAAACCAGCCATCGCCGATCTGCTCCATCGCCGTGACGTAGCCAACACCGCCGGTACCAGCAGAGACGCCGCATCCTCCCGACCAAGCTCCAGCCCTCCACGCGCGCCGTCGGGCTCTCCATCGTCGCAGCCGTGCCGTCGAAGAGGGGGGAGAGTTCGAATACTTTGGATCTCCTCACGCCGCCGTCGTCTTCTTCCGTGAACGCCGCTGCTGTCTCGAGTGAGGTGAGCCGTGGCCGCTGTCGGTAAGCCGTGGCCGTTGTCGGGGCAGTGCTGTGTGGTCGGGGAAGGGCGCCGTCGGGAGGGTTAAGGGTTATTAGGGTTAGGGTTAGGTTTTTAATTTGGGGATTTTAGGTGTATGAACCGAACCGGTTCAGTGGATGAACCGGCCGGCTGGGCTAACCGAACCGGTCTGGAGCTAATATGCTGCTGACGTCATCACAGTCATGCTGACGTCAGCGATGACGTCAGCGTTGACTTTTGGGTTGACTTTTTCGACCGAGCCCACTTTTATGTTTTTCGACGTTCCGGTTCCGTTGCCGCTGTCCGTTTCTTCAAATTTGAACCCGAAGTGCCGTTTTGGATCAATTTTATATATTGAGCTCAGATTTTTAGTAAAGTGTTACATCGGAATTTGACTCAGATAATTTCGTGTTCAGGTGACGTTGACTCTAACCCCGAGATTTTACCTCCTCCACCACCAGGCAGACCTCCGGTGGCACAATCTTCAAGATCTGCTAGTAAGATATTTATCAAGCGTAATTTATTCGAATGTGGCATAGTAGGAAATCTCACATAGTGTCCTGTATTTTTAGGAGCTGATTCTGTCCGACCTTCTGCCAGAGCTAACCGTGGGAGACGTCACTATCGACGTTGACTATTTAGCTGCCTAAGGTGTGTTCTCTGTTTGTGCTACATTTTATGTGTTACATGATTTCGTGAATCTGTTTGAGAAATACTTGTATGCTATCATGTACTGTTATCTGATAAATATTGTATGACTCATTTGTTTGTCATTCTGCTCTGTTATCTGATAATTAATGTGTACTCGGAAACTATGATCATGTATTGTAACACATATCGGAATCGGATTATTATGTACATGCATCTTAGTTATTTAACAAGATTGCATTCGGACTCGGAAATCGGATTACATGTCATATCATTGGGTTGGGATATTGTACGGAGGAAGCTCAACGACTTCATCCTTCGGGTTGAACTTCGCTTCGGATCAGTAGTTCCATCCTTCGGGATAAGTTCTGCTTCGGACATGGTGAGAAGGTGTAGAGTGGTTCAGGGGAACCTCACTCTTCAGACGGTGATGTAGATGGGTGCATGTCATACTATGGTAGCTGTATGCATTGCTTGTACTATTTCGGAATATCTGCTAATTCTTGATTGTGATATTATTGTTTGCTTGACTTCTGTTATGCACCTTAGAGACACACTGAGCTTTATAGCTGACTCCCCCTTAGTATCTGTTTCAGAGTTCCAGACTTAGGTTTCGGTACTTGGAGGACTACGTACGATCAATATTTGTTATTATTATCAGTATGTTTCGTTTCAGACTTACTTAATTATTTAAGTATTTTCAGTATTTGGTTGTAAACGTGGACTTTGGATATTTATTACTATTGGGATTTGATAACTATTTTGAGCATGCTTGTTTTAAAACGAAACAGTAAACGATAACTATTTTAATTGAATAATAGTTTTGGTACAGTTTTTCATAAATGACCTTACTTGAGGGGAAAGTTTCCAATTCGTCAAATTCAATTTATTCAAACCCTTAGGTCAAAATAGGGGGTTACATTTAGTGACAGAAGTCAAGCAAACAATAATATCACAATCAAGAATTAGCAGATATTCCGAAATAGTACAAGCAATGCATACAGCTACCATAGTATGACATGCACCCATCTACATCACCGTCCGAAGAGTGAGGTTCCCCTGAACCACTCTACACCTTCTCACCATGTCCGAAGCAGAACTCATCCCGAAGGATGGAACTACTGATCCGAAGCGAAGTTCAACCCGAAGGATGAAGTCGCTGAGCTTCCTCCGTACAATATCCCAACCCAATGATATGACATGTAATCCGATTTCTGAGTCCGAATGCAATCTTGTTAAATAACTAAGATGCATGTACATAATAATCCGATTCCGATATGTGTTACAATACATGATCATAGTTTCCGATTACACATTAATTATCAGATAGCAGAGCCAGTTGGTTACGTGTGGGGAAGGATTAGCACCCCCATCACGCCCGGAAATCGGTACCAAATTGCTTGTTGCCTTTTGATCGATAAGAATTATTTAAAAATCAAAATGAATTTAATAAGAATGTTCTTAAAGGAAAATATGACTTAAATAACACGGGCTTTATCGAATAGTGACATTGGAATTAATTAATCATTTAATTAAAAAGGATGACGGTACACCGGACCATAGACTAAACCGACATCAAATAAGACTGACTGCCGTGTTAGTGTAGGGTTCGAATCCCGTACGTCACCTTTATGCATGATGCGAGCATATAGAAGATGATGCATGTTATTTCCATTTTTATGCTTTCGCTTACCTAGAGACGATGAGAATTAACCCAAATATTTGGTCCATGTCCATTAAGCTTAGACTATTTTGACACAAATACTGAGGTTAATAAATACCCCTCTTTTGTATAATTTAAATTAATTAATTTAAAATAAATCGGTCCTATGAATGACAATTTAAAAATGCATGTCACAAAAAGACTTAAAATTAAACATGCAAAGGCCTACTAAAGATCTAATCTAAAAAGGCTCAAATTATGGAAGTTTAAATAGTGACCTAATTATTAACTATGTGAATCTAATATTTAACTTAATTAATTGTCCCTTAAAAAAAACTAAGAAAAACTATAGTAAATTATGAAATTAATATTAATTCGATCCGAATGGTGAGATTAATTTTATCACTAAAATTATTAAGAAATATTCGATTAATTTAATAAATTTAATATTTACCCTAATATAGACAAATTTAAATTAATAAATTAATTCGAACTCTAATTCTAACTACAACTCTAAAAGACTAATTAACATTAATTTAAGAATCGTGCCCCTATTAGACGAACACACAACGCTAATTAATTAGATCAATTTTCTTATTTAATCTAAACCTTAAAAGCCTAATTTAATATTAAATTTTAACGAACATAAATTAAATCATACATGACAATAAAAAATAAAAATAAATAAAGCATAATAATATTCGAATATAAACATTAAAACTATATAAAAAAACATAACTGAAATTTTATTAAATAATAAAAGAAAAATACTAATAAAAACATACTTGACTTGGAGCATAGACGGAAGACCCCGCTCGACTCGCACCCCGACTCCAAAAATAACTTGGACCAAAAAAAGGTCTCCCGTCGAATACTAAATCGAACCAACTAAGACCGGAACTCCCGGCCCTCGACAGTCATAGACCGTCTCCCCCAAAATAGGGGCATGGTTCAAATGCCCCAAAATTGGGGAGCATTCGGCGGTTTTCAGGAGTGAAGAATGCAGCTCCCTCCCACCCCTATTTATAGTAGGGGGTGAGTGGGAGAGTGGTTGAGTGGGGCGGCCAAAAAATTTTTATTATATATTTTTTTTGCTTTTTTTTTAACTTTTAACTTTTTTTTTTCTTTTTTAATATTATTACAACCCGGATAAAATATAAAAAAACGATTATACCCCGGACAAAATTAGTGATTACAGTTGCCCCTCTTTGCTTATACTTCACAAGTATAAGCAAAGACCATAAGCACTAATTTTGTCAACTTCCCTGTTTGGGGTGATTTGCTCCTTCGAAGCGGCAGAAATAGGGTGGGTATCGTCAGCATGTCCTCTCTGCACGGTCAAAGGACAAAGTTGATTCATTCTTCCTACGCGGTACAGAATGAACTTCAAATTGCGTGCTTTCCCGGAGCGGCGAAAACAAACTGGGCAGGCCTTATGGATCTTCTGTCCAGGGATCCTTGAACTCTTTTGCTCTCAGATCAGTGGCATGTCCTCCCTACACGGTCAAAGGACGTAGCTGATTCATTCTCCCTACGCGGTAAAGAATAAACTTCCAATAGCAACTGGACAACGTTGGCATGTCCTTTAGAAAAGACACGATTAAGAAATCGAGTTTTAAGAAAAACTATCCTTTAGGAAGGATACGATTGAGAAATCGGAGTTTTAAGAAAAACTATCCTTTAGGAAGGATAGGATTGAGAAATCGGAGTTTTAAGAAAAACATCCTTTAGAAAGGATAAGATTGAGAAATCCGAGTTTTAAGGAAAACATCCTTTAGAAAGGATAGGATTGAGAAATCCAGTTTTAAGAAAAACATCCTTTAGAAAGGATAAGATTGAGAAATATAGTTTTAAGGAAAATATCCTTTAGAAAGGATAGGATTGAGAAATCCAGTTTTAAGGAAAACATCCTTTAGAAAGGATAGAATTGAGAAATTCGAGTTTCAAGAAAAACATCCTTTAGAAAGGATAACATTGAGAAATTCGAGTTTTAAGGAAAACATCCTTTAGGAAGGATAGAATTGAGAAATGCCTCGGTGTACCTGTAAAGGAAGAATGTTATGATGATATGTGTTAGTATGAACCTAGCACATGTATGCCTATGATGATGCATGAGTGAGCATGCCTCATACAGGTACCACAGCTTCGGTCGCTGCTCTCTTCTTGCTTTTTTGTTTTATCTTCCAAGTCGACGTTTGTCTCATATTCGGGTCTAAACACTGGCTCCTCTGTGCATCCCTTTCATGGATTACCGTTCCTGATTTCTTCTTTTCCCCAGAGTGCCTTTTCAGGTTTTCACTTTGGTTCTTTCTTCTATTTTTTTTCTTTTTTTTTCTTATTTTTTTTCTTCTTTTTTGTTTTCTTTTTTGTTTTCTTTTTATGAAGAGCCCTTTTAGGTTTTCACTCCATTTTTTTGTTCTGTTTATTATGAAGCGCCCTTTCGGGTTTTCACTCCATTTTTCTCATTTTTATTTTTTTTAGTCTGAGCGACCCTTATCTCATCAAAACCTGGTCGCAGTCAGCTGTTTGGAATTTTCCTTGGTCCTTGTCACTCGTCCGGCCTCGGGCCAGATTAGCTGTCTTTTGTTCACCTGCGTGTTCAAAATATCAAACCATAGAAATACCAAGAAATCTTTTGCTTCGTAAGTCTATTTCAAAACTGCTCGAGTAATTCTTTGAAAAGAGATGAATGAAGACGCTAGATAATGTTTATTAATATATTTGAAGTTCATAAAAAGTTCATATGTCATGCATGGAGGGTACTGATGATGCAATAGCCTACGCATTCCCTCGTGAATGATGTGGGAATCCATAAACCATAGGTAGACCCTTTGCTAGCATTATTCTGCCTGTTTGAGAGATTTTTTTTAGCGCCCTTTCGGGTTTTCACTCCACCTTGTCTTCTACACATAATACTTCTTGACTGAATCTGCATTGATTGGATTGCCCAACTCTTTCCCATCCATTTCCATCAGAATCAGTGCCCCTCCAGAGAAAGCTTTCTTAACCACGTATGGCCCTTCCCAATTAGGCATCCATTTTCCCCGAGAATCTCTCTAGGTGGATAGTGTCCTTCTTAGTACCAAATCTCCTTCTTGAAACTCTCTTGGGCGGACCTTCTTGTCATAGGCTCGCATCATTCTTTTCTGGTACATTTGACCATGACAAATGGCCTTCAGTCGCTTTTCTTCGATTAGATTTAACTGGTCAAATCGAGCCTGTATCCATTCAGCTTCCTCTAGTCTCACCTCGTTTAGTATTCTGAGGGATGGAATCTCTACCTCCATAGGTAACACTGCTTCTGTACCGTAAACTAGGGAGTATGGTGTTGCCCCAGTTGAGGTACGTATGGATGTCCGGTATGCGAAAAGGGCAAATGGCAACTTCTCATGCCAGTCTTTGAATGTATCCGTGGTCTTGGCTATAATCTTTTTGATGTTCTTATTTGCAGCCTCTACTGCTCCATTCATCTTTGGGCGGTACACCGTGGAATTGTGGTGTTTTATTTTGAACTGACTACACACTCCGTCCATCATCTTATTATTCAGGTTTGAACCATTATCAGTGATGATCCTTTCTGGCATCCCGTATCGGCAAATGATTTCCCCTCTCAGGAACTTGCAAACGGTTTTCCTAGTAACGTTGGCATAGGAAGCGGCTTCTACCCATTTTGTGAAGTAATCAATGGCAACAAGGATGAAGCGGTGTCCATTAGAAGCCTTGGGGTGGATCTGGCCGATCATGTCCATTCCCCACATAGCGAAGGGCCATGGTGCATTCATGGTATGCAGTGGCAACGGCGGTGCATGTATTTTGTCCGCATATATCTGACATTTGTGGCACCTCCTGGCGTAGTTAACACAGTCCCCTTCCATGGTCGACCAAAAGTAGCCATACCTCATGATCTTTCGGGCCATTGAGAAACCGTTTGCATGGGTCCCGCATAAGCCATCATGAACTTCTGCCAGAATACTCTTGGCTTCCCGGGCATTGACGCACCTCATCAGTACTTGGTCTTTTCCCCTCTTATACAAGATTTCCCCGTCCAAGACATAACTGGCTGCCATTCTCCTAATGGTCCTCTTGTCGTTTTCGTTAACTTCTGCGGGGTATGTCTGATATCTGATGTATTGCAGAATGTCATGGTACCACGAATTACCGTTTGCTTCTTCTTCTATGCTGTAGCAGTGAGCTGGTATTTCCAACATTCGCATCTTAATTGGTTCCATCTTTGCACCTAAGCCTACCTTGAACGTGGCTGCTAGAGTTGCTAAGGCGTCTGCCATCTGATTATCCTCCATGGGGTGGTGGGTGAAACTGATCTTTTCAAAATTCTTAATCAGTCCCTGGATCAGGTCGTAGTATTTAACCAGCTTCGGATCTCTGGTCTCCCATTCACCTTTTAGCTGATATATCACTAAGGAAGAATCTCCAAACACATGGAGCTCCTTTATCCTCCTTTCGATGGCTGCACGCAACCCCATGACGCATGCCTCATATTCAGCTATGTTGTTGGTACAGAAAAAGTCCAGTCTGCTGGTGAAAGAGTAATATATTTCTTCCGGGGAAATTAAGACTGCCCCGATCCCGTGGCCTAGAGCGTTAGACGCTCCATCAAAGTAAAGCCTCCATGAACCTTCTTTACCGGCATCATCTTCCCCCAAAGTTATACACATCAGGTCTTCATCCGGGAAGTCGAAGTCTAATGGTTCGTAATCATCTGAAACTCGGCTTGCTAAGAAATCGGCTATGGCGCTCCCCTTTACTGCCTTCTGACTTACGTACATAATATCAAATTCAGACAACAACATTTGCCACCGGGCTAATTTTCCTGTGAGCGCTGGCATCTCCATCAGAAATTTTAGGGGGTCCTGTTTGGATATCAACCACGTAGTGTGATATAACATGTATTGTCTGAGTCTCTTAGTTACCCATACCAAGGCACAACATAACTTCTGGATTTGCGGGTGATAAGGTTTTTTCTGAAAACCGCTGAAGTGGGGCCTTATGACTATTTTCTTTTTGAAAAAGGGGTTTATTTATAAAAAAGGGAATTCGTGTTTTGGAAAACTGTAAAAACTTGGAGTCGCCACCGGCCACTGAGGTAGGCCAGACACCACAAAACCAGAGATTCATTTTAAAACGGGTTCGGGAGTTGGTTACGTGTGGGGAAGGATTAGCACCCCCATCACGCCCGGAAATCGGTACCAAATTGCTTGTTGCCTTTTGATCGATAAGAATTATTTAAAAATCAAAATGAATTTAATAAGAATGTTCTTAAAGGAAAATATGACTTAAATAACACGGGCTTTATCGAATAGTGACATTGGAATTAATTAATCATTTAATTAAAAAGGATGACGGTACACCGGACCATAGACTAAACCGACATCAAATAAGACTGACTGCCGTGTTAGTGTAGGGTTCGAATCCCGTACGTCACCTTTATGCATGATGCGAGCATATAGAAGATGATGCATGTTATTTCCATTTTTATGCTTTCGCTTACCTAGAGACGATGAGAATTAACCCAAATATTTGGTCTATGTCCATTAAGCTTAGACTATTTTGACACAAATACTGAGGTTAATAAATACCCCTCTTTTGTATAATTTAAATTAATTAATTTAAAATAAATCGGTCCTATGAATGACAATTTAAAAATGCATGTCACAAAAAGACTTAAAATTAAACATGCAAAGGCCTACTAAAGATCTAATCTAAAAAGGCTCAAATTATGGAAGTTTAAATAGTGACCTAATTATTAACTATGTGAATCTAATATTTAACTTAATTAATTGTCCCTTTAAAAAAAACTAAGAAAAACTATAGTAAATTATGAAATTAATATTAATTCGATCCGAATGGTGAGATTAATTTTATCACTAAAATTATTAAGAAATATTCGATTAATTTAATAAATTTAATATTTACCCTAATATAGACAAATTTAAATTAATAAATTAATTCGAACTCTAATTCTAACTACAACTCTAAAAGACTAATTAACATTAATTTAAGAATCGTGCCCCTATTAGACGAGCACACAACGCTAATTAATTAGATCAATTTTCTTATTTAATCTAAACCTTAAAAGCCTAATTTAATATTAAATTTTAACGAACATAAATTAAAACATACATGACAATAAAAAATAAACATAAATAAAGCATAATAATATTCGAATATAAACATTAAAACTATATAAAAAAACATAACTGAAATTTTATTAAATAATAAAAGAAAAATACTAATAAAAACATACTTGACTTGGAGCATAGACGGAAGACCCCGCTCGACTCGCACCCCGACTCCAAAAATAACTTGGACCAAAAAAAGGTCTCCCGTCGAATACTAAATCGAACCAACTAAGACCGGAACTCCCGGCCCTCGACAGTCATACACCGTCTCCCCCAAAATAGGGGCATGGTTCGAATGCCCCAAAATTGGGGTGCATTCGGCGGTTTTCAGGAGTGAAGAATGCAGCTCCCTCCCACCCCTATTTATAGTAGGGGGTGAGTGGGAGAGTGGTTGAGTGGGGCGGCCAAATTTTTTTTATTATATATTTTTTTTGCTTTTTTTTGCTTTTTTTTTAACTTTTTTTTCTTTTTTTAATATTATTACAACCCGGATAAAATATAAAAAAAAAACGAGTATACCCCGGACAAAATTAGTGATTACAGTTGCCCCTCTTTGCTTATACTTGTGAAACAAGAATAAAGCAAAGACCATAAGCACTAATTTTGTCAACTTCCCTGTTTGGGGTGATTTGCTCCTTCGAAGCGGCAGAAATAGGGTGGGTATCGTCAGCATGTCCTCTCTGCACGGTCAAAGGACAAAGTCAATTCATTCTTCCTACGCGGTACAGAATGAACTTCAAATTGTGTGCTTTCCCGGAGCGGCGAAAGCAAACTGGGCAGGCCTTCTGGATCTTCTGTCCAGGGATCCTTGAACTCTTTTGCTCTCAGATCAGTGGCATGTCCTCCCTACACGGTCAAAGGACGTAGCTGATTCATTCTCCCTACGCGGTACAGAATGAACTTCAAATTGCGTGCTTTCCCGGAGCGGCAAAAGCAAACTGGACAATGTTGGCATGTCCTCCCTGAGCAGCAAAGGACATAGCTAATTCATTCTCCTTAAGCGGTAAAGAATAGTCTTCCAATAGCTTAGACAACGCTGGCATGTCCTCCCTGAGCGGCAAAGGACGTAGCTGATTCATTCTCCCTGAGCGGCAAAGAACGAACCTTTAATAGCTTAGACAACGCTGGCATGTCCTCCCTGAGCGGCAAAGGACGTAGCTGATTCATTCTCCCTGAGCGGCAAAGAACGAACCTTCAATAGCAGCTGGACAACGCTGGCATGTCCTCCCTGAGCGGCAAAGGACGTAGCTGATTCATTCTCCCTGAGTGGCAAAGAACGAATCTTCAATAACTTAGACAACGTTGGCATGTCCTCCCTGAGCGGCAAAGGACGTAGCTGATTCATTCTCCCTGAGTGGTAAAGAACGAACCTTCAATAGCAACTAGACAACGCTGGCATGTCCTCCCTGAGCAGTAAAGGACGTAGCTGATTCATTCTCCCTGAGCGGCAAAGAATGAACCTTCAATAACTTAGACAACATTGGTATGTCCTCCCTGAGCGGCAAAGGACGTAGCTAATTCATTCTCCCTGAGCGGAAAAGAATGAACCTTCAATAACTTAGACAACATTGGTATGTCCTCCCTGAGCGGCAAAGGACGTAGCTGATTCATTCTCCCTGAGCGGTAAAGAACGAACCTTCAATAGCTTACTTTCCCAGAGCGGCGAAAGCAAACTGAGCAGGCCTTCTGGCTCTTCTGCCCGGAAATCCTTGAGCTCTTTTGCCCTTAGATTCTAAAGCTGTGAGTTTCTTTTCTCTTCTTCTTTTTTCTTATTTTCTTCTTTATTTCTCTTTCCCTTTTTTTCATTTCTCATCTTCTTCTTCTTCTTTCTCGTTCTTTCTTTTTGTTCTTTTTCTTCTTCTATTTCTTATCTTTTCCTTTTTCTTCTTCTTCTTCTTTCTCTTTTTCTTCTTCTTCTTGTTCTTCGTCTTCTTTCTCAACTTCTCCTTTCTCTCTTTTTCTTCTTCTTTTTTCTTTTCTTTCTTCTTCTCCTTCTTCTTTCTCATTTTCTTCATTTTCATTTTCATTTTCATTCTTTTTTTTTCTTTTTCGTCTTTATTTTTTTTCTTTTTCCATCATTTTTCTTCTTTCTTTTTTCCTCTTTTTATCTTCTTTATCTTTTCTCTCCTTTTCTTTCTTCTCTTTTCTCTCTCTCTTCTTATTTCCTCTTATTTTTTTCTTTTTTCTGTATTTTTTCCTTTTATTCTTTCTTTTCCTTCTTTTTTTCTCTTATTCTTTTCTTTCTCTTCTCTATTTCCTTTTCCTATTCTTTTATTTCTTTTTTTCTTTTTTTCTTTCTTTCTTTCTCTCTTTCTTTTTCTTTTTCTTTTATTTATCTTTCCTCTCGTTCTCGTTCTCTTTCTCATTCTTTTTTTTTCTTATTTTATTTTCTTCTTTTTTGTTTTCTTTTGTTTTCTTTTTATGAAGAGCCCTTTTAGGTTTTCACTCCATTTTTTTGTTCTGTTTATTATGAAGCGCCCTTTCGGGTTTTCACTCCATTTTTCTCATTTTTATTTTTTTTTAGTCTGAGCGACCCTTATCTCATCAAAACCTGGTCGCAGTCAGCTGTTTGGAATTTTCCTTGGTCCTTGTCACTCGTCCGGCCTCGGGCCAGATTAGCTGTCTTTTGTTCACCTGCGTTCAAAAGATCAAACCATAGAAATACCAAGAAATCTTTTGCTTCGTAAGTCTATTTCAAAACTGCTCGAGTAATTCTTTGAAAAGAGATGAATGAAGACGCTAGATAATGTTTATTAATATATTTGAAGTTCATAAAAAGTTCATATGTCATGCATGGAGGGTACTAATGATGCAATAGCCTACGCATTCCCTCGTGAATGATGTGGGAATCCATAAACCATAGGTAGACCCTTTGCTAGCATTATTCTGCCTGTTTGAGAGATTTTTTTTAGCGCCCTTTCGGGTTTTCACTCCACCTTGTCTTCTACACATAATACTTCTTGACTGAATCTGCATTGATTGGATTGCCCAACTCTTTCCCATCCATTTCCATCAGAATCAGTGCCCCTCCAGAGAAAGCTTTCTTAACCACGTATGGCCCTTCCCAATTAGGCATCCATTTTCCCCGAGAATCTCTCTGGGTGGATAGTGTCCTTCTTAGTACCAAATCTCCTTCTTGAAACTCTCTTGGGCGGACCTTCTTGTCATAGGCTCGCATCATTCTTTTCTGGTACATTTGACCATGACAAATGGCCTTCAGTCGCTTTTCTTCAATTAGATTTAACTGGTCAAATCGAGCCTGTATCCATTCAGCTTCCTCTAGTCTCACCTCGTTTAGTATTCTGAGGGATGGAATCTCTACCTCCATAGGTAACACTGCTTCTGTACCGTAAACTAGGGAGTATGGTGTTGCCCCAGTTGAGGTACGTATGGATGTCCGGTATGCGAAAAGGGCAAATGGCAACTTCTCATGCCAGTCTTTGAATGTATCCGTGGTCTTGGCTATAATCTTTTTGATGTTCTTATTTGCAGCCTCTACTGCTCCATTCATCTTTGGGCGGTACACCGTGGAATTGTGGTGTTTTATTTTGAACTGACTACACACTCCGTCCATCATCTTATTATTTAGGTTTGAACCATTATCAGTGATGATCCTTTCTGGCATCCCGTATCGGCAAATGATTTCCCCTCTCAGGAACTTGCAAACGGTTTTCCTAGTAACGTTGGCATAGGAAGCGGCTTCTACCCATTTTGTGAAGTAATCAATGGCAACAAGGATGAAGCGGTGTCCATTAGAAGCCTTGGGGTGGATCTGGCCGATCATGTCCATTCCCCACATAGCGAAGGGCCATGGTGCATTCATGGTATGCAGTGGCAATGGCGGTGCATGTATTTTGTCCGCATATATCTGACATTTGTGGCACCTCCTGGCGTAGTTAACACAGTCCCCTTCCATGGTCGACCAAAAGTAGCCATACCTCATGATCTTTTGGGCCATTGAGAAACCGTTTGCATGGGTCCCGCATAAGCCATCATGAACTTCTGCCAGAATACTCTTGGCTTCCCGGGCATTGACGCACCTCATCAGTACTTGGTCTTTTCCCCTCTTATACAAGATTTCCCCGTCCAAGACATAACTGGCTGCCATTCTCCTAATGGTCCTCTTGTCGTTTTCGTTAACTTCTGCGGGGTATGTCTGATATCTGATGTATTGCAGAATGTCATGGTACCACGGATTACCGTTTGCTTCTTCTTCTATGCTGTAGCAGTGAGCTGGTATTTCCAACATTCGCATCTTAATTGGTTCCATCTTTGCACCTAAGCCTACCTTGAACGTGGCTGCTAGAGTTGCTAAGGCGTCTGCCATCTGATTATCCTCCCTGGGGTGGTGGGTGAAACTGATCTTTTCAAAATTCTTAATTAGTCCCTGGATCAGGTCGTAGTATTTAACCAGCTTCGGATCTCTGGTCTCCCATTCACCTTTTAGCTGATATATCACTAAGGAAGAATCTCCAAACACATGGAGCTCCTTTATCCTCCTTTCGATGGCTGCACGCAACCCCATGACGCATGCCTCATATTCAGCTATATTGTTGGTACAGAAAAAGTCCAGTCTGCTGGTGAAAGAGTAATATATTTCTTCCGGGGAAATTAAGACTGCCCCGATCCTGTGGCCTAGAGCGTTAGACGCTCCATCAAAGTAAAGCCTCCATGAACCTTCTTTACCGGTATCATCTTAGTTACCCATACCAAGGCACAACATAACTTCTGGATTTGCGGGTACCGAGCTTCACACTCGGTAAACTTCTTACTCAAGTAGTAAACTGCCCTTTCTTTATTGCCCGTCTCATCATGCTGTCCTAAGACACACCCCATCGAATTCTCAAAGACTGTCAAGTACAGGATCAGGGGCCTTTCTGGCACCGGGGGTACTAAGATTGGGGCATTGGTCAAATATTTCTTGATCTTGTCTAGAGCCTCTTGGCATTCCTCGTCCCAAACTCCGGGGTCATTCTTCCGAAGTAGTCTGAAGACAGGGTCGCATTTATCGGTTAATTGGGATATGAATCGGGATATGTAATTCAACCTTCCCAAGAATCCTCGGACTTCTTTTTGGGTCTGAGGCGGCGGGAGATTTTGGATAGCTTTTACTTTGTCCGGATCGATCTTAATTCCCCTCTTGCTAACCACAAAGCCTAGAAGCTTCCCGGATGTTACGGCGAAGGTGCACTTCGCCGGGTTGAGCTTCAACTGATACTTTCTCAACCTCTGGAACAATTTCTTCAAATTCTGAATGTGCCCCTCTTCGGTATGGGACTTTGCTATCATGTCGTCCACGTAGACCTCGATTTCTTTGTGCATCATGTCATTGAAGAGTGATACCATGGCTCGTTGATATGTTGCCCCGGCATTTTTCAGACCAAAGGGCATTACCTTATAGCAAAAGGTTCCCCATATTGTCACGAATGTCGTTTTGGTCATGTCATTAGAATCCATCTTTATTTGATTATACCCTGAGAAACCGTCCATGAAAGAGAACCAATAATGGCTGGCTGTGTTGTCTACTAAGGTATCAATATGAGGTAGAGGGAAGTTGTCTTTCGGACTTGCCTTGTTAAGATCTCTGTAATCCACACACATGCGAACCTTCCCATCTTTCTTGGGAACAGGCACTATGTTGGCTACCCATTCTGAATACTCGACCACTTTTAAGAAACCTGCCTGATACTGTTTCTGTACTTCATCCCGGATTTTCAGCAAAGTGTCTGTTCTCATCCTCCTCAATTTTTGTTGGACTGGCTTGCATTCTGGTCTAATCGGTAACTTGTGTCTAGGCCTGGCATGTCTTGGTAAGCCCACGCAAAGATGTCCCTAAATTCTATTAACAGGCTTATCAGCTCCATTTTTGTCGAGGGCGAGAGAGTTGCACCAATCTTGACTTCCTTACGATCCTCACCTTCATCCCCCAAATTCAATATTTCTATCTCCTCCTGATGAGGGACTATCTGTTTATTTTCACTTTCCATCAATCTGAGGAATTCCTCGGGGATTTCATATTCCTCCTCTTCTTTGCCAATTTCGGCTAGATACAATGGTTGCTCGAAATCCACCTTGGGATTAGATTCAGCATTATTCACAAGGTTAATAATAGGGGTCCTGCAACATTTATGAAAAGAATGCGCATTGGGAGACGAATATACATATTATTTACGGAGTAAGTAAAATAATAAGTAAATAATGGATAATGAATGAAATGAATGAGATGCTTGCAATTTTGGAAAAAACGTCTTTTTATTGAATTTGAAACGAGCAGGATTAATATAGATGCCCTTTACAAAAGATCCCTATTGCTCACGGGCACAAACAAATAGGGTGGGTTCTGAGTATTACTCTGGCTCAGACCTAAAGGTTACAGGCACATCATGAGCAGTCCAATTGCCGAGAGTTTCTCTAGGAAGGCAAGGGCGGATTCCAGTCATGTAGGTCGAACTCCCATCATCTTCCGATATCACATTAATGATCATGTCCTCTAGTGCTTCGCTGAGTTTTTCTTCCTCACAAAGTTTGGCGTTTTCTATGTTGGCCTCGTACACCATTTTCTTTGGGTTGATGATCCCTCCTGACACAAAAATCTTTCTCATATCAGTATAGACGATGGGCTCACATAGCATATCTTCCCCTCGCAGTCTAGCCATTCTTCGCTCGGCTTTCCTCCTCCATTCCAATTTCTTTTGCTGGAATGTGGGTTTATGTCCAAGCCCGAATCTATCTTTCTTGTTAATGACACCCCTGACACGTAGACATCCTTGCAGGCCTCTCCCGAATCCTTTTCCTTTCTTCGCTCCCCATCCCAAAGTCTGCCATACCTGCATCTTGGCACACTTAGACATTTTTGGACACGGGATCTTGCTTCCTTCAGCCACGAATGTTGCATTTATAAATTCGAGGGCTCTAAAGGCACATTCAACTGCCCCCTCGTCTACTTGTACGTACGAAGCATCGGTAATTATGGACGCTATAATATCCTGTTCCGCGGATACACTCACCAACTTTCCCTTAGTGATAAACTTCAGCTTCTGATGCAAAGAGGAAGGTACTGCCCCCGCTGAGTGAATCCAAGGCCTCCCTAATAGACAATTGTAGGTCAGCTTGATGTCCATTACCACAAACTCAACTATGTACTCAATAGGTCCGATTAGCAATGGTACCTCAATCTTCCCCGCAACTTCCCTCTGGGTTCCATCAAAAGCTCTAACTGAATTCAGACAAGGTTTTATGTGTGAGCTGTCAATGGGCAGCCTTTGCAAGGTCACCATCGGCATTACATTCAAGGCTGAGCCATTATCCACAAGGACTCCTGGTAGAACATACCCCTTGCAATGCGTGGTTATGTTTAAGGCCTTTGTTGACCCCATCCCTCCATCTGGGATCTCATCGTCACTGAAGGTAATAAAGTTATCCGCAGCAATGTGACCTACAATCCGGTCTAGTTTGTCGACTGAAATGTTGTCCGGGACAAATGTTTGGTTCAGTACCTTGAGAAGTGCATCACGGTGCTTCTCCGAGCTTAGCAACAGTTCCAACACTGAAATCCGGGCTTGCTGCTTCCTGAGCTGATCAACAATGCTGTACTCACTATGTTTCAGAAATTTCAAAAACTCTTGAGCCTGGGTCTCTGTTACTGGTTCATTGATCTTAAGAGGAGGGTCCTCTCCGAATAACTTTTTGGTTTCAGGGTCGGGCAGCTCCCCTTTCCCCTTCGGATCCGCCTCTTTGGGAGTATGTGGTGAGTAGCATCTCCCACTCCTTGTTAGATTCCCTACCTCATTCTCTACTTCCATTTCTGATTCCTTCTGGTTACCTTCTTCCTTTGACTCTTCCTTGCTAGACGAACCATTCCCTTTCATTGGATTTTCTGGCACCGAAACATGGGCGGTGTAGTTCCATAGAACCTTTCTCTCGTCCTTGAAAGGAAACGTCTTAGGGCGAGATATTCTTAATTTTGGGGTTAACCCGGGGCTTTCTCCTTCAGACGAACTACCTTCCTTTACTTTGCGAAGTATAACAAAGGGTCGGTCTATGCCAAACTTGACTTTAGTGTCGTCGGATGCGCATACCTCGAGGCTCCTCCTTTCTTCTTCCCCCTCGAAGAATTCAATTTCTTTACGATCCATCAACCCTTGGACCACCTGTCTGAACTCTTCGCAATACTGAATGTCATGCCCCTCTCGCTGGTGATATTCACAATAGGGCCCACATCCCTTCAACACAATCTCCATCCCACGATCAATTAGTCGTGCCATACATAGCTGTCGAAATACCCATCGTAGCGGGGACCTAACTTCAGACACTCTGACTTTAGCCTTCTTGAAACACAGTTCTTCAATGGCATTGACTCCCCGACCCGTATGATTAGGTAAGGGGTTGGTGGTGGTATTTGGCTCATGTAGCTGTAGTACCCCAGTGTTGATCAGATGTTGTACAAACTTCTTAAAAGCGAGGCAATTCTCAATTGAATGTCCCGGGACACCACCATGATACACGCAGTTAGCTTTTTCGTCGTACCATACAGGGAAAGGTGGTTTGAAGGGGGTGACGTGGTAAGGTCGGACTAACTCTGCCTCGTATAGGTGAGTGTACAAGTCAGCATATGACATTGGGATCGGAGTGAAGCTCAATTTCTCATTCTCTTTCTTGGGATGTCTAATCTCCTTCTTTCCTGAACCCTGTCCGCCACCTGATGTAGCTTGAGGTGCTGAAAGAGTAAAACTTTTTGGAGCCGTGTAGGTGTTTACAGTATTCACTTCACTCTCCTTCTTCTTGTAACTCTTACGGTGACTTTCTCCGCTATCTATCCTTCCGCTTTTGATGGCCACCTCAATTGATTCACCGGTCTTTACCAAATCTGCAAAGCTTTGAGTGGTGTTATTTATCAATCGGTCGAACAATGTCCCTTTCAAGGTGTTGATGAACATTGGTGAAAATTGATTGTACCCAAGGGAATGGTATAACTAGCCCGGAGCAAACGGCTACCGGTAAAGGCATTTCAAATCCGTTAATCCCTGTGCATTTGGGAAAAATGCAAGCCGGTTCAAGGAAAAGCGAATTGGAGATATTACATCGCCGTTGGCACAACGTGCTTAAACCCGGTAAAAGTTTAAAATAATGGATAATTCAAATATCCATCGAAAATCCATTTTTACGAATGGTCGAAGGGAAATAAATCCTTTGCAAAAATCCAATTCTCATTATTGGTGAAAACTGATTGTACCCAGGGGAATGGTACAACTAGCCCGGAGCAAACGGCTACCGGTAAAGGAATTTCAAAACCGTTGATCCCTGTGCATTTGGGAAAAATGCAAAAGAAATAAGCCAAGCTGTAGATTTTTTTTTCATTTTGAAAATATTTTGGTATTCATTGATTCTTTAAAACATTTCATTTATTGTTTATTATTATAAGCTTACTCTTGTTTTTCCTATTACACATGTATATACTTTTTGTCAGATTAACTTTAATTCAATTTAAAAAGATTTTTTTTCTCGAAAAGCCGGATGTTGTGAGGATACTAAATATGAAATCCTTATGTTCTACTTAGGCCAAGAGAAGAATGACAATGAGTGTTCAGGAATAATGGGCCACTCCCATTGAGTGAATTTTTCCTCTCGGGCATTGTCGCTCAAGGTCCTTGAATGAAGTGATAACCCTAAAACTTCTACCACATGAAGACCAATTTTGATATCCGTGTATGGGAGGACATTTGGCATTCCTTCAATTCTATTCACATAGAAAGAAAATAAATAAAAAAAAACCATTGTTGTCCCCGTTTGAGCCTTTTAAACTTTTTCTTTTGATTGGACCCAAATCAAGGATCACCCCTACACCGGGGGCAAATGAGATATAAAGCTATGGACAAATAAATGACATTGGATTTGGATTATGATATGATAATGACGTCTTGTGAACTAAAGGGAGTAAAAAAGAACATATTCATTGGGTACACTTTTAGTTTGAGCAGCCAAAAACGTCAAAAGGAAACAGCAAAAGAAAAGTCAGTTCTCAAAGAGCTATCAAATCAAGTCAAAAGTTACCGACATAAAAGTTGAAGAAATCAAAAGCAATGGCACTAAAGTGAAAAGTGCAATTTTGAAAAGGGAGAGAAGCGGACAAGAGGATTCCCTATCCAAATGAATCTCTACTTAGATGAGCCTCGAATGATTGTTCACCTTCGATCAAAAGCCTGCACTAATACAATGCGAAGGTGCAAATTGATCCAAAACTACATTCGACGAAAGGAAATGGACTCTAGGGTGAAAACCCCAACAAAGGGGCAGTATAGAGCAATTGAGAGAAACAAGAGAAGAAATAGCATTACATCCGAGCATAATCGTGAGACTTCCCGTTGGAAAAATTGATCCTTGGTTTCACCACCCTTAAACACTTGTTTGGGCCTACTTACCCTTTCTTTCGTAGCCGTAAGCCTTCGCCTACATTACAAGCCATAAAAGACCATTTGGACCATACACAGATGGATGAATTTGTCTTCAGATTACATCTCGCCTATCAGGGTTAACCTTTCTTCAAGGATTGACACACTTCTAATGCCCGATTGAGACCAGAAAAGAGGGAAGGATAGGGCATGGTGAGTTAGTGAGCTAAAGAGAGCCACTTTTAAATCGGGTAGAAACTAGGAATGGGAGTCGCTCCTCTCGGAAGCCTGATAGCCCAGAAAAGATGTCATATGTGCATTCCTGCAACATTCGGAAAATGTCACTCGGGTCGACCTTTTTTTTTTCAAAGACCCAAAGCTTGATTTTCTTAAATATCACTTGTCGTGATCCTTTAAAATGTATATATATACATAATGAATTTATTTTTATTATTTCCATAAGTCTCCTATATTGGAATGAACATGCGGACTGATCATGGCTCGAGATAAAGCCATCGGTACCCCAATGGGCATCTTTGTCCGTGGGGCAACTAAGGCTTTGCACACAGGATTTCAAATCAGTGAGAGATGGCATACAGCTTGAAGGTACTGGGCTAATGATTCTGATTGCGATTCAGGCCATTGGACTCAGGGAATAAGCAACACAAGTTGGGGGCAAGTTTTGTCAAGAAACGAGATTGATGAGTGGTTGTAGTCCCCAGATGGTGACCACCAGCCTCAGAGAATAAAGACAAAATTTATGCATCTTTGCATTCTCATGACTATACGTATCATTGCATCATGAAATGTGCTCATGCATCATTGATAGTTAGACATCCTTATGTTAGGAGCATGCTAACTCATACCATCATAGCATTTTGTTTATTTTAAACAGGCATTTGAAGGTTGATAAAGAGAAGGATCTACCACTTCACAAGAGAAGAAATAGATCTCATAAGAACCAAGTCATTCGACTGGTTTCCTGGTTCTTAAGAAAAGGAAAAAGAAAGAAAGAAATGAGATAGAGAGAGAGAATAAGAAAAAGAAAATGAAAGAAGAGAGAAAGAGAAAAATGACAAAAAAAAGAAGAAAGAAGAAAAAGAGAGAACGAGAAGAAGAAGAAAAAAGAAAAGAAAAAAAAAGGAAGAAAAAAAAAGAAGAAAAAGAAAGAAGAAAGAAAGAATAAAAAGAATAAAAAGAAATAAGAGAGAGAAGAAGAAAAAGAGAGGAAAAAAGAGAAAAGAGAAAAGATGATAAAGGAAAAAGGAAGAAAAGAATGAGAGAGAGAACGAGAGAAAAGATAAATAAAAGAAAAAGAATGAGAGAAAGAAAAAGAGAAATAAAAGAATAGGAAAAGGAAATAGAGAAGAGAGAGAAACGAATAAGAGAAAAAGAGAAAGAAAAGAAAGAATAAAAGGAAAAAATAGAGAAAAGAGAAAAAATGAGAGGAAATAAGAAGAGAGAAAGAGAAAAGAGAAGAAAGAAAAGGAGAGAAAAGATAAAGAAGATAAAAAGAGAAAAAAAGAAAGAAGAAAAAATGATGGAAAAAGAAAAAAAGAATAAAGAAGAAAAAAGAAAAAATGATGGAAAAAGAAAAAAAGAATGAAAATGAAAATGAAAAAGAAGAAAATGAGAAAGAAGAAGGAGAAGAAGAAAGAAAAGAAAAAAGAAAGGAAGAAGAAGAGAGAAAGAGACAAAGAAGAAGTGAGAGAGATAGAGAAGAGAAAGTAAAGAAAATAAAAAGGAAAGGAAAAGAAAGAAGAAAAAGAAAAGCAAGGAAAGAAAAAAAAGAAAGAAGAAAAAAAAGAAGCGGAAGAAGAAGAAGAGAAAAAAGAAAAAAGAACAAGAAGAAAATAAGAAAAAGAAGAAAAGACGAGAAAGAACAAGAAGAAGAAGAAAGAAAAAGAAACAGAAGAAGAAGAAGAAGAAAAGACGAGAAAGAACAAGAAGAAGAAGAAAGAAAAAGAAACAGAAGAAGAAGAAGAAAGTAGAAGAAACAGAAGAAGAAGAACAAGAAAAAAGAAGAAAGAAGAAAATAAGAAAAAAGAAGAAAGAAGAAAATAAGAAAAAAGAAGAAGAAGATGAGAGAAAGGAGAAGTTGAGAAAGAAAAAAGAAGAAACAAGAAAAAGAAGATGATGAGAAAGGAAAAAGAAAAAGAAGAAGAAGAAAAGAAGAAGAAGAAAAAGAAGAAGAAGAAAAGAAGAAGAAGAAAAAGAAGAAGAGAAAAGAAACTCACTGCTTTAGAATCTAAGGGCAAAAGAGCTTAAGGATTTCCGAGCAGAAGAGCCAGAAGGCCTGTTCAGTTTATTCTTGTCACCACAAGAAAACAAGTTATTGAAGGTTCGTTCTTTGCCGCTCAGGGAGAATGAATCAACCACGTCCTTTGCCGCTCAGGGAGGACATACCAACATTGTCTAGTTGCTATTGGAGGTTCGTTCTTTGCCGCTTAGGGAGAATGAATCAGCCTCGTCCTTTGTCGCTCAGGGAGGACATACCAACGTTGTCCAGTCGCTATTGGAGGTTTATTCTTTGCCGCTCAGGGAGAATAAATCAACTACGTCCTTTGCCGCTCAGGGAGGACAAGCCAGTGTTATCTAAGCTATTAAAGGTTCGTTCTTTGCCGCTCAGGGAGAATGAATCAACTACGTCCTTTGCCGCTCAGGGAGGACATCCCAGCGTTGTCTAAGCTATTGAAGGTTCGTTCTTTGCCGCTCAGGGAGAATGAATCAGCTACGTCCTTTGCCGCTCAGGGAGGACATGCCAGCGTTGTCTAAAGCTATTGAAGGTTCATTCTTTGCCGCTCAGGGAGAATGAATCAGTTACGTCCTTTGCCGCTCAGGGAGGACATGCTAGCGTTGTCTAAAGCTATTGAAGGTTCATTCTTTGCTGCTCAGGGAGAATGAATCAGTTACGTCCTTTGCGGCTCGGGGAGGACATGTCAGCGTTGTCTAAAGCTATTGAAGGTTCATTCTTTGCCGCTCAGGGAGAATGAATCAGTTACGTCCTTTGACGCTCAGGGAGGACATGCCAGCGTTGTCTAAGCTATTGAAGGTTCGTTCTTTGCCGCTCAGGGAGAATGAATCAGCAACGTCCTTTGCCGCTCAGGGAGGACATGCTAGCGTTGTCTAAGCTATTGGAATATTATTCTATGCCGCTTAGGGAAAATGAATCAGCTATGTCCTTTGCCGCTCAGGGAGGACATGCCAACGTCGTCCAGTTTGCTTTCGCCGCTCTGGGAAAGCACACTATTTGAAGTTCATTCTGTACCGCGTAGGAAGAATGAATCGACTTTGTCCTTTGACCGTGCAGAGAGGACATGCTGACGATACCCACCCTATTTCTGCCGCTTCGAAGGAGCAAATCACCCCAAACAGGGAAGTTGACAAAATTAGTGCTTATGGTCTTTGCTTTATTCTTGTTTCACAAGTATAAGCAAAGAGGGGCAACTGTAATCACTAATTTTGTCCGGGGTATACTCGTTTTTTTTTATATTTTATCCGGGTTGTAATAATATTAAAAAAAGAAAAAAAAGTTAAAAGTTAAAAAAAAGCAAAAAAAAATATATAATAAAAAAAGAAAATAGTGATAAGGCCCTATTTAGTGATTTTCAGAAAAAAAAACCCTATCACAGCATGGCGACTTCGCTGGGGATAATTTTTTTTGTTTTTACAAAAAAAGAGAGTTAAGCCAATAAAACGTTTGTTGCCTTTATTCGATAAAGCCCGTGTTATTTAAGTCATATTTTCATTTAAGAACATTCTTATTAAATTCACTTTGGATTTTTTTAAAAAATTCCTATCGATTAAAAAGGCAACAAGTAATTTGGTACCGATTTCCGGGCGTGATGGGGGTGCTAATCCTTCCCCACACGTAACCAACTCCCGAACCCATTTTTAACGAATCTCTGGTTTTGTGGTGTCCGACCTACCTCAGTGGCCGGTGGCGACTCCAAGTTTTTACAAGTTTTCCAAAACATGAATTTTCCCCTTTTTATAAATAAACCCCTTTTTCAAAAAAAAAGAAAATAGTGATAAGGCCCTATTTAGCATGGTCGTCAAAAATAAAGAAAATAAGAAAATAATTCAGAAATGAGAAAAAGAAGAAAGTTGCCGAAATAATGAAAGGATGAAGATATATCTTCAAGCATTCAACAATGGCAGCAACGTTCTTGGACTTGACAGGACGAACTCGAAAGAACCTGCATAATCTGTTATGCAAACCCGAATCGAATCTGTTCTTCGTAGTCGATAGATGAACAAACTCCAAGGAAGAACTCGAACAATCTGTTGAACGAACCCGAACCTTATCTTGAATTTATTCGAATAAAGTAATAATTTTTTTTTGTCTGGTAGTGCAGAAGGTGCTAGAATCCGACCAAAGCTCTGATACCATATGATACAAGGGTGTTGTTGAAGAAATGAACATTCCTCGTTCATTCACGGATCTAGGATAATAGCAAGTATTTCTCTGTAACAGAAACAAACATAGATTTTTATATAGGTGTCAAAAATAAAGAAAATAAGAAAATAATTCAGAAATGAGAAAAAGAAGAAAGTTGCCGAAATAATGAAATGATGAAGATATATCTTCAAGCATTCAACAATGGCCTGCATAATCTGTTATGCAAACCCGAATCGAATATGTTCTTCGTAGTCGATAGATGAATAAACTTCAAGGAAGAACTCGAACAATCTATTGAACGAACCCGAACCTTATCTTGAATTTATTCGAATAAGTAGTTGGACCCGTCAATTATCTAACAATTGGGAACCCGAAGTATCAAGGAAATAGTTCTAAAAAGAACCATAATTGAGAGAAACTCTCACAAAGAAGTCTTTATAATCTGAATAATCTGACTTACAAATGAAAATGCATCACATATTTATAGTGAATAAAAAAAGAAAAATAAATAAATAAATAAAACAAGCAAACTCCATTTCCAGCCGTGTGCTTTTGATCTTGAGTGGGCATCACTTTTACAACCAGCAAATGCACAATGTGCTGGTCATTGAATTATAAAATTCAATCTCCAAGTGGTGGTGGAAGCATGGGACGGCAAGTGGGCAGCATGGGTGGTATTTTGACCCCATCCAGCCGTGTATTTGCTGGCTGCATTTGGTGAAATATTCACATGCAAAATGTGCATTTGAATATTAAATATTCAAGTGGTTGTAAGTGGGAAACATGGGCTGCAATTGATTCCATTTTCTTCATTCCAGCCGTGTAGTTGCATTTTGAGTGTGCAGCACTTAAAATTCAACAATGCAAAGAAAATGTGCTGGCCATTTGAATTATAAAATCCAATTAAAAAATGGCAAGTGGATGGGTGGCAAATGGCAGCATGGGCGGCATGTGGCTTCCACTTCTCCTTTGGCTGTGCAATTGGACTCCAATGGCAGCAATTTAAAATTCAGCAAATGCAAATTGAGTTGGCCATTTGGAGTTTAATATTCAAATGATAATGGCATGTGGGTGGTTGGCTAGTGGAGGCATGGGTTGCACTTTTGAGGGGCAGGCTGATTAGTGGAAAAACATGGGCATGGGCGGCACTTTGCTTTCTTGATAAGCACATGAAGATTGAATTTAAAATTCAATCATAAGGTTTCTGCCGTGTAAGTGCACTTGAGTGTGCAACACTTTTAAATCAGCTTTTGCACATATTGATGCTAGCCATTTGAATTATATAATTCAAACAACAATGGCAAGTGGGTGGCAAGGTAAGTGGGCAGCATGGTTTTGTGTTTTCACGTGTTGTTTGAATCCAACACCCCAATTAGGCGCATGGGCTGGACGGCAATGCCTTTCTTTGTGAATCCACGTGCCCATGAAAAAATGGAATTCCATACTCCAAATATAATGCCACGCATGGTCTGCTTTTGTTCTTATCCAATTATGCAACAGCTAGCTGAAAACGAGCACACGGTTTCACCTTGCTTCTCGTAAGCCGATTTGCATGGAACATGCAACGTCCTCCTATCAAAAAACAATGAATTCCTATCAAAGTTTTGTAAACTTTTTCAATAAAACTTTAAACAAATATAAAAACATTATAAGGCATATCAACAAATATAAAAACATTAAAGAAGGGGGAGATGATGTGAGCACGTTCAGGCCTCCCAACGATGCAACTTTAAAATTTTCAGGGAAGTTTGCTTTTTCATTTGTTACATACTGATGTGTAACATTTTTCTATGCTATATTATTATTATTGTGTCTACTTATGATACAAGGGTGTTGTTGAAGAAATCAACATTCCTCGTTCATTCACGGAGATAAGATGGTGGTAAGCATTTCTACTGCGTAAGTTGCTAAATTCTTGTTCTTTTAGCATCCTTTCTTTCATTTCATATTGTTAATTTTTTTTTTGAGATAGCCCAATTCTCAACTTTCATTTTTTTATTATTTATTTCTTTTTCTCCTAACCCTTATCTTTGTTCTAACAATATTCACCCGTCACCCGTTATTTCAATTTGACAACACTTGAAGAATCTGAACATCGGAATCAGTTCTTTGTAAAAGAACTTGGTTCGAGAGGTTGACACATGTGCCGAGCAAGACGACTGAAGAAGTTCCCTGCCAAGCGAAAGTCGAAATTGTTCCCTTTTATAATAAGAGTCGATTTGGGGACAAATCACATTAAAGAAGGGGAGATGATGTGAGCACGTTCAGGCCTCCCAACGATGCAACTTTAAAATTTTCAGGGAAGTTTGCTTTTTCATTTGTTACATACTGATGTGTAACATTTTTCTATGCTATATTATTATTATTGTGTTTACTATGCATATAGTATGTTTTTGGTGTGTTTTGAATAAGTTGATATGCCTTATAATGTTTTTATATTTGTTTAAAGTTTTATTGAATAAGTTTACAAAACTTTGATAGGAATTCATTGTTTTGTGATAGGAGGACGTTGCATGTTCCATGCAAATCGGCTTACGAGCAGCAAGGTGAAACCGTGTGCTCGTTTTCAGCTATCTGTTGCATAATTGGATAAGAACAAAAGCAGACCATGCGTGGCATTATATTTGGAGTATGGAATTCCATTTTTTCATGGGCACGTGGATTCACAAAGAAAGGCATTGCCGTCCAGCCCATGCGCCTAATTGGGGGTTGGATTCAAACAACACGTGAAAACACAAAACCATGCTGCCCACTTACCTTGCCACCCACTTGCCATTGTTGTTTGAATTATATAATTCAAATGGCTAGCATCAATATGTGCAAAAGCTGATTTAAAAGTGTTGCACACTCAAGTGCACTTACACGGCAGAAACCTTATGATTGAATTTTAAATTCAATCTTCATGTGCTTATCAAGAAAGCAAAGTGCCGCCCATGCCCATGTTTTTCCACTAATCAGCCTGCCCCTCAAAAGTGCCACCCATGCCTCCACTAGCCAACCACCCACCTGCCATTATCATTTGAATATTAAACTCCAAATGGCCAACTCAATTTGCATTTGCTGAATTTTAAATTGCTGCCATTGGAGTCCAATTGCACAGCCAAAGGAGAAGTGGAAGCGACATGCCGCCCATGCTGCCATTTTCCACCCATCCACTTGCCATTTTTTAATTGGATTTTATAATTCAAATGGCCAGCACATTTTCTTTGCATTGCTGAATTTTAAGTGCTGCACACTCAAAATGCAACTACACGGCTGGAATGAAGAAAATGGAATCAATTGCAGCCCATGTTTCCCACTTACAACCACTTGAATATTTAATATTCAAATGCACATTTTGCATGTGAATATTTCACCAAATGCAGCCAGCAAATACACGGCTGGATGGGGTCAAAATACCACCCATGCTGCCCACTTGCCGTCCTATGCTTCCACCACCACTTGGAGATTGAATTTTATAATTCAATGACCAGCACATTGTGCATTTGCTGGTTGTAAAAGTGATGCCCACTCAAGATCAAAAGCACACGGCTGGAAATGGAGTTTGCTTGTTTTATTTATTTATTTATTTTTCTTTTTTTATTCACTATAAATATGTGATGCATTTTCATTTGTAAGTCAGATTATTCAGATTATAAAGATTTCTTTATGAGAGTTTCTCTCAATTATGGTTCTTTTTAGAACTATTTCCTTGATACTTCGGGTTCCCAATTGTTAGATAATTGACGGGTCCAAGTACTTATTCGAATAAATTCAAGATAAGGTTCGGGTTCGTTCAATAGATTGTTCGAGTTCTTCCTTGAAGTTTATTCATCTATCGACTACGAAGAACATATTCAATTCGGGTTTGCATAACAGATTATGCAGGTTCTTTCGAGTTCAACGTGTCAAGTCCAAGAACGTTGCTGCTATTGTTAAATGTTTGAAGATATCATCTTCATCCTTAAATTATTTCAGCAATTTTCTTCTTTTTCTCATTTCTGATTTATTTTCTTATTTTCTTTATTTTTGACACCTATATAAAAATCTAGGTTTGTTTCTAT